>BTPI01000007.1:1200000-2400000 GCA_036584455.1 Tetratostichococcus sp. P1
GCCAACTTTCTCCATTTGCCGCAGCTGCAGATCCGAGCAGCGATGCAAGGGCAGCGCACCCGTATGAGGCTCTCCCCAATTTGGCCCTCCTTATACTGTTCCAGTTGCAGGAGCTCCGCCGCAATGTGTTCTTGACAGAACTTCGCCACCTCTGCACCGCCTGCTTACAGTCCAGACCATTCCGTCAACCCCCGCAGCATTACAATGCGACTGCATTGCAATCAAGACCAGCTAGCACGCCACAAATCAGATGCAATGCTCCCTGAGCATGTGACTGCCGGAGTCCTGGCTTGCTCATTTCAGCAGACACACCACACTGTGCCAGCAGGTGGGAAGTGCGCACCATGGCCATCGAACACTCCAAATATGCCGACCTCTGTGTCACCATGCAGCTCCGTCATCGCCACATGCGCTGCAAGCAGGCAGAATGTAACAGTTGGTTTGGCGCTGCAGCAAGACAGGAACTTGGCTAGCAGGGGAGGGCTGCCCCGAAACACTGATCAGCACAAGCCAGCAGGGCAGTACTGCCGCAGTGCCCCTCGAAAAGCCGCACAGAACCCCATCATAGTACTCTTGCGTCCACAGGGACACGATAACATGAGACAGGGCCGTGGCGTCCATCATTGAGTACTGCAGGCGCTGGCTGAGCTTGGGGCCGGGCGAGACTGATGTCCCACGCTTGCCAGCTGCACTGTGCACAGACGGCAGCAACTCACCGTCCTCCATCGTTCTGCGCCACCCCTGCATGCTCGACACGCCATACTCGACTGTTTTGCCCTCTCCCGACACCGTCTCCTTGTCGGTCACCGGCTGGCTAAGGTAGGCGCCCATGCTGAGGTGAGGCCCCCTACACCGTCCGCATGTTGATCACGAGCGTCCTCGACGCTGCCTGTCGTGTGAGGCGCGCCGTGGCTATGTGTGCGGCAATCAAAAGGGCAAGCAGCAGCGCCCCCTTTCTGTGCCCGCTGAGGTCAGCAGATCAGCGCTGCCGGGCTACCGTCGGTGTGAGGTCAATTAAACAGCAGCAACTGTGGTGTCAAGTTGCCGTGTATATGCAGCAAAAGCTCTGCACGCTGCGTGCGTCCCTGCTGCGCTGGCCACCCAAAAACCTGAGAAGCACTTCCCAGGTCACGTGCACAGCAGCCCAATTTGCTGCGCGCATCTGGGGCCATTTGCAACGTTATCATCTGCGCATGCGCGTCACGAGGCATAGATCTGCCAGCTGCTGCGCCAATCGCTTGCATCCGGCGGACCATTAGGCTGTGTGCTGACGCTAGTTCCCGGCGCAATGCACACCAGAGGCTGGGCTGCCAGCCGTGCCTCCGGGGCTAGCGACGCCTGCCTGGCGTCCAGGACCTGCTCGGGCCGGCGCTTCACCCGTATGGACGCCACCGCGGCCCCGGAGCGGTCGCAGAATGGCGCCAGCGCACCCGCCAGCGATGCCGCACAGGCCTTCCTGCGGCCGCACCTGCTCAGCCTGGCTCCGTACACGCCCATCGAGCCGTTCGAGGTGCTGTCGCAGCGCCTGGGCCGCGCCCCGCAGGACATCATCAAGCTGGATGCCAATGAGAATCCCTACGGGCCGCCGCCAGAGGTGCTTCCAGAAGTGCTTGCAAAATGAACCCTTTCGTGGGCGCTGTTGCATTACCAAGGCGACTGACAGCTGATGATCAGGAATTCACATTATGCTGGCAACTGACTGTCACGATCACATTATGTGTCAATGCAGGTGCTGCAGGCGTTGGGGTCGCTGTCATTTCCCAACATCTACCCAGACCCAGAGAGTCGTGCGCTGCGGGAGGCGCTAGCTGAGACCACCGGCGTGCCAGCGGAGAATCTGCTGGTGAGTTACACAATGGTTGGCGGCTGTGGCACCAATGGATGCCGCTGCATGGTTCTGCGGCAGTGTTCAGTAAAGCCACAAGTCTGAAATTGCCAAGACTGCGCTGCAGATGGTTCACAGCAGCTTTCCAACGTGCATGTCCCGCCCTGGTCATGGCACCCAGCCGCACTATCACACTGCAACTGCACGGAGCTGCCTGATGTCGTAGTGCATGATGATGTTCGGTCACAAATGCTGCAGGTTGGGTGCGGCGCAGACGAACTCATAGACCTGCTGATGCGCTGTGTGCTGGACCCTGGAGATGCCATCGTGGACTGCCCGCCCACATTCACGATGTACGTCTTCGACGCCGCCGTCAATGATGCGCGAGTGGTGACGGTGCCGCGCCTCGACCGCTTCAAACTGGATGTAGAAGGTGGGCACATGGATACATGGTGATGATTGGATGTGCCGGCAGTCTCCCCAGACGCACCTTGACACAAGCACCGGCAGCCATGTCAGCATAACAGCATTGAGCTCTGGCTTGTCATTGGCGGTGCACCTGTTGCTTGAGGCATGGATGCGTCACCTGGCATGATGTGTGCATGCTGACGCACAGGTGTGGAGGCAGCGGTGCGGGAGCACCAGCCGAAGGTCGTGTTCCTGACGTCTCCCAACAACCCGGACGGCAGCGTCATCAGTGAGGTGGGCATTTTGCCTTAAGTACATCAGTCATGCAACTCAAACACGACGACAGTGGACGGCTGTGTGCGCAAGCTCTGATCCCAAGCTCGTGAGAAGCACGCCGGCTGCTTCTCAATCTGGGGAGAATGGTGAAGAACCACTCAGTTGTGTCATCCTGGTTTCCTGCAGGATGTCCTGTTGCGAGTACTGCAGCTGCCGGTGCTGGTGGTGCTGGACGAGGCATATGTGGACTTCAGCACGGAGCCCAGCCGCCTGGACTGGGTGCTGCGCCACGACAACCTGGTCGTGCTGCGGACATTCTCCAAGTCTGCTGGCCTGGCAGGTGCCAAGTTGGGACTTCGTTGCAAAGCTTAATGAGAAGCCGATTCTTGATGCTGTGCAAGAAGCCGCAGTTGCAACGACCGAGCTTGCCTTTCATGGGAGCTCGACACCAGTGGTGCCGTGATCTGTTGGGGTGTCAATCTCTGCAGGGCTGCGAGTGGGCTATGGCGCATTCCCAAAGGCACTCATAGACTACCTGTGGCGTGCCAAGCAGCCGTACAACGTGTCGGTCGCCTCTGAGACAGCAGCCCGGGCAGCGCTCACCAATCCAGCCTACCTTGACCAGGTGGGCCACAGTCGTACTTGAGCCTTCTTACTCATATGCTTCATGCCGCCAACAAGTCCTGTCAGTTGTGTCCGTGCACATCACGTCTGCATGTCAGCTGTGGGTGTGCAGCGCTGTGCTTTTGGTAGAGAGCATCCAGGTATGATTCATGAACCTGTATGTAACAGGTGCGGTCAGCACTCATGGAGGAACGGGAGCGATTGTTCGGTGTGCTGCAGCAGTTCGACTTTCTGCAGCCATACCCCTCTCAGGCCAACTTCATCCTTTGTTCGGTGCGCGCATGTCCTCCATGCTCACATACTGTCCAAGTTCCGACTGAACATCTCGGTGGGGGCACTACTTTGTCACAGCGGCTCCACAGTATCACAATTTGCAACTTGCTTATGCAGGTGACAGGGCAGCGGTCAGCAAAGGACCTGAAGGATGCACTTGCTGCAGAGGGCATCATGGTGCGACAACTTTTTCAGCCTGTGGTGCTAGTATTGCATGATGCAGTACACTGAAGGCGCTGAATCGTGCAAACATGTGTTTGTTACCAACGGTACAGGTGCGCCACTATGCAAAGGCGGAGTTGTCAAATTACATCCGTGTGTCAGTCGGGAAGCCAGAACACACAGATGCGCTTGAAGCTGTGCTGCGGCAGCTTTGAGGCTGAAGTCAATTCAGGCGCTGAATTTCAAGGTGATTGGCTCGTGGTCCAGGAGTACAGTATCGAAGAATGCCACAGAACATGAGATTGACATGACCTTGATAAACGTCACCAACAACTGTGGCAACCTATTCGCCTCAGAAAGAATGGGTTTCAAGGTGATTTAGACCTGCCGATGCACATGCTCTGCACATCCCAGCTTAGATCCTGCTAAGATCCTGATGCCTCACAGAAGACTGTCTCCAGGACCAGACCGCGCCACTGCCTCACCCTCAACATCCAGCACACTCGAAAGGGGCGCCTCAGCTTTGAGCTCCGCATTTAAAGACTCCCCCAGCTGTGCCACCTCTGCCCCTTGCACTGCTTCTCTGCCGTCAAGCTTGCTCGCCGTCAGCCCGCCACCATCTGCGACCACATCAGTGGCCAGCCCATCTGCTGCGGGGGTCGCATCGTCGGCAGCTGCTGCAATGCCAGGTGCCACATTTTCGCTGGATGCCGCGACCTCACCAGCCGCCGCTCGAGCAGCGAGCGGATCGTCTCCGACAAAGATGCCAGGCTCAGTCGCCAGCTGCTCGTGCTGCTGCTCGCGCTGCTCTGTGGCTGACGCAAATGCTGCCAGCCGCGGGTCGGCCGCTACTGCAGGCTGAGCCCCAGCCTCTCGCACAGCAGCCGCCGTGGCTTCGGCATCCGCATTGGCGCCAGATGCTGCATCAGCAGCAGCGGCGGCGGTGGCGTTAGCGCCGGAGTCACCTTCATCAGCAGCTGCTGCACCAGCATCCATCTGGGTGTCGCCGGGCTGCTCGGCATCTGACTGAGCTGTTGGGCCAAACGTGGCATCTGGCGGCATGGCCTCAGCCTCATCGGATGCAGTGTCCAGCCCCTGGTTGAGGTCAGCAGCTGCCGTCGGCGGTGCCGTCACCGCATCCGAGGCCTCCTCCAATTGACAGGTCGCCTGTGTTGGCTCAGCTGTGGCATCCAGCACAGCGTTACCTGCCAAGGCCTGCTGCTGGTCCGCCGGCTCTGCTGTATGTGCTCCTGCGGCGCTGCTGGACTGGGCAGCATCAAGTGCTTCGACATCCGCAGCTGCAACCGCCACTGGCCCCTCTGGCACACCCGCCAGCGGCGAAGACACAGCAGCATCTGCCACAGCAGTGCCGTCATCTGGGTCGGCTGCCATCTGCAGGCGGGCAAGGTGCTCTCCAGCCTTTGCATTGCCGGTGCTGCCTGCTTGCTGCCGCACCAATTCTGACTGTGGCTGCTGCTGCTGAGGAGCTCGTGCCGGTGCCTTCCCATTTGGCAGCTGCAGAGGATGGTCCAAATCTGCTGCTGGAGCGCCGACATCAGCGCTGTACTCAGCAGTTGCAGCAGAGTTGCCGGGGACTGCGTCATCAGCGGCACGCTGCGGGGCGCTGCTCATTCCGCGGGCGACGCTGCCGTTTCCTGCTGGCTCTGGCTGCCAATGCCTGCCAGCAGCACCTGGTCTGCCGGCCTTTGGCGATTGTGGCTGCTGCTGTTGCTGCTGCTGCTGCGGCGGCGATTGGGGCTGCTGCGGCTGCTGCTGTGAGAATGGCGCGCCGGGCGCCAGCAAGCTGGACAGCGGGGACAGCGCCGCGGCACGTCCCGCGGTGCCGCCCTGCGGGAGGCCCTGCAGCGCCGCCAGCAGCGCTGCGATGTCCGCCGTCGCCTGCGCCCTCCAGGCAGGGCCCTGGAGTGGAAACACGGTGCCCATCTGTCCGCCGCTGTGCTTGACTGTCCTTCAAGTCCAAAGATGACAATAGATGTGAACGGCGCGCATGACGGTGGTATATGATAGTCGTTTCGACTTCGTTCAGGCTTCGTCAACCCTGCTGCATGCAGAGCGTGAAAAGCATAAGCCGACGATTAGCGAGGATGCCGCACATGAGTGCTGGTTGCCCACACCTGGGGCTGCAGCCGCTGGAAGGCTTCTGCCAAGGAGCTGGCAAAGACCTGCGCCACGCGCCCAAAAATGGACGCCAGCTCTGAGGGGCCCAGCAGCGGCGCCAGCACCTGCAGATGAATCACCCCAACATGCTTTGCAAGTCTTATTGAAAGTCTTACCGAATCACATGCGGACAAAAGTATACGAGATGGCGCATGTGCTCACACAGGATGAATGATTGCTGAGCATGTGAAGTGACAAGAATGTGCTGCACCAGCATCTGTCAGTTGAACGATGCCCCTCCCAACACCTGGCTGAGGATGCGCAGCTGCTTGGCATTGGACGCGGCGAACGCGGAGGGCGGCGGCGGCGGCGAGCCCGGCCCGGGCGCCGCGCCGGCGGCCCAGGCGTCCGCCGCGGCCGGCAGCCCCTTGAGCGATGCGTTGAGGCGCTCCCGCATGATGCCCACCAGCTTGCTGTGCACCTCCGCCCGGTGCACCGTCAGGTCCTGCGTGTCGTTTGAAATGTAGGGGTCGGTGGCTGAAGGACAGCCAGGAGCAGGTTTTCCACAGAGCAGGAAGGCCTCCAGCTTCCTGTGGCCCTTCGTCCGGTGCGCAATCATTCTCAGCAGATGTGAAGTGGCAGTGCCATGGTGCTCAGCTTTGACACTCAGCAGCTTTGACACCTATGCCTGTGCTTGTATCCACAAAACCTAACAATGGGCATGATTTTGAGGCTGTGCTGTTGGCATTTGAGCTCCGTCAGCCAACATCGGTGCAAGGTCTTGCAGGAATGTTTGTTCAGACAATGTGCACCTGCAGCAGGCGGTCGAAGTCTGGCGACAGCAGGGCACGGCGTGCATGCGGCACAGGTGCCGCCAGCCCACCCCGCAGCAGTGGATGCAGCGCAATGATGGCGCCTGTGCGACAGAGCAACAGTCACAGTAACGATAAAAAGCCTGACAGAACATGGGTGTTACAATTGTCCTTGACGCATTCATGACCACTTTCAGTGGTAGCAGCAGCACCACAAGCAGCATCATGTGATCGCCATTTGCACAATGTCACTACAGGACATCATGCACCGCACCTGCCGCCTGTGCTGACAAAGCCAAGTGCTTCGCTGTGATGGAGCGCAGCCCTGCAGTTGCCATCGCGCCAGCGCCTAGAACCAGCTGGCATGTGCGCGAGTTGAACACCTGCCAGACCAGAACCCAACAGTGAGACCACTAGAGCTGCTACAATGCGTGTGATTTCTCATTCACATGATGCGCTGCAGGCAGATGTCGCACCTGCAGCAACTGGATGACACGGCGGGCCACATCGCCTGAGAAGTCGGGCACCTCTGCCTGGAAGTGCAAGTACGCAGCCACCAGGCGCACAGCTTCCAGCCCGACGCCAACCTGGAGACGGGCACAGCAGCATGTCAAGGATGCTGGGACCAAGCACGATCTGCAGATGTCGGTGATCGTGTTGAGTGCGGTTCCATCGGTTGATCAGGCGCAGAACTGCTCACCATGACGAATGCCTCGCCGCCGATGCGCAGCCGGTCTGTGCTGTGGCCGTTGGCCGCCGCAGCGCCATCTGCAGGTTGGCCCTTGCTAGCTGGCAACCTGGCGTCGGCTGCACTCCGTGCTGCGAGGTCGTCCACGATGGTCTGCACATCTGCTGTGACCGGCGCTGCTGCCCATGTCTCCTTGTCCAATCGGCCTGACATGCAGGAGACACACCCTCGGCTTTCGTGTCAGCACATGCCATTCGGGAGCAAGACCTTGCGCGTTCCGCGAGGCTTCCATGATGCAGTTGCAATGGTAGAGACGATTTGAGAACCCACCATTGAGGCGCGCCATGCTGCGGGAGTGCAGCGCATCCAGCCATGCGCGGCACTGCTGCTGCAGCGCAGAGCGCAGCCCAGGGGCTGGCCGCACACCCTCCCCCTACAAGTCGAGGGGCAGTTGTCATCTCCCGAGAACCAACAGCTGTTGTTCCACCATCTGGGTACGTAGCCTCCATGTGGGTGCGAATGCGGTGTCTGTGCTTCCGCATGACAGAACTCGGGTCTGCGCAATGGCAGGCGCACAGTCACCGATCGGTGACTGCGGGTGTGAATGCGGAACCTGTGCTTCATGGTGCTTTATGCCGCTCACTCCACACGCCATTGCATGGGAGCAAAGCTGCTTCACCTCTGCGAGGCTGGCAAGGGCCTCTGACAGCGCCAGCACCTCCCGCAACTCCGGCAGCTCCGCCTGGGCGTGAACCACCGCCCTGCACACCATGCCTCAGATTGATTTGTCTTCAGCCTCCCACAATTGTGGCACTTCCAATTCAGGCTTCACGTTCAGTCGGTTGCACCCGCAGCGTGAGATATCGCAGGACAACAGGGTCTCGGACATGGCAAAATGTCAAGGCCTCGTCAGCAGGTGTTGCCCCACCTGGCAGCGAGCAGCTTGGCCCAGCGGCCATGCGCGGCGTCGGAGGCCGCCTGCAGCGCGTCCGCCGCTCCACTGACCGCCGACTGCACCTCTGCGCGGGACGCACGCCCGGCGCGCAGTGCCTCTGCCAGCGCCGCGCGAACCCTGCGCAGTCAGCACCGACGATGTCCGTAAGCGAAAGACGCCAGAGAGAAAACCAGAGCTTAATCTCGTCATGCATACATCTCAGCCTAACACCATGAGGTGCTCGCTGCCAGTCTGCATCAGGAGGACGTGCATGCAGAAGCCTAACAGCCTTGCCAGGACACCCTGCAGCTGGTACCAGTCAAAGCTGCAGTCGGAATGGCAGCAATAAACAAACTCAAGGTGAAGTGGTGTTGGACACAACCTGCGGCGGTGTGTGAGGCAGGCGCGGGTGGCGGCATGCACGGCGGCCAGCAGCGCGAGCGACTCCCACGGCTGCAGCGCCTGCAGCTGCTCCGCCAGCGGGGCGCCCTCGCTGAAGCCCTTGCCCAGCAGCACCGGCAGGCCCCGCTCCACCACCTCCCTGCGCAGTAGCGGCAGCCCATGATCAGTGACACCGGCACAAAAGCAAGGGACTGGCAGGCCACCATGCTCACAGCATTGCCGAGTCACCACGCAGGCCAGCATGTACTGCTGTGAAGCTACTTTTGCGCTGTGTGTGACACTGACAGCATCACGCCCCACTCATCATGCGGGCCAGCATGTAATGCTGTGGACCAAAATCCCGCCCCGCACGACCCACAATATGTCGACCTCCTCCTCGTGCTGCTTGCCTGATGGCCTGCTTCACTTCGGCGCCGGATGCTTCTCACAGCGTCGATGATTGATGATCAGCATGTGATGCGGTGGAGCCAGAACCGCTGTGTATGACAAAGGCACCATCGAGCTCTTCCTCGAGCTGCTCACCTGATGGCCTGCTTCACTTCTGCGCCGGCGGCGTCGCGTGCAGCCGCCAGCGCCTCTGGCAGGCGGCCCATGCGCCGCAGGCAAGCCACCAGGCCCGCCAGCTCCCCATCCGCGGCCGCCTTCTGCGCCCCCGCATGCTCCGGCTGCTCGCCAGCGGAGGCGAACGCAGCCAGCGCACCCTCTGCACCCAAGAGAGCAACACTGCAGACCCGGCCAGGCTGTGTCCGCAGCACTTGCACTGTGCAAATATCAACTCCTGACTGACATTGCACTGTATACTCAAGCACGATTGCAGAGGAGACAGATGCTGTACGCGCCAGAAGACTGACCTGCAGTGCCGGCTAAGCCAGAGCGGTGCGCCCGCCGCAGGGCATCCAGCACATCGTCCGCCGCTGCATCCAGGCCAGTGAATGCTGTGGCACGCAGAAAGTCGGCCGCAATAAGCTCGTTCATGCTTGCGCCCGCCTCCGCAATCTGATCTGGCAGCTGCCTGCAGAGGGGCGCACACAGTGCTGCATGAGCACTCCGAACACAACGGCAGCCTGTGATCGTGGCTCAACCAGCTGCCGCCGCTGGCCATGTCCCTTGCGCTGGGCGCAAGATTGAGCAGAGCACAATCACATTCAGGGTGCACAGTACTCACCTGAAGCATGCCAGCCCCCGCAGTGGATCCCCAGCGAGCCCTGCCTGCAGGTCTGCCAGCACATCGAGCGCCGCGCCGTAGTCACCGCCCTGCACATGCGAGAGGGCAGCGCTGAGCACTTTTGTGTTGCATACTGTGCGCTTGCTGACCTTGATGTTTGATACCTGCCCAAGACAAGGCTCTCGGCACAGCTCTGGCGGCGGCCCAGGGTCGTGAGGGGGTTTGCCCAAACCCAAACTCTGAATGCTCACCTCCAGCAGGAGGCCGAGTGCGGCGGCGCCGGCAGACAGGCCGTCCAGCACTGACAGGCGGTCCACCAGGGCTGCCAGGTTGTCGCGCCGCCGCGTGAGCCGCGCCAGCTCCTCAACCGCATGCCCTGAGTCCGCTTCCATAGATCCGACCTGCAAAAACATATGGCTGTGAGGGGACCTTGGTGTCAAGCTGAGCAATTGCGCTCGTCGATGGCTTCAAGCCAGGTACCCGACAATTGAGCTGTTGCTCTTGTAAGGCTGTCTACATCACCAGTTGCAGACGCATGATGTGGGTCAGGAGTGGCCTCACATGGTGGCGCAGCGCGGTGATGGCGTCAAAGGTATCCCGCAGCGAGGCGCGGCACTCAGCCAGCGCGCCAGCCGCCTCGAAGAAATTCTCCCGCTTTGCGGAAATCTCCGCTAGCAGGTGCACCTCGACGACGTCCTACACCAATATCATATAAGCTAGTCGTGCTCATGCCATCATGCATTCCTAAGTATCGACTCCGAGTCGTATTACACATTGCTCTCAGCTACACGTTGACTCCATGTCAAGACATCATTTTGACGAGACATCCTGCACTGCAATGTGCATGCTTGGGAGAACGTTCACACACCAAATGGGCTGACAGCTGGTCGAGGGCCTCGGCGCGCTGCTCCTCGCTGTCGCTGGGTGCCACATCCTCCCACGTCTCCGGCCTGCAGGCGCGCAACTGGGTGCTTCAGCCCGCAGCCGCATGCTTGCACGGCAGTACCACCAGCAGATACTGAATCAGGTGGACAGGTGATTGCTTGGTTGGCCGTCCCGAGCCTATAAGACTGCCTATGTATGTGCAAATCAGATGGTGATGCAAGAGGCAGTCTGAAAGCGCACCTGGACAGGGAGAAGCGCTCCTGGAAGAACAGTGCAGGCACCTTGCGCATCGCCCGCACCAGGCCTTCGCCATGGCCAGCCTGCCCCTCTGCAGACATTAAAACTTCACAGTATGGTTGGCTTGTGATCACTGTCTATTTCTCAGCACTTCATCACTGGCAAAGAAGCAATGTGCAGTGAAGCTGCGACCGCATGCACAACAGCATACTGCACGCGAAGATGTGCCAGGCACCTGCTGCTGGCATTGTCAAGCGGTAGCAACAGAGCACATGCAAGCAGCTTTGCATCAAAGAGTGTACAGCCGTGCGTGCCTGATGCTGCGACCGGCTTTGCGCCGTCGCCACTGTCAGCGCGTGCTGACTGAAACTGCTCGAATTCCACTGCCTCATGCTTCAGGTACCTCTGCAGCATCGAGGAGAATAGAACCATCTTGAGCCAGATGGTGTCTGCTACTGTGGCGTAAGTCAACTAGTGCTTCGCGTCCGGACGTTGTCCAAGAACAGCATGCATGATCTTCAATGCAGGACATCAAGTGCATGCTGCAGATGGACTACAGTCAGTGTACTTTGACGGGTGGTGAACTGTAGCCGTGAGTGACAGACTCCACTCGACCACTGATGTTGTTGGATTCGAACATACTACCGTAAGACGGCCAGACTGCGCTGTAGCACTCGGCAAGTGTCAGCAAGCAGGACGGGAAGGAGGTCGATCAGTGCAAGAACTTGCCTGGAACTGCCTGATGTCCACGTCTGGCAGCAGGCCCGGTGCGAGCGGCGGCGGCGTCTCAGGGAATGGATCGCCACCAAAGGGGTTGGCAAACCAGGTGCTGGCGCCGGCGGGGCTTTCCCGGGGATTGTTCAGCAGCGGCACAATGCCCTGCACACGGACTTGGCTTCAGGTGTGGAACGTTCGATACCCGCAGCTGACAGAAATGCTGACAATCGAAAAAGGCTGGACTGAACATAAATCGATGCAGGCGACCTGCCTGCAGCTGTGCTCCCAGGTAGGCATCGCGAGGCGTGACGGTCAGGCGCTTCTGCGGAGATGGCGGCAGCAGCGCTGCGCTGCTGCCGCCGATCTTGACTTGCGGCAGCGAACCGCGGCGCTCTGACAGCGATTCCTGGCGCCTGTGGCGCCCTGACATGGCCGCGTCTGCCCGGCGCTCACTCACAGCACCGAGCAATGAGCCCCAAATCAGAACGCATCTTCATCTTGTTTGACCACGTTGTGCTTAACCAAGTCGTCCTGGGCTATCGTTGAGTGGGTTGACTAGCCAGATGGCTTGCTCGACTCTGCCTGTGTAAGTGCAAGGATGAGCGGCAGCGGCACCAGCAGAGCAGAGCGTTGCTGACGAGAGCCTCAGCGACCAGCTTCAGCGGTAAGGCAGATGAGCCAGAAGCTTCCACTGATCCACTGATGCATCAATGCTCAACCGCTTGTGCAACGGCGAGTCACACGCAACTCAAAGAGGTATTGTAGATGCACATATGCATCGTCAGCACACAACTTCGTCGGAGCGGATGTCAACATACAAACAGCGTCCACTGATTGAGTGGGATGCTTTGTGCAATCTGCGTCCTGCCGTTAAGACGAGAGGGAACAGAGTCCGTCACTGATGTCAGTGAATTAGCTCCCCACCCAATCTCAGTAAGGCAAACCTGTGGCAAGACGCGCTCAAGTCCGTTGCCGCCCTGCACAGTCCACATTGTGAGTCTCGCACCGTTGTGTACTCGTTCGCAATCTGTGCTTTCGTTAGCGAGCGACGAAAGTGTGTAGCATTTGCTGCCTGACCCACCGCAAAGCTGTAAAGTGGAAACCATCAACTTTCTGAGAAGCCAAGTGTGAAGCAGCACATCATTTCAGTGTTAGAACCGTGAGCGCAACCTGATTGACTGATCCTGGGGAGGAGATCCTGATTGGGTGTACCGAGGTACTACCTGGTAGCAAAGCCCAGAAACACTGTTTGGTGTTTCCGCTCCTGAGTCCTGGCAGGAACGCTGCTAGCTCGATTTCAGCTACAGCTACAAGCCGGCTGGCTGCCAGCGGTGTTGCGGCGGCCTGCCGATTGCACATCAGCTGTTGTGCATTACCGCAAGCGCACAGCTCCTGCGTCAACATGGCAACTTGGGACAGTCGGGACCCGCGCTGGCACGTGGAGGACCGCCCGGACGGCAGCAACGTCAACGGGTGGTGCGGCCATTGAAAGATTGCACGGTGCAATCAACCTGCATCAATGCCGGAACTTTCTGGACATCATGATCGGCGCGCGCATGCCAGCTATGCTTCCGAATTGGAATACGCAGCAAGTTCACTGTGACACCGCATTCAATGCTGTATCTTGCGGACCATGATTATACATGCTGCGCGGGGCTTTGCTTGCATGCAAAGCACCGTTGAGCATGCAAGCATGTGAGCACTCGGCGATCTGAGGACTGCTGACGCTGCTGCAGGCACTGGGAGGAGCGGAATAGGGTGGCCTGGAGCCAGCAGCGCCTCAAGGCGCTGCTGGCCGAGGGCGTGCCACCTGCGCAGTTGGATGAGTCGCTGGGCCATGCTAAAATTATTGGCATGAAGAGTTGCACCGGCGAGGTGAGCGCCTGCATGCTGTGCTCTGACTGGTCCAACCGATGATTGCAACTCGAATCCTGGTGGTGGTGGTGTACACTTCAAGTCCTGAGTGACACTCACAGCAGCCTGGTGGTGATCATGTGCCGGCAGGCATATCAAACCCTGCGCAAGGGCAACAAGGTCTTTGCGGTGTATGACCTCACGGTGACGCTCGAGTGGTCAGGGCGGTGGCAGGAAACAGACAGCGAGGTAAGCGTCTGCATCTGAATAGTGCGTGTTGAGGCTTTGCAAGCATTTCAGCGCACCTCTAGCGCATATAATGCTGTGTATCTGCTCATGCACATCTGAAGCTGCGCATTTGTCAAGTGCAGGTCAAGGGCGACATTGTGATTGAGGAGTTTTGCTCCACGAACGACCCCGATGAGTACGAGGTCAAGGTCAGCGCCACCAGCGGCGACGCGACAGCGCAGGAGAACCTCAAGGCAGCCGTGAGTGGCCTGCGGCCGGCCATCATGGAGCGCCTGGCACAGTTTGTGGCGGAGCTCAACGCGCTGGCAGTGCAATGACACCGGCAGCTGCTTCCGTGGGCATGGCAGGGCACAGGGCAGCCCCTCAGCGGCAGCAGCTGGACAACAATCAGTCAGCCTCAGAAAAGCAGGTATCAGAATAGGCCATAGCACGTTTGGTTCGTGGACTCTGCATTCGCCAGGCGCAGGAGAGCACTGGCGGTTGACCCAGCAGCGGCAGACTTGGTGCTTGCGTGTGGCAGGTGGCGATCAGATGATGTAAAATTCAGCAGTGCCCCTGAGATTTGCCTGTCTAGTCCTATCTCAACCCCAACCCCAGAGCACGCAAATCTGACAGTAGAAAACCAAATGGAAAGAACAGCGCAGGCTGACTGGTGCTGACTGGAACTCCTACAAAACTGATGGCTTTCTATCTAAGCAATGCACTGATGCGAGGTTCCGCCAGATTCATCAAGCTGATGTATGGCCGCAATACATTCCACAGCCCAGCCAAGCACAAAGGGGTCAGTTCTTGGCGGCTCCCGCCTGCTGTGGGGGCCCAAGCGGTGGCATGCCTGGAATTGCTGCGAGCGCGGCAGAGGCGGCTGGGCCCAGCGTTTCCTGCAGCGCCTTGGGCGGCCACTGCAGCCGCTGCCCATCGCTGGTCTGGATCCATTGCTGGTCTACGGTGTTTTTGGTACGCTTGATGACCTGGCGCAGGGCAGCCGATATCAGGATCAATGTCAAACTCAGCCGTGTGCTGAGTGCAAATGGCATCCCGCAGCTTCAGCATCAATCACCACTGAGAGCCTGCAGTTGGTGTTTTGACTATAAGATCACCTGGCTGGAGCAGTGCACAGCGCCATACATGGATGTGATGGGTGAGAAGTCGATGACCTGCATGGACACAGAAGCGAACTTCCGAAACTGTTGCCGACAAGCATGCGGCTCAGGTGCAAGCTTGGCTTCATGCCCCCAGAGGCGACCTGTCAGCGGGGCGTCGGCTGCATGCCTCACGTGTCACCTGCACATCGCCCTTGAAGTGTGGGTCCTTCACAATCCGCCGCGCGCTGGCTGGGTTGACGCTGATGATGCGGCTGCTGCCCAGGTTCAGCACATTGCAGCCGTACATCTGCACCAGCACAGACAACATCATGTGCAAGGCCTGGATATAAGACGCAGTGTCAAGCTCACGATGTCACTTGCTTGCAAGACAATGTCTGCCGTTTGCAGGTGTGTCTGCCGGGCCCATGGAATGCACTGTTGAGCCGTACCAGCTGGTCCGAGGCTTTAATGGGAATGATGTGCCAGCCCTCCTCACGCATATACCGGCTGAACTCCACCCCCTCCTTGGCTATCCTGTACTTGCCGCCCTCCTCATCCTGCAATGAGAATATAATTATTCGGAGACAAAGTATGCTATTCATGCAAGTCCAGTGCGAGAAACAGTTCTAATCAGGCAGCTAGCAAGGCAGATGTTTTACTTATGTAAAACAGCCACATCGGAACCTCAAGATGTGTCACCTTGACATGCACAATGGCAGTATATACGTCTGTCTGAAAGCGGCTGCTCACCTGCACCCACTCGTCGACCAGGCGCCGGGTGGGTGACTCCTCCCCCATCATCTCGTCCATCATGATGCATACATCATCGCCAATGATGCTGAACACGCAATCCAAATGCATGCGGTCCTGCAGAAGCAGAGAAGTTGCATTGCTGGCATGGGATATTTGCAAAGGACCCGGTTTGACAACTCGGCATCACAACCGCATCTCGTGCACATGACAATTGTCAATTGAACAGACATGCACTGCGCATGCCTGAAAGCATGTGCCCCTGGCCGCAACCTGGCTAGGTAGCATTTCCTCTCCTGACACACGGACCTGATTCTGCTCAAAGTCGTCCCGCACAACGGCCACCCTCCGTGAGCCAAACAGGTCCTCGTCCATGAGCTGCTGCACCGCCTCGAAGTTGGAGCGCAGCCCGACGCCCACGAATGCCAGGTCCGCCGATGCCGGGCAGTAGTCGCCGCCCTCAAGGTAGCCCGGCTCCCGCACCTCTCCCACAATGTTCACCCCTGGTGCAGTGCCAAACAGGGGTGAAAAAGTGAGGTTATATACCCCTAGTGCCAGGCATGTCAGCAGAGGTTACGCAGAGCCTTGCAGCACAGCAGACCGTCCTGGCAGATGTTCCTGGCAGATGAGTTGCTGTGCTTCAGTTGTCATACTTCACGACTTCGATATGACAGCATGTGCACTACTGAGCCTGCCGATGTGAACCATACCTAGCTTATCGAAGCAGAACTTCATGAGTGCGACCTCCAGCTCACGCACAGACGACCGCAGGCGCGCCATGACAATGCCCTTGGATGTCGTAATTTGCTGGTCCCGCGTGTACACCTGCATGCCATGCTTTGCTCGTTCGACAAACCCAAAGCTGTCAATGAATCCAGTCAGAATGGTTCAGAAGTACAACAAATTCAGGAAGGAATGCCAGTGCACCATCTGCGTGACTCAGCACCGTCTCCAGCAGCAGAAGGGCAATCTAGGCCGCAGGGGCAGTGCCACAACTGATGCCAGGGGCCAGTGCTTCAGATACTCCTCACCAGGTTGGACAGCGGCTTGAAGGTGTAGGACGCAGTCAGCCCGGTGTCGCGGTAGCTGGGCGACACATGCACGGTGGGGTGGATGAGCAGCATGTCCAGCAGCTGGCTGGTGGACATGTGCTCCAACACGTTGCGCTTGTAGTCGTCAGACAGGTAGAACTTGTCCTCCTCCGCCAGCTCGTCCACGCCCACGCCCTCCGCCAGCTCGTAGTTCAGCGCCTGGACCAGTGCGCACCCTCAGAAACGCACGCTTCATAGGGTCTATGATTGCTATTGCATGGAGACATATCCTTTCCATTCGGCAATGCATGCAGATGCCATTTGCAGTTTGTGATCAAGCACACCTGACCAGGTTCACTGCCTGATGCCAGAAAACCATGAGACATTCCACATCAAAACATGCGTCTCTGATTCATTTCTACCTTCATGGCCAAGTCCTCCAGCTCCACGCGAGCCCCAACATGATCCTCCACGCCGTAGGACAGGATGTCACGCACTGTGAGCACCTTGACGCCATGCTCACGCATCACTCGCCTGCAAGCAAGCAACGAGACGACAAAAGCTGTGATGTCATTTTCGTGGCGAACTTGGGTACTGAGAGGGCGCAGTGCAGTTGTTAGGAGACATATGGCCCAGCACAGACACCACGACCCACCGGAACTCCGAGTGAGATGCTTTTGCCGCCTCGAGGTTGACTGGCTTCTCAAAGAGCGAAGCCTGCACACGAAACAGGGCGGCATCTTGGTGTCGATTCCGAAATGGTCATGATATCGAGAGCAGGTGCATGTTGCGCCACCCCAGCGCTGCCTTGGCTCTCAACAAGGCGATCGAAGCATTTATTGTATGCGTGGGTACAAGCACCAACAGTTGCTCGCCCGCGGGTGCAGGCCGCCCATCATGAGGGAGGTGCCCTCCGGCTCAAACACCACCACCACCTCCGCATGATCGTTCTCCCCCTCCTGGCATGCGTGAATGCCCACCTACAGCATTGGGCACGTAATCAGACTGTCGCATGTCTGTCAGCGATCGCAAGATGGGTCTGCTACACGCTGAAGTCCATCAGAAGAAATTCAGACGTGCAATGTGATCATGCAAGCGGCTCGCCTGCGGCACCTCGCCCGTCATCGCCCCCGGACGCGGTTGTCGTGTCTTCTTCAGCTGCGGCGCAGGCGCTTCGGGCGGTGCCACCTCCGCCATGTCCTGCAGCACAGGCGCAGCAATGATAAAGCTGTCTGAGCGGCAAGAACGGCAACGCAAACTGTTGCAGCTGCATG
This sequence comes from Tetratostichococcus sp. P1, assembly GCA_036584455.1. Classification (NCBI taxonomy): domain Eukaryota; kingdom Viridiplantae; phylum Chlorophyta; class Trebouxiophyceae; order Prasiolales; family Stichococcaceae; genus Tetratostichococcus; species Tetratostichococcus sp. P1. The sequence goes on from BTPI01000007.1 coordinate 1,217,767, forward strand.
CGCGCGTGTGCTGTCGAATTTGCACTTTGGCCGTGGGGCTGTCGAATGTCTCGGAGTGTTAATTTCAACCTGCATACAGTCTTCTCAACAGCGGTGTACATCCGTCTGAGCTGCAAGACATCCGGCGAGTATGGGCATGAACCCACAAAGCCTCGATCAAAGATACCTCCTCTTTGGAGCAGTGGCCACACAATCCATGTGTTATGATGCAAGCTCGTGTAACGTGGTCTTTCGCGCAGCGTCAAGTCCACCAGCACCGACGACAACAGACCCATCACCTGGAAAGAACGACTGCGGTGCGCCCCAGACTTCATTTCCAGCAGACCGTTGGCCGAGTCCATGGTTGCTGCTGATCAATCCGGCAATTGTGCCGAATCGCAGGACGTAATGTGTGCGTCACAAGGAATGCCGCCAGGAGCTGAGCTGGCAGCCGCTGAGTCAGTCGAGATCTCACATGCAGTTCCCGCACATGCAATGGCGGTTCTGTGGCGATGTCAACCTTTCAAGTGAGTGGGCCTCCGTCTGTTGTTACAGTTCGCGTTCAAGCAATTCTGAGCTTTGCGGAGGATCGACCGCCAACCAAACCAATACAGTCTGTGTGCGCTTGAAGCCACCACCATCACAGATGCCGCTGCATCTTGTTTGTTCGCAGATGACGCTCCTGGTGCTGCAGAGCACGAGAGCCTCAATATCCGCTGGCAATGGCAGCACCCGGGGACGCCGCTGCTGTTGGTGCAGCAGCTGCGGATCACTATGGCGCCAATCGCGCTGCTGCTGCCTCGGCTGGCTGGGCTGCCGCCTCCAACTCCGCCGACGCAGGCGGGTTGAAGAAGCTGTGCTGCAGGGCCTTCACGGCTGTGATGCGCTTGTCCGGCTCGTATGCCATCATCTGCCTGAGGAGCTCCACCTGCGGGTGCAGTTCTGCCATCAGTCGAGTGCACTCCAGACCCTCAGCGCTGCATGTCCCAATTGAGATTGGGCACATGGTGAAGAGGACTGAAGCAGCAGACATGCACGACCCACCAAGGGCTGCAGCTCTGGCTTCAGCGAGGCGTCGCATGACGCTGCAATGTGCTTTTGAAGCCCTGATAACCGCTGCACAGCCCGCACTGACTTGCGGCTGGATGCTGCCTCAGGCCACGCAAGCTTCCCTCGCCGCCGAAAATACTGCAGATTGACATGTGGTGGGATTTCAGTCCCATCCAGCCAGGACACTGTCTGGTGCCTGCACATTGCCTGCAGCACAGTGCAGCTGCAGATGTGCGACTCAAATAGCACTGCAATCGGCGCAAGGATGTGCGAAATGCAGACCTTCTCCGCATCCCGCGACGCTCTCCGCCCCATGCTCTCCGGGATGGACCCCAGCACCGCCTCCATCATGGCCAGGTGCTCCAGATTCTCATGTGTCTGCACAGGGTGCAGCAGCAACGTCGAGCAAAAACTTCCACTCACCAAAGCACAGCCATCAGCAGGAAAGTTCAGGGGCAGCCGGCACAGCAAGCTTGGCAGGGAGAAGCACAGGAGATGCCCAACTATTTCACACCACTGGGTATGGCCAGGCAGTTGTATCACCTGAAACAGCGCGTCGCCGGTGGCCAGCTCCACGAGGATGCAACCACAGGACCAGATGTCGCAGGGGTAGGTCCAGCCCAGCCCCAGGATGACCTGCAGCCAGATTTGTCTCATTGACGGGTCGAGGGTCCAGTATATCAGAGATAAGGTGAGTATCAGTGATGGACAACATTTGCAGCTGAAGCTCTTGATAACCAAAATTGAGCAGATGCTTGACTGGATTGCGGTGTGAGTCCGCACCTCTGGCGCCCTGTAATGCCGCGTGCTGACGATGGTGCTGTGGTACTGGTCGTCGAATGTCGCGCTACCAAAGTCGATGACCTTGATGTTGCTGCTGACTGGCACGCGCCTCCCCATCCTGCAGTGCATACACTCTGCCATCAAAAAACTCTATGCTTCCTCGATGTTTTCATCAAACGTGCTTCATGTGTTTCAGCTGCCCACTGCTTCGCAGCTGCTAGCTGCTGCTTCCACAGCAACTTCGCGCCCGCACTCCCAGCCGCCGGTGCAGCTAATGCCATCCATGCCTGTCGTGGTGCACCGCACCCCAGGGGCCATTTGGCCACCAGGGTGCAGCGCCGCAGCCCTCGCACACATGTGCAGGGCAGACACAAGCTCTATCGACAGTGACACGACGGATGTGGGCATGGTGCCTACGCCTGCAGGGTGGCAACCACCAGGGGTGCCTGGCCGGCGGGTGCCACGACGAGGGGTCCCGCCCCCGGCACCTCATCCCACGTGATCGCCGCCCGCGCTGTCCTGCGGGTGCAGTAATGACGCGATGCGTCAGCTGACATGAGCAATCAGCAGCTGTGCGCAGCACGACTGCATGCTCCAGTGCAGCAGGCCAAAGTCGGCACAAAGTGTGCCCAGCCACTGTCCACAATGCTGCCCACTCAACAAGGGCGGCAGTGTGCATGGCCTCCCCTGCGAGAACAACTGGCTGAGTGAGCAGGACAGCTGGTTGGCTGATTTGAACCGCTCACGAGACGTTGACGCATGTACCATTGTTACCAGCTTTGGCCATCCCAGAGCATTGGCCGTGGCAGGATGACACCCCTCCTGGTGCCTGAGCAAGATTCCAGGGGCATGGTGTCTCTTCAAACTCTCCCTTCCCACCTCGAGTTGGCTGGCGGCGTCTTTTTGTCGTACTGCGGCGACTGCAGCAGGATGTTCTCCGGCTTGAGGTCCGTGTGGATGAGCCCCAGGTCGTGCAGGTACGCCACCGCCTCCAGCAGCTGCCGGCCAAAGGCGCGGATGATGTCCGCGTGGAACGGCCGGTAGCTGTTCTTGCGCAGGAAGTCGTACAGTGACAGCCCCAGGCGCTCGAACACCATGCACACATGACCGCGGTAGTCAAACCACTCCCGCAGCGTCACGCAGTGCCTGCAGGCAACAGTTGGCAGCGGGTGGACATGGCTGCGTGTGGGCTGCAGCTGCTCGGGTACAGACACACCGGGCTGCAGAATTGCAATGACATGACGGAGCATCGATCTGCATGCTAGGGCAGCAGCGGCATGACTCACCACTGGCCATCCGGATCATTCGCCTCCAGCGTGTGCAGCACCTCCAGCTGCAGGGGCAACGTTACCTCAGAATTGCTGAACCTGTTTGAGCCGAAGCTGTTGAGCCTCCACTGTCAACTTATTGCAGTGACATTGCCAATGCAACAACGCCCATGCTGAGTGCTGCGCTCACACCTCTATCATGGCAGCATCGCGGTACTTGCGGATTGCTCGGACCACTTTGATGGCGCAGTAGTCCTTGTGCTTCCTGTCCCAGCACTCCAGCACCCGGCCGAACGTGCCCTCGCCCATCTTACTGAGGATCTTATCTGCAGTGACAACTCAAAACAGCTGGGCTGGTTCCTGACGTCAAGTGGTGCTGTCATCAGCATGTTGGAGTGATCCCACGGAGCATGCGTCATGCAGACATCGTAAACCTGCACGAAACACAAGGCCTTCATGCAACTCACATCTGGAGGTGAGATTGTCGCCCAGCTCGAACACGAAGTGGCCATCCTTGTCGGGCGGTCGCTCCGGCGGCGACGGCCGGTTTGGCACGACGAATGCCGATGTGCGGGTGGGCTGCGGCACGCCTGGCCTCGCAACAGCCCGCTTCTGCCGCTTGTCCGGTGGCTCCCCGGTCTGTAGCTGAGTGCGAACTCGCTGTGAAGCCTCGAGGGATGTTTACATCCAGTTGGACATGCATCACTGTCAGTCGCAGTATTTGCCTGCATAACTGTCTGTGTGCAGCCTTAAGAAGCCTATACGACTCATTGCACGTATCCTGGGCAACAATAGGGCCGTGCTCTGTCTACTGCCACACTTACAGCTGCTGCACGCAGCGCCATCATCGAATTGCAGTGGCAGCCCAGTTCACGCCTTAGCATGCGAAGTGGGAGGCGGTTAACAACAACATATGGACCCTGCAAGCGTGTGAAGATCGTCGGTGATGCACTGTCTTCGCCAAGCGTGCGGCGCACACCAGGCACGCTGCAGGGACAACACCGCCTGCTGAACGGTCAGCACGAGCGCCCAGGCCGGTCAACGCCCACTGCCGGCTTCGATGACCATATGAACCTCGGATATATGGCCTTCGTGCCGCAGGCGCCCGTGAACACGCCGGTGTCGGATTGGATGTTACGACACTGCAGGCTGTGTTTCAGGCCTCCCCACCTGCGGGCTGACTGTGCGACGCCGCTTGTCGTCTCGTCGCGCTGGGCTGGGGCTCCTTCGCCGCTTCTGCACCTCACCATTCTGCTGCTCAGCGGCGGTGGCCTCCTGCTGTGCCTGTGCCTGCGCCTGGGCCTGCTTCTCGCGGCCGCTGGCAGCCTCTGCTGCACGGCGGGCTCGCGTGCTTGCCATCAGAGACTACGGTAGCACGAGCGCTTCCCCACTGGTCACATCGCTGCACTGGTGCCTGTGCGGGTGCTCGCGAAGGCTGTTTTGCACTAAGTCCAAAACCCTTAAATTAGGGTTTGCAGGCCCGGGACTATAAAAAAATCGACGGTCACATTCGTGTCCCACTGCACCACACCTCACGCAGTGCATATGGCTTATAGTCCACAAACTGCCCCCAGGCGATGCGACGAGGATGAATACGACCTGACCATGCAGGACGCTACGGCTCATATACCGACATGCACGGTGCAATTGTGCAATGGCTGTGGAGCATCACCGCCAAATGCATTGGAATCCATGCGCGATGACTATAGCTACGCCAACACTGCTGCTGAATTGTGTCTACTCATCAATCGAAAATTTCCGACACTGTGTGAGGCCTAAAACCATGCAAGCAGAATGGCAAAGCGGTGTGCCACTGATGCACATACACACGTGCAGAGTCGCAGCGGGGCATCACGAAACAACCAGCACTATGTGATATATGTGATGGTCCGCAATACAGTGACGTGTTCCTGTATTCCTTTGCCTTGCTGTTGTGAACAGGCAGCGAAGTGCCGGGGCATCAACCCTTATTGTTGTTAGTGGCCGGGGGTCTAGTGCTTTGTCGCCTGATCGAGGGCAGCACATCAGGCGAAATGACTGACGTAGTAGACTGTAGAACTACCACCGATCATTTTCAAACAACATAGTGAGTTGCCACGCAGGGCAATGCTGCACCTGCGCCTTTTGCGGATGCACCTGCGGAATTTTTGAACACTATTTTCGGAAAACACATGTGCACGATCGTGTCTGGTTGGACGTTCAGCTGCGCTACTGCACGTCACGAGAACAGGATATTGCAAGATGATATTTAGAACGATGAAGAATATCGTCCGAATGTACTGCTCGTTGGCGCTGTTACAGGGTTTTACGTAAACTTCTCCTACCTCAAACGAGGGAAGACGAGGCAGAACCAACACTCTCACACTGCGATCTTTTGCTGCAGCTGCAGCAACGATGAGCAGCGATGACACAGGCAGCGAGCTATCCGACGCCCCATCAGACAGTGAGGAGTACAAGCCACCTGCCAAGCGGCACAAGGCACCTCGACGTGCCGCCCAGGAGCAGACCAAGTCAGCGCAAGCGGGACGCAAACGAGCGAACCGCAAATCGTATGCGGACCTGGACGATTTCGACTTCGAGGAGAGTGGCTCGGACGGAGAGCATGCCACGCAAGCGCAGGCCGCAGACCAGGTGCTGGACTGCTGAACCGCAAACTGTCAGGTGCAGTCAGCATGGCAACGGCCTGTGGTCCGGTGCACCTGTCAAAAGGCTTCTGGGTGATAGTCTGCAGCATGTCGAAGGCCGGCTGGCTTGTCTCACGCGCGTCGCTGACTGCAGCACGAGCAGGTTGTGCATCGATAGGGTTTAGAGGCCATTATATGCCCAGGTCACCGTCGCGCGCAAGCTGTCTGTGGCCACCCGATGGCCGGAGTTGGGCCATAAAGGTGCCTGTTGATGTCTACATGTCAAAACACCGTGTCTGCAGCTGTCTTTTCGCAATTTCGAATGTGCATGTGTTGTGGTGGGGCGCTGGGCACCGTAGGGGCTGCATGAAGCGTTTCAGAGGCTCTTGTAGGGCTTGACGCGACGCAATCAGCCAATGTTGATATGCTCATGCATGATGGGCGGTTCCACCCGGCAACCGCTCTGTGCATGCACCGATTGTCGCCGCCGCCAGTAGCATACAGGTCATACACCAGCTGCTGAGCGTCTCTGGTCCCCTGCATTCGCAGCATGTCGACAACTGCTCCAAGTGCGGGAAGGTCGGCACGCTGGTCTGCTGTGACGGCTGCGAGCGCGCTTACCATCGCAGGTGATTGGGCTGAGTTGGGTTGGGGCTGATTTGTGTGATGATGTCATGCATGCTGCAATTCCAGCTGTGTGGAACATGCATGCAAACTGATCATCATCATGTATTTGGACGCATTGGCCCTTCACCAAAGTTTGGTTTGTCCCTGACTGGTCTGTGTTTCACACATACAACAACAGCTGTGTGAGCCCGCCGCTGCGGGAGGTGCCGCCTGTCTGGTTCTGCCCTTTTTGCGCGCCAGTCATGGACCTGGACGCCAACCTGGAGCGCATCCTGGCGTCACGGCCGCTGGAGAAGGTGCGCTGCATCGCAGCTGCAAAAGACAAACCAGCAAGGCGTCAAACCTCCCTTGCAAGTGCCTGTGTAATCTCTTTGCTGCATGCGTCTGGCCAGGCGCCCAAGGGTTCCAAGGCGCGCAAGGACATGGAGTACTATGTGAAGTGGCGCGATAAGGCGCACATCCACTGCTGCTGGGTGCCGGGCACGAGCATGGAGGCGGCGGCGGCGCGCTCTGCGGGCCGAGGCGTGCGCCCCAAGCTGCAGGCATTCGAGCGTGCACAGGTGCACGGCGAGGTGAGACGCTCACAGGCAGCCCAGCCTCCGCTGCCACCGACATGCTGACATGCAAGAGCGTTCCCTTGGGGACCTGTGTTGCTGAGTGTGTCAGAATGGCACTGCACCCAGTGGGACACATTGCCTTCATGCATTGGACTCAATGAAGCTGTGGTCAAGAGCGGTCGTCTACCCTGCTGCAGGCAAATGCTGATCCAGAGCTGGTGTTTGGCGTCAATCCAGCCTGGCGGCAGGTGGACCGCATCATTGCTGAGCGCACCACACTGGCGAGTGCAGCCGAGGTGAGCAGCTTGTACAGTCAGCGAGCCTCAGTCGGACACACAGTGCTGCCAGCGATGCCAGCAACATCATGAAGCTCTACAGAGCTGGTTGTGTGGCAGAGCACTGCAGCAAGTGCATGGCAACTTCCAGGTGCCGGAGGTGCTGGTCAAGTGGCGGCAGCTGGGGTATGACCTGGCGACCTGGGAGCGGCTGCAGTCGCTGCAGCATGTGGATGGTGCGGAGGCAGCCCTGGAGCGCCTGCGCTCGCTGCAGCCCATCGTTGATGAGGCTGAGGAGCTCAGACAGGTGAGCGTCTATGTGTGCACACTTAGGCATCATCTGTGGATGTGAACCCAATGGACAGCTGGGCTGCGGGCAGTCGTCGCTGCTTGCAGCCTGAGCAGAGGCGATCAGCTCACCAGCGAGCAAGAGGCGCATCAAGTATTGCAGCTGCCTGTCTAGCCGCACATGGCCCAACTCCACATCTGATGCGGTGCAGAGTGCCCACAAGGCGCAGAAGAGGCCCAAGCGCGGCGGTAAGGCGGGTGGTGCTGCGGTCGAGAACGGGGCGCTCCCAGAGCCAGAGAAGGCGGCACGGGAGTTCAAGGAGACGCCGGCCTTCCTCAAGGGCGGCAGTTTGTACCCCTACCAGCTGGAGGGCCTCAACTGGTGGGGTCCAGTTCTGTTTTTGGCTGTTTGTCGTGCACAGGTGTCAAACATGGGCTTGTTGCCAGGAGGTTGTGTATGTAAGCGCTAACGCTGCAACCGCATGTCTGTACTCGGAATGTGCAGGCTCGTCAGCGCGTGGCGCACACGCCGCAATGTGATTCTGGCAGATGAGATGGTGCGCTGCGCTTTTGCTTTTCAGCATGCTCAATGGTGCTGTGTGTTGTCAGGTTGACAGCATCGTTCCAAAGGTGAAATGTAGTCGGATTGACACGACTGTAGCACTCTCAGCATTGCTGTCTGCTGCAGGGCCTCGGCAAGACGGTGCAGACCATCGCCTACATCGCTGCCATGCAGTGCGTCCTCTGTTTCAGCTTGACTCACATACGACAGACACGATACCTGTCCACACAGATATGTGTCAGCAGCAGGTCATTATCCTGGCCATGCTCAGGAGGTCGTTCGCAGGATATGATCTCGGCAATGCATTCGCCCATGTGCTGCAGCCAGCTGGGCGTGGGCAAGCCGGCGCTGGTGGTGGTGCCACTGTCGACGCTACCCAACTGGGCGGCGGAGCTGGCGACCTGGGCGCCGCACCTCAACGTGGTGCCGCTGCACGGCAATGACGCCGCCCGAAAGGCCATCAAGAGGCACGAGCTGTATGCGACGCTGCCCCAGAGCACCGGCCGCACAACGCGTGCTGGCCTACAGGTAAAGCTGCCAGTCATACCCCCACACTGACCTCATCGAAGCACCATGCAGTTTGTCAGTTTGTTGTTTTGCCGTCTGGAGCACCGCAGAGCAGCCCTCAAGACATCAGCATCAAGTGCGTGACAATTTACCTTATGAGCGATTCAGGTCATAGTCATAGCTGCAACAAAACTCTTGGTCTGCAGGCGCGGGTGCAGTTTCATGTGCTGCTCACCACCTACGAGATGGTGGTGGCGGAGGCGGCGGAGCTGCGCCGCATCCAGTGGCAGACGCTGGTCGTGGACGAGGCCCACCGCCTGCGCCGGTCGACCAGCAGGCAGGCTTGCACCATCACTGTCAGTGATCAAGCGGCGCGCATCGGATTGAAGTTGCCAGACCCATGACCGCCAGACCCCGACACAGCATGTTGTTCTGAGATCGACGTTGCAGGTCTCATGGCTTGCAGGCTCTTTGTGGAACTGGCGTCCATCGAGGCTGTGGCGCGTGTTGCACTCTCAGGAACTCCGCTGCAGGTGGGGTTGACAGCACCGCTGAGCATGTTGCAGATGCTGTTGATCTGGGAAATGCATGCAATATGCATGCAATGATTGACTGGGGTACGGGTGCCCTCACTCACAACAGAACAACATCGGGGAGCTGTTCCAGCTGCTGGCGTTCCTGGACCCTGGCAAGTTTGGCGGCGGCATCGAGGATGTGGAGGCCACCTATGGGCACTTGGCAGAGGCCAAGCAGGTGTCTGTTGCTCCTCCACGAACACGTCCACTGCATGCTAGCAGACAACTCGTCACAATGAAACTGCTGAGGCAACGGCTGCAATCAACCTCGCCAGCAGGCCAAGAGCACAAAGCCCCTCTTGAATTATGTCGTTGTCTCGAACCTGAGCGTGCCCGATGCGACAGGTGGAGGAGCTGCACGGGATGCTGCGGCCGCACCTGCTGCGGCGGCTGAAGGCGGACGTCCTGGGGTCGCTGCCGCCGAAGAAGGAGCAGATCATCCGTGTGGAGCTGGCCGCGCCGCAGCGGACGCTGTACAAGTCGCTGCTCACCAACTCCTACAAGGCACTTACTGGCGGTGCGTGTGCACCTTCCATTCTATGCTGTGAAGTTTCTGCACTTGGGTGATGTCGTTGTAGACAGACAGGGTAAATCTCGACTGACTGTTCATGCTGCTTCGTTTGCTGCAGGCAGCGCCCAGTCGACTGCCAAGAACAACCTGCTTATGCAGCTGCGGAAGTGCTGTGCGCACCCGTCGCTGCTGTCGCCATCGCCCGGCATCCAGCAGGGCCAGAAGCTGGCTGAGTACATTGCTGCCAGCGGCAAGCTGGCACTGCTCGACCAGATGGTGCGACACAAGATGTCTGATTCCCCTATGTGGCACAGCAAAACCCTTTTATCACATGTTGGCAGACATTGCAGTGTCACAGGTTCGTCCTCCATCCTTTAAGTCAGAATTCCCTACTTGCCCACTGTCATGCGAATCATCACTGATGTATTTTTGACATATACAGGTTGGCCTGCTGCGGGAGCGCGGCCACCGCACTCTCATCTACAGCCAGTTCACGATGCTACTGGACGTGCTGGAGGATTGGCTCATTGAGCGCCAGTGGCCCTACTTCCGCCTGGACGGCAACATTGGTATGGGCCTGGACCGCTCTGCACACTCAACTTGACCCGCCACTGCTGTACTGTGGGTGTCCTATGCTGCTCTCTTTGTTGCAGCAGGCTCCTGCAAGACCTGGCCCAGCTCCGGCAGCAGAAGCCAGAAGCCAGAGGATCATCAGTCATATCAGACAGAATCCGAAAATACTCTCAAAATGTCATAGGCCTGGTCAAGGTGGTGTCGTTTTTCCTGTATGCAGCCAGTCAGGACCGGCAGAAGCGTATTGAGGCGTTTAATGCGCCGGGCGCCGAGCAGGACGTTTTCCTGCTGTCCACGCGCGCCGGCGGGCAGGGCATCAACCTGGCCACCGCCGACACCGTCTTCATCTTCGACAGCGACTGGAACCCGCACAACGACATGCAGGTGCACGCTAAGCAGGCTGTGGCACTTGCTCGCCAGGCTGAGGCACACACTTGCCGTGTACGCAGGCTTTTGAGTGTTTCTGATGGAAATGTGCAGCCTTGTTCAAATTGGCATAGCAGCATAAACATCAAGCTCCCAAGCGCTGACGCCAATCCTTTCTCATGCATGCAGGCTTTGGCGCGGGCGCATCGGCTTGGGCAGACACGTCCTGTCATGATCTACAGGTGGGCGCCAACTGCTGAGGACAAAATTGCTAGTTAGTTGTATGTGTCCGAAGGCTTGATCCGACAGATGCAAATCCTTGCATCAAGTGTCAGCCTATGGCAAGCTGCCCCACAGCATGAAGCATGTTATGATGTGCGCAGACTCGTGGCGCGCTCCACAGTGGAAGAGTACATGGTGGACAAGGCCAAGGGCAAGCTGGTCATCAATCATGTGGTGTTCTCGTCCCTCGACGACCGGCGGAAGGACAGCGTCAGCTCTAAGGCTGGCGAGCTAGATGTCATCCTGCAGTATGGCGCCCGCCGCCTGTTTGAAGAGGACGAGAAGCCTGGTGACTTCTTGACCCTGTTTCCTACCGGTCGTCAGGGTGTCGATGAGCAGTGTCAGGAATGGCTGTTGCTGTCACCACTGCCCAAAGGCTGCAGCCGCTGCTGTGGCTACACTTGCTGTGTCAATACTATCCGCTTACCTGCGCGTGTTCTTCACATCTGCAGAGGGCGCTGAGAATGGCAGATCAGCACCCGACGCAGTGCAGCAGCAACAGCAGCAGCGGAAGGACACCATGTCGGCCCGCGAGGCAGCGGCTGGCCGCCTGGGTGGCGGTGGCCGACGCATCGTGTATGACAGCGCCGCCATCGAGGCTCTGCTGGACCGGTCTGGCTTGGAGAAGGGCACGGTGAGCTGCTCGTGGTGTCATGTGCAAGGTGTCGTCAATCATGTCAGTGGTGTACAGCAAATTCAATAGACATTGCTGTGCACCCACAGTGCATGTTGCTGTTGTGTCTGTCAGATGTTTGAGGGACAGCTAATGTACTGTAAAACCTCCATCTGCAGGATGCCGGCGATGCTGATGAGCCGCAGTCTGACTTCATGAAGTCCTTCAAGGTCGCAGAGTTTGACTACGAGGAGGAGCCCGAAGGTGTGCCCCGCCAGCTTTATGTCTGTGTATGCCAGTCATGCCCGTAGCCTATGATTGTATGCTCAGCCAAGACACAAGGTGCCAAGACAAAAGGAGCCTAGATGGCTTTGATCATGTGTCGCACAGCCGAGGAGGAGCACGAGCCTGAAGCCACCGAGCCGAATGGCGCTGCAGCGGCTGCAGCAAATGGCAGCGCTCTGCCGGGTGTGCCCAGCCGCCAGTTCTGGGACGATTTGCTCAAGGAGGAGCACCTGCAGGCTGAGGCCCTCAAGCTTGCGGCAATGGGCAAGGTAAGGTCTCTGCACATCTGTGACTCAACAAGACAGTGTGCTCAAACGATATAACTGCTGTGCATGCATGCTGCTCTTGGTGCCTCTTGGCTCAAACGAAATTGCCCACGCGCAGCTGCTGCGAAGTTGAACTGCCGCTGTTTCGCGGTTCTGCAGGGCAAGCGGCAGCGGCGCAACATCGACTACTCGCTGGGTGGCGGTGATGAGGCAGACGACGACGACTTCAGCCTGTCATCAGACGACGATGACGGTGGCAGCAGCGGGGCAAGCGACATCGAGACGGTCACCGTGGTGCGTCTCATCATAGGCTGCGGCTGCACGCTGTCCAGGTCCTGCTTGTACTCGCCATTGCCACCCTCTGCATCTGGCTCAGTCCCAAAGGATGTTAGTATGCTTGTGCTTATCGAAACATGCAGCCTGAGCAGCGAGTCCGCAAGCGGCAGAGGCGGCTGGCGGAGGAGGTGGGCGGCCAGAACAAGCCCATCGTGGGCCACCTGGCCGCCATCGCCCAGCACATGGGCGTCGGCACCGCAGCCGCAGGGCCTGCCGCTGGAGCAGCGTCGCCGCAGGTGGTGCCACTGGCAATGGCTGCGTTGAGCTGTCACACTGGTCGAGGTCCAGAAACTTCCATGTCATCTGGTGGTATCCACATCAGAGGAGTTAGCAAGTGACTCTTGCTGTGCACGTGCTCGCAGCATGGGTCGAAGCTGCCGCTGCTGCCCGCGCCCGGCGCGCCCCGGCCGCGGATCACCACAGGGGCGCGGCAGCTGCATGCCGGGGGACCGCGCCAACCCGCGCAGGGTGTGCCGCTGGGCACATACCTGCCCACAGGCCAGTCGGTGTTCGCGCAGGTTGCCAGCAGCTTGCAACAGCCCGCAAGCCAGCCTGGCGCTGCGCTGGGACAGCAGCCTGCCCAGGCGGTCGCATCGGCAGCTGCACCGCCGCCGCCGCCGCCGCTGCAGGTGTGGCAGCCGCCGTCAGCGCTGGGGCTGCCGCCCCTCAAGCGCTTGATTGGCAAGGAGCTGCGCATCCTGGACCTGGACGAGAAGCAGCGGCGCAAGTTCCTGCGGGTGCACCGGATTGTGCTCATACCCTGTTTCGGTGCCCACACTGCACCTGTTGCTCATCGTCTGGCATTGCAGTGCCAGATACCAGAGGCCGCATCAATGTATGACCCTTGCTGTTGTTTTAATGCTGAATTAAACAACAGAGTTCTTGCCACAGACATAGGCTACGATTTGGTCGATACTTCGCCATTCAATTCTGCAGACGCTGATGTACTACGGCATTGACACACTGCCGGGCGGCGGCTTCGACTGGCAGCGCTTCCGCACCGCATTGTCTGCAAAGGAGGTTCTGACCAGGTTGGCCGACTGTGTCTGCTGGCTGTGCGTCTGTGCCTGTGGCCCAGTCGGCAAGCTGTATGTTTCAGCCTGTCATGTCTCCACACTCATCAAGTGCTGCATAAGGTCAGTGGCCTTAGAGGGATGGAAGTGCTCATGCCATTGCTGCTGTCAGGGCCCTACTGGCGAGCTTTGAGGAGGCCACACACACATGCTGAAGTTGTTGTGTTGGTGCTGTCAGGGCTGCGCCATCAGTGAAGGCCGTGGATGCATATGGCCAGCTGCTGGTCGACCTGATGAACGCGCCAGCAGACACCTCCAGCTATCACTGCACCAGGCTTGGGGTGAGCACGCCCGATTGCGCGCAGATGGTGGCAGCCCGAGGTCAGATGCAATATCATGCGATGATATGGATGTGGGGGCGAATAGCCTCAATCATCGGTACATGTTCCAACGTGCAGGACTCTGTACAGCGGCAGGACCTCCTGTTTGGCAGCCACCCGCAGGAGATCATGACGCGCCTGGGCATGCTGAGGCTGTTCCAGCGGAAGGTGTGCTGCAGTGCTTGCATACCTGCCTGTCAGCCCTGCATGTAATATGTTGGACGCTTTGATGCGCATCCACAGATTGCCTGTTTTGTCTCTGGCCCATGCTGTGTTGTTAACATGTGGTCTGTATCGCTAAGGTGGAGGAGAGCGGCGGCGGCGACGCCGTTCAGTTCCAGCTGAAGCACCAGCCACACATGCCCAAGACCACTGCAGGATGGACGCAGGACCACGACCGCCGGCTGCTACTGGTGCATGGCCTGCCCCAACGCAGTGCACCGTGTTGTTCTCACCTTCGTGCATCTTAGTCTGCTTGTTGGCAATGCTAATTGCTGCTGCTGAACAGCTGGTGCAATGACGGTGAGCCGTATGATTGCATGCTCAAGCGGCACTTCCATCAGTGAATGCTAACGATGACACTCATACCTTCGCGTTGCTGCAGGGCATCATGCGGCATGGCTATGGCCGCTGGAAGCCCATCGTGGACGATGAGGAGCTGGATCTGAAACCGCAGCTCCGCCACGAGCTGGCCGTGACCCGGCCCCTGAAGCTGGTGGCTCCCCCTGGGGCGGCCCCCAAGCTGGTGGCAAATGGAGCGGCCCACACTGGCGACGGGGCGGACACAGCTTCTGATGCTGTTGGTGCGGCTCCGGACGCTGCCAGCGGCGGCCCTGCAGTTGCTGCCGACGCAGGAGAGGCTGCAGCGCCTGATGCTGAACAAGCCCCCGAGGTGAGGCCGCATCTCGTGCTGCAGCCGCCTTCTCCGCTCTGGTGCAAGCAGCATGAGGTTGGATTTGAGGTTGGGAAGCAGCATCAGGTTGTTTCTCTGATACTGCATTGCAGACTGTCTCTGGGCCACTTCAGATGCTTCTTGCTTGGCAGGCAGCGAAGACAGACGCCGAGCGTCTGGAAGAGGCGCGCAAGGCGGAGGCTGCCACACATGCACGTGAGCGGCAGTGGCTGGAGAAGCGCGCGATGTCACTCTCGGACTCCCTGCACCAGGAGTACTACCCGACCGCACCGCTGTCAGTACCTGCAATCCGACCTCGGCAGCAGGCATGTCTTGACGCCGGACACACTTCCCTCCCTGCACCATTGCAACATGATCTGTCACACGTTGCTTGTTGTGGAAGCTGGTTGGTGGGATATGCCTGCTGGTTTGCTGTCAAACCCGTCGTCTCTGCAAATCGAGAGCAAGCTCAGCAGCCTGCTGCTGGGACGGTGCACAGGCAGCTGCCCCACCCCCGCCCCAGGTGGCTCATGCGCTGCAGCAGCACCAGGCGAGCAAACCCGGCGGCGTGGGGCAGTTTGCGGCGGCGCCGCCCCCCGGCGTGGTGCGCTGGCCGTCCGGCTCGCCCTCACCCGCGGCGGCGGCGCAGGGCCAGCAGCAGCAGCAGCCGCAGCAGCAGGGCGGCCCCGCGGGCGGCCACGGCGACGGCGGCGGCCGCCTGAAGCAGCAGAACATTGCATCGATGTTTGCCGCCGGCGGCCGCGGGCCGGCGCTGCCGCAGCAGCCGCCTGCACAGCAGCGGGCGGTGTCGGCGGCGGCGCCGCGCCTGCCCCGCGATGAGGCTGTGCTGAGGCTGACGCCTCGGGTGCGTCATGTTTTTGGCAGCTATACCATGGCAGTGATGTGTAGCACCTCAAACACACCTTGTGTTGTCATGAGTCCAGGGAATGTGCACCCGTTTTTGCAGCTGTCTACGAAACTTGAGACGATCTTCATGTGGACTGCCGTGCAGAGCAGGGCTCTGATGGTCACACTGCGTGCCGGACAGAGGGTCAGCGAAGCAGAGGGCATCGCCATCTTGCAAGGTGACCAGAAGACTATCGTACCCAGCCGGAAGCAGCAAGACCCTCACACATGTATCTACAGCTCTTCAATGAAAATGTTGTGGGAATGTGAAACATGCTGCCTTGTCTCGAATCTGACGTGTCAGACTCTGGATCTGCAGAGGCGCAGCGGGCGCATCGCACGCTTCACCGCAAGCAGCAGGAGCAGCAGCGACATATGACGCCCTCCACGCAGCGGCAGCCAGCGCAGCCCAGCGCAGCTGCAGCCTCCGCGCGCCAATTCAAGGCGGTCCCACTTGGTGAGTATGCTCCAGCATTCATCTTGCAATAGACAATTGCATTGTTTGTCACATCCTGACACTTTAGCCTTTGTTGTTAGCATTGTTGCTGCCACCTGGCTGAGAAGTGCACAAGCACTACCAACATACTGCACATTTGCCGCTGAGGGAGGCATGGTAAGAAGCGTCTGTTACCTCTCCGGCAGAGTCGGTGGCGGGCGGCTCGGCAGAGGAGTCTGCTGGCCGTCGCAGGCTGGGGGAGCTGCACAACGCGCTCTGCAACAAGGTGCTGGCGGTGCGGGCGGGGGCCCGCGCCGCGCACAAGTCGGCCGCCGGCGCGGGCGCCGATGCTGTGGACGCCGCTGCGCAGTCCTTTCAGGCGTACATGCAGGTGCGTGTGTGTTTAATGACGGTGCGGTTGCGCTGCTTGGGTATGACAGGAAGTGCGGCTGTAGGAGACGTCAAACACTTACCAGTTCAGCTGCATGGTGACATCCACACTGCAGATGCAAGTCTGATTGGCTCGTAAACAGTAGTGATCTTGTGTGACTGCTTCGATGAGATGCCATGTCCCTTGCTAATTTTCCAGTTTATACCATGTCACAACCTCAGGTCGCACCTGGAATGTTATTCGCAGGACCTGGAGAATCTGGTGGGCAGCATGCTGCAAACGCTATCGGCCGGCAGCGGTGCGCTGCCGCACGACTACCTGCAGACCGCGGAGCGCGCCGCCGGGGCACTGCTGGGCCGCCCGGTGGCGCCGCTGCAGGGTGGGTCCGGCCCATCGCTCCAGAATGGGGCAAGCGCTGCGGCTGCAGCTGCGGCAGCCGCCGGAAAGGCGAATACCAACCAGCAGCCATCTTCAGCGAGCCGTCAGAACATCGGCGGCGGGGCTGCAGTTGTGGGGGCGCCTGCTCCTGGCAGCCTCAACGCCATCCGCAGCTCAATGCATAGTCCCGCCGCTGACGGCGACGTCGCAGCGGCAAAGCACTCGGCCACGCAGCCCAGGGCCCCGGCAATGGCCACGCCTGCATCAGCGGCGCCAGCGACTGGGCCAGGCGCCCACGCCGTCGCATCAGCAGGCACGGCGCGCCCGGCACCGGTGGGTGCCGGCGGCGGCGCCGCCGCCAAGCCTGCCGGAGCGGCGAGTGCTGCCGTGCAAGCCAATGTTGATGTCGCTACAGCCACAAAGCCGGCGATCGTGCAGCCGGGCATGCAGCCCAGTGGCACGCAGCCTGCTGTGGCGGCACGGCCGGCCGTCAGGCAGGGCTCAGCAGCCCGCGTCGCTACAGGGCCGGCGGGTGCAGCTCAGAGGCGGGCGCTGGTGTCGCCCCAGAAGGCGCAGTCGCAGGATGTTATTGTGCTGACATCCTCCAGTGAGGAGGATGATTGACCGGCTTCAGGCCTGGGTAGATTCTGGCTCGAATCTAGTGCCAGCAGGTGTGTGCAGGTGTGCAGGTGCATGTGGTGTGCAGGAATTGTGAGCAAGGCTGCAAGAACTTGGCGGCTGGTGTGTATTTACAATGCACAGCATCCAGTAACCATGTTAAGACAAACCCCAATACTCGCTCAAGCAGTACTTCCACACAGGAAATCCTGAGACCCCTTGAAATGCTGCGACGAAGCGGAAGCTCCAGGACAGTCTGTACACGAAACCATCAACACCGTAAGACAAGAGTTGCTGCTGCATGCATGGCAATGTGATTGACAGCTGCACACAAAAGCTGGAGAGAATCTAGCCTACCCGAGGCTATTGGGCGATTTGCCTCCTGAATGGCTCTTGCACTCCGCCTGCATTCCACCTCGACTGTGCTGTGGCTGTTTTCTGGGTTCTTCCATCTCAGTCGTCCAGCTGTAGCTGCGGCAGCCCGATGCCCTCAAAATTGGAGGCCAGTGCGGTGCGCGCCACATCTGGCCAGTCAACCGTGGCGCCCTGGCAGCCGCAGCTGCGCACCTGCCGCAGCAGCTGCATGCAACACCGCTCGCTTTCGTAGGGAATATATTCGTGGTTTGGCATGATTTCAGACATATATGCTTGAAGCGGCAACAATGTGTGCCTTGACGAGCTGAGCCTCACCTCGACTGTTTTGACGCCCCAAGCACGAACTGAGAAACCCTGAGCCAGGGCTGCTGCCACCGCATCTGCGGTTGCAGCATTGGCCCGGGGGTAGATGCCATGCACGCCCGCATGCGACGCCTCATCAAGGGTGCCTTCGTCAATGCGCTGCACGAGCCAGCCGTGCCGCACGCCAGGCAGCAGCTGCAACAAGCACAGTCTGGTGTCATCTCAACATCCTGCCGTCCATGATTCGTGCATGGGGTACCATTGTGGACAGCTCGACTCAGCAGCCTAGCGTGTCACCTGCATGCTGGCATGCAGCTGTTGGAGGTGGAACGACGTGATCGTCAGCCCTGGCACCGCAAAGGAGGCGGCTGCGTGGGAGCTGCCAGCTGCACTGGCGGCATCAGCGGGAGCATGCCCGACAAGGGATTCTGCTGTGATCCAGCCACAGTCCCTGAGCTTTGCCGCCACTGCACTGGGGAGCGCTGGCTGAGTCGACTTCAGCTCCTGTGATGCATGAACGCCCTCTGGGTGGCGCAACAGGGAATGCACCCTGAATGACCAGCAGCATGCCGCCTGGCAGTGACAGACGATTGCCACTTCACACCTTGCCCCGTACCACATGCAGATGCGTGTGGTTCCGATAAAGCAGCAGCACATGCGCCAGGCGAGGTATGCGCTCTGCTGCATATTGCGGACCGAACCAGCTGCCGACGTCAATGCTGTCCGCCTCCTCCGCGGTTAGGGCACCAATGCGCTGGGCATGCTGTGAGCCGGCAACCCGCTGCAGCTCGCCATCGTGCAGCACCTGTACGTATCTGGTGTGACGATTGCTTATCGTACACTTTCTGGTCAGGTGTGAATGTTGTGTCACCCATGATTGGACATGTGCATCGGACAGCATCATGCACAGCGGCAGCAGCACCGCTGGCTCACCACAGGGACGCCGTCTGCGGTGAGTTGGGTGTCCAATTCAATTCCTGGAAAACCATGATCGATTGCCAGGTCGAAGGATGCAAGAGTGTTCTCAGGCGCCCGTGAACTGAAGCCCCTGTGTGCGATGATGGCAAATTCCAATTGATTGTTCTGCGACTGCAGACCAAGCATACTGCGTGATGCGCGATTGCAAGCATGAAGGTGCGATTGTTAGCACGCTTTCACGCTTGCAGTATGCGTGCATGTTGCGCAGCACCAGCGCAGCACAGCACGATGGGGCAGTGTGAAGGGTTTAGCGCCGAAAGAAACTCACGCTTCTAAAGCTGCAGAGCCACGATGCAAACAGCGCAGCGTAGGAGGCAGTGAACTTGATCGGGTCTGAGCTCCCCTTGCAGGTGACGCGCAGTCGCTCCCTTGGCAGGTTTCCAGCAAACACTGGTCTGCACAGTGCCGTCCCATGTCGATAGGAGCATCGAATAGCAGCACAAACGGTGCGTCAGGCTGTTTTCTGACATGAAAAACACTCTTTGCCATGGCAGCGCTGCATGAGACTGGCTGTGGGCTCAAAGCTGGTACATCTCACTTCCTGGTATCCCAGTTCATGCACAAGCCCAGTGATTGGCACTGATTGCTGCGGGTGTGCCCATGCTCAGGTATGAGCAACATGCGGAGTTCATCGGGTGTGCTAGGCGGCGATCCGACGACGCCGGGGAAGCTGACACCCCAGTGGCTGCTCGATGCCAGCAAGAATTCTGCCCTTGTGGTATGTCCACGCAGCAGCGTCATGCATTCGCCCCACAGATACCCTGAATTGACGCAATGTAATACTCTGATCGCACCGCGCATGCTGGCAAGCTCACATCTGCGTGCTTTACCTATCTTGTCGGCATGTTGCCAGCAGTGCAAAGTTGCACACAGTGGGATGTGCTGGGTGCAGGACGGCCCTCGCACTGCGCCCTCGGGCATCAAAAGGGATGGCGATGATGCACCCAGGCAGCCGGGCAGCGCTCGGCGTGGCGATGGCCCTGCTGGTGGGTTTGGTTCTGGGCACTTCAGCAGCCAGCAGCAGCAGGGCGACCGCTGGGGAGGTGGTGGCGGGGGCCCCAACGACATGGGCCCGCGGGGAGGCTCCATAGACGGTGGGCCGATGGCCAATTGCCGTGGCTGGCGAGATGAGGAGCGCCCCATCCCCAGCCACCGGGACGGCCCGCCGCCCCACCCCAGGTCAGCACCTGCCATCAATTGAACGCCTGTGACCCTGATTGCTGAGTCCTGTCGCATTAATGTCGCTCATAAGGTGCGATGTTGCTCGAGGCCAAGGCGAAGACCTGCAACCGACATATTTTTGCGGCAGATGGAGCCATGCGCACAAGGATGAGGGCGGCGGACCCAATGGCTGGCCGGGCGACCAGCGCCACTCTTTGGACCGTCACCACCCAGAGTTCGGCAGCAGCACCCACCCCGGTGAGTGTCGTCATCTCAGGCTCGTGGCACTGCCTATTTTGACATGTTTGCATAGTGGAGGAGGGTTTTCCATGTGGATGTTTACTCTATCAGTGACAATAATCGTCTTACAAGATGTACATTGAGGATTGCAGTGCTTAAAGACCGTGTCTGCTCGTGACTTTGCAGGCCAGGGCGACCGCTGGAGCGTCGATGCGTCGCAGAAGCCGGGGCCGGGCGGCCCGCGGGGTCAGCCCCACTTCCAGGGCGGCCGCGGGGCCGGCGGCCCGCCGCCCGAGCGCTGGAACAGCGGTCCGCAGGGCGACCGCGGCGACCGCTGGACATCCGGCGGCGGCCAGCAGCGTTGGGGCGCCTCAGGTGCACATCCTATCCTAGGGCCTGATGCATTGTCAAGTTACCCTAGGTAAATAGTCTGCATTTAAAATCAAGTGGATGTAGATGGATAGCAGATTCAAAGTGCATATGCTGTTCGTTTGACTTGCTGGTGACTTCTGGGCTGTCTTCTGAGCTTGACTTGAGCTGTTGCTGTTGGTCGACCGCATCCATGAAGCTGACGGCAGGTTGCTGCGCTTTCGCAGGGCATGACCAGGACCCGCGGGGTGTCGGCAACTGGCACGGCCCTGAGGGTCGGCGCCACGGGCCGTCGGCCCCCGGCTTCGGTGGCCCGCCCGCATTCCACGGCGGCTATGGCCCCGAAGGGCGCGGCCCGGCGGCGGGGCCGGGCGGCGCCCCACTGGAGGCTGGCCGCGGGCGCGGCTTCTCAATGGGGCGTGGCCGTGGCGGGCCCAGAGGTGAATGCATATGCATGCAATGTCCTGACGCATGCGTCTTGTCGTTTCAAGATGCACGCTTGTTTTAGCTTACGCTCATGTGTTTTGTGGCGAAGATGTCTGCTTCACGTCAGGGCTTCTAATCAGGAGACACTTGTAGAGCACCCGCCTGATGAGCATGCGGTGAATTGACGGCCCCTCATATAGCTGATGCAGATGGATGCATTTGTCGCGCAGGCCCGCCAGGACCGATTGGCGCGCCGTCGCAGGAGCGCTGGGGGAGCAGCGCACCCCCATCGCGGCCACACGACAGCGCACCCTCCACCTCGCCCTCCACCTCGCCGAGCGGCGGCAAGTCCAGTGCTGCGCTTCGCTACGAGCGCTCCGAAGCCCTGCGGGTGAATATCATCTGCATGACAGCTCAAGTATGCTTTGATATGAAGGTCTGCTTTATATGCTCCATATTGGAAGGAACATCTGAAGGTCACAACAGCGATTGTTTGTGCCGTCCCGTGACACACATGCTTACACATTCCAGGTGCTGGAGGGTTTGCGCGAGAAGGGGGAGCTGGCGTTGCCCTGTGACGTCAACACCGAGGACCCAGCGTTGCTCGCAAAGGCTGGCGAGGTGTGCTTCCTGCACTTCGGTGCTGTTGCTGCATCAAGTAGGATGTATTTATATCCCATTTGTTTCTGAAAAACCCTCAAGGCCACCCGCCTGTGGCCCACTTCCATGCGAATGGACAGCATAGTGTGTACCGGCACCTGTATGCTGGCTGTTTAACCAGGCACGAATTGCAGCAGACAATTGCGCGGCAGTGGTCACTGACGAATCTCACCTGCCATTCCCAAGGTCGATGTGGAGCGCCAGCTGGCAGCCCGCGTAACAACCTGGCATGCCGACGGCGAGGGCGCCCCGGACCTGAACCGCCTCAGCCTGGATGCTGGGGCCTCGGCTGCCAAGGCGCCCCTTGCAGCTGCTGGCGGAAACGATGCCAAGGCTGCTGCCGAGGTGGCAGCGTCTGCAGCAGCCTCAGCGGCGCCGCCGCCGGAGGATGACGAGTGGATGTACCGTGATCCGAAGGGCAGACTGCAGGTTCATATCTTTCGACTTGCTGTGTGAAGCCCTCGTTGGGGTATATCCGTGAAGGTTGCAAAGTCATTGCTCTGTACCTCAGATACCAGGGCATAACATGTTCCTCATGCCACAGCTGGCTGGGCGACATAACAAGCACTATCTTTCTGACGCTCTGCGAGCTGCCCTGTGTAGGGGCCTTTCCCGCGCAGCGACATCCTGGCATGGTTCGACGACGGCTTCTTCCCGGCAGACCTACCCATCCGCGCTGCGTCTGACCCCGACACCGCCCCCTTCCGCCCACTGTCTACCATGATGCGTGTCTGGGGCGGCACAGGCGGTCCGCCACCCGGGTTTGAAGAGCCCGCGGCCGTTCATCAGCCCGCCTCCGAGCAGCAGCAGGCGCCGCAGGCCGCACCACAAACGGAGACTGTGCAGCAGCCGCAGGCCTCTGCCCCGCAAGTGCAGCAGCCTTGTGCATCGTCTGATATCGCGCCCGCCCAGGCTGCGGTCACCCGAGCGGAGAGCCTGCTGGCAAAGTCGGAGCCGCAGCAGGAGCGCCAGCCGTCGCTGCAGCAGCAGGCCCCGCAGCAGCTGCCGCAGCAGGCGCCGGAGCAGCAGCCGCAGCAGCAGCCGTTCTTTGAGCAACAGCAGCAGCCCCAGCAGCGGCAGCCGCCGCAGCAGGTGCAGCATGCCGGCAGCGGAGCTCTGGCCGGCTTCGACATCGGGCAGCTGCTCAACAACCGGTCGTCTGAGCTATCACCGCCGCAGGCCGCCTTCCTGCAGCAGCAGCTGCTGGGAGGGCAGGGTTCAGGAACTCTGCCAGCGTTCCCGGGCATGCAGATGCAGCCCCAGCACCAGCACCAGCACCAGCAGCAACAACAGCAACTATTCCCTGGGGTTGAACACCACCAGCAGCAGCACCAGTTGCCACCGCAGCAGCAGCTGTTCCCTGGGTTCGACCTCCAGCAGCAGCAGCAGCATCAGCAGCAGCCGCAGCACCCCCAGCAGCAGGCAGTTCAGCATCTGCAGCTGCAGCAGCAGGGCCAGCAGCAGGGTCAGCAGCAGCAGCCCGGGTTGCCGGGAAGCGTGTCCCAGGGCCTCATGCTGCAGCCGGGCGGCCCCTCGCAGGCCCCGCAGCAGCCGCCGCAGCAGCCGCTCCCCTTCTTCGAGCAGCCGCGCCAGCAGCAGCCGCAGCAGCAGCCGCAGTGGCAGAGCGGCGGCTCCAGCCCGGAGCTGTTCAGCTCCGCCGCTGGCGCCCTGTCGCAGAAGCCCCGCCTGTCGGCGTTCGAGCGGATGCGCCAGGGCGCCAGCCCTGCGCCAGAGGCGCCGCAGGGTCCCTCTGGTGCCGCTGCTGGCGGCGGTGACGCCGATGACCTGCTGCAGCTGTTCATGCCGCCCTCACAGCAGGTAGCGCAGCAGCAGCACATGCAGCAGCAGGCGGCCCGGCAGCAGCAGGTGAGTACTGTCGGATCAACATGCCTAATGCCATCTTGCCTGTCGGCAGGCAATTTGCCGCAAAGACGTATGTGGTGCTTCTGGCTGCATACAGCAAATAGAAGACGACGATCTATTGCTGCTGCCATCAGCACTTGTGCTCACAGGCTGCATTTTGCATGTCACAGGCGCCAGGTCAGCAGACCTACCCGCAGCTGCCGGATGAGCTGATCGAGGGCCGCCAGGGCGCGCCCGCGATCCCTGAATGGCTGCCGCCACAGCACCAGCAGCAGCAACAGGCGCCCCAGCAGCAGCAGCTGCCGCAGCAGCAGGCGCAGCAGCAGGTGCAGCACCAGGCGTCAGGCCCGCCGCCGCAGTCTGCAGCCCCGTGGCTGCAGCCGCAGCCGCAGCCGCCCCGTGGGACGCCAAGCGCCCTCGCCCATACCCCACCAGCATCACATCATGTGCAGCAGCCGCCGCCGCAGCAGCAGTGGTCGCCTGCCCCAGGGCCTCCGCAGCCACAGCAGCAGCAGCAGGCGCCGCCCCCCCAGCAGCCGCCGCAGCAGTGGCAGCCGCCGCCATCGCCGCCGCAGCAGCCGCCGCCCCCGCCGCCTCCCCGCGAGGAGCGCTCCCCGCATGTGCAGCCCCAGCAGCGCGAGCAGCTGGAGCCTGTGCAGTGGCCTGAGCAGCCCCCCTCGCCACAGCATCCGGTGAACAGCTGTGCCTGTGCTTTGGCGGTCATCCCGTCTTTTGATTGCAGAACATGTGAAGTGGCATGGCATTGATGAGGCGCAGACCTTGTCAAGAGCACAGAGCACACATATGCGTCAAGAGGTGTGTCAGTGCAAACGACAAGGCAGGCTGTTGGTGGCGGCACAGAAGTGCAACAGTGAAAAGATGCACTTGCATGATGACACATTGCCACTCCGTAGGGGGCGCCGGTAGCCCGTGCCGCGCCGCCGGCGCCGTGGGCGGGCCGCGCGCCCGAGGGCCCGCCGCCGGGCAAGTCGCTGCGGGAGATCCAGCAGGAGGAGGCGCGCATCGCCGCGCAGCGCCGCGCCGCCGCCGAGGCCGCCGGCCAGGCCGCGCAGCCCGCCGGCGCCGCCTGGGCCAAGGTCGCCGCCGGCAGCAATGCCACCTCGGGTGCCCAGGCTGCCTCACACTGCGTGCTTCACCCCACTGTTTGCTTCACCCCGTGGCATACTGGTCCAGTCCCTGCCTGTTCCACGGTGCATCTGGCTTAGAGGTATGTCCTTCAAACTGTCGCCAAGACCCAGGCGACCATGCATTTGCTTGATAGACATGCCACCCTGCCAAAATGTCACGAACCTCTATCCGCTGGGGGGTCACACGTAGATTGCCTCGCAGCCTGGAAGTCCAGAATGCCAGAGAATGTACCCATGACATACTGCATGCTGCACCCCATCACAGCACGACTTCGCACATCAGTGTGAAATTCCTTCTGGCCTTCCAGCTGGGCAGCTGGCCGATGTTGTCAGTCCCTGTGTCAACTGCTCAGTGTTAGAGGACTGTTGATATGTTAGAGGACCGAGCAGCAGTCATCATGGACCGACGCCACTTGTTGACACTTTGTCTCTGCCCCACTGTGCAGGCGCGGGCGTGGACATGCGGGAGGTGCTGGCGCAGGAGGAGCGGCGCCGCGCGTCGCAGCCTGTGCCCGAGTACAGCCCGCCGGTGCAGGCCGGCTGGGGCGGCCGCCCCGCCCCCTCGCCCCCGGGCGCCGCCCAGCGCTCCCTCACGGTGCGCTTCTTCCCGCACTGGTTCTGATGAACCCATGGCGGCGCTGCTGTGTCGAGCCAGAGCGACCAGTCTCATCAACTGGCGGCTCCTGAGGAAATACCTGAGCAGCTGGTCACAACTGCTGCTATATCGTCAGCAATGCACTGAGATGTTGGGCCTCCATTGGGTGCAGGAGATCCAGGAGGCGGAGATCGCGGAGCAGCGGCGCATGGCGGCGGCGCTCAAGGCGGAGTTCAGCGCCAAGCGGGCGGCCTCAGGCGGCGCCGCGCCCACCGACGAGGAGATGTTCTGGGACTACGGCCAGGCCGCCCCGCCGCAGGTGGCAGCCACCCAGCAGCAGCGCCCCCAGGTGTGTGCTGCTGTCACAGGAACCATGGCCCCATTGGAGATCGCAAGGAACCTTCGATTGGAAACGAAGATTTGTGTGTGCCTGATGTCCTGGACTCGGCAATGTGGGAGCCGTCGAGCAGGTAGTGACAGGTCGAGC
Organism: Tetratostichococcus sp. P1; assembly: GCA_036584455.1. NCBI lineage: Eukaryota > Viridiplantae > Chlorophyta > Trebouxiophyceae > Prasiolales > Stichococcaceae > Tetratostichococcus > Tetratostichococcus sp. P1. Next base: position 1,243,713 of record BTPI01000007.1, read on the forward strand.
CACATGGCAGACACGATCTGCAGCCACCAGCTCAAGGACACAAGCATGGTGCTCAAGGTCAGGTTTCTGAAGACGTCGTGTGCTGCCACCTGCAGGCGAAGGCGGCTGGCGGTGCATGGGGCGGCCAGCCGCAGCAGCAGGTGGTGCAGCAGCAGGCCAGCCGTGCCGCTGGGCAGCAGCAGCAGCCGCGCCAGCAGCCAGCCAGCAACGGCCGCGCAGCCTCCGCGGCCGCCGCCCCAGCAGCCGCCGTCGCACCGGCGCCCGACGAGGCCGGGTCCAGCCTGAGCCCCGGCTTCAGGTGCGTGAAGCATCCGGTATGCTGCCTTGCGTCAGCTGTTCTGAGTTGTTGTGTGTGAGGCAGAGTGAGGGGCATGACAGCTGCCGCCGGCATACGACTTCTGCTTATGAAGGCGGGCACTTGCTGGCTGACAAGTTCCAACACTGGCATTGCAGGGAGTGGTGCCGGGGCCAGATGCTGGCGCTGCGGCGGGATCCGGACCTCACGCTGGTGGAGTTCCTGATGGGCGTGCCATCCGCGGGAGAAACCATGGAGTACATCGACCTGTACCTCAAGGACGACGTCAAGCAGAAGTCTGCCCGCGACGCGTTCGCCAACGAGTTCCTCAAGTGAGGGGATGAGCGGCACTGTTGCTGCATGCCTTGTCACAAACACACATGGGTGTTGCAGCATCCCCACACGGCCATGATCTGCAGATTAGTGCTCCATGCATGCTGCCCTGCAATTCTGCGCACCATCTTTTGTCCATACCTTGATGCAGACGATCATGCACTCAGGGACTTCATGTGCTTCTATGTGTGGTTCGAGACCCACCCTTTGTTGCTTCTCCTGTCCGTAGGCGCACACTGAATTTATGTGACATCATTTCTTGGAATGTATCTGTTTCAAATGGAATATTGTTCAACTTTGAAATGCTCTCATGTCTGCAGGCGCAAGCTGGAGGAGCAGGCTCCCAAGCGCCGCAAGAAGGGCGGCGGCGTCGGCTCCTCCGCCCCCTCACAGCCGGCGGCTCTCGTCGCGACGGCGCCCGCATCTGAGACCTGGGCCAAGGTGCGGCCTCACGGCTGCTGCGGCTGCTGTGTTTGTGTGTGCGCCATGGCGGTGGAGAGATCCTGAGTCGGTCTCAGTGCCTTCTCATTCCGGGGTGCTGACTCTGTCGCAGCATCATCACGATTGCCAACATGCGAGATCAATGTGGGCGCCCATGTGCTGCAGGTGCCGAAGTCGCAGAAGAAGAAGCAGAAGGGCAAGTCCCTGACCGGGCAGCAGCTGGGGTTCTCGTCGGGGGTGAACTTCGCGGCGCTGGAGGGAAGAGAGTGAGATGTTGACGCCGGCTGGCATGCTAAAGAGTGTCCCAAGCAGCGGCTCCAGTCCAGCTGCTGTGTCTCCGGGCGCTGCACGAAGACTATGCTATCGACATGGCGTGTAGGTGGCAGCGCAGGCTTTATAACGACAGCAAATGGCATCGCTCAGACCATGCGCTTCATGGTGTCCCAGTGTCTTGCAAGCCGTCATGTGCCGCCAAAACATAACTGCCTCGCTGGTGTCAGCAAACACGGCAATGACACCAACCAAAACAGTCAACATGCAACGGTGCCAGTCTTCATGCAGCCACTTATCTTACCCTTGAAGACTCTGGGCGTTTGAAGACTAACGAGCATGAGGAGTAGGAATTTGCAACTCCTCCTGTTGACTAGGAAATCAAGGGGAATAGAAGTTCTATTCCCCTTGAGGAACACTTTAGCCAGGAGACTCTCATAGCAACGGAAGCTCGAGATTTCGGAAGTTAAAGGTTTTTCCGCTGAAGATTTTTGCCGAGCGAGATTGCCCCTGCAGCTGACGCCGGTTATGTGCATTCGTTTATTGCGCTCAGCATTTTGCATTCGACACAATTTTGATTGTCTGCGAAGGCTGTCGAGTGACTTCGCCGCGCGTAGAAACCGAGCTTGGCTGTCGCCGATCCGTCCAGAAAGATGACCTCCTTCCTGAGCGGTTTCCTGGGCAGGCGAAGTGCGCAGCATATGCCCTGTGCTTACGATGTTGTAACATCTACTTGGGACGCTTCAGCGCGTGTTTGCGCTTGTCTTCGTCGGAGTGCTGACTGGACAACATGTAGCGTGAGTGCGTTGCTTCGTTCTTTGCGCAGGCACCGACTCCGACCCCGGCAGCCCGGTGTCCCCGACGTCGCCCAAGTCACCAAGTGAGACTTTGCCGTGCATTCGAGTGCATTTGCTCAGGAAACGCGGCTCCGATTTGGCAAGCAACGCAGCATGAGGGAAAGAAAAGGTGCTGACACCCACGTTCCTGATCTCAGAGGACAACGTGTGGCGAAGCACTTTCAATCCCGGCCGCAATTACAACCAGCCGCGTGGGAGCAAGGCGAGTACCCATGCATGAAAAGCAAAGCATCGCAAGTCTTTTGCCATGTGCGCTCTTATGGTGTCGCTGGGGTTTTACATGTCTCCGCACTGAAGTCTGCAAGATTGTGTGGTCTAAGTGAAATTGCTCCTGCACATAGGACATGATCGATCATGTTCCCGCCGGTACGAAGGCGCCCTCTGTATGGGACCACATTGTCAAGGCGGAAAACCTGCAGCGGCTGTCTTTCAGCACCCTCGACAAGGACGGTGCGAGCGTTGCTGTCTTCACGCACGCATTTTCGCTGAACTCAGCGGCACACTGCTCCGTGTACTTTCGCCCAATTGCTTGCTTTACCTGAGACAATACTAGGCCCAGGCTGATGACTGGCAATGGCATTGTACCATGGACAGGCGATGGGTATCTGAGCGCCGAGGACCTCAAGAAGCATTTTGGGCCAGCTGCCAACGTCTCGAGCCTCATCGACGCTGCGGACAAGTGCGCACTGTAGACAGCGCAAGCGCATGTGCCATGAACACAGTTCTGGCATATGGATCGGCCAGTGCGTGACCCGGACCACACCACAACAACCGATGATGCGAATGTCTGCCTGAGTGCAGGGACAAGGATGGGCGCATCAGTCTTTCCGAGTGAGTCAATCCTGTGGAAATACCAAAAGACTCGCAGTTGCTGTGGGTGGATGCCTCGTTTGCTGTTGGTAATTGCTGTGGGTGGATGCCTTGGCGCACTACTACCTCAGCGGCATAACCTCGCAACCACTGATACAACATCTGATCCATGTTTGCAGGTTCAGGGTGCTGATGCAGAGCCGCTGAGCGGCCCTGCTGTACTGTGGGTGCAAGTGTATGTGAGATGGAAGGGAGGCAAGAGGGTGAGATCTGGCAGGACTGAGACTTGTCAGCGCCAAAAGTCACCAGAATTGTATGTACCCTTTTGTGATGGCCAGGTTGTGGATGCATCCTGCTTGCCATCGATTTGTACGATGGGTGACTGGCTTGCTTTGTATGCCACGACGACTGGCATCGTTGAGTTTGTGGCATCATGTTGTGCGCAACTTATAAGCAAATGACTATGTATTGCAAGGTCGGTCAAAACCACCTCGAGTGACCACCATCAGTCCATCTCCCAACGCTCGTCTTCCTCAAGTTGTCCTCCCTGCACACTGTGCCGGCGGTCCCTCGGCTCGTTCTCTGATCCGTGCACATGCCACCTTGCATGCCGCTTCCTGTGCTGCGGCTCTGAAGGTGAGGCACCCCTGCTACGATGCCGCCAATGTTGCCGCCTGGGCGGCGTTCTGCTGCGAGAGCGCTGCCGCTTGGGATGGTACTGCCGATCCGCATGGTCCGAGCTCCTGCGACCTCTCACAGACTGCAGAGCCCGGCTGCGCAAGTCCTCCAGTTCCGCTGCAGACTGTCCACCGCCGCTGCCACCGGAGCTCGGCGCTGAGGCTGCTGGCATGTCGACCCCCGACGCGGGACGCTCTGACGGCGCACTTCCCGGCGCAATATCCTGCCGCTGCACTTGTTCTCCCAGCTGGATGGCTGCAAGCGGCCTGTGGGCTGCGCTCTGACCACTGTTTCTGCTGCTGTTCCCGCCGCTTGGCTGCATGCTGTTGCGCGGCCTCACTGACCTCACCGGCTGCACATCCCACCGTGACCTGCGGTGCCTGGGTGACCCGGCTCCCCTGGCCGGCTCCCTGGTCGGAGCACTGCTGCTGCCAGTGGCCTGCTCTGGGCTGCCGTAGCGCACGGTGCGGTCGTAGGTGATGATTGTGAAGGGGGCCGCCGCAAAATTCCTGCACATACCGCAAAGGGAAACTTGGCACCATAGACAGACGCAGAAGAATGCCCAATTACCAATTTACCTTGAACTGACACAGCACGCTGCATCTGCACGGCTACACAACTGCGGCGCTCACCTGAGCTCGTGCCAGAAGTGGTCCGAGTGCTCCTGTAGGAAGGGGCGCAACGCGTGTGCCGGAGTGACGTGCCGCTGACCGCCGCTGCCGGTGCTGCAGGGTGGGTCCGCCAGGCCGTGTGACCGCACCAGACTCAGCACCAGGCCCTTCACGATCAGCACGTCCTGCAGTAGAGCTCGCTCACTGTGGTCAGACAGCCCCCATAGCCTAGCAGTACTTACCGACGACAGTGCATCACAGATCAAACCTTCCTGCTTCACCATCAAATGGACAGTGTCCTCCTCAAGATGCACCAGCAGCAGACCAACTGGCAGCCATCTGCAGTACTGCCATGTTTCCTGACGCCGTTCGATTAACATGACTGCACCCACAGACGCCTTTTGGCTCGTGCCCTTCAACATGCCACCAAGCACAGGTAGCGCAGCTGACCTCCTGCTGAAGCAGCGCCTGCAGCTCCCTCGCGACCCAGTCCTGCAGCCGCTGCTGCCCTGCGGGCGCGGAGGCATTCGGCGGCGGCACGATTACCGCGGTAGCCCCACTGCTGCCGACCCGCACCGGCAGCGCCCACACGTTGCGGCTGTAGATGCTGCGGCGCCACTCCAGCGCCTGGTCAGGTGCTGCCGCTGGCGCCGCTGCCTGCCCATACGCATCAACTCCAGCCCTGCAAAAGCAATGCAGCAAATCAGGCAGGCCACCCACATCAGCACGTTGAGCACGGAGGCCTCACGCGGTTGATATCCAGACCAGGCCATAACATTCTGATGCACCAGGAGGCATCTCCTCCTCGTATCTCGTATGCACTTGGCATCAGTCTGACTTCATGGCCACCCCCGCAGCAACGCAGTCACTGAGGTTGCACCTGGCGGCGAGGTTGCGCTGGAGACGGAAGTAGTAGGGCCGCGGTTCCGTCAGCCCCTGGCGCTCAGGGTTCGAGCTGCTGCGGTTCGAGCTGCCGTGCGGCCCGGAACGATGCTGCCTGCGGTGGCTGCCGCCGCTGTGGCGCGGCTGGCTAACCTGCCAGGAGGTGTACTGCTCCCGAGCATCTCGCAGCAGCGCCTGCGAGCATCACAATAGAGCAGACCGTCAGTGTTGCCAGAATCGAGTGCTGTAGGGGGAAGTTGTGGAGCTGAGCCCTCATGCTCCACAGAGAGCAAGCCGTCCATCAAGAGTAATGCAGACCCCACCTGGATGGCATCCTCACCCCCACCGGCGTCTTTGCTGTTCTCAGTGCGCAGGGGGCTCAGACGGCACTCCCGAAAGTCGGTGGCGCTGATGATGTCATAGACGTACGCCTTGAAAAAACCCTGCATAGGACAGCACAGGGCCTGTCAGCATTCTGCACCTGCAAAGCTGCAGCAGCAGAGTGCAGGCAGCAGCAATGCACTTCCATGTGCGCCAACAGCAACACAGGTGGCAGCGCATCAGACCACCAGCGTCACACCTTGCACAGCGGGCACTCGCGGCGCAGCCTGGCCCAGCGGCTGATGCAGGGCACGCAGAAGACGTGCAGGCAGTCCAACACGACAGCCCGCTCCCGCTCGGCCTCAATGTGTGAGAGACCTATACACGGAATGCTCTTCAGCCAGCATGTGCACACCTCACATGGCACAGCAGGGTCCGAAAACTGGTGAATGTGCGCGGAAGTAGGTGCATTGCAGCATGCAGGAGCCACTCACAGATGGGACAGGGCGGCGCGGCGTCCTCATCACTGGGGCTGGCTGTTGCGCGGCTGCATGACGTTGGGCTGGTGCGCATGCCACAAACCAGTCACGAGATAAAGGTGCTTTAGAAAAGATTGCTCAGTTGCACTTCAACAAGCAGACTCGCATGCTGCACCCGACCAGACACTACCCAGTTCACCGAGTTCGAGCAAGGAAAGAATGGCGCTGTATGCCCACGCGCGCTGCTGCAAAACTTGCTGCACCCTCATACAAGGGTCTCAGAATGGGTAACAATCTCAGGTATACAAGTTCATTGACGTCGCCTGTCTTCATGCCTTCGTGTATCCTTACGTCATGCGTACTCAGAGATGCTGCCTCGCAGCAGCGACGCTCTGCCCTTTCCCTGCAAAACGTCGTCTGCAGCAACTACAGTTCGTTGCATTTGGTATATCAGAGGGTGCTGCGGCCGCGCCTTGCAGGCTTGCTCTGGGCGATAGTCAGATTTACTGCACAGTAGCGTCTGTCAACACAAATCAGTCAACATGGCCATGTATCAAAATCAAAGCCGCGCTTGTGTGGAGTTCCTCAAGTCAAGCGGCGGTCTGGGCAAGGGCCGAATCATCAAATTGAATTACGGCCCGCAGGCCATTCCCCCGCAGCTGGTTGGCCGCATGGACATGGTGCGCACAGCAGTCGTGCAATGCACTGGCATGAGTATTGTAAGTATCACGCTCGTTGCAGCCAAAAATGGTGGCCACGCTCAATTTGCGTGCTCAGCCTAGTCCTGCGGCACATATCCTGAGCTCGCCAGCTTTCTGCAGAACATGTGGGGCGCATTCATGCGGGACTGCGCCGTGCTGGCAGAACGCCACCCATACGTCATCAAGCCCTCTGGCAAGCAGGTCGGCAGCTGGGCCATCTGTTTCAGCATCGGTAAGCTGCTGGCTGGACTTGCTAAATCGCTTGAGACGCAAGCTGGTAGCATGCAGGTGCACCCTGTCCAACCTTTTCTGATGGCAACTTTCCTGGTGTCACAGCGGCCGTGATTGGCTGTGCCGCCATCAATCCGGATGGCGGCAGCTACCCGCAGTGGGAGGCGGAGGTGACGCAGATGCTGGACCGCTACCGCAGTGCCTTTGGACACAATGGCCTGGCGCTGTCGCTGCAGCGCACAAGGTGCAGCAGATGTCTATTGCTTTTACTCTTTCTGCCTCACGGTTGCAAAGCTTTTTCAAACGCTTCAGCGGTGTTAAGATACTGTAATGGCATGACTTGCTTTACTGATGCTGCCGGTGCACACCCCGCAGGGAGCACTGGATCCAGATCGACATAGGTGAATTTGCTGGCCAGCTGTTGCAGCCAGTCATGTCGCATTCTATGCACTGTGGATGTTAATCTGCCGCCCTCTCGTGCCTCGATGGTTGAGTGCTGTCCGTCCTTGCACACTGTGCAGTCGGCCCACCACCATCGGGACCACCGCCGCCGCCAAAGGAGGGCTATGAGCACAAGCAGGGCTTTGAGCACAAGGACGGCTATGAAGGCACCTCTGGATACGCCCCGCAGCACAGCAATCAGGTTCGTGGTGACAGGCTGATGACTGCATTGTGAGTACTGTGAGATGGCCTGTGCTGGCATCGACGCGAGGTGCACCTCTTGACCGACGGTAACCGCTGATGAAAGCTATTGTGCTGTGGAGCAGGGCGGATATCAGCCGCCGCCGTACACAGGCGGGTATGACCAGCAGCATCAGCAACAGTGGGCCGGCCAGCAGCAGCAGCAGCAGCCAGGATTCCAAGGCCAGACATACCAGCAGCAGCCGCAGCAGTACCAGCAGGCTCCGTATGGCCAGGCATCACACTCAACATACTAATCAGAGCCAGGAAAGAATATCAGTGATCGTGTCGGGATACAGGCCGAAGACATTTGTACGTTCCCACAGCATCGGTCTTGCTTCTCACTTCCTGTACCTTTTTGCTGACCTCACATGAGGTTAATTGGACAGTGCGCAGTTGCTTGGTTGGACACTTTGAACCCCTCTGTTTTTTTGCTAAACCACACGCAGGAATGTGATCATCAAGTCCATAGTACACCCCGATATCTGTCATGAGGATGCTCCGCTCATCGTGGAACTGGTGCTGGCTTTGGCTGTGCTGGCGCGCCTGTCTGGTCAATCAGCCTGCGGTCCCATCAATGCTGGCAATCAGGCGTTACCATCATGGGAGCGCACTTCAGGCAGGCACACTCCCTGCGTAAACACGCGCTCATGCTCGAGGCTCAAAGGCACAATTACCTCGTAATGGAGTGCTCTAGCTCGTCAATCCGAGCGCCAAGCTCGTCTATGCGCTCTACCAGGCCATCCGACATGTCCGTGAAGCGAGTTTGCTGCAGTGACAAGGTCCCAGTTTCGCCAATCAAAACCATGATGCACACGCTTGCAATTGATATGCGCTGCATGTCACATGATGCGCTCACCATCTGCGCGAGCAGGTTCTTCACGTACACCGCCAGGTCCGCCTGCGTCTGCGGCATCTTTGTGTTTGCTGGGATGTGGAAGCCCTTCAGCGGCGATGCCATGGCCTGATCGGGCTCTGCCTGCTTCTGCAGTCAGGATGAAAGGAACGATGCGGATGCTTGCTGCTGTGCTGCCAGGATGCAACTTCTGATGTGACGTGTAAACAGATGGACCATTGCTGGAAATCCGCCGCATGCACATCGATGATGCAAAGCTTACATTCGATACACGTCTTACCATGATTACTGGCGCGTCAAGCTCTGGATGAAGGCTCTGCTGCTGCACCTCTCTGTTCTCGATCTGCCTGAGGCTTGAAGGGGCTATCAATCTGCTGAACACGCCAGATCAGCCAGGGGAATGCCCATAGAGTTTTCGCAGCTTGATGCCTTTACGCAAAGATGAATGCTCCAACATGCGCTTGTGTTCTGAGAGGACGTGTGCAACGCGGGACTAGCTGACCATCGGCTGGTCCCACTGGGGCATGCGAGTTGACTCGCAGCGAGTCAATTTGCATGCACGACAATGTACTGCAGCAAGTTGGCCTGGTAGCTTTACGAGAAGGCATGTCTCTCTGCAAATCACTGAGAATCCGCATATAGAGGCAAGGAATACATTGGAAGAAGGACTCGAAGAAGCTACTTGCTGCAGTTGCATCTTGTGGCACCTTCTGACACAATTTGGTGCATGCAGATCTCTCAAGTGCTCGACTACACGGTTCTACATACAAACGCTGAATGATCTTCAGGTGTGGTACATGTGAAAACAGAACGATCTCATGACTTGACGGTTTGCCATCCGACACTTTGGCATGGACCATTCGGGAGGGTCTTCACCGTCGCACGCGCCTCAGGCTGAAAGGGAACTCAAGAAGCAGTTTGCAACCTGGTTTCAAGCGGCAGATACAGGTATGTCTGCTTGATTCAAGCATTCGTGCACAACTAGGATGCTTTATGTTTCGTTGCACACCCCATATCATCATGTGCATCTGCGAGCTGACCGGCGTGGTCACCTCTGACTGGAGTGCATATCATCAAACGACTGCATGCAAGCAAGCTGTACGAGACTCCCGTCTCTTGTATGCACACTAGATGGAGACGGCAGGCTCACCGGCGGGGATGCGGTGGAATTCTTCAAGCGCTCAGGGCTGCCGCGTGACCAGCTTGCCAAAGTGTGGGCTATGGCAGACAGCAGCCGCCGCGGCTTCCTGGACCAGGCCAGCTTTGCCAAGGTGAGGGGCCACGATCCTCTCGGTCGTGTCTATGGCAACAGTCTTCCGCAGCCGTCCAACAAGATGGCATGGTCAAAAGGAGTTGGTCCACTGCTGGGTTGTGCACTGCGATGTGCCTGTTGGCAACGACGCAGGCGATGGAGTACATCAGCGTCAGTCAGCAGGTGGGCGACGTGTCGACGGAGCTGTACGAGGCGGAGAAGGCCGCTGGCCATGTGACAGCCCCCATGATGGGCGGTCTCCATGAGCTGCTGCAGGTGCGGAAACCAGCAAAGGCTGAACATTTATCTCAAGCAGCATGTCGTAAGCTGCTGGTCGTGTGACGATCCCCACGATTGGCGGCCACCACGAGCTACTGCCTGTGCTGCTATGATGGTCACTGACTCGTCCATCTGTCTAAGCATCGTATCGATGTGATGTGCGTAGTCACAGCATCTCAGCTGACACAGGTGGAATCTGCACCCGAATGTGGCTGCACAGAGATCTGGCAATGCACAGTACTGAGAAGCAGGGCATGCTGCTGTCGCGCAGAAGCTGGGGTTGGATGAGCCTGATCACAATCCCTTCACAGACCCGGCGCCAGCCCCAGCAGCATCGCCGAGGCCGCCCCAGGTTCAGGTGAGCCACACAGAGAGAGCCTCTATGACAATGACTGGTGGTTGTTCTTCAGCAGATTGCTGTCGCTAGTCTGATGCATCTCCTGTACTGTTGGCTGGTCTTCTTGCAGGATGCAAGTCTGCATGACTGTGCAAGTGCTGTGTGGGTTTACACCATAATGGGCCTGCTGCTGCAGGAGTCAACATCCTTCTTTTCTCGAAAGAAGAAGATCACGATGCCACCAAAAAAGATCACGGGCATCATTGACGGCATGAAGCAGGTCTACTTCTCGAAGGTATGAGGGCAACGGCGCGGCAGCCTGTGCACATACACGGTTGCTGTGTCATTTGGGACTATCACAGCTGACCAGGCATGAGGTCAATTGCATTTGCCGACCTTCTTTGCGTGCTGACTGCAGATTCGACCACTGGAGGAGGTATGGTCAGGCTGCACCATGAATATCTTCACATCGTCAGTAACATCATTTTCATGTCCCATCTCTCAGCGTTGCAGCCTGCTCATGTTATGCTCTGCAAGGGCAAGTGTTGTCATTCATGGTGTGACACAGCCGACAACAAATTACGATTGCCTTCTCTCCCCAGGCCTACAAATTTGGGCACTTTTTCAGCCCGCTCATGACTGAGTCGGACTTCGAGGCAAAGCCATCTGTGCTGCTGCTGGGGCAGTACAGCACAGGCAAGACGACGTTCATCAAATTCTTGCTGGGCCGGGAGGACGGCTACCCGGGCAAGTTCTCAGCTTTTCACCTTTGCAGACTACAGAAAATGTGCTGGGTCGCCTATGACACTGGGAAGTCTGCGGATCATCTTGCGGGTGAGCTTCCGATGGAAGCAGTGTGTCAGTACTTATCTCGCCATCGGCCGAGTCAAGCATCACATCTTTGCAGGTATCAACATCGGCCCAGAGCCCACGACGGACCGCTTTGTGGTGGTGGAAAGCGGCCTCGAGGAGCGCCGGACGCCCGGCAACACCCTCGTTGTGCAGCCCTCAAAGCCTTACCAGGTGAGTGGGTTCGTATCCTCCTCACATCTGGTCTGCTGACCCCTCAATGCCGCTTGATCGGCCCCAGGGCCTGGCGCTTCACGCCGGCGGCTTTTGCAGCAAGTCCAAAGGTGCACGCTGCATCACACATATTAGCACAGTACACGAGCCAGCCAGCCAAGGCGGCGAGGCCGGGATGGCGCGGGGAGGCCTGGCTATCTTCGACAACGGCTTCTGCAGCAAGTTCAGAGCTGCATGCTGCACCACACCAAGTGGTCGTATATGTTATAGTGAATGGGAAGGTCGTGATGCCGCTGCAGGGCCTGGCGATCTACGGCAACGGCTTCTGCAGCAAGTTTGAGGCGGCCGCCTGCCCCAACGCGCTGCTGGACGCCATCACGCTGGTGGACACGCCGGGCGTGCTGTCCGGCGAGAAGCAGCGCATCGAGCGCACCTACGACTTCATAGAGGTCTGCGGCTGGTTTGCCGCGCGGTGCGATCTGGTGAGCGGGACATCAGCAGCGCTAAGACAAGTGTGCATGTGCCTTAGCACCCAGCCTTGTTTGCACATGCGGGTGCAGATGCACGACTAGTTGCATTGCACTCTCTGGGCAATCGAAGTGGGGCCACTGCTATCCATCAAGCAGCTACCATATGAAAACATGCGTGCTTCTGCTGTGCAGATCCTGCTGATGTTCGACCCGCACAAGCTGGACATCAGCGACGAGTTCAAAGCCGTCATCAGCACCCTGAAGGGCCACGACGATAAGGTGTGCCCACGGCATGTCACTCCATGCTCGTTTACACACGCTTGGATAGGGCACACTGAAAATCGTGCATTTTTTCACATTCGGACATGCATCGCCACATGTCAGACGCAAGAGTCTGCGAGAGCTGTGATTGCAAATGCAGTTTGCACTGAACTGTGCAGGTGCGGGTGGTGTTGAACAAGAGTGACCAGGTGGACCAGCAGCAGCTGATGCGCGTGTACGGCGCCCTCATGTGGTCCCTCGGCAAAGTGTTCCGCTCCCCCGAGGTGTGTTGCATGTTGTGAAAGCGGCAACCGTTTGCACATAGCGACGCTGAGGCCACAATGCTGCAGCATCAAGCTGGGCTCTGCAGCACGCCAATGACCGACCTCTCTGCACTGCAGGTGTGCAGAGTGTACATCGGGTCTTTCAATGGGCTGAAACCCATCCGCGAGGACATCAACCCGAACTGCTTACCACTCTTCCAGAAGGAGCAGGTGCCACTCACGCATGCCGCTAGCATCTCTCCACCTCCTTGGCTGTGAGCTTGTTCGTGTGTCTCTTGCTGTCCATGCAAGAGTGTCTCCTGCTTGTGACAGTCTGTTTGCTGAAGAATGACGGCGAGGTACGTTGACACTGCAGGCAGACTTGCTCACAGACCTCTACGACATCCCCTCGCGGTCATGCGACAGGAAAGGTAGACACCGAACAACAATGAACAGGGCTCAGCCTGCTGTTTGCGAATGTTGACTGATCAAATGCCAACACAGGTGATGCCCGGCAGGTTGCATGATTGCATCTGCCTTGTTGCAGTCAACGAGTTTGTGAAGCGGGTGAGAGCGGCGCGCATCCACATTCTCATCATGGGCCACCTGCGGAAACAGATGCCGTCAATGATGGGGAAGGCCAAGGCGCAGGTGTGTCTCCTGCTGCAGGCCCCAGCGTTGTCATGCAGCTCATCCAAATTATTTGCCATGTATCTCATCTCAACCCGGGCTGCAATGGCAATATGACTACTATACACTTCGTCACGTTATGTTTGGCATGTGGGCAATGCTGCCTCGACGAAGGAATTGAGACTTGATTTTACTGATCGGCTGCAGGCCCGGCTGTTGGCCAACCTGGGCAACGAGTTTGCCCATGTGCAGCGGGAGCACCAGCTGCCGCCAGGCATGTGCCTTGTGTATTGTTTCCAGGATCGTTCTGCCCGGATTACTTATGTTCACACTGCATGGAGCAGACACGAAGATGCCGGTCAGCAGCTGCGGTCGCATCATTACTTATGCGTCCTCAAGACGGTGTGGCTGTGCAGGCGACTTTCCAGACGTCCAGCGGTATCGGGAGATACTGGAGGCCTACGACCTGTCCAGCTTCCCGCAGGTCACAAAGGTGTTGTCAGCATGAGATTTCCTTCTGCATTTTGTGCTGAAGTTGCATGCACAAAACTGCAGGGGCGCTTGGTGTTGCACATTGCCGCTTGAGAGTTCCTTGCTTATGCATGCAAATTGAATACTGCAGTATCCATAAAATCGAGCAGGCGTGTCCGCTGTCTGTCCTGCAGGCCAACATTGCGGCGCTGGAGACGGCGCTGTCGGTGGACATCCCCAAGTGCGTCTCTGTTGCCTGTCAGCTGTATCTGCTGTCCACTGGTTGTACACACACGCTGCAGCAGAGCATGTCTGATGTGGACTGCTGATGCCTGGCTTCCGCTGCGCAAGCAGTGACGCTGTGTGCATGGCCTGCAGATACATGGCAGCCTTCGAGAACCCGTTCTAAAGGACAGAGCGACGGATGGCAGGAGGCGCAGATTTGTGGTTTTGGGGGTTTGATCGATGATGGTCCTGGTGGCGAGACAGACTATGTACATTAGGCTACATTGGTTGTGATGACCGCAGTTACTGCACACGAATCTATGGAAAGATCATTCGAGAGACCTCGGAGCCAAGTGGCCAATATCAGCGTCTGCCTGCACATCATCAGCACATCAATTTCAACATGAAACCGTGTGACACACCATCGCTGCGACGTCAAGGTTCGCCTTGATTCATCCATTTCTTTCATTCCCTGCGCTGCACGCATGCACACCTGTGTGCTGATGACAGGGTATTCAAAAGTTGCCGCAATGCAGCGCTTTCGATGGTGCTGCAACATCACCGCTTTGGGTCCCGCTGAAAGCCCAAGTCCTCAAGTTTCTGTCTTGCCATGAGGTCCCTGCAAGATTCAGCTAGTCTCTTCAGACATTCCACACGTTCAAGCAGCAGTGCCCTTCAACAGATTTGCTGCAGTTCACTGACCGCCTGCTGCCACGGATTACCTCTCCATGCGGCACTCAAAGTACTTCTGAGCCAGGGGCCTACACTGCTCCGCGACGCTACCATGCTGCTTCAGGCACGACATGTACTCCTCCATCACCTGCAACGTGCATTGTATGCAGAGCGAGTTTGATGTTGCACGCCATGCAGCAGTATTCGCCAGACAAGATTGCCAGCAGCTGCCTGCGAGCCTCGCCAGGCAGCACCGTGGCTTGTCCAATTGGGACCACCCGCACCTTCTTGCATTCGCCGAAGTGGTCGAGCGGGAAGACGCCCTTGTCGGGGGGCTTGGGCGCGACGCCGCGGGCGCCGCCGAATGCACCGCCCGCACTCGTGGTGGGACCTGGCCGCTCCCAGGGTCAGCTTCTTTCAACCTTGCAGAATGTTTGCTAAGTGAGCCCTCAGGACTTGTATGCGATGCAGGGCTGCGTAGGCAGTCGATATCGATCTAACTTCTGCAACACAACCATAATCCACTGGGCAACATGCAGCGAATGCCACAGGGGTTGCGATGCGAAACAATGCGTCGGAAGCAGTCGGCCCTGTTTGGCCTTCAACTTTCACGCAATCAGAACGACCGCAGTCGCTGCAGAGGCTGTCATGCAAGTGCAAAAATGAGTACAGTGAGTGCCGCCGCAGGGATCATTGAAGATCCAGATGATGCACCATGTGGCACGGCCTGGCACCTTTCCCACACATGCCACAACATTCAGGGGCACATTTCACGCTGCAACGTCTCATGCAGTCGTGCGCATTGCAAATCAAGTCTTTTGCAATTCTCGTGGTGCAAAGAGCAGCCCCCAGCAACTCGATGTGCCAAGCAATGCCGCCAATGCAGCAGCAGAAACAATATTTGGTGGATGACCAAATGCGCAATCAGATGTCTCCCACAACGAGCCTGACCCGGTCGTGTTAAGTCTGCAAGGGAATGCCGGCAGATGTGGGCCGCATCAGTCCATGCATGCCTGCAGCGCTTGCTGAATGGCATCGACCAAGCAGCAAAGCGGAACAGCCCCAGCCAGCTGCCAGGGAGGCATGGCTAACCCGGCCGAGGATGCCGCGTCATAGCAAGCACGCATTTTTCTTTCCAAAGCTGGACTGTGCCAGCAGGAGTCTACTCCAGCTTCCAGGGCTCGTCCACCCACTCGGCACCCAGCTGCAGAAGCGCAGCGGCATGGGTCAGCACGCAGATGCGAGTCTTCAGCTGATGCCACCACACTTAGCTGCTCAGCAGACTGTCCGCCAATGGACCACCAAAAAGCCGAACGTTAGAACGCCACGTGTACCTCGGACAGCTTGACGTGCGACTCCGCGTAGTCCTTGAAGAACGCATCCTGGTCTGCTGCGTACTTCTCTGCATATGGCCTGAATATGTACACGCACAATACCGTGAAGCAGAAGCTATTCCTCTCTTCCAATCCCCATAATTTCGACGGCCAAGGTGCATTGCACCAGGCACCTTGTTTGCAATGCCTTCATCTGGGCAGTCTCCTCATCAAAGCACTGGCAAAACCTCATAGGACCGTCAGCCATGCAAAGCCCTGTGGCACAACAACATGTGGCAGATCAGGAGGTCGCACCGGAAGCCCTCGTCCTCGAACAGGCAGCGGTCGGTGGACAGCACCAGCAGCTCCGGATCCTTCTCGTCTCGCACCTGCCCGCACATGCACGTGTTGTTAGCTCGAAGTGACATTGGATCATGTCTGGACCTACTCATCTGTTGCCCATGTTGCAAGGCTGGCATACGGCTGTCACTGCATGTGGCCGACAGGCGCCCTTGCAACCATGCCGCTTCACCACTGCGCTGCCAGACATGACGCCGGCTGCTACCAAGCAGGCATCGCCGATAACATGATTAACCTGCATCCCATCCTAGACAGTTGGCGGGTAGCAGTACCTCTGTGAAGTAGGAGTTGTCGAAGTGCAGCCACTCGGGCGTCCAGCTGCTGCCGCCCGGGGTGCCCGGCCCATCCTTCGTGTACTTGGTCGACTGCAGGTTGAACAATCAAGCTGCGTCAGTGCGTCGCATTGTTGCTCCATCTGCTGGCTGACTGATTGTGCAGAGGGCACATGCAGCCTGACAGCAGCTGTCGGCTGGCTCGCCTACGCATGGCAGACACTGAGCATGTACTGTTGGGATGCTGACGCCAACGACCAGCATGATGTTTGAGCGTCTGAGGAGCGGAGCCCCACCTCCTTGCCAAAGCCGGAGCGGCTGGGCTTGGCGCGGCCCAGCGTGTGCGCACCCGACAGCGCCACGATGTCCTTGTCCTGCACCATGCATCGACAGCTGAGGCAACACAGACGATGCGCCTGTTGCACACGAGCTACAGGCATCCGCAAGCTGACCAGATGCGAACCATATGCTGTCCGGATGCTGCCAGCTTGACTGATGCTGCCAGCTTGACTGAGGCATATGATGAGCCACTCAGATAGCAAGCAACTTGTCACAACACGTCATCAGAGGGAGGCGGCCGCTCACGTCCAGGCCCATGCGGTGGAAGACGTCGCGCAGGTGCTGCGCGGCGGTGGGCGCTTTCTCTGGCCAGCCCTTCTCTGGATCGCCCTCGCCCGCTGCAGTCACAAGGCGGTGCTGCATGTCAATCCTCAGGGAACCACACCTGGTCGTGAGCATGGGACCAGCAGACCCTCACACCGTCCGTCCAGTGAGATGCTGCCAACATGGCTGCGTACATCGGCGTGTAGGGCTGCATTGCTATGTGGGGCGTGTGTCCACCATAGCCTGCTGGCACCCTGTCAGTCTCCAACGCGCTGCCTCCGCAGGTGACCAGATACTTGCCTGCATGCGCCGACCCTACAGCCTGTGCCTTTCTGATGACACAGGGTTCACCTGGCAGGCGGCCCTCCGGGCAGCAGTCCTCCTCCGTGCGGGCGTCCCGGCGGCCAAAGCGCAGCGGGATCTTGGGGCCGCCCGCTAGCTCGATGGCCGTCGCCGACGCCAGCTGGAACACGTCCGCGTACGAGATGCCCTCGCGCTTGTCCGTCACGTCCTTCAGCAGCTCCAGCGCCGCCGTCAGGCCTGTTGGGGGGGCAAGAGCCATGCCTGCTCGACATCTGTGGGCGTAGAAATTTCCGCTCGACATGTATTCAAACCAGGCCATGGGGGCCGGAGCGTGACAATGGCCGCAGGGAGCATGACCCATGACCCACGACACGGCGCATCCCTCCATGATGCAGATGGCTGAAAAGAACAGTGACTGAGGAATGGCATCCTTCGTGTAAGCCCAGCTGCAGTGACACCCGAGGCGCTCAGCATACCGGAGGATCCATCCAGAAAGGGCACAACCTGCATTGGCAGCGTGCCCAATCTCCGGGTAGAAGCGGATGCTGCCGTTGGCACCGCCCCGCTGCGGCCACTCCTTGATGCGCTGTGGACAGCAGAGGAGAACGAGTAGGGTGGGTCAGTCTATAGCCGGCACACAGGTTGCATCAATTGGATAAGATGCTGCCCGTCAGAATAGGAAAGAGCTTTCAGTCAATATGTGCGTCGGTTGGTTGGTGCTGGCTGAGAAATGCCACGCATGTGCATCCTAGGAGCGATCATCTGATCTTATGACGGTCTGCATTGTGGGGATGGCTGGTTCCCGCAACATTTGCTGTCAGTCCAAAGCCAGCCCACCCATCTGCAAGAGGCGCTGTGATATCCACTCTGGGTGCATAGCTTAATTCCATGCTGCCGACCCACCTTATCATAGCTGCCGCTGTCATGCCAGGCGAGTCTCACGATGATGGGTGAGCAGTGCTTGCTCAAGATGATGTCCTTGCAAGCCTGCTGCGCGCTGCGCATTGCCGCCCTCTGCAGCCAACTCGCAAACCTCAGTCACTGTGCTGCAAAGAGGCAACTGGCCTCTTCTCGCCGTGCATACACATACAGATGTAGTTGCCACTGCGAACATTACCTTTTCCTCCAGTGAGAGCTGGTTTGCTGACACCAAAACCACCGGCCCCCGGCTGTGGAAAGCGGCGACCTGCTGTCTCAAAGGCTTGCCCATCCTGAAATCACACCTGCGACCGAGATTGGTGGCTGCGCACGGCGCCCGCACAACCCTAGCTGAGGCGCTGGGTGCTGCACGTCTGCATCCCTGGACCGACATTTGCACAGCCGACGACAGCGCTGCCTGCATGATTGCGACTGCACAGCAAGTGAACCGGACTCAATATTCAGGTCTGCATGTGTGGATACCGTCGGATGCAGCCTTGCGCAGGCATGATATTACTAAGAATCTACGGCATCCTGGCGGTAAAACCCTGTGCTGGTTCTGCCCCACCCTGCACTAAAATATCGCAATCATATCGACCCAAAACCATTGGCAGAAGTGGCGCCTCTGGAAGTTGACAATTCGACGGCACAAGCACACATCGAGGGCTACTGTATGCTGTCTTATTTCGTCTGATCACCATGCAAGTGCAAGGCATGCGCTGTGGCTCGGCACCACCCTGCAGACATCAAGTAAAGCACACCATCCCAGCACCTCTTGCACAGCGGTTCTGCGCCCGCGTCAGCAGCAGCACCCCGGCATGCACACCCAGCGCTGCATTCAGCGCCCGGCAAAGGGTGCAGGCCGCAGCCGCCAGCGCAACACTCGATGATCTCAGTACAGGCAGTGCCAGCAAGAAAGACGAGGCACAGCCGTCCAGCGCGCCAACGCCGGGCAACTCTAAAATGGACGAAGTGCCACTGACATCAGAGGTGCTTCTGCGACGCTCAGACCGCAGGAATGTCAAGATCTGCAGCATGCAGATTTGCTTGATGCTGGGTATTGCGCTGCCGCTGTGCCGCTGATTAGTCACTCACACAACGCAGGCTGGCCGCGATTACGCGGCGCTGCGGGACGCACTGAAGGAAGGCGACTTCCAGAAGGCGGACGACATCACGCGGGACGAGCTTATACAGCTAGCCGGCCCAGGCGCCGTCAAGCGCAACTGGGTGTACTTCACGGGTGCGCCCTCCATGCCGTCTGAACATGCTTGCTGCAGGATCATCCGATGAGCCACAGTCATGTGCTGCAGGTTCTATGTACTGTTGGTCGCACGTGCTGCAGATCCAACTGCAGTGCTTGCATGCAGTAGGCCATATCATGCAACAGCCATCACTGACAGGGAGAGTAGACATATTTGTGTTCATAGACAAACAGCATGTGTCAACGTTTCTACTGTGCCCTAACAAGGCCGCTGCTGTTCTCACGTGGCTGTTTGCACTGGTCAGCGGCTGCAGACATCCAACGCGCTCAGACGCAGCAGTTTCCGGCACGCCAGCTGTGGCATAAGTTGTCGACTCCATTCCATCCGAGTTTTGCACCAAGTTTCCTGACATGCTGCACATGCCGTTGCTGCAGAGGTGAAGTTCATCTCGGAGCAGGACCTGCAGACGATTGACGCTCTGTGGAAGGCAGCCAGCGGCGGCAAATTTGGGTACAGCGTGCAGCGGGAGGTGTGGCTGCAGCAGAGCAAATACTGGAGCCGCTTCTTCAAGAAGATCGACTGGACACAGGCACGCACATCACCCGTACTGTCTGGTCAATACTGGACCAGTGTGGCATATGCGCATTGACAGCTTGATAGTGTTTTGACAGCTGTCGTTTGATGTGCTGTGCATGACTGCATGCTGACGTGACGCTGTTCGATGTCGTGTGCAGGGCGAGAACAACGTGTACAGGAAATGGCCTGCGGAGTTCATGTACACGACGGACGCGCCCAAGGGCCACCTGCCGCTCACCAACGCACTGCGCGGCACCCAGCTCATTCAGGTGTGGCTTGATGTAGCACAGCCCGTGTAGTCGCTGTCGTTATCAAAGCACAGGCGAGCACTGACGCTGTTCTCAGGGATGGTTGATGCACCACGAGCATGCTGCCTGGTCTTCCTGCAATGTGATGCTGCTCACATTCCAGTCAAGGATACCGAGGATGCGGGAAGCTGCATTGTGCACCGTCAGCTCCGACAACTGTCATGCCTCGGCATGCAGGCCATCTTCGAGCACCCAGCCTTTGAGCGCAAGGGTGGTGGCAGTTCCTCCAATGGCGCGCCCAGCTGGATGAAGTAAAAGGGCCGATGCGGGATGGTTGCAGCTGGATGCATCGGGGCGCACAGCCTGCCAGCAGTGTGCCACATTGGAAGCCGGCACATGCAGGCGCATGTCTGGACAGCTACAGCGCTGCAGCAGCCTCTGCAGCTTGCTGGCGGCGGACACGGTGGTCTTGGCAGCCGACCAGCAACCGTCTGGCATGGAAGCCAGGAGGTCCACCAATAATGGCGGCAGCATGATGCTTGGCTGGCGGACAAGGCTATCAGGGGGTCGTTGGGAACTCAGCATAACAGCGGCGCACTGGTTGGGCATCTCGCATGACGAAATAGCGCAGGTGACTGGGAAGCAGAATCGGGTTGAAAGTCTGCAGATGTGTAATAGATCTGCAAGAAGTTGACAGGAGAGGCTTGCAAGAAACCTAGCAAATCACAGCAACAGTGCATCCAACAGGTGGCGGGATTCAGAACAATCAGCACATCTCGTGTTCTCATCTCGCTCAGATGTACAGATATTTCACAGATTACATGAGCTCCTGCATCGTCATGTCAGCAGCCTGGTGTGGAGGCTGCTGCGGCGTGGATGCCGGCGCCTGCAACCGCCATGTCATATTCTTATCAGAACACCGTCAGTGATCACATCACTTGATGCGTGATCATATAAACTGCAGTGACCATACCAACAACGCTCACGAGTAACGCAGCATGGCCCCAAAGGCTAAAAGTAAAGGCTCAGCGAAACATGTGCACCTGCAGCAGTGCAGCCATGAGGGCGGAGCAGGGGGCGTCAGCATTGTTCCACAGCGCGCTAAGCGTCGGCGTGCTCAGGCCGCCGCCCATGGACGGAGTCTGTGTCCCTGCCGAGTCGCCGCGATAGCCCCCGCTGTAAGGTGGCGGCAGCCCTGTAGTGACACATCAGGTGTGAGAGACAGCGGGCTGGTAAATCTTCCGACACAAGGGACCAGGCTTCCAAAAACTAGCCAACTTGCCCAGCACATACGAAGAGCAGGACAAGCAATGCAAGACGCATTCTGTGTATACGAGATTCTTGCCTGTGCCGCCGCCGCCGCCGCTGCTCCCGCGCAGCGGGCCGAGCCCTGCCGCCGGCACGCGGATGGGGCTCAGGATGATGCTGGGCGACATGGCGTGCAGCGAGTCCGCTGCACGCCGCGGTGCCAGCGGCAGGCTGCTGAGCCCCGCCGCGGACCGGGCCACTGGACCTGCATGCATTGCGGCAGTGTGGACCATGGCGAAGTTGATCAGCGAGCGTTGCATGCTCAAAGTTTCTACTGATGCATCGAGCAGGTGAGCCCGCCTGCCGACTGCGCGACGAGGCCTGCAAACGGCGGCGGCAACACCTTGAGCCGTAGGCAATAGCAAAATCAGCAGTCGGTAGCCTTCCTGCTGCTGTGAAAAGCCATGCATGATAGAGACATTGACTTCAGATGAATCAGGTAGGAACGGCGCTGAAGAGTGTGATGGCAGGGTGTGATGACTGAGCAGCGCATCGCAGTGGTGCACACGAGTCTCGTCCAGATAAGACGCACCAAGCGGGGTCGAGGAGTTGCGCCGCCGCTTGCCGCTGGCCGGCCGGCTGCCCAGCATTGGCAGCGGCGACGACGTGGCGTCCAGGTCCATGAGCTTCAGCAGTGTGTCGTCGCCGTGGATCTTGAATGGCGTACTGCACATTGAACATTTTCAACGCAAAGATTGATTCAGCATTGAGCCCATGCCCAGCCAGTGTTGGTGAGGACTGCATCACCTACATGAGCAATAGGAAGGCGCTAGGCCAAAGGGTGCAATTAAGGTCGTGGCGCACTTGTGGAAGTCAAAGTGCACTTCTGTGGAGTCGTCCGACAGCTGCAGTTCCACCCGCGCCTCGTGCCCCGCCTGCAGATGGCACCACCACTGCACGTCCACCCCACTGCTGCACTGAGCTACTCCCAACACGCTTGTGCGGAGCGGTGGCCGTTACAGCGGCACAATGGGCCTGTTGCTGTGCACATGTGCGCGCCTGCCTGTGACATACAGTGTGCAGCTGCCTCTGGCGGAGTATGCCCTGCTGCTCTGCTGTCACAGGAACTTCAAAAGGCACCTGGATGATGATGAAGGGCAGCTGCAGCGGGGTGGGCCCGCCGCACTCCGCCGCAGCGGCCTGCACCGCCTCCACGGGCGCGTCCCGGTTGCGGGCCACCAGGCTCTGCAGCGCCCGGTGCTGCGACAGCAAGTCCTGCGCAGCGGCACACGCGCCAGCATCAGCAGGCAAGATGCCCCTGATGCAAGTTTTGTGAACTGTGTGCATCTATCTGCACAATGCAGCTGAACAATGGGCAGGAGCACAAGAACCAACGGGCATGTGTGGTTCTGTGTTTCTAGTTGTACCTGCAGGAAGGTGTGCTGACGCAGAAGGTGTGCCCGCAGGCGGGCCCGCTCCACCCGAGCTGCGTCACACGCAGGCCCTGCCAGCCCGGCCGCCAGCCCGCACCTGCACCGCATGCGAGTCAAACTCTGAACAGCGACAAACATCAACCACAAACTAATGCAGAAGCTAGGTGGAACATTGCGTGCGCATGCGGCTGCCCATCACCTTGTATTGACACCAATAGCCTGTGCAGGGGGAACTCACCACTGGATGTTCTTCTTCTCCTTGCGGATGACGTTGATGGCCATGAGCACGTTCAGAGCATCATACACCCGCCGCCGGATGTTCTTCTCATCGAAGCCCACCCCGGTTGGAGAGCCTGCAGCAGGTACGACTCGAACCCATGTCAGCAATGACACCCGCAATTCAATCGGTTTTGCTGCAGTGAAGATTCGTCATAATACTACAACTTCGATCATGGCAGAACACTGAGTCAGTCGGTCTTGCATGAGCATTAAGGAGGAGCTTGATGGCAACAGATCCTCACCCGGCTCTGGCGGGGTGGCAAAGTCGCGCACGAGCTCATCAGCTACCTCATTGTAGGTGGTGCGCCCCTTGGACTCCACTTTTTCGCACACCTGATGGTACAGTGCCAAATGCATTTCAGCGTGAGCCTGCAGGTTCCCTATCCAGAATACCTAAGGCAAGTGAGTGCATGCCAACCCAGCAAAGTGGTTCACTTGGCACAGGGCTGAGCACACCTTCATGCTGAAGTGGCGCAGGCCCTTGCTGGCAGCCCGCCCTGCCACCGGTTCTGGCTGCGGCGGCATGCACAGCGGCCTGCAACATAAACACAGCGATGGAAGGCTGCACATTGTATCCCTCGTGCTGCAAAGTACCTTAACATGCACACTTCAGCTTCGAATGATGACGAACACACAACAGTGGCTGAGCAGCAAGGATCCGACCTCTTCTTGGCCTGCCTGGCGGCTGCTGCACCCGCGGCCGCAACCTCGTTTGCCAACGAGGGCGCTTCCAGCTGTAATCGCGCTACCATTTCAGCCGCCTGCGCCTGCACGCGGTCCGCTGTCACCTCTGCCGCCTGCAGCAGGGCCTCACCTGCACATCGGAATGCAGCATCAGTAGCCTGCAGACGGGCCCGCAGCAGTGTATGAGTGGCAGTCTGTGCAGCTTGCAAGATCTAGCAGCTTTCTGGATCAGCACGACGGTGTGGTGCTTCTCTCACGATCGTCTCATCAGGGCGCACCTCCCTCCTCTGGGGTGGCAGGTGACCTGGGCAGCGGCGGCAGGTGCGGCAGACCATTCGGCGCCACTTCCACCGGAACCTCCCGCACAACCACCATGGGGTCCTCCGCCTCCATCATAGGCTGCTGTTCAGTCAGCGACTGTGCCACTGTGCGCTGCTGCGGCGGCGGCGGCTGCAGCGGCGGCGGCGTGGCCGGCCGGTGAGCCATGGTGACGTCAGCAGCCGGGACGCTCGGCGGCGGCGGCGGGGGCGCTGTGAGCTGCTGCAGCGGCGGCCGCTGCTGCTGTGCTGCGGTTTGACGGGCAGCGGCTGGACCCGTTGATTGCTTCGATTGACCCGGAGCTGCTGTGCTGGGCGCCACCAGCGGCGGGTTTGGCAGCCTCGGAACCGGCGGCGGCATTGATGCCGAGCGGGATTGGCCATGCGCCGGCGTCCGCCGCTCCAGGCCTACAAGACATCGCGACCACAATGACTGATCAGGTGGATGATCACGTTTTGATTGCAGGTCCGTCGTGTGCTGATATCTGCAACTCAGAATTTGTACACATGCAAGCATGGACACGTCAGTCCTGCAGTGGCGACGCACCTCGCACATCGGCCAGCACTCCCTGGTGGATGACCCCCCACTGAGCCGCTGACTGGTACATGCCCTGCAGGTCATCCGAAGCAGCATGACACATCTGCACGTTGCTCCCTGCACGCGCTGGTCGATAGACATACGGCTCATGTGTGGGTGCCATGAATTTGCGCTGCTGGGGAGGCAGGCCCAGATCCCCTTCGAGCGGCTGTGTCGCCAGCCAAAGACACGCGCAATGGTGCGCGGCCGCGATATGATCCATCGTGATTGACAGATCAATGTGCGTACTGCAGATAGCGCTGCGCAGCGTCGAAGGTCACCGAAACGGGTGCAATTACCGGTTCAAGCTGGAACCGACACTTTCGAAGTATGTTGCATACGCAGGCAGCGACACGCCGCTCGACTTCAAACAAAGCTCATGTATGATACTGGGGATCTGTTATGGTCCTGATGTGCCAGATTCCGAGGGAACAGGTCGACAGTATGTGGTACACCCCCAGCCGATCGCGACAACACATGACGTCAGTTTCCGCACGACAGTTCCAGCACGCCAGACTCACCTTGCTTGATATGTTGTTTGTATCGTGAATAGTCATCATAGCGCCTCTTATGCCGCGCGAGTGGCCGGTACTGTGACGAGGCACCCCGAACGTGGACACTGTGGAGCTCCTGCTGGCCGCTTTTAAATTTGGATGCCGAAGATAGTCACATCGTCGACAGCTCAGCGCCGCATGCTTTTCAGTTGTCTGAGATTACAAGTTTGAACGCCAAATTCCATGGCAGCCGGCACCTGCGTGACCTGGTGCTCAAGGTTTTCTCCGGGTTGCTCATACGCTGCCGATCTTGACGACATGAACGCAAGGACCGCGACAAGCCAGTCAACATGCGAAAAATTATTGATGCTCATGAAGCAATCGATCGCAAAGGCTTTGCAGTCCGAAGTCGTCCTGATGGACCGCAGCAAGAGAGAGTGACCAGGGTTGATGGGAATGCACGGGAACGGGGGTTCAAAAAGAAGATTGCAGGTGCAGCCACTGTGAAAGGTCCATTACTTGCTTGTCGGAGGCTTGTGACGGCGGTTACATCCTGCAGCACCGAATGGGTCAGGCTGGCATGATGCGAACATCGTCAGCACGCTCTGCACGCCAGGCAATCCCCGCAAACTGGCCAAACTTTTGCAGCTTACAACGCAGGAGAGCAGCTTGCCTTGACAGTGCAGCCGGCCACCAGTTATCACGCTGTAGCCAGCAATGGTCGCACCATTGCCCCGAGTGCACCACAGGTTCAGCATGCGCGCGCTCCCTGCGCAACACGGCAGCAGCCCTGCAGCAAGGTGATGCACTGAGTCAGCTGCGTGCAGATTCAGCAATGCAGTCACCGTGCCTCAGCACGTCATCATAGCAGCAACTGGGACGGAGCACCATCTACGCCTGCCCATTGAAGCAGGAAATTTTTCCGCAGGTTGCGCACCAGAGACGGGGGTCAGCACCACGTCGCGATCGCAGCTGCTGCGTGGCGTTGCAGCAGTTGTGCCCGGTAGCTTGCTTAGCAGACAGCTACCCGCAGGCGCTGCAATTGTCGAGGAAGATGCAGCAGAGCGGGTGTATGATGCGGCGGCGCCCTCCGTCGTTGCAATCCACACAAGGTCGAAGTCTGGCGACCAGGAGGGTCTTGGCAGCGGCGTCGTCTGGTCCGTCCGAGGCCACATCGTCACCAACTACCACGTCGTTCAGGTGCCGCTAGGTAGTAAAGCTGAGGCGCCGCAGTATGTACTTGTCAACTACCCGCACACCATTACAAAGACCTGCACTCAACATTTATGCACATGATGCTTGCAGAGGGTGGTCACTACAAACTCACAGGTGCTTGCGGCATGTGCATTCCTATGGATCTAGCCGTAATCTGTGCATGCCTTGTCACTATGCATACACAATTTGGACAGATTTTCCAGGCCATGCTGTGGATTCCATGTGCCCGTACAGCTGCTGTCGGTGAGCTTCACCGACATGTCTGGACGGCGCAGCCAGGAGTACCCGGCGATCGTACTGAACACAGACCCTGACCATGATCTGGCAGTTCTGAAGATCGAGGCGCCAGCCAGGGAGCTGGTCCCTATCAGGTGCGCACTTTGTCAGTGTCAGCAATCGAACAAGTGACCCCGACTGCTCCCGATTGCTCTGAAGTGCGCCTAAACGGCAGCATTGGAATGGTGGGCCTTACCTCTGTGCCAAGCAGTGTGGGCACATCTGGCGGGCTGCGGGTGGGGCAGTCGGTGTTTGCCATCGGCTCGCCATTTGGCTATGGCAAGTCGCTGAGCAGTGGCGTCATCAGGTGCCCTCACGCTGCTGGCGAGCAACATTGCTGACCATCACCTTGCCTGCATGATTTGACTGCTGACTCTACCGAACACAGTGACTGGAGCTGGCATTACTGACATCTCCCTGACATGCATGCTGACGTTGCATTTCATGGGCATATAGCGGCGTCAATCGTGCTATCTCCTCGCCTGTTGGCACCATCATCCGTGGCGCAATTCAGGTTTGTTGCGCGGTGCACGTCCTTTGCCTACAAGTACATGTCACAGACCAGTCAGTGCAGGTCAGCCAATCGCGAGTCTGTTGGCATGTGCTCAACTGATCTGCCTTGAAACATCTGAAAAACTGCAGACGGATGCGGATATCAGCCAGGGCAACAGTGGCGGCCCGCTGCTAGACTCCAGCGGTCGGCTTGTTGGGCTGAACGTGTCCTCCTTCACAAGGCTGGGCACCGGCGTCAGCAGCGGCGTCAACTTTGCGCTGCCAGTTGATGCGGTCATGTCCATTGCGCCAAACCTGATCGTCAGCGGCTCAAACCGGCGTGCAGTGTGATGTGACCCAATCGTTGAAGCATTTGGTGTCACAGGTTGTCACGGTAGCTTGCCCTGCTATCGCACTGCAACTCAGCATAGGCCCTCCAGTTGTACTGAAGCTGGAAGCTGGAAGTTCTACTGCTTCCAAATTGAAGCAAGCAACAAAAAATTGGTTGAAGCCTGATTGAAAGCAACATGTTGTGCAAGTGAATATTGAGTCAGAGGAGAGGGAATCAGTGCCGCATATGCTTCGCGCCGAGCAGTTTGCACGCGGCCCAGCAGTGTTGCCAAGCTGTTATCATAAAGAAAGCCATCAGCTTCAACTTCAATTGATACAGGGTGTTTGATCGCGGGACACCAGCCAAGACGTGCGAAGTTCAGGACATTTGGCTATTGCTGGCCTTCACTGCGTCTGTGCACCGCCGCGTCAGCCTTGATAACCGCGGCAGGCCACGCCGCCAGGCACGCCGCCTCGCGGCATGGCCAAGGAAGAGGCAATGCAGGCAGCGGAGGATGAACACAACGGTGAAGGCGCTGGAGATGTCGCGGCCACCATCGCTACCAGGGAAGAAGCTCTGCTGGAGGAGGAACGTGCAAAGCATGCCAGGCGGTGAGCCGACCCCTGCTGCAAGGAGGAATGCAAATGACCAGAAGCTTTTGTGACATGCTTGTGCACATGCACAAAATCCCTCTCACTCGCACGGGGAGCTGGCCAAGGGGCTGGGCCTCGAGCTGGAGGCCGCCGCCATCTTCGGCACCAACCGCAGCAAGCGCTACTAATCACCGTCACCCGGGACAACGAGGTCAAGCTGACAAAGTTGCGGAGCAGAACCGATGTGGCATCTCCACTGCAGGGCCGAGAAGTTTGGCGTCGAGTACCGGGAGCCGGAGCGCCGCAGGGATCTGAGGCATGTGGTGCGAAAGGAGAAGGCGCTCGAGCGGGCGGCGGCACGACCAGTGGGTTTCACGCCTGGCCTGGACCTGTACTCTCAGGTGCCTGATTCCATCTGCAGCTCGTCACGCTCCTGCTTTGCAAGCCTTGGCTCGGGCCCAGCACCCAGCCACATCCTCCGCAGCAGGTCTGGGACTGTTTCGGGTATACTTCAAATGGAAATGCCGCAGGAGGAGATCGAGCGGCGGCGGCAGCGCGCCGCACGCTTCCAGACGGAGGACAGCCTGGCGGCCTACCAGCCCGCGGTGGACCCGGCGGACATCGCCCGGCGGAAGAAGCGCGCCGAGCGCTTCGGCACCGAGTTCCAGCCGGAGGACGCTGCCGGGCTCATGGACGTCGGTGGGTCACATGCCAAAAGATACTGGAGTTCTGTGTTCCAATGTGCGAGGCGGGGTCGGTCAAGCATGTATGCCTGCAGCTTAGCTACAACAGCTGGGTGACAGCAGCTGCAGTTAAGAGGTCGAGATGCAATTGTCCTGTTACCTACGGGATGTCCTGCCGCAGATCTGCTGGAGCAGAAGCGGGAGGTGGCACCAGAGGTGGCACGCCGGAGGGAGGCCATCCACCTGTATGGCGTCGACCTGCTGAACACGAAGGAGGTGAGCAGGCTTCCAGGCGCACTCTGCATGCGAACAGTTTCGCACCCGACACAGCCTCGGCCTGCTTGTGCCTGCCGGGAACAGGAATTTAGGCGCACACCCCAGCCTGCACAGCTGCATGTTGCTCGTGCAGTGACCGTAACTTTGTGCCACCTGCCTGCTGCTGCGCACTGCCTCAGCGCTGCAGCACTCCAGCCACATGCTGCTGCGGCACATGCAGGTCACAGGCAGAACTCTTCAGCAACATGTTGTCCGAGCAGCGGAACTCATGAGTCAAAGCCCTGCAGGTGCTGTCGTACTTCAGGGAGTACAGCCCGGTCTACTGCGAGTGGCTGGACGACTCGTCCTGCAACATCCTGTTCCGAGATGAGTTCACCGCAAAGCGCGCCATCTTCGGCATGGGCAAGCCGCTGCCCCCTGAGGACATCCCGGAGGGCCAAGGTACAGAACTTGACGCCGAAGCGTACACGTTTTGCAAGTGGGGATCAGCACCCAGATCTTTGCACTGGCGGTCAACTATTCGGATCCATTTTCGTGTGGACTGCTGCCAATGTTGACTGGCGTTGTGGCTGCGGTCGTGCTGCAGAGCTGGCGGTGGTGGATGTCACGCAGCTGGAGAAGCTGTGGCACAAAGGCCCCGACTTTGAGAAGGACGGCCACCCGATCCCCCTCATCTTCCGCGTCGCCACTGTGAGCGAAAAAAAACGCTCTCGAAATGCAGCGACGCTTTTGCTGCAGCAACGCTTTTGCTGCTTGCTGCAATACCCTTCAGCAGCTTGGAAGACATGAATGCATTGCATGTCAGGAGCAAGCAGCGCGTATAATCTGGATGGTGATACCTCTGAAAATGCCAACTTGACACTGAGATGGTGCATCTTCCAGGTGGAGGATAAGAGGCCGCCGCCAGGCACCCACACGACGCGCCGCCTCTGGCAGGCGCCTGGCAGCAAGGTGCATAGTTCTGGCGTTTACTTCTGTGCTGCCTTGCAAACTGCAGCTGCATTCACGTGCTTGGCGAAAAGTTGTTTCCTCGAGTGCGAGTTCTATGAGCAGATTGGCACAGCAAGTATCTGATTTGATGGATGCTGAAGACTGCGAGTGTTGTTTGTGTTCAGAGCGGGCAGCAGCAGCAGCAGCGGCAGCAGCAGCGCGATGCCACGGGGTTGCAGCCCATCGAGGAGGGGGAGGAGGGGCGGGGCCGCGGCCGGCGGCGGCGGCGGCGAGCTGACAGCGACGTCGAGATGCAGGACGCCGAGGAAGATGTGAGCCGCCTGGGCTGCCGTCACTCTTGCCACTGGCACGTCGTGCAACTGCATCTCCGCCACGACGTGACAGCCTGGATGTGCAACGCTCCTCTTCCTTGTGCTTCCCGGCATACTGGCTTGGTATTTTGCTCTGGTGCAGTCTCCTGCCCATTCTGTTGGCCATTGCATTGTGCAGTACTACGAGGGCGATGCGGATGATGAGGGGCGGGGCCGCGCGAGGCAGCGACGGCGGGGCGACGCCGCAGGCAGCCTCCTGGACGACCCGGAGCGGCAGGGTGATGCGCGGGAGCAGCTGCGGACGCGTGGCCAGTTCAAGGTAGGCGCTGGCTGTAACCGGCCGCACCTCAAGCTGGTGGCACATTGCACCTGCTGTTTATCCACATTCCGTGTGTTGCGTGTGCGCAGCGCTGCATCCTGGCTGACGTGGCGCATGCAGAGCGGCTTGTGTCATGGCTCCAAAAAAGCTGCTCAACTTCGTGCACGGGCTCTTGCGTACAGTCAATGATGACAGATGGACTTCGACCACTTAAATGGGCGTCATGCAGGTCACTGGACTGTTTTCAGCGGCAGCGGCAGGCATCACGGTGCCGCCCCGGGTTTCCAGGCAGCAGCGGCAGGCCAGCGAGGAAGCGCCCGCAGTGCATTCAGAACAAAGAGAAGCCGTGTCTTATGCGGACCTGTGACCTATAAGATTTATGGCAGCGGACAGGGAGGCTGAGCCAGTGCGGCGGCAGATCCCAGATGCTGTGCCCCCTGTAGCAAAGAAACATACAGTTGAAGAAGGATGTCACTTGGCGCTCGACGATGCCAGTATGCACTCGCACACTCTCATAGCGTTACACCGAGCATCCGAGTGGCGAATATCAGGCAGCGGCATCAGCCATTTCCGAGTAGCAAAGTTCAGCAGTCCCATCGCAAATTGCAACACAGCATAAGCATCTGCAGCCACTGCATGCTGCCGCGTCAGATGCAGAAACACAGCAATTGTGATACTCTGTGAAGCCTCGGAAGCTGAGCCTGAGCATGGCACCCTCGCAGGCGCCCAAGGTCAGCTGCGCCCTTGCTGATGCAAACAACATTCAATCTGCCTGGAACTCCCTGAGGTGCATCAGTCTGCAGAGTCTCAAAGCCTCGATCCATGTGATGTCAGCAGAAGCAGGACCCCGCACGAGCGATCGCAGATGAGCTACGCGGGCGGCATGGCATTGAGAGCCGCGCTGGCGTGGAAGGTCCAGAGCGGGTGGACTACTTCAGGCAAAATGACCAAACCCACTGGCAAAGACGTTATCATTGATCTTTGTCGTTGATCCTTTTCCGATGGCAAGTGCATGAGGAGGCTGCAGATTGCCACCAAAAACTCAAGATGCTCGAACGCTTGTTGCCATGCAGAGGGAAAGACTTTGCGGCATTCTTCAGAAAGCGCCCAGACAAGGTCCTGGCAGGCATCAGCCGCAGCGGTACGTGAACCAATTCCTCGACTCATGTCCGAACATGCTTGCGGCATATGTGTAACCAGATCAGGTCATCCTGGGGGCTTCCCCCATTGGCATGTTCTCGACTGCTGGTGGCTGGATGAGCACCCTGGAATGTGCGCGTGCACCCAGGAGCTCCCGAGGAGGAGGCCATCCGGGAAATGATGCATCTGCTGATGCGGCGGAACCTGGTCCGGCGCACGGAGCGTTTCTACAAGAAGCCAAAACCGGGCAGGAAGCGCCTCACCAAGTGGCCGCGCAAGCTGCAGCCCGTGCCCATGACTGAGCAGGTGATGCCCGTGTGATGCTGGTGGAGCACACAGTGTGCAAAGATTCGCAGAATCTGCTCTGCAGAGAGTTTTGCGGTGTATGCACATCCACACAGATATGCGTTTCGCACTTTGGGGTTGGTGTGAAGTGCAATCAAGTGCAATTAAGCGAGTCCCGCCCTGCGCTACAAAGCTTTCCTTGCCGGCTCGCAGGGCTGGGCGGAGGAGGGCTTCTACAAGTGGACGTACGACCTGCCGACGTCGCCGTGGCTGCTGATTGGGTCTGTCGGCCTCGTGGCGGCGGTGCTGCTTTTGTGCCTGTTCCCGCTGGCGCCCTATAAGCTCAAGATTGCGGTCGTGTACGCCAGCCTGGGGCTCGTGTCGCTGCTGCTGGGGACCATCCTGTTGCGGTGGGTGGTGGCGGGCGCCACCTGGTTCCTCGCCGGCCGGGCGCTGTGGCTGCTGCCCAACATGCTCAGCGAGGTGAGCAAAATGCTGTGAGCAAGTTGCTGGTGCAGAGGCAAGTTGACCAGACCAAGTTCTGCGCCCGCACCATGTTGCGGCCCAGCCGCCTGATATCACTTTGTCGCACTGTCATGTCTTGTGAAGGCGCACCTCAGCTGCAGGGTCTGCGCATGAGCTAGGCCTCTGCATCTTAGAAGCAACCACCCCTGAGGAGGCTCGAAACTGCACCAGATGCCGACTTGCAAACTGCAACATGACCATACGATCATCTGACCATGCAGACTGTGGGGCTGGACGAGGCTTTCCTGCCGCTGTGGGAGCTGGAGGATGCCAGCGAGGACTGGGCGTGGTGGAAGACGCACCTGTGGCAGCGGCTCGTGTTTGCCGGCAGCATGGCCGCCCTGCTGTGGGCCCTCAGCCGGGTCGGGCCGGGCACAGGTGCGATGCGGCTGTGAGTTTCTGCATGGCTGCGCTCTCGCATGCAGCTGCATGGTCCAGCGGGAGTGTCCAGCGATGCTGTGAACCACGCAAGCGTCGCAGCACCAGCGATGTCCGCAAGGAATGCCAGCAATGCCAGCAGTGGCAGCCTCTGGAAGCTCGTTTGCAATGCGCTTCAATGCCCCCTGCTGCATGCGCAGGGGAGCTGACGTCTGGCGCCAGGGCGACGCACGACCAGATCCTGGAGTGGCTCAACCTCCAGGAGGGACGGCTGCAGCTGGGCGTCGCCAACGCCACGGCGGCGGGCAACGAGACGGAGGCGGCGGCGGCGTCGGTGCCGCGCAAGCCGGCCACGATGGAAGCCCGGTCGGCGGCGGCGGCGGTGGCCGCAGCCAAGGCCGCGTCCGCGCAGCCCGCCAAACCCGCCGAGCCAGAGGTGCACCTCTTCAGCCTCTGCTCTTCCTTTGCCCTTCCTGGGACAAGGTCCACAGCAAGAGCAGACAGTGCCAGCGGCTTATGGAGCTGTCACCCTGATGTCATTGCCGTGCGTACCGTCAGGCTGGAGGCAAATCCCTCTCCATTCCCACAAGCAAAGGCAAGACTACCGCGTCGCAGGTGGTGCCATCCTTCGAGGAGCTGGAGCTGGAGCTGGACGTGCAGGAGGCGGCGGACGAGGCGGAGGCCGCGGCACGCGTCGCCGGCGCCACCAATGAAGAAGCGCAGCGGGCCCGAGACGATGCGGCGGCAGTGGTGCGGCGGCGCTGGGCAGCGGCTGCGGCATCTGGCGGGCAACAGTCGGCGAAGGAGCCGCAGCCGCATGATCAGGACGAGCTATGATGATAGAAATCTAAAAAACTGCTGCATCAATGTGGTACACATATGGGCTTATGTAATGGCTTCTTCAAGCTTATGTCACTGGGTCGTCCAGCTGTGTGCATGAGCGATGTGGCAGCCGACGCAAGGCAACGCCACGGCAAGTCACCTTTGGTTCACAGCAACTGGAGGCAAGCAAACGCCCGCACGCGGTTGAAAAGAAGGGCAGCAGTCGTCTCCAGTGTCGCAAGCAACATGCTGTTCTCAATCGTCTCCAGCATTGCAAGCAACATACCCTTCGCCTCAGGTCATGGCCAGTGCGCTCCCAAGGACTCATCCTCTGTGATTGTACTTTGTGTTCCCTCAACTCCTGAAAAACGCCAAGGATGTTCTTGGCGGCCCCAGTCGTCTCGGGGACAGCTGAGACAGCACCTCGTTTCATGTGCTCCCCCCCTTTGGCCCACGCACGAACGCGTACAATCAGATCTTGCTCAAGATTTTAGTCACCCTTGTGTTTGATAAACCAGCGCCGGGGAGCTGCAGTCTCACTCTCAGTTTCCTCTCCTCACTCCTCGAGCCCAAGCGGCTCTTCCGGTCCACACCAGCCCACTCCAGGCGGCCAGCGAGCTCGGACACGCCGGCGCTCCCACCCCTGGACATCTGCAAACAGGTGCAATGAACTTGACACCAGGTGCAGATGGCCTGAAAGGGCCGCCTGCGGCCTCGCACCATGCTTTATCACTTTGGAATACTACATCAGGCCTACATGTGGTTGCTGCACCGGCTTTTGGCGGCTCGAGCCGTCGGCAGCGCATTGGTGCCCTTCCGGATGCGATGCTTTTCAGCCGGCAGTGTGCCTCGCGACACAGCCTGTGGCACCCACAAACTTACGATTGCATCCGTCTGTTTCAATCAACGCTACCTTGCGGCGATCGGCTCAGGTTGCGCACGTTTGCCCGAATGTGTGCCGGCTTGTACCTGCTGACTGTCCTTGCCACTCTTTAGTAATTACAGCCCGCGGACATCATGTCTCGTATCCCGCAGTGCGCTCTGCTGTCAGGGGCCGGTGCTCAGTCCAGGTCTCAGCGTGTCTTTCTGGGGCTGGGCTGGTTTCTGTGGACTAAAGTTGCAGTAAGCATGCATGAGGGGGCCCGTGGTTCTGATGTGTATCATCGACATTCGATACTGATAACCAGCCGCCCTTGCTTTGCAGACTTGAGCACCGGCAGCCATGGGCGGAGGTGGCCCAGTCGCCGACTTGCCCGGCCAGCGCACTGCCCTCCACGAGGGCAAGACCACATGGTGTGCAACGTGTCCCTTGTGTGTCACTGCTCTCTGATTGACCACATCCTATGCGCCTTGTTGCTTCATGCATATCCAGAGCACAGTGCTGATGCGTCTCGAGCAAGTTTCAGGCGAAGCCACTTCTTACATGACACACACTGATGTCTCCTATCCTCTGTTGGCTGCAGGTACGTCATCCTGACGACGCTGGTTGCGGTGCGTTTCTGCAGCTCTGCCTTTCTTTCGAGCTGCTGTCGATGTGTACCATACGTTGCGCCTGTTCTCTGCACCTCGGCCAGCTGTGTGTGTTGATCAGTCCTGCATGACTAAGGCGTCATTCGCAAAATATCTTTGCCACCTGTCTTTACACCCTGATCAGCTTGAGTGAGGCTGGAGGTGTAAACTTTCTTTCTGTCCATCCACATCGCGTTTCGATCGCAGTGTTTACAGCCGTACGTAGCATGTTGCACAGCTCTGCACGGACATTGGTGCTGACGTATGTGCAATGCTTGCTTGCAGGCCAGCGGCGGCTTGATGTTCGGCTACGACAACGGTCCGAACATCAATCTGAAATGCTCCGAACATCATTCCATCATGGCTCCAAACATTCATCTGCAATGACTTTGTTTGACTTGTTTGCTGCATGCGCCTCTGAGGTGTGCATACAATCACAAGACTCCTGAACACACAGAAAATTTCAGCTGCCATCAAATGTGCTCCTGCATATTCTGATGCAGGTGTGTCGGGCGGCGTCAGCGGCATGAACGCTTTCCTCGAGAAGTGAGCTTCCTTTGCACCCTTTGCTTGCTGCTGTCGTTCAGCACTTGGTCGCATCCATCGACCTCACACAAAAATGCTCGACGTTTTAGCTTACAGCAACTCATCAGACTGCCATCCTCGCTGCAGGTTCTACCCGAATGTGCTGGCCAAGAAGTTGGCCGACAACTCCGCCAGCCCCTACTGCAAGGTCATTTCCCAAGTGTAGCATGCCGCTCCTCGAAGCAGTTCATCTCTGGTCGGCGGTCTGCTATCGGCGCTCTGCTCTTTGTGCAGCTGCAGTTGCTGTACTGCTACCGAGTCTGAGATGTGGTATCACTATGCTGCTGCAGTTCGACGACCAGAAGCTGCAGACGTTCACCTCGTGCCTGTTCCTCGCGGGCCTGGTCGCCTCTTTCCCCGCGGCCTGGGTCACAACAAAGAAGGGCAGGAAGGTGTCCATGATCGTGTCCGGCGCCATGTACATGGTCGGTGAGTGTCAGCCACTGTCCTCTGCCCGGTTGCCTCGACCTGTAACGACTGATGTCTGCCACATGATTGCCACGCCTGCACCAGCCACACTCGCAGCTACCAGCCTGTTGCCTGTCAGCATCGGTGGCCATGACATGCTCTTGTCCCCGATGCGCAGGCACCATCCTGCTGGTCGCCGCTGAGCACATTTCCATGCTGTACATTGGCCGCGTGCTGTTGGGCATCGGCGTCGGCTTTGCCATCCAGTGCGCCACGCTGTACAACTCCGAGATGGCGCCCGCCAAGCTGCGCGGCGCCCTCAACATCCTGTTCCAGCTCATGGTCACCGTCGGCATCCTGATCGCGCAGCTCATCAACTACGGCACGCAGCACCACTCCTGGGGATGGCGCGTGTCCCTCGGCATCGCCTTCATCCCAGCGTTCATCCTGTTCTGGGTGCGCGCTTGTGAACCACCATCAGTCGTTGTCAAGCCCTGATCGAGTCTTGCCCCGAAGTCTTGCCCCGACTCAGGTTACTGAACTTTAACATGTTATGCCTTTCTCAGTGTGCCTTTGTTCATGAGTCGGACGCATACATAACATATTCAGACATATCGAGTGCTGCGGTGCACAGGGTGGCATCCTGCTGCCGGAGACGCCCAACTCCCTGATCGAGCGCGGCCACCTGGAGGAGGCCCGCCGTGTGCTGAAGAAGATCCGCGGCACCGACAACATCGAGGTCGAGTACGAGGACATCGTCATGGCGCAGCAGGCGGCAGCCCTCATCACCGCCAACCCCTACAAGACGCTGTTCAGCCGGCAGTACCGCCCGCAGCTGATCATCACCATCCTGGTGCGCCAGCCTGGGTGCATCTGGCTTGTTGCAGCGCTGTGACATATCTGTCGTTTGTTAAATCTTCTTGTGAACATACTGACTTGGCATTTTAGTCACTCTGGCCAGGCCGCTTCGCTGACATTTGGCTCCCTACCTTTGCAGATGCCATTCTTCCAGCAGTTCACCGGCATCAACGCCATCATCTTCTACTCGCCCGTGTTCTTCTCCTCTCTGGGCTCTGGTGACAAGACCGCCCTGGAGTCCTCATGCATCGTGGGCGCCGTCAACGTGCTCTCCACACTGGTCGCCGTCTTTGGTGTGGACCGCGTCGGCCGCCGCTTCCTGCTGCTGGAGGCCGGCTTCCAGATGTTCATTGCCGAGATCCTGGTCGCCATCCTGCTCGGTGAGCGAGTTGGCTTTCTTCCGATTGGTTCCAGCATGTCTCAACTGCTGTTTTGGAACTCTGCCTGGACTCTCATAAGCATGATCTCCTGCACTTTGCGGCGCTCCAGCACTCAGCATGGACATGTGGACTACCTGCGTCAGCTGCGTGTCATATCGCCAGCAGCACCCATCGGCTGAGTGTTTGTGCCTTACCGTGCAACAGGACACTACTTCTCTGGTGCGGACGTGCTGCCGCACGCCGCCGCCGTCGGCGTCATCGTCCTCATCTGCGTCTTCATTGCGTCCTTCGCCTGGTCGTGGGGCCCGCTGGGCTGGCTGGTGCCGTCCGAGATCCACCCGCTGGAGACCCGCTCCGCCGGCCAGGGCCTCAACGTCGCCGTCAACCTGTGAGTCAACCACTTGTGTTTGCACATTTACACAGAGTGCTGCTTGCTCTGCTGTGCTGTGCACTTTGCTGCTTGCTTTCCTGTTGCTGCTTTGTTTGTCTGGCCCCAGTGACGGCACGCTGACGGCGATGGTACGGCTGTGTGCAGGGCGTTCACCTTCCTGATCGGTCAGAGCTTCATCAGCATGTTGTGCGCCATGAAGTTCGGTAGGTCAACTTACAAACTTTTATGCTTTGCTTCTTTAAAAAGACAATAGCAAAGCTTGTTTTCTTGGAGTTGACAAAATGAACTAAAGCAAACTAGCTCTCAATACAGTAGCTAGCAAGTAGCTCATTTGTTGGTTAATTCGCTGTAGGCGTCTTCCTGTTCTTCGCTGGCTGGGTCGTCATAATGACGGTGAGACTGCAGCTGCATGCATACGCTGCGTTGCTCTTGAAGTGCTGCTGGATGTGACTGTTGTGATGGTATGCAATGACAATGCTGGACTGGCGCCTACACATATTGATGTACTGACGGGGCGATGTCCCCGCGCTGCAGCTGTTCGTGGCGTTCTTCCTGCCCGAGACCAAGGGTCTGCTGATCGAGGACGTGCACGAGGTGTTTGCCGCCCACTGGTTCTGGAAGCGCCTGGGCGTTGTGGTCCACGACAAGGTGCGCACTCTCTCACCCGCTGCATCCGTCGATCCCTTCCATGCGGTTCCACCATCAACAGCGTCGTCTTGAGGGCTGACTCCTCTTAGCAGTGAACTGAGTTTACTTA
Source organism: Tetratostichococcus sp. P1 (assembly GCA_036584455.1). Taxonomy (NCBI): domain Eukaryota; kingdom Viridiplantae; phylum Chlorophyta; class Trebouxiophyceae; order Prasiolales; family Stichococcaceae; genus Tetratostichococcus; species Tetratostichococcus sp. P1. Next base: position 1,282,354 of record BTPI01000007.1, read on the forward strand.
GTCCGGAGTTCATGAGAAATGCCAATGAACTGTTCTCATTTTGTCCGTGGTTTGCATACACAGGACATCGAGGGCCGCCCCAGCATGATCGGCGGTGTGGACGTGCTCAAGCAGGCCAGCATGGTGGCCGGCGTCAGCCCCAAGGTGTCCGCCACCAATTATTGAAGTCCTTGCCCTTGAAGTCTGGGAGTCCCCGCTGAAGATCGGAGTACCTAAACAGAGCGCCGCGGCTTCAAGTGCTGAGCCCGCAGCGCAGGCTGCATAGACTTTGTGAGAGCATACGCACTGGCAGCGCAAGCGGCAGCGGCAGCAAGGCTGACGAGCCCTTTGGGTCTGAACCTGAGAGAGTTTCGTATCTGTGCACGATGCTTGTATGCTATTTCTTCCATGTTGTGAACCGCCGGTGGCGCCAAGCATCTTCGAATGCTGGCTGATGATGGCACTAGATGCTCTGAACGCAGCACCAGTTGACTCAGTGTGCAGCAGTGTTCAGCGAGTGATCTGCCATTTCTTTTTGCTGAGCTCCGGACTATAACATGCGCCGCTTGCAGCTACAACTGCTGTGTGTTGTCGACTTGGGGTAGGCAGTTGCATGGACTTTTTGTGTATCATGTGGAGCCGCCTCTGTTGGCAGCTGGCCCTAGTCCTGTTAATGCTAAGCTAACTACTACACCGGCAACCGCCGGGTCTCCCAGACAACATCACACAATATGTTGATGTACGCCGCCCTCGCCTGCAACTTGCAACCTTTCCAGATTCAGCCTGCATGCCAGCTATACCCCAAGCCCTCACGTACCACAATTCAACTCAACTATGGCCGTGTTCCAAGCGTCCTTGCCATGCAGGCTGAAATGGCAACATTTGCTAGTACAACAGACCAGCTGGCACAATCTTTGAAAGGGAGATCTCGATCTGTGGGAGGCTTATGCCCGCGCACATGAGTCATACAACTGGACGAACGCCCCTTCCGGCGGCCAGCCTTTCCTTTCGCCAAGCACCTGTGTCGCTGTGTAGACAGAGCTTTGCCTCGTGCACTGACCACACATCACGCACCGGCCACGCTGTCCTTGCTGGCGATTTGCTGTCGCGCTGTTGAGCAGCTGGTACCTCTTGCGCCGCATTGCGGCGTGCAATCACATACAAGCAGGGTTTGCGGACTATTCAAACAGATGAGCAGGTGTTTGCCCAGCACCATGGACGTGTGACCATGCAAAAACCATCCTCAGAAGATAGGGCAGGTCACGCCCTGCAGAGCCAGCGTACGGCCGCCGTCAGCAGTCTAGAACGCGGCAGGCGCTACTGAGCTTTCGCACAGTCTGCAGCTGGTGCCCGCCCGCGTTGCACAAGACCTGAGGGCACACTACCTGACAGCGCGCGGTCGACACACAGTGCAGGTGCAGCACTTGCACAGGGTATACACACTCATCATCTGCGAAAGCAGGAAGAACGGGCATCGTGCGCACCCCAAGGGAACGGGCAACACGCTCGCCGTAGTTGCTGATAGTTTGGCACATGCAATGTTGCAGAAATGCGCACCTGGGTGCTGTCGCTGCTATGTCAGGGCCTGGAGTAGCTCCTGGGTTAGCAGTAGTACACCATGATCATCAGGAGGACTCTGAGCGAGTGAGAGGTGGGCAGTGCAAAGCATACGCACATCTGCTGAGTTGCATGCGCCTGCAGCGTGGCTACGTGGCAAGTAGGAGCAAAACGCGCATACTGTACGCGCCATACATGCCAGGGGCCACGACCAAAGCCAGCGAGTAGGCGGCAGCGACGTTCACACAGACGAACAGATAGACCGACAGACAGACAGGCAGGCAGAAAGGCAGCAGGGAGCGCAGCGGGCGGCCCACAGCACGGGCGCGTTGTGATGGATTTTCTGCCGGCGACTCGGCCGCCCTCGCGGCGAGGGACACACCCGGCCAGCATGGCGGGGTACCTGCGGCGGGCGGGCTACGAGAACGGCAGCGCGCGTTCAGCCGCAGCCCTGGCGGGCCTCGGCAACCGTGTGGACCAGTACGAGTCGAAGATGACGTGGTTCGTGCTGATGACAGCGCTGGTTGCGGTAAGGCTGCACGTTGCATCATGGCAGCGAGAGCATGAATTAGGTGTCATTTCCAAGATGTCCTTGCCAACTGTCAGCCCATCGCTTTTCGACCGCAGTGAATCCAGGAGGTGCACAGCTCTGCACGCCTGTTGGTTCTGACATATGTGCAATGCTTGCTTGCAGGCCAGCGGCGGCTTAATGTTTGGGTACGATAATAAAAGTTTTAGGTCTAGTGTCATCGCACACTGCTGATGCGTCTTGAGCCTGTTTCAAGTTGCATGATGAACACAACACTGATTTATCCTGTCCTCTGTTGGCTGCAGGTACGATAACGTAAGCGCCTTTTCTGTATATTGCATGGTATCCTGGGTTGTGGAAATGATAATTGTATGTTACCCATCCTTCAGCTGCGATGTTTGTTGAATTTGTGATAGATTTGGTCATGCAAACTGTTTTTTGGGTGGGAATACCTTTTGCACGGGGATATCCAGGGCGTGTCGGGCGGCGTCAGCGGCATGGACCATTTCCTCAGGCAGTTCTACCCAGGTGCTGAGTGTTAGGGACATGGTCTGATCCTCTGAGCCCCCCGCTTCCAGGCTGTACATATCGCTCGTGCATGCATATTTATAAAGCCCGTGCGATGCTATCGTCACCAGACTGTTTTTCCCTGGTTCGCCCACAGACATCTTGGCCCGCAAGATCGCAATTGATGACGACGGCAACGCCAACACAGGCAGCCCCTACTGCAAGTGAGGCTTCACCAGATGCATCGATGGAAGCATTCCACTGTGCGACTCTAAAGTGCTGTATCAAATCGAATCAAAAACCCAAAAATCAAATGGGTTCATTTGATGAATTCACATTATCAAAGTCAATCCTGCTGCCTTCACGCAGGTTTGATGACCAGCGGCTGCAGACATTCACGTCCTGCCTGTTTCTGGCGGGACTGGTGGCCTCCTTCCCAGCCGCCTGGGTCACAACATGGAAGGGCAGGAAGAAGTCCATGGTCATATCAGGGGCGGCGTACATGGCGGGCAGCGTGATCCTCACAGCCGCGATGAACCTTGCAATGCTGTACATCGGACGCGTGCTGCTTGGCATCGGTGTGGGCTTTGCCATTCAGGTGCTGCCCCTCCTATGTCGGTCATGGGCGCATCTGCTCACATCAATATGCTCATGCGGTCAGTCTCAAGCGTAGGTGGGCAGTCTGGGATGTGACGACGCTGGTTGTGCCGTACACTTTCGTGCAGCGCACCAAGACATGCTGTGCCGCCTGCTTTGCAGTGCACAACGCTGTACAACTCGGAGATGGCGCCGCCCAGGTTGCGTGGTGCCCTGAACATCTTGTTCCAGGTCTGTATGTGTGTGTGCTGCTCCACGTGCTTGATGTTCAAACTTGTGGCAGCTGGCACAAGCATGCTGTCAGTCCGCATGCCTGGCGATATGCACACTCGCTGAGCCTTCCTGTACACGCTGACGCAGCTGCCTTTCCAACGATGCTTGCAGCTGATGGTCACCATCGGCATCCTGGTGTCCCAGCTGATCAACTACGGCACGCAGCACATCGTGTGGGGCTGGCGTGTCTCCCTCGGCACCGCCACCATACCCGCCCTGATTTTGTTCATTGGTATGCATCCTGCTGTTACACGCTCTATGTTGTGAACTGCAGCGGCTTGACTGCTTCTGCAGGGGTGGGGTCTTGTCTGCCCCTCCTTGTTCATGCTGCTCACACTTCATCGCTCATGTCGAACTGCAACAGTGCTTGCTGAAGGTACTGGAGCCTCTGACAAGTTTGCTGGCACATCGGTCAGGTGGCCTGCTACTGCCTGAGACGCCAAACTCCCTGATTGAGCGCGGCTTTCTGGAGGAGGGCCGCAATGTGCTGCAGCGCATCCGCGGCACGGAGAACATTGAGATCGAGTACGAGGACATCCTGCTGGTGAGCTATTAGCAGAGCTGCCAGAGCTGTTGTTTGACGCTGCTCATCGCCATGCGCAGCCCCACCCTTTCAGATGTTGAAATTGATGCTCTGCTGGCAGAGTGACTTGCAGCCTGCCAGAATCTGCCGATGCGGTGTTGGTTGGCTGGACGCAGGCCACGCAGCAGGCGAAGATGATTAAGGATGGCAACCCGTACAGGACGCTGATGCAGAAGCAGTACCGCCCGCAGCTGGTCATCACCGTGCTGGTGAGGCTGCTTGTAAACCCTACCTTGTGCATGGCAGACCTCGACGACGACTTTGGAATTGCCGTTGGTGAAGCTGCCGCTGCCCCTGCCGCTGCCGCTGTATGTCCATGCAATGCCTTGACAGCTGTGCTGTGCCCCCTTGGTGTCTTGACAATGCCCCAGTGCCCATACCGCGCCGTCTGCCATCCTTTGCAGATGCCGTTCTTCCAGCAGTTCACGGGCATCAACGCCGTGATCTTCTACAGCCCCATCTTGTTCCAGTCGCTGGGCTCCGGCGACAAATCCTCGCTGGAGTCCACCGTCATCGTGGGCGCCGTCAATGTCCTGTCCACCCTGGTTGCGGTGTTTGGCGTGGACCGCTTCGGGCGGCGCGCACTGCTGCTGGAAGCCGGCTTCCAGATGTTCGTGGCCGAGGTCATCATTGCCATTCTGTTAGGTGAGCTGCTCCGTATCTGTGCATCGTGCCTCTTCCAGCTCAGTCTGCTGAACAGATGGCAAGGGTGCAGCCGCACACTGCTGGTGATGGCTGGCGGCAGTAGGTGTTCTATCGCCGCTGATGGCCGGCCCCAGTGCTCTGCGACAGAAAGTTCTGTTGCCGCCTGTTTGAGGTGCGCCTCCGCAACTGCTCTCGAACATGTACGACACGATTGGAGGCTGGCCCACACATGTTGATCGTTTAAGAGCAGCATAGTTAATTTGCCACCCTGCTGGGTAGTAGATGGTGGCGATGAATGCCCTGCCAATGGTGCAACTGGGCGTACCTGTGATGTGATGGTCTGCAACTTTCATAGGTCGCATGTCTGCTGCGCCATCTGTTTCGTGCTTACCCTTTAAGAAAGCTGGACCCTCCACTTTGATCACTGCAGGCATCTACTTTTCGGGCGCGACGAAGCTGCCAAATGGCGTGGCCATTGGTGTCATCGTGCTGTTTTGCTTCTTCATCTCGTCCTTCGCCTGGTCTTGGGGGCCCCTGGGGTGGCTGGTGCCATCCGAGATCCACCCCCTGGAAACGCGCTCAGCTGGGCAGGGCATCAATGTGGCGGTCAATTTGTGAGTTGCCATCTCAAGAGACACTGAGAGTCTGTCTCCCGTCTGCATCACTCGAATGTCACCAGTCAGCACTGTGTGACTGCACTCCAAATCTTGTGTAGAAACACCTGATTGTTGAGCGTTCTCCGTTGCTCTGTTTTCACAGGCTCTTCACATTTCTGATTGCGCAGTGGTAAGTGCTGCTGACAGGTCGTACTCATATAATGTCGGCCAACAGCTTTACGCCACATCTCGTGACTGTTGTCACCTACTCCATTGGTCGAGTGTTCTTCTTTCAGCTGATCAACGAATTGTGCTCTCTGCCCGCAGTTTCGTCACAATGCTGTGTTCCATGGAATATGGTAGGTTAACTTATTGTTTCTTCACAAAACAAACTTTCATTCTTTACTTTTGCTATAAGAAAATAAGCAAAGCTTGTTTTCTTGGAGTTGATAAAACGAACCAGAACAAGCTTTGCCTGTTTTTCAAAGCAAACTAGCTATTGTTAGAGAAGTTAACAAGTAGCTTATTTGTTGAATAATTCGCTATAGGCGTGTTCCTGTTCTTCGCTGGCTGGGTCGTCCTCATGGTGTGTGTTTGTGCATGTCACCAAGCGTGGTATGACTGACGCACCCTTGATCCCCCAGACGCTGAACTTAGATGTGCCTAGCTGCGCCCGTGTGGGTTCTCCTGTTGACATAGGGTTTGTGCTGTGCGCTGCAGACGCTCTTCACAGCCTTCTTCATTGTGAGTAGAAAGTGCTTGTGACTTTATGAGGCATTTGCATTTGTGACCTGACTCTATTCATGCCTGTGTAACGGAGCATGACAGCCGAATGGCCATGTGAGGACAGCACCCTGCACATGTAAGCTGCTGCTGTGCTGCAGCCGGAGACGAAGGGGCTGCTGATTGAGGATGTGCACGAGGTGTTTGCTGCGCACTGGTTCTGGAAGCGCATCGGCGCCGTGGCTCACCACAAGGTGCCGATTGTTTGATGTTGCTATGGTGGTTTGAAGCAGCTGCACTTCTGTTTGCTCATCTGCATCTCAACTGCATCCATCTGCCCGTCTCGGCAATGTCGACCATCAGCTGTGCGCATCATTTTCACTGATTGTGGTGGTTTGCTCGCCCTGCAGGACATCGAGGGACGCCCCAGCATCATCGGCGGCGTGGATGTGCTGAGGGCGGCGACCATGCCGGATGGCAACGAGAGCCAGGTCCACAAGCGGGCGGCGTCATCAACAACCGAAACAAATGGGGTCTACAAGGTCTGACCAGGCCTCGACAAAGCTATGGCCACCGCACAGCGACTAGAAGCGCAGCCAGCTGCCACTTGGGCACTTGAATTGCCTACTTCGATATGGTGAAGTGCAGGGAGAGCGTCAGTCGCCAAAATGTCGAACCTTGACTTGGCGCATCTGATAGGCAGAGCAGCGAGAGAGCCGGTTGCTGCAATGTGCCGCTGGGTGGCAGACTTCTGATTAGCTATGATAGACGACAGTGCAGAGCGAGTGGGCATGGCGAGCCACGGCGCAAAATACTGCGCCTGGTCAGTGCAGCGGGCTCTGCCAAAGATTTTGATATTGACTCCAGCGCAGCGCTCCCGGCTGAGTGCTTTTGCTTGATCTGGCTGTTGCTGTGACATGTGTGCTGACTGCTTGCTTTGATTCTGACTCACCTGTCTGATCACTCTGAGATGAATGTGTCATGATTGCTCATTTTCATAACACCAGCTGCCGCACCAACACTGACCCCACACCATCACATGCAGCAACATCAGCCCACGAAAATTGTCCCGAACACACATCCCAGCTTATGTCAAAGGTGCCCGCTATGGCTGCTGGTGTTATACACTGCCGAGCTACTCATCTGAAATTGCATCCTCTGAAAACATCAATGCCACTCGCATGCCCTTGTACTCATGCAGGCTGGGACACGCAGCACTTTGCAGTGGCCACACTGGCCTCAATGCCTTGCCCTATGTCCTCCAGCCGTGCCCAATACAGGGCCGCTGGGCTGCCGGACCGTCATCCGGGACACCGCCGAGACATGCGGCGCTTCTCAGCGGCCAAGATGTCTCGATCTCCTGCCCTGCAACTTCGAGCCTTGCCCAAAATGCTGCTGGAACATCAACTGGGACACCGCCGGGACACGCGGCGCTTCTCAGCGGCCAGGATGGCCTCGATCTCCTGCACCGTGTCCTCCAGCCTGCCGTCCTGGTTGACCACCACTGCAGTAGAGGTGCGACGCAGCCCTCAGCCATGAGGGGGAGTCGTACATCTGCAACAGTTGCATGGCTGCCGTGCCCTGGCAGTCAACTGCATGCTGAAATCTGAGCTGGCAATGCAATGTGTGAAGTGGCTCAGCTTCACTCACAGTGCATGTGCAGGAGACTGATTCGCTCACCATAATCGAACTCAGGCATCCGTGCCGCCTCGCTGCGCGCTGTTCTGATTCTGGCTGCCATGTTCTCCTGCACTGCGACCGGCATGATTCGTTGAACAGCTCCTCATGCCGATGAAGTCCCCTCAGTGTCGTGCAGGCTGCCGACGACAAGCTGTCGACCTCACTCACCATGGTCTCTGTCTTGCGCGACACCAGCCGCTGCACCAGCTCTGCCTCATTGTCTGCCGTCTGCAGGCAGGTGACACACAATCATGCTCAGTCTGCAGCCGATGGTGTTCGCGAACGCCGTGTCATAATGGTATTCGCCTCATGGTGCCTGGAGACAACAGCAAGCGATGTGTACATGACAGGGCACTGCGCAGCTGCGAAGGCAGGATGCAATCAGGTCTGTGGCCGCCTCACCAGGAAGATGGAGACGGCATCTGGCATCATGCCGTGCACGGTGGCGGCGCCCTGCACATCGATGCGCAGCACCACGTCCTCGTTGGCTGCCAGCGCGTCCATCACCTGCCAGAATGTGATTCGCCTGGCTTGCGCATTTCGTGATGATATGGGCACAAAGTGTGTGTTTGCTCAGCAGTCAACTCATCAAACTTTGCACACTTGGGTGCCAGTATGCCTTTTATCCACCACACATCACGGCATGCTCCAGTGGCCACCCTTCTGCCTGCTGAAACCATCACTGACCAGACCTGCTTACAGACCAGGAAGAGCCTGTATGTGCACCTGCTGGCGAGGGATGCCCTTGTAGTCGCCGTACACCACGGCATGCTCCAGCAGCTGCCCCTGCTGCAGCCACTCCTCAAACTGGCCCTTGCTGACGAAGAAGTAGTCCACGCCGTGCACCTCGCCCTCCCGCCGCGGCCTGCAGCAGAAAACCGACTGGCTGCTCAGCTGGCTGTGGCTGCGGCAGCGGCGGTGGGTTCGTGTGACCATTGATGGCACCTGATGGGGCATGGCTTGTACGCTGCTGTCAAGTGCATGCCTGCCAGACGGATGACTGGGTGTACGTGACTGAAACATCTTGGTAAGTGTCGACGTGCTGATACCTGGATGTGGCAGTGACAACAAAATGAATATCTGGTCGGCGCTCGCGTAGCCGATTGATGACCGCGTCCTTGCCGACGCCGGACGGCCCGGAGATGATCACTACCAGCGCCGGCGGCGGAGCGACGGCGGGAGCGGCGCTGAAGGGGCCCAGCTGCTGCTCCACGTCCTGCAGCAGCGGCGGGGCGCTGTCTGCGGGCCTCTGCACTTCCGCTGCTGGCCGGCTGAGCGTCGCGTGCTGATCGCTGTAGCTGCCTGCAGGCCTGCTGCCCAGGCTTCTGTGTTGCACTCTTGCTTTCTGTTTGCTGAGCTCTGCGAGGCTGCCACGCTGCAAAAGGGCAGATGAGTCCACCGCACAGTGGGTTGCCAATCGTGCAAACCTACCGGAGCACAGGGACCGCAGCTGTCGGAGCGCTGCCTGACTGTGGCACAGCATTGCTCGGCGGCCTACTGGGTGCTGAGGCCGACCTGCAAACCTGGATTGTGACACATGACCAGGTCTCGATTCTTGGAAAGGCCACGCCTTGCTGCTTCCTCCATGCTCGCAGACAGTTCGCATGCTGTGTTTCTGCATTTACACCTTGCTTGCCAGCAGCGTGTCATCAAAGCTATAAGAAGTCAACGAGCCACTCTCGCGGGCAGAGTTCTTTCTTATTTATAGTCTTGCACTTTCAACCTGCGCTGCGCTGCCCTGCAGTGAAGCAGCCATTCACCTTGTTCCATCGTGTCCTCGCAGCTTAGAGGGTCAGCTGCTTTCGACATCTCGTGATTCGATTGACCTTCAACTCAGCCTGGGTGCGGCTGGTGCTGCACAGCACCCGGCGCCATGGCGGAGTGGGAGCATGCGGTCAATGCGTATGAGGTGCTGGGCCTCGCGCAGGGGCCCAAGTCCACAGACGCCGAGATCAGCAAGGTACGCTGCTGCTGTCGGACCATCAGCGTGTGAGGTGGCGTGGACGTGCGCCATCGGCCGCAGCAGATGTAGATGCATGCGCAGCTGCTCACATGTCACAGCTCATGCATGCAATCTGCTGCGCTTTCAGAGGCTCGACGTGGCGCCGAATATATCAGGCAATGACCCTCACCTGCAATGTGTATTGTGCAGGCATATCGGGCAGCTGCGTTGCGATATCACCCTGATAAAAACAAGGGCAATGTGGAGGGCGCCAAGAACAAATTTCAGGCAGCCAAGGACGCCCGCGACCTGCTGTCAGACGCCAAAGCGCGGGCAGCTCTCGATGCGCTCTTGAGGTGCCAACTCTTTGCCTGATTGTGTCGATGACTGTTGCATCAGCGCCATGGGCTTCGCTGTGGCACGTCATGTAGGTCTGCTCACAACCCAAACCACTTGCAGACCCGAGACAGACATGCACAATGTGCCGCAGCGCGAGGGCGGCACGGGAGGCGAAGTTCGCAGGGCAGGACGAGAAGCGGCGGCGGATGCGGGAGAAGCTGGAGCGCGATGAGAAGGCCGCCTCGACCGGCCGCAATGAGGAGGCGGAAGCCCGCAGCCGCCTGCAGGTCAGATCTTCAAAGGATGCTGTAATCTTTGCATTTTCCATTCACCTTGATATGCTGTCAGAAGCTGGGCACAATCAGAAGGGCTGCTGTGATCGGCCATAACGAGCAGGCGGAAGCCCGCAGCCGCCTGCAGGTCCGCGCCTGCTTCACCTCTCAAGAACTCATCCAAATTTACATACCTGGAGCGCAAACTTCATGCGGCTGCAACTGGCGTGAAGCCTGCAAATGGAAAGCCTGTGTCCATATCCACTTCCCATATTTGTTGGTGCCATGTCCCAGTGGGAAGTGGAGCACGTCGACATCTAGCTGGGGCTCAGCCAACACCCCCACATGTGCCATCTACCCGCTGAAATGCTTGACAACACAGTCTCGACGATTGCAGAACCCTCATGTCCATGCAGGCCGAGCTGGGCAGACTGAAGAGGGAGGCAGCAGCCAGGCGCGCAGCCCAGCAAGCAGCACAGCAGGCGGCGCAACCGGCAGCGCAGCAGTCTGCTGACGCAGCGGCCGGCGCCGCGGCGGCGGCGGCAGCAGCAGCGGCAGACGCCCCGCCGGTCATCACGGAGGACCTGCTGCGCACGCTGAAGGTCTCGTGGAGCATCAAGGTGAGGATGCGGTGATATCCCCGTCCTCTGCAGTGAGTCCAACATCTGCTTTTGGTACAGCAAAATCTGCGCAAGTATGCACCTGTGATCTGAAGAGCGAAATGCAGCAGTGCAATCAAACAAATCTGCCATCCTGCAGGCAGGCGGCTACACGTCGCAACAGCTGCGGGATGCTTTTTCAGCCGATGGCGCGGTGGAGGACGTCATCCTGCGCGCCAGCAAGCGCAAGTCCAAGGGCTCGGCGCTGGTGGTGATGAGGACGCGGGCTGCGGCGGCGGCGGCTGCCGCCGCGCCGCACGGCGACCCCGCCAACCCGCTGCTGGTGGTGCCCTTCCTGAAGGTGCGCCACTTTTGCCGCTTGTCCAGAGGCCTGTTGGTTGAAATTTGCTAATGCCCTGGTGGGGCAGCTGCCTGACTTGTGCAATGATGACGATGTTCGTAATACTGTCTGAGGTGACCCTCCAGCCACTGTTCACAGCACCCGTGAATCGAAAAGGCCGAGCGGAGGTCCTTGCCCTGCTGCGCAGGTGCCAGTGGAATCGGCGGCGGACAATTCGCCAGCTGCCCACGAGCCGGCGCAGCAGTCGGCAGCAGCGGCAACGCAGGCAGCCAACGGCCACGGCGGCGCCGCCGTTGCTGCAGCAGCAGGGCCTGCAGCAGATTCAAAACCCAGGCAGGCAGCGCCGCTGTTTCCGCTGGACGATGCTGCGACAGCGGGTCCGGATAGCATACACGGCTGGGCAGCGGGGAAGCCGCAAGCCCCGCTGTTCCCCAGCTTTGGCGATGCAAATGGCGGAGCTGTGGCATCATCCTCGGCAGCGACACCACTGGTGGCTGCTGGCGACGCAGCGCAGCCGTTGCCAGCAGCTTCGAGCTTCCGGATGCCGACCGCTTCCAGCTTCCGGCCGCCCACAAGCGGCCTGTTCAACGCGGGCATCTTCGGCGCCGTGCCGCGCCCGTTGCAGAAGGCAGATGCAGGTGCTGAAGCAGGAGAACCCCAAGGAGCCGATGCACCCAGCGGTGTAGCAGGTGGGGATGCTGCCACGGGCAGGCAGCAAGCGGGCGGGGCGGCCGCAGCTCAAGCGCCGCCGCCTTCAGCAGCAGCTTCCAGGCCAAATCAAAGACCGCAACAGGCCAACGGCAGGTCGGGCATTTCTGCAATCTGCCAGACTGCATGATGTTGCACCATCGCAATCGCATGACACTCCGCTTGAAAAGCAATGTGGCATCAGGGGACGCAATGCCTCATCATATCGTTCAACATTCCTGTGCATGCGCAGGGCATTTGAGACGCCAGCAGAGGCGAACCTGAGGCGGGCAGCCGAGCGAGCTCGGCTGATTGCAGAGATGGAAGCAGAGGACGCTGCTGAGGCTGTTGCATGATATCTTAGTAGAGCGACAGGAGGTGAAGAAAGGGCAGATGAGATCAGTCCTTGACAGAAAAACATGGTTGAGGCCTGTTATCAACAGTTGACTCACACTTTGAGGGCTTGTACAGAAGGCTTGTACAGAATGAAGTGAGGGAGAGCAGCAGAGGAGAGCAAGGAAGGGACAAACATGCCATTCGTTCTGTTGATACCTTGCTTCGACTGCCTGTACATACACTTGCAGCCATCCTCACTCATTTCTACACATTCATACTTGCAACTCCAGCTTGTCGCACGTACACTACACAGCCACCCTCGCTCGTTCCTGCAGGTTCAAATCTGCATCTAGCTTGCCACCTGCGGCCCGCCGCCGCGCTTGGAGGGTCGAGATCGTGCGTCAGCTCACCTACGCGCATGTGAAGTGCCTGTTACACCTTACGTGGGGATTTCATGAACGGTTCAACACTGAGCGGGGCTCCTTTTCGTTGAAACTTATGTGCAGAATGGACTGAAAACGCACCCTTCTCAGAAGGCCATGTCCTCTCACAGCCACGGCGAGTCCTTCAGCTTCTCGTACACGGCCTGCAATAAAGGAGTTTGTGCACTTGTGCACTATGACCCAGAAACACGACCAAAAATTGGTAAGCTTGCATGCAAATCGCCCAGAAGCAATGTCTGCATGCAGGAGTTCATCAGACGCAACACTCATACCTTGACCTGGGTGTAGTGGTGCAGCACGTACTCGCCGCGCTCGCGGCCGATGCCCGACTGCTTGTACCCGCCAAATGGCATGCACCTTGACACAGTAATTGAAACACAACAGTGGTTGAGGTTGAGATTGATCAAACAAATTCTCAGGTTGGACATAAGCAACTGGCAATGGCGTTATGATACCAGCAAGCAGCTTCTGCACTCACGAGTCGAGCAGGTTGTAGCAGTTGACTGCGAGCAGCGACAGAAATGCTTCACTGAGGGCCTGGCTTCACACATACGAAGGAGTGAAGTGCATACAAGCCGCAGGAGCACAATTGATCTGGTAACGCATGCTTGAAGTTGCAAAACAGCCTGGAGGACCCACCCCACACGCTGCCTGCGCAACAAGAGACAGGAGTGCATTACCGTCGTGCGGAACTGGTTCTGCTGAGACTCGGGACCAGCACATGCGCTACTCTACCAAACATAATGCATACCGGCCTGCAGGCTGCGGGTGACCGTGTTGATGACATCAATGTCCTGCGCGGGAAGACGTATTATAATTATGTATGGGCAGATTCGTCACACTCTAACTACCTGCTTCAATAGTGATTATTGGCAGCAGCTGGCAAAGCTACTTTGTGCTTATGAGTTTCAACCTGCTACAGGGTGGGGATCAGCTACAGGGTAGCAATTGGCATTTAGAGCGGAGTTGAGGCAGACGGTGATTGTGTGAGCAGCACCTTGGCCTGCAGGCCGGACGCCAGGCCGTACATGCTGTTGTTGGCGCGCTTGAGCACCTGCAGCAGAGGGAACAACATAGCATGATGATGTCATGATACATTGCCTGTGATGCGGCAACCTCCCGCCCGGCAGGCTTGCAAGCCAACAATGGAGCTGACACACGATCGAGGCAGGCTCGCTCACCTCGTCCAGGGTGGAGTACTTGAGGATGCTCATCACTTGCGAACGAGAAAGGGGCGGCTTCAGATGACGTGGCTATGGGGTCCCTGGCGAGTGGCCACGTCTGGCAGATGCAATGTCACATGGAAGAAGAACATAGCAGAGCACAAGCACAAGGCAAAAAGGTCAAAATGGTAAAAATGCCAAACCGGGACCAAAAATTTCAAACTGCACGATACGGCCACAGAATCCATTATCAGAAGGCACAACAGGGCCACAGGATCATCAAAGGGGACAGCAGGGCCACGGAATGCGTCATCAGGGGGCGGCGGCCTGCATGGCGGTCTGGAAGCACCATGATGATGCTGACCAGCTGTTTGTGCACATGCACACACCTTGGCAATGTCCATGTCGTCTTTGACATCTGCAAACACTGTGGGCTCGACCACGTAGCCCTTGGTGCCCACGCGCTTGCCGCCTGCGGGCCACGAAACATGGTATCTTTCCAATTGATGGACACCTTGGCCATGAGAAAGGACATGGTCCACACTGCCTTCAGTGTACAATTACAAGCGAATCATCTTCCCTAAGCACACACGACCAGCAGGCTGCATGTCTGGTGTGAAGGCACTGGCGCAGATGCAGCAGGCTGCAGCCAGCTGGCATGCTGATGGAAGGGTTGTGTTGCGATGCCAGAAGTAGGCTGCCTGCTGCATGGGCGGCATGCCACTGAGGTTCGATGCGGATTACTTGCCAGGCTCACATGGGAGAAGAGACTGCTGTCCAGTCAAAGGGCTGTGGGGTAGAGCGCACCTGCCACCAGGCGGGCGCCCTGCTGCTTGCCCTTCTCAATGAAGCTCAGCGTCTTCTTCAGCTGCTTCTCGCTGATCTGCATGCAGAGCAACTGTCGAGTCACTGGAAGCAGCCGTGGATCATGCGCAAAGGGTCAGTCTGGACATTATTGAAGTGTTTGGCATAACAGGGCTTTTTCCCTGGACTTTCTCGGCTGCCTCTTGTTGACCTGCATGCAACCCAGACGAACAAGATCCATTCAAAGAGCGCTAGATTGTCCCCCACAACCCCAGCGCACATCTTTGCCTCCCTGCTGCACGCCCTTCTCAACGAACAAGAGCATTCGAGAGTGTTGCTTGGCAAGTGGGGCAACAAGTGGGGCAGTGACATGACGGTGTGACAGTTGTAGCTGGGTGGGGCATCCATACCTTGTCATGCGCAGAGGAGCAGGAACACTGATTTGGTTTAATTGTGCTTGGGAAAGCTCACCTGTGCGCCGATCTGTGTATCCGCTTCCAACGTGTTCCCAATCTTGTAGCTCTTGGCTTTGGCCGCCGCCTTCTCCACGAACTGCATGCAGCGTGGTCAGGGTTGGCGCATGTTGCTGCGTGCCTCATGTATCGACGACCCCGGATGGTCTAGGGATCAGACGCAACTCAGTGCGGAGTCGTCCATGAGTATAGACCACATTTGTGTATGAGAGACAATTGCAAGGACCTTCAATCCCGAGAGGCATCAATTCGGTGTACCTTGTCATAGATGTCCTCGTGCACGAAGGTCCGGGAACCCTGCATCCAGGGCTCACAAGCAGCTGAACCTCCTGACATCAGTCTTGTGCTTGTTGTGCTGTGTGTGTATTGCAGCCGCACAGGTGTGGGTCGTGTCACCGGTGACGGGGTGCGACGTGCAGTCAAGGAAGCAGCACGCACCGCAGTGCAGGCCTGGCCCGTGTTGAAGAAGATGGCCATTGTTGCATCATCTACCTGCAGCATCCGACAGGAAGCGCAGCTACCACTTGTACTGCTTTCAAGCCTCCAGCAGCTTAGGTCAATGTTCACGCCTAGCCGGCTATCGGCATCCACTTCCCGACTTGACAGCAAAATAAGAACACACACACACCCGTTCAAGCAAGTCACATCCCACAACCCCAGCTTTTTGCAGCCACTCACCGCCTTGTCGAGGTCGACATCCTTCCAGACGATGAGCGGCGACTTGCCGCCCTGCGCAAGCACAACGCTGCTGATCACAGACCATTGGGGCTCATGCATACGTGACTGGCTCGTTCAGGCAGGGGCGTTCCATGCTCCAGACGGGGAGTCAAAGCCGCCAAATGCTTGAAAACTGCAGTTTGCAATTAATGCACAGCAAACTCTTAGCATCCGCCAGCTGTGAACGGTCGCGCTTTTCAGTGGTCCAGCCGAACAGATTGACAAATCTGTGAAACTTAAGTGGGGAGAATCTCGGAGTGCAAACTGCCATGACGAAATGGGGCGTCGCACCAGCTCCAGGGTGGTTGGCACCACATTCTTGGCGGTCTCCTGACCAATGAGCTTGCCCACCTCCGTGCTGCCGGTGAACGCCAGCTGCATATTTCAGATATGCGGTTTCTCATTCTTACTCGCGGGCATGAAACAGCTGGTCATGTCCATGTTGCCTGTGAATGCCAGCTGCATCCGCCTGATACGCATACTGTATGATTTGCTATCAAGTTTTGCAGCATGCTCTGGTTGCAGGTGCCACCCTCAAGTTTTGCAGCATGCTCTGGTTGCAGGTGCCACCCTACACCCTGCATCCTGAAGCGTAGAAACTTGTGCTTTGGACACTGTATCATAGTGTTGCCGCCACCAGGAGCGCACCTTGTTGATGTCGGGGTTCTTGGCCAGCGCCATGCCGACGACCGAGCCCTTGCCCTGCAGCACAGACAGCACCATCAGAACCTCGCATCATCGCTGCCGCAAATGTCCAAGCATGCAGCAAGCACATGGCTGTTCTAGTGTGAGGCTGGCAGTCAAGGTATGACATTCATCATGTGTAGATGCACTTTCATGACAGTCACATGCAGTGGAGTCGTCATGTTGATGACGGTGCACACACACCACGATGAGGTTGACGACGCCGGGCGGGAAGCCGGCCTCGACCGCCAGGCGGCCCAGGTACAGCGCCGACAGCGGAGTCTCTGACGCCACCTGCAGGGTTTCTGGTGCGTATGTGCCTCAGTGCAGATTGTCACGAAATTTGTCGGATAGGCTCGTTCGACTCTGTGCGTTTCATCATCCCAGAGCAGCGCCCACAGCGGGCGACTTCTCAAGGGTGCCTCCTGCACGATTGCCACATCTGCATCAGCCACCACTCTCTGCAGCCTGGACACAGCGTCAATCATAGCATCTCTGACGCCAGTCGTGCGTTACAGACTCAGCATGTGGTTGAAGATGCACTATCGCCCGCTTTGGAGCAATTTAATCTCCCTCATCAGGTCCACCGTCTGCCATAAGCTACGATGACATCTGCACTCCTTGTCAGCTTCCTAATGAGGAATGAAGGATCTGCAAACGTTTGAGACTTCTGCATTGATCATGTCTGCAATTGCCAAGTCTCTGCAATGCTGACGGTAGTCAACATCATGCGGCCATCCGCAGACGATGCCACACATATGTTAGGTACCACAGCTTATCATCCGGATCCATAAGCATGTTTTCTTTGTAGACCTCGTGGGTTCACCTTCATGACAATGGTGTTGCCAGCAGCCAGGGCCGGACCCCACTTCCAGCTGCGAGATTCGAGACACTTCAGCTTGGCATCGACTTGCAAACTGGAATTGTTGAGCCAGTAGTGGCGAGCAGTGTCAACTAGGGCAGTCACTTTGGGCATGCATGATCAGCACGCTTGCTTTCGGTCTGCACACCTGAGCATCAGCTGAGGGAAGTCTGGCAGAGCAGATTCCACCACAGTCAGCATCCATGATGGAACGATACAAGTACGACACGAGGCAAACAAATTGCAATGAACACTTTCGGGCAACTGTACAGAAGTGTGCAAGCCACGCACTCCAGGGGATGATCTGGCCTGCAGAGCATACACAGCACGGGCACATCACTGATGCTCTCGAATGTGGCGAGTGACTGAGGAAAATTGTGCAAGGGTTGAGCAGATGTTGCAGGGTAGGCTGCATGCTGTCAGAGAAACAAGTCAGGTGGTTCTCACCCGCCACGCCGATGGGCTCATGCAGCGTGAAGCCTGTTGCAGGAAGAGGGCATGGCGTCAGGCATGCGATCGTCAACTGCTCCATCTCATCATGTCACCAGCTAATGACCTGACACCTCAGTCACGACATCCAGTTGCATCAGCTGAATCCAATCAAAATCGACGACATCTGCCCGGGACTGCTGATCAGCAGCAGACGACCCACCGAACAGCTTGTCCACGCTGCACTGGATGGTCTTGCCACACAGCGCCTTGTCCGCCCAACCGGTGAAGTACCTGCGCTCAGCACAGAGGCAGGTTGGACTGCTGAAAGGTGAGCAATTGCATTAGCAGTGCCTTGCATCTGCAAACATTTCAGCTAGCTTGCTTGTGGACGAATTCACTCACCACATGTGGTCGATGCTCCAGGGCACATCTACCTCCTTCGCCTGTTTGATGGGCTTGCCCGAGTCCTGCAGTGCATATTCGTCACAAGACAGGTGGCCTTATCATGCTGATACGCATCAACTGTGTCATGTTACATGTGCTGGCGCCACATCCCTGCATGCTGCAGCAGGTGGCGACATCTGTACACAAAACCCTGCTCACCAGCGCCTCGATCAGCGCCAGCTCCTCCAGGTTGTCCTCCCACAGTTTCTGCGCACACCCAGAGCACCTGATTGCGCAATGCGGCTTTGTCGTCCAGTGTGGTGCAGACAGGCAGGTGCAAGATGCGACGATGCAGGTAAAATTGCAGTTCGTGCCAGGATCAGGGCTCACCGTGAACCTGCCGATGATGCGGGCACGCTCCTGCGTGGCAGCAAAAGCAGGCACCATATACACCAATGCACGCTTGGCACAGCAGGCGCACTGCTGATCATACGGTGATCCACGGCAACAGATCATGCGATTCACAGACTGCACACCTTGCCAGTCCTGTGGCACATCAACAATGGCCAAAGCTCAGTCACGCATGTGCAGCATGTTGCCCAATGCTTTGTCAAGCTACCTAAGACAATTTGACCTGTCTGCACAATTTGTGCAAGAGCAGCATGCACATGCCACATATGCAGACACGCATGATGGGACTGTCTGCAGCAGCCTACATGCGGGGCCAGGGTCCCTCTTCGAAGGCCTTGCGTGCAGCCTTGACAGCCTTCTCGACGTCCTCAACATCGGCCTCCGCCACCTGTCATACGTTTGGCAGTAAGCCATGATCAGCAGCACATGTAGTGTGCATTGTCGAAGGCAGTTGTGAGTGCCATCACGACACGCACAGCATACAGCTGGAGGGCATGAACATGCATGCAATGACCAGGCTTGCAGATAACATGTACATACAGACATACCTCTGCCAGCACGCTCTCGTCATACGGATTGTACGAGCGCAGCGTCTTCTTGGAGGCACCTGCACAGTGGCACGCGAAAAGCGAGCTCTGTGCGCCCGTAGTGTTGTGTGGGGATTGCATAAGCTGCAACGGTGCTCCGCGCAGTATAGAGCGAGTCCATGCAGGCAGCGCACCATCGACCCATTCACCGCCAATGAGCAGCTGCACAAATGCAGCGTGTCAGCAGCATGTCGTCATTCCACACCAGCACTCGACAGATGATGACTGCACACAGGGCCATCACCCCAATTGAGCATCTCAACACAACGATGGCCAGTAATGATACAGTGCATCGGGCGGTTATGCTCACCTTCTTCGGGACCTGCAGAGCACAAACATACATGCCGATATGTCCAGCCTCGTTCACGCTGAGAGTGATCGAAGCAATGGCTTCAGCACCAATAACGGCGGGGACTGCAGGGCATACGACATAACGAGCTCACCTTATTGAGCACTTCGTTCACGTTCAGGCTTGTCATCTTATTGTTCGGCACCTGCGCATCGGAGCTGCACCAGAGTCAAGACTGAGTTGCACACACGTCATCACAAGGTGAAACGAGGGTCGGCAGCGCCCTAGATTGAAGCAGTCAACACAAGATATGCAGGACCGCCACATATTCGAGCCGCGGACAGCACACAGCGGGAGGGGCCGCACCTGCCAGCACGACAGCGTTAACGAATCGTAAAGGCACGCTCTGAGCTGCACGCGTCGTTGGTCCGTCACACAACCTGTCCGTTGGCCACAACCTGCTCGCAAGCTGTGGTTGTCCCGGAAGCAGGAGCCACTGGAAGCAGAAATCAAGATCTGGCATTAGCGCTCTTAGGTGCAGGACGTGCAAAGTGGCGTTCACTGGTGCACCGGCGCAGCGAGAGTCAAGCATCGAGTGCCTGGACGTTCAGCAAATCGCCAACATGGTCGCGCAGGACAAGTGAGCGAATTTCTCTGGACATGCTGTCGTCAGCACTGCATGCGTAATCAGACCGTATGCCGCGCTTGTGCAGGAGGACCAGTCCTCGTGCATCTGCACCATGTCCTGAAGTGTGAAGCATCTAGTAGCAGCAGATCGACCGCATCGTCGCCCCCGTGTTGCCGCATTGCCCGTCCAATCAGTCACATCCCACAGTCCGGATAACGGATATAACCCGATAACTATCGGCTCACAGCTCTTCTGTTGCATGCTTGCAGCCAGAAGGCATGGAGCAAGGACGAGATCCTCAAGAACGTCAAGACTGGGGTGGGCGCATTTGCATGCTGCATGGTGTGTCACAGTAGCGCTGCACGCCTGCACAGAGGACTGAGGCGCTGTTTTATCACGTGCAGCTGCTCATCGATGGCAAGTTCGTTCCCAGCGAATCGGGCAAGACTTTCAAGACCATCAACCCAGTGGTGCGTCACCCATGCATGTTCAATCCGCAGCTGGTGCTGCGCTGCTTGATGATATTGCAGCCTGTGCATCATATCGAGTCGCCTGATACAAGCATTTAGGATACATTCGCGCGACTTCTTCCAGGATGAGTCGGTCATCATCGAGATTTCGGAGGGCGACAGGGCCGATGTGGAGGCTGCGGTGGCTGCTGCCAGGAAGGCTTTCGACAAGGGGCCATGGCCGCGCATGTAGGTTCATACTTGATTGGCATTGGCTGTTCTGTCTGTGTTGCTGCGACGGCATGACATCTGTGTGCTGCCTGAGCCTGTTCCCAGCGCCACTTGAGGGCGGCGGCCTCTCAACAACGCTGCATGTGATGCAGGACGGGCGCGCAGCGCTCGCGCATCATTCACAAGTTCGCTGACCTGCTAGAGGCCAACCTGGAGGAATTGGCGCAGCTCGAGACTCTGGTGACTCCTGATATGTTCAATTGGTTGCGTTTTCCTGATATGTCTGGCAGTGCAATGCTGGCTGTTCAAGGGTCACATAGCCCCTCCTGCAGCATCTGCCTCACACAAGCACACATCAGTCAATCCCTGATATTGCCAATTCTGACGCACATGACAACAGGACAACGGCAAGCCGCTGGCGGTGGCGCGTGCAGCAGACATCCCGCTTTCCGTCGCGCACTTCCGCTACTTCGCTGGCTGGGCGGACAAGATGATGGGCAACACCATCCCCGTGGACGGCATGATGTTTGGCTACACGCTCAAGGAGCCTGTTGGCGTCGTTGGCGCTGTCATCCCGTGAGCTTGCTGTGTATGATGTATGTGTACTGACTGCCTTGTCCAGGGTACGGATGCTTTTTGAGACACCTGGCTGCCGTCCTGCCTGCTTCTGTCACATTGCAACGCAATCCACGCACGCCAAGGCGATTGCTAGCAGCATTGAGATTGACAACGTGTTTTGAGTTTCTCCTGGATCTGTCTATCACAGGTGGAACTTCCCGGCGCTGATGCTGACATGGAAGGTCGCACCGGCCCTGTCCTGCGGTTGCACTATGGTCGTGAAAGTGCGCATCAACCCCTACCCCCTGGTGTCTATTGTGAGCCTGCGGTGGCCTGCCACACGTTATACATATCTGCGCAGCATCTTGTGCATCCTGACGCTGATCTGTTACATTTTGCAGCGCTCGCCGCAAAGTCCACCACCAGAGCTCAGTATGTGTTAGGGTATATGTTGTGAAATGTGAGCCGCTGG
Source organism: Tetratostichococcus sp. P1 (assembly GCA_036584455.1). Lineage (NCBI taxonomy): Eukaryota > Viridiplantae > Chlorophyta > Trebouxiophyceae > Prasiolales > Stichococcaceae > Tetratostichococcus > Tetratostichococcus sp. P1. The sequence continues at coordinate 1,304,146 of BTPI01000007.1, forward strand.
CAGAGCAAATGCCGCTGGAGATGGCATGGTACCATGGAACGCATGCCTGGTGTTTGGCCGGGCCCTGTAGCCAGCTGAGTTGCACCCTTTGACTGTCCAACAGGTAGCGGAGCAAACGCCGCTGACGGCGGCGCGGTATGGTGAGCTGGCGCTGGAGGCGGGCATCCCGCCGGGCGTGCTGAACATCATCCAGGGCTATGGCCCCACCGCCGGCGCCGCCCTGGTCAACCACCCCGATGTTGACAAGGTCTTTCTCTTTGCATTTGTTGTGGCATTCGCAGCAACTCCAGCGATCAGCACCTCTGACGTTGCACCTCAAAACTGCACATGGCCATCCTGTTCGTGAGACTCTTGCAAAGCAAAATTACACTTTGGGCTGCAGATCTCGTTCACGGGCAGCACGGAGGTCGGCAGAATCATCGGTCAGGCCGCCGGCAAGAACATCAAGCCTGTCACCCTGGTGCGTGTCATGATCTTTGCAGGCTGATTTGTCATGCTGTGCACGCGCAGCCTTCCACTGTCCGGTTGCCAGTTCCTTGCTGACAGTTCAAGGGAAACTGCTCGCAGGAGCTGGGCGGCAAGAGCGCAGCCATCGTGTGGAAGGACGTGGACGTCAACCAAGTACGACTTTGGTTGCTATGTCACCCGGCACAGCCACGTTTCTGTTCTGTCGTATGCATGCTGTGCACACGTTGACTGGTGCGCGGAATTGCTTGTTTGCAGCAGCATCAGCATGCATGCTGTGCACCAGTTCACATGGCAGGTCGGGCCACTCTCTCCTTCAAGCCTGTTAAGGACTGGCCTTTCTGATTGGCAGGCGGCGGAGGCGGCGTTCATTGCGCTGCAGTTCAACATGGGGCAGTGCTGCGCCGCCGGCAGCCGCACCTTCGTGCACGAGGGCGAGCACTGTCGACTTGTCAAACTTGATCGTTTTGCATGTTACATGCACAGTGCATGCATGCATGCACGCATGCGTGTTGCAAAGAGAGATTCAGCAAAAAGATCATGCATGTGCAGCGCCTGCGCAACAGGTTTCGCAGTGTCCATGCCAACGATGTGGCACGGCGGCGGTGTTGTGTGGCCAAATCCGCACTTTTCAATTTTGCTTTCAATGTGCTGTGCAGACATCTACGATGCGTTCGTGGAGAAGACGGTCGAGCTGGCGCAGAAGCGCACCGTGGGTGACCCCTTCACCGGCAAGTTCGACCAGGGGCCACAGGTGTGCATGATCCCAACTGTCTGCTGTATGGTTCATCAAACATGTGTACTAAGTCAGCACTGGTGACTAAGTGCTGGGGTTTGGCTGCCTGTCAGCGGTCACCATGTGTGCCTGCCTTCCGTAAGTAGTGATCAGTGATCAGTGTAGCATCTGCCCAACTTGGCTTCATTCTGTGCCGTGCTCGATGTCGTAGATTGACTCGGAGCAGTTCGAGAAGATCATGAGCTACATCCACTCCGGCCAGGAGCAGGGCGCAGCCCTGAAGCATGGTAGGTAATATGGTCTGTACCACAATGTTTGCTGTTCTGGCTTAATATGCTATGATCACACACACACACACATGTTTTGCACGTCGCTGCGCAAGCTCATGCTGTGATTGTGAGCAGCTCCTGCGTCTTGCTGCCCTGCTGTCCTGCAAGCTCAGGGTGACTGACATTCACTGCCGCAGGCGGCAAGCGCGTCGGTGAGAAGGGCTTCTTCATCGAACCTACGGTATGTGCAGTTTCCTTGTGCCGTTCTCCCGTCAAGTATCAACCAGTTTTTCCCCAAGATTGACTTGGCCTGTCCTGCATCTGCCCTTTAGCAAATGCTGTCGTACCTGCTGCAAGTGCCGCCCACTCAAGCTGGACCATGCTTATGTGTCTGCAGGTATTTGCAAATGTCACGGATGACATGAAAATCGCACAGGAGGAGGTGAGTGTATCATCTTCATCCAGCTGGTCAGACCTTGGTTGGGTGCATAGAACCCAGCATGGCGTCTGTGCTTACCGCCGTCAAGATGCTCGGTGCTGGATGAACTTGAGGAAATGTACATCCAGCTGACAAGTGCCCATATCCTTTCCAACGAAGATCTTCGGACCGTGTCAAGTTATTTTGAAGTACAGCACGATTGACGAGGTGCGGCCATGGCATGTGACTTGGGCGGGTGTGATCGCAAGGCGTCGCTTGTTAACAGCAGGAACAGAACAGTGTTGCAACAGACCATCCAGGCGCTTATCGTTTACCTGTCATGACATCTGGGCTGCCACCTCAGGTCCTGGAGCGTGCCAATGCCAACGAGTATGGCCTGGCGGCTGGCGTGTGGGCCAAAGGTGACTCAGCGTCCTCATGATATCGTCAGCATGGTCTGAACATGCACCATACATGCTGTTCAACACGCCTACTGCTGTATCTTGTGACCTGCAGACATCTCTGTAGTCAACACACTATCTCGGGGGCTCAAGGCTGGCACTGTCTGGGTGAGCAACTCCCATCTCTGCGCCCGACGCCTTGGGATAGTTACAGAAGCAGTGGATGCCCCTCCGCTGGCTTCAGCTTGCAGCTGCTGCTGACCCATGTTCAGCAGCCCCAACAGATCTTATCCAGTTGGGACGAGCGACATTGCTTGCATTTGACGATCTGACGATCTGTTTCGTGTTTCACAGGTCAACTGCTACAATGTGTATGACGTGAGGCCTTCCTCTTTCACTTCCTCATCATGCAGTCTTTCTTGTGCATGATGAGGGTTGCAAGGAACTATCCATCCCGGCAAACCATTTTGTCGATTGGCATTGCTGATGTCCACGCAATCCTATTTCTACCCGACAGGCTGCCATGCCATTTGGCGGCTACAAGAACTCAGGCGTCGGCCGTGACAAGGGCGAGGAGGCGCTGCACAACTTCACCCAGACCAAGGTGCATGCCTATGCATGGTGACAGGAAAGACAGCGTCCGAACAGGGGCACATATTCAAGAGGGGAACGGTTTGTCCGAAGGATTTTGAGTTGTACACGCTGTTCTAATGCATGCGCACGCAAATATATGCGGAATAAGTCCTGAATATACAAGTCTGACTGCTGTCATACTGTGCCGCAGGCTGTGTACCAGAAGCTGGACCAGACCGCATGGCTGTGAGGAGCGAGGAGGACACTTCTCTTCCAAAGTTTTGAATCACTATCAATGACAATGCTGGCCGCCATGCTGTTGGGGTGCGGTTCCTGTTGATGAAAGCTCATCGCCGGCGGGTGGAATCAGGTCAAATATTGGCGGGAAGCTCAACAGCATGCTGGTCTCAGTGTGCCTGTGATTTTTAACAGCATGTTTTATCTCGTCGTGTGATTACACTGAACCTGAATCAAGTTGTTTGCATGCCTTCTATGCTTGTGACTTGCAGCACACGTGCAGTATTGTTCCATGCAAGCCGTCTGACCTTGACTTGCTGCTACATGGACATGTCATCATTGAATCACCTCCCTCTTCAGTCATAGTCACAGCGAACACTCAACTCGCAACCCTTGTTATCAGTTAATCGAGCGCCGAGTCTGTGTTTATTGAGGTTGCCGGAATGTCTTCTGAGTCAAAGGATATTTTGACTGTGTAGCACTTGATTGACCCCAATATCATGGCAACCAGTTGACAACACATTCCTGGGTATCTGTTGAATGATTCATCAACTGATGTCACAATGCCATGAGCCATGCACAGTGCAGTCCCGCAGGCAACCCCTGCATAGTGCGCTGCTTGCAGCATCATTGCTGAGGGTACAACTGGGGCCGGATGAGCAGCACCACTGTGTGGCAGGCGATGCTGCGGTTCTCGCCCAGGCTGTCCACCTTCTCATGCGTCTTGGCCTTCAGGTTGATGGTTGAGGGGTGCGCCTCCAACAGCGCGCAGAGGTTGTCCCGGATCCTGTCCTTCACCGGCGACAGCTTCGGCCGCTGCAGTGTGCAGGACAGCAACATTGGATCATGTTTACTCGTCATATGGCGACAAAAGGCAGTGCATATGCTGCGCCTTCAGCGCACAGAGACTGCCCCGGATCCAGTACTTCGCAGGCGACACATTTCGGCCGCGAGGGTTACCTCTGTGACGTCACTTTCAAGCAAGCTTATGCGAGAAACACCAGCAATAAGCCGACCTGCAATGGCCTAGTGCTACAAGGTCTTCCGCCATACAGCACTGAGCCGTCTGATGCAACTGAGAGCTGTACAGTCCGATCCCTAACCTCAGCAATGATGGTGGCGTCGAGGTTGCCGAGGGTGTAGCCGCGCTCCCGCATCAGCCGCATCGCCTCCCGGATGAACACGTCCGAGTTGGCGCCCTGCAGATGCAACCGATTGACCCAGACCATAGTCCCAACGCTTGACACACAGTTGCTCCTCTGCGATGCTGTCACCAGCGACGCCCCAAGCACATGCTGCCTGCCAGTTGCTGTGTGGTGCTGGAAAGCTGTTGTGACTCCTGCGTGGTGCTGTGCATGGTGTTCTGCGTGATGCTGCGCGTGATTACACGAGGAGACTGCCCCACCTTCCACTTGGGGTCGCTGTCGGGGAATAGCTGGCCGATGTCGGGCAGCGACAGCGCGCCCAGCACCGCGTCCGTGATGCAGTGCAGCAGCACGTCGCCGTCCGAGTGCGCCACACAGCCCCGCGTGTGCGGCACGTCTACACCGCCGATGATCAGCGGGTACCTGCGAGGTGGGGAGCTGATCCGCCTTATACGACTATGAAGGGAGCAGCAGCAGTGGGCGACACGTGACACTGTGCTGTGGTGGTTCATCGGGACTCTTGTATAGATCAATGACCATGCTGCAGTACGACAGACGCTGCTCATGGTTGTTCAATCCTGACTGACAATGCTCACCCTTCCTCCAGACGGTGCAGGTCAAAGCCATGGCCGACGCGGAAGGGCAGCTGCGGGGCGGGCACCTCCGGCGGCGCTGGCACCTGCTCGGCTGTCATGGCGGCGGCGACGCCGGACGAGCGTCGTTGAGCTGCCAAGGCTGAGCTGTCTGCGCGGTGCTGAGGCCGCTGTGCTTGCCTGCAAGCCATCCTGCGAGCGTGAGGATCTCCAACATGCAGATTCTGCACCATGCTTGCGGCATGTTCATGACCACCTCTATACTACAGCAGCATTGGCTGCATTACCACACCTGTGTTGTCTGTGATTGAAACTGCTGCGTTGTGCTGCAAGTGTGCCAGTCGGGCGCCGGGTTGTGAATGGGCGAGCCTGAAAGCAAGCAGGGATTGCATGCTCAAGGATCTGTACAGATGAGCCGGCTCCGCAAGTCTGAACAACAAGCAGCTTTCGCCTTTTCAGGCTCACCTGACTGGACTCTGTAGCGCTGCACGTCATGCCTACATCTCGTTGATTGAGCTGCAGGCACCCGGCCATCTGCTCAGGTGGGTTTGGCAGTCAGCACACGTTTGCAGTCGTGATAGTGCGGCTCAAGATCTGTTCAGCCTACCGATGATGATGCACCAGACTTTCTGCAAAGGCTGCACTTGCAAACGTGAAATGCCGCGTCTGATCGGCTGCATCAATCTGGGAGCACATCCACTCCAGGGGCTCTGCGGCGCACCAGCTGGCTGGGGCAAGCAGCCATCCTGTTATCGCACCAACTTACAAAAGCAACCATCGACATCAACAGGCAAGACTTCAGCAACGAATTCGTTGAGGAGTGACACCGAAACCACACCCTCTGCACACTCAACATGAATGTCCAAGGTCAAGTTTCAATTTGGCAATGTTGCACCAATCATTCATTCGACGCTATAGTACAGTCGCTCGCTGACACTCGCTGTCAGGCCCTCTGCACAACGTTTGCACGCCGTTCAATGCGACTCGAACACGGGCGTCTTGCAGATGGGGCATGTGGACGCGCGCCCTTGCTGCCGCAGCCATGGCTCAAGACAGCCTCTGTGGTACGTGTGGAAACAGGGCAGCGCTGACACCTGCATGCACAAACCAAAAACCATTTTGGTCCATTGCACCAGTGAGCAGGGGGTGGTGCACCCAGACGATCATGCCACACAAGACCATGTCGTGGGCATGCTTCGCACTGCCCTCGTGCACCACAACGCTGTGCAAATTGCACAGGTCAAAAAGCTCGCCTGTGTGCCGTCCTTGAATTGCTCGAGGCAGATGCTGCACGTCGGCGCATCCGCCTCTGCTGAAGCGGCGCTGCTGCTGCCGCTGCCGCGCTCGCCGCTGATTTGATTGGCTGCTGTGCCGCTGCTGCTGTTGGCCCCAAAGCGTGCCTGCAGCGCCTGATGATATGCGCTGCTGCTTTGCCCGCCGCCGCCCTGAGGTAACCACGATACAAAGCTGTTGCAGCCATGTCACAATTGAGTGACTGCACAACGCTGTGCGTCTGCATCGTAGCATAGTCAGTCAGACCTGGCCTGGGGGTGTCAACTGACCTGCTCTGCGGCGGTGGCGCTGTGGTAGGAGTGCTGCGGCAGCGCGGCCAGCTGCTCCTCTGACACTGGTGCGCCACGCCCATGGTTGTCCCGATCCAATGCCAGCAGCATCTGTGCAGCCGGCACGCATCAGACTGTTACGAGCTGCACATGCCCTACACCTATCTTGCTAGACCATCGCCATCGCATTTGGGCCAAAGCCTTTGAATCTGTGGAATACAATCCTGCGAACAGGTCCAGCAGCACAGCACCTGTGCAAGGCTGCTGCAGCTGCAGCCTGGCGGATGTTGCTGCACCGACTCACCTCATAGTCGCTGTCGTCAAAGTCCCTGTCAATCAGGCCCAGCTGCAGGTTGAGGAGGTCCACGCCCAGCAGGTTGTCTGCTCCGCCCAGGGTGTCCACATCCGGGTGAGCTCCTGCATGATGGTGAATTGTGTGTATGAGCTAACAATGTATTGCTGTTCATTTGCAGAGACACTGAGACACCCGGAGGCGAAGGGCCTGGCAAGTGCCGCCAGTGAGTGTGGTATTCTGGAGACGACAAGTGAACTGCGGTGAACGATGTTCACCATGGAAGACCTGGGTGCCGTGCGTGCTGCTGTAGGTGAAAATGATGGGGCCGCTGGCGCGGCTCCGCCGGCGTTCCGCCTGCTGCTGCTGCAGGAACGCCAGCTCATCGTCCGCAGACTGCGCCCCCTCCTCCTGCTTGCACGTGACAACATCATGTGTGCAAAGGCGCTGCTGGGCAGGCCACCGTCGTGCCGTATCGATTGCACAGGCGACGGATGCCCTCGTCCGGAGCTCGGGTCCAGCAACAGGAGCAGGCGTACACACGTCTATCATGCAAGCAGAGACCGTATTCGCGGTGACCATGGCAGCATGAATGCACCACCACGGGCTCCCCACACAGCGATGTAGCGCATCATGAGCTCAGACCAAAGCAGGTTGCACCTGCTCCCTGTTGTAGTCGTGCCACATCTCGTACGCACGCAAGCCGACCCAGCCAGCGACGAGTGCGCCGGAGAGCACATTGGACACCACCTGGCCCAGCGTCATGCCGCGCGCACGCACTCTGCCTGACGCCTCAAAAGCTATCACGGCCGTTGCAGGTACATTGACAGCTGAATGCAAATCTTGATGTCATCCGACGACTGATGTTCGGTTGAACTCGACACACGCATTGACCCGGAAGTTGTCAGACAAAATATGGATCTGAGCGCTGTTGAGCTGTGGCGCAATTCTCTGCGCAGGCTTTGTGGCCAGTGTAACAGTAAAATTCCTGTGTATGTGTGTGTGCAAACAGATTTTGCCGAGGTACTGTCCACATGAGCCAAAGTTGCTCGGCTGGTGCCTTGCCGTGTCAGCCAGCTAAACCCTGCTTGCTCAACTCTGATGCGGGCTGCCCTGTGGCGAAAAAGAGAGAGAGAGAGAGAGGATGACACCACTAGGCTGATTAGGGCAAGTAAAATCAAACGAAGCGAAACTCCAAACATGATAGCATCTCGAAAAGCCACCAGAGTGGCGAAACCAGTAGATCATGTGGCATCTGCCAGCTGCTCCGCCACCGACAGGCATTGCAACACAAACTGAGCCACCTGCAATCTGTGTCCTCCCCACATTAGTCTGATAATGTAGGCGGCAGCGCCCCATCACCAAACAGCACAGGAAGATCGGCATGACAACCAGCAGTCATCGTACGATGGCTAATGAGGCAGGCACGGTCACACAGCGATCAGCAATGCCAGGGAAAGTATTGATGCCATTATTTGGCTGGTGCCTTGCCCGTGTCAGCCCCCTTCAAACCCTGCTTCCATCTGGGCAGCCCTGTGGCGAAAGGGAAAAAACAGTGCATCTCGTGATTTCCGGCGAAGGACGCGCATCCCGCGCGCCTGGCAATCCGGTGCAATCTCCAGCCTGCCCGATCCGAGATGGTCTATGTCCTGGAGGTATCGCAGGCTGGCGCTGGCATGGGCATCGCAGCCGATGCTGCCTGTGGCTGGCGGTCCTCAGCAGCTCTGAAAGCCGTGACGGGGTGCGGTCGCCAACGCGGCTCTTAGCCAGCCTGCAGCTGACTTTGCTCCTCGTCAGCTACTCTGCAGTCATCGATGAGGCTGGCACCCGCGTGGTGACGGTCTTGGGGACTGACTGTCCGTCGTCGTGTCACCTCTTGCCACACCAAGGTGCCCAACGTTTGACTTATAGGTTGTCGCACAAGTGCAATTAGCTCAGCACATGAGACAGAAACTGCTGGGGGCATCGACTGCCAAGCGCTGCACCTCTCGCGCGCTGCCGAGCATATCGGAGGTCTTGGCTGTTTGGTCCTCCTACAGCCTGCAGCAAGCAAGAAGTGCATACGTGGAAGAGCGACCGTTATGGCAGCGCTGACACAGTCAACACGGTTGCAATCTGCAGGGAAATCGTCCCGAATACGGCACTGTGAGGCTGCGGGCGCTGCTACTGCGGTTTGCACATCGGTAGCTGGGACGCGCACGCCTGTTAGCCGCTGTGCACGACTGCAGCCGCCATGCAGGGTCATGGGGTCGGCGGCGTGTCAGCGGACTGGCTGCGGCTCGCGGGCAGTGGCGACCTGCACTCCGCCGCCCAGAACCTGCAGCTGGCGCCACTTGGTGGCGGCGCTGGCGGCGGCATTGGCGGGGTTCCGCAGCTGGCCGGCCTGCACGAGCCGCTGAAGGCGCAGCACAGCGACATCATGTCGCTGCTGCCGCCGGAGACGGTGGCCGCGCTGGAGGCGATGCGTCAGCGGCAGGCGGCGCAGATCGGACGGTGGGGAGCCCCGCTGGGCAGCGGCGCTTCAGCTCCTTCTGTGCCGGCGGCCGCGGCGCCCACGTTCAGCCTGCAGCGGCAGCAGCAGCAGCAGCAGCAGCAGCAGCAGCAGCTGGGGCCCAGCGCCCAGGTGGACGCCTCCAACCAGCTGCTGCGGGGGGCAGAGCAGGCGGCCGGCACTGCCTTTGGCACTCCGCGTGTTTCGCCGCTGGCTGCCGCTCAGGCGGCATTGGATGCCGCAGCAAAAGCTGCCTCCACCTTCCAGTCGCAGCGCCTGTGCACGGCAGCACCGTCTCTGGGGGCGTCTGCCATCGCTGCCGCCGCCCATGGCACCCTGCCGCTGGGCGTCAACAATCCCTTCCTGTTTCCGGGCGGCATCAGCGGCGTGGCGGCCACAGCGCCCCTGCAATTGGCGCCGCTGCCTCCGCCGCCGCTGCGGTTCCACAAGTCTGTGCGCCGCCCGCGGTCCCGGGCCCCGCCTGCTGGCGAAGCCTTGCCAGCGGCAGGCAAGGCGGCAGTGCACGACAAATCAGTCGAGCGTGCCGCTGATTTGGCAAAGCAGCACGTCGGCCACAATGCGAGGCCTGCAAAGCACGGCCACCTGCCTGCGCCTGCTTCCAGGCTCGGCCATGGGACTTCAGAAGCAATGGCACCTCCAGACACCGCAGCTGCCAGTAGGCATGGGCTGAGCGCTGCTCAGGCCATTGCCCCACCCGCTGCAGCGGGGCCAGCTGCAGCACCAGCTGCGCATGCGGCTGCGGCTGCGCAGATGCCTGCGCCGGCGCCTGCTGCTGCTGGCCCTGCTGCTGCAGCCCCGGCGGGCGTGCGCAGCCCGCGGCGGCTGCACGCTCGCAAGGCGGTGGCGCCCCGGCGGGCAGGCGACAGCATCATGGGTTAGCTGCTGAAACACTATGACTTGACACAGGCTGTGATCTTCCTGCAATAGAACCAAGTCTGTGTGGTGTTGCCTGTGAGGTGCTGCATTGCAAGCACATAAAAATGGCTAGCTACCGACTTCTGAGCCACCACACTCACATACCAGTGGTCAATGTTGCTGCAGCTGGTGCAAGCTCAGCATCTCCCAGCAGCAGCGGCCGCTCGCATGCCACAGCTGTGCCGCCAGCCGCTGCAGCAGGGCGACGTGCCACAAAAGTGCCGTCACGCTATGCTTCCATGGAGGCTGGTGTCCCCAAGGTGCTCTGCATGCTGCGGTGACTACATCTTTCAATATGCATGTCAATAGTGTGTGCATACTGCTTCCACAGCATGCTGCTGTGGAAGCTGTTGTTTTGTGGCCCCAAAAGTCGTGCAGTCTAGTTGTGAGTGTGTTCACGCATATCAGCGTGTTTCATCGTGCTGTCCTGATTGTGCAGGGGTTCCTGCAGCCGCACAGGCCTGCTGCTGAAGGTGCAGCGGCACAGACGGCAGCAGCGCAGCCGGCACGGCCGGACGCGGCGCCGCAGACCTCAGGGTGGCAGCGGCTGCACGAGCCAGCCAGTGCGGCTCTTGCTGCAGTACCTCAAAGTGCCGCATTGCCGCCAGAGCCCGCTGTTGTAGGCTCTGCGGATGAAAACTCTCCGCGCAGCGTGCACGACAAGCCGTCGGACGACGAGGTCGTCAGCCCGCCGGACCCAGCCGCGCCTGTGCGCCCAGGGCAGCCCTCTCAGCCACCAGTCCCGGCTTTGCAGCGCCTCTCCGCAGGCTGTGCTTCCTCCGCGACGCCCATGCCAGATGAGCGACAGCCGGCGCCCGCTGCCAGCGTGGCGCAGCCGCAGCAGGCTGCAGTTGCTGCCACGGAGGCTGCTGGGACGCTGCCAACAGCAGTGGTCGCCACCAGTGCAGCTGCAGCGCAGCCGCCAGCTGTACGGCGCAGCTCCTCTGGGCGAAGCGAGGCCTCGAACGAGGTACCGCCAGAGCCAGCAGGTGAGCCGACACTGTCAAGTTGCCCAGCAGGCTATGTACCGCTCAGCCCGTTTGCTTACCTGGCATCAGGTACTGAGGTCAGCACCACATGCAACAACTCGGTCGATTAAAGTGCACCTGAGCAATGGACCTGAGCAGTGGCGCCTTCGCGGTTGACAGGTGACCCAGCCCCAGACGCCGCAGCCCCGCGCAAGCGCGGCCGCAAGCGGCGGCGCAAGCAGCACGCCCCCGCCGAGGCGGCTCGACAGGTGCGCAGCCGCACCGCGGGCCAGGCGGCAGACGGCGCAACCGCACCCAGCCCCGCACAGCCCGGGCCGGCGCACACCGCTCTGCAGACGCTGCTGTTGAAGCGCAAGCGGCTCAGCACGGACTTGGCGGTGGCCCTGGGGCTGGGCGCAGCAGACTACAGGACGGCACACGTCCGCTCCAGGGTGGGGCATGGCGCCGCTGCCGGCAGCATGCCTGGCAGTGCAGCCGCCACCGGTACAGCAGCAGATGCAGGGGCGGCAGGAGCAGGTGCAGACACAGCAGCGGCGTCCCAGCCATCGAGCAGCGGCAGCGACATTGATGCCAGTGGCGCAGCAGGTGCCGCACCTGAGGATGCAGCAGCAGCGACAGCAGGAGCCCGGCATGGTGGCGGCAGGGCCAGCACTAGGGCAGCAGCGGCAGCAGGGCCCAAGGCGCAGAGGAAGAAGCGCCGCGGTCGCGTCGGCTCCTCGGCGCTGTCTGCTGCCCGACAGGCTGCAGCAAATGCACGCTGGGGGCGCACAAAGCCCAGCAAAGGTTTGCAGTCGTCATTGTTGCCCCTGTTGAAAACAAACATATCGAGAACCTTGCTGTGTGTTATCCTGCGGACACTCAGTAAGATGAGTTCTTGCATAGTACAGCTGTAACAGCCGATGTGTAATCTGTGGTGTTGACTCAAATGTAATTGTCCAGGCCCTGGTGCCACAGCTGCAGCAGCTCCTGCACGACAGCCAGCAAGCACTGCCTCAGCAGGGGAGCCGGCCTCCAAGAAGCGCCGCCTGTATGCGGATGCGAAAATCGCTGCTGCAGCCGCGGCGGCGAGGGAACCCTCTTTGGCAAAGGCAGCGTCGGCAGGGTACCACGACCTGCGGCCGATGACGCGCGTCAGCAGCGCCTCGCCGGCTGAGGTGCCGCCGCTATCAGCAGCCAGCAGGGAGCCTCCATCGCGGCAGCAGCCTGGCACTGGTGGCAGCAGCGCACCTGTCCGAGCCACATGGCCGATGGACATTGGCACCAAACCTCGCAAGGTGCGCGTTGTTGGAAGGTCAGTCGCTACCACAGTGTTATGCTTTTTGCCAGCGGCTTGCTGTGTCCAGAAATGTACACTGCTGTCTTCAGGGGACTGAGCGAGGTGATACAAGCCTGCACGAGGGGTTTCAGCAATTTGCCTACCTTCCTTGCATCTTGGCCGAACTGTGTGCAGGTGCTGCCCACTATGGAGGTGTGGGAAGCCGCAGCAGCCGCACCAGTGCTCACTTCAGCCACGCGGCGGAAGGCCTTCCCAGGCCCTGCAGTCATGTACCCTGGCATGGCGATGGCAGCAGAGGCTGTCGATGAAGCGGGCCCTGCTGCCGCCGCCGCAGTGCGAGCCGCACAGCAGCAGGCTGTGGCGGCGGCGCAGGCGGGCGCCAGGGCTTTGGATGCTCGGCAGCAGGCAGCGGCTCGGGAAACGGCTACTGGCAGGCGCGGGGGTGCCGCGGCGGCGGCGGCGCCGACCGTCAAGCCATGGTCGGCGCTGAAGCTGCAGCAGGCCAGGGCACCGGCAGCACAGCAGCCGCGGAATCGGCAGTGGCGGCCGCCCAAGCCGCCCGCGCCGCCGCTAGAGAGCACCCCGGAGCCTGTGATATACAAGGCAGGTCCTCCAATCCTTGCCATTGTGCAGATCAGCACATCTGCATGGTGTATGGGGCCCCTTATTGGGGTCGTGGCCCACCATACTGCATGCAAACCCCTCAGAGGGCAAATAGCCCTCTGAAATGAAAATGCTCAATTATGTGCTTGGTCTTTAACAGGTGTGCAAGGACTGCAACGTCAGCAAGCCGGAGACAGACTTCTACAGGGAGCGGGGCTGCAATGACGGTCGCCGCAGCCAGTGCAAGGCGTGCCAGGTGTGTGCCATGCTCTACACGATGTTACCATGATTGCAAGCACTTAACTTCCAAGCTTCGCTCTGATGTATCCACCGCAGGGTCGATACAACATCGCATGCTGCATGAGCTAAGCAGGCCAATACAGATGCACTATCGTGGGTGAGACTGCAAAGTGATGTTGGCCTTCGGCTCTGTGCAGAATGTCGTGTGGGAGTCGTACCCTCGGAAGGTGTGCCAGCGCTGCCGCCGCCGCAAGCGCCACCACTTTTTTGAGGCGGACGCCTCGCAGCCAGATGGTCTAGCAGAGCGCTGCAAGTGAGTGACACCGAACCATGCTGCACCAGATGTGCATGTGACACTGTTCTTCCTGGAGGCCGGGGCTGTCAATGCCTTGCTTGTTTGTTAAGATGCAGGAATGGATCGTTGTAAGTAGGTCAGCGGGCATGTCCAGACCCTTTCCATCATGGCAGGATGAGTTGCAAATGTGGCCATTGAGCGTGGTGCCTCATGTTGCCTTTAGGAAGTGCGTGGTGGTGGCGGAGGTGGTGCCGCCGGACTTCAAGCGCTGCTCCTGCTGCACCATCGTGAAGCCGAACACCGAGTTCCACAAGGACAAGACGCGCGACTGTGGCCTGCACTCCCGTTGCAATGTGAGGCGCTGCCCGCCCCTTTTGCAGTACACTGAGCAAATGCGACGCACTTGGTGTGCATTGTGTTGCTGCTACTTGCACCCCAGCCATACGGTCATGGCACCTGATGTATCTGGCCATTCCAAGCAGGCCGTGCTGCAGCCTTGACATGTTTGCTGTGCCTTGTGGCTAGAAGTGTCCATTACCAGTCCGCAGAATGAGTACGATCTTTGCGCCCTGAACGCAGGCCTGCAGCGACCGGCGGGTGGACACGATCGCGGCGCTGCAGCACTGCACGCAGTGCCGCGCCGCCAAGACGCCCAACGCCTTTCCTGTGACGCCCCGCACTGCGCCGCCGGCGCCCGTCTGCAATGCCTGTGTCGTTGCCAACGAGGGGCTGAAGGTGCTTCCACATTTGACACGATCCCCACTCAGAGAGCGCTTACTGCAGCATGAGGTGCTGAATGTCACGGTCGCCCACTGCGCAGCTGATGCAGCACCGCCACTGCGAATGGATGTTGCTTACATGTAGGCTTGATGTCGCAGATGTCTTGAACAACCGAATACTGTTGTTTCTGCTGCAGGGCCACAGCATGCCGGAGCTGAGGAAGAAGACGTGCAGCAGCTGCAACGAGGAGAAGTGGGTGTGTTACTTCTGGGTGTCGCGGAAGCGCGGCGGCTACACCTCCCGCTGCATCGACTGCGCCAAGCTCGCCCGCAACGCCAGCCACCCGTCCTGACGGCTCCGCTGTGTGCTGTGCGGGACAGTGTGCCCTCGATGAGGACCCGGATGGGTTGTGTGCCTGGCTGGGCTTGGCCAGGATTGGGTGGCGGAAAGCACTCACGAAACAGCAGGCGCACGTCAGCCTGTATGGCTGACCATTTCTATTTTGCGTGGCGGCATGCCAGAGGCCACCCGCAGCTTGACTTTCTGTTCTCTGGAGGCGCATTCACAGGCGCATGGTATACAATTTGACCCTAGCAGTTTTGTTCATGGTCACTGCATGTGTCGCAGCGCTGTGGTCATTGAAGTTTGTTGGATCTGGTATCAGTAGATACGCCGATCTATTTGGTAAACGTCTAACGATGTGGACATCGGAGTTCGGCGATTTCATCTCCACTAGTGGGTTCAGCAACTTTGCTGCACCATCCAGGTACATCATCCAGATGAGGTTACTAATGAGCTCGAGAGATTGGCCGCCGATGGTGTGCTGCGACTTGCAGATGACATCTTGCGTCATTCCAATTTTGAGAAGCAGCACTGCCCTGGGTGCATCGAATTTGTTTGCATTGGCACCGCGTAGTCTGTGCCCTTGATTTTACGACAGCAATCCCACTTGAACACATGCAAATTTTGGCAATGCCACACAGAAACTAGGGCATTGCAATGCTACACGTTGCTCTGGAGGACTATTGAAAGACAAAGGAATTAGATAGACGTCTGTCTGACATGGCCATGATGTCGGGGAGCCTCGACATGACGAGGAACTGCCTTGTCAGGAGCTTGTTGCGCCAGCACACGTTCAAAGGCGCACCCTTTGCAAGCAAGACCGCCTCCATGTCGCCAAGCAGGCGCGCGACCCTGCGATCGCCGCAGGAATATGCACCCAGCGCTTCTAGGCGCCGCGGCGATGCCGCTGCACAGCAGGCGCAGGTCAGCCCACCCGCACAAGCAGCACCAGCGGCGTCACAGCTGGCAGCCGTTCAGACAGCCGCTGATCCAGCCGCCACTGACAACGCAGCGTCTTCCTCGCCGCTGGGCCCGGTGGACGTCTGCGAGGCCCACACCTTGCATGTCGCGGTGAGCGAATCGAACATTGCGTCATCTAGAATGCATCCTGTGCACCTGCACGGGTGGATTGCTGTGCCACCTCTCAGCTGGAGTGCCGCAAGCAAGTGGCCTGTGCCAGCTGACGTTTCGAACATGATGCGGTTTTACGGCCGATGATGCGCAGCTGTCAGTAGAGGAGGCGGTGGCGGAGCTCACGCAAGCGCTGGCGGGCGCGCAGTCGCGTTATGGCCACTACGCCAGCGGCGTGGTGCGGTGGGAGGTGCCGCTGCCCCGCGGCGCCACCGCCCTGCAGTGGCTGCAGGTCAACACTCCCCAGATTGCCAGCAGACTTGTCCGTGACTCTGATGCGCGCAAGCGGTCAGGCACATGGTATAGACTCTGCAACAGAGGAGGATCGCTTCTAAACAGAGGAGGAGCACTTCCAAGCTCAGCTAGCACCTGTTTGTAAAGCGGGCTTCTGCACATGACACACAGAGCCAGGCGGGACAGGCAGCGCTGCAGCCGTCGGTGTACTTCTCGCCGCGCCGCTCGCCAGCGCCCGACACCAGCGGCGCTGCTGCGGCGGAGGCGGCCGCCGCGGGCGCCGGCGCAACCGCTGGCGCTGGCGCCGCATGGCTGTGGACCGGCGCCGCTGGACAGCCGCTGGACCACAGGTGCTCAACATTAGTTCAGTTCCGTTATCCTGTTGATCTGATGAAGTATGGCATGGCTGACCGATCACGGGGTCTCGTTGCATTACCAGGATGTGCGTCACGTTGTGCACGCCTCAAGTCAGTATCATCTGTGGGGTCGGTGAGCAAGCGCTTGCAAAAGTTGCACTGGCAGACGTCAGAGCCATGTGCAGGTGCAACCCTGTGGCATGACTGCAGCCTCAAGCCTGGTGTCTCGGCTGCAGGGTGATGACGCAGATGCAGCGGCTGCTGAACTCCAGCTGCGGGCGGCTGCGCGCCTTTGGCGGCAGCCGCTTCAGCACCGCCCAAGCGCCTGCCCCGGAGTGGGAGGCCTTCGGCTCCTACTACTTCCTGCTGCCCAGGTGTGTGCCTCTGCAGATTTGACAGGGTGGCTGCTTTGCCAATTTTGCTGCTGCACATGACATCAAGCGGAGCTGTGACGTCACGAGTGGGGTGGCTGGTGGGAAGCTTGGGACTGCTTGAGCGCCTTCAGTGCTTTGCAGGTCTCCTGCAGCTGGGCTTGACTGGCACAGGGAGGCTCTGGCGACATACACACATGGTATTCATCACTGTCCTGCTTCTGATGTAGGATCGAGTTTCTTGAGGCGGCAGGCTGCTGCCTGCTGTCCTGCAACCTGGCGTGGGATGCCGGCTCAGCCACTGGCGATGGGCAGTTTGCCTCCGTTGCGGATGCGCTGGCACATGCAGCCGCGTGCCTCGCTGCTGTGCGACCGCCACAGCCGCCGTCCGCTCCTGCACTCCGGGTGTGTGCAGTCATGACACGTGCTAGTTGTAGTGCTGGACAGGCCATGCTGGCTGTGGCACTGGAAGCAATCATGGGCACCCCCTCGCTCACATTTGGCAATGCCCCACGATCCACGAACTTTCTTCATCAGCCCACTTGCAGAGTCACTCCACAGGCAGAGTGTCAATTTCACTGAATATATATGAAGTGTCTCTGTGGCTGCTTAAATGGCTTGCCATGTCTGTGCAGGTGCACAGGCAGGGCGTCAGTCACGTGCCAGACCGCGAGGGCTGGGAGCGCATCATGGCCCCGGTGCACAGCTCGCTGGCGCCCGCAGAGGAGGAAACCGGCGCCGACTCCCTGTCGACGCACGTGGACCCCTACGCGGCCCGCCAGGAGTATGTCGCCAACGGCCAGGGCGGCCTGGACGACTTGCTGGCGGCGCTGGACGGCGGCTTCCAGGCGAGCATCTGGCGTCGGCTTCTGGCTGCGCATCTGCTGAAGATTGGATACGAAGACATTGCCATTTCATCTGACACGCAGCATGCCCAGGCGATGCTTGCTCAGCTGCCAGCCAGGCTCGAGTCACAGCAAGCGCCGCTAATACCAGCCTTTTCCACTTGCATCACAGCGGGAGAGCATACTCAGCGCAGCCTACTGAGTGGTGTGGCAATGAGCGCTCGCAGGGCGTTGGCAGCTCGAATGCTCATACGAGCGGCGGCGGGCCCAGCGACGGGCTGACTAAGGTGGTGCTGGCGCGGCGCACCGACGTCCTGTTCCGGGGGGAGCTGGACCCCCTGGCCCTGTTGGCTGCGCTGCAGGTCTGAGCTGCGCCAGTCTGCCGTCGTCTGTGGGCAGCGTCATGGTTCGACCCTGTCATTGCACGAGAGTGTGTGTGCATCATAAGTGGCCGGTATCACACTGGCCGGCGCAAACAGCGTGTCATTTCCAGTGACATGCTTGGTGCAGTTTGAACGTAGCTGTGAGGTCTGTGCTCTGGACCGGCACAGGAGAGGGATCCGAGGGCGTACCAGCTGGCGCTGCAGCTGCCGGGTGGCGCGACCTTTGTGGCGTCCACCCCGGAGCAGCTGTACATGCGCGCCGGCGACGCGGTTGCCAGCGAGGCGGTGGCTGGCACCCGCGCCCGCGGCCCTGCTGGTGAGCAGAAGCCCCTGGTGCTATGCACAAGAGCAAGTCTTTGAAGGATTGGAAAGGACTGCTGCTCGTGCTCTCTCAGCAAGGGGTGTGACAAATGTGACTACGTTGTCCTGGTACAGGCGATGTGGAGCGCGACTTCTGGCTGGCATTCGACCTGCTGCGGGCGCCGAAGGATCACGCCGAGTTCACGCTGGTGCGCGACTGGATCCAGCGTCAGCTGGCTGGCGTGTGCAGCGCCGTGTCTGTCGACCGCCCCAAGAGCGTGCTCAAGCAGGTGATGTGCTGCGCCTCATTGTCTGCGAAGATTGACAGCATCCTGGCCATCCTTCGGACCTGACTTGCTGGGAGTCCGCGCGTGTGCATCCATATCGTTCTTTCATGTTGACAGCCCAGGCAACACAGCATGCACGTAATGGAGCTTGTCCAGAGCTGTCAACCTTG
This sequence comes from Tetratostichococcus sp. P1, assembly GCA_036584455.1. Lineage (NCBI taxonomy): Eukaryota > Viridiplantae > Chlorophyta > Trebouxiophyceae > Prasiolales > Stichococcaceae > Tetratostichococcus > Tetratostichococcus sp. P1. The sequence continues at coordinate 1,322,806 of BTPI01000007.1, forward strand.
TTTTCATGGCTGCAGGGCGGTCTGCAGCATCTCTATGGTCGGCTGTCAGGCACCTTGAAGCCTGGCGCCGCAGATGCCGAGCTGCTGGTGAGCATTCCACTGGGCTACGAAAGCCTGCTGTGGCGTTCAGTGCATTGATTGCGAGCACAGCCATTGTCCCCGAGTGCTTCACCGGAGGACGTGTACCATGCTGAGCCCGTGTACAATGGATCCTGACTGGCAGCAGGCCACAAGCAAGCCTACATGTCCAACTGCAGGAGGCGCTGCACCCAACACCGGCGGTGTGCGGCCGCCCGCGTGAGGCGGCGGCTGACGTGCTGGCGCAGCAGGAGGCCTTCGACAGGGGTTTCTACGCGGGGCCCTTCGGCTGGGTCAGCGCTGGCGGCGCCGAGTTTGCGGTGGCCATCCGCTCGGCGCTGGTGCACCCCCCGCCGCCGCCGCCGGCTGAGGCTTTCGGGCAGCAAGGCGGCGCTGCAGCCGGTGCATGTTCACTGTCAGACCGGGACGGCGCTGCGCAGCCTGCTGCGGAGGAGGCGCTGCGGCGCATCTCGCTGTTTGCAGGCGTCGGCATCGTGGACGGCTCCCGTCCCGACTCCGAGTGGGCCGAGCTGCAGCTCAAGGTAGTGTTCACAAAGCACTTGCGGTCTAACCCGTATGACCTGCAAGACCTGCAAGATCAATGGCGTTGTTCCAGAAGCTGTCCCCGGTATCATGCTGCAGAAACAGCACAACATTGTCGATTGTGGGAGACTGCACTCATGTACGTGGGTGCTGGTGTGCAGATTCGGCAGTATGACACGCTGCTTGCAGCTCCGCCAATGCTGGCGGAGGCGCCCAACATCAATGCGCTGGCGGCTTGGCTGGCTGTCGAGGAGCTGTGTCGAATGGGTGTCTCCACCTTCGCTGTTGCTCCAGGTGATACAATCTGTGCTGACAGCCTGCTTCATCAGATATCTTCCGACTCTGCGGTACACTCTCTGAGTGCTTGACAACAATCACTTGAGGCAAGCAGCCATCTCTAACGCCATTGCTGCCTTCTTCCAGCAAGGCTATGCAGTGTCGTGCATACTCAAGGTCCTCTCTGCAATCCCAGACGAAAGCTGATTGCACACTGCAGGCTCGAGGTCATCGCCGCTGGCGCTTGCGGTGGCGCAGCACCCCCGGGCGCATGTCACCTGCTGCATTGACGAGCGGTCGCTCGCCTTCTGGGCCCTCGGCTACGGCCGCGCCACCGGGTGTGCTGCCAAGCCCACACTGCTTCCCACACTCCCTCAAGTCCCCTCATTTTGCCATCATGGCACAATGGGCAGCAGCAGCTGGAACCAGCATGACAATGGAGTATTCAACGATTGCAGCTCTGCCTGCTCCAATGTTGGAAAATGCTTCATTTGCGCGTTCTGCAGGGTGCCTGCGGCGGTGATCACCAGCAGCGGCACGGCGGTGGCCAACCTGCTGCCGGCGGTGGTGGAGGCGTCGCAGGCGGGGGTGCCGCTGCTGCTGCTGACGGCCGACCGGCCGGGGGAGCTGCGTGGCTGCGGCGCCAATCAGACGATCGACCAGGTGAGAGCTCAGCTGACTGTTCTACGTCCAACATGAATGCAGTCAGTCTTCATCTCTGACTGTGTCCAGTTCTGTTGGTGCCTCGTATTTATGGTGTTTGTCGTTGTCTTGTGCAGCATGAGACGCACATGTGTGCTTCAAGGTTGTCGCTTGCAGTCGCTTAGATGCTCCGGTCTGGTTGTGGACCATACATGTGCAATTATCAGCCTAAACCTGCATCGCACTGCAGCAAGAAGCACACATGCATTGACTCAGCTGCTTTGCCGGGGCGCAGGTGAAGATCTTTGGCGACTACACCAGGTATACGGTGGACCTGGCGCCGCCGACAGGCGAGGCGCCAGCGCGTGTGCTACTGACGACGCTGGACGCCGCTGTGTCTGCCTCGCTGAACCCTGCCACACCAGGGCCGGTGCACGTGAACTGCCAGTTCCGGGAGCCGCTGGGGCCTGCAGCAGCACCATGGCCACGGGAAGTGCTGCAGGTATTTCTCTGCTTGGGGTGCTGCACTTCAAGTCCTCTTTGTACAGAGAACCAGGAAGCGGGTAGGCCTTGGGTCCCTGCCTGGTCGACTGGTTCTGCTGTGACAGTCAGCACAGAACCGCGCACAAAACTCTTCGCTGATTTGCGCCGGTGCCGTGACAGCCTGCACGTCAACATCAGACGAATTGAGTGCAGCGAGCCTCCTGCATTGCAGCATCTTGCAGCACGCCCAGATGCGCATGCCTATCTGCCGCAGGGACTGGAGCGCTGGGAAACCCGCACCGCGCCATTCACACAATATGTGCACCCAACAGCACTGCTGACACCCGGAGCGCTGGACGGCATGTTGCAGACTGCACTGGCAGAACTTCGCTCTGCCCGAAGGTAGCTGGCCTGTGCAACATTTGGTGGAATCGATGCCCTGATGTGTCATATCAGTCGTCATGCTAGCCGGCTGTCTGTAACCTGTCTGCATTTGATCTTTCTTCATGCAATGTGTTGATGCAACGGGGAGTCCATGTGCAGAGGCTTGCTTGTGGTGGGCGAGCTACAATGCGGGCAGCAGGCGGCAGCAGCCGCCCGCATTGGCGCTGCGCTGGGCTGGCCCATCGTCGCGGATGTGCTGTCAGGTGAGGGCATCCCTGCAAACGCACGCGTGACACTCGGTTGAAATTGATGATGTCGAGTCAACTCCAGACGCCAGCATTCAATAGTCGTGCCAGGGATTACAGGTGAGGAATTGTCAACACAGCTTCGTTGCAAATGCAGGGCTGCGGGTTGGCGGCACGAAGCAGCAGGGCGGCAGCAGCCGCGCCATGGCCCCACCAGTCATATCGCACATGGACCACATTCTGCTGCTGGACCAGGTGCAATGCCAGCAAGTTGCAGGATTGCCGCTGGGGGTCATTTACAGATCACCTCGCGGCCCGGGTGTGCGGTGCACCCCAGAATGCCAGAGAATCTTCAGGATTGCCGGCCCCTTGATGAAGTTACAACCCAAATTCTGCAGGGTCGCTTTCCCCGCCGCAATGCTTGCATTGTTCAGTATGTTCAGCAAATACAAACATGCCCTGGTGAGTCCCCGATGCAGGAGGGCCAGTGGCCTGCAATTGCGCCTGATGTCGTGCTGCAGCTGGGCGGTCACCTGACGTCAAAGCGCCTGTGCCAATTCCTGGATTGGGCCGCCCTCGGCGCTGCGGACAGGTGGGCGCTGGCCTCATTCCATCTCACGACTAGACACACTCTGAGTGCTGTTGATGTCATCAAGCAATTCTGTACACAGCCAGGTGCTCTGTTGCTGAAAAGGAGCACGGAAGCGATGCTTGAGTGACTGATGTGGTGCCGGGCGCCATTGCAGGCCGCCAACGCAGTGGGTGTATGCAGACGGCGGCACGCAGCGCCACGACCCATCGCACCTGCTGACACACCGCCTGGCGACGCCGCTGCCGGCGCTGGCCGCTGCCCTGGAGGCTCCCGCCAGCGCTGCTGTCAGCGGTTTGATGCAGAGCGCCACGCAGCCTGGAACTGGCAGGCAGCCCAGCCACGGCGCAGGCCAGCTGCGACCCGCGGCGGGGCAGAGACAGGTCGGTCGGATCTCTGTCGGGGCGCAGTGATCAAAATGTGCTAAATTCCTTCTGTGGCTGTCTTGATGCCAAGCATTAGCATGACTGCATCACAATGACCATGATAAGTCGAAGGCTGGAACAGACACAGAAGCGACCAGCAACCAAGCTTGTATCGTTCTCTTGCAGTACGCAGCGCTGCTGGCGTTGCTGGATGGTGTGGCTGGGCGCCAGATAGATGCCAGTCTGGACAGCCTGGATGGCGTGCTGACAGAGCCTGCGGTGGCACGTGTGCTCTCCCGCAACCTGCCTGCAGGTGCGACAAGTGTTGAGGCAAATCCATGCCCAAAAGGTCCCCCAATGGTAATTCTCAATTGCTGAGATTGATTGCTGAGAGCAAGTACGGGGCTGCACAGTGTGACATCCACAGGATTCATCACGTCGAAGTTGATGGACCTTCGAGGCAGGTGACACAAGCAGCACCAATGCGTGACATTTCTGCATGCAGACAGCTGCACTTCCACAGTGATCAGGACATCGACCATGCTGCCTGCAACACAGGCGATGGGTTGTACCTGGGCAACAGCATGCCAATCCGGGACATGGACATGTATGCCGATGTTGCCAGCTCCCCTGAGCGCGGCTTTGGCGAGGCCACTCCGGAGCTTCTGCCGCCACTGCCCGCGCATGGCTTTGGCGTCATACCTGGCGCAGGTGTGAGTTCCTGTTGAGGAAAGGCCTTCCTCCAGCCGTGTTGCCTTGTGGGGCAAACAGCCGACGGCAAGTGCAGTTCCATTGCGGGTGTGTTCCCCTGTCAGTTGCATCTTTTGTGCTCTCGACACCTGAAGGAACTCACAATACAGATTTGACATGCTGCTCCTGCTGAAATGCAGGCAGCCCCACTCCGGTGGGCGCGAACCGCGGCGCGTCAGGCATCGATGGCGTGCTGTCGAGCGCCGCCGGCTTTGCGGAGGGCCTGGGCCGCGGCACCACGCTCGTCATCGGCGATGTGTCCTTCCTGCACGACATCAACGGCCTCAACCTGCTGCGCACCTCTGGTACGCAGACCGTCTGCAATTTGGATTGACATTCTTCCAAATGGTGGCCTTCTCTGGTCGTCCGTCTGAGAGGGTCCCGAGAGATCATGCACCCATTGTCTGATGAGATTGCCACCAGCTTGCAGCTTTACCTACGCCCATCAGGAGAGTGATCACCGCCCCGGGCTTGGTGTTGAGGTTGATTTCTTTCAGACCCACCCCGACCACCAGGAGAACGACGACCATCCCAGGCTGTTCGTTGAGGTTAATTGCACTGTGACCCAGGGGCGCGGCCGCCGCTGACGGTGGTGCTGGTGAACAACGGCGGCGGCGGCATTTTCAGCTTCCTGCCCGCCGCAGAGCAGATTCCAGAGGACGCCTTCACCGAGCTGTGGGCCACCCCGCAGCATGTGGACCTCATGGGTATGCTTTCTGTATCTGCGCTTTCTGTACCTGTGCTACAAACATGTGAGGTCCCTCCTGCCGATGAGTGATATATCGATGTGGCGCTCTCAAGAGGATGTCAGGAACAGGGCTGTGGCGAGTGCACTGTTGCCGCAGGAAATTGTGGAGTGGTTTTGCACTGCGAGCTGCGGTTGTGCAGCCTTACTCACGTCACGCATGATTGGCTGCAGGCATGTGTCGGGCACACGGCATTGCACACCAGGCAGTGCGCTCGGTGGACGAGCTGCCCCGCGCACTGGAATCCGCCTGGCGCCTCAACCGCCACTCGGTTGTCGAGGTCCGGCCCCTACCAACCATCTTCTGGACGGCAGCTAATGAGCTGCAACTGCGATAGTGCAAGTCTTAGCATCTCACAAGGCGAGATGAGAGCATGTGAAGCCTTGTCTTGATTCCTGATGTGCTGTCGCTGGTCGACTCCAGGTGTTCACATCCCGGACAGACAATGTGGGTCACCATCGCACCATCCAGGCGGCGGTCCGCACTGCTGTCAGCCGCGCACTGCAGCTGGCAACCTTGCTGGATGGACCGCAGGCTCTGGGTTCAGCCGATGTCCACAGACTGCAGTCAGCGATGCCTTCCAGCAGCAGCACGGCAAACGCGGCCAGCGATAGCGGCGTCAGCGGGCACAGCGGCAATGGCAGCGGGCCTGCAAGCTCCAGCGGCACCAGCGGCAACGGTTCCAGCCCCCCGCGGCCTTCGTCAAGCACGGGACAAACATCTGTGGTTGCCGCTCAGCCGCCGTACGCGGTGAGGCTGCAGGCGCTGTCGCTCAGCCGCTTCCAGCTGCCGCTGGCGGCAGCGGTCACGACCGGCGCCGGTGGGGCGTCCCGCAGCGGCCTGCTGCTGGAGGTGCAGTGGCGGGCGGCGAGCGGCCGGAATGGGACAGCATATGGCGAAATCTCCCCCTTGCCAGGTGGGCAGTGCTGCATGTACAGTGATGTGGGAAATGACTCGCTTGATCCTGTAGCATCTCTGGCGCCCACGCTTATTGCTGCCAGAACCTACTTGGTGCAGCAATGAGTTGTGGCACAGTGCATTTGGCACCCAACGTGAGCGGCATCCGGCTGTGCAGGCCTGCACAAGGAGAGCCTGGACGCTGCGCAAGCGCAGGCTGCGGCGCTGTGTGCAGTGTTGCAGGGGGCGAACATGCCAATCAGTGCTGGCCTGTTGCAGGTATGAGCGCCGCCGCTCATGCAACCAGCACTGAGACCTTGTCCTCGTCTCGTGTGCTCCTTTCGTGGGTCCAGATTCAGCCCAACTCATCGCTGCTGTGCTCTATCACACAGCATACTGAGATACGCTTGTTATGTTGTCCCAGGGTCGGATGGAGGAGTGGCTGCTCGATGGTGTCGGCATAGCAGCAGCGGGTCTGTTGCCATCAGTGCGCTGCGGGCTGGAGGCCGCGCTGCTGTCGGCGCTGGCGGCTGCAGCGGGCGGCACGTTCCTGGCAGCCCTGCTGGAGCAAAGCGTCGCGAGGCCAGTCGCTGCGGCTGCTTCACAGTCAGCTGGCTTTGGCGCCAGCCGCATGTCGGCTGGTCTCGCAGGCACTGACGGTGTTCCAGCAGTTGACAGGATTGCGGTGTGCGGCCTGGTCGACAGTTGCAAGACCCCGGAGGCGACGGCAGCGGCTGCAGCGGCTCTGGTGCAGCAGGGCTACACGACCCTGAAGCTGAAGGTGTTCTCAATACCTGGCATTCGAAATTGTCAAATGCACACCATGGCAAGTGAATAAGTACGCTTGTCGCGGTTGCCTTGTGTGCACTCAGAGCATGATGAGGTTGTGACGCATGAACCCTGCAGGACAAGTGCAAGTTCTGGCTGCAGGTGGGGCGGCATCCCGACCCGCTGGCCGACGCGGAGGCTGTGCTGGCCGTGCGCAAAGCCGTGGGACCGGCGGTGCATCTGCGCTGCGACGCCAACCGCGCCTGGGACCTGGCGGCGGCCGCCGCCTTCGGCGCGGCGGTCGTGCCCGCCGGGCTGCAGTTCCTCGAGGAGCCGGTGGCGGAACCGGCGGCCGACCTGGCAGCCTTCCACGCCGCCACAGGCGTGCCGACGGCCGTGGACGAGAGCGTCGATGCAGGTGCTGAAGAGTGTACTGCTTTCTGATTCAGTGTGCTGGTCGTGTGTGGCCTGCCAGGTCCATGGACTGCACCAGATTTATATCTGCGACATGATTGACACGCTGGCTCACGCCCATCTTTTGTTCAAGCCTGGTGCTTCTCTGTATCAAACTACACATGTGTATGATGACTCACTCGCAACACTTGCAGGGCTGATCGGTCCAGACGAGGCGAGTGGCGCGCTGCTGCACGGCACTGGGCTGGCTGCGGTGGTGGTGAAGCCGGCTGTGGTGGGCGGCTTCGAGGCAGCCATGCGCATTGTGCGCTGGGCCCATGCCCGCTGCACACAGGTGACCTTGACATCAAAACATCTTGAGCGAGCCTGGCTGTGCGAGCATTGTGCTCGTTTGTGTGGTTGAATTGATGGGAAGGTTGCTATTCATGTCCGTGTGTCATCATATCATCCTCTTGATGGACAGCTCGAGTGCGCTGCTACAGGTGGTCATCAGCAGCTCTTTCGAGAGCGCAGTGGGGCTGTCGCAGCTGGCGCAGCTGGCAGCGGCGGTGGACGCCTCCTGGGCAGCAGCTATGGCATCGCATGTGAGTGATGCCATGGGAAGCAGCTGAAATACTTTGTATGCTTGGCTGTAAAAAGGAAGCCCTGCAACTGTTTTGAATGCCATGGTGGCTGTTGTGGAGCGTGTGGCCATCAAAAACTCCTTTGCAAGCCGCTGGCTCGAATCTCCATTTTTGGATAATGCAGGCTGTGTCGGAGCCGCCGCTGGCGCACGGCCTCGGCACCGGCCACTGGATGGCTGCAGACCTCACCGCGGCACCGCTGGTGTCGGCGCCGAAAGCAGCCGGCGCCGCCATCAGTGTGCAGGCGGCACAGCGAGTCATGGCGGCCCTGGACACGGCGGCTGCTCGGGCGTCGGGACTGCTGGGCCCCATATCCGCTTTTTGGCAATTGACATCACATGTGATTGTGGTCACCACGGCCGCTGGCCGCTACAGCTTTGGCTGGACACGCACTGCTTTGACAGGCACTGCAGAGCAGGGTGGTCAGCAGGGGCAGGCAGCAGTTGCCGCTGCAGCGAGTGCAGCGGCAACAGACATGGGCACAGCCCCGCAGCCGCCGGCCCCATCGGCAGCCAGCGGCTATGGGAGCACGCCCGCAGCGGCTGGCGGCGACAGCAGGAGTGCTCAGCGGCAGCTGGTCGTTTTGCTGCATGGCTTCCTAGGTGCACCAGGCGACTGGGCAGCCATCGCGCAGGTGAGAGTGCTTTGTGATCTTTGCAGAGCTGCCACACAGCATCAGCATGACATGACGGTGCTGAGTACAGCGCCTGCAAGCATGGTCTTGAAATGGGAAGCATGCTGTGTGATGGCGGGAACGTTTGAAGCACGGTTGGCATGCAGGCTCTTGTGGCAGGCGGTGCAACATGTGTTGCAGTCGGATTGCCCGGCTGCAGCAACACCGTCGTCAGCCCCTCAGGTGGGATATGCCATCCATCTGCTGCAGACGTCAGCTTGGCATGATATAAGAAGATCAGCAGTCTCGCAAGCCAGCATGCTCCAGGATGCACAGCACATACTGTTGTTCCTGGGCAATCCGTGGGAAGTCGATGGACTACAGGTGACAACTTTTCTGTGCGACACTTCAGGCGCTGATGGGGTGGACGCGTTCAGCCTGGAGGCGATGGCGGATGCGATTGCAGAGCTGGTACGCGGCATCGCGGCTGACATCCAGTACTCAGATGTCAGCCTCGTGGGCTACTCCCTGGGGGGCCGCCTGGCGTTAGCGGTCGCCGCCCGGAACCCCGCCATTGCCAGCCGCATCGCAGTCGTGTCTGGCAGCCCCGGCCTCACAGGTGCTGCAGTCCAGGACGTGCTCTGCTGCAACTGCGTGCCTGCATGTCGTTCACTTGCCCATGACTGCCCACGGTCACGTGCACAGGTTTGATGATGTCTTGCACAGCCAGGCCTTGCTGCAGCGGTCGTCAAACCTGCAACGTGCACCCCTTTGATGCAACCAACCCTTCCGTTGAACATCCAGGCTGTCCACGCAGGCACAGCAGAGCGCGCCGCCAGGGCTGCGCGGGACAGCCGCCTCGCCTCCGCACTGCTGCAGGGTGGCCTGCCCGCCTTTGTGGAAAGCTGGTACCGCGGCCCGCTGTGGCGCCAGCTACGGGCCCACCCCAGCTTCGAGCGCGTCGTGCAGCACCGTTCCACAGCAGGTGCTGCTCATCCTATCTGGGATCGGCAATCACATTCAGCACAGTCCACACTGCGGTGGCAGTGAGCAGAACCCGGCGGGCGGTGATCGCATGCTGAAGCCTCACGCTGTCTGTCAGGTGGTCGTTCAGGGTCGGATGCTGGTGCGCGTCGCGCTGTGACAGGTGATGCAGCGGCGCTGGCGACGGTGCTGGCAGCGGCGAGCCCCGGGCGGCAGGCGCCCCTGTGGGATGCGCTGCCGCGGCTGCAGGCGAGGCTGCTGTTTGTCGCCGGCGGCGAGGACGCCAAATTCTCGGCGCTTGCATGCCGCATGGCGGCGGCAGTCAATGACGGCAGCGGCGGTGACGATGCAGCCCGTGCTACTGCAGCAATGCTTGCGTCGGGCTCACCAGCCGCCAACGGCAGTCACAAGACGGCTGCGGCGCAGACAGCGCCCGGCAAGGCAACGGCGGCAGAGGTGCCGGGCTGCGGCCACACGGTGCACCTGGAGCGGCCGGAGGCGCTGGCATTGCTGCTGCAGGAGTTCTTGCAGCAGTGAGGACTGCTTGTAAGACTTGCTCAATTGTGGCCCTTTGATATTTCATTGCCGCATTGACATTTACGCTTTGACATTTACGCTTAACATATAGTAGGCAGGCACTGAGAGCAGGCAAGTGTTGACAGGCTCGAGCTTGCCCTGGCCGCACGGTCCGTACCAAGGTGATTCGTGTCTGCGGACTCGATTGTGTTGGTATGGTCTCGTCAATGCCGGAAAGGTCGGTGGCATCACTAGAACAGCAATGCCGCCAACATCCGGTGGTGCATGCTGACATCCAATGCGGCGGCCATGCACTTATCTCGACGCACCGACCAAAGCTTGTATCCATGCTAGTAGAGACGCCTGCTGATGCTGCAACACAGGTTTTGTTGCCTGATGACATGTTGACAATGTGAAGACAATATCAAATTTCCTAACCCTCAAAATTCCGACACCTTCCAGGCAGAATCCGGCGCGCCCTGCGTCGGTCGGGTGGTCGCGCTGCTGTCCACTAGCCATGTTTCGTTGTGCGACCGCCTTCTATGAATCTGACACATGCAGTCCTGCTCTTGCTTGTGAGGATCTGCTGTGCAGCGGTGTTCAGGCCGTTGTTTGCCATGACCGACCGGTTAAATCTAGGGGGCAGGTGCAACACCACCAAAACTGTGTATGTGCATCGTGTACGCTCAGCGTATCTTCATTCAGCGCAAAAGCAGCTGCTGAGAGGGCCAGCACCTGTGAAGACACGGCAGGCAGCCACCAGAGGCAACACAACATCGACAGCAGCCTTCCTGAAATCCTGGCTGAGGTTAGGCAGGTCTGATGAGCCAGCGCAGGCAGAGGCGGCGGCGTCGATTCAGCAGACGCTGCTGCAGCAGCCTCCAGCAGATTCAGCGCCTCAGACTGCGCCGCCGGCGCCACTGCTGTCCGGCTCTGGCGGTGCGGCACTCACCGCTCGAATGTTTGCAGTCAGATGGTTGTGCCAATGCTGACACATGCCACGGCTCAGAATGCTTATCAGGCTCATGCTGCGTGTGCAGGTGGCATCTTCTATTTCTGGTTAGATCAGTTGATGCGGTGCACAGCTTGCAGGCTGTTGTTGCAGAATCATGTGCGCGCTATCTCATGCCCTCGCTGTCTCATGTCTGCTGTACCACCTATTGCTGCAGGCAGCTGGGTGTTGTGAAGTACCTTTCCGAGCGCTTCGACCTGACAGATCCGCGACTGGCCTTTCTGGGCGCCTCGGCTGGTAGCCTCATGGTGGTCCTTGCAGCCTGCGGCGTGCCCGCGGGTGTGCTCCTGGCATCTCTGACTGCTGCAAGGGCATTGCAGTACCTCGCATCGTGCTGATGCGTTGCAAGAGGCCACAGCCACAGCCACGACCCTGACGCCCTTCCACAGCCTTACACCAGATGCGCATCGATGTATGGGGGAGCACAGGGTCGGGAAAAAAACAAGCTCTTGTGGTGCAGACAATGCGCTGGCGGGCGCGCACAAGCTGGCCCTGGAGCACGGCATCTTCGAGCGGCCGCTGGGCGTCGCCGGCATCTGGGGCGGCCTCATCCGCCGGTGGCTGGACGACCTGTTGCCTGACAACGCGGTGGATCTCTGCAGCGGCCGCGTGCGAATGGTCGTCACGGAGGTGGGCACCTGATGTTTTGCTTCGTATTCATATTGAATGTGCTCAATGCCGTTGCCAGCATCTGGAGCGGCTTCATGAGTGCGTGTGGCTTGCACGGGTGACGTTTCCCTTGCCACATGGGACAAATCCAACCCGGGATCTTCTCAGCTCGTTACATGCCATTGTGACACTCGGTGGCTTGCGTGCAGGTGCCATCCTTCAAGCAGGTGTACCTGGACGAGTTCCAGTCGCGGGATGACTTGCTGGATGCGGCGCTGGCGTCGTCGCACATACCCTTCCTACTCGACTGGCAGCCCACAGCCCGCGCAGCTGGCAAGCGCTTTATAGGTGCGGCCCACCCTGTACCATCTGCAGCGCCACAGTGCATTTGTTCAATCAGCGCACTTGGGTATGCATCCCTGATCTGCCAACACGGGAGGCAACTCGAGCCCGGCACAGCTTGGGCCAGGACTGGGTCATGTCACATCTGACCATTGCATTCCGGCGGTGCAGACGGCAGCCTCAGGGACTTTCTGGAGTGGAAGAACAGCGACCTGCTGACGTGCAACGGCGCCGCCTTTGTCGTGGACTACAGCCAGGTGCTCAGACGTACATCGCACAGCTTGCTGCTGAATTGCTACCTGCCATGCTCTGTCTCACACGTGGTTCCAAATGCTGCACACTGTCGACTGGCTTATGTCTCGTCAAAATGCAGGACGAGAAGCTGAAGACAGCGCGGCTGGACTTCGTCAAGCTGCGGCAGTACGAAGAGGTGCGGCATTCCACAGTCGGGCCAAGGGCGCGGCCTGCTCGAGCCACATGTGCTGAGCAGACCACCCAGTAGCTCATCATGCAGACGCTTGGCATACTGTCGAGCCAGATGCACACCAACTGGATTGCTGCGGTCACTGAAAAGAAGAAGCAGCCGTGGATGAGGGCTACACAATGCGCAGCGCTGTAGACTTCGCTCACTATCGTCTTCAATCACCTGAGTCACCGTGTCCGTGGCGTGCCCGGTGCAGGTGAAGGAGCTGATGAACATGGGCTACAACTACGCGCAGCGCATGGACGCCGCAGGGCGCCTCGACCCGCACTTTGGCATCGCAACGCGGCGGGAGTTCCAGCCGCAGCCGGCGGCAGCTGCCGCCTGAGCGGATGGCGCGGGCAGTGCCGCCGCAACTCGACCGTGCTTGATGAGCTGTGAACATACGCTGTGCCAGGCATCAGCGACGAAGGCAAGCTCCAGCAGCGCAGACAGCGCTGCAATTGCATCCTGATTTTGGCATTGCACCACAAATATCCAGGAATTTTCAGGATCAGGGGTTCAGCCTTGTTTTCGTAGGTCGATCGAAGTATCAGCCTCGCCACTATTGCTCACCAATTGGCACAGTGCACAGATTGGGCAGCGCATTTACTTAAATGTGCTTGTAGTTTGCAACACTCTTGATTCAAAAGCTAGGCGCTATCTTGCACACACTTTTCTCACACTCTGGGCCTGCTCAACCCAAAGATGCTGGCAATTCATCAAGATACCGCTAGACCCTTCGGACCCACTCGCACTGCCGCTGTTCTATGAGGTGGTGCGGCACACACGTGACACCAATTCGCAAGTTCGTAGCATATTCAATGGACACCTGATGGGGAGCTGCAAAGGAATACACGTATAAATGAAGCCCTGAAAAGCAAGTACAACGGCTAGCTGGCATTGGCGGAGCCCGCATGACTGCCGCATGGTTCCCCCGCATCCTGCTGCAGCTCAGTTGCAAGCGCTTCACAATTGCCCTGATCCCCACGTCTGCCGCTGCGCCGGCTCGGGTCATCACTTGTCGCGTGTCTGCAGGAAAGTGGCCCAGTCCACCAGCGCCTCCACAACGCTCCGCAGGCGCGCCTCGACTCTGGGGTCCAGCAAGGCCCCGGTGTCCTCGTCAAAGAAGGGGGCATCCCTCAGCGACAGCGCCAGCCGCGGGGTGTTCAACAGGTGCATGTCCAAAAAGCCGTCTGCAGGCGCAGGACAGCGCAGTCAAGCGGTTGTTTGTATGCCAGAATAGGCAAGGGTGCTTGCAGCGGCAGCACAAGGTGTGCGGTGCATCGGGTAGTGTGACAATGTGCACTGCAGAAGCGTTGCGCCAGAGGACCCACTGCTGGCGCGCAGCGACTGCTGCCCTTTGATGCCGCCGCTGGTGCCACCGACGCTGACCATGGCGGCGGGCTTGCCCTGCCACTCGCTCCTGGGCTTCGGCACCGACGCCCAGTCGAGAGCGTTCTGCATTTACACATGCATTTATAGGACAGGTGTGGCAGCTGGCAGTGGATGTGCTTGTCACCGCGACCATACACGAGCCCATGGTGCTTTGGTCAGTAGCCTTAATGATGCTCTGGGATGCGCAGTGCGCCTTAAAGACTGTGTGCTAATGAAACTCTCAATATCAAAGTCGGAATACAGTGCAGCCACGATGCGACACACCTTTAAGGGTGCTGCCATGCACCAGTTGTACTCAGGAATGGAGAACAAGATGGCATCAGCCTCTTTAACCAACAGTCTGAAGCGCTCAACCGTCAGCGGAAACCTGCACATGTGCAATTGAGGAAGCGCTCCACTGAGTCGTGCCAATTTCTGGAGACGCACTCAACAGTGTTGAAAAATACACATCGGAGCAATGCAAAAGAAGATATATGCGACATCATGCCATCAACTTCTATCCAGAGCATCATGATCCAACATGCGCCGATTCCGGCGTATTGCATGCACGCGTCTCGATGGAGGTGCACCACTGCAGTGGTGATGACAATGCTTCTGTCGTGCAGTTCCGGCCATCAAGGTTTTCTTACCTTGCACCCTCCTCGGTGTCCACTATCAAGTCTGTGTTGATCACCGGCAGGTCATCAATCCGCGCCAGTTCCATCGTCGCGTCAGGAGGCAGCAGCTGCGGACCAATGCCAGTCAACTACGTCAGCATATCCAGTGAGCATAGGTTTGGCGACGACGACTGCCTCCGGCATGCGAACGCCAGTGCGATGCAGGTGCGCACGGTGGTGCACCTGCACATACCTGCTGCGCGGCACGCAGCAGCCCCGTAATGTGAGACTCCTTCCGGAGAGAACCACTGATGGCTAGTATGTGCATGCCGTCCTCCTGCTGTGCAGGCCTCGTGGCTCTTCCTACGTAAGCTAATGACTGTGCAGGCTGCACAGGTTGATGTTGCAACAGCAAGTTGCGCCATCAACTTGCTCATGTGCCTGTGCAGGAGGGTGTGAGTTGCGATGACATTGCAGGAGTTTGGACTCCAACCTTGTGATCAGCGGATATGCAATTGCAAGTCGATGTATGGACAGACAGGATTTCGACGGCCAGCTGCAGCCGGGGACCTAGATCTGTGAGTGAACAACACTATGTACGTCATTATCGCCAGTTGCAGAGCTAACATCGTGAGATGGGCAAGCGGATCCTCAGGTGGTATCGTCATGCATGCTGTAGAATTGGCCAAACAATTGCGGACACACAAGCTGTAGGTGTAGGAAATCCAGACCTGCTGGCCGCACATGCCCCTCTTATGCTGACCAACAGCTGGTAAATGTTGGTGCAAGACCTCCTGCCTGCTTGCTTGCCTAGTCATGAGAGCCCCCAAACAACGAGAACAGATTTGAATCAACTGAAAGTCACTCCGACTCGCTGCTGCATGTTTCCGAAGGCATGATGTGACGGCATCATCGCCACCCTGTGATGGCGCCAATGATGCCATGGCCAAGCAATGTATACGTGAGCAATCCCCGCGAGCTGAGCCCTCCTCTTCTCAAATCTCCCGCTGCAGCCAGTCGAACCCTTCCAAAGAATTATGCCGAGCGCTGCTGCAGGAAGCTGGCCCAGTCCACCAGCGCCTCCACAACAGACTTCAGGCGCCCCTCGATTTTCGGGTCCAAAAGCTCCCCCGTCTGCTCGTTAAAGAAGGGGCCGTCCTTCAGGGACAGCGTCAGCCGCGGGTTGGTCATCAGCTGCATGTCCAAAAAGCCGTCTGCGCATGCAGAATGCCAGGTTTTAGCGCCAGTGCCTGCAGTGTCTGAGACGATGAATCAGCAAATCATGTGCTGGCAGCAGCATGACTGGATGTCGCTGCACACATCCGTCAGCTGAATGTTGCACTGCGGAATCGATAGCAGGCGATCTGTGATCAGCTGACAGGCGCTGCCAAGGGACTTACTGCTGGCGCGCAGCGCCTGCTGCCCATTGATGCCGGCGTAGCCCCCGGCAATAGTCACCATGGCGGCGGGCTTGCCCTGCCACTCGTTCCTGGGCTTTGGCCGCGAACCCCAGTCGAGGGCATTCTGCAGATTCAACACATCTTGGTGACATGCTGTCTGCCTCCGTGCATTTACTTTATGCAGAAGGTGGTGCGCAGGCTGAACATGTGTACTATCGTTCTATTGACTGATGATATCTACACGTCCCTGCGGGTGCAGACCGAGTCACACCATATTTGTTCTGTCACTTGAGTCGCAAGTCGTACTTACCTTCATAGGTGCTGCTATGCTGAAGTTATACTCGGGGTGACCAAAGAGCACCGCTTGTGCCTCTCGGACCTGCAGGCAGCCTTACAGGGCATTCGGCGGCATCAACGGGGGCGTGAACAAACAGCAGGCACAAATCCTGGCCACCGGCAGCCACCAGTCAGACTCTCATACGACACCTGTGTGCGGAAGCGTTCGACTGTCGGCGGGAATCTGCAGGTGTGCACATCATGCCGTGAGATGCCACTTGCCAGAGCGATTGAACGTCGTTTTTAGACCCTTCGGTATGTCTGAATAGACATCAGCCACCCACGTGTATTCAAGGGAGTCATTCACCTTGTTCCGCCTTCTATATCCACTTCCAAATCAGTGTTGATGAGAGGTAGGTCGTCGATCTGCGCAATGTCCATGGTCACACCCGGGGGCAGAACCTGAAGAGGAGAACATGACAACTGTCGAGGATAACTGCAGATGTTGGAGGGATCACGCACATCTGCTGGATGCGCCATTTCTGTTGCACCGCATGCATGCGGCACTGCTCTGTGTCACCTTCTGAGCGGCCTTGAGCAGCATGGTATTGTAAGAACCCTTTCTGATCGAGCCACTGATACCAAGTATGTTCATGCTGCCTGTTGTTGTCAGCCTCCGCGCTTGGATGCCGACCTGTTGCGGCGTCGGCCGCAAGGGTTGCATGAGCAACTTGCTCATGTTCATGTGCCGGCAGGTGCGGATCGCTACCCTCAAAGCAAGCAAAAGGCGTTGACGCGTCGATGGAAGTGACTGAGAGCGGATTCGTATATAGCATCGGCTGCTGCACCTGACGAGATGGCCTGCGCAGGGCTACGTAATTCTGCGGGACTCTCGGCGTGTCGACACTGCCATGTTCCCCCGATGTGCCGTCCCAGGAATGTGCATCTCCACTGCCTTTCTCACCGGTGGACCGCTCCGAAACGAATAGCGTCATCATTTGTACATTTTACGCGCAGTCGAGTAGACCGCAAGTGCGGGAGGGCTTGAGTCAACTGCTTCCAGTCCACTGTGGTACTGGTGCGAGCGCGTTTTTCGCAGTCATTGTTCCGCTCGCACACAACAGGCTCCAGCTTGGTTTTCTGAGTTTAATTGCATTTGCTCGCGTTTCAGGCTCGTTGCCGCGGTTGTTTTGAGTTGCTGCGACGAGCACTACCAGCGTTGATCTGTTGCAACAGCCAGCTTCTTGGCATCGCCAGAGAGCTTCAATTGACGCAGCGATTGTTGCAACGTGCTTGAGACATCTGAGACACCTCTGCAGATCGGTTGGGGCGGCGCGCGGGCTGCCAGCAGCGATTTGCCACAAGTGACCCCTTGGCCATCACCCAGGTGCCGGGTGATAGCTAGGCGTCTGCACGACAGTACAGCGGCGGCGCGGCCCACTTCTGAGCTCGACGCAATGTCCTTTGACGATCAAGCCATGGGGTGAGCGCTCGTGTCCACGCCACTGCAATATTATATGGCGGTTTTGTAATATGATGAGGCGTTCCCAGCTGCCTGGTGGCATACATCGGCTTGCCACGACGATTTTGCAGAGGTCGTGCGCGTCAGCAGCTCAGGAGGTGTTGTTTGCGCTTTGGAGCTATGCTGTCGTCAGGGCTGGCGTCGCAGGGTGACCCCCGCTGTCCCAGGTTTTAGTCACTGGCAGCCGCCGTAGGTGCCTCCTCGCAAAGTCCGTGCTGGTTTGCACCCCGGCAGCGTCCTGCCCGATCGACCGAACAGGAGAAGCAGCAGGGCGCTGAACGTATCTGCCTCTTGGCAATGGCCTGACTCTGATTGTGATGATTATGGCTGGCCTTGTGCACACAGGCAGCTTGCGCCTTCCGCCGTGGAGCTCGCGGCTGCATACCCCTCTCTGGACCTCAGCAGTGGGACCGAAATCACATGCCTGCAGGACGCCTGCGAGCAGAAGGTGCACAGCTGCCAGGCTCACGTAAGCAGGCATTGGCTAAGCGGAAGTGTTCTGCAGGACCTGAGAATGTGTTCTCACCTAAGTATGGTTGATTGAGCATCACGCACATGGGCTGATGGTGGCTGTCTGCCGCGGAAGCAGGTGCCACAACTCTTCAACGCCAGCCACTTCCAGCATCTGCCGGCGGTCATCACCAGTGCCGTGGACGGCCTCTGCTTCCCGCAGTTTAGCCCGCCGCAGAAGCTGCTGGACGATGGCCTGGCCACGAACAGCATCTGGGCTGCCCTGGGAAAGAGCGCTGCCAGCAGCGGCAGCGCCGCTGACCTCAGCAGCAGCAGCGCCGCCACGGCATCCCGTGCCGGCAGCAGCCTCAGCAGCATGCTCAGCGGCATCAGCGATGCCAGCTCGGTGGGCCAGAACGACACCAGCACACCGCCCAGCAGCTGGCCCAGCCCTCGTCAGGTGTGAGAGGCCGGCTTGCTGCGTTACCGCTGCCACTTCAGGGCAGACGGCAGCGTGCCGTATGCATGCTGCCCCTGTGTGGCATTAATGTGCAGCCTGGCGGCATCTGTACTGCATAGTGATCACGCCACTACGGACCCCATGCCGTTCACAGCAATGGACTGCCTGAATGAGCATTCAGTCTGAATGTCAAAAGCACATCCAATAGTATGAGCACCTCATGTTGGCACTTGTTGATCAACAGGTGCTGCCGCAGCAGCCGGCAGCCTGCAAGCCGCCGGTGGCGCTGCCGGCGCCGTCGGGGCAGGGCGCCATGCTGGTGGACGCCTCCTCCGGCCGCCTCGAGTGGGTCCAGCCCAGCGGTGCGTCTTAATGTGCTCCCCTCATCAGCTCTGAGGTTTACTGCATGTATACCTAGAGCTGGAGTTGGATGCGGCATGCCGTGGTTGCATACGATGAGCTAGGATGCCCCCATTGTCGGCATGCTGGTCTGGCAGATTGCTGAAAGCGCTCAAATCTGAAGTTATGGTTGAGTTGCTACAGGGCCGCGCAAGGCGGGCGAGGGCACCGAGCCGGAGCAGCAGGGCATCGTCAGCTTCACCCTGCTGCCGCAAGGGTGAATGGTGTTTTCTTGCTGCCTGATTTTCCACGTCATTTGTATGGCATGTTGACTGGACCTGCCAGTATCACGCAGACTCACACCGCGTTGCTCGATCTGCTGTGATGGTGCTAACCAACGACACCCTGCTCATGCTGCTGCAGGGGGGCCATGATGAGCATCACGCTGCTGGCCAGCGGCTTCGTCATTGGTGCGATTCCACACCCTGTTCAGCTACCGTTTCCCTTAGCCTGTGGGCCTGAAACGCAACCTGGGATGTGCGCCTCACCATTGTGCTGCATGCATGCAGGACGGACGGCGCCTCCATGGGATAGTGTGAACTCTGTCTACCCGTGAATCATCCCACGCCCATTCGCTGAACATCATGCTTCCTCATGTGCAGGTCCTTCAGGGTGCTCGGTGCGGGAGCTGGCGCGCGTGACGGGGGCCGACATCAAGTCCTGGTCCGACAGCTTTTCCTCTGCCGGCGGGCCCCGCCCCTCCCGCACCTTCCTGCTCCAGGTTGCCAACCCTCGCCTGTTTCACATCTTTCCTCACCATCCTGGTTGCGCTTGTGCACTGTCTCTATGCCTGCACATGTCCACGGCGTCTGCTGTGCTGCTTGCTGATCATGTTTGCCTCTGCCATGCACTCCCAGATCATTTTCACTCCATAATCTGACTGCAGCGCGGCTGTTGTCAGCTCCGACATGCCTCGTTTCATCGCCTAGCTGATGTGCTGGCGACATGTGTGCAGGGCCCGCCGGGGTCGGTGCTGACGGCTGCAGAGGTCATCGCCGAAGCTGTGGTGCGCTACAAGTACCTGTGCGAGGGCGCCTGCTTCGGTGCGTGATGATTACATCGACGTATTCAGCACCATGCATGGCTCCACTCTGTTGTGGCGGTCAGCACATGCACAAACGTGGAAGTCCTCCACTGTCAACTGCTGCAAAGCTGCTGCATGCACAGTTGGTGGTCCTGCCCGCTGGTCACTGAGCCTGCCTTTGCTCGCTGTCCCAACTGCTGCAGGGCAGCAGGTGTCGCGGATGCAGGTGGTGCGTGGCATGACGTTTGTGTACCTGCCGCCGCCGCGGCGCAAGGTGCCTTACGCCGCCGCCATCGCCTCCGCGCCCCTGCCCCGGTGCGCAATGTAAATTTACTCCTCGAGCCCCACCCCTGCTGATTTGGACACCTGGTCGCATGGAGCACTCTGCCATGTCCGGCATCTGTGCTGCCTCTTTCGAGCCAATCCTTGATGCTCTGCTGCCTTGATTCTGCATGCACAGGGCTTGAAACAAATTGAAGATATGATCCTGACCATCTTCGTCACCGACGAATGTCGCACTCTGCTGTAGGTCAACGGCCGGCGCCTCCAACGCTGCACCGCAGCCCAGGCCATCCACTCGCCTCAACGCCGCAGCACCCGCCTGGCCGCCGCCGCAGCTGCAGCCCACCCTGCAGCACAAGGTCACCCTGCAGCAGCCGCAGCACATCCTGCAGCGTAAGAAGGCCACTGCGGGCGGCCGCTGCCTCGACGGCGTGCCGTCACTGCGGCTGCAGCAGCTGCCTAGCAATGGCAGCATCTGGTCCGCCGCAGCTGAGAGTTCTGGCACAGGGTGGCCGGCAGCCGCAGCAATGACGGCTGGAACAATTTCCCAGCTGCGCTGAAATGACCACTGGCAAACCCCGAGGCCGCCCCTGAAGACACGGCTCGACCGAAGATGGATCCAGTCAAGTTGAAGATGATTCCTGCTGAAGCCCTCGGCGCTGGCCACATTGGACCACGCTTTGGATTTTTTCAAAGGCAATGCGGCCACTGCACACGAAGCACATTTCGCAGTGGATATTTCTCTGGACCGCAGTTGGCGTTCCCAGCACCAGCAGGCGGCTGCACTACATCACATGCAGGCGGGCAAGCGGCACACGGTAGAGTTTCCCGCCCAAGACACTGCAGTGCGCGCACAATTTTCCGGTCGCCACAATGATTTTGTGCGAACAAGATGCGGCGACGCGCTGGCTTTTTGTTGGCATCAGGTAGACAGACATGTCAGGACATGCATGCAGCGACTCGGCACATCCCGATTGCGCTTAAGGTGTTGTGTCTAGGACAGAGGCGAGCGGAGGGCCATGCATGCAGTCAGCAACACATGGTTGGAGCTGGTGCAGATGCACATTCGACAACTAGGTGACATCGGACAAGGTAGTCGAAAGGTGTGGTGCTTGATCATGAGACGACGCAAGATCAGCTTGTAGGTAGGAGTCAGCAGGATGTAGGCAGGAGGGTTGAAACAGAGGTTGATGTTGTGGGCATGTGCTTAGTTGACGAGGCATAGCCGTAGAGGCGAGCCTGTGCCGCTGCAGGCTATGATGATCCACGGCGGCTCAAGTCTTGTTGAGTGTTGATACCATCAGGGTTGAGCTTTGTGTGATGTACTTTGCCTGCTCGCTTGCAAACCAGTGATTGCATCAGGTAATGCTCCAACACAAACCAGCCAAAAAACATCGGCAACAGCTTGCAATGCAGTGCCGCCAAGATTGCCATCAGACTACTGCCTGTTTGTCTATATGTGCTGACGTTCCACAGTTCCACGGATGTGTCAAAATTTAGCTTGTACATCAGCCAAGCTGATCGATAGTCCTACAGGACGGTGACATCTCTTCATCCCTCACTCTCTTCCGATGAAACCTACTGAGATTGGGGACACATCAGGCTATTCCTTTATCGATTCTTTGTTGTTGCTGCCCTGCAACCCGCCGTCGCTCGCACCCTATGCTGCACTGTTCTGATTGCAGCTGCCAAGCCCCGTGTCTGCGGCCGCCGCACCATCTTGTCATGCTTGGTTACCTGACATCTCTGGCCTACCGCACCAGCTGCTCACGCAGCGAGGTCTGGCGGCTCATCTGGCGGTGCAGGTTGGTCCACTCGTCCAGCACAGCGCCAGGGCGTTGCGAGCGGCCGTGGAAGAAGCGCAACACCTGCAATGTGGACCAGGTTGGTGGCTTCCTCAGAGTGACCCACGACTCTTGGACAACCCAGACTCTGTGATGCCGTATCTACCGTTTGCTGGACGTGAATGACCACATTGCACTCTGCGTCGCAGGCTTCAGCTGATACTCTGACCGTTTTGGAATGTACGGAGCTCAAATGTTGATTCAAATGTTGGCAATGGCAGACGCACCGCGTCGACAGAGCCGACCACGCTGCCGTCTTGGCTCTTGAGCGCCAGCGACGCCTCCTCGTGGTCCGAGGCCAGCACCTGTCATTCAGCATGCGTGCTTGTTGATGCTCACGTACGCTTGTCGAATGTCTGCAGGCAAACAGCGCAATGCAGCAGGGTGCACTGCCACCACAACATGCACGCCGTGCACTTGACGCAACACACAAAGGAGATGCATCGAGGCAGGTGTAGCGGGTGGGCCAGGCGCTAACCCGGTCCAGTGGATGCTCCGCTGCGCCCAGCATGCCGTCGGGGCCCATCACGGTGATGCGCACTGCGCTTGCATCGCGGGCCGCCGGCACCGCGATGCGCTCATTCCAACCGGCACCCTGCCAGCAGAAACAGGATGGTGACTCACTTCCAACGCAAGCAATGCAGCAGCTCGCAATCCTTGCGGAGCATTAGCAGGGTAGATAGTACCACTCCGACAGCAAACCTGCATGAGGTGGTGGAAATTTCGATTAGCATGTGCAGATGGCAGCAAGCGGTATACTTGGGGGTTGTACAGTGTGCAGACCATGACACGTCTCGCATGAAAACGATACCGAGTGCCTGCATCTGCTGCAGATGCGCATCTAGCGCAGACCGACCGAGCGCAGGTCGTTGCGTGACGAAACCTCTCACTACCAGATCGAGAGTCGCACATGCAGCCGCCGGTGATGCAGAATGTTTACGCAAGCCGACACAGCGCAGCGATGATCTGCATGCTCGGCAGTTACAGCAGTTCGGCGTGCAGCTGCAACGTACTGTAACGAGCCAGTCGGAAGCGGCACGGCGCTGAGCTGTCAGGCGTGCTGCGGCACCGCTAGCGGCGTGGCACGCTTGCTCCAAGGTGCCACAATCTAGATCGCGGAGCCACGCATGGGTCGCGGGTGGACGATGCAGGATCAGAGGCTGGGTGCACCTGCCGAATTCCCCCCAAGATGCTGGCGGTGGCCGACTCTCCGGTGCCGACCACCTCAAGGCTGACCCGCTGCGCGCTGACAAGCTCCGTGCTGGACAAATGCGCCGACAGGCGACCAGACGGCGCCATGGCTCGTAGATTTCGGTGCCCACGAAGATACTCCACGCGCAACCGTGCTGACTGTATGTGCCACCGGCGGCGCAAAACCTGTAAACTGCAACCGCCCCACTGTTGTGAGAGAAGAATGCTTCAGAACCCACTGCAAATACGCGGAGCAGTTTGTGGCGTTCAGCATGGCGTGGGGTCCATGTGCGTGATGGATCTGCGCACGTGTTATCTGGGAAAGGGAGACATCTGATCGGGGCCCCTTTCGCCGTAGAATCCAGATTCGCCTTTGGCGTGGATTCGAGATGGGAGGGCTGGTGGACTGGTGTCACGGCTGGGGGAAAATTGTTGATGCAGCTCATCAGCCGACGGTCGTTCGAAAAACGTTTCACAGGGCTAGAGCCGGCAGCAGAGGCTGCCATGCTTGTTGTAGCGCATGCAACCTTGGCGGCAACCGCGGACGTCATCAGCATCATGGCCATGTAGGTCTCAAATGTGGGACCAGCGTTCAAAACCAGCACTTCGGACCACTCAAGATTGCTCGTTTGGCATTGCTACTTCGATCAGAGCACCCCGGGCGGCGGCATCAGTTGCTGTCACTTCAGGTGGGGACAGTGTGCCTTCAAAAAGCAAATTGCAGACGCTCAGGCGCTGGTCAAGTCAGCACTCATGAGCATGGCTCTCGCTGTCGGATCAGTCTCGTGTACTGGCCAGGCTCGTCTTCTGTGCTGCTTGGTACCGCTTTGCGCCGGCATAGCAGCCCACGCCCTGCATCATGCCAGGACACAGCATGGGGCAATGTCAATATGACCGTCTGACCAGATCAGACCTGCTTGGTTCAGTGAGTGGCAGGGTGTTGGATGTGCCATCGAGGTCATTGCAGACGAATCTGAATGCACGGCAGAGCCTGTGCAGGCGATGATGCAGCAAATAAAAGACTGCGATGCGCACCGCGACGGTGATGAGGTAGCCCGTTACGCTCGTCACGGTGTAGGGGTTGCGGAAGATGAAGATGGACAGCGCCGTGGTGAGCACGCCCTTGGCATTGCCCAGCACTTGCAGCGTGAGGGCGCTGGTGTACCTCGTCACCTGAAACAGACCGCAGCATGTGCGGTGGCTGCAGTTAGTGTAACGCGCTCAGAAAGCGACGAGCATCAGGTTATTGCGCTCAAATCAGGCTCATGCCGCAGTCTGAATGCCCCAGCGCTGCGAGTTGCATTGCATACCAGGAAGTTGGTGAGGTTTGTGAAGTAGGCCAGAAAGGCGTTGAACGCCAACAGCCACAAGAAGTTGGGCTCCCGCACTCCCATCTCCATTGCCTCCCTGTGTTGTGTCAAAGCACATGTGTCAGCTCAGCGACCTGTCCTCGTGCACATGCTGCTGACGTGTGGAGAGTTTCAGGGCACAGGGCCACAAAACAGAGATGAGAATTGGAGGGCGACCTCGGCACTCACCGCACGACGGTGGGCTCCAGAACCAGCACCGCGGGTATGAGACACAGCGAGGCTATAGGTGCCATCCACCTGGAATCCCACGGAGTGCGCAGTGAGTGCAGGTGAAACATGAATATGTGCACCCAAAACCAACATCTTAGTGAACCGTCTGACAATAGCTCAGTGCACCTGAGCAAGTTGAGCGAGTCCATCTTCTCGCTGGGGTCCATGAGCAGCATGCCCTGACAGGCGAGACAACAGGAAACATTAGCCAGAAACACCCATGTTCATGCATCAAGCGCTCCAATTTTCAGGCTGCAAAGCTGCATGCGCAACCATGATGCCTGTCAAAGGTGGCAAAGCACCTGCAGCACAGACTTCAGGGCGCGCATGGCCGTTGCGATGATTGCTGCCGAGAACCCGGCCATGTCAAACAGCGGTTCCGCACCTGCAGCAGACATGAGTGTCAAGCGTGGTGTTGTGTGGTGGTTGCTAGGGTTGCGCACTTCGGCATTTTGACACATCGATTTGATGACGACGACAGCTGTCTTTTCAGTGCATGACTTGCACCTGTGGCAATGACGATGCCAATCACGACTGGCAGCAGGGCGGCATACACAATGCCTGACTCGCGCTTGCCCATCATTGCGACCGCCAGCACCGCCGTGAACACCGGCGTTGTGGCCCCAATTGCCTGCAATGCCCCAGCACGCACATGTGCACATCCCGAACAGGCTGCTGTGCAGGTGCATCAAGTGCAGAGACAGCACAATCGATGGCAGATGCCGAAGTATGCACGCTGTGTGCACAGATGGTTCATGCATCAGGCAGTGCAATGAGCAACTGCTCATGCTAGCTGCACCTGATTGAACAGTTTCCGAGCACAATTGTGAGACAGCACACAGTCAGAGTAACCCCAACCTCTCCAGAAGCCGCACCTGGCTGAAGGATACCGGGATGAAGCGCAGTGCCACATTGCCCAGCACCACGCTGAGGCAGAACACCACCGCGAGCGCCGCGATCTTACGAAACTGCTCTGGGCTCTTCACCTGGACGATTGGCAGGCAAAGCAAATGGAATGCGCTGGTTTGCACCAAAACGACAGTGCACATTGCAGGACGATATATCCTTGACACGACTGACGTGTTCTGCCCTGATCGACCTGAGTGACGCTGACGGGTATATACTCCTCTGGCTTACCGGCTGAGGTGGCACGATGCGTAAAGCGCCGGCGCCAGCCCCCATTGCCGAGCAGGCCAGCATGTGGCACAGCGTCAGGAACACCGGTCGCCGGAACCCGTACATGCTCAGCAGCCACTTGTTCAGGATCAGCAGCCCCGTGTTGGAGGCATACCTGCGTAACATCATAACAGCACATTGCATCACACCTACATACTGAAAGTACGATACTGTCACAATCCCCTTTGAACGTATTACACAGCCATGCGAACAGTGACTGCTTCAATGTCGCCCACCAGCTGAGAATGACTGTCATAGTCATGATCCATGATGGGAACTGGAAGCTGATGGGGCCGCCGCCGAAAATCACGCTGCTGGACTTGAGCAGTCTGCCGCGAGGCGGCGCCTGCAATACAGACCAATTTTGTTGCTGCAGAGCCAGCAGAACACTGCTGCGATGATAGCTGTCGGTAGTCTCCAGCATTGTGGGGTCAAAGTGCTCATCTGCTGCTGCTGAGCAGCGTTCCAAAGACGCCCCACCTCCGGATGCGTGGACTCCAGCATCGGCTGCCGCTCGAGGTCGACAACCTCTGACTGCAGGAGCGGGCTGCGCGGCGACACCGCCTCCATGACCGGCGATCTCGAGGCGCCAAGGCTTGCTGGCCCGCCATTCGACATGGCACGCTGGCGGCGCTCGTGCCCCGCGCTGCAAGCGCGCTTAGTTTTTGGGCAAGCTTGCGCCGCGCAGCTGTGTGTGCTGCCGGCTGTGCCTCAGCAGGCACACTCTGCTGGCTGCTGTGCGCTGTCACCCTTTGCAGTGCAGCATCGCCGGCTGTTCTATCGACAGCACCTGCCAGGGGACCAATTGCATGTCAGCGGTGGCTGACAGTTGCACAGGCTACAGAAGGACAAGGAGCCACAGGAAAGCATCTGCAAGATTCACCTTGAGGCTTGCAGCGACGCCACCAAAGCTCGTCAGACAGGCCGCTGCAGCATGCAGCTTCTTGACATCCCTGCAACAACAGCAGCCAGCTTCAGCGCTCTGTCACAGACGACACTTGGCATATGCAGGGGTACATAGATGGAAGAAGGATCAGGTGCCGCCGCACCACCTGGGATCGAGCAAGATGGTGGCTCTGCCTGTCTTGACGTCGACGTCCACCAGCTCAAATAGAAAAGCGCCTCCGATGCATCCAAACAGCTGCTGCGCCGCACTGATGATGGCGTCCCTGACGAAAGGTGCCGTGTAGACGGCTGGAGACGCGTCCACGATACTGCAAATCCATCGCCATCTCAAGAAGGATTCCGTCTTGCACAGGTCGGCTGTGAATACATGCCTAAGTACCAACGGCGGGGTCCCGACATGACCCTTTGCAACCACATCAGCTGCAAGGTCAACAAGCACCAGGAACTGGCCCAGTGCTTGGCAACGCCTCGATGTGGATGGCTCAATGACTTGCAGCCACGAGAGCTTCGCTACGCTGGCCAAGCTGTTTGGATTTGAAGGTAATGCTGTGGCAAAACTCAGTATAGACTGCAGGCACGCGGCGCGTGCCTCGTAGCAGATTCAAGCGTCAGTAGAGATCGAGCACTCACAGTTGCACAGCGATCAGAGCGTCTAGCCCCGAGTCGCTGGTGTCGTCTGTCGGGCCCAGTGTGCAGCGAACTTGGCGGCCTCCCTGAACTCGCAACGACTTACGTGCGACGCCTCTCTGGCACTAATGGGTTCAAAGAAGTGTACAAGGCCGCTATTTTGACTTCGGCGTAGCGCGGCCGTGGTGGTTGCGATCAGCTGCCAGCAGGGGCAAAAAAGCGGTGCCAGCCACGGGATTGTGGAATCTGAATTCAACGGACCTTCCTCAAAATTCAGAGGGTCGACCCCATCTCACGGCCAGCTTCTGGGGACTGTCCACAGTGCAGTTGCGGTCTCACAAATCAACAGCTCATGAAAAGGACTGCCTTACAAACATCTGCAAGCTGAAATTTCGTGCAGCAGAGGCTGAAAGCTCAATAGCGCTGTGATTGTAGACATTGGAAGTGCATTGACATGGAGGACAGCAGAGGTGTCAACGGCCACGCAGGATCATATGCCTCGTCTCGAGACCAGCACAATGAAGCTGCTTCAGATGGGGAAGATGCGTCGCTGAGACGAGCAAGCTTTCCTGGCATTGATCCCAGGCAGCTGCGTCGCATCGAAGAGGATGTGAAGAGTACCCTGCACTCACATGGCGACAAGAAGCAGACATGGACATTCAGCAGCTCCGGATGGCTGTTTGTGTGAGTTGGGGCTCTGCTGGCAGCAGGCTTTGTCACGAGCGTGTGCACCCTCGGTCACTGTGTGAGGGCATTTGTATATATAGCTCCGCCAAGCCTGTCATGTTGTCTGTCACGGTGTGCAGGTACTTCTTTGGCGTCATCAAAGCACTGCGAGACCTGAAGCTCAACGAGTACGCACTTATGTCATTGTCATGCTGTAAATGTGGCAGTGTGCGGCGCACTACAGCGCTGCCTTGTAGCAGTCAACCGCAGCTTAGGTGGCCTCATGCTCCGCGAATCTTCATTCCACAGGAACATCCGTGTGATCGGATCCAGCGGCGGAGCATGCGCAGGCAGCTTCCTGTTTCTTCCGGAGGTGAGGCTGCAGGATGCACATGAATCACAATTGTATTGCTCAGCAATTGTCTAATGCTGTGCACCGGACAGGGCTTTTGCACAGCGCAAGCACCAGAACACAAGCTCGCCCAAGAATGCCTTGCCCCACCTCTGTCACTACTCAGTGCCTCCTGAGCGAGAGTCATATTTTGATATACTGCAGACAGACATTGACGCATGTGTCGACTACATCAAGGAGTGTGCGGTTCGAGCGCGCAGCTCGTGGCGCAATGCCCTGCGCATCTCAGAGTTCGTGCAAGGTGAGGTGCGGCATATGGCATGTTGGGTATCAGATAGAGTCCTAAGTGGATACTGAAATGCAAAGGTGCGCGCTGGCCTGCAACACTCTACCAACACAATGCACTGCACCACTTGCGTAATCTGCCAGGTGCTCACCACGTGTTGTGCAGGTGCGATCGACAGATTCCAGCCGCGCGGGGCATTTAGGAAGGTGGAGAGCAGCATGGAGATCAGCGTTACCAAGCTGCAGCCGCCGTGGAAGGGCTGGCCGCTGCGCAACGTGCGCGTCACCCACATGGCCAGCGACAAGCAGATGGGGCAGGTCCGTGCCTCGCAGACTTTTTGTGCCAGAATCCCAGCCTCCTTTTCTCAAGCACAACATGCAAATTTTGACAGCATGGTGAGGACAGTGCAGCCAGTTGCGCTGCCACACGACTGTTCCAAGTGGCAGACCTCAGGCGTGGGTAAGTTGTGGTGCAGCTGAATCCATTTTTCAGAGCCAAGCATGATGGCTGATGCCGCTTTGCTTCACGCATGCTGTCTGATTCCGGGTCTGCAGGCAATAGTGGCGTCGGCGCGCATAGTGCCGGTGCCGCCGGTGGAGGTGCAGGGCGTGGGCGCCTGCATCGACGGCGTGTACACGGACAGCCAGCTCGTCAGCAGCATCCTGCTCGGCCGCAGCTTCTTCACGCTGCACCTGGAGGACGCCATCAGGTGCAGCAATCAGCAAGCGCTCCGTCGGATTGCGCCCAAGTGACAGTGGCTCCCAATACATCTAGGGGCATTCCTGAAGCGCTGCAACTGAGCATGCACAAGGCACTCATAGCATTGGCTCAGGGGGCCTGGAGTTCGCCGTGGTGAACTGTGAGGTTTGCTGCGCAGCGTGTGCCCCTTCTACAGCTCAAGGGCGGACATCGTGCCCTCGCGGTATGTCAACCCGACATGGGCGGCGTACCCGCCTGAGCCGAAGAAGCTGGGCGAGCTGTACGAGCTGGTATGGTTCACGGCAGGAGCCGCACTTCTCTGGCGTCATGAGCAGCAGCCATGCCTCCCATTTGTGTTGTTCCTAAGACGAGTGCTCTGTGAGACTGGCGCTGTGCCAGGCACTCTCAGAGCAGCCGCCAGCAGGAACACAACACAGTTGCGCCTGTTGTGGCAGGGGTACCGGGACTGCATTGCGTGGTTGATGAAGAATGGCAAGCTGCCATACGGCGTGGCGGATGCGGACGTCAGCGACACGGCAGACAGCAGTGGCGAGGTGCCCGCCTGGCGACGCCGGCTGCAGGACACCCTGGCCAGCGTCCAGGCGCAGGTGCATACAGTTCTTCACATGAAGTGATCTGTACCCCAGTGATGCAGGACAGCCTGGCCAGCGTGCAGGATCAGGTGATCATTCATTCGTAATCCAACAATTTGTCACACAAACGAAACAATTGTGTGCCTGCCGGTGGCGTAGGGTGCCTCGAAGGTATCAGTTGCAGCTGTGTCCTGTCAGTGAGTGGCAGTAGGCACTGTTGAGTCTCTGTTGTGTTTTGTGCACTGCCGAGCACCGGGATGCGCAAAATGCACACATGTCCCTTGCAAAACTTTACAGTTGCTTTCAGCACACTGAAACAAGCGCACGCAACTTTGGACATCACGTTTGCAGCTTGCGAGTGGCTGGCTGCTGCGGCCATGTGCTGAGGCACATCGGATTACTGGGACACAAGTGAACACACAAACTGGGCATGGATCCGGTCTGTGCTCTGCTGCAGATGTCGGAGGGTGCGGCAGTGCTGCGGGACAGTGCGCAGGCCGCTGTGGGCTGCGACGCTGCGGCAGAGGAGCTGGTGACTGGTGAGCGTCTGTCTGCCCGTCCAAATGATGCGCAATGGGGCATCACCCATTTGAGCTTGCTGGATGAGGCGCTGTCCTTCCTTCAGGCTGTTGGTGAGCGGCTGGCAGTACTGTGCGTCCTGTTTGCTTCCTTGATGTGGGCAAAACACGTGCAACTGTCAATGGCTCTTCGCTGGGTGCCATGTGAACCTCGTACTCCATGCAGAGGCGGTGACGGGATTCCAGTCGGTGGTGTCCTTCCTGGCGTGGTGCCTCATCATCGCGGAGATGGTTCTGAACTCGTGCATCAGCGCCACGGTGGCGGCCTGGTCCCCCGTGCTGCCCGTGGACCGCCGCGAGAGCTGGAAGCGCTTCACCGCCGTGTCCAAGTGCGCCCCAGCAGAGCAGAGCATTGCGTATCCCCCTGTCTAGTATCCCTGTCTAATGCAACGATATCTGCATCCGCACGCGATGTCCCCGCAGTGTGCGTGCACGTTCTACTTGATTGTGCGATGAGCATGTAGCCTGAGCAGCAGTGTCTGGGTGCAGTCTTCAGAGCAGATGTTGGAGATAATTGCACTTGTGGCGCATCTGTAGGTCCATGACTTCGCCGCGGCTGTTCTTGAAGATCGTGCCACCTCTGAGGTGGGGCTTCTCTGATGCAAAGCCTGTCAGTGTTTGTCCAGCAAGTGCCATGCGCATGTCTACAGGCACGAACACTGGCTATGAACATGTCCCAATGACACGTCAGATACGTAACTGAACAATTGCCGCTTGTTGCGCAGCCCACACATCGACCTGAAGGCAGAGAACAATCGGGAGTTCGCAAGGAATCTGAAGGAGCACTCGGTATTGTATCGCGTGCTGCAGTACGTGCTGCTGTGAGGGCAACTCCACATGAGCAGACTCATCATATAAGTACACTCAGTCACAATGATATCAGCAATGCTCAGGATCCCGGCACTATGGCCATCTGCTTGCGGCACGCCAGTGTGGCATGCCCGACACACCTCTGGCATTCATCCAGAGACAAGACATCATTACTGTGATGTCCGATTGACGTCCTGATCCGTAGGCATAGGTGAATGCAGTTCTGCTCGTTAGGTGTTGTTGAGTGTTATAGGCAGGATCTTGAAGACTTGAACCTTTTGCAGAGCACATGCGACCTTCCAAAATTTGGATCAAGCTGAAGCCGATCCAATTGCAATCGTCACCCCAGCATGGCAACCGTCCACTGCTTATACTCCGACATGAATTTGGCCAAGAAAGCCTGCACCGGCGATGATAAAAGTCAGATGTTGCAGCAACTTGAAGGAGTGGTAAAGTGCTCGGCAGGTAGCAGCTCATGAGACCGACACTGATGTGCTGCACACAAATTGATACAAAACTGTACTGCGCACCTCCAAGTGAAAGATGGGCTTGTTGCCCTGCTGCAACCGGTGCTCAAACTGTGCTGCGAGACCGGCCACCTGCACCGGTCGAGCAGCAACCGGCTTCAACGATCATTGAACTACGAGGATCACAAGGGATAGGCACTGTATCTTGCCAGGCAGTCCGAGGGCATTGGGCAATTGTGCTCATGCACTCAGGTGCAGAACACACATTCCATGTCGTAGGAGCTCAGGGGTACAGGCATATCATGGGAAGAAAGCTGCAGGGCGAACCTGGTGATGCAAACCGCTGTCTGGCGTATGCATCAGCTCTGACGCACGCAGTCGCAGTGCAGCATTGCAGTGGGAAGCCATTTCAGAGATGTCGACCGAAACTGTGTGGTGCTGAAGGGCACCTTGTGCCGCAGCTCGTCGTCCAGCTTGCGCAGCAGCTCGGTGGCGAGGCGGCGGAAGATGTCTACCGGCGGGATGCAGTTGACCAGCAGCTCGTACATCTTGCCGCGCACCACGTACAGCTGCTTTGGCGACTGCTCCCGCATCACGTCTCCCACGATCTCCTGTGACGACCAACGACCTAGATCAGGACCAAGCAATGGCGCTGCAGAATGCACATCGTCCAAGGCATGTGGGAATGCAGTGTGTTGTGCACAGTCTTATTCTAGCAGCTGCTGCACCTGGATGTACAGCTCCCAGTCAGCGAGCGCCACCGGCTGGTTGTCCGTGAACGGGTACTGCTGCACTCTGCACACCTGCCGCAGCGCGAAGTCCCATCATACCCTTGCAGATCGGCTGGCAGGTGCAGTGCTCCACCTCATGTGGGCTGAGCAGCGCTTGCTGTGCACACCCAGCGAGCAGGGAGCTGTTTTGTAATGACATGTGACAAAGTCCTGACGATGATGGGCTCTCAATCGCTGCTCACACACGAACACCTCCAGCACCACATGCTGCAGTCACGATGCGGTGGCAGCGCGGTCGGCCATTCCATCAGAGAGGCTGAAGCCCTCCAAGTCATCAACAGAACGTGTGAACAAAAGGACTACCTCCAGAGACATGACCGCACGGCGCATGTCACGGTTGGAGGCGGCGGCAAGGCGGTCAGCCAATGCGTCGGGCAGCGCCAAGCCCTCCTTCTTGGCGACCACGCCCAGCAGCTCGCGCACCTCCGCTGTGGTGGGCGCCGCCACACGCACGCACAGGCACCGACTGCGCACCGGCTCGATCACCTGCAGACACCAGGGCTGTCCAGTCGTTGCCGCCATCAGCATTTGGAGGCGGAATCTACTGCACAGCTGTAGATCCAGCATTGATGCGTTGTGCTAGGCATGGAGCATAAGCCGCATACTGCAGCAATGCGGTTTGCAAATGACCATTTTTAGTCACCAGCTGAGTGCCAGAACAAGAGAAGGAGGGTGCAAGGCACACACTCTTCAAGATTACGGCAGCTGTGCGCCTGGACAATGCAGAGCATGCACATGGAGCACTTCAGTCCCCTGTTGCGGTGTCCACAGCCTGTTGACCACGGATTTGCACAATACAGAAAGTAAAATCACAGGGTGCCACCCACCCGGGAGGCGTTATTGCAGCACAGCACCAGGCGGCAGGCGGCGGAGTACTTCTCCATGGTGCGGCGCAGGGAGTGCTGCGCTTCCTTGGACAGCCGGTCCACCTCCGACAGCACCAGCACCTTGAACCCCTTCTTGCCCTTGGAGTCTATTGGCCGGCTGCGCGCCATCTCCTGTTGGGTCAGCACGGTGCTTGCATCAGGTGTCTGTGCTCGAACCAGCCAGAACTGGCCAGCATCCATCGAGGGCCGACAAGATGTGATATTGCTCTGCTGGTTCAGAGGGTGCGGTAGCAGGACGCGCTTCAGCTGAAGATGCATTTTGCATGCCACCACGGGATGCGCATGTGCACATTGACATGAGTGCATGTTGCAGGTTGTTGAGTGGACGTGTGAGTCGTGCCTGTGTTCCCCAGCACACACCTTGATGATCTCCTGCACCACATAGCGGTCGTTGTTGCCGGCGTCGCTGGGGTTGATCTCCACGTGGTGGTTGCTGGACACCGTCGTCAGCTCTATCTCCAGCTTGCGCGAGGGCAGCTCCACCTGCCATGGCCGCGTCTCCACCTGTGGTCGGGAATGCATCCGGCATTCAGATGATGTGCACCATGTGTTCATTCGCTGGCAGCTTCTGTCTTCTCTCCCATCCCTCCACATCCTGCCACATCCGCATTCGTTTACTTCTGGATGATCAGCACAAAATTCATATGGCAATGACAGCCCTTAAAAATCTCAAAAAGCTGACATGCCCCAGTACCAAGCAATCGGCAGCCTCAGTGCTTCAAGACGGGCTATACTGGTGCTGCAGGCGCAGTTGTCCCATGACATCGGCGCCCACTGCAAAGCTAAGCAAACATCAGGACAGTGGCAGATGCACCTTCAAACGCTCAACGCCCGCGCCATAGATCTGCCGCAGTAGCCCCATGATCAGCGTCTTCTTGCCAGCGCCCGATGGGCCGTAGAAAAGCGTGTGTGGGCAGTCTCCATTGGCGACCTGCAGCAACGTATATCAGCCATGTCTTTTGAAACACTGCTAAAGAGCATATACATGTCACGAGCAAGCTTCCTTTCAGCCATACAGTTGACATGCCCAGCGGCGCATACTAGGCCACTGCGCACCAGCTTGATGAGGTGCTCGCCGATGTCTTGGTGCACAACAAGCTTGTTGAGGTTCTTCGGCCGGTGCTGCACCACCACCAGGGTACGCACGCCGTCAGTCCACACAAACGTGCATGCATTGTCGCACGTGCCAGTGAAATATTGTCTCTGAATCGTGCCTGGACTGAATCTCACGCAGTGCACACGAAGCACCGTGTCACCTTGTCAACCCACAGCATGCTTGCCGCTGTGGGGTGCCACCACGGCGCAGGTATGGGATTTGTTGGCGCCCAGCGATCAAGAAAGCATCACAGATTATGCATGAGTTCGGTTACTCAAATCTGTTGTATGAGACTGGCGATGGGCTGTCGACAAGACTGCTGTCGAGCAGCACTTCAAACCAGGCTTTGAATCAGTTCAATCTGGATGCTGGTTCACGACGCCGAAGCGGATGCCAGCTTCGTTCGATGCCTGCTGAGATTCAATATATGTGTATGCGCCCTCTGCTGTGGTTTGCAGGCATTGGCCAGGGTCGACCCCAGCATGCAACCCACAGCCAGGGCATTCACAACTTCCAGCTGTCGGGGTGTCGGCACGACCAAAACGCTTCAACAGGTCGCAAATGCACATCTTCGTGACACTTTGTATATAGGTGCAGTACATGAGGATGGAGGAGGCTGGGCAGCAGGAGATCTGCCGAGTGTGGGTTATGAGGGCGCAATAGCGCATGTTGCATGTGCATGCGCACATCAGTTTTTTAAGCCACTTGCGAGAAAGACGATGTTTGCACACTCAAACGCGTGTTGCACGCTGTCATATCGAGTGATGCGCTGCGCCTGTGATTTGCAGGTGCACACGGCAGTATGCGCGCTACACATGCCCGCGTTGCCGGCTGCGGTACTGCTCAAAGGACTGCTACCAGCAGCACGGCCAGCAGTGCACCGAGGGCTTCTTCAG
Organism: Tetratostichococcus sp. P1; assembly: GCA_036584455.1. Classification (NCBI taxonomy): domain Eukaryota; kingdom Viridiplantae; phylum Chlorophyta; class Trebouxiophyceae; order Prasiolales; family Stichococcaceae; genus Tetratostichococcus; species Tetratostichococcus sp. P1. Next base: position 1,358,397 of record BTPI01000007.1, read on the forward strand.
GTACATGCTCAGCACTGTCACGCTCCCAAACCGGGGTCGGAACCAATTTGTGGTGTTTAGGGTTTCAACTGTGTGGTACATGCCACATAAGCTGAATTGAGGTGCATATGTGGCGCACAACAGGGAGAGTGCTGTGGCGGAGCTGCGATCGACGGCAGCTTCGGACGAGGAGCGCCAGCGCATGCAGGAGATCCTGCGCCGGGTGCATGACAGCGCTGACGATGGCGCCGCCGCCATGGCCGAGGCGCTGGGCATGGCCGCCCCCGGGTCAGCAGGCGCCGTGGATGACGGCAGAGACGGCAGCAGCGGCAGCGGCAGCGCCAGCGCCAGTGACGAGGACGAGGTGCTGAGTGCTGCACCGGGCCACTTGCATCACGGTGGCCAGGACGACATCATCCGCACAGCATGACATGTGTGAGTGCTGAATGGGATTGCTGAAAGGGAATCAGGAGAACCCAGTCAGGAGGACTATTTCGTTGGTGATATATGCTGTTCAGGTGAGCGAGGCTGTGCCGCTGTCGGCGGCGACGCTGCAGCGGTTGCTGAATGCGGCACAGAGTGACGCCGACGATGGCGCGGCCGCCCTGGAGGCTGCCCTGCTGCAGCTGGACCCCAGGGAGCTGCAGGAATTTGAGCGCTTCGTCTCATCTGGCCAGGTGCGCATGCTGCTCCTGCTGTGCAGTCCTGTGTGCACTGTTGCCTTGACACAGCATTAGCATGCCTGCCTTGCTTTGCCTCGCTGAAGGCCGCATTAAATGTGGTCCTGTGGCAGCCGTGGACACTGGCTGTTTGCAGGCCAGCCAGCTGGTTCAGCGGTGGCAGCCGTGGTGGTACTCACCTGAGGCAGGGCGCATACAGTTGACGACTCGCGGCATGCGCCCTGTCAAGCCGCTGGCAGAGGCAGACACGCCCGCAGAGGAGATGGGAGAACGAAGTAGCAGCGGCGGTGCCGGCACCGCCGCCAGTGCGGTGCCGGAGCCTCCCTCAGACCCAGTAAGTCACACTCCTTACCTAGTCTATGGCTGCCAAGAGCGATCATGTTTTCACATCGCATTGGCCGGTGGCAGCATCAAGTCAGCATGCAAGCAGGAAAAGTGCTCCTGTCAATCATGTGGCGAGCAAGACTGCGTGTCACCTGCGTCGGGTAGGTACCGCCACTGCGGACGGCAACCGGGCGGCCAGCATCGCCGCTCGTGCGCTGGCGCCTCCTCGAGGCTCTGTATGCCTATGCGCTGGTGAGTCTGTGTGGCTCGAGACACATGGCGCCAGTTGCTTGACAGCTGCACCAGCTAACCCATGATCTGCACTTGATATGTCCTCAAAGGAGCAGCAAAGACACCATGCACGTCTGTTGGACTCTTCATTGCCGGACATGCATGCTGGTTCGTTATTAGGCAATGCGGCTGTACAATGGCGACTGGATGACAGACGCACCAAACGCTGCGGCTCTGCTGCTGAGCGCTGTGCCGTTCCTAGGGTGCGTCCGATGGATGGCTGGCTGATCCAGTCTCGTGCACTGTGGGCCTCACCTTACTAGGGTGCCAAGCAGGCGCTGTGCAAGGCAGTGAGCATCATCATCACCTGGCAAGCTTCGGTGCTGGGTCGAAGTCTGCATGTGCGAGTGTTGTGTGCCGCAACTCCAGGGCATACACAGCGTCGGAGCCACCGGCAACAGGGGCAGAGGCGGCGCTGCAGGCGGTGATGCGGGCGTGCGGCCCCGCAGGGCCTGTCGCTGGAGACCGCAAGGTAGCTTTGCTTTCTGATGCTGCGATCCTGAATTCGCACTTGCAAGGGCACTGCTTCCAACAGGCCACCTTCGCAGTAGGATGTGAATGTCAAAGGCTTCGCACCCACCTGAAAAGCTCCGGTGTGCCAGGTCGCAAACCTCATCCTGGGCGACGTCGCTGCACTGGCAGCCCTGGGGCGCTCGCCCGTAGTCTGTGCCCTGGCGGACATGCAACGGCTCATCGCCACGGCCTCAGCAGCTGCCGCCCCACAGCAGGTCCCTCAGCCCAGCCCCGCAGCAGCTGCGCCGCCAGCTGATACTGTCATGCCGCAGCCAAAGGCGCGCGTCCAGCAGGCGACCTGCACGTCCGGCACCAAGTCGCAGAGTGGTCAGCAGCGCCCCAAGCCTGAGAAAGGCGGTGTGGGCGGCGGCGGCGGCGGCAAGGCGGAGAAGCAGCTGCGGCGGCAGCTTCGGCTGGCGGGCATGCACCTGTCCGACTTCCTGCTGCCGTGGGCCAACGAGCAGGCCGCGGACGTGTTTGCAGACGTGGCCCGGGCTGCCGCAGACCAGTGGCAGCTCTGGCGGTGCGTCTCACCATATGACTGATCTGCCACATCATCCTTGCAGTCGCACGTGTACGTTGCTGGCAGTCGCGCACCTATGTTGCTTGCTGACATGCTATCACATTCAGCATGCCTGACTCAAATCCAGATGCTTTTCTTGATGTCATCACCCACCGCAACATCTTCGCAATGCTCAGCGGACTGTTTGCAGGGACAGCAGCGGGCAGGGGCAGGACACAGGCGATGCACCAGCCGCCGTGGCCCAACTCACCGCTGCGAGGCGGCCATCAGCAGATGAGGGGGCACAGCAACCCGTCCGGCCCGGCGTCGTGGAGCTCGGCAGTGACAGCAGGTCACAGCTGAGTTCGACAGCAGCCGGCTCGGGTGAGGATGCAGAGTCTGTGGATGGCAGCGGCGGCAGCAGCAGAGTGCCAACTGCCAGACAACCACCATCTGTGCACCCTGCGCTAGCTGCACGGCTTGGCGCCATGTCTGTGACTGGCTGGAGCCAGCACCGGCGGCGGCCTGCCCTGGTCGAGGAGCTGTCATGATGCAGGGTTGGCTGCTGTGCAGTACAGGTTTTGGAGGAGTGAGTGTACTGCTGCGTCTGACAGATCCAGGGTCAGCTGCAATGCCATGTGCAGCTGCCCGCAGAGCCGAGTTCAAGCCTGTGTTCTAGCTCGTGTAACAGGGGCAATCATACACGTCATGTTGAGACCGTCTGCGGACTGCAATCCACAATGCTGGCAAGAGCGTACACCAGTCGCAGCTGCGCATTATGCATTGATGCGCCCAAGTCACGCGTGATCAGCACAACCTCACACAGGCCGAAGTACTGGAATCGAAGCGATGTGATGAAGCAGGCCAGACGCTGTCGATCCCCAGGTTCAGCCATGCACACGATTACATGTGTATAACATGTCACTGGAGTGCAGGTGCAGTTAAAATTGCACGACAGCGTGACCTGGCACTCGTCGTGGAGCTTTCAGCCCCATTCTGCTGTGCTGTCAGGAATTGCAGCGACGAAGGCCGGCCAGGCGTGGGATGCTGGCAAGTATGCGGAGCACGGTCGCTTCAACTATGATGTTGCCGGCCCAGCTCTGCAGATGCTGGACGCACAGCCAGGTGACTGAATGAGCCTTCCACGTCAGTGGAATTGAGCGATGCTGACGACTGGCTTCCAGCAAACGACACCATTGATACTGACACCGCTGGGCATGGCGCCGAAGCATGTTTGTCGTGTCTGCCGCCCCAGGGGAGCGGCTGCTGGACCTGGGCTGTGGCGACGGCGCTGTCACGCAGAAACTGGTGGACGCCGGCTGCGACGTGCTCGGCGTCGACGCCAGTCCGGAGCTGCTCGAAGCCGCTCAGCAACGAGGGTGCGATATATACTGTGTTGATGTCCTTCAGGATGGTGACCGCAGCCCTTGGATGACTGCTGAACTTTGCGCCACTGCGGTGCAAACAGGGACAGCCGCCCCCCGTCTCTGGCAGGCATCTTTTGTTCGGAATTTGATAGTTCTATTCATTCGCTCAACAATTGGACTTTCCCAAGGTTTTTTAAAGTGCATATGAGGGAGGATGGCTGACAACTGCCACCAGTCTGGCTCTGCAGGCTCAACGTGCAGCTCATGGATGGGCAGGCGCTCACATTCGAGCCGCAGTTCGATGCGGTGTTCAGCCACGCTGCCATGCACTGGATGAAGGACCAGGACGCTGTGATCCGGGTGAGAAACATGCTCCGGCCTCTTCCTACCAGCATACCCCAGACAGCAAGCCGGATTGAATCGCGCCATGACTGGTGTGGCAACCTGCTCTGTACCCACACCACTCTGTGGTGTCGTGCAGTGCAGTTGATGGGTCACATGTCCTTGTTTTCGGCACTTCAATGCTGACAGCCTGACCTGCAATGCGCCCAGGGCGTGCACCGGGCGCTACGCCCGGGCGGCCGCTTCGTGGTGGACTGCGGCGGCGCCGGCAATGTTTTGTCGGTGAGACTGTCACGGCGTTGCCTCCTGTGGTTTGTTTGCTCATCGTCTGAAAGCAGGCAAGCAGTCGTCAAATGCTCAGGCCGTGACACAGCAGGCTGAATCTGTACCTGTGACTGTATCTGTTCTGCAGGTCAGGGTAGCGTTCGCAGCGGTGCTTGCGCAGCACGGCGTCGACCACAGGGCCGGCAACCCCTGGTGCTTCTCCTCGGCTGCCGCCACCCGCAGGCGGCTGGAAGCAGCAGGATTCAAGGTTGCCAGCTGCGAGCTCGTGCCGCGGCCGACGCCGATGCCGACACATATCCGCGGTTGGATCGACACATTTGCAGCCAGCTACTTTGACGTCGTACCAGAGGAGCTCAGAGAACAGGTGAAAGAGCAGTAGTTGCTGCTATGTGAGCGCATCCTGGCACAAGCGCAGCTATTTCCTGGGTCGGCATGAGGGTTTTCCCCCAACGCTGTGCAGACACGACAGCTGCACTCCTCAGAAGCGTTGTGAACTGGTCTGCCAACATGTCCCTTTTATGCTCTGGCATTTCATGCAGGTGCGGCGGCAGGTGGTGGATGCCCTGGAGGAAAATCTGGATGTGGATGGCACATGTGTCGTTGATTATGTGCGACTGCGGTTCAGAGCATTCAAGTCATAGCACACCGTTTGTGCTGAGAGCTGATGCTGGATAGGAGTGCTGTAAACAACATGAATAATTGCAGCAGTGACTGCCACTGTTTGAACCGCCGTCAAGGCTAATTTGCGCTGAAACCACACCAAGTCGCTGTCGAGATAGTGCCTTCACGATTGCCATTCTACTATCACAAACCTGACTTAGTATTGTTGTTGCGCTATATGATTTGCTGCATCGTCGTATCGTCATCAAGGCTGGCCCAAACATCGTTGTTATTGCATGCACACTGATCTTGGTGCAGCGCACTCTGTGCACTTAGGGGACATACTACAATTGCATTGCCCACAGCATCGCTGGGCTTGCACATGTGATATTCTCGTTTGACGTCGCCTTTTTCGAATCACGTGAATGAATGTGAAAGCATTAACATCACCTGAATGAATGTGAAAGCATTAACAAGAGCGTCAATCGCTGAGCCACATGACGAGCTCATCTGCGTCGCTGGCACCATCTTGTTCACTGCTGTCATCGTCAGTGTAGTCATCGTCCTTCCACCACACCAGATAGCACTCCGGCAGCGCAGCTTCCATGGCGGCACGAGCGTCTCCGTACGCATTGAGGTCATCAGATTCTGATCCATCAGCCCATGCCTCTTCGATGCCTCCAAGGTCAACGACGTCCAGGTGCGTCATCTTGTGCAGCACTGTCAGACTTGAGAGATCGAAGTCCAGCCTGTTGTTCAACAAGCAATGGCAACAGACTGATGTCAGCTCCCGATGACGTCGCATCCGTCAACAGTGTTGATTTAACCAGGGTCTATCCACTACAAAGCAACTCCGAGGACGAGCTTCGAAGATGAAACACAATGAACAGGCTGCATGCCTCACCAGTCGAACTGGTCAGCTAGCGTCAGGTGCTGCAGCTTGCTGAGGGCTGTCAGGAAGGGCGGCAGGCACCGCAGAAACATTCGATCAGCCAGCAGGTCCACCAAATTGGTGAGGCGGCTTAGGGCTTCTGGTAGCTCGACGAAGTCGGCGCTGTAGATTCTCAGGTACTGCATGGTGAACCAGCTTGACTCAAGTTAGCATTGACAGTATTGTAGAGTTGGTTACCAATGGGTGCAACAGTTCCACGGGTGACGCCAGCAACCAGCTGGGAGTTGGCGTGGAGATGCAATACTTCGGCTTTAATCCCAAACAGAGAAATGCATACCTGCAGCTGTGGCAGGCGTGCAAGCCCTGGCGGTGTCACAGAGAGCCCGGCAATGGTCAGAGATGTCAGACGAGGCAGTGCTCCCAACTCGATGGGCGAGCCGGGCTTGTTCCACAGTTCCAGCTCCGCCAGAGAGGCGGATTCCACACAGCAGGCCGCTGCATCAAGTCGGTACCCCCACATGCAGGCAATGCACAGCGCTGGGCCCCAAAACACCGCGGCATCTACAGTGGGCACCACAAGGTCCTGCTGCAAATGCAAGTCGCACGATCATATGCTGAGAGTGTCGAGAACGAAGGCCTGGAATTCGATGCTGCATGCACTTCAGTACTGCATCCACACGCATGTCAGCAGCACTTCATCTAGCAGCAGAGTATGTGTGGACACGCACCCTGCTTTCGTCGTCTCTACAAAGCTCGAGATTGGTCAGGAACCTCAGGCAGCTGATGGAAGCTGGGATGACTTTGATGCCGCAGTCAACGACCTCCAGATGCCGCAGGCTGCATTGGTACAAATATGTGCTTTCACAGACTTTTGCTTCTGGTTGGATGCAGGCAGAGGTTGCATGACAACTGTGCAGGATGCCTTGGCAGCTGCTACAACGGCGGCTCCGTGCACATACGCATCATGCTGCCCACCCCTGTATGGCGGACAGCTGCCGGGGCAGCGAAAACAGAGTTGTCTGGTGGGTGATTGTCAGGCGGGTGAGTGCCGTCAGGATGGACAAGTTATCTGCAATGCCGAGCAGCCCAAGAGTGTCTGCGCCCGGGTTGCTGCACTCAAACTGCAGCGCCTGCAGGTTGGTCAGCACTTTGAGCCCCTGCAGGAAGCGCAGCCAACAGCCTCGTTACGCTGCAGTCAGTCGTCCACCTCAGCTTCTTGGATGCGAAGTGCGCGCAAGAGCAGCATTCGGGCGTCACCTGGGTCTGCCACTTGCTGATCTCGCAGCTCCCTGTGTCGATGCTCAGCTCAGTCACAATCTCAGCAGCTGCTATGGCGAAATGTGACCGTCCAGTGGGAGTGAGCAGGTGCGGTACGCAGGGGTTGCCGCCAGACATGCGCAGTGTCAGGGGGGGACCAGGCCACTTATCAGCCAGCATCCGCAGGCCTGCCTTTAGGAGGCAGTGCGCCAGCGTGTGCTCATCATCGACGGCCTGGACTCTGACTTTGAGTGTGACCTTGGCAACGCCTGCGAGCATCCCAAAAGCATACAATCGGCACATCATGTGCTGGTGCGCCAAGTTGGCAGATTGCGCTCAGCAAACGACAGGGATGGCATGCGTGTGTCTTTGCGCACGCATGCAGCTTTGGCGCAGACATGCTGCCGTGCCATTACTGATGCCTTACCAGCCTTCCTGTGGTGCAGCCACAGCAATGCCGCAGGGCGGGAAGAAGCGTCAACCTGGACCTCACCCCACAGCTGCTCCTGCACATCAACAGTGTGCCTTGCTCTCAGTGACGAATGATCTCTGCAGCACAACGTGGCAATACGCCAGCAGCTTTGGTGCCCGCTGCAGAAGTGCTGCGCTATTTCATGGGTGCGCCATTTCATACCACCAGCATGCACAGGAGTGCAGTTCCACCTGGGGATGCCGCATCACGCCCTGCAGCGTGGTGCAGGTCTGAGACAGGCGGCAGCGCTCTGGCAGGGTAAGGTGCCGCGTGATCAGGGCCAGCAGGTGCCCAGGCAGCGATGCAAGATTGGGCATGCTGCTCGAAACACAGCCAACCCGCGCAGTAACTGCCTGCTCTGCTCCAGGTATAGCATGGGTCCATCTGTCTGTGGAAGTATGTGTGCTTCGGTGCAGTCGTGCCGCAATTCGGTGACGGTTACGAAGACGGTGTACCATTACTGCTTGACAGTACGTTCCGCCGATTAAACCGCAGCCGGATCGCCTTTCGAAGGCCTCGCACACTCTGCTACCTCCAGACTCATTTCTGGGGTGACTAGGGGTCAAAACGAACCCGCACGACTCCAGCTAGAGTTGGAGTATTCCGCTTTCGAATGTTGCAGCTGGAAACAAGACAACATCTCGACAGCATGCAGGGGCATGCGGCAGCCTGCAGGTGCAGGGCAGCACTGCCGGAGTGCTGCGGCATGCAGTGACAGCAGTAGTGCCATCATGTTACAAGCTGAACGTCAGTGCTAGTCACCATATCTACAAAAGGCCGGAAATGTCGCAGCATGAACTGAGGGTGAAGTACTGTTGATGGCTAAAATGTGTATCAGTTCTGCAGCTGTCAAATGCCGAAGCGCTGCAGATGTGCCTCCTCTGCGAATGGTGCACGTCACTCGTTGATACAACGCTAGTACCCAAATCAGCTCGAGCGAGGCTGAAGGGCTGATTGTATCTCTTTGATATCCCACACATGGGGCATGGCAAGTCCGATTTAAGGTGTCGAACTCAGAAGATGGACAGGATGCTATGCAGTGCCGCTGCTGCGTGGCGGCCGCATGCCTCTTTCCTGACGTTCAAGCAAGTCGGCAAGCTGAAAGTAGAATGCATGTAGAGTACTGATATGCAAAGCTCCTCTCATCCCTGAGGCGGAGTAGTAGTGTGTGCATGTCGCTCGCATGTTTAAGAGCGATCACAGCACTACATCCATACATGCGAGTTGCTGCAAGAGGTCTGCGCCATACACCGACGAACCTATCTATCCCTAAATCCTGAAGCACAGAGGTGTGCCATGCACCATCCTACCCGTATCTCACTCCTCGAGCACAGGTGTGGCAGAAGATGCCGGCCACGTCGGTACCGCAAAGGCAGCAGCGTCATGCGAGATCCAGAACCACCACGATACACAAAGGCCACTGATGAGGAGCAGGGTGTCCTGCTTGCCGTCAAAATCCTGCCAGGCGCCAGGGACTGCATGCTGCTCGGTCACGTCAGCAGCCGCATGAATGGGTGCGCAAAGCTGGAGGAAGCAGGCCAAGGCTTTGCAGGGTTGATGCTGCTGCCACGTACATCCACGTGCCGCAGGTCTGGCAGCAGGAGCAAAGGCTGCAGGCTCCTGCGTGGACCACAACCCAGACTTTGGCAGATGCGCACTCTATGCAATCTGACAGCCTGCCGCACGGCTCGTACAACACCTGGCACCGTGTGAACAATGTGTCAGAGTGAGCACTGCCAAGGCACGTGGATGATGGGGCGTTGAGAGGCTCACCCTGCGGTGAGATTGCAGCAGCTTCTGGCGGTGACCCGCTGCAGCTGCAGCAGCCGGCTCAGCGGCTCCAAAGCCGCAGCGCTGAGCACACTGTCGTCCAGCTCCAGATGCACCAGCGCTGGCGCACCCATTGCCACCGCTTCCATGCATGCTGCCGAGAGATGATTGCCTCGCAGGCTTAGCGAGCGCAGCAGCGGCATGTGCGACAGCGTCAACAGCCCAGCCATCAGACCCTGCATGACGGCTTGAGTTAGTTTATGTTCAAGTGCAATTGCGAAATGATGTTGTGTACCATGACATGTGCATTTCATGCTGATCACAGCTTTGGCCTGATGATGCAAACCGGATGCATGTGTGGTCACCTCACTACAATAGATCCGGTTGCTTTGAAAGTCAGCAATGTCAAGCCTCGTCAGGCGGACAGCTGATTGCAGCGGTGTGAGATGCAGGATTGGGTCGTCAGCGGTTGGGTCCTGGTTCGCATATTGGGGCAGGCTCAGATCTTCCAGAGCTGGCAGCTGCGCAAGTGATGCCAGGCCCACAGCTGACCCTCGAAACTCCCCAATCGCCAGAGTGTGCAAGCTTGGCAGACATGTTCTCATGACTTCACATGCTCTGCATGTACACACAGAGCAGGTCGACGATGAGGCAGGTTATGAGCATGCAAAGACGACCAGCAGAGTGAACGGCATCAATGATGTACATATCCCGTGCACGGTTCGCACGTGTTGCTGAATGGGTATGTGTTGCCGAACGGATTGCAGCCTGCTAAAGACAGCCTGAGTGCGGTCAAGCCCGCGAAGCGGGCGCATATGCCAAGCAGCACAGCCTCCGTCATGCTATGGATATTGTAGATGCCGTGCAGCTCAAGCCGCCGCAGACAGGGCTGCCAGGCGTCAGACACTTCGCCAATGTCGGACTGCAGCATGATGACCACCCAGTCCCTGAGTGCCTCAAATGGAAAGTGCTGCAAGGCGCCACCGTCAACATCAAGTGCAGGCGGCCTCCTGACAGGCTGCGCGGAGGCACATGTACCCACCCTGCTCACCTCGTCGCCGAGGTCGACAAAGCTCACGCATGTGAGGCGCTGCAAGGCGCCCATGTCAGGCAACCACGTCAGGTCAGCCCAGCGAACTCGCATGGGAGAGCACAGCACGAGCTCCTGCAAACCCGCCAGGTGCTGCAGCCAGCCTCCCTCTGCAATTGAGATGCAAAGATATTGATGTCACGCAAGCTGGACACCCAATTTCAGCACCCTTCGAGATCTGAGAGCTTGCCACAAAGAGTCACAGCGAGCAAGTCCTGCACCTGTTGGGAAGATGAGGCTGTCGAGGTGCAAGCACACGAGGTTAGTGAGTTGTGCCAGTGCCTCTGCACACAGCTCGGAATTGATGTCGAGCTCGTTCAAATGCAGCCGGGTCAGATTGGGGAAGTGGGCAACCGAGTCGTCCCACAACCAGCTGCATGTTGAGAGGCACAAGTCAACAATCTCGGGGCAGCTTGCTCCGACAACCTCCAGATCTGGAGGACCTGCGAGCAGCACAAAGTTGCCGGTACTGCACAACAGAACATCTTGTCTGGCGGCACATACATGCACTCAGGGCAATGTTATACAACATCACAAACCTGCATAGGCGCCGATGTTGAGGCCCGCTAGCTTCAGAGACCGCAGGCCTGTCAATGCTGTGATGCCGTGCAGCCGTGGGCAGCTCAGCCTCATCAACCAGTGCTTCTTGCGACGGTCGACTTCGGACTCCAGAGATAGGCTCGTGACGCTGCAGCTCAGAGGCTCCAGCCATGTGGCCAATGCGTCAAGGTCGCTGCACCTGAAGTCGGTGTCAGCATCGTCAACTGATCCCGCGTCGTCTTCATCAGCCATGTGGCACGAGCCACTGCCATTCTCAGTTGTGTCGGCCGCAAGTAGCTCGTGTTCAGCTATGTCGCCAGGCTCAGGCATCTCGCCTCCCGCAGCAGCATCAGCAGCAGCATCAGCATCAGCATCAGACGTGCCGGCATGACGGCCGGATCGTGTCATCAATGTCAGTGCCTAGAATCACCACAGCAAGGCGTGAGACATTAGCTCTGATGAGCTTGCTTTGTGCCGACATCCCAGATCATGCATTGATTGACAACGACACAAAGCCTGAAGAATCAGCATTTCACACCCTCAGAGCTGTCTGACCATCCAGCATGTGCATGGTGGGATCGTCAAGGGACCTGCACACAAGGGTCAGCACTTGTCACCAGCGGCTTTCCTGCTGTTGGCAGCTGCTCACAGATGAGCATATAGATGGCACCAGATGCACGTCTTGTTGAACGGCACCTGACTGGAAGGCACAGACGCGTCAAAGTTGGCACCGCGCAATGGGTCTGCTGCCAGTCGTATGCTGCCAGGACACCAGCATCCCCGGCAGCATGGCGAAGATCTAGGTCGCGGACGGACGGGAAGGCTGCCAGCAGCATTGGCGTCAGCGGGATGCGCGGTTGCAGGGCACGAGAGACATAAGTTCTCGCCATGCGGCAGAATCGCCGGCAGATCAGACGGGCCTTTGCGAGCGTCACCCCGTCACGAGCGATCCTGCAGCACGTATGCCAATAAAGTGAGACGCATCATTCATAGGACTGGCTTCCAAAAACATCCTGAGATCTTGCAGGCATGAAAAGGCAGCGGCGGCTTAGCTGCTGCATGCTCACTCCTCATCACCACGCAGCCCACCGCCACAAGCACAGGTACCAAGCAATACCTGTCGAAAATGGCAGTGATCAAGTCGTCTGGAAGGTCGAAGAAGGACATGTGCCGAGCCGCAGGTGGGTCACGATGAGCCATTGCAGCTGGCTTGCTGTGACAGATTGTCGGTCAAAGCTGCCTTACGTTGCTTGCTCTTCGAGCTGTCGGTTCTGTAGAGCCAAGCCGGTTTGCGGAGTGTAAACGGTAGCGGTGGCAAGTACTACTAGTAAGCAAGGTTTGTCACGCGTCAGGACCCCATGGCAGGCAGGAATGAAGGGTTTTGTGGCAGAAGAGGGCGGCGGTTTATACTGCGGCAGGTGTACAGCTGTTTCGAAACATCGACCACGAGCTAGCAGTACGTATGCTCAAACACTCAGCACAGGGAATCTGAGCACGTTTTATGCCGCTGTCAGCATGGTGCTGCCGCTGCAGTGAGCGAGGGCCACCGCACACAAGCTGGCGGCTTTTCACTCCATTCGTGTACACTCGGCTGCATTTGGCTCCCCACCTATGCGGGCCCCTATGTGAGCCCTGTGTACAGCCGTGTATGGGAGCCCTGATTCGCTAGTCATGCGAGGGGCTGTATGCGTCGCTGCCGTTTGCGTGGCCGTTGGCTGTGCCACTGACTGTCCCGCTGCCTGACACCGCAGCTGGCTGCGCTGCCGGCGTCGCCGAAGATGACGCTGTCCCAGATGGGGGCCCTGTCTCCGGCGATGCTAAGCTGTTGGAAAACAACGAGTCGACTGAGCAACCTTGATTCTTACGATTGATCTGTTCTGCAGCCAACCACCTCAGCAGCCTGAGAAGGTGCGGTGTGGACCCACACACATCATGACCATTGCGACAGGATGCGGGCGCTCATGCAGCCAAAACAGCAGGCAAGCAGCACCTGTACTGCGGCGAATTCGGGGAGTACTGAGGGCTGGTAGGTCTGTGACAGCAGCACAAGATGTCAGTCGCATGACAGAGGCGTGAGGCGTGTGCCCGGACAACTTGCGCAAGAGTGTTACTCAGTCTACACGGTCTCAACCAGAGAGCGGCAGCAATGCAGCTTTTGACAGGAGCAAGCACAGCCAGGAGGCAGGAAAGGGAGGACGGATGCTCACGAATATGTGGGGCTGGAGCCGCCCATCGTCGGCGAGTACCTGTGTGCAGTCATTGACATCGATGTGACAACGAGTGCTCAGCCTGAGGGTCGATCATGCTGCTAGCAATGCAGGGTAAATGGTCTGCACAGTCCAAATTTGACAGCATTTGAATGTGCAGATAGCAATTGATGCAGGCTGCGATATACGCAGCGGGACGAGTGTGCTGAGGGCTCACGTGGGACTCGTGGGCCTGCGCATTGTGGAGCAACAGAAGGGATTCAGCACCCAGCACTATATCCGCTGCAGCATGAGTCTGTCATGCGGGTGTGAGCAAGAGGGCAGGCAAGCTGCAGCAGACAGCAGCTGCTGCTGCGGCTGTTGGGCAGGAACAGTGATTTCATAGCCTGCGAAGGGAGGCAGAGGCACTCACGAGTAGGTTTTGCCCGAGCTGGGGTCTGATGCTCCCGTGGGCGAGTACGCTGCAGCATAACAGAGACGCAGAGACATCAGCGAAGCCAAACATTTCGCCAGCAAAAGACAGCACCAGCCGATGCTGACCTGCCTTCCGAACACCCAAGCGGCAGTTGCACCAGATGACCAACAATGCCGCCCCAGCACACAGGATGCCGTTCAGCTCGTGTGCGCTCATCATGCTGTGCTCAGGCATGGCAGACGGGCAGCTGCTGAAGGCGACAACACTCACTGGGTGAAGTTGGGCTCCAGGCAGGACTCGTGGGACTTGCCAAACAGACAGCAGAACGCGTCAGGAACATGCTGCGCTATAGCTTGGACGGCAGTGCAACCACCAATGATGTGGGTCGGATGAACATACACAACAAGGCAGCTGCAAGAAAAATCAGTCAGCAGTGACGAGCACGCTACTTGAGAGCCCTTGTCATTGCATGCTGTGCTCCTGCATGTTGTGGACACTGACCTGTAACGCCCTGTGCCCACGCTCGCCTTCTTGTCATCGCTGCCGCTGGTTGGCGAGAATGCGGGCGAAGTGGGGCTGCAATGGAAAAGTAGACTGGTGGGCGCACTGCCGAGCGACAATTCAGCATGGTGTGGTCGATGCAGTACTGAGCACAATTCTATAGTCACATTCTCATGTGCTGATCTCAGACAGCACACAAGTGCATCGATGTGATGAGCATGCCTGTAGGTTGGCGACTGCGGCGAGTACGCCTTGTGCAAAAGCAGAATCCTACGTCAGCTTGCCGCCTTGCAAGGTCCCAGCATCAGCGCAGGCACACAGGAGACCATCATCACAGCATGACACACAGCAGCAGGCAGCGCACCGGCGAAGTCGGCCTGCAATGAAGTCAGGAGTCGAAAGTACCATCAGCCGTGGGCCAGAGACATCGACTCATGAACACGAGCAGACAACAATGGCAAGTGCGGCATCTCATCGTGTGTCAGAGCAAGGACGAAGCCAGGCGCACTCACGAGTATTTCTGCATTGGGCAAGACAAACGAGTCACCATTCATGCCGAGCAGACAGAACACCATCCAACATCGTCTCCCAGCGGTACAGAACAGGGGATGCACACACGCAGCAGGTACAGACATAAATGTACGGTCGTGTCATAGGCAGCACTGCACTTGCAGGATACAGCGGCAGGGGGAACGCACCGGCGACGTTGGACTAGTGCACGAGTCGGCAACAAAAAACTTGTCAGTGTCTCTTGCAATCATGTGCAGATGCAGTTCGTGGAGATGACACAATATGCCAATGCACAGGCGTGCAGTGAGCGTCAGTCACAACCTATATGCCTGCGCCAAGACAAGCAGAGACGACTTCAGAGTCAACACCAGCTGGTTGGACACAGACTGACGATGCACATCAGACATGCTCACAGCAGTGGAGCAGCAGATTGCACAGCAGAAGCGGTGTGGGCGCACCGGGGATGTCGGCCTAGGTTTTGCGCAGCAGCAGACAGGAAAGATGTCAGCCTCCTGCCCTGACCACCATCAGGGCCATGCATGACACATTGATCATCAGCAAGCCAACAAGCAGGCAGAAGAGTGAAATGTCTTACGAGTACGCCTGGATTCAGACGGAAATCAAGTCAGCAATCGGCACCAGCATAGAAGCAGGCAACAGGTGCCATCATCAACACAGGAGCGCAAAGGGAACACGCGCTGACAGTCTGCAGCAGCAGTGGACACTCACAGGGGACGTCGGGCTTAGGAGGGCAGCGGCAATAGAAGCATGTCAGTCTTTAGCATCGGCTTTGTGATGCACTGAATGCACACGACACTGACATGCTTTGCAAGACGCAGACGCGCAATTTGAGCTGATTCCACCACACCTGTAAGCCTGCATTGGCAAACACAAATCACTCAACCAGCAGCACCGATTTGCCTTCACAGAGGCAGGCAGGCAGGCAGGCAGGCAGGCAGGCAGGCAGATGTTGTCAACATGCACAGGAGCACAAAGAAAACAGAGCGCCGAGAGAAGACAGCAGCAGTCGACACTCACTGGCGAAGTCGGGCTGAGATGGGAGCGGAAACACAAATCCGTCAGTCTTGAGCATCTAGGTTGTGATGCACTGAAAGCACACGACACTGGCATGCTTGCAAGAATTAGGTGCGCAATTTGTGCTGATTACACGCCTGTAAGCCTGCATCAGCAGACAGAAAACAAGTCACAGTTCAGCCCGCAATAGCCCAAAGAGGCAGGAACTCCAAGTGCATGATGCAACAGCGCATGCCGCGATCACCAACAGGGCTGTTTAGTGCTCACCGGACTTGTGGGGCTGATTTCATGGGCAGCGGCAACAGATAAACGTCAGGCTTGAGCACTGAGGCTGCAATGCACTCAATTCCCAAAATGCTGAGATGCATTGTGAGATGAAGGCGTGCAGTGTATGCTGATTGCCCACCTGTATGCCTGCATTGACAGATACAAACTCGTCAAATCAGCATCGATTTTCTTCAGAGAGGCAGGTAAGAGGTGCTGTCATCAATGCACAGGAGCGCAGTGGAAAAACGACCGCCATCAGAATGCAGCAGCAGTCGACACTCACTGGCGAAGTCGGGCTGAGATGAGAGCAGAAACACAAATCCGTCAGTCTTCAGCATCGAAATTGTGATGCACTCAATGCACATGACGCTGAGACGCATCGTCAAGTTCAGGTGTACAATGGGTGCTGATCAAACACCTGTAAGCCTGCAGTGGCAAACCCAAGACAGGTCAACAATCAGCACTAATTTCTCCGGGAAGGCAGGCAACAGCGGCTGTCATTAACACACGGGAACGCAAAGAGCACAGAGCGCTGACAGAATGCAGCAGCAGTCGACACTCACGGGGGACGTCGGGCTGAGATGGGAGCAGAAACACAGATCCGTCAGTCTTCAGCATCGAAGTTGTGATGCACTCAATGCACATGACGCTGAGACGCATCGTCAAGTTCAGGCGTACAATATGTGCTGATCAAACACCTGTAAGCCTGCAGTGGCAATCCCAATACATGTCAACAATCAGCACTAATTTCTCCAGGAAGGCAGGCAACAGCGGCTGTCATCAACACACGGGAGCGCAAAGAACACAGAGCGCTGACAGAATGCAGCAGCAGTCGACACTCACGGGGGACGGCGGGCTTGCGGGCAGCGGCAACAGAACTCCGTCAGTCTTGAGCATCGAGTTCGTGATGCACTGAATGAGCATGACGCTGAGATGCACTGTGAGCTGCAGGCATGCAGTTTGTGTTGACAACTCACCTGTACGCCTGCAATGGCAGACAAAAGCCAAGTCATCAATCAGCGCCAACCAACGCAGAGAGGCGGGCAGCAGGTACCGACAGCAAGTGCATGACACAACATCACATGGCACGACTGCTGACATGAACAGTGAGTGCTCACAGGGCTAGTCGGACTGTTCGTCGGTGGCAGCAACAGAACTCCATTAGTCTTGAGCATCAAGGTTGTAATGCACTCAGTGTGCCAGACGCTGAGATGCATTGCATGGTGCAGGCGCGCAATTTGTGCAGAATTCACACCTGTAAGCCTGCGTCAGCAGGCAAATCTATGTTATGTTTGCCTGAAAGAGCCCAGAGAGGCAGGCAGCAGGCGCTGACAGCGAGGGCATGATGCAATAGCACATGGCGCAATCGCCAACAGGAGGAGTGAGTGCTCACTGGACTAGTTGGGCTGTTAGTCATCGGCAGCGGCACCAAAATTCCGTCAGTATTGATCATTGAGGGTGTGATGCACTCAATGCGCAAACTGCTGAGATGCATTGTATGCAGGCGTGCGATGTGTGTTGGTTGTTCACCTGTACGCCTGCAACGGCACACATGAAACGACTTAGCACAACTTAGCCCTGAGACGCAGGCAGCAGATGCTGAGAGCAAGGGACCATGCAACAGCAGTCTCTGACAGGACCGCTGGGGTGCTCACCGGGCTCGTCGGACTTCACAGAGGCAGCGAGAACAGAAACCATCAGCACCGCCAGCATCTGAGTTCAATATGCACTTAACGCGCGCAACACTGACCTGCAGTATGCAGTATGCAGGGTGTGCAGGGTGTGCAGTTCACCCACCTGTAAGCGGGGCTAGTCGGGCTTGAACAACGTGACAGACAAGAAATCGTCAGCACCGCCAGCATCTGAGTTCAATATGCACTTTATGCGTGCAACACTGACCTGCAGTATGCAGTATGCAGGGTGTGCAGGGTGTGCATGGTGTGCAGTTCACCCACCTGTAAGCGGGGCTAGTCGGGCTAGAACAACGGGACAGATAAGAAATCGTCAGCACCGCCAGCATCTGAGTTCAATATGCACTTTATGCGTGCAACACTGACCTGCAGTATGCAGTATGCAGGCTGTGCAGGGTGTGCAGTTCACCCACCTGTAAGCGGGGCTAGTCGGGCTTGAGGATATGGCGAGAACAGAAAACGTCAGCGACACCAGCATCGTCAGCGTCGAGGTCGTCATGCACCCAATGCGCATGACTTGGAGGCGCATCGCAACAAGCAAGCCTGCACTGCTCACAACTCTACTGACCTGTAACCCTGCAATGGCAAACAAAACCATGCGAGTGTTGAAAACCGAGTGTGCTCAGAGCCAGACTTGCACGCAGCAGGGTCATGGGTGTCAGCATGGGTATGCCATGGATCATATCAGCCGTCAAACACATGACAAAGCAAAAGGTAGCTCACAGGCGATGTCGGCCTTCGAACGTAGGGCAGCAAACAGCGGTAGTCAGTAAGATGGTTCGTGAAATGCAGGTGTCACAGACACAACACACACCAAGGTGGGCTAGCACTGACATCGTGCAGCGGCTGGCTAAAGTATGCTTGAGTCAAGACACATCTAAGCAGTCAGCAGCGACGCACGAGTATCCCTACAGCAGCATGAGTGGTAGACAATCAGTCTCAACTTCTGTGCAGCAAGCTGCTGGCCGTGAGCACTCAAGGAACAGGACGCCTTTCTGGCAACTGTGATGTCACCAGAGTGCAGCGTGCACCAACTCACCGGCGACGTCGGCCTGGATGGCATTGGTGGGAAGAAATAAAAGCAGTCAGTGAGCCATCGGGCTGAGCAGCGAACATGACACTTGGGCTGGCCATCGCCAACACCACATCACGGCAGGCTAGCATCATAATGCACCATAACAATGTGCAACAGCAGTGATCGCTCACGAGTATCCCTGCAATAGAGGTGATGAAAAGACTGCTCAGAGCATAATTGACGCAGGTTCTGTCAATTGCATGCATGACACAGTTTGGACAACAGGCCGCATGCAACATTTGCTCCAATTATGCAACACAGCACAGCTTGCACTCGAGAGGACTTACAGGGCTGGTAGGCCTACGAAATCACCACGAAGGCACGCTCAGAAAGGCTGTTAGACCGACTGGCAGGCACACAGGCAGCACATGTGCATGGAATCAACCAATGGAAGCAACCAATCCCTTGTGTGTAGGACTCGCGATTGGCAAGCAGAGATGCCAACGACGCACGAATAGCCAGGCGAAGTTGGGCTGTAGCCCTGTAAAATGCACGCGAAATTTATCGTGACTTAATCGCTGCAGCAGCGAAGCAAAGTGTGCACCGGACTGGCTACGATCGAACCAAAACTGGAGCTTCCTCACCCCAGCAGGGCCAGGACAACAGCACAATGTGAGCAGAGCTGGAATGTAATGTCATTGCATCTCTCATGAGCGCGCACCGGGCTGGTGGGGTTGAACGGGCTCTGCGGGTTGAAGGGGCTGAAGGGCGCAAAGCCAGGGCTCTGTCCTGGCGATGCTGCCTGCAAGCCACAGTGGCGCTTCGTTGAATTCACACAGGTCAAGCGCCGCTCCTTGACAAATTTGTGCGATGTGCGGGACGGGCCAACACGCCCAGCAGATGGGCATGTCTGAGCAGTACGAGTAGATCATGCACACCAGGGGCGTGAACGTGACGTCCGCGCTGAAGGGCGACATGCCCATGGGCGATGCCAGCGCTGAGGGCGACATCCGCGCCGGCGTCATGCCCGGCGTCCGCGCTGCAGGTCAGGAGCTAGTGCAATCAGCAGGCATATCGAGGCTGTCATGTGACCATGCCAAGACCACCTTTAGGGTGTGACGTGACTTGCACGATGAAAATGTCAGACTCGCTTGTCTGCTGTGCCACCTCCGTCTCTGCAGATGCCCGAAGAAAACCTTATAAAGTGGCAAGACATTGGCAGCGACAGCCAGTGCACGCCAGGTGCACTCCCTGCTCATCTGTTTCATGCCTGCAATGTTGCCCATGCATCCTCCACGATGCAAGATGCACATACCTCCCTGTAAATGCCCTGTGCATGTGTTTGCCATTGCCTTGGAGCTAGAAGCCGTGCTCACCTGGTGTCATGCCGGCGATCATGGCCTCCTCCATGAGGGACACATCAATGGCGTCAGCCAGCGCGGTGTCGTCCAGCAGCAAGTCGAAGGCGCCCGTGCCCAGTGGCGCCAGCTGCCCCAGCATGATGTTGTCGCTCACGCTCTGCATGCGGTCGTTCTCCGCAAACGCCGCCGCCCTGCAGTGGTGAGCGTCAGAGCCGGATCACGACACACAGCACGCCGGAAGATCAGAGCAGGTGCGCCCAGCCTCCAGCAGATGCACTGCCACATTGAAGTTGGTGCTAAGACAATTTCCACTCGGTAGGTCCCAAGGCAGAGGCAGACTCAGTGTGCAGCAATGTTCGGCGGATGGACCATCAGAGTCGTCACCTGAACAGAATGTCGACCGTCTCTTCGAAGGAGCACTGCTGCAGCGGGCCGTGGTCCGTGCGGTTGATGCCATGCCGCGTGATCGCCATGAAGTGACCGCGGCATGTCATCACCTACATCACATTATTGTATCAGTGATGGCCATTGCAAACAGAATATGTCAGCGCCAGGGCATGATGCAACAAAGATAACTGTTTGCAGTTGGGAAGACGACCGAAATATGCAACAGTTGAGCAAAAGGTTCACCTCGCACAGGATGGCCAGGTGGCGGTAGTTGACGTAGCTGCCGTCAAACTCAATCACGCCGCGCATCTCCTGCTCACAGCACGGGCATACCTCGTCAGGATTGCTGTGAGCAGCACGTGCAGAACCAGCATCCCAAAACCTCTCTGCCAGCATGCACAGCGGGCGCCCGAAGACTGTGTGCACCTTCATGAGGGCATTGCGGGCGGCTTCGATGCCCAGCACATCGATGATCTCAATGAGATGGTTGGACACCGTGCGCGTGGGGTCCACCTCCGGGTGCGCCATCACTGCCAGCAGTGCCACGCCTGCAAAAGATGCACAAGTGTCTGAGCGTAAACCCTGCACATCATCTGAGCAGACAGACGCACATCATGTTCAGCATGATACCGCACATGCATATAAGTGGAGAGCAATCGCATGGGGAATCAGGTGAAGGTCGATTCTGGTGGGCAACAGCTCGCACCCTCAGTGTCGAGCATCCACTCGTTCTCGGTTTTGTAGGCGCCGCCGCCCGGCTCCACCGTGGTACGCTTGGCCTCGCGGATGAACACCTTCCGGATGCCCTCCATGCCCTGCAGCAGGAACAGCAATCATTGCACCTCTGGTACGGCCACCCTGGTGTGGCGCACTGCACTTCAGCTGGCTAATACAGCTTCGTTCCATTCCAGCAACTTAACCGCAGACGGCGCCCACATCTGACCTGCACGCTGCGCATGTCAGCCGACATGGTGATATGATGTGGGGCCGGAGCACAATTTGCGGCGCACCTGCAGCGCGACCTGCGACAGCATGGAGCCCTCGATGCGGCGCAGGAACACGTCGTCGAACTGGTCCTCCGGCGCGGCGCCCATCTCGTCCTTGCCGCCCTCCTCCGTCAGGATGCGCAGCTGCAGCATCGCAGCAGCATGGCCAGCATTCAGACGCGTCGCGTTGTGTGCAAGTTCCTGTTTTCTCCTTCCGTCTCCTCAATGGAATCAACATCACAAGCACAACTACATAACCTGAAAACACGGTGTCAGCAGCCAGCTGCAGCAGCTGAGAGTGTGGTGAGCGGCAAGCCTGTCACTCAAGAGAATGGGCGCACCCGCAGAATGAGCTTCTCGGCATTGTCATCAGAGAAGATGCAGTGCAGCTCGTCCGTGAACTCGCGGTCGATGCGCTCCGCGATGTCCGACATGGACAGCTTCTTGTCCACCATCATCTCCCTGCAAACACAAGCATCGCCGAATCCAGTGCAGCAGCACAGCAGTTGCAAATGTGCGCGAGAAGCACACAACGACATGAGCCTAGTACAGAGTGTGCTGCATGCTGTCTGTGATGGACACAGCTGGAAGCAGAGGCGAGGTGCATATCCAAATCAGTCACCGATTGAGCTCAATGCGCAGCAGCCAGGGGGACATGCGGCCCTTCTTCTCGTCCTCGCCCAGCTCGAAGTAGCTCTGCACCAGCTCCTTGTCCTCCTCGATGTATGTGTCCTATGGCAGAACCTCCACTTGCGGTCAGCACCACAGATGCTGGAGCACACTGGGACCTCTTAATTGCTTCACTGACAGCCACGTCACAATGTGGGTGACTCCGCTGCAGTGAAGCCGGGGCTGGCGAGTGATTGACACGCTGCAACCAGCTCAGGACGGTCTCGCACATCTGGGATGGGGTCATAGTAGATCTCGGTGGCCTCGGTGACTCGGCGCAGCGTGGTGTACTCCAGGCTGCACTGCACATTCTTGGCCGCCTCCCGATCCCGCGCCGCATCCCCAACCTTTGATAGACAACAGTGAGAAGTCAGTTGCAGAGTCAACATCCCATCACAGTCACATGGGCAGTCAGCCAGCATGGCCAACCCGCAACGGGACTGCAGGATGTGTGTGCGGGTCAAAATGGGATGGGAAGAAAAATGAATCAGGTGTGGGCAGAACCCTTTGCCAGAAGTTGCATACAAACCAACCAGAGAAGCGGCGCACCAGGTGCACACTGAGGCTGGGCGTCTTGATGTTCTTGGCGATGTTCATGATCTCGGTCAGGCGCGGCACGCCCAGCGTTACGTTCTTTGCGGATACTCCCGCAAAATGGAACGTGTTGAGCGTCATCTGCGTCGTCGGCTCGCCAATAGACTGCGCCGCGACCGTGCCAATCATCTCGCCGGGGAACGCCACCGCCTGTGCATCAGAGAGTGGCAAGCCGTCATCTGCAGAAGTTGCTGCTGGCAGAATCACCCTCCGCTGCAGAAGCGCTGTGCTACCAGCCGTCTCATGGGGCCTGCACTTGAGAAAGACGTCAAAAATCATGCGGAACCGTGCCAATCATCATCATTTTTGGGGAACGCCACCGCCTGTGCAGGAGAATGACAAGCCATCAGCAGCAGAAGTTGCTGCTGGCAGAATTGCCCTCTACTGCAGAAGCGTTGTGCTGCCAGCCATCAGATATGCCTGGCACTTGATAAGTTGCAACAGGACGCGCCATCCACCTGGCATCGCCGGCAACAGTGGTGCAGGCAAACCCAGGTCGTGGAGAAATTACCGTCTGGAAGCGTGTCTCGATTTCGCCGACCAGCCAGGCAAAGGCCTCCTGCGTGAGGCGGTACTCCGACAGCACGCGCTTGGCGGCCAGCGTCGCCCGCAGGTGCGAATGAAACAAAAATGTTGCGTTGCGGCGCGCCTCTGTCGACAGCACATCGTCACCCTGCACATGACAGCTTGCGCAGGTCAACGTCCAGACTTGCGAAGTGCTTCGGGTTTTATATGTGATGCGCCCAGTGCAAGTCAGCGTTGGAACCAACATTTGCAGGTGCTGTGACTGTTCATCGACGAAGGACATCCAGGCAGGGCTGACCTTGACGACGACCAGCTTCAGGCACAGCTCCTGCACCTTCTCCACCACCTCCAGCGGGTCCAGCCCTTTAATGGTGAAGTTCAATCGTTTGCGTCAGCAATTACATGGCCCGATGCCCACAAGTTGTCTGATGAGACTCGCCACAAGGCACACAGCATAGCAACAGGGTATGGTGTTGACAGGCGCGCACCTGAGGGCGACTTGCTGTTGGGCTTGACCTTGAACAGCTGCTGCGCGTTCCAGATCAGCCGCTTGAGGTTGACGGGCAGGTTGACGCCCGCATCCCCGGTCTGCAGCACCTCCGAGCGCAGGATGACGTGGTCCTCCACGATTTGCTGCAGGCAGGATTGCTGAAAGTGAGCAGAAACTCTGATGATGCTGGCATCTGATATGTCTCATGCAAAGGAGCTCGAGGCACACAGCTCAGCAGACAGGAAGTACTGTTGCCTGACAGGAAGTGTTGTTGCCTGACTGACAGGACACATTCATCAGTACGATGGGAATCTGCTCACTAGCACGCTGTTAAGGAAACCACACCTGGAACTCGGCGTCCAGGATGCGGTGCGCCTCGATGCTGGAGCGCAGCCGCTCTGCGTCATCCGCCTTGAGCCAGTTGGGCGTCGCGCTCATGTTGGCCAGCGAGATGTGGAAGGTGTCCCGCATCCGCGCCTGCAGTTGGGTGACCATCAACGAAATCGCACTTTGCGATGTTGGCATCAGTAGTTGGAGGCTTCAACGGCAGTGCGCCCAGTCATTCGGTGGCCGCCTGTCACAATGCTGTGCATGAATACTAGGACATGCCCACATCCAATGCCAGAGGCTGTCATGCACTTGAGTAAGATGACTGCGAACAGCGCACATACCTCGGTCGCCTTCAGGGCATCCAGTTTCTGGCTCTCGATTGCTGCGCCGTCCATGCCGTCTTCACCATATAGGAACTGGATGACGTCGCCCACCGCATTCCGCACGGTGCCATCATACCTGTCGTGATGTGCGACGCCACTTCAGTCACATCGAAGCGGTGTTTCAGACTGTGTTCGAGCACCACTGCTGTGCCCTTGGTGTTGAGGCTGGTGTCACAGTGATGAGACCCGGTGTAATTTACAGCTGCCATGTGTCAGCACCAGTAACGTGCATTGCAACGCACTTGATGGTGAGGTCCTCCATGGCTTTGACCAGGCGGCGCTGGATGTAGCCGGTGCTGGACGTCTTGACAGCAGTATCGATGAGCCCCTCGCGACCACCCATGGCGTGGAAGAAGAACTCCTGCGGCGTCAGCCCCCGCAGGTACGAGTTCTCCACAAAGCCGCGCGACTCTGGGCCATAGTCATCCTGCAAATGAGATGGACCCTCAGAGGTTGACCTCCTTGTTGCTTGATCTTGATTCTTCACGATGTGCAGACGGAACAGCACGCCGATGTGGTTGTGCAGCAGGAGTAGAGCAAGAGCAGAGGAGAGCAGATGCAACCAAACAGCGGCGTACCTTCGTGAAGTGGGGCAGCGTGCGGTCAGCAAAGCCGAAGGGTATCCGCTTGCCCTCAACGTTCTGCTGCCCCACGCACGCAATCATCTGCGAGATGTTGATGAATGACCCCTGCAAAGGCGAACTCAGGGACAATCGGCTTCTAAAATCGGTGTGAGTCCACTCAGCAACATGGACAGGCAAACACATCATCAACAGACTCGTTCAACATGGGCCATAAAGTATTGCATCTTGCCAATGGCCGTCACCTTGGAACCCGCCGTTACCATGCGCACGACATTGTTGGTGTCGCGCAGGGAGGCCTGCGCATACCGCCCGGCATCATCACGCGCCTTGTTCAGCACCTGGTTCACCTGCAGGCAGCGCAAATACGACACCATTTAACGACAGCATCCCTAATATGATGCTCGGCATGCTGTTGCCTCCCTTCATAATGTGAAGCATTATGACAAAGATTGTGCAATTGCAAACCCAGGCCTTGCCAAAGCACCTGATTCTCGAAGGACTCCATGATAGTGCGGCCAGGCTGCGCCTCCAGGTCGTTGCTCTGCGCCTTCTCGATCAACTTCTTCACCTCCTCCTTCGCCTGTGGCGAGTGGGGCCATGACAGGTTCAAAGCTGCCCTATCGCCGCACCGACACCGGCTTGCTGCTGGGCACCATGCATGGGTGCACAGCGAACGTGATGCAAAATCCTGAAATGCTGGTCGGATGATCGACACGATACAAGGACACAACGGCCATTGCGCGACGCCGGCCGCCGGCAGCGCACCCGGTTGATGGTCTGGTTGATGACCAG
This sequence comes from Tetratostichococcus sp. P1, assembly GCA_036584455.1. Classification (NCBI taxonomy): domain Eukaryota; kingdom Viridiplantae; phylum Chlorophyta; class Trebouxiophyceae; order Prasiolales; family Stichococcaceae; genus Tetratostichococcus; species Tetratostichococcus sp. P1. Next base: position 1,384,043 of record BTPI01000007.1, read on the forward strand.
CATGGTGGCGCCGTCGGCCACGGTGTCGCCGATGCCGATGGAGAAGCCGTGCTGCAGCATCCAGTAGTTGGCGGTGTACTGGCACTGGCTCAGGAAGGCGCGCGCCGCCTCCGGCCCTGCTTCCATGAAGATCACGTGCACCAGGCTGCCGCCCGACGCGCCCAGCGTCTTCTTGCACAGCGTGCCCTCCAGCAGGTACCCGTCCTGGATCAGCACCTGTGGGGAAAGCATCCACAGAAGGAAGTCTGCCACATGTTCTCTGTGCACATGCACAACGAGCAGGACCCGCGTCGGCTTGCACAGCGTGCCCTCCAGCAGGTGCCCGTCCTGGATCAGCACCTGCAGGACATCCCTCACAGAGGGATGTCTGCTGCATGTCACCTGTGCGCACTCATGGGCAGCGGGGCTCGACAAAAATGCATTCCAGCAAGCATTGGTGTGACATCAGGGCTTTGCAAGTCGGGACTTTGCATGTACCAGGAAGCCAGGAATGCCAATGATGTGCTGTCTCCATTTACCTGGGAGTCCGTGGGCGACAGGTCGGCGGGCTCGCCGTCCTTGTACCAGGAGGCAAAGCGCCGGCAGTTGACGCGCGGCAGGAACAGGTTGATGATCTGTCATATCAGAGGCAAACGAACAGGTCAGCCATTTGTGGCACGAAATTTCGGTTGCATGCGCAGGGTTGGCTGATGCAGCGTGAACGGTGGCAGTATGAGAAACCCCAGAAGGTGCCGGAGCGCAAGCGAAACTGACAAGCTGCCGCACCTGCTTGCCAGTCCACAGGGGGCGTGGCTTCAGGATGGCGGGCGTGGGCACGCGCCCGTCCCAATCCTCCAGCCACATCAGGATGTTCATCATGACGTCCGCCTTGATGAAGGTGTCGCGCTTGGTCATCAGCCGCATCGCCGCCAGCGTGTCCTGCACGATGCCGATGACCGGCTTGTTTGCCTGCACACACACCACATCATCTCAGTCTATGCAACCCTTCCTTTGCGCCACGAATGGAGGGATTGCACTATACAGCTGCAATGCTTAGTGTGCATAGTCACGCCCTGCTGACTGCGGATCTACAAGTCACATGTGCAGGTCTTGACCCATAGCATACCTGGGCAGACACGATGTTGCGGGGCACCATCATGATGTTCTCCGTCTCTGCGCGCGTCTCGGGTGTCTGCGGCACGTGCATGTTCATCTCGTCGCCGTCGAAGTCGGCATTATATGGCGACGTCACGCTCAGGTTCAGCCGGAAGGTGGAGTACGGCAGGATGCGCACACGGTGCCCCTATAGCAACAATTAAACATGCGATTTTGATGTTTGACCTGTTCAACATGATAAAGCCCAAACTTACGAATTTCAGTCTGATGCATTCAAGCCCGGAGCAAAGTTGTGCACCACAGTGCACACAAAATGCATGCCAATGCAGGCATTACTGTGGCTTGCGTTATGAGGCAGCAGTACTAATGGAGCCAGGCGCTGCCAGCGTCAAAAGCGTCAAAGATGGGCGCACCATCATGGACATCTTGTGCAGGCTGGGCTGCCGGTTGAACAGCACCACGTCGCCGTTCTGCAGGTGGCGCTCCACCACGTAGCCGATCTCCAGGTGGCGATCCGCATCGCGCTTCAGGAACCGCAGGTCAAGCCGGTGCCCATCCTGTTGTGTGGACACAAGCGCTCAGGCAGGGCATCAGAAACAGCAATAATCTTGCCCAGCGACCAGCAGACCAAGCCAGCGCACAGGTGGGCTGAAACATGCTGTGCGGCTGCATTCAATCAATCATGGGGGCACTCACATCACGTATGATGTACTTGGCGCCAGTCTCGCCTGCAGGCGGGTGTGGGCCATTTTCCACCAGGTGCTGCAGCCTGCAAGATAGGTTGGCGAATAAGCATCGACTGCTCAAATGCATTGGGGTGCACATCATGTCGAAGATGCTCCTGCCATGCTGCCTCCATCGAATTGCATTCAGGCGGGACTGCTCGTATGCATTGGGGTGCACAATCATGTCAAAGGCGCTCTTGACATAGTGCCTCTGTCAGGCAGCACGAGGCATGTATCAGAGGAGGATGATGACTCACTTGGCGCGGTTGTGCACGGTGACGGTCTCGGGGTACGTGAGGTTTAGGGCGATGGACCAGGGCACGCCCAGCTCGTCCAGCGCAATGTTGGGGTCGCCACTGATGACGGTGCGCGCCGAGAAGTCCACACGCTTGCCCATCAAGTTGCCCCGCACCCGCCCCTCCTTGCCCTGCAGCAGCCCAGGTGGCATTTTAGCAGAAAGACAAATGCACTGTAATTGAGCCCAGATCGTGGGATATGGCCAAGGTGAGGTGCCGGAAACATCTGTTTGAACAGACTGGCTTCACGATTGTCCTTGCAGTGAAGGTGCCGCCATCTTTGGCGATGATGCATCATGATATGCACCTTGAGGCGCTGAGAGATGGACTTGATGGGGCGGCCAGAGCGCTGCTGCGCGACCGGCTGCCCCGGCACCGTGTTGTCGATGTACGTGGTGATGTGGAACTGTAGCAGCTGCGCAAACTCCTGGATGATGTGCTGCGGCGCGCCAGACTGCTCCATCCGCCCCAGCCGGATGTTGGCCTTCACGATCTCCGACAGCTTGTGCGTCAGGTCGTCCTCCGACCTGCAAGTGTCACAGCATCAGCATCTGATTCCACCATCGGCGCGCTCATCGGAAAAGCAGCGTGACAGATGCTGCATGAGTGGAGTTGCGGACACCGCTGATGCTATGCAATACTGCACCAGCAAAACGCTCACTGGGCTGCCGAATCCACAATATGAAAGCAACTGCCAACACCACTGACGATTTGAGATACTGCACCTGTTGACGCCGTCCATCATGACGGAGGGACGCACGGTGGGCGGCGGCACCGGGAAGGCGGTGAGCACCATCCAGTCGGGGCGCGCGTACTTGGGGTTGAACCCCAGCGCGCGGCAGTCCTCGTCGCTGATGCGCTTCAGGATCTCGTGCGCATGCTCCGCCGTCAGCTCCTGTCGCACGCGAAATATCGACATGCTATGCGTACTGTTTTGTGGCTGCAGCACTAGGTGATGGGGGCACCACAGCGTCCCCATTCTGAATGGACTGGACGGACTCGCTTTTCAGTAGTGAGCAGTGCAGTAGGTGATGCCTGAGATGGCACTAGATACAGCGTCACCACAGGAGCAGTGCAAGGATGCAAACAGATTGAGAGAAACTGCTGCAGCCATGCACCTGCTTGCGGTCCGCCTGCTCAGGGGGCAGGTCGTCGTCCGCCTTGGGCTTCGGAAACTCCATCATTATCTTCATGCCGTCCATACGGTAGGTGGGCTGCGGCGCATTGGTGTACGGGCACTCCTTCTTGGGCTGGCAGAAGCCCAAAAAGGTGCGCAGCCGCTGCTCCGGCTTCTTCGCCCGCATCGCCAGCTTGTACTTCACCTCGTTCTGTGGGAGAACCCGGATTCGTGCATCGAGTGTTGGCTGCATGGACATTGATAGGCCTACAAAGCTGCTGGCTGTTCCTTGAGCAATGGAAGGCAGCAGATGCACGAGCGACTCCGGGCCTCTTTGACAGCCACTGTGGCGTCGACAGCAACACAGCCCGAGGCACAGGAGGTTGGCGATGCTGGGGCGCACCGGCTCGAGCAGCAGCTTGGAATTGTGGTAGCTGACGCAGCGCAGGACACGCAGTACCGTGCGGATGAAGCCCACATGGTACATCGGCTTTGCCAGCTCCACATGCCCGAAGTATCCGGGGCAATCCTGTCATGTTATACAGGTGCCATCAGCTCGCTTCCCAGTATCATCAACACAATGTGTATGGGGGATGCACAGCACCTGCATCTTGAACCACACGCAATGATTGCAGCCCTTGCAGAGCTAGGCATGCCGCACTCGAGTGCAACAGCTACATTGGGGACGACACTACATCACAGCTGGCACCTGCGCATTGGCGGAGTCGGTGGTGCACCGCTCCTGGCGGTCCATGGTGCCCAGCGCCAGGTCGTTGAGGCCGCCCACCTTGGGCCGGCCCCGCTCGTACATGTCCGAACTTTCCACCTTGACCACCGAGTACCGCCGCTGCCACGATGGAGCCGGCACGCATCAGAGAGATGACCCCACTCCCCGTTGTATCAATTGCAGCATGCCATGCGGGTCGTCCTTTCTGTTATGAAAGACATTGAATGCCAGCGGACAGAGCCCATTATCACAGACTCACCAGCAGGTCGGGGTCGAAGACACCAAACTGCACATTCTTGACCTTCTTCACCTGCACATCGCCCGCCGCACCGCATCATGTGAACGTCATGTTGCTCGCTCGCACATTATCAATGCGGCTGTGCAGGACTGACCAGTGCTTGTTTTATGCTCAGAAAAGGTTGCAGCAGGCATGCCAGCGCTGATGGCAAGCTGAACGAGCACAGCGCAGCATGCCATGAGCGCCAGGCGCGCCGCAAAATGCCACCCACCGGGGCGTTGGAATAGGAAAACCTATCCGTCATCGGCATGCTGAGTTCCCTGATTTACCACGCCAGCACTGCCGTCACTCTGCGCTGCTCAGCACTCAGCAACCAACGTGCCGACAGGGCTGAGATTACATCTGCATTCTGGGTGTCACACAGCCGTGACAGCGTCAATTTGGCGTCATGGGCGTTGTTCCAATCATGGCCATTGCAATGCAAACAGCTATCTGTAGGTGAGCCCAACCTCGTGCGCTAAGCAAAGCACAAGTGAGAGCACGCAAGTGTCAGTGTGAAACCCAAAATGAGAGCAAGTCGTAAATGTTTATGGAGCTGAGTACTGCAGATGGCATTCCGTAGTAAATGCCACTCGACTGCAGGGCTGTCCAGTTCTCGGACATTTGACACCCAGCACATCAAAGCCTCAACTCCCGGTCATTGCGAGAGGTGTGCATTCAAGTCACCGAGCAGACTCCCGTTGATCAGCCGCTGCATGCTGTTCGACTTTGTTTGTTTCTGTGACCTGAGTTGCACAAGTCGAACGCCATGCTTATACATGACCAGCCTGGACCGCATTGCGTGCACGGTTGCAACTCTTCACATCAACAGCAACTGACACCTTTCAAGGGTCGGCCTGTGTCGCTGATCAGCGGACGCCAGCCGCTGCTGTGGCGCTGCACATGTTGTCGAAAGCGGGCATGCTGGACCAGGTGAGGCGTGATCGGAGGCACTTGATCGGCAAGCGCCTGCACCAGCAGAGCTCCCACGGATTGACCCGACAGGGAGGGCACACATGCCGTAGGCGCAGCATCCGCCAAGCCCAGGCAGCATGCACAGCGGAGCTCTGACCCGCTTTTGACGCCAGCCAGCGGCCGCGACAGAGCAGTCATGGTGCTGGTGCCCGAGGCGCGCACCAACCGGCAGGAGGTTCGCAGCGCGATCGCGGCGCAGTTTTGGGGCCAGCCGGTCGGCGGCGCCCGCAGCCTGGATGGCCTATCGAGGCTGCTGCCGTGCGAGCCGCCGGCCCCGCCGCAGACGGCGCCCAGCGGCCTGACGCGCGCGCAGCAGCTGCTGGCCTTCCAGGCGGTAGCGTTGCCCGCGATGCCCGCGTTCAATGCCTCCCAAGGCGGCCTGGTGAGCCGCCTGCAACCTCCAATGTGTGTGGGGACCTGAGTCATACATTGCTGGGACAGAAGCCCCACGACTGCTCGAGTGCTGGGGGACTGCCATGATGCCTGGCAATGATCCGAGGGCGGCCTGGTTAGCCGCCTGCAACCGCTGATGTGCCGCCAGAGATGCTCACAAGACGCCCAGCACAGCTGGCGCCGGGCGACTCCCCACAAGCACTGCTCCGACATCTGCTGCCTGGCAGTGCATTCAATCCTGGCTGCAAAGGAAGTTTACCTGCGGTCTCTGTTGGCAGCTGAGGGTCACTGTGGGCCTTGGACAGGTGCTGGACCGGGCGCTGGCGAGGGCCGGCGGCCGCAACTGGTGGACGGTGCTGCTGGGGCGGGCGCGGGCGCAGCGCGCCTGGGCGCTGCACCGCGAGGGCGTGCGCACCGTCGACGCGCTACGGCATGCCGACAACTACGGGCTGGCGTCTCGCAGCCGCTTCGGCTTTGGCAGGTGGGGTAACCTGCGTTCCCACTGATATCTTGACCATATTGTAATGAGGGTCAATCCCAGTGTGTGCTCCTGGATGTACGATCATTTCCGCAGAAACGATCAAGCTTGTCAATATGGCGACTTTTGCAAGCGCATGACACCTGAAATTGCCGCCGGCCGCTGCCAACACTCAGCAGCGGATGCAGCTGCGCAGCAAGGTGACGCATTCATGTATTGCACAAGGTGGTACTGCATATCCCAAGCGCATCAGCAAATCGGTACATACATTCACAGGGTCACTGCATCGCCCAACGCGTCAGCAAGTTGGGGCGTACATGTACAAACCCTGTCTGCAGGGGCACGACGCTGAATGCGCTGGTGGAGGTGGCGAACCTGAAGGCGCTGCAGGAGCGGCTGGCGGCGGGCGGCGGCGCCTCCCTCCGCCGCAGCGCCCCCGTGAAGGCCGCCGCCGAGCTGAAGCAGGATGTGCTGGACCACGAGATCGTGCTCACCACCGCCGTCAACCAGGTGCACTGCCTCTAAACCTGAAAACACGTTTGTGGCACTCCTGGCCTCCAACGATGCTGTGTCATGTGACATCGTATGAGGTGCACTGCCTGCAGACATGTGTGCACGATTCTCTGACACCACTGGCCTCTGATGACTCTGTGTCACGTGACATTGTCAGCTGACGGGCGTGCCGCCTGACTGCTTCCCGCTGTGCAAGAGTCTGTCAGATGCCGCGGCACGCTTGCATTTCGCAGACTGCTGACGATATCCACTTGCATGCACAGGAGCACGTGGACAGCGCCGCAGCGTATGACAGCATCCCGCTCACATCCACGCTGGACATCAAGTCCAAGGACCGCCCAGATGGGCTGCAGTACCGCGCCGGCCTGCACTATGTGAGTGCAGTGCGGGCGCATGATGAAATCCATGTGATTGTGGTTCAAGGTCATATCACCAGTGCATGGCGCCCAATGAGTTTCGCCACAGCCAATGTCAAAACCTCAGCACCCGTCATCTGCAGGTGTATGCGCCAGAGACAGAGCTGCGGGTGGGCGGCCTGGCGCCAGTGGATGCCCAGGAGGCGGCTGCGTTTGACGGCGCGGCCGCGGCAGCTGGACCTTGGCGAGCAGCACTGCATGCCCAGGTGAGCTGTCACCGTATGCAGCTGAGGCATGTGACGATGTGCTGAGACATGGCACGGGCATGGCATGGCATGGCATGGCATGGCATGGCATGGCATGGCATGGCATGGCATGGCATCGCATCGGATGGCGTACAGGTCTTTCTGCTTTTGACACTCCTGTCGGAGCAGGGCACCACCTGGCCCGGCCTCTTCACGCTGCCATCGCTGTTTGGCTTCAAGCTGCCATGGGAGCTGACGCTCGACCCTTCTCATCCTAGCCATACGACGTTCTTGCTCAGTACTTGATGATGAGTGCTGCGCTGTTCGACAGGGAGCGGTGGCAGTGGAGGGCGAGGCGCTGCTATGGCGTCCGCCGCCGCCGCGCTCCCGCACCTCCGCCGCATTCCCGCAACCGGATGCAGACGGCGCAGATGGCAGCAACCAGGCCTATGATGCTGCCTCGGGACAAGGTGTAGCCTCCAAAGCTCAACAGTCACTTGGTGTTCTGTCTTTGCGGTTTGGGTTTGGCTCCGCTCAAGCTCAGTCACATATTTGAGGCTTCGTGGCAGCGCGCTTGAGACCAAGCACGATTGCAGCTCAACAAGCTGTTTGTCGAGCTGGAACAAAGTTGGCTGATGGGTGGTGCAGTGGCCGGCACCAGCAGCGATGGGCCGGTGACTGGGACGCTGCAGATCGTGGACAGCGATGGCGGTGATGCGGGAAGCAGCAATCAACACGGCAGCAGTAGCCCTCGGCAGCGGCGCTGGGACAGCAGACAGGGCGGTCACACGCCCACGCCCTTTGTGTCGGCGGCCGGCAGCCTGAACTACCGCGACGACAATCACTGGGAGGTCGACAATGTGAGCCTCGGAAGTCCGCGTATATTTCTCCTATGCTCTGTTGACATAGCATCCGATGGCATTAGCTATGCACATCTTCAAATGAGCACTATCCGGTGGCCTCTCCTGTGGAATTAGCAGAATGGATGTGTCTCATGCATTCCTTTTCTCCCACAGGAGCCGCTAGAGACCGTCATCACCAGCCATGGTGTGATCACACGGCGCCGTGCTGACAGCGAATGGGCCACCAAGCCGCTGTACGGCCGGTGGGCCCCATCATTGTGTGCTGTGCATCAATGGTACTGTGAATCTGTCTGTTGTCTCTGTTGTTGCTGTGGGGGGCAGCAAGCTGCTGCGTGGTACTGCTGAGTGGAACTGCTTTCACCTCTGATGCTGCTCAGCACGGGGCGGCATCACTCGCAATAGCCAGTGACACATGACATCTGAGATCAGCAGCTGCCTGCGGCTGCTGCAGGCTGCCAGCGCGTGAGTCGTGGCGCCGCTTCCGCGCTGCGGCCGCCACGCCGGACTCCGGCTCGGAAGCGGGCTCTGACGGCGAGGACCCGCTGCCGCCACCCGTGTCGCTGCCAGACGCCAGCAGCGTGCAGACTGGTGATTCGAGAACAGCGATGCCGCCGTTGTGCTCATATTCACTTACATCCGTTCAACTGGGCTTCCTGGACAGTGTGGCCCTCTTAGCATGTCGCCTGGACAGCTGTGCCATGGCCATGTGCTTGCCATACCGGGTTCCATGCATTGCGTTACAGGCATGAAGAAGGCGACGCGGCGGCTGCGGCGGATGCACGAGCTGGCGGCGGCCGCGACGCGGGATGTGCGCGCCGGCGGCCTGGCCGAGCGACTTGGCGGCGGCGGCAGGGCCCGCCGGCGGCCCCGCCGCCCCTACAGCCCCTGGCTGGCACAGCCCTATGCAAAGGTGGCTGTCGGCTCAGTGTTGGCAACCTTCAACACATGCTTTGCTGCTGTACCTGACATCCGCATTGTGCAAATGAAGGTGTGTTTCCTGTCACTGATCGTCTGCCTGCTTTTGATACCCTAGCGAGGGCGATGCAGACCGAATGTCCACACCAAGAATGGATGACGATGATGTACCTTCAGGCCAATGGTGCTGTTGGCTGCCTGGCACGCATGCCGCTGCCGACTTTTGGGCGGCTGCACAGGGCTACGGCAGGTGCATCACCATCAGATGATGGCCTTCCTGCAGAGTCGGCAGGCAGCGGCTCCTTTGCAGCCCGTGTGAGGTGAGTGCCTTCCAGTGACAGCCACAGATGCGCAAGCGCAGGAGTGTCAGAGTGCAAGTTTCTGCAATTTCCACGCCCGGTAGGGTAATCACGTGCTGCTGGAGGCTGCCATGTCTGGGACCTGGAGTCGAAAGCGTGGCATAGGGTAGTCCGCGTGAGTTTATGAAGTCTGCACCTGCTGCGGGATAAATGTCACAGCGCAGCTCTGCCTAGCGCCAGGGCTTTACTACAAGTTGAGCTGTTGCCTGGCATACACATGGACTAAGAAACGACCTGACGTGCTGCTGCAGGAACGCGTGGAATCCGTACCTGCGGGAGACGACGCTGCGCATCTTCGCCAGCGCGGGGGTGTCGGTGCAGGTGGGGCGCTTCACGCGCCCCCTGCTGGACTTCACCTCGCTGTCCCTGCGCCTGGACGCCGGCATGACGTCACAACACATCGGTGAGGCTGTCATCTGCCCACGTGTGCACTGGTTGACCCTCCGCAGCGCGTGCATTTGCCTTTTGATCCTGCCAGGCTGCTCTGAGGAATGTGGGCGAGAATCTCTGCTGCGACTGCCGCAGCAGTCCTGCACACGGGGAAACAGCGTGTAAACAGGCCGTTCCGTGCCGCGTTTCGCGTGCCGTTCCGTGCAGATGACATGCAGACCCAGTGGCAGCACGAGCAGTGCATGGCCCGCTGTATGTGGCGGTAATGGATGAGCAGCACCTGAAGTGCAGTGTAGGGGTGGGTAGTGTGTGTAGTGCCTTGCTAGCCGACCGCTGCTTTGTGCGCACTCCCTGCAGGTGGCGGCGGTCTGTGTGAGAGCATCAACAGCAGCGCAGGCAGCGACGGGGAGCTGCGAGCCCACCGCGCCTTCGCCCTTGAGGGCCGCAACATCTGGTGCGCAGATGGAGTTATATCTGCCCCTGGGACTGATGCATCTCTACTGTGGCCAGCAGGTTGGGTTGCTATCGGACCCTGCAATGCAATACAGTACCTGACCGCGTCGTGCTGCATCATGGCGCTACTGTTTAAAAGCTATTCACAGGGCCTGACGAGAGCGGCAGTGGTCTGAGCATGTTCTCCTTTGACTCAACAGGCATGCGGCCAACATATCGGTGGCACAGCAGGTGGTGGGGCCGGTGCGGGCGCGGGCGGACCTCCGCTTCTCCCTGCATGTCCCCGGCGGCTACTGCCCGGTGCGCTGCATGCCGTCTATTTGGAGCCATGCTTCTGCCTGCAAGCCTGGAGCTGTGCTTCTCACAGACGTTCACCTGCTGCCTATCTTGCCTGCAGACCAATCTGGGCCCACCAGGTGCAGTGGTGTAGGGGGCTGCAGCAAGCAATCTGATGGTCGCCCCACCATCAACATTACTCCCTCGCAGCGACTGGCGCCTGTGCATAAACCACTGACGCATGTGAACGGACAACTGCACAGGCGGATGGCGATAGGGCGAGCCTGCGCAGCATCTGGGCGGCCACGGCGGGCATACGGCCGGCCCCCCTGGAGCGCGTGTTTGGCCTGGATTGCGTGCTGCCCAATACCGGCGGCGCCGGGCGTGCCTGCCTCTGGTGGTCCCCCGCCCGGCGGGAGGCCATGGCCGAGCTGCGGCTGTGCTAGCAGCTTGCTGACGCTGGATTGTCACTAGATGGCGTGGAGGATTGGAAGAAGAATGTACGACACAGCAAGTTTATCAGATGTTGTTGAAAATCCTTGCTTGCTGCATGCAGTCAGGTGATGTAGCACTAGGTTGTAAGTCAAACTGCTGTGCGTGCCATTCGCTAAAACGTCCATACACAAGCCACGGAATTCTGCTTGCCAGATGCTGATAGCGCTCTCAGCTAGCTGCCTACTGGAAACAATTGAGGTTGCGCCATGTGCTGGTCCACTTGACGATATTCCAGCGGACAGCAAGATTTATCCTTACAACCAGGTGCATGCCCATGCCAATCCCGGCAACCCACTAAATGGACACAGGCGGAAAATGCCGAGGCAAACATATACAGCAACTACGGCGGGGTTTGCGGGGCGGCACATACATCGATGTGCTAGCCTTGCATACGCCACATGCCGCTCAACGTACAAATGTTCCCAGAAGTCCGCTGTGACGCATGGAGCACGTTGCTGCTTCAGCAGCAAGCGCAAAACCACGGCATGCCATAATCTGCTGGGCTGATGCTCTACCATGTACATGCAAACAACAAACGAGCAGACCTGGGTGCTGGCATCCCAGGCCGGCCTGGTCTGGAAGGCCACAAAATACAGCAATTGGTTGGTTGCTGCTGCAATACAAATGAAGGACGCTTGTTCTTGGTGTCAGCTTTGAAGATGGCACCCCGGCTGCCGGCGGTGCACATCTGCTTTGAGAGGCTGCTGATTTCAAAGGGCATCTATCCTTCCAGGATGCACGCCACATTGTCTACCGCCCATCTCATGGTCCAGATGGTGTGCTCGTCGCATGGTGGTCATCAGCTGGTGGTACAGTTATTCTACAGGGTGGGCCTGTCCACCACTGGTGGTGCGTGTCAGAAGTAGTTGTCGGGTTCCGGCAGCAGCTGCTTGTGCGAAACCTCCTGCGGAGACAGCGTCAGTTGCACTGTGTAAGCTTTTGGCTGCCACACAGCATGGGGACCATCGTCATGCCAGTGTGTTGCCGCACTTGCTGAACATAGATGTGATCTACATCAGGACAGAGTGGATTGATGACAGCACCCGGAAGCGGACCCCACCTCGAGGGCTGTTTGGTAGCGAGCCATCGCTGCGCAGGCTTCCGCTGTGATGAGGTCTGTCTGCCGTTTGCTCAGCGCTGCATACCCTGGCGTCGCCGCCACCTGTTCGAGTTAAGGGATCAACAGTGACTGGTGCTCTCATCATCGTCAAAGAGAGGTTTTGAGTAGCCACATGAGCCTGTCGAGTGGAATGTCTCCAGGAAGGTGATGTGTTGTTCATGTCCTGAGCAGGTGAGACTCAGGTTGGTTTCTTTGCGTCGCGGGAAGCAGCAGCACCTGAGCGTGGGCGTGGACACAGAAGTCTGCGGCCGCTGCGGCGAGCGCCGGCAGCCCGTTATCGTCTGCGAGGGCCAGCAGCGCCGGGGCTGCCTCCACCGGGTCTGCGACGGGAGGGTGGTGCCAGTCAGAACAGGATGCTGCAGGAAAACTCAACCATCTGCACACATCATGCCTTCGACGGCAAGCATTTGATCTGGCATCCCTTCGTGTTCAGCATGCGCATGCTCCTGGTCGCGCAGTGGCAAGGCGACGCATGGGGAGAACGACGGAGGCTCGTACAGTGGCAGGCAGCAAGCACCAGCCGTGTGCAGACGTGTCATAGTCCACTCCTGGGTGTCGTGCAACCTATGCTGAGTTAATCTTGGCTTGTCAAGCTCACCAAAGTCGGGGGACGGCTCCGCACGCAGCAGCGCGGCCAGGGCGGCCTCGGCCAGCGCCACCAGCCGGGGCGCGCCGAAGTAGGTGGCCAGGTGCAGCACGTCCACCAGGCCCTGCAGCACACTTTTCAGCATGTTGGAAGCAGACACCGTGGCAGGGCTTCTTTCACTACATCGTGCAGCAAGATGACTAACTCGATATGTGCAGCACGCGACGCATGCAGCATACACCCACAAGCTGCCATGAAGACGAGTGCACCGTCCACAGCAGCCAAGCGTCTTGATGGCGCAGCGCAGCACCTGCGCGTTGGATGGGTCAGCGGTGAGGCGGTCGGAGTACAGGAAGTCGACGAAGCAGGCGGCGGCGGCGTGGGGCGCGGCGTCGGGTGCGGCCACGCGCGGCTCGCCGGCGTCGCGCATGCCGCTGCAGCTCTTTGCGCGGCAGTGCTCGCACCGCTCCCGCAGCACAGCCCTGCCCCACACACACGCCTCTTTCACCAAGACTGTTCCCCGGTCTGCCTTTAGCGAGAACAGCTTCGACTCGATTTCTTTTCTCAGAGAGCTGATTTTTGATGGGGCAGGGTGCTGCCTGATGCAGATTCGCTGGGACACTGCCACAGCTGACCGCTCATCTCTCAGCGTTCACATACAGATGGATGCACAGAGGGCGGCAGTCAGTGCTCCAACTGGTGAGGCTCAGCACTGCCCATCTTGTAAGCCAGTCAGTGTGACAGGAGCAGAGCAACGCACCAGTGCACAGGCAGCTCCCAGCCGTTGCCCACCAGCACAGCGTCTGTGTGGCCCAATGCCGCCGGGTCCAGTCTCATTCCCATCCCATTCTGGCGGCCAATGCTCCACACATCAGTATGGGATCAAAGAATACTCGGCTGCACTTTGCTTCACATGCCCAACAATGTGCACATACATATTGGACATCTCGCATGCCCTACGAGAAGTCCGGCATCTGCGCTGCTGCGCACAATCATTGCCATGCACACTTGCTCAATGTCGGCGCAGGAGTCGTCGTGCTCGTCGTCCAGCATCATGCCGCAGGTGCTGGACATTGACGACGCCGTCCCCAGGCTGCCACTGGGCGTCTTGGCTGCGTGTGCAAACTCAATCCGCTCAGCCGATACAGATGCATAGTCACAAGATTTTTGCACCTACAGGGTTTCATATGCTCGAGTTCAGAGCAAACCGGTAACTGCCACACAACCATTCGGATCCTCGCTCATCCTGTCGGGGTTCATGCACCTTTCTGTTGCTTGCAAGGCGGTGCAGACCAATTGTCATTTGCATGTTATCTTGCTCAAGCATGGAATGAAGGCTCGCATGGGCTGTCTGGAGCTTACATGTCTTGGAGCTGGGGCTGCTGCAGGAGGTGAACAGTTTTCCCAGGCGCTTCATGGAGGACGGCACCCACGCGGGGGCGCTGTCCTCCTCCGCTTCCTCTGCCTCCTGGCCACTCCTGCGGGCAATCACCGGCAACACACATCGGCAGAGGCTGCTTGCGGACACACCATTCTGGTCTCTTCTGCCGGCGCACTTTCCTCCCCAATACCCCCTTCTCCTCTGCTTCTCCCACCGCCTGCCTGCCCTGCCGTCAGAACAGCCCAGTGTGGTCATCGCATTGACGACACTCCCTTGCTAATGTCGCCAGCGCTTGTACCAGTGCCCATGTACGAGTGCAGTGCGACCACACCAGACCAAGCGGCCGTGACCCCGAGCTGGCGAGGCACTGCTGAGTCCATGCCAATCGACATCAAATCCTTTCGGGAGTTGCTCACCCCGAGCTGGCGTGGCCCATGCTGCAGGCGCCCCTCAGCGCGCGCGGCGTGGCCGCGCTGCAGTCGGAGTCGCTGGACCGCCGGCGACCGCTGCCAAAGGTGCCGCCACCGCCGCGCGGCGTGCCGTTGGGGCCCAGGATGGCGGCGCAGTCCGCTGCAAAGGACGACGGCGACGGCGGCGGCGTCACGCGGAGCGCGCGGCCGTCCGCGACCATTGCCGCCACGATCTCCGCGTCTGACGGCACCTGCTCCAGTAACGCTGCACATTCGTGCACATTGCAAAAGATGTCAATGCAGACTGCGTATTCATCTGCCAATATGGCCGCCACATTTCCAGCATGTCTACAGGATGGCAGGAATTGGACTCAGCCTGGCAGCTTTGCACAAGCTCCATAAACATCGACGAAACACTGCTTGACTGCATCCCAGAGACGGGCAGATGACTGCAGCATGGGCGATCTCCACACCTCGAGGTCCGAATACCGGACTTGACTGAGGACAGTCTGTGAGGCGGAACCATCTGGCCCGATGCTGATCAGACGCAGGTCCGAGCCGCACGGCGTCACAATCAGGCCGCCCTACAGCACATATTGCCTAGCTTCAGCTCCCACGCGAACCCACGAGCCAAGCTCAGCATCTCGCCTTCATCAGCAGGTGATACATGCAGAGGCAGCAGGAAGAGGAGGTTGTGCTGTCGCTTGGTCATGGCAGGACATTGTCAGGAAGTAGTCGCTGCCCAGAAATGCACCTTGGGTCCCAGCAGGGAGGCGAGGGAGGCGAGGCGGTCCGGGGGGCAGGCGGCGCCCACGTGTACCCGATCATACTGCCCCTGCAATGTAGACATAGCGGGCCTGAGCTGCTCGAGCCGCTGGTGAAGGTGCTCGAGTGTCCTGTCTTGCACCATCTAAGCAGCGCGGTGTCCCTGCCCACTGTCAACACACGCTGTCATGCTGATGATGTTAAGGCAACCAGGCAGCGCATGCGCATGCGACCTTGAAGCAGCAGGAGGGCGGCGCGCCTTGTGCTTGGCGGTGGGGATGAAGACATTGTGCAAGTGGAAGGCGGCGGGCGCCGCGGCCCCGGCGTACTCGCGGCTGTCCTGCGCCAGGCGCCGCACGTTGGCGCGGCCCAGCTCGGCGGCGGCCGGCTTGACGTCGATGCCGACGGCGGCGCCGGAGCGGCCCACCAGGAACGCCGCCGCGGCGGTCAGCACCCCGCAGCCGCTGCCCACGTCCAGGAACCTGGGCGCAGGAGGTGCAGGGGGTGGTGTCACCTGGCACCGACTGTGCTGTGGCACTGTAGCGTAAGCTGGCACTGCAGGACAGCAGGGTGCCTTGCTTGCGCAGCATGTATGACGCCATGTTGGCATTCAGCCAGACAGCCAAACCATTGGGGCGTCAAGAGCTAGCGAGCGCAGGCTGCCAGCATCATGTGTGCTGATGATCTGCAAGGCGAGGTGCCCCAAGGGGAGACATAATACATATGAAAGCGTATACTAAGTTATCAGTACCTGTGGCCGGGCGCCAGCTTAAGCGCCTCCAGGCAGGTGGCGTGCATGTGGGGCGCCGAAATGTTGAATTCGAATGCCGCGAGGCGAATGGGGGAGTCCGCCAGCGCCTCCCCCCGGTGCTCCTGCGGCACGAAGCGATCCCGTGCACAGACCCGCAGCGCGCGTGCGACGTTCTCTCTGCATGGCACCATAGGTTCAATGTCCCCACCTGTCATGGGTGCTGCCCAATGCTGGCAAGATGAAGATTGAATGCAGTTGGACACTTTGTGAGCTGACAGTGTCAAAATTTGCCCGAAGAACCTGCCAACAACTGCAAAATCGTGGGGGTCGTTTCACATGTGTGAACTCCTGCATGTGAGATGGCGCTCATCTCGCTGTGGTTGGGCATCAGGTAACTTCTGAGTGCCTCAGGCCCAGATGATTTGAAACGCACTGCTTGATTGCGCCGGTCTTCCGGAGGTGGGACACCAGGTCGTCGTTGGTGCCGGCGACGACGGGGCGGTCCGCCATGCGGGCGCCTGCCATCAGGCGCAGGAAGTGCTGCAGCGGCAGCCGCCGGTCGGCCACCGCCCGCCGCGCGTCCCCCGGGATCCAGCCCAGGCCCGCCCCCTGATTTCCACAGCAGAAAATGATCTGCGGACTGGATCTCCCATGTTTCACCTGCCTCGTTGGAAGGCTGCCATAGATGGTACATGTGCATGTGACGAGTTTCAAGGGCTGCACAAACATTGCTGAACAAAAGCTGCTGGGAAGCACTGCTTGCCTGCGGGTCCGCATCGTCATCATCGCTGTCCTGAGCCTCCTCCACCCTGTGCGGTACGTTGTCATCGTCGTCAGGCTCCATGTCCTCGGCGTAGCGCGCCCACCGATGCGCAGCCTCGGCCTCCGCCCTGGCTGCCATGGGTCAGCAGCCCGGCGCAGCGGCTGGCTGCATGCAAGGGGTGCGGGGATGCGGCTGCGGCGCCTGTTGGATGGCCCCTGGCGGGTTGCTTGTTCCAGACCTGCGGCAAGCGGATGCTGAGCTTCAAGACATCTGTGAAGCACACCATGAGGACCGGCATGGGCGGCAAGACAAATTCAATTTGGGTATGTCTTGTGCTGGGGACCCAGAGTGTCCAGCTGCCGTGAGGGCATCCGCGGACAACAACGCCCGGCGCTGCGGTGACAGGCGTCTCGAAAATATCAGAAACGGCTCGTGAGCATGTACGGTGAGGCGACTGGCGGTCTAAATCTCTGGGTGCCTGAATCTGTAACACTGCACTGGTGGGGTTTCCGGAAGTCAGCTCGAGCCGGTTGCAGCTGCGATACATGCGTGCGCATGCTGGATCATAGTGCCGAGCTCCATCCTCAAGTTGACTGGCTTAGCAAAGCCATTGCTAGCTGCCACAGACATGCTGGCTTTTCGGTCGCATTCGATATAGTACAACTTCCGCCCGCATTTGCGGTGGGTTTGCACGACCGCCTCGCTTGTCAACACCTCCAGTCGTATGACAGAATCACCAGCGAGTGTTTCAGCGGTGCAAAGTCGCACTTGAGGTCCCACCGCGCGCGGATATGACGAGGACAGCAGTCACAGCAGGTCCAGCTTCGCGGAGCAGCGCAAAACGTGCCAGGACAGCGGCCGCAAATAGCACAGAAGACTGGAATGGACGCAGGCGCGCGGGACGATCCAGTCTGAGTGATCGAGCGAGGGGATTCCGCGCTTGACTGACACACGTGCGCTGTTGCTGAGCTGGCAACAAAAAAGCGAAAACCCCAGATGAAAGCATCATGATTGCTGCTGATTGATGGTGTCGAATTGCTCCATATCAAATCTCACCGATGCCAAGTCGCGTGTCGGCGACGGAAGCTTGTCGCAATGACCCTTGCGGCGGCCGAGTTGGCAACGATCTGCAAAGTGATCTGGGGTTCACAACCAGCACCTCGTCTCTGAATTGTGAATGGATCAACATATAGGTCAGATATGAAGAGCTCGGATGCAGCTGACAGCGTTGAAGACGCCACCAAAGCGTTGACAATCGTTGACGCCGCACTGTCACCGCTGGCCGCCCACAAGCCACACCTGCTCGTGCTGGTGGGGGTGCCCGGCAGTGGCAAATCGACCGTGGCAGAGCGCCTGCGGAAGGAAGCTGGATGGGCAGTGGTTTCACAAGATGTCCTGGGTGACCGCCGGGCATGCGAGTCCGCCACTGCAAAATACCTGCGGCAGGGTCGCAATGTCGTCGTTGACAGGTAGGCAGATCCACACAAGTCGCTGCTGTCCATGCGATTCCATGTGACGATGCCCCATGTCGAGGCTGCACCGCAAGCGTCACGCTGAACGCCATCAACTGCTGACGCACAGGTGCAACTTTGATGTGCGGCAGCGGGCAACCTGGCTGCAGGTTGGGTGCGCAGTGTGCGGCGGGCCCGGCGGCTTCGTGCCCATGACGCTGCGGCTGGCGACGGATTTAGAGGAGTGTCAGCAACGCACCGTCAGCCGCACAGACCACCCGACGCTGAATGGTCCAGCGTCTGCAGCCGTGATCAACCGGTATGCGTAAGGGCTGCAGGATCACCGCCCCCTGCAGGCTGCAGTGAACACGGGCTTGTCACACCAGTGGCTGACACTAGCCTGACATCAGCAGTGTCAGTCACACTTCTTCACAATTCGCCTCATACTTCTCTGGCACTTGTGTGGTGTCAATCAGAAGCCATCGCACTGGCAAAATTGGCTGGGGATGCTGTGACGCCTGCAGGTTCCGGGAGGACTTTGTCGGACCAAAGGCAGCAGAGAGTTTTGCGGCGCGCTACGTGGCGCGCAGCCCAGCAGAAGTCGAGCTGCTGCTGCCGCTGCTGATTGCCGCCGGCAAGGGCGGCGCCACGCCCGCAGTGGTGCCTGCAAGCCTGCAGGACTCCGACGCCGACCCCTGCTATGGCGGGTCAGCTCGTGCCGCCCGCCCTCGGCCGGCGTGGCAGCAGCGCGGCCGGCCACGTGGAGTCCAGCGACACCCGAGCGCCGGCAGGAATGTGCAGCCATTTGATGCGCGGGGGCGCGGCTGGCAGCCGGCGGCCAGGCCGTGGCCGCAGGGCGGGCAGCTGTGGCAGCCGCCGCAGCAGCAGCCTGCGACGGGCAGCGGCGCAGCAGGCGGCGGCGCGGCAGGCGGCATCGCAGCACCCGGCAGCACAATGCACACGGCTCCTGAGGCGCCACTGGGGTCCACATCCCATTGGCGCTCTGATGGGCAGGGCGCACCTCATGGCAGCGCCCTGCAGCACGCCACAGACGATGGCGCCTCAGTGGCAGGCGGCTGGCACATGTCTGGACAGTTCTCTGGTGCATCCGGCCCTGCTGTTCCTGCATGGTCTACACAGCAGACCATGACAATGCAGCTTCGGCCAAGCGCTCCTGTAACCGGGTGGCAGAGACCGTCCCCATACAGACCGCCGGGATGGTGATCATGTGGTTGCTTGTGATGAGTGATTGTCTGTGACATTCGTACGGATTCGCTTTGATGTCTGGTCTCCCACTCTTTGTTCAAATTCTGTAGCGCTCGTTTTAGACGGCCCGCGACAATCAGAATCTCAACGATTCGTATGTTCTGGACAATTCAATTGTAAGAAGTTTTGGCATGCACATCACTCTGGTTCTCTGGTGGCAGTCGAAGTATCTGGGATGAGCAGCAAATGTTTTGACCATGCAAACCACATTATGCTGGCAAAAATGGCCACTGCCCCCACCGAACTGCCCCATGTGGCCACCAGGAACATCACCTGCAAGAGGGAGCACAGCCGACAGCAGTCCATACTTGTAATACCTGTGTCAGAAATATCATATGGGCTTATGCGTGACACAACAGTCGACGCATGTGCTGACGCTGGTTTCTGGAAAGAAGTAGTGAAGTGCCGACACAGAGCAGGACAAGCTTACAACGAGAATGATCTTGCTGAGCAATTCAGAAGTGACAGGCAGATGACGCACGTGGGAGCTTTCCCAGCCATTCGTCAAGTTCATGCCAAAAATACCGGCCACCATGCTCACGAACGCGAACATGGACATCAGGCCAGTGACGAAGACGTCCTGCACTCGCAGTGCAGGATTTTTGCGCTATCTTGGAGCTTAATTGGCATACCCACAGGTACGACAGCAGGACATGCCATGGCTTACCAGTGAGACCAGCTCATTGCGCCTGCATATATTCAGAAACCAGCTTCAGAACAGAATCGGTTGCTTGTGCTGCGATTGCTGACGTGCAAGCAATCGGAACGCGCAGAGGATGGCACTGCTGACCACGAGCAAAACATACCTGTGATCCAGCTCTGCATTGATGAACTTCTCGGTCGAGATTAACCGCTCTTTCAGGACCTCCAGCCGCTGCATCAGGTGGTCACACTGCACGGCAAGCAATATGTCAATAGTAACTTATCGAAAACAGCAGGAAACTCGCATCGTACTCTATGATGTCAATGGTAACAGTCTAATTCGGAATGGTTACAGCAAGATGTCTGCGTTGCATTGTCAAGCACCCTCTACAAGTACATGTCACCGCTGTAAACTCACGTGCATGAGGTTGCTGTCCAACAGGTTCGCGCAGGACCATGTCGACTTGTCAGACTGCAGCGTGGACTGCATGCTGCAGGGCCACAAATTGCACAGATCAGGCTTAACAAGTCCCAGTCGAATGCCAGACCAACACCTAGCCTTGTGAACAGC
This sequence comes from Tetratostichococcus sp. P1, assembly GCA_036584455.1. Classification (NCBI taxonomy): domain Eukaryota; kingdom Viridiplantae; phylum Chlorophyta; class Trebouxiophyceae; order Prasiolales; family Stichococcaceae; genus Tetratostichococcus; species Tetratostichococcus sp. P1. The sequence continues at coordinate 1,404,697 of BTPI01000007.1, forward strand.
AACCATGTCAGGTGCACTTTCTGTCAGCAGATTTGCCAGCAGGTTTACACGGGACAGCTGCACTCACCTCTGCATGGTTTGAAGAGTGGACAGCATGCGATTGACCTGCCGCACGCTGTGCTTCCAGTGGTCGCGCCCCGATGCTCGCCTCTGCCAAAACAACCTCCCAATTCATCCAGACCATACACGACTGTCACAACGCTGCACCGCAGCATGGAAGTGACCTTCCACAGTGGCAGCGTCGTCAAGGCTCACAGCGTCTGGCTAGCACCTCTGCAGAGGGTCGCCGGGGTTTGTCAGCGTCTGCAGCTGGCATTGCATCCGCTTCCCCCTCAGTGTCGGAGTCGGCCTCGTCTGCTGTCGCAACTGCAGCAGCTGCATTGCAAGGTCGACGGCCCTGCCTGTGACCCGGCTGCTCTGCTTCTGGCTGCTGCTGCTGCTGCTGCTGCTGCTGCTGCTGCTCCGGCTGCATTTGTACAACATCAAACTCTCCTTGGCAAACTGCTGTCTCAAAGCCAAGCTAGGCAACATGAAGCAAAAGGGCGTGTTCAGATGTGTATGCACAAAGGTATTGCAGCAGTATCAAACACACCGGGCCCTGTCCGCCGAACCGGCGCCCTAGATACATCATCTCCATCTCTGCCTCACTGTTCAATACCGTCTCAACCTCCTGCAGTTCATGTTGCAGGTCAATGTGGTTTGGCAGCGGCGTCTGCAAGAAGCTCACAGCATGCGAGACGGGTTGCAGCAGAGTGACAGCAACAGCCATGTGACACATCCAAACAAAGGCCAGCGTGGATGATCTGAAACATCAGAAGCTGGTCCTTTGAATCATGAACACACCAGTTCGCACCTGCTTCAGCTTCGAGACGCGATTTGTCAGCTTGCTCAGCCCAGAGCGGCAATCACGCAGCAGTTCCAGCTCCGCCCTCGCCACCTGATGAGATGTCATGGGATGATTTCGGATGGGATGTGCACCATGCCACACAGTGCGAATTTCCAACTCAGAGGCAGGTTGATCTCTACAGGGCATCGTTCCAGCTGCCTGGCTGCAGACAGTAGCGGTGCGCTGGTCGCGCCTTCCTGGCGACGCGGTTGAACAGCGGCGCGGTGTGCATCTCCAGGGCGGCGGTCTCGGCGGCCATGACGGACAGCGCCGTCTCCAGCGCCGCCTCCAGACACCGCAGCTCGAAGGGCAGCTCCACCTGCTCTGGCATCACCGGCTGCTTGCTGCTGCAGGGTTGAGACAGTGGGGAATGGTTGGGTGTCATACTCTGCGCAGCATGGTCGACTGGCTCAGCAGATGCAGTGCATTTGAGCTGCTGCAAACTCTGGTGGCATCACCAAACCTTCTGTGCAGTGGATGCGCATGTCAGTGAGCCATCTGAACTTGTGCACCCACCTGTCTGTGTCGGCTGGGCTCATGCTGCCATGTGGACCGTGCCCCCGGATGCAGTACCGCAGGTGCTTCACAAAAGTTCCCTGCGGCTTTGCGGGCTGACCCACCAGCAGGGACTCCCCTGGCACTGGCGCACTTAGCACGAAAGCCTGCAGGAACCATCAACCGCTGTCGATTTCTGTTGGAACAGCACCTGATAGCTTCACTGAGGTGGTGCGTCGCTTGCATACGGTGGTGTGGAGGTTCTGCTGAGCATCGGGTGTGGGAAGCACCACCTCATCGTGGGTGATGATGATGCGCAGGCTCTCGAAGTTCACGATGATGGCCTTGGCCCTCACGAACAGTGCAATGGGGTATGGCACCCGCAGTGAGGGATCCAGCGTCCTGCAAAGCCACGTGCTAATCTATAACAACTTTCTGCCCGGGAAGATTGTATCGCCAGCGCCACATGCGCCAGCAAAACGACCATCAACCATCACTAGGCAATAACACAGCACACAAAGCGGCATCGATCGATCGTGGAGAGCGCACACAGGTTACAAACACGGAGGCATACCGCAGGTCGCGGAAGGGTATGCTCAGCTCCATCACGAGGCGCTGCCTGTCCGCCTGCAATTCACGCCATCGCCAATTCAGGATCTCTGCCCCAGGTCCATGCACTGCAGCTATCAGAGGGAGTCCTGCACTTCAAATTTGATGTGCTGTGTTGAGCACCTGCATCGTTGTGACATTCCCAAGTGCATCGACCCGCAGCCACTCCTGGGGACCGATGCCGCCGTTGCTGCTCCTGTTGGGTCCGCCGATGGGGAGTGCATGCAGGGCGCCTGCAGGCAGTTACATAACGACAATGTTGCAGCCAGCTCAGGTTTGATCTACGGTCAATGGTGCCGCATAACTCGACTGCTGCAACTCAACTGGCGCATAACTCGACTGCTGCAACATGCGCAATGACAACAGCCAATCATGCTGCTGTGTCACCCTCGTCCAATGGCTGGTATACTCCACGCCACTCGTTGCCATGCATGGTGATCGAATCAAGTCTCAGAATGAGGATTGATCGCAGTGGTTAGGACGATGTGATCATCAGTTGCCAGTCCTCAGCGACAGACGGTGCCACGAAGAGCTTCCAGCTCACAAATCAATGCCGATGATGCAAGTCGGTACAGAAATCATTGCGAAGCTTTCTGCAAATTGCAACGTGCCCTCCAGTGGACCAGTGCCCTGTAGAAGTGCCTTGCCACCTCAGCATGCAATATCGGTGCAGGACGTCCTCTGCTGACTCTTGCACATCACGATTTGCATTAGCATTGCAATCATCCGCAGCTTCATCTCGCTTGCTGGATCGCATCAAAGCCCGGTGATTGCCCACCTGAACTTGCATTCAACACCATTGAAATGCTTCAGGTACAGCTTCAAACAGCAGCCGTGATCGTATAGTGCACTCGAGTTGAATCAATTGATCGACTTTACAGAAGATCGACTTTACAGAAGAGTCATGCGTCACCAGCATTGACGACGAAGCCCATGGCAAAGCCCGCGCTGCGGCGGGATCCGGCCTTGCGCCCTATCCAGCATGCAGACTCGCAAGCCGTCGAGGAGCCGCCCGCTCGGGAGGGCATGCCCAGGGCGATGTCCAAAACCCTGAGGTTCAGCCTGGAGGGCGGCGACCTGGAGCCGGAGTGGGAGCGGCGCCTCGAGCGCTTTGCAAATGCCGTGGTCCGCGGCACCGGCACCGGTTTCTGCCTCCGCGGCGGCCTCAACCTGGTACGTGCCATATCCGGAAGTACTACAGAAGCGACGGTAAACTGGCTACTTCATGGCAGATTCATGGCATAACATTGAAATAATTTGAAGTGAATGCATTGTGTGATCTGAGGCAGACCCCTGTTGCATGAAGACAGAGTGACATGGGGTTCAAGATGTTGACTGCAAAGCATGCGCCCATCTGGTACAGGCTGCGCTGCTGTTTGCGCTGCTGGCACGGCGGCGGAAAGCGCAGCAGGCGAAGCGTGGCGGCTTGGCTGCGCAGGTCCGGGACACGCTGCGGTACACGGCTTTCCTGGGCGCCTTTGCCGGCGTGTATGTTGCAGTGGACGAGAGCCTCGCGGCGCTGTTTGGCAACAAGCGGTGGGTGCTGCCTCGTGCTGCGGTGTGCTTCGGACTTCTCGGTCAGCACTCAGCAGAAGCATGCTTCCTGCGGGTGGTCACAGTGAAGATGCTGCGTTCCGCAGGACATCAAAGTGGCGGGCGGCAGTGGCAGGCGTGGCAGCGGGGCCCACCATCCTGCTGACAGGGTGAGACATGAGCAGTCTGACCAGCTGGACCCGTCTTTTCACATTGCAGTGGCATCAGATAAGCAAGACCGCCATGTTCCTCTGCTGACACAGACTGCTCCAGATGCTGACTGGGCGCTGGTACACTGACAAGCACAGGCCGAAGACACGGCACATGAGCCTGGCACTGTATGTGCTGATCCGCGGCATCACGCTGCTGGTGCGGTGTGGCAACAAGCCCAGCACACCCCCGCTGCTGCGCAGGTGCGTTTGGTTCCTCTGATGCGGGCAGGGTGTTGCGCCTGCAGAACATCCCCCCACTATCCTGATTGAAAATGCACATTGACCATGGCTTTGCCTTGGCTGCAAGCGCAAGAGTTCTTCACTCTTCTGTACATGTCGGTGGCATTGGGACATTCTGATACGAGAGTCCGTATGATGCAGTCTAGGCTCACCTCATTGCCACGACACAAATGCCCCAAGCCTGCATGAATCCGGGCTGTTCCTGCAGCAGGCTGCTTGCGAAGATGAGGGGAGGGCATGCCGCCCCAGTCTGAATCCATGTGCAAGGCACTGCGTGCTGAAGTGTCAAATGTTCTTGTCAAGGCTGCTGGCGCCGACGAGGTGGAAGCACGGGGACACGGCGCTGATGTGCCTGTCCACCAGCCAGATCGGGTACTCCTGGATCATGGCGCCCGACACGCTGCCGCCCGCCTACATCAACTTCCTCAACCGCCACGGCGATGCCCCCGAGATCCACCTCCGTGCCGTCAAGGTCAGCACAAGCGCGGAGATGAGGACGTACCAATAACAATTGCACACATGCAGCAAGCTCGTCCGAGATTCCAACCACTTGATGACAGTTTCAGCTCCTGTCTAGCCAGGAGGCAGTATTCCCCCTGCAAGCCCGATCAGATGTGCCTCAATGTTGGTGTTCGTAATCATGCGATAAGCAATCAGAAATCTGGCTCTGCAGGAGCTGGCGGAGCGGAACTCAGCGGGCCGCATGCTGGGCACGCTGCGGGCGCTGCAGGGCACCCGCTGGGCGGCCTTCGCAGAGCGGCAGCCGTGCGGCTTCCTGCACGAGGGGCAGACCTGCAATCAGCACTTTTTGACCTACGTGCCGCAGGAGTTCCTGCGCGCGCTGCCTGTGTGAGTGCCCTGTATAGCTGGTGACGCTGCATTGATTGTGCATCACAAGGTGGGTTTTCACTTCGGCAACTATACCGCACTGCTCCCTCTGATGATGACTCGTCATCCCTGAGAGCGATGCGTCATCCATTACACAGTGCGCTCCATCCCAGCAATGGTAGTGTACTAGAGGGCTGTGCTGCAGACGCACTGAAATAGCTTCCTAACGGGGTTGCAGGCAGGATCATTCGCTCGGACACGCTCTTTGCAGATCAGCTGTATCCAAAGTCAGTTTTCTCGGTCAGATTGCAACCCTGCCAAGTCTATGGTCCAGGTACCTGCCGATGTGCCTCCTGCCAGTGCTGCTGGTGCACCGGCAGTGGCTGCTGACGGGGCCGCAGGCAGAATCAATCGCTGGGACACGTGCATTGCAGATCAATGACATCTGACAGCTGCTTTAGTGCGACCTTTCAACACTGTCGTGCGACCTCCTAACCCCTATGGTGCAGGTACCTGCCGGTGTACTTCCTGCCCGCGCTGCTGGTGCACCGGCAGCGGCTGCTGACGGGGCCGCAGGCGGGCACCATCTGGGCCAAGGGAACCGCCGCCGCGCTGCGCTCCTCCCTCTTCCTGGCCCTGTACTGCGGCCTCGCCTGGCGAGGTGCCGCACCCTGCCCCATGCATCTGCACCCCGCCTCAGCAGCATTCCTGTTCTGACTGGAGTCGACATTGGTGCGTTGCGCTCTCTCGATTCGTGGCCTCCTATGGCTCTGCTTGTCCAGGTGCTACCCGCTTGCCACTGCACTGCAACCATGCAATCCAATCCACCCATACCAGTATGAGTGACCCATGGGCTTGTCACGCCAGCCCTGGAAGCCTGTGGTCCCAAGGCATCTGTACCGCTATTGGTGCGACGCAGGTGCATGCGCGGGGTTTCAGGGCACAGGCACCGTCACGGGCACAGTGATAGCGGGCAGCTGCTGGACTGCGGGGCTGGCGACGCTCGTGGAGAAGAAGTCCCGCCGCATGGAGCTGGCCTTCTACTGCCTGTCGAGGGTGCGCAGTCGATATGCACTAGCAAAGGGCCCCGCCTTCATGGAATGTTGCTGATGGAACAGGTGCACTCACATTCTTCTACAACCTGTTGCCCTGTCATGATGAAGCAGCAGCAGCAGCAGCAGCAGCAGCAGCAACAGCAGCAGCAGCAGCCAGTCGTTACAAAATCCACCCTTTTTAGCGATGCCTTTGCAGTGCGAGACTCTGTCTCGCCTCACGACCGCTGGAGTCGTTTGCGATGTGTGTGGGGCAGTGGCAATGGGTGCTCCCTCTTAACTGACAGATTCTGTATCTCCACGCGGGCGGTGGAGTCATTCGCGCCGTGGGTGGAGCAGTGGGGGTGGGTGCTCCCTCCTGACTGACAGCCCCTGCCTTGCCACAGGCGGTGGAGTCGTCCCTGCTGTGCGTGGGGCAGTGGGGCTGGGTGCTCCCTTCTAACTATCAGACCCTGTCTCGCCGCGGGCGGTGGAGCATGTGCCGGGGTTATCGTGGGGCTGGGTGCTCCCTTGCTTGATTGTCAGACCCTGTCTCGCCATGCAGGCGGTGGAGTCGTTTGCGCTATGCGTGGGGCAGTGGGGCTGGGTGCGGCGGGACGCGCTGCCGGCGCGCACGGACGTGCTGCTGTTCAGCGCCGCAACGGCGGCCATCCTGCACTGCTACTCCGACGACAACGGCCGCCATCGCGACGTCTTCCGCAGCAAGTACCTCAACGTGCTGGACTTCATCCTGGGCAACACAGGTGCGGGCGCGGGACACTAAGATCAACAACAAAGTTGATCTTAGTATTCCTTGGTGTGAGCGCACTGCGGCCCGGCCGTGGGACCTCCTTGTCGGCCACAGAGGCCCATGCTGCTTGCTTCAGATGCCGTTGAAACGCATTTGACGAATACAGTTGACCATTATTACTGATGTTTCAACTGAAAGATGTGCCTGGCCCTCCGCCCTTGCTTGCTAGAGCGGCGGCGCTGAGCTGTAATGGCCTCTCAGAAGAGCTGACGGGTGGGAAGGTCTCATTGCAGGCGTGGAGCAAGGCAAGTTGAAGCACGTGCCCAGCACCAGCGACCTGCTGGGGGCGGCGATGCCGCAGGCCATCACAGCCGAGGCGCGCCGCGCTGCATCGGACCTGGGCACCGCGCTGCAGGTGAGCACCTGTGATGTCGTCCTGCGAAAGCTGCCATCCTCAGTGGCACTGTGGGCATACCTGCCACCATCTGATGCGCAATGTGGTGTCAAGGTGGTGTGGGTTTTCCTGTGTCAATGTTCCTGAGGACTACTGTCGACATGCTTTTGCCAACACCATCTGCTGCAGGAGTATTCACCACCGGGCAGCCCGCGCTCGGATGGCAGCGACCGCGGGGCAAGTCCCTGCTTGCACGCCTCACTCGCAGAGCATCGACTGCGTCAGCTGACCTCACTTGGCACACGATGCACAGCACATGCATTTCCTCGTTGCTTCACTTACCTGACACATTTGAGTTAGGCACCTGGCATGCTCCTGATGGCATGGCAAGGCAACCACATGCTCCTCGTGTAGGCATCCTTCGACCGCGGGCTGCACACCGGCTACAGCCAGAGCCTGGGCAAGCCCCCGTCTGCGGGAATGACGCACATCGACCCTGATCAGGTGGGCCGCAGACATAGCTTTCTGATATGATACATTGCTTCCACTGCTAAGTCGCAATGACAGTTTTTAGTGATATGTCATGCATGGACACCTGTAAGTTGAGCTGAATTCTACTCGTTTGCAGGGACCCTGAGGAGATAAGTATGCTATCAGCTGCAGTATTAATTGAGGATGACATGCTGAAGGCTGGCCAACGTGAAGGACATGCCGCACGACTGGGTGAAATTCATGAGTGGAATGCGAGTGGCTTGACTATTCTTCAATTGAGGTGTACTGTCAGGAGAACTCGCTTCGGACAACAACAATGTCAAACATAGCACAATCGTCACCAAACTGCAACAATGAACAGACACCCGCCGACTGCATCATATGACAAAGCGCAATTTGCTATGGTACAAGAAAGAATAGGCTGCCAGCCGTCTGCAGCGAAGAATCCCAGGCCCCCAGCAGATGATAGATAACAGCACTCAAAATAACGTGCATCACATCACTACAATCGGCGTCCACACCCAAGGGCACTGCTTCCTCAAACGCACATCGTACTCGCCATGCTACTCTGCGCAAACGCCCCGGTGCGGTCACCTCCCCTGACCAGCAAGCTGAGCCCGGCCGGGAACGGGCATAGCCGTCGCACCCGCGCAGTGTGCGGCAGCACCCCAGACCCGAGCCAGCTGAGTAGCAGCCAGGGTTTGCCGAGGCCCCTTTGCGCCCCCTCGTGCACACGGCGGTCATACTTATGGCAACGGCTGCGGCGGCCTCGAGGGCCATGCCACACAGCCACTGCTGCTGTCATCGCTTTGTCCGATCGCATCTGCCCTCTTTGCTGCAGTGCGGCATGTGCAGAGCCTGCGCGCTGGCATGTTCACAGCAGCGGCAGCCTTCAATAGCCGCGTGCTGCCTGCGTCTGCCTGATCCAAGCTGTGCACACAGCTGTTGGCGCCTCATCATGTTCTTAGATGCCCTTCTCCTCGGACACCAGGGGGAGGAAGTCCAGCAGCGTGCGCGTGGGCTTCAAGTCGATGGTGCGGGGAATGTCGAACTGCAGGCCCTGCAGCCCATCGTGCGACGCAAAGGCATTCGCCAGCTCCGGCGGGATCTGCGAGGTGAAGCAACAATGATGCTTAGCTTCAGTGAGGGGCAATGGGCTACTGCCGGGTGATATCTTATCATGTGCTGACGCCACCTGCGTCATGTGACGAACGAGTGGTCCCCACATGCTGGCAGAAAACCGTGTGGACAGGTGGATGATCCAGCGCAGCTGACAATCAAGGTCACAGCTAGACCTGACGCACTGGAGTGGTTGAAACAGCACTACTCACCCAGCTGTTGAGCAGGTCCTCCGCATTGTCGAGCAGGCCCAGCAGCTGGGAGGTGTCCAGCACCGCATCGTGCGACAGCGTCGAGAGGTACGCATTCCATGCCACCGACACGCAGTTGTTGTACCTGCGATGTGGTGTCGGTCGAAAAGTCTCAGGAAACACATCAGTTGCAACACCCGCGACGGAGGGTCTGCACACGCTGATGACATGGACTGGACGACATGACATTGCAATGTCATGTTGCATTGCAGCATTGTGGTCGTCTGCAGCTGAATGAGCGAGTCGGGTGAGTCGATGAGAGGGGCCTACAGAATGCGGTGCTCAGACGGCACGAAGCGGAAGTTGATGAAGTGCGCCCCAGGCCACAGGATGTAGTTTGCCACGATCGTCTTGACCAGCTTGTCCTGCGCGTCACCAAGGTTGCATCCATCAGCGAGGAGCAGGCATGCGGGCTCACACACCCGTGTTGCACATGCAGCAGCCTTTCAGGCACTGCAAACTCCGTCGCCCTTAGTGCACCGCTCCCATGGTTGCGCCGACGCCAGGTTGCCAGAAGATTCATGGAGGGAGATAGAGATAGTAAAGCTTTCTCACTTCTCAGCAACACGCCACGTACCTGGATGGTGGACAGGATGAGCTCGGGGTGACCCTCCAGCGATTTGAGCACCACAAAGAACACGCAGGTCATTATGGGCGCCCACAGCAGCTGGTCCGCCGCCGTCTTCAGCAGCACCGCCTTCAGGCCGTTTGGATTTTTTGGCTCCACAGTGCGGTCCAGGATCTTGTACCACAAGTGGCCGAACGGGCCATCCACAAACAGGCCATAGCAGCCGAGGCGCAAGCAGCGGATGGGCTCCACCACTGTCACGCCTGCAGGATTGCAACCGCGCGCAGCGTGTGAGGCAAGTAAATTAAACAAGAAACAAGAGCCGAGGCGAAAGAGGCTTAGATCAACGCAAACTTAAAGGCTGAAGACAAGGCTAGGGCAAGGATGTGGTGGCAGCGACGGCGTGTTGGTCAAGCTATTCCATATCCCTCGCCTCTAGGCATGCAGATGGCAGCACAGGAGGCACAGAGACCACTGCACTCCGCTGCAGTGCACTGCGGTACGCGGCGGCCGGCGAGACAGCTTGTGCCTGAGAAAAGGCACCGTGGGACAGCAGGGGGTCCCTGGGGGGCCTCACCGCCGATCTTCTGCGCCATGATGTCGCCGATGACGAAGCCCACGAAGCTGGTCATCGCTTTTGTGCGGACTGGGTTGGTCTCCAGAGCCGCTGTGTATTGCTGCCACAGTTTGTAGGGGAGGGATTGCTGCCACGCCGTTTCGACTGCGACCTCCGCGTCGTGCACTGACGCGGTGACGCCTTGATATGCCTCGTCAATCGATGCAAGCAGCGATGCGCTGGCACTGCCGCTGACCCGCGCAGGCGCCTCGTCTGTGCTGCTGCTGACTGCGGGTTCATCCACGCTGGTGCTGGCTGCCGCAAGCTCTGTGCTGCTGGGCTCGGTGCGCCGCCTGCTCTGCTGCCTCTGTGGCCCTGACTTGCTGGCAACTGCACATGGCTGCGGCTGCCGGTGTGACCGCCGCTGGGCGACTTTTGGGGTTCGCGCTGGCTGCAGGCAACGCGAGTCGTCAATCTTCAAGCCTTGCCTGCACCCCCACTTGATCTGAGCCGATCCTGGCGCCATGTCGCCACTGTCGCTGTGCAAGTGGGGAGTGGGGAGGCAGAGCTGCCTCACGCACACCGGGGCGGTGCCCGGAAATTGCTGAAAGTGCCTACAGCCGCTCACTTGGCGACTGAGCCCCAGGAAGCCCTGGGGCAGTTGCTTTCATATTCTTGCCGACCCAAGCTTTCACTCTACAATGGAGCAGCATTCAAGGCCTCAAAGTACACACAAAACGCAGGGAGACGTGATACACAAGTTCCAGGGGTTCAAAGTTCAAGGTTCAGGTTCCGCAGAAGTTGAAAATTTCCCGCGCGGAGACGAAGCGGCGCACGGCGGAGCATTTTGCCTGTGGGAAGCATCCCCGGTTTGCAGGACGCCAACACTAGTACATCATCGCTTTCCGTCAAGCGGCAGCGTGCCATAGTGGCGCACATGCTCCAGCACGGCAGGAAGACCGTGATTCTGGAAGGCCTCATGCGCAGCGCGGAAGCCGTCACCTGCACGAAGCACTTAATGAACATGCACACTGAAGAATATACGAGATACTGTTGAACACACAAATCTATCATATTGAAGCACGTCGGGAGTACGAAGCGACAGATCATCGCGATTGGGACTGTGCGTACCATATACAGCAGTGGTGTCCTCCCGGATCTGCTTGCCCAAGTATGCAGCGAGCCGCTCCTCGAATGAGCCCTGCATCAGCCATGTCCCTTCGTCACACGGTGTGTCACGCACTGCTTACGCCGATTGAACAACGCGAACCGATGCGGGAACCAATGTCCACCAGGATTGCAACAGATAGCACATCCGCACACACAACTTCACAGTGCGCAAAGGAGCCACTGACCGGGCGTGGCGTCTGGCGCTCCAGCCACAGCAGAGCCATGAGCTGGGCGAGCCCCTCCTCCACGTCCATGCTCAGCCGCGGGAAGCCGCTCAGCCGCAGCCATGCGTGCATCACCTGCACAGGGCATACCCACACACTCTCATGTTTTCTTCCCATGACGTGGGTGTCGCTGCCATTCCCTGTACTGGAACCTGACAATTATTTAGCAGAGATGCTCTGAAGCTGCAGCTCACCTCGTGTGCCAGGATGGAGCCGGTCAGCAGCCAGGGCAGCCCGTACAGCACCAGCAGCGCTGTCACCTATGACGGAGCGATCAGCTCAATACAAACAGCAATCGGTCAGGGCATGAGGTGTCATGATCGACGAGTGGCAGACAGGAGGCGATTGCACAGGGTGCAGTGGCGACATGGACATGCCCACCTCCCAGCGTGAGTTCTCCACGGTGTTGAACTGCGGCACGACGCTCATGAAGCCGGTGTTGCGGCGGGAACCCATGACGGTGCGGATGGACCTGCAGGCCATGCGCAGCATCGCGAATCCGCAGATGGGCTGTGAAACTGCATGCTCTGAACCTTTACAGATTGCAGCACCAGATGACGAAAGTGTTTTGGAATTGTGATGCTGACGCACAGTGTAGTGCAGGAAAGCGCAGCAACCATGCAGCAGAAAAGGGAAATGCGCGGACAGCACACCTGTGCTCCTCTGAGAGAGTGAGGCCACGGGTGTGGAATACAGGTCCATCCTTCTTGCCGCAAGGGCCGTGATCGTTGTGGCTGGCCTCATTCAGCGCTGCGCTTTCGACCTGCGGCGGAGGTGAAGTGCAAGTGTAACAGCAAACCATGAGCAAGAGGCCACTCCTGAAGATTGCGTGCCAGTAGGTTTGTAGTCTGGTCACTAGTCTGCACGGACCTCAAAGCAGGAGCGCTTGACGTTGATCAAACACCACAGGGTTTGATCATCACCACAATGAGTGATCATGCACCACAAGTCCAGCAGCGGCTGCAGGCATGTCACCAGCAGCAGCGGCGGGCGAGTGGGCAGTGGCATGCCGAATGACGCGTACAGCGACAGCACATCGTCGTACAGCGGCTGGCAGTCCGCGGTGTTGCGCACCATCGTGGCCAGGCACTCCAGGCAGGTGTGGCGATCGCCGTCAATCGCGATCCATTGCTCCCCTGCACATTTGCCCATGTAGCCTTCAAAGATTGTGCAAGGGTGGCAGGCTCATGCGTTGCAACACGGTCTGGTTGTCACTTGCTACACAGTGCTATGCACACCATTGATCTGCAGGCGGTTGCAGGCTGTGCAGCGGGGTGTGCCGTCCATCTCATGCCCAGGGCAGAACCTGCACAGCAGACACTTCGCAGTCCGAGGAGCAGCTCGATATAGCAGAGCCTTCAGCATCCGACATCGTCGCTGCAAACAGTACTTATAGCGATGCAAGATGCATGCACGCTGGCTCATGCAGAGTATCTGCTGATACCCTGCTCCAAGAGGTTGTATAATACCGACCTGTTGTTCCAGAAGGGGTGGTGGTGGAACCGGATGATGCCATTCTGCTCTGGCAGGAAGGTTGTGCAGACGCTGCACTTTGGGTGGAAGGCGTTCCGGTGGCAGCCTTCGTGATACAGCTGCTGGTCGCGCCCCACAGCGAAGCGTGTGCCCGGTCCAGCCTGCACATTTGGGGCGGATGTCAATGGCAGGGATGCTCTACCTAATTGTGCTTGCCTGCAAGATGCACACAGATGGGGCCGAGCTCTACTAGGTACACAATATAATTGGAAGCCTCCCACCTGGATCTGCTGCCTGCAGTGCGCGCAGGTGAGGCACCAGCTGTGGTAGCGTTTGGCGCCCGCCGAGGCATGGGTCTGCCACAGCCGCACCGGCTTCCCGCACCCGCCGCAGGCCTCCGAGCCGCCGAAGGACCCCAGGCTCTGCATCACGGCGGGGCCCAGGCCCGCGGGCTGCGGCTGCTGGCCGTACACGGGGGTGGGCAGCTGCGTGGCCGGGCTGGGAGCCATTCCTGTCGGCTGCGGGCGCGGGTGCGGCTGGTTTGCACCGCCGAATGGGGGCGCGGCCGGCGCGCTCGGCGGAGACTCGCGGCGGTCGCCGCTGAGCCGTCGGTGCGATCGGCCTGCAGCGCCAGGCGGGGATCCGCCACCGCTGCCGGGGGCCCTGCTGCTGCTGTTCGTGCCGGAGGCATCGTTCCTGTCATTGTTGTTCCACTGCTGAGCGTCCAGCTGCGCCTGCAGCGCGCGCGCCAGGGCCTCGTCACTGGACGTGTCCACCGCCGCAGTCTGCGCAGGCGCCGCAGCAGGCTGTGCGGGCGCTGCTGCAGGGCTGTGCTCCTGCCCTGGCGGCTGCTGCAGCAGAGGCTGCGGCTCTGGATGCGAGGGCAATGTGGTGGGAATTTGCTGCTGCTGCTGAGATGGCGGCAACTGGGATGGCGACACCCGCGTCCAGCGCACCCTGCGGCCTGCAGCAGAACATCCAGGGGTGAAACTTGCTGTCTTCCAAGCGTCCCATCTGATCACGACATTCCGAAAGGGGAAAGGTGTCTATTGTGCTCCACCTTGCTGGCCAAATCAAAGAACACCTGGTGACGCCGGTGAAGTCGATGGCGCTGGCGAGCCCACAGACACGGCTTTTGGTGCATTGCTGGCCTCCGAAGCGGATATGGCGAGCGCCAGCTGGATCTGCTCCTCCTCCGACAGCGCTGCTCCCGCCTGCGGTTGACAGGCAATCGGTGCTGGTTGGCAAGGACGCCGGTCAGTTGAGCTTTTTAAGACACCACAACCTGGCACCAAGGATGCCGTCTGGGAGCACAAACAGCGTCGCATCGTCCACTCAGAGATGTCGTCAAGCATGCTGCGTCGTTCCCGGGGGCACATGCACCGCATCGGGATGTGCGCCAGGCGCATGGCTGGGCTGCTGCCAACCCCGCTGCGAGTCGGTGGATGCCTGAGCTGCGCTGGGTCTGGACCCTCCGAGTCCAAGCCTGCCTCTGAATCTGTCAAACAGCTGCGCACGCTGGCTCCGTGGCACAGGAGAGGTGGATGCCATGCTGCAAATCCCAGATTTGGGTGCGATAGATTTTGCAGGGCAAACGGATGCACTCAAATACACGATGGCTTGCAGACCGCAATGTGACACATATACTGAGGGCAATGCACATGTACATATGACGTGCCTCAACTGCTGAGAGCCTGTAAAAGTGTCCTGAGCTGGAACCTGGGAGCTGCCAAACCCTCCATCTGTCTTTCGTAAGGCATGACAGGCGGCACCTTTGCGAGTGACAGGGACAGTCTTTGCACGGCAAGTGCCGTCGTACACAGCAGCGTCTCTGTGAAGAGATTGGGGCAGAGGTAGAAAAGTTCAGACAGTGTGGAGCAGTCTGACCAGCAGTGTAGATTTGGACAGATCAACAGCGCCGCCAAACATACCAAAAGACATCCATCATTACAGAGTCATCCACTGCTCTGCCGCTGCGATGCCGATGCAGAGACCAACTACATTGACAAACAAGCCCAGACTGCAGCAGCTGTGCTGGAAACCAAGGGATACTTCTCAGAGCATGAAACATATGAAGGAGAGACAACGTCCGATAGCATAATGTGCTTTGCGGCCGCAGAAAGCAGCGGTGCGGTGCATACCAGCAATACCAAGCTGTATAGGAATATGAAACGATAAATCGCAGCAGGCTGTCTCCGCGGTGCAATCAGTCTTCCTATGCGCACATGAAACCACGTGGTGCCTGCATCTGTGCGGCAAGCGCCTTGCTGTCATCATATGCCGAGTCCAGTGACGTCTGGCGCCATGCCCGCGAGGACCTGCAGAGCCATCCACTCAGGCTCAGCACCCAGCAGGTCTTCACAATGTCAATCAGTGATGCCATGCAGCGACTGCATACAAAACTGAGGGCAAGACAGCAGCAGTTGCTTGTGGATGAGCATCCAGAATGGTGGTCCGGCCCTGGGTCAGAAACAGCTGATCACCTGAGCTGGTCCTCCAGCTCCTGCTCCCGCTGCCTCATCTGCTGCTGGTGCTTAATCTGCCGCTCCAGCGAGCGGCGCCGGCCGGAGTGTGGCGACAGCTTCTCCAGCTTCGCCTCGCACTCGGCGATGTAGTCCAGCGTCTGCCTCTGGCGTCCCGACGAGCCCGAGACGCTGCCGCCATCTGCAAGTCATCACGTGCACGCTGGTCAGCGTGGCAGCATGACACGGCAGCGAGGCAGCCTGAGTATCACAGTGCAGCTGCTAGATCAGGCTGCCCACATGGGAGTTGCAACTCGCTGGCTGCCGTGTGGGTGACATGCAGCACCATCACGGTGAAGTTGACCACTCACATGCGGTGTCGTCACTCCTGTGCACTGCGTTGGCGTCCGCGCTGTGCTGCCTGTGCTTTGGCGGCTTGTTGCGGTCGCCGTTGTTGCTGCTGCTGCCCTGCATGACCGCTTGGATGCGGTGGTAGGCCGCCAGCTCAGCCTCGGTGTACTCCGTCGGCACCGCCACTGTGGTGGTGTAGCGATCCCGCAGCGTCACCGACGCACACCTCTCCTGCTCTTCACCGTCCGCTGGCGTGATTTCTTCCTCCGCCGCCTCCCGGATGGTCTCGCACGCGCTGTTGCTGCTGCGGCTGCGGCGCACGCCTGCCGCTTGGTCGGCGCGCCCGCTCTGGTGGCCGCCCGGCTGCTGCTGCTGCTGCTGCTGCTGCTGCTGCTGCTGCTGCTGCTTCCGCAGGGCGCGGACCGCGTCTGATGTGGCACGGTCCAGCTCCGCTTGGGCCGCCGCGATCGCGCGGGCATCATCCAGCGAGATAGGCTCCTCCATGGCGGCCTGGACCGCCTCCGCCTCCGAGGCTGACACCGCCAGCGCCATAGCCAGCTCCTCCTCCTCCTTGCGGAGCCGCTCCTGCCGCCGCTTCTCCTGCCGCATCAGTCGCAGTGACTATCAACACGTGCATGGCAGAGCTACACAATCTGCTGTGTCGACCACGGATGCCTGCTGTCTGACAGCGGATCACAAAGGTACATTGCCACTGGTGGTTGTGCAGCTGCTAGAGGAAGGGATAGCTTGCAGCATGACTGCGACATGCTCACCCTGCGCGCTTCTGACTCTGCCGACCGTAGAGAACTGCTGCGATGCTGCGGTGAATCCCTGCGTGGCGTGCGGGCGGATGTCTCAGAAGTCCGGCCCGGCGAGGCGCTGCGCTGCTGCTGGTGTCGCTCCAGGGCGCCAGCCTGGCTGGCCGCCACGCTTTGGCACTCCAGCTGTGAGGCACTGCGCCCTGACTCGCTGGCTGGCACAGACGGCTCCACTGCGGAGGTGCCGGCACTGTTGTCATGCTCCACCCTCGAGTTCAGCAGTACCTGCGGCGTCGCCGGTGGTGCAGCAGTCGGTCGTTGTGTCGGGTTCAGCGCTTTGATCATGGCAACACGCTCTGCACAGCATGACAGGCAGGGCCAAGTATCTGAGGCCTCAAAACCACTCACCCTGTTGAGGCTCTCCCGCTCTTGCGCCCTGAGCGACCGGTGCTGCTCTGCGGGAACAGAATTCACAAACGGATCTCAGCAAGCTGCGTCTGCTGCAAAGCCGCCGTGTCTCGGCCTTTAGACATGCTTTCAAGCACCTTTTGCACTCGTGGCATGCAGTCCCTTTTCGCCGGCCACTTGCATGCGGCAGGCTTGGAGAGCAACATGAGAGATGATCGACGGGCAAAATTTGAGGCCTGGCATGCAGCCAGCGCCCGCGCTATGCGCTCATGGGCCGCCGAAGCTGTGAACGGCTCAAGAGCACTTGACCTACGCTGTGGCGTGCAGACCAATCCCTTGCATATGGTCACAGGCAGCGCGCTATCTGATGCGCTCACCAAAGTACTGCTCCGCCAGCATATAGGCGTCGGGCTTCACGTCAGGCCTGGGGGTCTGCGCCGGTTCGGCGGGCCGTCCCTCGTGGCTTTCCGCACTCATGCAGCCGCCCATGTTGACGCGCTGCAGACCGCAATAATCAGCCAAGCGAAACCGCCTCACAGCCTGGCGGCCCGCATGTCTGCTGTCGGGCCTCCTGTGAAGTGGGCTGCTGGTGGTGTGTTACGCTGGGAGCAGGTCAAATGCTGGCAGCGCTCCCGTTCCGACCTCCGCGCACCACCCACAGCGTGACAAAGCCAGCAAGCTGCATTTACGAGCCACAAACCTCGAGAGTATGACAAACCTGTTGTCCACCGTGATGACGCACAGCTGTACCGCTTGCAGCGATTGATCTCAGCAGAAAATCAGTCATGCAAGTGTCAACATGCACGTGCGCAATCTCTGACGTGGACACAAGGGGAGTATAACGGGTCTTAAAGCGGGTTGGCGCTGGTCAAACGTGCTGTCGACAGACCCGTGCGTGGCCGACACGCCGTTGGCGCAAGCATTCAATTCGAATTGCAAGCAACCTGTGTTGTGGCTGCGCACGATCTCGGGTTGCCTCCGCATCGTCCGGGCCCTTCGTTGAGCGCCACTCAGCAGCAGCTTTGCGCAGCAACCACCCATGCGACGTGACGGCATCGTCTCCTGTGCAGATTATCTGCACTTTTGTGCTTCAATCGAGCCGGTCGTCGTTGGACCTCGCCCCATAAAGCGGCCAATGGTTTGAGGTGCGCATTTCCAGCAGTCATTCCGACATCCAAGGCCAGCGGCACGGCACGTCGGCTGTGATCGAGAGACGTCACAGAAGTTTGACTTAGGTACGCGACATCTTCACCCTGGGAACCCGTTACGATGTGTTGGTCGTGCTCCGATAGATACAACATGCAGCAGATGAATGCGCGCGTTTAATGAGAGCGCATTTCATGAGACGGCGCCAATCAGAACTGGATGTCGTTATGAATAAGAGAGTACTGTATCATTCTGACGCGATTGTCCCGTGCGGCTCTGTCTGCAGATGTGAAGCACCTGCACGTGAGCGCCATGCCGGCAGCGTTTCAGTTCGGCCGGCGCCGGGAGCGCATCGACTGGCGTCTGCTGCATGGCGTGGACCTGGACAAAGTAGTACGTGTGCATGCAAGCATTTCAGGCAGTGCAGGTTACGTACATGCTCTTCCACCAGGCACATGCACCTCACGCAACAGGTCCTATGCACCAAGGGCTTGCGTGCACCGGCGCCACACGTTCATTTGCATCAAAGGTCACCTTCTGCACCGTGTACAGGTGCGGGACACCGACCTCGATATCCTCGAGGGTGTTGTCAGTGTCGTGGCTTACGGAGACCTGGACGCGGAGGGGCCGCCGGGCGCGGTCGCAGATGTCAGCCTGCGCCGGCTGCTGCGCCTCAGCCAGCTGGCCAACGAGTATTTGCTGCACGTGCAGGACCACCTCGCGGGGCAGAACATTAGCCTCAAGGTGAGCCTCAGAGCAGCCAATCTGCAGAAGGCCATGATGGCAATCTGTCCGCCACCTATTGCTACATCTCATGTTGCAGTCGCGCAACCCGAGGCTCCAGCAGGTCCGCCCAGTGGCGATCGGCATGCCTCTTGAACACGTCATGCTTCGGCCTTACTGCTGTGAGGTGCCGGCATGCAGGGCGCACAGGACAAGGCGCAGAAGCACGTGGCGGCGCTGCGGCTGCGGATTGCGGAGCACAAGCAGCGCTCGGCTGACGCCCGCCGGGAGCTGCGCCAGGCCCAGCGCACCATCCGCGCCTTCGAGGTATGCCAGATCAGCAGCAGGATGGCTGGGATCTGCTTCACACAATCGTGCACCAGTCCCTGATGTCAGCACGATGTCAGCATGTCATCAAACGCCTGACCTATTGTGACAAGGCAGTAAACGTGGCCTGTACATGCAGGCTTGGCGACACACATGCCCGGAAGCCATGGGTCGCTACCCTTGCAGCGGCAGCTAATTGCTTGGTGGTGATGACGACAGGTGCTAGCGGGCAAGGCGTCATACCATGAGCGACTGCCAAGCGAGGAGCACCACTGCATCAAGGCAGTCGCGCATGACCCGAGTCTGCTGTGGAAGCTGGAGCGCCTCGAGCATGAGGTGCGCGTTCGATTCATTTCTTTGACTGTTGCATGGAGCAAGGGTAGATGTATGCCGCCAAGTAGAGCTGCCTGCTGTCATACTCACATGCACTGCCGGCCGTAGCTGTGCTAACACGGGGTGCCAGGCCTAGACACTGATCACTAACAGCAGGGGCGGCTGTCCTTGCACCGGCAGGAAGGTAATCTGAGCAAAACATTTACAGCGTATGGAAGGTCATCGGCGAGGCCTGTCAGTAGGATGGCTTGATCCACACAGGTGACCAGCCTGCCTTAGGGACAAACACAACTGGCGGCGGAAGCGGCGGAGGCTCCGCTCCACATCCGAGGGCCATTCTGCCAATGGCATATTTGCTGCTGAGGTTTCCAGTGTGCATTTGGCAGATCACTGGCCTGCAGGAGGACAAGGTGCGGCCGGCAGCAGAGGCGGGGCAGTCTCGGGTCCACATTTCAAAACCATGAACTTGATGACGTTCTGGCTGATCTTTTTAGTGTACATCCGGCAGATCATTGTCCTGCGGGAGGACAAGGCGCGGCTGGCAGCGGAGGCGGGGCAGGCTCGGGTCCACATTGAAGACCATTACGCCAAGAAATGTGCATCTGAGGTGTCACCACTTCATGCATTCGATCATGTGGCAGAATACTGTCCTGCGGGAGGACAAGGCGCGGCTGGCAGCGGAGGCGGGGCTGGCTCGGGATCTGCGGGACGACCGCGCCCGCCTGGCCTCCGAGGCGGACACCCTGCGCCAGGCGCTGGCGGAGCGCAAAGCGGAGGCGGCTGCCTCCAGCGCTGAGCTGGCGGTGGGTGCCCTGCTGTTAGCTGCCCAAATAACTGTGTGTGCATGGCAACCAAGCTGAGTAGTCTGATCTCTGAGACTCAAATTTTGTGGAATGTTGGGACCTGCCGAGTGGCTGCTGTGTACGTCGCAGCGTGCTGTGGAGGCTGCCAAGGAGGCGGAGCACAGGGCAGGCCATGAGCGCCTGGCCACCGCCCTCGCGGCTGAGCGTCGCCTCAGGTGTGTTGATCTGCATGATAGCCCTCACCTGCCGAGTCGACCTCACTGATTCGTGTGCCGTGGCGATACAACAGCGCTGCAGGCGCAAGCAAGGACAATTGTCTCACCAGCCTGCTGCATCAAGGTTTTTCAATCTACTCAAACCTGATGTCACAGCGAGGCGAATGTGAGGCTGCCAGCGGAGGTGGCGCAGATGGCGGCGGCACGCCAGGATGCGGCTGATGCCGACGCCCGGTTCCGTCGCCTGGACGAAGCGCATAGCGCCACGCTTGCGCAGCTGGCGGCTGTGCGAGCCGAAGCTGCCGCCGCCTCTGCAGCAGCTGCAGGTGGGCACACGCCTTGTGGGGCTCCAGAGATGGGCATGCCAATAGAGTGAGTTGTTGCAATGACGATGTTGCGCCGGTCACAATTGTCGATGTCAAATGGCACTGCATGCCAGGCGAGCGATTTCTGAGTCAATATTGACTGTCATTCTTCATACACCGTGCTCGATGAGCGTACTGGGTGTCAGCAGAAGCTCGGGCGCCAAGGGAGAACCCGCACCTGCAGCAGCTGCAACGGTGGCTGGCTGACGCCAATACCGAGCTTGCGGGCCTCCGCAAGCGCCTGTCCGACCAGGTGAGAGACTGCAGACGTTGGGTTACATGACGACATACATGAAGAATTTGCAAGGACACCAGGTCCGCGCCATGCTGCACCATGATACGAAAGGTATCATGACATGAGGGTACACATCAGTGGCAAAATCATCTCATGGTCTCCTGCTGTGGCTGTCCTGCTGTGGCTGTCCTGTGCAAGCGTCCTGTCTGACGCGACACACAGGAGCGGGGGAGGTATGAGGAGATGGTGGCGGCGAAGGAGCAGGCGGCCCGCCTGCAGGCGACAAACAGCGAGCTGCGGCGGCGGGTGGACGAGCTGCTCGACCAGGCGCAGCAGTCAGCCGCCCAGCAGAGGACAACAGTCCCGCCACAGCAGCCGCCGCCGCCGCCGCCGCCGCCGCAGCAGCAGCAGCAGCAGCAGTCTAGCAGGGCGCCGGAGGGCACCGGCTACGACTGGCACCTTTCTGAGATCGCGCGCCTCGAACGGGAGGTAGGGTGCACCACACGTCTCAAGCTGCCGGACAGGCATCCGCAGCACGCATGGATCGGCAAACGAACTTCATGCTGGGCGCAGCAGAGAGCACAGTGATGGAGCGCTGTGCCACAACCATGCTGCAGGTGAACAGGCTGGACAAGGACAATGACGCACTGCGGGCGGAGAACAACCGGCTGGCGACTCTGCTCGCGGAGCGTGAGCCCCTGGTGGACAGCCTGCGCGACGCCGTGGACCACCTGCAGGAGGTGAGATGTGCACAGGACTCTCCAGGGGCAACCGTGCTGTACGCATCACACACGCTCGACATGCAGAAGCATGCATATGGCTCATCGTGATGTGCATCACCCACACCTGCTGTGGCGCCGTAACATAATTGAGTTGCTGTGGCATCGCAGCGGTTGCTGAGGGAGCAGGAGAGCAGCATGCTGCGCATGGCGGCAGCACACGACCAGTGGCCCGCAGAGGCGCAGCAGCACGGCCGGGCTGACGGCGACGAGGGTTTGGATTTGCAGCAGCCGCGCAGCAGGCAGCGGCGCGCGCACAGTCCCCAGCAGCAGCAGCAGCAGCAGCGGCCGTCGACAGCAAAGCGGCCCCGCAGCGCCCACAGCCTCCCGCCGCCGCGCCGCCTACGCCAACAGGTGCGTTCACACCGGACTCTTTCGATGCTGCAGCATGCTACCTCGGCCGATACCTTCGGCATAGTACTTTTGCTTTTCGACATGAGATCGTGGGAAGGTTTGCCTCTGCACCCTGCCTTGCTACCATACAGGCTAAGCACTGCATAGTGATGCTGCTTGCCCCTGATCCGCTGGATGCAGTTGATTACGTGCATGTGCAGGAGGAGATGAGCTCCTGGCACGATCAGCAGGATGGCGAGCAGAGCTATGACGACGCTGAGGCTGCGTCTGAGGCGCCACAAGCGCGGCCGATGCGCCAGTCAGCAGCGAGTCAGGCGGGCCTAGGGCAAGCTATTCAAGCCTCATGACAAACTCCATCCGTCCGTTTTGGATATCACTCAGCCGTGCCCTAGCAGCAGTGTGAGACACTCGATGGCCACTGGAACTGCCGGTCTTGAACGGAATGGTCACAACATGATGCTCACACTCAGATTAACATGCATTGTAGGTTCCCGACGCGGGTGCAGCACCCGACGCTGCTGTCACAGAGCCTGTCGGGGCCGCTGGAGGCGGCGGCGCCCTACCTGCATGACGCGCCGCTGCTGCCCGACGCGCAGGATCTGGGCTTTGCGGACCTCATCATGCCGCGGCCCCATTCGGCGGCGGCGTCGCGCCCCGCCAGCCCAGGTAGCAAGGCCAAACTTGACAGTTTGCATTCCGAAGGAGACAACGAGTACATACAGCGACACTGTCCAATGGATTCAAAAGGCTGGCAGCATGCTTAGCCTGTGCCGATCACATACATGCTGTTGGTGCAGACGGGCGTCGGCCGCCGCAACGGTGGCGGCCCGCGTCAGCCCAGCCGCAGCGCTCGCCGGCGCATCAGCAGTGGAGGGAGCAGCCGCAGCGGCAGCCGCAGCTACCTCAGCGCCAGGCACTTCGCCGCAGCAGGTCACTGCGGCCGCAGCGGCAGCAGCAGCGCAGTGGCCACAGGCAGCCGCGACACGGCGCGCATCCGGATGAGCAGTCTGCAGGCGAGCAGTACGCAGAGCAGCAGTTCGCAGAACAGCAGTATGCGGAGCAGCCACTGGGGCCGGAACACATCGACCTGCAGCGGCCATTCGGTCGTCAGGCCTGGTCGAGGCCCACCAGTGCTCAGCTACGGCCGGTGAAATCTGTTGCAGTGTTCTATGTATGATCTGAGTACTGCATGTTGTTATGGCAAGATGAAGGAGTCGGCATATGCCAGAGAGTTAATGACACTAAAATTGGGGTGGCGATCCTGATGAAATGCCTCATGCTGGCAGGGGTCGGCATACCTGCCGGAGAGCCTAGGGCCATATGCAAAGCTGCAGCGGCCGCCGTCGCCACCACGGGAGCGGCGAGCGGCATCTGTGGCAGCTGCAGATGAGGTGAGGCGTTGAAGGTCTTCTCTCATCTGGCATTACACTCCGGTCGTACATGCATTCCTAGCAGTCAATGGCCCATGTCGTGTACCAGTCATCAATGATCGCCACCAGTAATCAATGATCGCCAGTACTGATCATGAGGAGATGTGAATGACAGTGTGACCAGCTTGCTTTCTGCACCTATCCACTCCATCCACTTCTGCTTGAGGGCTTCGCCATGCAGTTGTTTTCTTCGTGAACACCCTGCAGATGCCCCAGCCCTCAGAGGACGACAAGGCGCAGTTCCGGCAGGATTACCCATGCGTGCTCCGCAATGCGCCTCGGCTGGGGGCGGTGTCACAGTTTCCACACTCGCCAGACCGCTTTACCATGACCCGCCCCGAGGTCGAGGTGTGCCCTGAAATTTCTCTTGATGCCCTTCTCTCATGCTGTCAGTACTAGATTCCTGATGTGATGCAGAGCTCCTGTCTGCAAGCTGCAATGTTTTGAGAATGCGAACATGCGTGTGTGCCAAGGTTGCAATCCTGTACTGCCAGCGAGGCGACTCTGCAGAACGAAGACGGCTCAAAGATGTCCACCAGCTGCGACTCAGCAGTATGTGTGCTCGCCCCTGCTCAGGCTGAGCTGGAGGCGGAGCTGGCAAACGAGATGCGGACCTTCGGCATCAACGCCGCCGAGGAGCGGCTGTCGGACTCGAAGTGCCGCCAAGCGCTGGCAGCACTGGCACGGCGGCGGCAGGAAGCGCTTGCCCGCCGCGGCAGGGGCGGCGCCGCCTACGTGAACTACATGGCCACGACGCTGCCGCACTACCTGCACCAGGTGGGGACGCAAATACCTGGTCAAGGCTCGGGCGGCAGCATCTTGAACACTGGGCATGGCTGCGGTGCAGCAGTGACCTATTTGAAAATCTCATTCTTGAAGGGACTTGGGGCAAAGTTAGGTTTCCGCTACAGGCGGCTGTGGCGGCGAAGCAGTTAGAGCTGCGCACCAGTGCCATCAGCGGCTACCAGAGCCCCGGCAAGCGGCCTGTGGCCATGCCGGACGCGGCTCCAGATGCCGCCCAACACACGGCTGCAGCTGCCGCCTCTGCAGTGCCGTCGCGGCCGGCATCAGCCGGCAACGCGCTTCAACCGCCATCTGGCGCCCTGTCGATGGTGGAGCCGTTTGGCTCCGGAGGCAGGAGCTCTTCGTTGCCCAGGCCTGCCACGGCTGCGGGTTGGAGCGGATTCTACAGCCCCCTGAAGACAGGCGCCAGCCTTCCGCGGGCCAGCCCGACGCGCTATGTGCCGTCGCCACTGTCCACCGCAGGGCGAACGACTGCACAGACGGTATGGCACCACAAGAAATCCCACAACTGCCTCCTATCTGACCCTGCGTTTCGTCAGGTGCATGATGGGTTCATTGGGCTGACACCAAAATGACACTCTGATATGTCCAGGGCCACCAGCACTTCAGCGGAGGCCAGGGTCAGCAGCATCAGCCACACTCGCCAGCCCATGTGGATGCGGACCAGCAAGCGCAGCAGGAGATCCAGCACAGCAGCCTGCCAAAGCGTGTGGACTTTGACGCACAAGAGCAGCGGCAGCGGCAACATCACGAGCCAGAGGCGCTGAACAATATAGATGCGGCAGACGAATACGACATCCCAGCTGAGGCGTACTACTGAGCAGGAGTGTGGGCGTCTGGTCTGGCAGGACTGCTTCATTGCCAAAGTTAAATGCGTCATGCCAGACCCTCTGGAAACGAACCCCCACTAAGCATCTGTATCGATCGTCCGACCAACCCTTTCTGGGCTGGCAATTTCGACCATTCGTCCACCCCCTTGGGGGTCCACACTCACTCAGTCACTTCCAGGTTGGGTGTACAAGTGGTTGTGCTGCGTGGCCCACCGCCCGCCACTACCACAGCCCCTGCTGTGTGGTGATGAGGCTGAGCGCCTTGTCCCGCACAATCTCGTCCAGGTCAATCTCCTCCGTCTCGCCTGTGGTGTAGATCACCTTTGCCTGCAGGCAGCAGGCACAGCAGTTGGTGGTGTCGGCAAGCATCACCATGCCGTCTTGTCAAGGCAGATCGGTGATGCCACATGCAGGGCCATCCAGCAGGCGGACCTCACCGAATAAGGTCTCATAGCGCAGGAATGGCAGACGGCATGACACAAACTGCAGATCATGGTCACCTGATGCGTGTGCATGTCCACTGAGTTGATTTCGACCAGGTACCACAGGTTGTCGTCCGGCCAGAACATCTCCGCGCGCTGCCCCTCCAAGCTGGGCGATATGTCAGAATCCCGCAACGCCCGCCCTTGCAGCTGCGGCGAGCAGTTGCCAGACCACATGTGGGTGCTTGCCAGGTCGACCATGAGCTTTCGCGAGCCACTTCAAAGAGTCGAAACCAGGCGCATGGCATCCACAGGGAGACCTTCACTTTGGTGGCAAATCGCTTTAAGAATAACAGTGGAGCACGAGGCTGATAGTGCCGTCACACAGCGGGCACATTGTTCACACCTGTGGCTTGGGCGCTGAGTGCGACAGGTGGGGTGGCAGGTCCCTCTGATAGCCGCCCAGCCCGAACTCGTCATCAGCTGCAAAACGAACAGACTGCCATGGTCGGAAACACTCAGCATCCCCATTTGACAGAATTGTCAAGGATTCAGCAGTGGTGCAGAAACAGCAGCAATGGCTGCTGCATGTCCTCGGCGGTGATGTGTCTGCCTGGTTGGGTACTGTTTGAGAACAGCGACACTGATGCGATTGCAAGTGTCCCGCACCGCCGCGGAAGGAGCTGCTGGCAAAGTGGCCGCCCCGCCGGAAGCTGCCGCTGGCGGTGGGCGACGCCATGTACGGGCTGCTGTACCCGCCCTGCTGGTGTGGCAAAGGGAACTGCACACTCACTTGCCGCTGAGGAATGAACTACATGACCCAGCTATCCATTGGGGCACGCACATCGACAACCATGAAACATAAGTCAAGAATGCTTTTGCGGTGGTGACACACCTGCGGCCCGGTTCCCTGCTGCATCGCCTGTGCCGCATGCTGCTGGTGCATCTGCTGCATCTGGATCTGCTGCTGCAGCTGCTGCTGTTGCAACTGCAGGAAACGCGGGAGCTTCAAATCGCTTTGTCATTGGATTGGTGCCAGTTCCGACCACATGCAACAGCTCCGACCCTGATGATCTTGATAACATATGATGCACACCAGCCATCGTTCGCGGCACCAGCCCGCACCTGCTGCATCTGCTGCTGTTGCTGCTGCTGGTGCTGCAGGCGCAGCTGCTCCATCTGGAGCTGCTGCTGCCGCTTGATGGCAGCTGCCGGGTCCTCCCCCAGCCGCGTGCTGCGCTCCGGGGTGTCCCTGTCCCTCCGCCGCGTATCCTGTACATGCCAGACCAGTGAGACAGAGCCAGTTGTGACTGCAAACATGTGACGCTGTTCTGCTGTTGACTCAGATAGAAGTGCAGCCAGCAGGCGGCAGAAGATATGTCTTCTTGTCAGAGGTGTGCATTGCACCTTCACAATGCGCTCCGGCTTGTCGGCCTCCTTCAGCCGCTTGCTGTTGCGGATGGGCTCCACGCCGTAGGCCGGCAGCTCCGCCTCCACCGCCTCCAGCGCATCCTGCGCCTGCAGCACGGCACAGCAACAGACTGCTACAGGCTGTGCACTTCAGTGGCAGTGGTACTACAGCAAAACTCCTGGCTGGCAGAACCAGTACGTGGAGCACATGGCTGCAAACCTCCATGTTTTGCAACAGCGAAATGCACAAGCTATTATGAAGCCCTTCAAAATCACCATTGACGTGCAATCCACAGGTGACGAATTGTGCACACCAGAGTGACGCCGACGCGGACCTGGATCTCGCCCTCAAAGACGTCAATGTCGCGCTCGATTTGCATGAGGTGCATGTCCACCAGGTCGTAGCACTGGCATGCAAGCGCCATCTTCTCCTCGGCAAACTGGATCAGCATCTGCTGGTCCGCCTCAATCATAGACCGCAGCTCTGCCACCTGCTCCATACACATGAGCGGCACGAGTCATATATAACCCAATTGGCCACGCTTCATGTACGGGCATGGCAAGTGAGTGCCAGAGCTTGATTTTGGAACACCCTCGATGTAGTGCTGCAGCAAAACACACCTCGCTAGCCGACTCGCTGCCGGATTTCCTGTTGGCTGCATTTGCCTGCGTCGGTCGATTGAGGCACTCCTCCACATTGACATCTATTCGCTCCGAAAGCTCTGCACAGCCAGGCGGCCCTTTTCGTTCAAGGGGCATGCAACCCTTCAATTCTTCATCGCATATGCAGAATAAGAAATTTTGATGGATTTTAACTCTTGCAAATGCGACACGCGCATCCAGCAGTATTCAGCTGGTACAAACAGCCTGGCTATAACTGCAAGGTCCAAGAGCTTCCGCAAAGTCCTCACTATGCGAGCGTTCGTCCAGATCCTTGATCGTGGCCAGCAACCTGACCAATTCTGCTGGCAGCGCCGCGGTGCTCTCTACAAAGTTTTCTAGATGGATCTGGCTGCTCATGCCGGATCGTGTGGCTGACAGGGTCGCAGCCAAGTGTGCTGGGGTAGGAGTGCAAGTGCAATCAATTGATCTGCGCGGCTGTAGACTAGCTCGAACTCCGACACCAAATTTCAAGTATCGATCCGAGCACTCTTCTCCGCTGGAACCTATCGAGCAGCTCCTGCACACACTCGATGTCCTCCTTGAATAGGCACCAAACCGAAAGCACGCTTATGAGCGTGCTGCACCGGCCATTTCGTTCCAATCATTTTTACCCCTCGGTGCGGGAGTGGCTCGACCCCTTGCCATCGATTAGGGCTAACACCTGCCAGCTAGTCCCACCTCACTGACACCAGTGCCCAGGAAGTTGCCATGGTGATGCTTGCTGTTATATGTTGCACTATCGGTCTATCGCGGCACGCACAACAACCTTTACTTGAAGCTTGCAACTGTGTCTCACTTTCCAGCTGTGCTGACCTGGCTGAAGCGCGCTGCCGCGGTGCTGTGTTGACCCGTGTAAGTTGACTGAATCTGCCAGTCTGCTGCCATTGAGTCAGTGCCCTCGAGGTGCACACCGCCTGTAGCTAAGTCGGTGGTCTGAAGCTGCTTGATGCGGTGACTGGGGCGCAAGATCGGTGTGCGGCTGGCAGGTTGAGGTGGCAGGGCAGGGTGATTGCGCCGCAGCACTGCAGCACCAGCCGAGGCAGTATATAATCGTCCGAGCTGAGGGTCTCTGTGACCGTCGCAGACGCTGATTGTATGCAATGTACTCGAACTTCAAGGACAAGGCCATAGGTGAGATCTGACGCCATTGCACGGCACATGACAAGGCGCTGCCGCACCTGCAATGTGTTCTGGCTCTCGGATGTAGGACGCCAGAATTGTTGACGTTGGGTGCTGTTTGCTACGCATGCAGAGTATGTCAAAGAGGCCGTGCAAGAGGATCAGAACAACAATTACGACAAGGCCTTCGAGCTGTATAAGATTGCCCTCGAGTATTTCAGCACACACCTGAAGTATGAGAAGAATCCCAGGTCACGCGCAGCCATCCAGGAAAAGGTGCGTGGCCAGCCGCTTCAATGGATGCATCCAATGGTTCCTCTGTTCTGCATCCAGATGGCTGACCCTCTTGTACATATCCCCGATGTCTGTGTCAGTGCTGCTGCAGTTCAAGGAGTACCTCAGCAGGGCAGAGTACATCAAGTCCGTCATAGACGGGCAGGTGCCAGCGGTGCAGGCGCAGAACGGCACAGGGCAGAAGGCGCGCGGCGCGGGTGGTGGCAATGACAAAGATGCGGTGGGTTTTGTCAACTTACGACTGGCCTGGAAGTCATGCAGTAACCTGCGTATGCTGCCAAATCGCTCGTTGGTCCGATGCTTGAATGGCACGTGCAAATGAGGTAAACCTGCAGTCGGTCGTCACACTCATCGTTCCCACACCAGGATTCGGAGAAGGAGAAGCTGCGCAGCGCACTCGGCAGCGCCATCATGGTGGACACGCCCAACGTGAAAGTGAGCGATTTAGCATTCTGCCAAGAAGGGCAGGAATCCGTAGCCTGCTGAAGTTCACAGGCATCTGAGCCTGAGCGTCATAAAACAGCAAGTGAAATTTTGCAGAGGTGACTGCAAAACTCGTATCACACAGTGGGATGATGTGGCGGGGCTGGAAGGCGCGAAAGACGCCCTGAAGGAGGCAGTCATCCTGCCGGTGAAGTTTCCGCAGTTCTTCACCGGCAAGCGGAAACCCTGGAGCGGCCTGCTGCTATTTGGGCCGCCTGGTACAGGCAAATCCTACCTAGCAAAGGTATTTAACACATGTGCCGCTCGCTGCTGCACCTTGTGTTGCATCCTGGGCCTTTGATGCTGGAAATGAGGTCCCATCTGAGAGCTCGTGCTGATTGTGGCTCTGCAGGCAGTGGCCACAGAAGCAGAGTCCACATTCTTTAGCGTGTCATCCTCAGACCTGGTATGCTCTGCTCCCCCCTTGTGCAGCCGCCCAGCATTGATGCAATTCCCAGACTGTGCAGTTTCTGGGACTTGACCTGTCCATGCTTAGATCGTCTCTTTGTCGTTGCACAGGTGTCGAAGTGGATGGGTGAGAGTGAGAAGCTCGTGGCACAGCTGTTCAGCCTAGCGCGGGAACGCTCCCCCTCCATTGTCTTCATTGATGAGGTGCTTTTATCATTTGTCTCTGCCATCCTGTAAATCGAGATGGAGTCTGATGTCCTAGCTGGAGCTCAGCCTGCTGGCCTAGCCCTGCTTACTAGAAGCATTGCAACTGTGACCAGGTGTCTGCTGTCTTGCAGATTGATGCGCTGTGCAGCACCCGTGGGGAGGGCGAGAGCGAGGCAGCGCGGCGCATCAAGACCGAGTTCCTGGTCCAGATGCAGGCAAATTGCACCAAGCTGGTATTGCACAGTGCGCACTGGCCTAGCATGCCGCCAGAGCGCATACAGCATGTGGCACAGTGGTGGATCTCAGCCCATGTCCATTGCGTGTGAAGACTCACGCACGACTCGATGAATGTGCAGGGTGTGAACAGCTCAGAAGCGCGGGTGCTGGTGCTGGGAGCCACTAACCTGCCATATGGCCTTGACCAGGCTGTGCGGCGGCGCTTTGACAAGGTGCACATTGTCATCCAATCTGAAGCTTACGACCTTGAACAAGCTTAGAAACATGCAAGGGCATTCGTCATGCGTCCTTGTCCATCTGCATGCCGAGGTGCTTGCACAAATGCCCCGTTGCCACATGATTGATTTTGGTTTGTCCTGTTGCTGCAGCGCATCTACATTCCCCTGCCGGAGCTGAATGCGCGGGCGCACATGTTCAAGGTGCACCTGGGCGACACGCCGCACGCCCTCACGCAGAAGGTACACCTTTATTTCTTGACGCAGCCCATGTCCCGACTTCCCATCGATCCCCATTTGAAGCGCTGCTTCATGTTCTATGTGGGTGATGAAGTGTTGTGGCACTTGACTGTCATTATGCATTGCCAAGAAGATCGTCTCGTATCCTCGTCAGGTGCCCACAGCTGCCGGTAAATGCTCAGGTCTTGACTTGCTAGGTTTGAGTTGCGTGCAGGAGTTTGAGGAGCTGGGGCGACGCACAGAGGGCTTCTCTGGTTCCGACATCAACGTCATCGTGAAGGACGTGCTGATGGAGCCCATCCGCAAAACGCAGGAGGCCACACACTTCAGGTACATGTTAGGACTGGCATGAATTGGAAGCACATTTGCTCCGAGCTGGTCAGTGCAAGAGGCCGGTCATTGAAACGAAGGAAAGGGCCGCAGACAAGGTAGTTGCCATTGGCACCGTCACATCTGCTGCAAGATCTGAGACTTTGCAACATCAGTGCCTCAATCTGTGCCACTGCAGGCTCATAAGGCCAGCCAGCGGGCAGCCAATGTACGAGCCGTGCTCGCCAGGCGCGCCCAACTCCATTGCCGTCACCCTCCAGCAGCTGGCAGACCAGGGCAAGGCCTCGCAGGTGCACACGCGCCCTTGAGTACTGCATGTTTGCATTGTCCTGGTGTCCTATTCCGCTCGTGTCACCCATTTGGACGCGATGCTCCGTGCTTCGAGGTGGACTATCCGTGTTGTACATTTGTCAGCATGCCATTCTCCATTCCTGCTTGCATGTCGTTGTGCTTACTGGTGAACACGTGACATTGCTGCATCAGGTGCACCCGCCGGACATCTGCTTCAGGGACTTCGAGAAGGTGATGCTGCGCGCGCGGCCAACCGTCAGCAAGGACGACCTAGGGGTGTATGAGAAGTATAAGAACGAGTTTGGAGAGGAGGGTTGAGCCGCACATGTCTCCTTCAATGGTTTCCGGCGCTGTCCCGGGGTTGTTTGGCCCTCGTCTGCTGTGAACTTCCGTGCTGCTCTTGGTGGTTCACACGTCTCCATGATAACGTCACCGTCAAGACCTTACTCGGGTTGACCAGGCTAGCGCATCCAAATTGCGAACTCTCTCCATCTGTCTCTCTCTACGGCTGTGGTTCCCATCGATCCCTTCCCTTTCAATGCTTCTAGCTGCCTTTCGAAGTACAGACGATTGGCACATTCGTTTCTTCCATTCACCCAGTGCAACTTCGATCACTTGCTGTTTGCATATTTGCATCGGCAGACCTGGTGGTACTCGTCACATTGCAGGCTCTGACAGTGCAGCGGTTGGGCTCGCAAACACGATCACACCTTACACGGCAGTTTGTATGTAGCTTGACTGCAGCCTCGGATTGTCAAACGTTGCTTGGGGCCATCTGAATGAGCACATGATACTGCTGCGGACGATCTAAAGTTTTGCGGGGCTGCTGCAGAAGGACTGAAACTGATCCGGCATGATGACCCAAGGACTGATGTGACGCCGCACATGGCTGCCTCGAGCTGGCCTGGTCGCTTGGCTGTCTGCCTGTGGGCGTTGAGCGTGCTGCTAGCGCTATGTAGCTGTGAGCAACAGCCTGTCAATTTTCAGGCTCATCGACAAACATTGTTGAACACCACACAGCAGCAGGCGGAGGCTGCCGCGCAGCCGCAGTACTTCAGCCAGGACTTCCCACATGGATCAGGTGTCAATCTGCGTCATGAAGCCTAAGAAAATAATGTGCCTGTAACCCGAACCTCATTCACTGACTTAAGGGTCGGTGCACCTGTCGTGGGTGCGTTGACATTTATGCTTGCATTGCAGTGTCGGAAACCGTGCTTCAAAAGCATGACGAGCTAGATCACCGGACATACCATAACCTGTGGTGAGGCACGCCCGGCATATCCTTGTCGCACGGCTGTCGTAAGCAGAGGTGCACCATGTTCTGACATTGCCACGCTCAGCGGGCAACATGCACTGCTGCTGAACTCTGCGTCATGTGACATCACAGGTATCACAATTCCCGTTTCTATGGCATTCACGATGCTGAGACGCTGCGGGCCAACAAGTCGGGAATTGGCGTATCCATCAGCAAGAACCTGGGCATCATCACCATTGCAGTGGCAGATGTGAAGGCGCACTATCGCAACACGCAGGTGCTCTGCTGCCTTTGAGAGTTACCTGGCAAGATTCGTGCTGTTGCAGCCGTGTGAAAGCACAACAGCGTGTTAGGATCGACAAGGTCTATTTCAAGATGCCACATGGCTTGTCTGCACCCAGGTGAAGTGGCTCAGTGGCACATCCGTGCTGATTGATCAGCCATACCCATCCTTTCCGGACAACATGGGCCACTGGGCGGAGATCCTTGTGCCACTGTACAACCTGCTGACTTCTGAGCAGTGGCGGCGCATGCACACGCATGTGGACAATATCGTCTTCGCCAACTTGCAGCGGTCGCAACTTGACGTGTGTCCGACTTTTCACTCTCAGCACTAAATGTCGGTTGATGGCTGTCTACACGCATAGGGTCAATATCCTGACGCCCATGATGTGCTCCACACACCAAGGTCCACTCTTGCTGACCTTGTGCAAGGGCGAAAGTCAGCAGCAGCCCTGGCATGATGATGCCCGCTTGCTGTCTGCAGAAGGTCGACTGGGTGTGGGAGATGCTGAAGCTGGTGTTTGCGCCGGCGACGCTGCCGGGGGCGGACCTGCCGCGTGTCATCTTCTACGACGACTTCGGGCAGGTGGATCGCAAGGAGTGGCTGTGCATCCAGGAGGCCGTCGTCGTCAACGACAGGCGAGCCCTGCCCTCACAAAGATGTACATGTGGTGATGTATACCTCAGGTTGCACTTTTCCTGTCATATCCACCGGACATGACCAATCCAGTGGCAATGCAGCCTGCTGTAGGGATCCACCCTCCACCCTGCTGCCATTGAGATACTTGCTCTCTGTTCAAGGTAAAAAAATCTGGTCAGGTAGTTCAGCGACAGGCTGTTCTTGCAGTGAACAATCACACGCATGGTACTTAAGATCGCACCCCGTTGCGCCTTGCGCGTGTGGGGTGAGTTTGAGTCATAACCATGCCACAGCAGCCACTGCGGTGCCTGGCGTCCTGCCAGGCGGTGCTACCTCTCAGAGGCGCAACCCCATGGCGCAGCATTGTGTCATCACAACTGATGATTCCCCACGATGCTGCATCTGGCGCCTCTCAAGAGCACATCATGTTCACGGACAAACAAGAACAGCTTCAAACTTGATTTGAAATTTGCACTGGGGCTGATGATCATAGGAGACCTAGTCAGCATGGCCCAAAGGAACATGCATCAGGCCCCCACATTCGCACCCCTGGTCTGCAGGTACACCCACTCAGAGACGCTGCCTGGATTCAGAACGCCGGAGCTGGGGCAGCGGTTTAGGGAGGCCGCCTACGCCCGGCACGGCGTCAAGCTCACGGACCAGGCGCCGCAGACCATCACAGTGCTGACGAATGTCGGCGCCGAGGAGGTGCAGTTTGAGTTCACATTCCATTGAATCAACTCATTCGGTGATGGCTCCATATCCGACACAGCAACTCGCTTGCAGGTGTTTGTGCGCCATTTCATGTGGACTCAATCGCTCAATATCCAACTCAGCGGAAACCTTGCAGGTGTTTGCACGTTGCCTCAGAAGCTTGCACGGTGCGCACAGGTGACCAACTTAAACGAGTTCATAGCGGTCATGGCAGATGCTGGCCGGGCATTTGGGTACAGGACTCGGCCATTGTCGATGACCCTGGGTGCGCCCCGGTGCTGACTGCTCTCAGAGTCTGGACACATTCGGGAAGTGGGCCTACATTGAACTGTGGGCACTGGCACGTGCGGAGAAACGGCTGTAGTGCCAATGCATTGCAGCCAGGTCCTTTCCCCGAAAATGCAGGGGCACCGTTCTCGTCTTTTGTGGCAGCGATGTCGCGCACAGGGGTGCTGGTCTCCCGCCATGGCCCGCACCTCGCCAATGTCATGCTCCTGCCGCCAGGTCAGTTGCATTCACAGCTTGCCAACCAGCACCTGCACCCTGCAGTTCGCAACCCATGCACGCGCCCTGCACTGCTTCATCAGATGTGCTTGCCGCAGGAGGGTCATGACTGCAAGCATGCGCCCACAATCGTTTTCTCTGATGTCCAGGGGCAATGGTGGTGGAGCTGCTGCCGTACAACTGGCAGTGGGCTGGCATCTGCGAGCTCTACCGCAACATCAGGCACGCATGCAGCTTGCGCAGCTGACGCTTGTGGCCTGCTTGGACATCACTGTGAGCTTACTGCGTGGCGTGTGCTCAGTGACAGCGTCAGCTGACGTTAATGGTTGTGCTTTGCAGCCGCTCGGTCGGCGACATCCACCATGTCGCTTGGCGCGCCAACAGCCAGCAGTGGGCGGCCTACACCTCAGCCAACGACGAGATCTACGGGTCTTGGACGGCAGCGGAGTGCGCATCCACGTGAGTCCGCTAGTCCTTACACATGCATCACCTGCAATCAGGTCAAGGCTTGGTCTGTGCATCGCCTTGCCGCCTCTTTTGGAAATTGCGATCCTGGCTGACAGGTACTGCCTGGAGGCGCATGCGCGCGCTGGCATGGTTGTGGACACCGCCACGGTGGCGGAGCTGACCATGCACACGTTGAAGTCGGTGCTGGAGAGCCCAAAGGCGCCGGAGCTGCGGCCCTGGCCCGAGAGCGCACCCGACAACAGCAAGCCAGCCCTGTGGTGGCAGAGATAGCGAAAGCATGGACGACACGAATTTTTGTGTTTTGTGATCACGATGTAGCTCGTTTCTGTGTCTTAAACAGTGTAATAGATTTGGAGTCGGTGCTAACAATTTCCAAGACTTCCAGCTGCCGCCAGTAGTTTTGCCGCTGTCAGACTGGCACGTGCGAGGCGGGTGCAAACCAGCAAATACAGCATCGCCTGCAGTTCTGCACCAAAATGATACACACTGGATATATAATACACACTCATTGCACTGATTCCTTATCTCAGGCCTTTAGAACCGCACGGCGTGCCCTGAGCGCAAGCTGTGTGTCTGAACTCTTCCTTGTCACGATCTTTAGTCGGGGTGCAGTTCTTGAGAATATCAATAAACCGCTGGTCATATCCATTCAACACGAGTTTCGAATGCTGCGCTGATCTCAAGACAATTCGCACGACCTAAGATGATATGGACACTCATCTAGTGCACCTTGGGACAAACACCTGTGCGCCCGGCAGCGACTACTGACGAGCAAACGCCTTGAAAGCCAGCCGTCACTGTCCAGGAAGGCGTGTCTGCCTGACAGTGAACACGAACTTCTGAACAGCCTGCAGCGCATGTGATTAACAGCCATGAACCCTCTGAAGCCCCTGAGGGCGCGGCAGTGGGAGCTGCCGGTTTCCTCTGATGATGCACAGCCGCAATGGGCGCCAGCAAGCGTCAAGTGGGGCGTCAAAACCGCACATCAGCTGGGTGAGGGCATCAATAGAGGATTGCATTTCTCCAGAGCAGCTGAGAGTGCCTGGGCAGGGTGTGACGCCATGTCAGCGCTGTAATGATGAGCTTGTGTCGAATGCGTTGCAGAGGCGAAGGTCAGCTACCACAGCGGGCCGCAGACGAGGGACCAGCAGGTGTACAGCGTCAGCATGTTCGTGTTTGTGCCGGAGCAGCTGGCGGCGGTGTCCGACGACCTGTACAACCACCTGACGCAGGACGTCCGGCTACACACGCCCAAGGTGCATGGGCCGCATGCACTGTAAAGGTCACACCACAGCGCATGTTTCCTGGATGTGTCCGACGAACCTGGAGTCGACTTCCTGGATTAGATTGACACACGACCAGGTCAATTGCTGACCGCGCCAGCCGCTGCATCACCATGTGCCATGCCGGTTGCCGACAGGTGTCGCTCACATCACTGCGGGAGGCCGATGGCCCATTAGATGCTGTGGAGGCGCAGCTGCAGAAGCTGCTGAAGGGCGATGCTGACGTCCTGCCTGCCAAGGAGTTGGCACCCATCGTGCGCAGTGTAATTCAGGGGCTGCGGCTGTACGCCTGCGTCTTCCGGTCATCACTGCGCAGGCAAGTCACAGAATGCTGCTGCTGTGTGTTGTCTGTCAACCGTGTGGAGTTTTGCAGTCTAGTAATATGCCTATTAGCAACCATACTGTATGCAATGAAGAAAATATTCTGCTGCTTGCTGCAGGGCAGGCAAGCAGCTGCAGTCAGAACTGAAGGACTGCAGCATGCAGGGTATGGACATCGTCAGCAAGGGTGTTGCGGCTCTGGTGTTTGATGTCTGCCGCGTTCTGAAGCGATTTGATCAGGTGCGACCCCATTCTGTCCTGCTGGTGGCTGGGATTGGGACTCATGTGTTGATGCAGCCTGTGACCACCATGTGGTCTTGCATCACCACCAGCATAGAATTCCAGGATATGGATTTCTATCATCGAATGGGCAGATTTTCTGCGGCGTAGGTCGGCAAGACGTTTTCACTGCCCCAGTTGCCAGAGGAGTTGCAGGAGGAGTTTGCGCTCGTGGGTCAGCACCAGTGTTGCATACTGCGGCTGGCGCATGCGTGTCGACAAAAAAATCTGCTTCATGATCTTGCGCGTGCTGATGGGGCACCATAACCGTGCGTGTGCTGACGGACTCCATCTACGTGCAGACGAGTTCCTGCTCTTCGAGGCAGACCGAGCACTCATGAAGCTTCTCAGGCAAGCCGGCAGGCTTGTCTGGGCAGATGTCCTGCGCATTGTGCTCACTGTGCCTTGTACTGCACCTAACAGAGACTTCAGACATTTGCGAGCTCTCTTGTGAGCTCTCTCAAAATCGCCGCCCCTTTAGTACATGCTCGCTTCTGGGCGCAGGCGCCTCGACAAACGCTTGAGCGGCAGCGAAGAAAGCCAGCGGCCCAGCCTTGCAGGAGGGGCGGCCGACCTGTTGCAGGTGGAACACCCTGTCGTGGCACTGGTGTTGTCGTGACGCTGGTGTTGCAATTACCTGCAAACATGCGGCAGCTAGCCCTGAGATGGTATGCACTGTGCATCGGTGCCATCTCCCGGGCTACAAAGCTGATTCAGCCTCGTGCGTCCCAATCGTGAAGGTGCCGGAGCGACCGGACAGTGCAACCATGAAGCGGTCGCTGAGTGAGTTGGCGCGGTCAGCGCGAGCCCTGGCGCTCGCGCAGCATGCGGGGCCGCAGCCGCCGCCGCCGCGGACGCTGCAGCCTGCTGACGGCAAAGAGCAGGGGCAGCAGCACATACCAGCGCTGAAGCCAGGCAGCCTGGCTGCGCCGCAGCAGCTGCAGCAGCCATTGGCAGCAAAGCCCTCAGGCAGCAGCCAGGTGCACCTTGGCGGCTGCGGGTCGCAGCAACTGCAGCAGGCGCGGCACACGCTTGGGTCAGCCATCATCGCTCTGGAGGTATGCACACTTGACTCCCGGCTGGCTGTGGCCCATTTTCCACGTGTACTGTCAATAGCCCTCATCAAATTTCGATTCCGGCGTCCATTCGCTGCAGATTGCAGCTGATCTTGTTGGCATTCTGAGTGCAGGACGCCCGGTCTGCTCAGGGGTACTGGGACAGCATCATCAAGGAGAACGACGAGCACCAGAACGAGATGTTCACCTACCGGCTGAAGCTGCTCAAGCGCAATGTGCGACAAGCCGTCAGGTATGTTTCACGTTCAGCGCTTTGTCACATACGAAGTGCGCAAAGGCCCACCATGGCAGGCCTGCCTTGACGAGCAGGGACGAAGAATTTCTTACCTTCACAAACCAATTGGACAGCTCACACGCAACACTGTGTCTGGGCGACGGTTGCAGGCTGGCGCCAAAGACAGAGCGGCCATCAATGTGGTTTGCCGACCTGGTGGGCGCCTCGGTGGCTGCGGCGGCCATGGCAGTGGCCTGCGCCACGATCGTGTTTGCACAGGTGGCCACGAAAGGTGCGACAACTTGCGTCACTTTGCGACTCTCCATGCTTTCCGGCTGCGCACTCTGCTGAGCATCAGGAATGCGCACCTCCGAGACCGATCCTCGTGATGCTGCAGGCACGCGGTACACACTGGTGTTTTCGATCATCCTGATTGTTGGCTATGTCGTCAAGGTTAGCTGTCGCTGCCGCTGCCCCACTTGTGGCTTCCCAGCTCATGCTACACTGCATGCTGCCCGCATACCATGAGCTAAAAGGGATGACATTGTAATTGGCGGTGTGAATATTGCAGGATCGCATGAAGGAGTGGGGCAAGCGCTACCTGGAGCCCTTCGGCAGCAGCCTTGGCGTGCGCTTCCCAGATCGCATCCGCAAGCTGTACGACTACACCGGCAGGGTCAGTATCTCGAGCCTTCATGCGTGGTTCCTCATGCGATTTGCTGTATCAGCAAACTTGAAACTGTTGCAGCCTGCAAACTCGGCACGTTCCATGTTCCTCATCCCTGAAAGCATGGATGGTCCTGGGCAACAGCTGTCCATCTGCACGTCAGTGCGAACTCCATGTGCAGCAGGCTTGATGCGTGTGCACTTGTGCATATATTAGGTGGTGGGGCGGTGTGAGGAGAAGGCAGACGTGGTGGGGCCTGGCAAGGTGCCGCAGCTGGTGCGGGATGCCCGGCACGCCGACAAGGGGCCGCTCAGGAGCAGGCACCCCGCCATCCAGCCGGAGCGAGTCATCCGCTACAAGTGCGTCACGCCACAAGCGCCCTCTGTGTGTGTGCGCAGCTTTGGTTCATCATGCTGCGCTACCTGGGCGGCCAAGTGTAAACACAGGTGCATGTCGGGTGGAGCGACTGACTTCTGTCATTTGCATTGGGGTCTGCTGAGCTGATCTCGACATGGTATGTCGTCCTGCGGCAGCTCACTTGACGCACCCTTCATGTAATTGTGATGCGGCCGGCCTGGCTCAGGAAGGAGATACGGGTGCACTGGGGGAAGCTGGGGAAGCAGCTGCAGCACACCAGCCCGCAGGAGGGCCTGGACGACATCATGGTGCTGGACCTATCCTACCTGTGCCAGCGCATGCAGCCGCCCCTGGAGCAGCACCACAAGTGAGACGTAGATGCTCTACCTTGTTTCATTGATGCGGGACGTCTCTCAGTAACTCGTGCATAGAGCTGTCACGGCCTATGTCATTCACATCTCATGCTGTCCGCTGCCATGGTGACATGTCCTCCGTCAGCGGATATTTCGGGGTGCTCTCGTGGTGCTGGGGTGAGCTGCCAGCATTCACCACCTGTCTCCACTGCAACTCAGGCTGTGGTCCACGGCGGAGGGCCAGTTTGGCGTGGAGAAGACGGCGTGTGCCCGCACATACCACATTAACGTGGTGCTGCGCGTCAAGTCGTTGGCGCGCGGCGCCGACGATCGCACGATGGTCATGCAACGGTGAGCTGTTCAGAGCATCACATGCACACCAGCTCTGAACAGCAAACCTTGTGTTCCCCAGCTCACTTAAGCTTGCAAGTGTGACATTGCTGAATCAGGAGGGTGCCAACAAGTCAGCACAGAATGCTGTCCTACAGGGTGCGTGTGGTGATGGACCGCGTGAAGGGCATCAAGCGGCTGGAGACGGACGAGTCGATGGAGATCCACATGCACAAGCCAGTGCCGCTGCGGCCGGCCGTCAACCGGGTTGAGCGCCTGAGCGTGGCGGCGCTGCAGGGCCTGCGCCACAAGGGCGGCCCCAACGGCGGCAGCGCCAGCTCATCCGGCGACAGCGGCGGCAGCAGCGGCGGCAGCAGCAGGCCCCGCGAGGCTGCTGTGAAGCAGCAGGAGCCTGGGGGCAAGTAGACAGCAAACGGCTGCGGTTTAATGCACGGGGTTTCAGCTTGCCTGCTACAGTTTGAACTGTGGGGGTTTGTGCGCACTGACTGCAGCGGAGGAATTACTTCAGAAGTGAGGGGCACAGGTCTTGCTCAAACGTTGGTGGTTTTGCACAATCGAAGTTGCGAACACGAGCTGTATGTAAGGGAAGCAATCACATCCTGCATCTACTGCTTCCTTTCCTGCTTCCAGGCTGGATCTTTTCATATCTTGATCTTGCCTCAGTGCAGCGATCCTCGATTAACTTATGGAGTGTAGGCGTCACTTTGCCTGAGTGTCTGCCAGCCACCGTGTGGCGCCGCTGGTGGCTTGGCACCGGCAGCATATCAGCAGCATGGCTTCGATCTTACATACTCAGACAAACTGTCCAGCACAGATCGCGGGACGCGCGGTCCCTGTATCTCCAGCGTTGCATGTTCTGCGTGCAGTCCCTGTCACAAGGCAGCACAATGGCGGCGTTCGCGCTTTCAGGACCGCCAGGCCTCAGCGACGAGTGTCGGTGCAGCCTCAGGCTCAGGCTGTGTCCGATGCCATCGCTGCTCCAGTTGCAGAGGTTGTGAAGCGGCTGCAGGGCAAAGTATACCTCGCAGGTGATCAATGACCGACAGGGCACGACACAGGTGTTGGTGACGGGCACTGCGGAACTGGGTGCAAACTACAATTAGCTCCTTGCATTGCAGGCATATCTGGACAGATGGCCTCACGCGTCGTCAAGGAGCTGCTTCAGACCGGCGTGCAGGTTGTGGCAGGTAGGCATCTGAACGAGTCTCAGTGACCGCCGCTCACGCCACAATGTAGCATGCATCTGCTGCTGAACATGATGGTGCACTGCTCGCACGCTCTGTCGGATGCATTTGTAGGCGTGCCAGAAGGTGATCCTGCGGACGACGCCCTGGATCTTGCACTGCAATTTGAGCTGATCAAAAAGTCGGAAGCAAAGGCGCTCACAATCCGTGAGGTCGATTTTGCGGACCCCGACAGCTTCGGCATCCCCAAGTGGGTAGTCGCTGCTGCCCATGCATGCTTGCTGTGCCACACCCTGCGAGCACCTTAAATAGTGCATTGAGTACACTTGCCCAAGTGATGCCGTGTGGCACTGCATGAGCGTGACAGGGCGGTGTGCTTTTGCAGGGGCGCGACAGTTCTGGTGGTGCAGGGCGATCAGCAGGGCCGGCGTAAGATGGACGCCAAGCTTGTGGGCCAGGCGGTGGATGCTGCCATTGAGGTATGGCTGTTTGTGGCATCCTTGGCACACGCCGCCTGAGGACGCGTGTCCTCATGCTCCGCAATGGACTGCGTGCTGCGACAACGATCCCGTGCAGCAACCTGATGAGATAGAGAAATGCCACTTCTACAGGCAAATGCTGCACGCATCGTGCTGGCGTCACCGCTTGGCGGCGGCGGCGGCGGGGCCGGCGGCTTTTTCGGCGGCTTCTTTGGTGGCGGCAGCGTGAGCAGCGTTGGCTCCGGCGACCTGAAGCTCAGCCGCCCTGAGCAGCAGGTGATAGCGTCCTGGCCGCCAGCAGCAGCAAATCCTGACACCAGGAATCGACTCGCCTGGTGTGAAGGCCCGCGAGGCAGCAACATCACATGTGGGATCAACTCATCAGCTGCATGGTTATGTATCATCTGGGTCCACCTCATCAGCCGCGCGGTGTGCATGCGCAGGTGTACAACAGCGGTTTGCCATTCAGCATCGTGCGGTATGGCGCACCCACCAACAGCCTGACGCCCGCCGGCAATGTGGCGGTGACACCTGCTGGCGAGACCAGCAAGAGCGCCTCACTATCCCGCACCCAGGTCTGCTATCCTCTTGCGCAGTTGCCTCCACCTGGTGCTGCCATGCACAGTGCCTGCTGGGATCCAAGCTGTTTGTGGGTGCTCAATGCCCGACACATCACTTTGTGTGGCTGTCAGTTTCATGAGCACAGATGCCAGCATCATGAGCACAGAACCTGAAGCCCTGTGGTCTGCGACCTGTGCAGGCTGCCAAGGTGGTGGCAGAGGTGCTGCAGCAGACGCCGCCAGGCACGAATGTGGTCCTGGAGGCGGGCGTGTCCGAAGCCGCGGTGGCCACCCCAATCGCATTTGCAGTCGCAGAGGTCAGCCGAGATGTCCGCCTTGCTGCGCGCCACACAGTGGTCAATTGGGGCAAGTCAACGGCTGTCTGTGCAGAACAGCTATTGACGACTGCAGTAGCATATCCTGGCTTGGATGCGTGTCAGCTGTTGCCTAAGCGCCAATACATGCCGGTGTTTGTATGCAGGTGCTGCCGCAGGCAGAAATCGCCGAGGAGGAGAGGGAGGAGGAGGAGGAAGAAGAGGAGGAGGCGCCGCCCGCACGTGCCTCGCCCGCACGCCGGGCTGCGCAGAGGGTCAGGGCTCTGACTGGCCCGACGACGACTTGCCGTGTGGAAGCATGAACTGGAAAAGCTGATCCATGCCCGTGACTGCTACCTGCTGCATGTTGTCGCTTGCGTGTTTCCAATGCACACGAACCAGCTTCTTGACACGCAAACTTGGATCAGGTTCACAGTTTGAGATCAAGATGTGGATCTCAACCTCAGTGTTGCATGCATGCTGCAGGCGTCGCAGGCAGTGGAGGACACCGCGGAGGATGTCGAGGAGGAGGCAGAGTCTGCAGCGCCAGCATTCGACCTCAAGTCGCTGTTTGGCGGTGCCCGCCCCAAGCAGGTGAGCCCTCAGGGGCTGTTGCAGGGCTGCTCTATAGCAGGTTATACTTTCTCAGCCTGCGCTGCGCTGCCTGCTCCCACAGCCGCTCAGCATCGGCATCCTGCTTGCTGGTGCTCTGGTCATCCTGCATCATGTGCAGGCACTTCCGAGGCAACAGGGCGTGAGCTCCTGGTCCGCTGTGCCCAAATATGTTGCCAGACCGCTTACGCACCGGGCAACACCCTGCAATCGGATCCGGACCTGCAAACCCCTCTGCCCCGCAGGTGGTCGAGGAGGTTGAGGAGGAGGCAGAGGAGGTGGCGCAGCAGGCGGCGAAGCCCTTCGCATCGCTGTTTGGCGGCAAGCCGCGCCAGGCGGCCGAGCAGGCAGAGGACGCCGCCGAGGACGTGGCCAAGCCGTTCAAGACCCTGTGGGGCCGCAAGCCCAAGCAGGCGAAGCAGGCAGCGGATGCCGTTGAGGGCGCCGCCAAGCCGTTCAAGACCCTGTGGGGCCGCAAGCCCAAGCAGGCGAAGCAGGCAGAGGATGCCGCTGAGGGCGCCGCCAAGCCTTTCAAGACCCTGTGGGGCCGCAAGCCCAAGCAGGCAAAGCAGGAGGTGGGCACAAGGGTGGAACGCTCTAACACTCGCTGCAATCTGCGCAGTTGGGGGCCTTCGGCGGGCAAAGGAAACGGTTGCTGGAAGTTTTGCTTGTTCCAGCTCAGAGTTCCTCAGGCTGGCTTGCTTCGCATCTGCAAATGCCAGGTGTCGGTTGCTGCTTGACTGCTGTCTGCAACGTGTTCAGGTGCGGCAAGGCACACAGCGGGTCGGCCGCGAGGTCAAGCAGAAGGGCCGGGAGGCAGCCAATGCAGCTAGCCGCGGCGCCAAGCAGGTGACATGCACCCACATGCAGACGCTGGGGCCTCCCTGCATTCAGCATTCTCCTGCACATCAAGCTGGCGACTTCCAGGAAAGGAGGGCTCCTTATGCGTCAACTTGGATGCCATCTTGATACACTGTGCTTGCACCTGGGAAGCTGTGCTGGCTCTGGCTCATGCCCGCCGTCTGCTGCCAGGTGAAGCGGCAGGCGCAGGAGGCTGCGCCCCGGCAGCAGGGTGGCAGCGTCTTCCGCTCGCTGCTGGGCCTGGACGAGGACAAGGTTCTGGCATTTTCTTTGCCAATTCAGGATGCAAGGGACTGGCATGCTCCATACATTAGCGGTGCTGCTTCTGAAGTTGTTGTGCACCAGCGTGAATGGATAGATCGGCACTT
Source organism: Tetratostichococcus sp. P1 (assembly GCA_036584455.1). Taxonomy (NCBI): domain Eukaryota; kingdom Viridiplantae; phylum Chlorophyta; class Trebouxiophyceae; order Prasiolales; family Stichococcaceae; genus Tetratostichococcus; species Tetratostichococcus sp. P1. Next base: position 1,449,313 of record BTPI01000007.1, read on the forward strand.
TCACAACCATGCCCAAATCTGTCATGCTGACGGCTCTGAGCACCCCTGCATGGTGCTGTCCCGCAGGAGGAGGAGGCGGCCCCCAAGCCGCGCTTCGGCCTGGGTGCCGGCACGCGGAAGGTCGCCTCGTCGCAGCGGGCGGCCAAGCCGGACAAGCGGGCCGCACGGGCCGCCCGCACCGCCCCCCAGCAGGTGCCAAGCCCGCCCAACACACACACTGTGTGGGAGGAATGCGACGTCTGATGCCCAATGCCGAATTTGGGCGCCCCTGACTGTGCAACATCATGCTTGCAGCTACGGCTGTTGATGTGCCGGCAGCAGGGTGCCCTGTCAGCATGGCGGCCTGCCCCGCTGACGCCGAATCAGCACCGGAAGATGGGTTCGCAGATCCGCTTCTGCCTGCGCATGCAGGTGGCGCGCGGCGCCAAGTCGGCCGCCAGGGGCGCACAGGCAGCGGCGAAGAAGGCCGAGAAGACCGCTGAGAAGAAGTCCGGCGGCTTCCTGTCGGCGCTCGGCATCGGCCAGGAGACCGTGTACGCTGATGAAGACTGAACTCATCGCTTTGACACTGACGATGGACTGGTACCTCTGAGGGAGTAATTATAGAAGCAGAAGGTGCTGCTGCTGCTGCTGCTGCTGCTGCTGCTGCTGCTGCTGTCAGCAGCATCGGCGGTGAACTGGGGAATTTGGGGAATCGTGAATGTGACACTCTTCCAGACATGAGAGGCACAGCAATTGATCCTTGAGACTGAGAAAGTGCGCTTGAGACAAAAGCGCAGTCTGCGATGCAATGCTCCTCAAATTTTAACCAAGGAACTGCAATGAAGCATCTGAAGCTTTTAGCTGGTCGAAGGTAGGACACCGATTTGCCGCCGATTATAGCAGCACCCCATTTCCACATCAGCATTTGAGTGACGCACAGAACGTCCCGCGCACACTGTGCACCTTACAAGCCGAGACCGCATCCCTTTGTTGACTGTCAGCATCTGACGACTGCTTCAGAGGGCGCCGCATTGTGCTCTCTCACCTGAATGCAACCATCACGCCTCGGGAAAGCAGAGCATCCCGCCAGTCTAGGATTGTGAACGCAAGGCAGCGTCGCTGGGCAGCATCAGGCTTGCACATACGCTACTTCAGATCAGCAGGAATCACTGCTTAGACTGTGAGGCGGCACCAGGGCAGAAGCGTCCGGCGTGGCCGTGGTTGGGAGGGCCAGGGTCAGGTTGGTCCTATCACCGCATTATGACACCATGCTGCCGTTGCTAGTTGGCGCTGACGCGACAACGATCCTGGACGTTGCTTAGGAATAGGTGATGACGCTAACACTGTTGAGGGATGTGGAAGCGCAAGTACAGGCGGGGCGCTGTTGGCATTGGCATCCAAGACGGCATCCATGACCAACCAGCAATGCACCACTGCCGTATGATTTGGCTTTGTGAGCGTTGCAGACCCGGAACTAGCGTCGCTGGTGGTCATTCGCGAGTGACATTGTGCGTGCGGCGCCCATTGAGGTGTGAAACATGGGCCGCCCCTTCAAGCAGTACCTGGACGGTCCGCGCATCTATTCCTGCAGCACCTGCCGGTCGCATGTCGCCGATCACGATGACATCATCTCCAAGGCAAGCATTGAATTCTAGCGCTTGACCATACACCAAGTTGCTTGGCATTTGTTGCTTTGTGATGCGGTCAGGTTGTGACATGCATCAGGGATCAAGCGGCCGCAGCGACGTGCATGTCGATGTCCTGCAGGCATTCCAGGGGCGCCATGGCCGGGCGTACCTGTTCAGCAATGTGTAAGTCTGCCTGCTGGTGATCATATGCGATGACTTTCGATGTTCATGCTGACCAGGCCCCACTGTGGGCCGGTGTAGTGTGTCAAGTGTGCTGACAGCATGTCTGATCGGCCGCAGGGTGAATGTGACATGGGGCCCAAAAGAGGAGCGCCTTCTGATCACCGGCGTGCACACCGTCGCCGACATCTACTGCACATCCTGCAACACTGTGCTGGGGTGGAAATATGTGAGCCCCTGCGCTAGTGCTGCACGCCCGCAGGCGGTATGTGCCTGCAAGCATCATGCCACTTTGGCGTGCATGCCCTCTTATGCCCGTTCTGAGTCTCGAGCAACGACACGCAGGAGCACGCAGTAGAGGAGCGGGAGAAGTACAAGGAGGGGAAGAGCATTGTGGAGAAGGCCAAAGTCATGAAGGTGGGCTGGGGTCAACTTTCACTGAGTGTCCAAATCAAGATGCACACGATGCCTCGTGCGTTCAAGCAACTGTCGCCAGCTAGCCCCGTGCTAAGGTCCTGGAGTCTCGGCGCATGCAGGAGGGCTCCTGGTGACAGGCCTTCAACAGACGACAGGGTAAGCCGCACAGCATTGGGGGCAGATGGCTCTGTTCGTGCTTTCCGCTTACGGCCACACTCAGTGGGGCTCTGTACAGTGTTTGACCATTTGTATGCATCGTAGCTGCGTGTAGCTGCCTGCAAAGGCATCCGCGCTCACCAGAGTGTGCGTCTTCTCCCATCATGTACACTAGTAGTTGACATGCAGCCTTGGACGCCATGACTTAAAGCAGCAGGTTGTCATCAGCGCATAAACTCAACGGCATGGCCTTGTCTTTCGTTCAGCTCCGCCTAGTTGCAGACATCTGCTGTTGGCAGCATGGCATTGCCAGAGGGCACTCTGCGAATCCATCCATGACGTCTCAGAAGTATGTAAACATCTCGTTGATACATCCACATGTAACTAATGTACCGAGCTGGTCTTATGCTGGCTCTGCAAGCTGATATGAAACAATCACCGCCTGATCAAGACTAATTCAGATGAGTCAGATGTTGCATGTCAATTGCTGCTGAACAGCTCACCGGCGCGGCTAGCTGCCGTTCAGTACTGTGTAGGGCTTCTGACATAGCCAACTGTGCTGACAACATGCGTGAGCCCGAGCTCAACCTCCAAACACCGCTTCCCAGGCTGATAGTCAGTATGCTTTAGCAAAGAGCGCGACCTCGGTCGCATCAGCACCCGTGTAGAAGCACTTGCCCACCGTGGCAGGCTGCTCGAAGGGGAAGCACCGCAGCGTGGCGAATGTGGCCTCCTTGACAGCCTTCTCATCTTCATCGCTGCCTGCATTGTACCACAAGCATGATTGCCACCTTCTGTATGAACAACAGTCCCCTCGCACCCTATGCCCGCAAACGTGGTGCCGGAGGCAGTGAATTGCCACCTTCTGCTGGCCACCACATAATGATGTTGACGCAGTGCTGGTGCTGTCCTGACAATCTGCATCCGCGCTGAGGTTTCTTTGCCGTGTCATCAGCCATGCCAACATTACTGAGCATTCAACCTGCCGCTTCACGAATTGATTTGTCAGATCATGTGCGGTGCTCACCTGCCCAGGGTCCGCGTGCCCACTTGCCGGCGGCCACCGCCTCCTTTAGCTCGTCAAAGGACGTGACGTCCACGATGTTGGCGTCCCGGAATCCCCGCGCCAACTCGAACAGCCCTGCCTGCATTACATTTTCTTCACAATTGATGCCTGGTTCTGCAATCATTGCCAGCCTGTGAAGCATCCAACACTGCTGGCGCTGCAGATTGTTCTCGGGCAGACTGCGCTGCGTCTGTCAAGGAGCGTCATGCTGTGTGCGGCACCCGTACAGCCTGTAGATGCCCGCAGCACTCTGGCCCAGCAACGGCTGACTGTTCGCTGTCTTGTTCGCTGTCTTGCATAGAGGGATTCCAATCGAGGGTAAACGAACACCTGGACATCCTCCAGCAGGTCGGTGACGTGCTGCACGAAGGCCGCCGGCTCGGCGGAGACGCCGAACGTCTTGCCCTCCTTGCCCGGGCGGTCGCGGCGCGACGTCACACAGGAGCCGCTGGCCACATCCCGCGGGCCCACCTCGACCCGCACCGGCACACCCTGCCAAGGAAGACCGTCGGCAGAGTCAGTGTCACAATGAGCTGATGAGATGATGATTGATCGGAATGATGAAGGCCAGTGTCACGATGAGCTTTGATGAGCTGATGAGGGTGGAGCTGTGCAAGTGCTGGTTGCAGCACAACACCCCGCAGATCCGCCCTCGCCGGCACACCCTGTTGAAAGCAACCAGCTCCTGAACTGTGACATGCGCGCTTCAGAGTCGACTAGCAAGCAGCTGTGGGCCCTCCGTCACTCACTGAATGCTTGTTCACAGGCAAACTGCAGGCCGTCACCTGCATGCTTGACCGCCAGTGGTGGTGGCCATGGCGTCCAGACTATCATGCCTGGCAGAGCACGCAATTCAACATGCACCATCATGCAGCCATCATGTACCACTACAAGGGATGACCAGTGTCGCGCAGGCCATCTTCACCTCTCCCAGAAGGTGAACCTCCAGCTTGAGCTGCGCATGCCACATCTAGGGACTTGACAGGAAGTAGCAAGCATGCAACCGCACCCTCATGTCCCTGAAGTAAACAATTCAGCTGGGGGTGCATGCCACGTCTGCATGCCTGAATAGAGAGTAGCAAAGCCTGCAGCCGCACCTTCATCTCCCAGAAGTTGAACTTCCAGCCGGGGGTGCGGCCCTCGTCGGCGTCCAGGTGCGCCCGCAGCCCCGCCTCACTGGCTGCCTTATGCAATTCCTCTGCAGCCGCCAGCACCGCATCCCGGTCGTCGTCCTTCTTGATGATCGGCACGATCACCACCTGCAAGCAGGTGGCAATGCAACCCTGATGACATGCATACTATAATCATGGACCGCTGCGAGGGTGCTGGTGAGCTGCTCGCTGCCCGCTGTGCACCGCTGCCGACAGCACCGCCGCCCGATCGCCATCTTTCGTGAGTGCGGCACAAGCACCATGCAGAAGTAACTTTCATGTCTGTGGCAGAACGCTCATGGGGATTGCAGCCGATGGTGTGCTGGGCAGCAGGAGCAGCAATGTGGGAAGTAACAGCAGGAGCATGCGTGCCCTCACAAAACATGTACGCTCAACAGTGTCAACGACCTACTGCCTTGTGCATTCCAGCAGCACAGCTCGCGACCACATCATACTTGATATGATGGGAGAGGACCAACCTGGATGGGGGCCATATGCGGCGGGAGGCGCAGGCCAGCGTCGTCGCCGTGCGCCATGATGACGCCACCGATCATGCGTGTGGACATGCCCCAGCTGCTCTGGTGCACATACACCTGCACATGCGATCACATTCTGATCAATGTCAACAGCATTTTGCCACCGCGGACTTGCAGATACAAAGGTGGTGTAGGTTGTATCCGTCAGATGCGAATGCAACAGTGGAATGTTGTAAAATGGCAAGCAAGCCTGCTGACCTGCTCTCCCGACTCATCGAGGAACTGTGTCTGGAAGGCGCGAGCAAAGTTGTCGCCCAGATTGTGCGATGTGCCTGCCTGCAGATGCAGCAGACGTTGTCAGAAGTCCGTTTTCCAGTGTATCGTCCTGAGCAAGACACTGCTCACATCCTGGTCCTGAAAGAGCACTGTATGTCATCGTCACGGTACAATCACTTCGCCATTCATGCCAGAGACAGCTTACCTGCAGTGCGCGGCCGTCACCCATCATGCCCTCAATAGTGTATGTGATCGATGCCCCTGCAAACGACTCTATCCTGGACTTGCGGCCTGCATTGGAGCCATGGAGGCTCGGCTTCAGACGCCGATGTCCGCCGTATGCCAGCAGGCCATCATGCAATGCGCTTATCTCACAAACCAGACAACCCGTGTCGCTGCTGAGACATTAGCTGCCCAAAGGCACACGATCTTTGCACCTGCAATGACTGGTATGGCCGCCAGCTTGGTGGCGGCATCCTCATACACGCCGATCATGCGTCTGGCTTCTGCCTCTGCCTCTTCTGCCTGGACAGCCCACCGTACGACCTTGGAACACGATCACACAGAGACACCGTCGGCGGCACAGTTCAGCCAAAGCACAGTTCAGCCAATGGGCGAGGGCAATAAGCTGAGCGCAGCTTGCATGCGCACCGTGGCGTGTGCTGTGTGGCCCTCCTGCCACAGGAACTCCAGGGTGCGGATGAACGGCCGCGTGCGCATCTGCAATGCAGGGTTTTCAGAAAGGCTCTCCACCAGGCTGTAAGTACTCGTGTCAACTACCGATCGGCAGGCGAAAGGCGGAAGGACACAGAGTTGCGCAGGCAGTCGGTTCAGCAGCCAAACCAGCAGGCGGGGCCCCACCTCCCAGCGGTGCACGTTGGCCCACTGGTTGAGGCGCAGCGGCAGGTCGCGGTAGCTGCGGATCCACTGCGAGAACATGTGGTTCACGATGGCCTCGCTGGTGGGCCGCACCGCCAGCGGCTCCTCCAGCTCCTTGCCGCCGCCTGCACCCAGCATCATCTGTAGACGCTGCAGGTGTGTGCTTTCATCGGCAATGAAGAAGGCTCTGTTGGTGGGCCGCACGACCAGCGAATCCTCCAGCTCCTTGCCGCCGCCTGTACCCGGCGACTTTCTGTGAATGATGCAGATGTGGCTCTCTCATAAGCAACGAGGAAGGCTCCGTTGGTGGGCAGCACACCGGCAGTGCCTTCAGCTCCTCGCCGCCTCCTGCGAGGATGCACGCTGAAGACATTTTCAGATGGTTCGTGATCACGATCTGCACCACCTTGCAATCAGCACTGGCCGATCGACAGCAGCACTGTCATTGCATTCAGCTGCTTGCTGCCGTCTGCATCCCAATACTCTAAGGAGATTGCCATTGACCGACTCTAGTTTGTAAAGCCCTTCACTCGGCATGCTAACTGGCGCAAAACATTACCAGCTCTACAAATCGCGCCCCGCACTTAGGCGGCCACAGACTCAAGCATATTAGAATGATACTTTACAGGTGTATACTTTACTGACATGTTGGGCATTGCGCCAGCAAGCATCTAAGATATTGGGCCCCACATCACAGCTCCAGGTGACAGCAGCAAGCGATCAGAAGCCAAAGCTTGCTGATGACATGGTTTGCATCGCTGTGGCTTTTATGCGCCACATCTCACAAAACGTCCACAGTATGAAATGTTGGCAGCCGGAAAATAGGACAGCTCACCCTGTGTTACCACTGCCAACTCAGGGGCAAAGCCCTCCACGTGGTCTGCCTCCTTCTGGAGGAAGGATAGCGGTATGAGCTGCGGGAAGTACGCGTTCTGCACGCCGCAATCCTTGAATCGCCCGTTCAGGTATGTCTGCAGTGACATGAGCAGTGTGGTCAGGATCACCCTGTTTATGAACCTGTGTCAGAACCACACCTTGGCAGACTTCCAAGTTTGGTTTCAATCCAGAAGTGGAAGCATCTGCATCTGACACTGTGGCAGGACATATTCACCTGCAGTGCCTCCCACAGCGCAAAGCCGTACGGCCTCACGACCATAGTGCCACGCACGGGGCCATAGTCTGCCAGCTCTGCCTCTCTGACCACGTCCAGGTACCACCTGCATGACGCTAGCAAATCACTCTGCACTGGCTGCATGAAAGCTGCTGTCCCAGACCTCGCACCATCGGCAGGGAAAACCACTGTTGGTGAAACCTGCCTGCGGCACTGCCAACCGCGCACCTGTTAAAGTCTGTGCTGCGGGGTGTAACGGCGCTGGCACCCTTGCCGCCGCCCTGCTGCTGCTGTTGTTGCTGCTGCTGCTGCTGCTGCTGTTGCTTCTTTAGCTGCCGCTTCGATAGCGGCTGTGCCTGCTGCTCCTGCTCGGCGGCAGCCGCTGCTGAACATGGCCGTCGCAGCCATGAGCGGCCCGCTGATCTCAACAGGCATGCAGGGCTGCCCGCGTGGTGCCTCGGCAGTCTGCAAAGCATATGCATCAGCTGATCAACGAGAGTTCGCCAATTTGCGACAGCAGCCTCACTCTTGCATATCGCCGCCGCCACTGTGCCACCCACCTCAGACTCTGCAGCATCATCCGATCGGTGCTGGCCAGGACACCGGCTTGATGTGAACGAGCATGAAGGCGACCGTCAGTGCCGATCATCTGCTGCCGGCCAAGCCTGAAAGTGCACGTTATGTGCTCTCTTTTAGGTGTGAGGCCTGCCAATACCTGTGCAGAGGATGCAGAAATGTCACACCTGAACCGCTGCCGAGTTGCAAGCAAGCACACAAGAACGTCGTGATGATCAATTTGCAAGAAAATGCAAATTGTAAACTTGGAAGTGAGACACGGGGCGAATGCACGGCTGCTGATCTGTCAGGGAGCACATTGCAGTTCCAACTGCTTGTCCGCAGATCATTCCTTGCTCTCATTGCTTGCAGGTACATCAGGTTTCAGACCCTGACAAGTCAACTCTCCACTTTGTGTTCGTCGCCGCACATAGAAGGTCGAGATCCTTGTCGATTGGGTGGTGCGGACCAAGCTCTTGACTGCCTGAGCAGAGATTGCTCTGGTGACAGCTCGAGAAAGTCTCTGCTAGCGATTGAAGGCGTCACAGACAGGTCTACCAGTCGATAGTTTGCAGGTCGTGGGAAATTGCGTCGCGCTTCGGACGTGCGGCAGCATGAGTGAACCACGCTCAGAAACAGACGTCATCGAGAAGTACAAGCAGATGCGGCAGGAGCTGGGAGCTCTGAGCGATAAGATCAATGAGCTGGAGTCAAAGGTTCGTCGTTGGCGTTTGTATGTACATGGCATTGTGCGCCGGCGGCAGAACACCATGTCCCACGGACTAATTTGACTGCGAGATGGCTTTGTGCGGCTTGCGCAACTACGTGCAAATGATTCCAGCACTTTGCGTGCTTTCGGCGTTCCGCAGCTGGTAAAGGTGCTCTGAGTCTCTACAGGTGCAGGAACACACACTGGTGCTGAAGACGCTGGAGCCATTGGAAGAGGGCCGCAAGTGTTTCCGCCTGGTGGGCGGTGTGCTTGTGGAGCAGAACGTGGGCGTCGTGCGGCCCACCGTGCAGGGCAATATGGACAACCTGAAGCTGGTAAGCGCTGATGCGAGTGTGCTTTGCGGCTGCGCAGTATTCTGTTCCTGCCACTGGTCATCTTTGTGAAACCCCGTGACGGAACATGAATGAAGACGTGCAGGTATTGCAACAGTTCACCTCGCAGTTGCAAACGAAGCGGAAGGCGTTTCTAGATTACCAGGTGTGTCAGCCGCGGAGCACAATGCAGACCCGCCTCACGATCGCACATTGTGAAGGTGCCCTCCATGCAGCAATCGCAGCTGAGTGTTTCTGCCCCCACGTGCAGAACAAATACAAGATTCGGGTAGCCAGCTCGCCAGAGGAGGCAGAGGCCATGCGGCAGCAGGCAGCGCAGCAGCAGCAACAACAGCAGCAATCTGGACAGCAGCAAGGAGTGCTGGTAGCCACCTCGTGATGGCTTGAGGTCCTGCGTGTGTTCACAGGCACGAACGACCGTGTTGTTGGCTGCTGACGTGCTCTTGGCTGTGAAGGCGGGTCTGAGCAATGCAGGATGTGTGCTGATTGTCACATCGAGTGTTGAGAATCAGGATGCTCGTTAGGATAGATAGAGACCCGTGTTGATGAGACCATACCAGGTTGCAAACGTTCTGGATACTAAGATGAATTTTTTTTCTTTGTCACTAGTGTACAATGTCGCTCCTATGCTGCATTCAACTGCGCAGCACGATGATTCCAAGCGACAGTACCCAACGCTGACTAAGCGGCCGCCAGAACTGCCGCTGCAGTGTGCCCTGTCAGTGCCGCTGAAACCTGCAAGCAGCACAGATCCGACATCATCAGTCCATGCGCGGCTGCTGGACACTTCACAACCACCTGAACAACGTATTTGGGTGGTGCACATCGTTGATGGGCAGATGCTTGGACACGAAAGGCACACCTGAGGCACAAAGTCCCGGACATCAGCCGTGTCGTCAAGAGGCCCCAGCACCAGCAGCAGCGCGTCACACAGGCGGGCAATCAGGTCATCATCGTCGTCCTCATCCCAGCGCGGCACCAGCACCATGTTGCGCTCCTCCCCTGGGCACGCCTATGCAATCCACGACAGCACCGGTCAGATAGGCGTCACTGATGACAATGTTTGTGGGCAGCACATGCGCATATTGTGACTGAGGACATGCGCCCTGTGCGGCGTGCCTCACCTTGTAGGCATCATCGTCGACCAGCACGATGCGGTGAACCCGGCTGCCAAAATGCTTCTGCAGCGGCTTGACAGTGTCCCAGGCATTGCCGCCATTGGCGATGTGGTGCACTGGTGCCTGTTCCGTCTTCTGCCGTGTCAGCACTAGCGACCTGTCTTTGAATGCCGGCTGCCCAATTGCATCATGCAGCATTGGAATGACTGCACCGAACAGCAGAAGCATGTCCATTACCAGCAAATGTAGATTGGCATGAACTGATCAGCGGCATCAGCGTCTGATTCAGATGATCTTAACATCGTCATTCGCAAGCATCTGCAGCATGGGCACCTGTGTTCACTGTGCGGTCAGATGCTGAGCTGAAGATCCCAAGCCGGAACAAACCCTACAAACAGGTCAATGCATGGTGAGCAACATGCCAGGCGAGCTGCAGTAGTATGCTGTGACAGGGACACACAGGGGGGGCGCATCCTGAATGTGATGTCAGCATACATGATGTGATGCAAACTGCACACCTGTAATCGCTGCAGGTGCTGCAGCCCAGGCCGCATCCTGTTGATGCCGGCCGAGCGCCGCTTGGATGTGTGCGACGTCAGCGTGCCGTTGAGATCAAACAGCAGGACGATGCGGCTATCTGCGCCCTGCTGCTGCCGCCCTCGTGGCGGCGAGGGCACACGCCGCCGCCATGGCAGCACATTGCCCTGTGCCGGCGCCGCGGCGATGTTATCATCCACTCCGCCGTCGACCAGGCCATCAGCGGTACCGAGTGCGTCAGTCTGCGCTGGCGCTGTCTCTTGAGGCTGAGGCATATGTTGGTATGCCGGCAGTGCCGCTAAAGCGTCCTCCGCCCAGCAGGCACTCATCGCTGGGCAAAACTGCCTCGGCAATTCAAGAACAGAGCTCCTCAGACGCCCAGAAACGGTCAGCATGCGACGATCAGCAACCCTGCATCGAGCAGATTGCCAGCGCAATGACTGCTTGGTCGCGCTGCGCTTTGCGGGGTGCCAACGCGTGGCGAGGTTGGTGTTGAACACAAGCCCAGGCTTTGCCAATCACAGGTAGCGCTTTGCAAGTTAGACTGATGAGTAACAACAGGCGTCTACAGCTGCAGTTTAACCTGGTACAGTTGTGTTGTGTGCTGAGCACCTCGTCCGGATTAGGTGGGGCTATCATTCAGCTAACATGATTGGGGGTCAGCAAGAAGCTGGTCACAGCAGCAAAGGGGCTGATCACAGCTGAAACTGCGTTCATAGATCGATCTTGTGTTTGTGCTGGCCGTCAGATTGCTGCACGCCCCCGCCACACGGCAGTGAGACAAATTGGAGGCTCCTGATCGGCCAGACCAGAGCAGCAGCACACCGACATGGCTGGGGCAGTGGGGGCAGCGCGCTCGAGGATCTCAAATTTGCTTTCACAGACACAAAAGACTGTAAAGCCGCTGACGGATGCTGCAGAGAAGGAGGTTTCCCAGCGATATGCAAAGTTGATGGAGGCCAATAAGCAGTATGTGGTTAACGACGAGGCGAAGGCAGCCGATCTGGCGAAGCAGTGGTGGTACACAAAGCTACACAGGTCAGATGGCCTCTATGCCCGCCCCTGTCTCAGCCACGCAGCCGCATGTGGATGCCTAGGTTCCTGTTGTCTGCTCTGAGTGCATGATCATGCATGCAGTGACTACTACTGAGTCACTGCCACATCGGCTGCAGGATACCTGGCAACATCACAGAGGCGCAGAAGGAATGGGGCACGCTGAAGCAGACGCTGTCGAGGGGCACGGAGCTGCCGCTGCCGCAGGTGTGGCACCACTGCAGGCCGCGCTGCTTGCTGTGCTGCATGGACAACTTGGGCAGATCCTCCTCATGGCATGCAGGCACACACTTTGTATTTCAGTTGCACGAAGCGAGATGTGAACATGCACGAAGGATTCCCTGATGCAGCTTGTGATGACCGCGCAGGTTGGCTCACTAGCACTGTTTGCGGGCGAGTTGTATGCTTGGATCTGCGTGGGAGAGATCATGGGCCGAGGCGGCTCCCTGGTTGACTACGAGGTCTAGAGAGAGGGGCGGCGCCGCTGCTCTACATCTGAGTGGACCAATCATCCTGGGCATGGACATCCGAAGTCATCCCTATGCTGCAGCACTTGGTTTGATAGGCAGTCAGAGCAGTTGCAAGTGTGCCTGCCGCCCGCCGGCTGGTGCTGTCGAAGGTGGGGTAGTGCAAGGCTCTGCGGCATGACAATACAGGATTTGTGCTTGTCGATTGTGGGTCGGCACTGGCGTGCTGCGGGTCACCCTTGCCCTCCTGGCAGGCAACGACTGACTTGTAAATTGCACAGCTGTGGCATAGTTTAGAGTATTTATCATCCTATCGTGAGCCGTATTCTCATGATCACCCTCGCTCATACACACTCATACATACCTGAACCCTTGCGTTGCGTCCTGCACTCACCACCCTGCATTTGGTCGGCAGCGCAGCCATCACTGGGGCATTTACAGGCCGGCATGTCCCTGAACTTTTCGCACGCTTAATATCGGATATAGCAGAGATTGCATGCATCTCTTCTAAGGCAGAACTTGCTAACGTGCTGGTGGGCCATCTGCATTGAGGCAATCCTGCCAATCTACAAATCTGCCTTCGTCGCTGTTGACGGCCAACAATGGCAGAGCAAGCGTCTCTTGAGCCGCTGCAGACTCTGTCAGGCCATACCGACAGGGCGTGGGGTTTGGCATGGTCACCAGCAGGTATGCTTCCGTATCGCATGTACGCATGCTGTGCCGCATGCTGTTTGCCAGAGGCTGAGCTCCGCATGTCCGCCCTTTGGAGCCACCAGGACAGTATAAAATAGCAGCCTCGTTCCAAAGTCATGATTCACCCCCATGCATGCCATCATGATAGCTTGCGCAGTGTAGCTGATGCCATGGAGCCCGCTGCCATGTGTCTCAGATGCGGGTACCCCTCTGCACCCATCACAGTCTGCAAAAGCACGTTGCAGAAGGCGCAATCAACATGCAGGCGACATGCTGGCGAGCTGCAGCGGCGATCGCACCGTGCGCATCTGGAGCTTCCATGCAGATGCGGGCGAGTGGCAATGCGATTCGCTACTAGAGGAGGAGGAGCACGACAGGACGATCCGCGCCGTGAGCTGGTCGCCCGACGGCCGCTGCCTGGCGACCGCCAGCTTCGACGCCTCCACCGCCATCTGGCGCATCCAGGTGTGCGCTCTCGGTGCAGGTACTTCACATCATTTTGGATGAAGTGGGTGCCTTGCGGGCACTGCCTGATGATCTTGCCAGCTTCAAGGTGCCACCGCTATTGTGCGTGTTCAATGAGTCGAGGTGTGGCCAGTGCGTGAACTTCCCTATCAGGCACGAATACGGAGGGGATGAATGTGGAACGCACTGGTTGATGCTGTGTAGCTGACATGCTGACAAGCTGTTGAACAGTGGATCACTGAGCGGTGCTCTGCGCACCTCCAGCAACTGGAGATGGTGTAGCAGCGCCATTTCGACTGCTGCTCATCAAAAGTCAAGTCACGTGCCAAGGCTGCGGCGGCTCTGTTGATGCAGGACAACGCCTGGGAGCTGGTGGCCACCCTGGAGGGGCACGAGAACGAGGTGAAATCCGTAGCCTGGGCGCCCACCGGCACCATGATCGCCACCTGCGGCCGCGATCGCAGGTCTACACCCTTCTAGCAACTGTCTCGAACTGAGTTTCAGTGGCTCGTGCCAGAATGTCATTGCCGACCGCACACTCTGGCGACCTCCTCTGTCATGTCTTCTGTTTTGAGTGTTGGTGGATGTGTTTGGAGACGTTGTCCAAAATTTGTGCGCCCACGCAGTGTCTGGATCTGGGAGTCGCTGCCGGACAACGAGTTCGAGGTCATCGACGTCAAGCAGGGCCACTCGCAGGTCAGCCCTGATTGCTGCCTCCTGTGCCTTGCTGCACGGGGCAAAGCACGCAATCAGCGCAATCCACACACATATGGTGTGCGGCCTCTGTCTCCTGCAGCTCCTCCTGAACTGGCTGCAAACCGTCTGTTGTCCTGTGGCACCTGGCAGGATGTGAAGATGGTGGCGTGGCACCCAGACGGCGAGCTGCTTGTGTCGGCCAGCTACGACGACTCCATCAAGCTGTGGCGCGATGTGGGGGACGAATGGGAATGCGTCCAGACGCTGTCGGGTGTGCGCTGGTGTCTCAACTCGCTGGCCTTTAGGCGTGTGGGCGCTTTGCCTTGTGGAGCTCTGCTGCAGCATTGCAGGCAGTGACATTATGACTTTATTGCAGACAATTGAGACGATCATGTGACACGCGGCGGCAGGATGTGTACCGGAACCTTGCTCACACTGAGCTGCAGCATCCTCGACATGCCCCTGGTGGTCTTGCAGGCCCTGGTCTGGGACACTCGTCGACAGTGTGGGCGGTGGCCTTCAACCAGTCGGGGTCGCGTATGGTGTCCTGCAGCGACGACACCAGCCTCAAAGTCTGGCGAGACACCAAGAGTGAGCACTTCGCACAGGAGCTCTGTTTCGATGGTGCTCGCCCGCAGATTGCAAAGCAGCACCACCTTCAGCATCTGCAGCAGACCTTTTGTCTGAACAGCGGTCCGAGTACACGTGCAGAGGAGGCTTCTGAGAGAAGCTTCAAGCGCTGGATATTCTGCAGGCAAGTTTGCCTGGAAGCTAGAGGAGACTCTCTCGGGCCACCACCAGCGGACGGTGTTCTCCGTGGACTGGTCAGCGGGCGATGTCATCGCCTCCGGGGCGGGGGACAACTCCATCTGTGTCTTTCGGCCATCGCCTACAGAGGCTGACAGCGCAGCAGTCAACAGCAGCAGCAGAGGTGCCTCTGCCATCAGCGCAGTGTCACCGGACGATGGCAGCGCAGCAAAAGGCAGTGCAGATGCTGGAGCAGCTGCAGCAGCGTACGGCCAGACTTCACCAGCCGCAGCCGCCGGCAGCATTGCTGCACAGCATCAGCAGCTCCAGCAGGGGCGGCAGTCGTATCAGCTGCTGGCGCGCCGAGCGGAGGCGCACGCTGCGGATGTGAACTGCGTGCGGTGGCACCCGGTCGACCACAGCCTGCTGGCATCGGCTGGCGATGATAACGAGGTCAAGCTGTGGCGGCTGAGAGTCTAGCACGGCGGCGTGCAAAAACTGCAATGGGGGTCCATGCATGTCTCTGATGTTGCATCAGGTGAGGATGCATCGAGGCACTGTGCACTTGCGCCTGACCCTGCCAAGTGATCCTCGTTCACCAATGTGATTGGCATTTGATCATGTATTTATCGAATGTAGGGAGATGTCGGAGTAAGATGGAGTATGGTCCAGTACCAGCTTGCGTTGGGAATGTCAGCGTGGCAACAGTGGCTTCGGGGAGGAACTGTGCGTTTCACGTAATGAGGCTCCGCGCAATTACATCAGAAGTTTGCATGGGTGTGTCCATGCAAGAAGGGCCGAGCAAAGGTTTGCTTGGCGCAAATATTGTGGCTGTGGCCAGCATAGCCGCAGCCAGATGCGGCAGGACACCTCAATTGCTGAGAAAGCGCTCCATGACCAACACGTCTGATTTTCGTTCAAGTCCGATTGAGGCTGACCAACTGTTGAAAACCACACACGAAAGACCTCTGACAACACCACCCTCAGCACACCCCCAGCCACAGGAAGTATTGGTTTCAGGACATCAGGAGTTTGTGACTCTGGGCACACCGCACTGAAAAATCGGGGTGGCTCACAGGTTTGCTGGCCTGCTCAAGAGCAGGCGCAGCAGAGGTTGGGTCGAGGCAACCCACGAATGGGGCACCAAGACGCACATTTGAAATTTTTGGCGGCAGTGTGCAACACGCACTTGCCGCTCCACACACAATCCGGCTGCACTTCCATCCCTGGCCGCAAACAGCGGTCCAGCAGATCAGAACTCCCCGCCTGGTATTGTAGACATCAGGAACGGGCGGGCCGCGAGTCGCCCCGCAGCAACTGCCCGGAAAGAATTTGTAGGATTTGGTGAGCAAGCGCCGCCGCAGCTGGGAGGTGCTTGGGAATCAGGCCGTGGGAGGTCCAATGCTGCAACAGCATGAAGATCGAACGTCAAGACATAACGGTCGACGGATGCTCCATGTTAGGAGGATGCAGCTGGACCAGCTGCAACAGTGCAGTGCATCAGGTGGGCTGGGCAGCCGCTTGCTTCTGGCATTTTTGCTGCATGCACGACTGCCATGTTGTAAGTGCAAGAAGTCGTGTATCCCGAGCAGAGGCGCTCACCTAAGCATCGAACCTCCCGCCGGCGTTAGTGCGGCGCACGGACGTGCGCGCCATTGCGCAGCATCGCGAGCTCAGCGTCGCGCTGCTGGAGCAGCTTGGTCAGCGACAAGTTGTTGGCCTCCAGCTTCGAGACGCGCGCCTGCAGCTCGGTCAGCTGGCGGCGCTTGCGCTCACTGCACGAGACATATGATGATGCGTCAGCCGGCACAACACTCCGGAAGACTCATGAGCGGCACAGCGAGACATCGAGTCTAAACCTGGGACTACAGAAAACTATCACACCGACAAGCAACAGGCAGCGCAATCGAAGCATGTAATGTTCTGCACACCACAGCAGACTGATCCAGCTGATCGGCCCCGGTGAAGGGATTGTCATTGACAGTGCACATATCATGCTGTGAAGCAGCCAAAGTTGCGCGCAGCGACTCACCGGGAGGTCGCAGCAGTGGCGCGGTTCTTGGCGAGGCGGCGCTGCTTGCGGCGCTCTGCCGGATCGGTGATGGTGGTCAGATCCACGTCTGGCTTGCGCTTGCCTATGCGTGGGTCCTTTTTCGTCTGCGCCGTCGGCGTGCCCGTACCCGTGTAGTCGCTGCAGGATATGGAGTAGTTCTATCAGGAGCTGGACCATCAGGAGCTGGATCAATTGCAGAGCTTGACTGGCTGAGAAGTGTGGCACGGCCAAGGTGATAGCTTGGTCAAACATCCAGCGCATATGCTCAGCAGCTACTGGCCAGAGGACAGCAGTGCGCTGACGGTATGTGGTGCCTCTGCAGGCAAGACCAGGCCGCTACCCGCCCTCACCTAGACGCGCCGTCGCAGCTGGGTGCGTAGCAGGACGTCTGCGAGCCGCTGGACGCGGGTGAGGCGCCCGTCGAGCCGGGCAGCTGTGCAGCATGCAGATCCTCCAGCTTGACGAAGCCTGGCGAGGCGGCGGCCTGGCAGCCGGCCGGCTGCGCAGGAACGGCCACAGAGCCGGGGTGCTGCGGCAGCAGAGTGTCCTGCGGCCAGCAGCCCGCCAGGTCGGGCACGACGGCCGCGGTGGACCCCGCAGCAGCCAGGGCCGGAAAGTCGTAGTTGCCGGCGTCCAGCAGCGCCATCTCGTCGAAGCTGAAGGGCTCGATGCTGTCCAGCAGGCCCAGCTGCTTGGAAAGGTCGCCAAAGTCGGAGTTGAAGGGCGGCAGCACCTCGACCGTCATCGAATCTTTTGTGTGTCACAGGCTCAAATATGAAGCAAAAATGGGTCTTTCCTTGCAGCCAGTCGTGACGTTCTGAAGTCGAAGGTGCAAAAGCAGCCAGTGTGGGCCCGCAGGCGTTGAACTGAGCGGGTGACGATGCCCATCCGTGCCTTGCTGTCTCGCGAAAGATCTGTGATGACGTGATGATGACGGTTTAATGTGTCACAAAAACCTGTGTCGTGAATAGGTTGCTGTTAGGTCCGGCTAGTTGAGAGCGAATCTGCAAGGCTTATCGTGACGATTGTTGGAGCGGTTGCCCACACCGCCAGCGCTCAACCCCAGGATACCGTGCAGCCAGCTTGACCAGCGCTTGCAGCCATGCAGACCGCCATGAGCACGCGCCTGGCCGCGCCGTGCACGCTGCAGAGGCCCAGCAGCCTGTCCGGCCTGCGCCCCCGCCTGGCCGTGGCAGCGCGCCCGCTGGCAGCCGCGCCCCGCGCAGCAGCAGATGGCCCGCCGAAGACGGTGAGCTGGCGGCCATGCGCGCCCTCGCTCGGCTGGCAGCCGACCTTTGAATGCAACCTTATTGGGCTTGTATCTGCTCGTAAGGGCTTCGTGCAGCGCGGCTGGCTGCGGCAGGGATGCGCTGATGCGCTCTGGAGCTACCATCTGACCAATGGAGAATGCTGACAATTGTGCAAATGACCTGTATTGCGGCACAAGCGAGCTCTCCACCTGACCTGATGGGTGATCGCTCTGCCTCGTCTTCTGCAGGTGGTGCTGCCAGTGAACGGCGACCCGTACATTGGCATGCTGGAGACGCCGGTGACCTCAGCGCCCATCGTGGCGGGCTACCTCAGCAACCTGCCCGCCTACCGCACGGGCGTGTCGCCGCTGCTGCGCGGCGTGGAGATTGGCCTCGCACACGGCCTGCTGGTAAGCTACTGGGAATGTCATCTGCCGTATCTGATCCATCACAGAGAGGCCATCGGATGCTGGCTGCCAACCTGGGCAACAATGGAAATTGCTTCCTCTGCAATCCAGTGTGCCGGTGGCATGCTCATGAATGCACGGTTCATGTTATTGTCACAGGCGACCGGCCCCTTCATCAAGCTGGGCCCGCTGCGCAACGTGGACGGCGTAGCGGAGATTGCAGGCAGCCTGTCGGCAGCTGGCCTGGTGCTGATCCTGACGGCGTGCCTCACAATCTACGGCGCCGCCAAGTTCCAGCAGGACAAGTCGCAGGTCGGCGTCAAGACGCTGTCGGGTGAGTGCCATGGCCCCCAGCTGCTTATCCGGCGTCGACTCAACATGCTTTCGCTGGTGGCTGCTGCACCTTGAGAGAGATGTTGAGATAGAAGTCTCTTGCGGGTGTTGCCATTGAGTGCTGACGGAGGCACTGCAAGAGGGTCGGGTTGTCCCATCTTGGGGGCGGTCCTCTATCAACAGCACGCCTGCAAGGTCAGCGGGATGCCTGGGCGCCATATGCGCAGGCGCCTGGAGCGCAGATGTTGAAGAGCGCCAATCTGGTTTGTGCAGGCCGCCCAGTGGACCGGGACCCGCTGCAGTCGTCGGAGGGCTGGCAGAAGTTCACCGGCGGGTGGCTGGTGGGCGGCCTCTCTGGTGTCGCCTGGGGCTACATCCTGACGCAGATCCTGCCATACTGTAAGTTGCCCACAATTCTCCCACATGCACGTTGACTGCTTGCAACTGAGGCCAATCTGGGGTGTTGCCGCTGGACCCTGCTGTCAGTGATGAGCCTGTTGTCGGTGTGTGCCAGCGTGGTATCTGAGCAAGTGAGGACGAGAGACAATTGCAGCATTGTGGTCCATCAAACATTTGCTCAGCTGGTGTCCTGTTGCTGATGCAGACTACTGAAGAAGGAGGGCAGAAGGTGGTTGGGGTCTCGTACATCAGGTGGTCGGCGGATGACAGCAGCCGCCAAGGCTCGTCATCAAGATTTGAACCATTGCAATTGCTTACGTCACGAGTTGTTGAGCAGACGAAGCGCGAGCTGCAATGCCGTTGATGTTGCACCGCCGGTCTTTGTGGGGCTGTAGAGAAGAGCAAGAGCACCATGTAAAGACCGACTCTGTTGAGCGATGTTCCAGTGCCCTCAGCTTCAAAGTTTTTGCAGGGCCCCTCACAGCTTCATCACAGGTGAACGTTCCGAACAAGTACTCGAAACATTGCAATACTGCAGTTGCGGTTCACAACGAGCTCTTGCCAGCAGTTGGCAATCGATGGTGTGGGGTTCACAACGAGCTCTTGCTAGCAATTGGCAATCGATGGTGGTCTCGCAGTATATAAGAGTTGGGGTCGTTTGGCGGCGAGCCCTCCTTCTTGTCAATGACCGCATGATGGGTGTGCCACTGCCGCCCGCTCTGCATGTCTGCCAGATATGCCCGCAGTGCCAGGCTGACTGAGGAGAACGCGATCTGCAGGGCAACACGAATAGTGGATCAGAGCAGACTTCGCTCCGATCATGGCTGCCACATTACTTGCTGCCAGCTGCCCAAAGTGGAGATATTTGCTCATGCCAGTTTGCGTAAGGAGCTTGGTGCAATCAAGGGGCTTGGTGCAATCAGGATGGACCACACACCTCTCCCCACTCGATGTCCTCTGGAGCCACTAGCTTCACCTCCAGCGACTCTGGCCCCGAGCTGAACGTGAATGGCTCTGCCAGCGCCGCCCGAAACAATAGGTACGCCTGCGAGCGTCAAGCAGAGCATGATGCTGTGCATGACCCAACAGATAGGTTCCGCTGACTGCGACAGTAGCCAGCTACGTCCCCTGTCTCATGTGGTCCGGGCACTTCTGGTCTCTGCCTATGCATGCTTATGGATGTTCGGGTCCCCATCAGCGAGGTGTGTGAACAGGCGGCACCTGACCGATACGAGGGATGTCGTAGTGGCAGTATGGCGCCAGGATGGTGACTCGCGCCCGGGCCTCCTCCCACGTTTCACGTGCTGCGCCCTCTGCAATCAGGGTCTGATGCATAACTTTGGTTGACAGCATTCACCCCAGAAGGATGGGGTTGGACAGAGGGGTCACGAACCACCTGCAATTATGCAGGTGCAAAGATAGTCGGCGTCTCGGCCGAGACCGCAAGCTGAGAGGCGGAGGGGGTGATGCAAACAGGCATGCCTGCAGTGGACTCCTCCAACTCCATGAAGCCGGCCGGCACAGTCCACTTGCCACGACATGGCTCGATTGCGCGCCGACACAACAGCAGCTTCCCCTCGTGCTCCACTATGCAGCCCACTACCTGCACCGATTTTCCAGATTGGCATTAAGAGATTGCGCCTGATGGCGCATGCGCACACTGAAGCAGAAGCACACAGGTCCCTCGGTGGCCTGTGCTGCCATGTTGTCGCACTCACATGGCTGGTATGGGAGTCAACGGAGCAGATGCGCGCACCATCTTGGGGTTCAAAAAGTCGATGTAGCCGCACGCTGTGCACACAAGCCGCCAGTGATCATCTCCTGCTGGGATCTGCATGTCCAGCTTCCCGGCACACATGCGGCAGAAGTTTCCCATCTGCTTCGGCTTCGGCGGGTGCGCTGTGGCTGACTGTGCCTGCAAAACAAGCTTGCCCCCTGAAGCAGCCTCAGCGCACAAGGGATATGCACTGCGCATGTATTGCAATGGGCGTGCATTGCGTGCAGAGCTGATGCAGGAGTTCTGCTGTGCTCACTGTGCTGGGCCCTGCAGCAGAGGCGTTGACGGCTGCGTGTGCCGCAGACATGCTGCGCCTCCCACAAAGTTGCTCCCTGTGCAACGCCGCAGCCGCTGATATGCCAGGCAGCTGCCGTAGACAGCAGTGGGCCCCGATGCGACAGTGCAGAGCTGACACCTACGTTAATCACGACCATATAACGGTTACAAAAGACGGAGGTGCCGCTTGCAACTGCTGGTGCTCTGTTGCACGCATGGGCGCATGTGCACTGGCACAGCAGCAGTACATGATTACCTGTCTGAGATGCAGCAGTGCTGGCATATCGAGACCCAGCGCTGCAGACAGCGTCAGGGTGCGCGCTGCACTAGAGAAGTAAGAGACGGTAGCACTCTGAGAGGGATGGGCCACACTTCCAGGATGCCGCGGCCAATTGCAACAACCTCCGTCCTCTGTAGATACCTCCGTCCTCTGCAGATGCTTGTTGTGGCAGAAAACGTCTCACATGCGAAATAAGCTGCAACTGCACCAGCACACTCGGGGCCTGGTGTCTTCTGCAAGTTGCTAGATCTGCATGCACAGATATCTTGGATGCTGCAAAGTCGTCAGCATCCAATGCAGAAATTTCTGGGATACAAGGAATGAGACTGAAAATGCAACTTCTATGTCCAGGAGCAAGCCGTAACCTTGTCGGAAGTCTCTGAGATCATTGATCATTGGTGTAGGCTGCTTTATTGGTGTATATGAACGCAGGATGGCGCCGCCATGCTGATGCGTGCAAGATGTCGCTGCTGTGATATATTGATGACATACCATCTACATGAGGACACCAAACCCCAGAATTTACATACCTTTCTACACGAATGAGCCTGTCAAATCCCAACACTCGAGTCCGTTTGAAGGAATTTGCAGTGCGTCGATCGAAGCTGTGCCTCATGCACAATGTGGTAAAGACACCGACACTGATAATCGTACTGTCGCCTGGTCGCCTGATCCAATACGCCGCAAAATGCGGCCAACCCACCACGACGATAGCCGAGTGAAGCATCGCAGAAATCAACATTCGGTCCCAAAACAGGAGGCAACCAGAAGGGACCTCAACTCGATCAGCTTCCCTCATGCAGCATCTGCACCCGTCAGGCGCCCGCCGGGCTTGGCGTCGCGCAGCGGAGATTTTGACTGGAACAGCGGGTCGAATTTAGGTCAGCGCGGTCTTGGACAGCAGGCGCTCCAGCTTGCGGGCCTTGCGCTCCGGGTGTGACGGCAGCGCCACCGGGTCCGGGTGCGTCTTGAGGTCCTCGATCGTCTGCGCCGCACATTAGCCCCGACACTCATAAGGGGATGTACATATGCACATGCTGATGATTGCACTTGGCACGTGCCGCTATCAAGCTTACATACGATATCAAGGGAGCAACACATACGATAAAAGGTCACATACCATATCAAGGGAGCAACACAGGGTGCACTGTCCACGCCACAACAGCCACCAACTGCCCCAGGTCTTCGGTGCCGCCAACTGACAGGCACTGTGCAGATGGCCATGTGACGTGTGATCAGAGCACACGCAACCAGATCATAACACCTGCCCACCTGCTGGTTGGGGCGCGCCGAACCGTGCGGGCCCAGGGGTACCTGCTTCTCCATCGTCTCCTCCAGCTGCTTCATCTGCACATTGCATTCCAACAACAGCAAGTTGTTTCATGACGAACGGCGCAGCCAGGGGAGCCAGACACAAGTGCGGTATGCGATGCATGGCTTCGTCGATTGCTGCACATGGTGCTGGCAACATCAGCCACTGTGTCAGTGTCATTGTCACTGCTGCAGCACGGCGTCACCTGGTCGGGCGTGTAGATGAAGTGCGCATCCAGCCACTCCAGCGCCATCTGCAGGTCGTTGACGAAGCTGCAGCAGCACGATTCAGAATTTGATCACACTGGAGGGAGGCTGTGATACGGTCGATCTGCACTCCTGATGTGGAGACGGCAACAGCAACGATGCAATTTGATGAACATTGTATTGCAGATTGCAGCGCTGATCAGAGAGCTGCTGCTCGCTTGTGACACCAGCGCTTGGCATGCCCCAGACGCTGAACAGCACATGATGCTGCATATTCTGACAGCTGTTGGGTATAGACACACAACTTGGACACGACGCACATTTCGGCGGACTGGATGGAGAAGTCCTCGCGGCACAGCACGCGCAGCACGCGGATGTGCTCCGCGCCCGGCGCCAGCGTGTACGCCGGCACCACCCAGCCACGCTCCCGCAGCCGATCCGCAATGTCGAACCTTCAGGGCCAAAACATACATGTCCGGTCGAATCATTAGTTTGGTACACTCGCATGCTCAGCATCGATGTGGCTATGCTCTACTTCTGCGAGGTCAGCGTGTGTTGCGCCACAGGCGGCGTGAGGCCCTTGCACGTCTGAGATGTGTGCGGCAGGCTATGTTTGCAGTGCATGTTCAAGAGCCGACAGCCCAGCTGATGCAATGGGTTTGGAAAGGGACGGAGGTTGTGGGCACGACTCACTCGGTATAGCCGCGCTTCTTGCCGGCATCTTCTGTCAGCGCAAAGGCCACCAGTGGCAGGCTGATCTCGTCGCTGTACACCTTGAAGTGGCCTGCGCCAGATCCATATTTGGACTTCAGCTGCTGTTGGACTCGTTTCTACGACAAAGCTCACTGTTTTGTGCATGGTGCCATCTATTCAAGAGTGCAATAAGCTACTGGTCCACTGATGAAAAGATGCTCACTCAGGTCTTGGATGCGCTTTGTAAGGTAGCGGGTGACGCTCTGCATGTTGTGCATCAGCTTCGAATACCCTGGGCGCCTGCACACAGGAGCAAAAATTACATCAGGCTGGTGATTGCTGATACCCTGAACACCCTGCAAGATGCAGTGAGCCTCTGCACAATTCTGCTACATGCAATGCCACATGCATTGCACAGTCCAGCTGAAACAACCCAGGCAACTCCCATGTTCAGCTGACCACAACGAGAGGGTGTCGCTGTAGGTCAGCAATAGATGCGCACCCAAGGCGCAGGAACTGGTAGTACTGGGCGACGATGGGCGCAGCGGACTTGGAGAAGTTGAGCGTGAACGAGATCTGGTCGATGCCCAGGTAGTTGTCGTGGAACACCAGGCTGTCCGGCAGGCACTCCTTGTTGCGGAAGATGCACCAGCCCAGCCCCGGGTACACCAGCCCGAACCTGCGGGTAGCAATTGTGCTGACGCCTCAGCTTTTGAGCTGCAGAGTAAAGGTGTTGACAACAGCATGTGTGTTATTTGCAGGTGCTGATGGGGCTGTAGGGCCTGATGCTTCGAGCTGTATAAGTACTGTGTCTCATGAGCTTCAGCAGCTGCAAAGCCATCTGGGCCCCATTGGCAGGGTTTTTACAGCCTTGCGCCTGCTAAGGCGCCTGCACATGTTGATACTGCATATGCTGGCGCCTGAGGAACCAAGGGGTCATGAGCACAGTCAGCACCGAGGACACTTTCTGAGCAGCCTGCGCACTTGTGGCCGGAGGCATTGATGGACATGACGTTGGGCAGGCGGAAGTCCCACACCAGGTCCGGGTACAGGAAGGGCGCCACAAAGGCGCCGCTCGCGCCATCCACATGGATGCCCACATTCCACCCGTTCTTCTCGTTGATCTCGCCTGCGTGCGGTGTGAGCAGCTAGACAGTCAAGGCTGCATGTGCTGTGGTAGCTCTGCAGAAAACGAAGCACCAGGGGCCACAAACTGCAGCGTCTGCCAGCCAGACAGCGCCGCCAACAGCGGTCCGTCGGATCTGGGAACCTTTGAAAAGCCAAATGAGAAGCGAGCAGTTTGCAAATGTAGCGAGCGCCCCAAGGGGCAGCCCCACACATGACGATGGTGCAAGCAAAAGTGAGGGTCACACTACTGCTGCCAATAATCAGTGCCAGTGCAACTGCGCACCAATGAGCTTGTCCAGCTTGGCCACGTCCTCAAAGGCGCCGGTGTAGGTGGTGCCCAGTACGCAGCCGACGCCGATAGTGTTCTCATCCACAGCCGCCGCCAGGTCCTCCGCCTGTGGACATGCAAATGTGCTGCGCAATCCTCGCCTTGCCTCGAATCTAGTCAGTCTTGATGTTGCTATGATTGGTGCCCAGCCAGCTGCAATTTACCAGCGAATATGCATGGTCAAATGCCAGCGGTGTCCTGCGTCAGCGACCATGCGGTGCACAGTTCTCAATAGTGCATGTTCCTGACCTTTGCCACAGGGCAGTCGGGCGAGATGTTGATGTACCTCGCCTCGATCTCAAAGTAGCTGCAGAGAAGCAGGAGTATGCGTCAGTCTCGCATGTGAAGAAGCCTGGCTCCAGACTCAGTGCAGGTGTGAGCAGTGAAGAAGCCCAATCGAAACCAGGCAGTGCAGTTGCGGCAACCACAGCCACTCACTTGGTGAGCTTCTCCCAGCACACCTGCTCCACATTGGAGCTCCATGTCAGTCGACGACCACTGTCATCAGCAGCATTATTCATGCAGGGATTCGTGCAGGAATTCGACATAGCGATCTACGGCATCACAGCGTGCGACCACAGCAGCAAATGCTGCGCACGTGGATCTCGGAGCCCATGACAATGTTGGGCTTGTCGGTGGGCTTGCCCTCCTTCTTGCGGCGCATCTGCCACCTGCGCTTCATGGCCAGCCCGCCCAGCAGAATCGCCTCGCTGCAGTGCACCAGCGGAGCACAGCTTCAGGGTACAATCCTCGTGCATGTTGTCAAGTGCTGAAGCTGTCAGCCAGACGGCTGTCGGCGCCGACAGGACAGCAACATGCATGCCTATGAGGCGCGGAGCACAGTCTTGCTGTGAGCCTGAATCATCAGGTTCGACAAAGCCAAGTGCACCTGCAGCACTGCAGTCGCAGGAGATGCCCACCTGGAGCCGATGGTGGCTGTGCCGGTGGGGTGCTGCGGGTCCTCCGCGTGGAACAGGTCCGCCAGCATCGCCACGCAGCTGTAGGCAACAGAGGGCGGGTGTTGCTTCTGCCATACATTTGCAATATACGTCGCTGATGTCCGCCACGAGGAGGGGGTCTGTACACCCACTGTAGGTTGTTTGACAGTTCGACGCGCTTATATGTCAATTGAGCTTGTGCTTTGTGGGTGCGCACTTGTTCTGGATCTGCGTGGACGAGGGGTACTCCGCCTCATCGATGTAGTTGACGTTGCGCGCCTCGTGGATGAGCTCGTCGCACTCGGGCTGCGTGCAAAATGGCAAAATGGGTGGGCTGTGCAACTTCACAATGCGGTATGAGATGTGCCCTCGCCTTCACAGAACACTCCACGCTGGTGTAGGATTGTCGCTGAAGCCAGGCAGTGTCGCACCTCCATCCATGTGGTCACGAAAGATGCCAGGTTGAGCCTGCACAGGAGAGTCAGAAATTGTAAGACTGCCATCAAATGGTCATCGCAAGCCCCGAACACACCTCAAATCGGCGCATTGTATTAGCAGATATTCAATCGTGAATTGTGGAAATGGCTCAGCTGATGAAGCCCTGGCACCCTCACCTGGGGTTGGCGTCCAGCAGGCGTGCATCCCGGATGAGCTGCTGCGCCACCCGCGCAGGCATGCCAGTCTCGGGGAACCTGCATGCACGGACCGCCCGCCCAATGTGGTACATACTTCCAGGCAGGGTGAATTCAACTGCCGGTGGTCATAACAATGATGCGTGTGATGCTGCGTGTGGAGGCACACAGCCCGCGCAAAGGTGACAATGCGCACTGTGGAGCAAAGTGCAGTAGCTTGAAACGAACAGGTCTCGCGACGCAAGAGCATGCAGCTGCTGTGGAAGTGCATTCAAGCGTGATCAATGATCCCTGAAAGCAGTTCGGCCGCAGTGTGAACGATGCGTACCAGCGCAGGCAGTCTGCTGCTGGCACAGATCTCAATCAGAAAACAAGCTCACTTGTTGTTGTCCACGCAGGATTGCGAGAAGAAGCGGCTGCCATAAGCAGGCTCATTGTAGTCCTCAAATCGCTGCTGGAACGACTGCATCTGGCGCATGTTGACCATCCGCTGGGATGGCGAGGTTGGCTCCATTTCGCTGGTGTAGTCGTCGTCAGCAGCGGTAGACAGTCGCTGTGAAACGCAAGCGGTGCAGGAGTGTACGAAGGTGACCTAAATCCACTCGAAGGAGCCCTGGGTATCGTCCGAATAACGACAGAAACATATGTGACTTCCGCTTCCGCACAATTCGCCACCCTGTCATCGCCCGCACGTGCCGTCCTATTGAGGGATACTCTGTTCATGTGTGCAAGGGTCCCAAGTCAAAGCAAGTGTTCCAGCTGGAGTTTGCTTAGCGAGGACCTCAAAGGTGGTATGTCTGATTAAAAGACAGGTTGAGCAAGAGGGTGGTAGCGAGGCGGCAGCGCCAGTGTTGCAATGTCAAATCGACTGTTCTGTTACAATCCTCGATCGGATGAGGGTTCCAGGAGCATGCAAATGCCTAAGGCTTCGGTAAACTGCTGTTCACACGACGATCGCAGACATGCAGAGTCTCATAATGTCTACATGCCAAGCTTCTCGCCAGCCTTCTCCAGCACAGTGGTGGTCGTCTGGCCCTGCTTCAGCATGTCGGTCGCAGGCACAGACGAGCCTGTGCCGGATGCGACAGGATTTCATCAGCTTGCGGCCAAGTTGAGAACACATCGTCACAAGTGCAAAATGCGCGCATCTGTATTGGACTACAGGTAAGGCCACATGCAACATCGCAGGGTCGGTGATGCGGAGTGCAGAGGTGACTCACCACCAGTCACAGCCTGGTGGTCCCGGTGCGCGTGCAAGAAGTGCGAGTCGGAGGCCTTGTCCGCCTGCTCGCCGTGCCACTTGGCTGCACAACAGGAACAGATAGGATCAGCTCCACCATTGTCACTGCCTAAATGGGTGACCAGAGCAGAATCCAGACCGTGGATTGAGCCATGTTGGCACGGCTTTGTGGTGACGGCCAACAGAGGCATTCAATAGCGTCAACACAGGATCCCAGATCAGTGAATGTGGCAGCTGAAATCTCGCACCCTTCTCCCACAGCTCCTCCTTGCGGGCCTGCGCCAGGTCCACCTGCTCGCGCGCCATGCCCAGCTTGCGGTTCATCTCGTCCACAACCTGCACCAGCAGCGGATCAGACCTCAGGACAAGTCCTCGATGATGTAGCACAAGCCATTTGTAGTGTACATCATCAACAACTGTACATCATGTCTGTCGCATTCACAGCATCAGATGCAAGATGCTACTAAGAAGGCGATCACACATCTGATACATGGAGCGGGCACCGGGCTGCGAGGGCTGGGCGCACCTCCTTGTGGTGGTCGAAGGTGGAGCGCTCATTGCGGATCTTCTCCTCCATGGGGCCCTGCGCCGCCTGCGCCTCGCTCAGCGCATTGGCGGCCATGCCGGCGGCGCGCTCCTTCTCACCAATGGACTGCTGTGCCTGCAGGACATGACAGCAGCATTCAGCAGGCGCTCAGACTACACTCGGCCTCAGCAGATTGTAGCACACAATGCCACATTATGGCAGACACTATGCAAGAACAGCGTTGCTGGAGGTGACATCATCAATCACAACGGGGCAATGCGTACGAAAGCCGTCTGATGCTGTGTGTTTCATCACGCACCGCCTGCAGCTCGGCCTCCTTGCGCGCGGCGGCGTCGGCCAGCTCGCCGGCGGTGGCCAGGTGCGCCTCCGTGTCCTCCTTCAGCTCGCCAATGCGGTTGCGGTGCTCCGCCAGGTGGCGCTGCACCTCCGCTGACTCATTCTCCAGAGCAGCCAGCTCCGCCGCGCGCGCCTCAGCGTCAGCGGCCTGCACAGTGTGACTTATCGCGTGAGGAAGTAGTGGTGCTGGAGATGTCATGCCGAGCTGCTTAAAGCCCCACCATACCAGCTGTACTTGCATCCATTCGAATGGAAGTTGCACAGCTGTAGCAGCACAGTCAGGTCTGTAGCGCAGCACCGGCTGAGAATTGCAGCAGCTCCTCGTGACGACGACAAGAAATTGCCACATGCGCACCTTCTTGCGGCCCATTTCCTCCATCTCAGCAAAGTCGGCAGCGGTGGCGTCGTACTCGCGGTTGTGGGTGTCCAGCAGGCCCTGCACCTCGCGCTCCTTAGCCTCCAGCGCCTCCCGACGCTGCTGCGCCTGAGCCAGCTCCGCCTGCACGCCCGCGAACGACTCCTGCAGTCGTAGCAAATGCACTTGTGAGTGTGGCTAATGTCCTGAGGGCTCCAGCCCGCAATGTGCTCGGTGGCCTGGTCTGTGGAAGAACAGGTGTTCATCTGCAGGATGCAGCTGACAGAGTGGCATACACACAGGAGGCATGCACACTGAAGGGCTATCTGCAAGAGAACGATATGCTTGCAAACATGGCAGTAGTCAACCTGCAGGGTGCGGTGGCGGTTGCGCAGGGGGTCCAGGCGGCTGAGGTGGTCCTTGTGTGCGGCGTCGGCGGCGGCGTGCAGCCCGGTGAGGCGCTCCAGCTCCGCCTCCAACTCCGCGAGGCGAGACTGGTGCAGCTTCGTTGCATTCACCTCCTCGT
Organism: Tetratostichococcus sp. P1; assembly: GCA_036584455.1. Taxonomy (NCBI): domain Eukaryota; kingdom Viridiplantae; phylum Chlorophyta; class Trebouxiophyceae; order Prasiolales; family Stichococcaceae; genus Tetratostichococcus; species Tetratostichococcus sp. P1. The sequence continues at coordinate 1,479,044 of BTPI01000007.1, forward strand.
TCAGCGCCTCACCCTGCAGTTGGGTGACCCAGCAACATTGTCAAAGCTGCTGTCTGCTGAATACTCCAACAGCAACTGCCTAATGCGAGTGCCAACTGGGTAACCAGATGAACAACCTTGCACATTATTTGCACACCTAGCGCATACCTTGCAAAATGTAACATCGCGTCTGACACCTAATCAAGGGTGCAGCCCAGAAATGCACAGGGCAATGACACCTCGGACATGAATTGACACCTTCTCGTTGACAACAGCGCGCAGCTCGTTGGCCGCCTGCTGGGCGGCGTCGACCTCGCCCTCCTTGCCAGAGATGCGCGCCAGCGCTGCCTCGTATGCCTGGGACGACCGGTCGAAAGCGGCGCGCTTGTTCTCCAGGTCGAGCGCCGCCAGACGCTCCTGCGATGGTGCAATTGCCAACCCTGTCAAGGATGCTGCAGACAATGTGCCAGGTGCGATGGTGCCATGCGTGATCAGGCCAATCATCTTCAGCAGGGGTGTGCCGGTCTCAATAATTGATGTGAGATTGTTCATGCACCTGATGGAAGGACAGGCACGGACATGCAGACAAGGGGCAGGTGCACCTGGATGGCCATGTGCTCGCGGCGGGCCTTCTCGAAGTTGCGGGTGGCGTCCTGCGCGGCCAGGTACTTCTGGTGCGTGGCCGCCGACTCGGCCTCCACGATCTGTGCCTGCTTGCGCGCCTCCGCGGCTGCCTCCAGCGACTTCTGCCAGTGGTCGTCGCCCGACTCCAGCGCAACCGCCACCTGATGCACACACAACTGATGAGTGTAGTGTGGATGCAAGCTGTGCAGACGTGTCGTGAAGTTGATCGAGAGGAGGACTGCAGATGTGATTGGCTGAACTGAACCATTGACACTGGAAACAAGCGACAGCAGGCGATAATGCTGGCAGCACCTGTGCAGCACCCACATATGGTGCAGGCGTCACAAGAGAGACCGAGGACGCACTCACCCCGCCACCGCGCTTGTAGTGCTCAGAGGACTCGTTCATGGACTCGTTGACGGTGTCAGTGGTGTTCCTGGACTGCGACACCTGCGCACCATTTACCCAAGGCCGCTCACAAGGACGCGGTGTGCACAATGTTTGCATAACGAGGGACTCGAGAATATCAGAGATGACAATCCCAAAATCATTGGATGAATTCTGGACAACAGAGTGAAGATGGCTGGGATGTGACACCTGTGTACCGCCTGCGCCCATGAAGCTGCCGCGCTCCTGCGTCGTGTTGGTGATGTTGTCGCTCACATTGCGTGAAGAGTTGGTCTGCGTGACCTGCAGCGTATTTCCAGCAATGATGAAACATTGTGACGCTGCATCAACTGCCACAGCTGCATATGCTACATGAGACAACCCAGCATGACACTACTGCTTATTGCCCTCAGCGGCCACAGGCACAGCACCAGCTGTCGTTCAGAGCCACTACTATGTAGGCCACACCTGGTTGGCCCCCATCATGCCCACGCCGGCGCCGGCGCCAGCGACCGCGGCCTCGTCGCGCAGCATGCCGGGCCTCTCGGACGTCTGGTTGGCGCCCGTCATGCCCGCGCCAGCGCCGGCACCGATGACTGCTTCCTCATTGCGCAGCGTGCCGGGCCTGTCGGATGTCTGCTGCGGCTCCGCAGGTCCCTGCAACACAGCATAACAGCACCATGATGAAGGCCTTGTAGACAATTGTGCCAGGTTCTGTCTGGTCAACAAGATATGGCTGCTTGGTTCAGGATCTGGTGCCCAACAGGACTGGAGACGACCGCAGCAGGTATAAAGGCGACTCCACGCATGTCACACAAATGAGCTAAAAGTTAGACCGGTTGTGCTTGCGCACCGTGTGCAGGTGCGCTGTCTGGCCGTCGCGGCCGGAGCCTGTCGCAACGAAGTCACGGTCCCGCACGTTGTCGCGGTCGTGGTGCTCCTTGGCGGCGACAGCACCTGCGCCAGCCGCGCCGGCGGCACCAGCGGCGCCGGCCGTCTCGCCCACACCCGGCATGCCCGACTCGCCGAACTGGCCGGCCTGAAATGAATTAGCAACGGATGTGAGCCACTGCAGCTGCAACAGGCTTCGCCACTGCGCAGATGACAGCTACCTGTGCAGGACCAGGTGTCTGACCGACAGTTGTATGTCACGGCAGAATTGACATCAGCCATTGACCACCAAGCTGCAGTGACACCCCAGCAGGCACGTGGAATGAGTGCAACTCTTTAGTGCTCACCTGCTCCTCCTGGGCGCGGAAGCGCAGCTCGCCGGTCTGGTTGCCCTTCTTGTCGAACAGTGGCACGGTGTGCTCCTGCCCGGTGCCCAGCTCTGTCATTGCGATGCGGCCCTCGCCTGATGACAGCACAGCAAGACTCTCAGCGACCTCCACTCTTGTGGTGCGTGCCTCACTGCACCAATGGAGCATTGCCGTCTGGTGAGCATGCTGCATATCAGAACAGTGCCATGCCCTTTCCACAATGCGATGTCAGTGGAGTGGGTAGCAGCAGCACCGGGTGCACGCACCCAGGGACGAGTCCTTCAGCAGCGAGTTCTTGTTCCACGCGTGCGCAATCAGCTCAGGGTGCTCTCCACGATCGTGCAGGCGATAGCCCTCCTCCGGCGGCCATGTCGCCTGGGTGCCTGCGGACTTCATCACCTGCAGCAGAGAGGATCAAGAGGTTGAGCGCACACGTGCCGGCGCGGGCTGTGAACGAGGGGATGCCACTGAGGAGGTCAGGCGCTAGCACACATGCCGCAGTGCATGAGCTGCCACGACCCGCATCAGCCAGCATGAGCGCTTACGCGGCGCCCATATGATGTGCATACAGTGTCATACTACACGAGAGGCCTGCAGTCTCTTCGCGAACGCAACAGCGAACAGGACCGGAGACGCGTGCAGGTGGAAGTTGCACCGCAGCTGGACTGCAACCGCGAAAGGGGGGCCGCAAACGGCGCGACAAAGCTGTGGGAGTGGGCAGAATATTACAATGGACTTTGGCAGTCAGCGACGGATGATCGGCGGCGTCTGTGCTGCAATAGTATCGTTGGGACCACTGGGTTGGCCACATACTAAGGTGTCGGATCACTCACCCTGGTCGTGACGGTGTCCTTGCTCAGCTCCAGCACAAGGTACGGGTCCTGGTTGCCGATCAGGTCGTGGTCCTGTGCAAAGTGGCAGACCCCAACAGCGTCAGAAACACCGCTCAGCAGGCGGCAGGTGTACATGACTGAACTGATCATCACTTTGCCGTCTCTGCCCACATGTATAATCAATAAGAGCTAATTCTCAAGGTTGATCGTGGGCTTCGCTGTTGCAAGATGTCACCTTCTTGAATGTCGCGGACAGGTTGCTGATGATGAGCGTCCGCTCCTGGAACTCCCCGCCCTGCGACGTGTTCTGAGCCATGGTCGTCATTGTCAATTCACTGATCGAAAGCTTCTGGTGTGTGTCAAACGGCTTGAAACTGTCTGTTTTAGCACCTGCACCGGTCGCGAGAGTTGGAGCTAGGGGACGAAGCTGGTGCGCAGCTACAACCAACGTCCCACTTCTACTTCCAATCAAGAAGGACATCGAGCAGGTAGGAGAACATGCTATGTGTTGTGGCTCCATCAGAAGCCTCGTGACGCCCTGCTTTTGATACTGCAGGCTAGTTGGCTTGTGTATATGCACACACCATTTCTATGCTCGCATATACTCAGCGATGAGTCTCCGCCTCCTTCAACTACTGAGGCTGCAAAACTGCCATGGTCGTTTGATGGTGATTTACCTGTTCAGAGGGCCATTCAGGCTCATATTGCCCCACTTGTACAGTGTCTGCTACAGGGTGGAAGCTTCGTCAACTGGTCCACTAACTGGCACACCTAGACCTATCGAACGCTGGTACAGCATCCGCAATCAGAACATCACAGTGGTCCACAAAATGCTTTGAATCCAAAGGTCCTCAGAGTAGGTCGCTCAGCAAAATGCGATGGAAGCGGCAGCCGGTCAGCAGTATCCCCATCGTTGCAGTTTGTTTCGCCCTGTCAACGCTCTGATGTCTCACCTTTTGCTGACATGATCACCCAATGTACAAAACCAAAGCAGCTCCTCAACTGTGCGCGCCTCTCCTCTCCACTGACATTGCCTCAATGTCTCAGCAGCGCCTGCACTCCGGCTCCCCACCCAAAACCTGCAGCACACATGTGGTTTGATGAAGCAGGTCAACTGGCAAATTGCTCATCGAACAAACAATACTGGCTTCAGCAGAGTCAAAGTCGCCATGCAAGAACATCAGGGTCCTGACCTTGCTTCAACTGGCTGCAGCTGCTGCACGCTCAGCCAGCGTGAGCCTGCTGCGGCTTGGCGGGAAGTCGGGCGCTCTGTTGCCAACGAACGGCACCTTCGACAGGGGATTGAGGTCCAGCGGCCGCCTGTGTTGCGCCGCTTCAGACCTCTGCAATGACACAGGACTTTGCCACAATCGCCAGTGATCTGCTGTGGCTGCCTCCCTAGCAGCTGCTTCTGTGAAGGCATCCCCAACGGCAAGACAAGGGCCTGAGCCGTGCTCACCTGCGAGCTGTTGCTGCTGCGCCTGTCAGACTGGGGCTGCTGGCTACCGGAAGCCTCTGCCGCAATCTGCGCGATGGGGTTGCCGCGCGCCCTGCAGACAGGACACTGCTGATTGTACCACTGCAAATCGCCGCGACGTTTGCCCGAAAGACTGCACGTCGCCAGTTGAGGCGAATGTATGCCACCACCGATCTCACCTGGCCATGCGCATAGCGCTTGCTGGGGTACAGCTCACCATGGGCGCATGCTGCGAATGCGAACCTGCAGCCAGTGTGGGACCCTCGTCAGCGCCTTGTGCAGTTCATGATAGACAGCATGAGGACACGCAGAAGGCCTTGCGGCTGCATTGGCTGCGGGCACAGAATAAGGGACACATCTGACCTTCAGAAGCTGGTATCAGCACGATCTGTGCAGCAGCGAGAGCGCCCAACGCCGGTCCTACGGCTTTGCTGGCCCGTTGCTTTGCCTGCAATCAGGTGCTCCTATGAGGATCTCGACCGACCGACACTCGCAGGCCAAAGAACCGCAGGTGCAATACACTCTGGCACCACAGGCACCCACCTGGCTCAGGGGCGAGCGTGCTGTGCGCTCGCCAGTTGCCTGTATGGCAATAGTCAACGGATTGATTGCTCGAACGGGAGAGCGACACTGCGGTAGTGCTGTACGAGATGCATCCTGCAGTTTCCCACCGCGTTCAAGGTGCTGACAGGCAGCTACATTGTGTGGGAAGGCTCGCATGCGACACACCTCCGAATCGCCTGAGCTCAGAGACTTGCTGCTGGCTGACTTGCGCAGCTGGTGTGAGGCCTTTTCGGGTGCTGCAGCGAGAGAGTGCAGCGGCTTAGGTCGACTTCTTGCCACAGAGGTGCTTGCCGGCCGCGGTGTTCGCGGCACGCGCATCGCCTTGCTTTCAGGAATTGGCAGGTCAGATGCTTGCCACAGCGTGCTGCACTGCCAGTGCAACCTGCATGTACACTTTCGGGTTGTTGTCACCAGGGTTTCTATGTGTCTATATAATTATTTAAAATTATTATTTAAAGGGCGATAACGTAACCGTTTCCAAGTTCTCAGCTCTCCAACACCGTGCTATGCAGTCTGCTGGTCATCAGCAACGTCGATGAGCAATCTGATCTCTATCAATCTGATGCAGCGCAAACGCTTCGCTTGAGGAGCTCCCATATTTGATGTATTTCCGAGACTCCGACAGCAGGGCATGACCCGCCAGCAGAGCTAGTGAAGCTCCAGTTGCGGTATCCACCGCCGCGGTCCATCGGCAAGCATGCCGGAGCAGAGACCTGTGCTTTATGTAGACCTGATGTCGCAGCCATCACGGGCGTGCGCCATCTTCTGCCGGTGCGCATGCACACTGAGCAGCATGCTGCACAGTAGTGCCCATGTGCAGCGCTCGACACTGAACATGTTGCAGAATGAGGAGCCTCATAGCCTACGGTTGCGGGAGACTTTACTGAGAGCGATCTTCGCAGGCATGTGAGGTCTGCGGAATTGACATGGTGGAGCGGCCATCAAAAGTGGCTGCACTGACCCTGTGGTCATCACATGCAGAGTCTGCGGCATCGATGTAGAGGAGCGACCCATCAAGATCGCCAAGAAGGAGCAGCTGTCGCCGCAGTACCTCGCGGTCAACCCCCTCGGCAAGCTGCCGTGCCTGCAGGTGACCCCAGGCCTATAACGTCCTCAGACATGCTCGCCACGCCAGAAGGACTGCACCGCGTGGCACAAGATGTCTGCAGCTGCAAAATATGCTTGTCGGCAGGTGCTGCAATTCTCAGCAGCCGTGGCAGTATACACTTGTAGGAGGGCGAGTTTGTGCTGCCGGAGAGTGCATCAATTCTGCGCTACCTTGCAAGCACGTGCAATGTTGCGCCGCATTGGTACCCAGGTGTGCAATCCACACAATACCTGTATGCGTATTATATACTGACGCCCGGCTCCAGAAGATGTGTATGCCACTCAATCTTGTGTGCTGCAACACTGTCGAGCCTGCAGTTGTGGCACAGGCATGAACAGTGAAAAATTGGTTTAGTTTTTCATTAGTGCTGGTGAGTGTTCGATCTGACAACGTGTAGACAATCCGCGGCGGCGGGCACGCGTGGACGCTGCCCTCGACTGGCAGCATGCCAACGTGCGAGCCGGGGAGGCGAAGCTGGTGAGTCATGCTTCATTGTCATGATGCTTCAAGTCAGTCAGCTTCTGTGTTTGCATTCGCAGAACGACCGCATGGGGCACTGTCGACATCTCAAGCAGCTCTGACATTGCCACATGTCGCTGTGCAATCAGGGCGTCATTGACCTGTGTGACAGGTGTACCACTCAGTGCTCACGCGAAATCTGGGCGGCCCATTTGAGGACGACAAGGTCCTGGCGAAGACGGCGCTAACCACGCTGCGCCAGGCCCTTAAGGTGTCTCTGCATATCTTGGACATGCTGGCGCTCTGGATGTGGGCTCTGTGCCGCCAAGCCTGCGGCCCTGTCATGCCGAACCCTTTTGAGCAGTGAGCTGTCCTGAATCACAGGCGCTGGACACTGTGTGGCTGAAGGACAGCACCTTGGTGGCCGGCGATGACATCAGCATCGCTGGTGAGCCGCTGTGCCGCCTCACTCTCCTCTGCAACGCCGGCGCTCCCGACTGTAATGCACCTTGCGAGTTTGGACCAGGCCTGCATCGACTCATCGCGTGGTCAAGCAATGGTTGCTTGTGCATGCAGACCTGCTGATGTGCTGCGAGCTGGAGCAGCTTGTCATGTTGTCGGCAGCCGCGCCAGACGTCCCGCGGTTTGAGGCCCTGATGGAGCCCTTCAGCAGGGTGCAGGCCTGGCGGGAGCGCGTCAAGGCGGCCACTCAGCCCCACTTCGGCGCAGTGTCCAGCTTCCTGTACACCGTCGCTGAGCGGATGAGCAAGGCGTCTGCTCAGAGCAAGATGTAGTCTGGCACATGTTTTGGTACATCTTGAAGTAGAGTAGTACATGTTTTGGTTAACACTTCGAACATGATACGAGAGGCGGTGCATTGAAGGTATCTTCCGATTCTGATACACTAGGTGTTGCAACATCCGGCACGCAAGGGGCATTGCACCGCCTCCAGCAGACGACAATGCACCATCTGATCGTCACGAATCGTGCTTGAAAGAAGAATGCGGAAGCAATGCAGGCACAGTCTGCACAGGAATCATCCAAGCCCGACATTGTCACATTATGATCATGCCTCGATAATTGATACATATGGGGCTCAGAGCGGGCAAGTCTCCCCACCCTTCCACAGAGGCAGTTTCGTCTTGTCCCAGGAGTGTGCCCATGCCATCCCGAGCCGCTGTCTACAGCGTGGCCAGCCTGCCAGCTGACAAATGACAAAGTAATGGAAGAGCTGATGGAGATCTGTTGCTTCTGCACGCGGGGTCAACGCCACCGCCGCCACTGCTGCTGCTGCTGCTGCTGCTGCTGCTGCTGCTGCTGCTGCTGCTGCTGCTGCATTTAGCTGCAGAAAGTCTCTGATCTGCAGACTGGATCCCCGGCTGATGGTACATCCCATGCTGCTAACAGTTGCCTGTTCCCGCTGTTGCATACCGGCCCTTTGCCCTCACCGGGTGGCGACTGGACCCCTCAGCTGAAAGGGCTGCAGTGGGCTGCGGGCAGGGCTGCGGAGCAGATCGGTGCGCCTTGCTGCCGGCTGCAACCGCGCAACTATATCCTTTGCATCCTGCAGCGGCATCACGTTTGACCTCTCACTTGCTGCAACAGAGCTCAGAGTAAGCCATAGGGCACCAAAAATAATCAAATGCATTCACAAGAATCCATCATGATTAGGAATCGGGTCATCCCATGGATGCATGCAAATCCGCAAGAACCGTGGGTCTCACCTCCACGTCGTGGAGAGCCCATGGCGTGCGGAGTGGGCTGCCCACTGGGGTGCTGCCCCCCGACTCTGATGTTGTTGGCGTCACCAGCGATGGCAGTGGCGGCCTGACCAACGTTGGCGTGCCGCCTGCCTGCGGCTGCGGCCGCTGCTGCTGCGTCTGCTGCTGCGATGGTGTTGCAGCAGGCGACTTGCCTCCCGACTGGTGGGTGACCAGCTCGTTGGTGCCTGCCCCGGCGCAAGCTTGCGCGCGCATCTGACCGGCAGCTCCAGAGGCTGTTCGTCGGGCAGGCGCAGTGGCGCTGGTTGTCACTGCAGCTGGGGGTTTCGCCGCCGATGCATCAGCCGGCCGCTGAACCTGAGCTGCTGGCACCGTGGATAGCCCGCGGGCCAGCGTCGCCGCCGCCGGCATGCGCCAGCTGCCGCTGAATGGCGGGCCCTGGCTGATGCCGGCAGGTCGCACCGGCGCTGAGCCAGCCGCAGCCGGCGGCGACCGCCCGATTGGGGGCGTGACGCCTTTATAAACCCCGTCGGCAGTGCCCGGCGCCGGCAGCGACGACGATGTGGCGGGCAAACCTGTGTCGGGGAACAGCCTGCGCTGCAGTGTGGGTGCTGACGGCAGCCTGCTGGGCGGCGCGATGTCCATCGCGGGGCTGGCGGGGCGCGCGGTGGGCTGTGCGCCTGCCCGCAACGGCGCGGATTGTGTGGCTGCCTGCTTGTCCGGCGGGCTGAGTGCCGCTGGGGAGCTGGCTGACCGGGACCCGAGCGCCAGCTGCGATGCAATTGCCTCGACCTGCAGCAGGAGGGCATGGTAAAGTTCAGCAAATGGAGGCAGAGGGCCCTTGAAGGACAGACCACTGGCTGCAATGTGGGATGGCAGGGCTGCCTTGCAGCTGTTTGCAATTGTCACCTGCAGGACTTTCCGCGGTGTGGACTTCTGCTTGGCTGCCTCTGTCTGGAAAAACTCATTAAAGACCTGCGTGCAACAGCACGCCGCAGATCAGCATGATGAGCATAGAGGGCGAGCCTGGGATATTATGCATGAACCGGTTGGTGAACATGCAGCACACCACGTAATTGTTGCTCTGCGGCTGGAAGGCGACAAGACCTGCAGAGACCACATCATGAACACAGTCAGTAATTCAATCGAGAGCTGTGATGGGTCAAGAATGGACACCAGCGTGCGCCACAGGAAGTACAAGATGCATGCAGATCGGCTGCAGGAAGTTCAGTGCTCACCATAGTGTTTTGCGAGGAAGGCCTTCAGCTTGGGAGATGGCCGGTCGTAAGCCAGCATGGCGGCTGTCTTGCCCGACTCCTGCAGGAAGGTCTGCAGGTGCAGAGGAATAGCATGCGTTATGTACAGCACTTTCCAGAGCTGTCATATCCGGCATTGATAACATCAAGTTGCCAGATGCATGCCATACCCATTGGAGCGCAAGGCTGCAATGAAGTATTGACTGGTACACTTGTTGCCGCATCACAGCAGCTGGCCATGCGCCTCACCTCCAGCAGGCTGCGGCCGATGCCGGAGCGCTGGCAGCTCTCGTGCACATAGAAGTCCAGCACGCAGTCGGGGCTCATCTCCAGGTACTTGCTGCTGTGCGGCGAGTGCAGGAACAAGCGCTTGCACCCGATCTTCAGGCCGCCCAGGATCTGCGTCCTGCATGACAGCACATGGTCGCATCGCATGCATGCACGCTCCTGCATCTGCTGACGGTTAAGGCCCCGAGCGCGCAATGTCGAGCCCTCTGCATAGCCGCACTGCATGTGCTTCAGCATGTTGCCAATCATTATGCCAACTCACTTGGAGCCAAAGACGGTGGATGCAAGGTACAGGACATGGCCGTTCAGCCGAGTTCTGGCGAAGTCCGTCACAGGGGTCGAGAGCCCCTGCACCACCAAGGCAACTGACAGGGCGTCAGCATCAGTCATAGGGATGGAATCCACAGTGCGGCAGCGTAATCCAGGGGCAGCGTAGTGCTGATGCAGACGAGTGGTTCGCAGGGAATGTGCACAAGGTGATGAGTGTGGCCCCGCTCGCTCCAGGCACTCAGTCACCTGTGCCTTTGCGGACAAACGACCGAAGTTGTCCACGATGGCCGCCAGCCGCACTTGCTGCGGCCTCGACAGCGCATCTGCGCCATATCACTACATGTATATTGCTGGCGGCGCAGGGTCCAACGCAATCATGTACAAGGACCTGCAATGCCCGAAGCTCGTGCATGCCAGCACAATGTAGCCTCACCAATGCTGGCGCCATCCCAAGCGCTGACCTGGATGCCATTAGAAGTCACTGCCACCTGCGCAGGCAGTGATACATGTTCAGCACAAGACCGTCAGAAAACAGGCACCCAGGCCACAAACATGCATACGAAACGCAAGCTCTATTTGCTTGAAGAACGCAGCATGCAATTCGCCGATGGTGCAGATGGGCAGGCCAACGAATGGCCTGATCCCGACAAGGGTATCAAACGTCCTGGCACCTGTTCAAACAAATCGGATGACTCAAACTCCATCTCCTGTATGGTAACAAATGATCGCTGTCGATTGCCTGGCAGCCCGTCCTTGCAACGGCGCTCGAGGCGAGGCTGTATCGCCCGGGGAATCACGCCTGTTCAACAATACTGCTGGAGCCGCTGACGACCCCACGCCGAGACATGACTCCTTGTCTCTCAGTGATGCACCGTCGCGTGAGCGATGGCTGACCCAGCCAATGGATGTCAAACCGCAAACAGACAACTGACTCTGACGAGTCGACGGCACCAATATCAGCAAAAAGGATTGCCTCGCAGAAGGCAAGAACCCAGGCCAGAATGCAGCACAGATAGACATTCAAAGGCCCGATGTTGCACTGCAGTGGTGGGCAAGCGCCGCGCCATGCTTGATGCGGTGTCATACTCTAAACCCGCCAAACATCAGCTTGGACAGCACACTGGTCCAGCACACAGCAAGAGCCTGCAGCTGCTCAATCTGTGCGTGTCAGTGCAGCCTGAGAGTATTCCTGGCGTGTTTGTCGATCGCGAGCGCAACGCCTCGCATACGTTTGACAGGCTATGTTTGCTTGCTGCCTTGTCATGCTGCAGTACAACTCTTGAAACGACGGTGAAGCACACAGACACAGGGCTGTGTACGAGCACAGGCATTGGCAAGGATCACCGCACTCCTGGTCATCGGCCTGTTGTGCAAAGTCGAAGAGGTTTCACGCAGCGCAACCCAGATGTCGCTGCGGCGCATCCTCAGCGGTCGCCTGAAGCCGCTGCACTTCCTCATGGCAGCAGGGTGAGTCTTCGTGTGTAGGTGTCATCGTGGATGCTGTTGCAGGGTTGAACGCCATCACCAATGTGGTGCAACAGATCAGTAGGTGACTGATCCGCTGTGGACATGCGTGGCGCTAGTTTGCGCAGGTTGCTTTGGCAGATGTGCAGCATGCCTCGCCCGACCTGCACCTCTGCACGCACAGGGTGGGCGTTGTCAGCGGCAGGTACATCTTTGACCAGCCACTGCGGGAGTACTGGGAAGCCCAGGTGGCCAAAGACAGCGAGCTGGCGCAGCGCTTGCCCCCACATGAGCGGCAGCGGCTGCACCAGCAGCACCAGCAGCACGCACAGCAGGCCTCCGGCCAGCAGCAGCCCCCGTCGCCGACCGCCGCTCCGACCGCACAGAGCAAAGGAGGCTGATCAACACGCGGTGTGCAGCTGTGCAGGCCGTCACCGGTAGATGTGTCATTGTCGGATGTGGTGATACTCTCCTGTTCGAACCTCTTCAGACAACGTTGATGCGGGGCCAACTGACACTGAAACTGGCATCGCGACGCCGCAGCTTGCTCTCGCAGGCTGTAGTCAAGCCTGGCGAGTCCGACTTGGGAGACGGCATCTCTGCGATGCGTCCCGGGGTGTGGAACGAGGCAACCTCCATGGATCGCTTAAACACGCAGCGCGGTCAGCATTGCAGGTGCAATGCCTCGTATGATGTGCATCTGCAGCTCACACAATGTCATGTGCGAACGACCAGCTGCATAGGGCATTTGCAAACTGTGCGGCACACATTGCGCCCCTCACCTGAGCGCCTGCGCCCCGCAGTGCTGCTATCACATAATTGCATGCCTGACTGACTCGTAAACATGCCGTCGTTTCTGTCATGGTGCAGGGTTTGCAGCCGCATCTTGGTGCTGTACGTCCATCTGAACAGACTGGCCTTCAGGCTGCCGTGCTGCCTGCGGCAGCGTCGAGCGGAGCCCAAGGTTGTGCAGAAGCTCTGCAATTCGTGAGATGCCTCGACCGCAGCGACATTAGATGCTGCTGTGGATGATGTACTGCATGCATGGCGGCTGAAACAGGACATCAAGCGCAGCGTTGATTGTTCGCACAGTGTAAAGATGTGCTCGAGCTGGACAGCCACGTTGTAGGCGCTCTACTCAGCGCCGAGCCCTCCAATGGTCCTTCTTGGACCTTGAAATGGCGAAAATTCAGCGCGACTCTAGCCACGGTCGCAGTTGTTCCGTCGATGATGACCCTTCCACAACCGACAGCAACAAGCTCAACCGCAGCTTCAGCACAACATTGCGCGTGTGTTTTCATGCACGCTTGACAGCTGCGACGATGGAGTTCACGGAACTGTTGCGCTGCTGATCCAACGTGTCGGAAGGACAGAACCCCTCGAGTGTCTGAGGGGGCGCATTATTTGATACGTTCTTGAGTCCGGTCACGCCGAGGATGAGCCTCCGAGCTGAGGCAACAAGCTCTGGCGAGCTCGAATCGGCGAGGCTGTCCCGACGAAGCACTTGGACGCCCGAGGTGCGCTGCCACCATGCTCCTGAATGACATAAATGATCTTCCCCCTCCGTTGCGCTTCCGCGCGGCACGTCGCGAACCCATGAGATACTGGAAAATTGTTCGTTGAATCTTTTCCTCACGCGATTTGGCAGGAAGACGCAAAGCTGACGGTGCTCGTGGCGACCCGTGGGGCCGGCAACTGGAGCACCATCGCACAGGTCGGCTGTGTGCACTGCATGCTTACGATCCACCGCTTTCCTCCTCGGATGGTCGATCTTTCTAGCTTCCATGTTATGCATGCATGGAATCATCATCAGAATCGGACGCGAGGTACTGAGTGTGGCTGAATGCGTCAAACATGCAGATGTTGGGAGACGGTCGCAATGGCAAGAGCTGTCGGCTCAGGCAAGTACTGTAATTTATTTCTATGGTCAGGTGGTCTATATAAATACCGTGCATGCACACCATCACATTCGGTCGCCGTTGCCACAGCGCAGAGTTGCTCGCACATGCATACCGCTGCGAGCTGCTGAGACTTGCACACCTACAGGTGGTACAATCAACTCGATCCAGGGCTGAAGAAGGAGGTCTTCTCCTATGAAGAGGTGAGGGGGTATGTCACCTGAATCAATCGCGGCTTGCAACCTGCATGGATGAGCTAATGATATGTTCTGCTGCATCCAAGCTGCTATGAAACTGTGGAAGGGCCATTGACAAATTTGCAGGAGTGCATCATCGTCGAGAAGCACCAGGAGCTCGGCAACCGCTGGGCGAGCATTGCAAAGTCTCTGCCAGGCCGCACTGACAATGCGATCAAAAATCACTGGAATGGGCATTTGTCGCGCCGGGTTGCGCAAGGCATGTTCTCTGCCAGGTATGCATTTGGCTAATTGCACTTTTCCAGCATGAGCATGTGTCATCCTCTTCAAGTCGGTATAGACCCTGAATGCATCCTTGAGAAAAGTCTTGTGCATCACGTGCCCATTACTACTTCTGCAGGAGCCAGCAGCGGCACAGCAGCAGCGGGCGTGATGCTGCGGCCCAGTGCCATTCTGCACCCATCAGGATGGCACAGCCCGCCTCGCCGCGGCAGCTCGCATGCAGCCAGCAGCGGTGGCAGGACTCGCAGCAGGAATCGCACCATCGGGATCAGGGTCGGGGCCCGCCCAAGCGGGCACTCCGGCGGAAGCAGCGGTCAGTGAGGCGAATGTCGCCACAGGCGCCGACAGCACAAATGCCAGCGCAGCACGGCAGCCCGCAAGCTGACAGCCCGGCGGCAGCAGAGGCAGGGTTCAGCCCAGGCTTCAGGGCTGTACACCGGCGGAGCAGTGGAGCACCCGGCCGGCAGATGGCTCGGATTGGCGACTGGGGCGGCAGTGCCTTTGCGTCAGTTGCCCACCATGCAAAAGGTACTTCCATGTGCAATACCGTTTGCGTCTTGTGTCTCTGCAAGGGCGGGCTGATGCTGCCATGCCCTGGCAGTTGTGCAAAGGACGATGTCTGCCTCAAGTGCACCGTGCGCCCCCACGCTGCAGGCGACCACTCAGCAAAACGGCTGCGACTCCTGGCGGAGGCCAGCCTGCAGCACTGCCTGCTGGCGGCAGCAGCAGCGGCGGCAGAGGAGCAGCAGCAGCAGCAGCAGCAGCAGCAGCAGCAGCAGCAGCAGCAGCAGCAGCAGCAGCAGCAGCCGCACATTCCAGAGTGTGCTGGCGGCCGCCCAAATGACTGGGCCGTGAAGCAGGAGGAGTCGCGCGCAGTTGCCCAGGCTGGCATGATGAAGCAGGCTGCTGCTGATGGTGTACGCATGGCGGAGCCAGAGTGCCTGGTGAGCATGCGTCACTACATGCTTTCGCGGCAACTCAAGTACTGCCTGTCCGCTTACCGTAACACAGGGAGTTCGCTCCAGGACACATCCATGAGGGATTGTTGACGGTGTGGTATTGATGATGCAATGGTGGTGCTGATGTTTGTGTCTGTTGCACTCCCCAGGCTGCAGTGAAGGCGACCACGCGAGCGGCCGAGGATGCACAGCATGCAGACGATGCAGTGGGGGAGTCCACCGGCTGCGGCCCCTGCAATGGGTCGCCGGGGTGCAATGTGTCCAGCAGCAGCATGAGCGCCGAGGAGGTGGGCTGCAGGCCAACAATATCTGCACATCGCAGGATAACACGTCCAAGTGTCTGGAGAGGCATGCTGCTGTGCACTTGCTTGAACACCTGAAACTGACATGCACGAAGCTGCTTTGCATGGCAGCAGGGGACAATAAGGTCAACATCCTCTGATCATAGCGTCCCCCTGATGCTAGCAGCTGCCCACTGAGCTGAGCGGCACCGGCAGTGAAGGTTGTGTTGTTGCAATGTGGCCGCAGGAGGCGCTGGCAGTGGGCAGGGAGCGCCTGCTGGGCACGCAGGACAGCATCCACAGCGCCACCGCAGCCGAGGCGCGCGCCTTTGCCCGCGGCTGGCAACAGGTGGGCTGCTTGGAGGGAGGAAAAACTGTAGTTGTGCAAGGCTCGAAATGCTTGCTGCAGACATGGCGCCACAGGGTGTCTGCTGCTTCTTTCAGAAAACTCAGCGGACGGTAGAGCTGTTGACGTGCTGGCTTTGTATGCCAGCAGGCGTTGGCGACGGTAGCCAACTTCAGCCCGGGCGCACTGGCAGGGCTCGTGGCGAACAGTGTTGCCGCCATTGATAGCAATGTTGTCGGCGCTTGCGCAAGCGACAACATTGGCAGCTGTTCAGCGGTGGCGGCTGAAGATGACACGACTCGGGCAGCGGCTTCGCTGCCACAGCAGCTGCTGCATCAGCTGCTGGAATCAGTGCCGAATGTGCAGCCTTCGCCAGAAGTTGCAGGCGGTGATGAGCACGGCGCAGGTCATACGAAGTGATGTTCTGGCGGGAAGCTTTGCAGGATGATACCTACATATGGATATGTTTTCTGGCATCTATGTACCCACGGGTAGATGTCGATTTCTATGGGTGTGCATGGCCATCCTTATTGCATTGCTTTGATTAAAGGTCACTTCAGTAGCATTGAAGCAGATGTTGCCGTCAGATTTTGTTTGGGCGAAGATAGAAAAGGCAGCAGCAGAGAAGTGTTTGGTGGGGCTCTCCTCTTCCCCACCCTGTACTTTACATTCGTTCGTTTGACATGTCGTTCGTCGTTGACTGAATTGAGAAATACTTCGTGTGCGACGCACAGCTGAGTGGGGCCAACACTGGAAACCAGAGCTGATGTGAACCCTCATTTGATACCGGTTCGGACGAACCAAAATCCAAGGACAACCAAACCAGAGGCTCTGATTGATAGGTATGTTTTGTAATGCCCCAGCGTGGCAGCACACCCCCTTGACACGCTGCTACGCCTGATATGCTGCAGAAACTCAATTACCTGTTGGCAGCAGTTGCCAACTGCTGAGACGCCAGTTGCTGTATCACATCCCAGCCCGCCCTACCAACACTGCCGATTGTCCTGCCAATCACCTCACAAACAGACTGACACGTGATCCTGCTCCTCTGCTGCCTGTGAGAGAATGGCCATACTGACGGTGGCACATGCTGAGATGTTACCTTCAAACGAAATCACCAGCGGCACAGCCCTGTGCCGTTGTTCTGAAGTTGCTTCCTGGAGTGTCGCCAATGGCTGCCCCAGCCCCGAAAAATTGCCCACCCTGATCCCAATGGCTGCACCGCCCCATGCGGGTGCTGCTACTGCTGCTGTGTTCTTCATTGTCGTGCCCCATTCCCGAACATGTCCTTCGCAATTTCTTTGCTGCGGTTGCCGCTGTGTTGCCGCTGGCATCAAATCGCAGCTACGACGCCGCCACATGGCCACCCTGTTGCCATGGCGGCGAATCAGCTGAGGAATTGCACTTGCTGCGCAGATGATTGCTGCCCATGTTCTGCTGCCAGTTGCAGCTCGTTATCGCCGACGTTTCATGCGGCCAGCCCCGGCGTTGGTTGGCAATAGCTGCTTTGCAGGCAGGCCCCATCACGCTGGAGGCGGTGGGTGGCGTCAAGTCAGCCTCGACAGGCCTGCCGCCGGCTGCTGAACAGAAGCCCTCAGGCCGCCAGTGATCCTTGGTGGTGGCTGGCCTCGCACAGGCTGGAGGGGCGATGTGCGGCAACTGTGACGGCGTCTGGCCAACATTGCCATGGCAGTCAAGCCACCAGCGTCCAGGCGGACCCTCACAGGTTAAAGGTGTGGCTGGCGGCGTCGGCATAGCCGCCGGTGCCCGCGGCTGACAGGCCCTGGGGCCCGGCAGACGGCAGGCCACCGAAGCCGCCGCCAGTCTCCAGCTCGGCCGGCAGCTTGAACGCATCCAGCGGGCTGGACGGCTTGCTGATGTTGCTGCCGAGATTGTTGGTGGGCGCTTTGGTGGCCGCCGCCTCGCCGCTCATGCCGCAGGGCTTCGTGATGTTATTGTTGCCCTCGGTTCCGCCGCCGGCGGTGCCATTTGCGACATCGTGGTTCTCGCCACTGCCATTGCCTTTGCCGCTCTTAGTGTTGGCGCCGCCATTGCGGTGGGGCAGCAGGTTCCACTTGGAGACATCGCCAAAGGGGCCGTTTGTGCCGCTGCCGGCAAGTGTGTTGGCCGTCTCTGCGGGCACCGGCCCCTCTGGGGTCGCCCACTGATCGGCGATGCGGGCCGCATCCAAGCCTGTGAGCATCAGAGGAGACGCTGTCCCTCAAAACTCGCCTGCGGGCAGACCGTCATGTGAAGGTTCAAAATCGCAACGATATACTCTCAGCATCCAGAGAGCTCTCAGCATCCAGAGAGCAAGGCGTGCTGGTTGCCACAGCAATGCGGATCTGCAGAATGGAGGAGCGATGACAGGTGCTAGTGGCACACACACAACAGGGCGCAGACTGACAGTCACCTGTCATGCCGGCCTTGCTGAGGAGGTCCGCAGCATTGCCATACAGGTCAGCGACATCGACGCCGGATGCCGGAGTACCACTGCCGTTCTGCGGCAATGTGCGCTGGCCCTGTAGGAAGCGCAGTGCGGCATCGTTCTGGTTGAAGCCCTGCAGGCCCAGGACATGGACACATCTAAGCTGTTGCCCTCCTCCAGCTGAGCCTCCAGACCGTGATACACAGGTAGATCTTTTCAATCATCTCTAGGGGGTGCTCCAGCAGGGCTTGCAGGCAAGCCAGGCATGTGCACGCAGGTTGCTCAGGACAGATTGATGCCATTGGTCATCAGATCGTACTGCACTCACATTGGCAGGCACTGGCTGCGGGCGGCTGACTGCCGCCGCCGCGGCCTTGACGGTGCCCCACAGCAGGCTGTTGTTGTCGGGGCCGCCCCCGCCATTCCCGCCGCCGCCGAGCGCGCTGCCCTCGCCGGGGTACCGCGGCTGCGGCGACACGACACGCGCGTCGAAGGAGCCGTGCGCCGACGCGGCGGCGTCGCCGAACGCCGCCGTGCGCTGCAGCGCGAAGGGCAGGCCCCACGGCTGCTGCGCCGCCAGCTGGCCCAGGGGATCCGACACCGGCGGGGCCCGGAACCCGGCGGTCGCCTGCAGCGCCGCCGCCGCAGCCGCACTGGCATTGCCATTCAGGCCGCCGCCACTGAGGCCATTGAGGCCGCCCAGGCCGCTGCCCAGGCCACCGCCAAACTGCATGTTCGAGCCGCCGAAGCTCAGGCCGCCGCCGCCGCCGGACCCGCCGGGCGTGGGCAGGCTGAAGGCGCGGGCGCCGTACTGCGCGCTGCTGCGGGCGTGCTGCTGCAGGTTATCCAGGTCGGTGGAGCCCTTGGACTCCATGCGCTGCGGCATCGCCGCCTGCGCCGCCTGCACAGCAGGCAAGATCGCACGATCTCACATGTGCGCGCGAATGGCATACACAGAAGCTGGGCTCAATCAGCAGACTGCACATTCTGCTACACAGATGCACTGCACTGCGCTTCAGTGAAGAGACGCTGCAACTGCAGAATGAGACACATGAGCGGCTCCAACCTGCAGGAGGGAGGGGTCATAGTGCCCCATGCCGTGATCGCCCTGCTGCGCGACGCCGAACGGCTGGAAGCGCGGCAGCGGCTCGGAGGCCTGTCGCTCCATGCCGGCAGACTCCGGGCGCAGGTGCGACCACGCATGCGCGTACGCCGTCTGGAACTGCAGCGAGGACTGGTAGTCCGCATAGCTGGGCTGCGGAAATTGCAAGATGTATGCATCAGCAAGTGGTTGCACCGCATGGCAATCAGCAAGTGGTTTACATAAGTCGAGGCAATGTCCCGCAGCGCAGGATGCACCGCATGGCCTACATGCCCCTGACGGGATACTGCAGCCTGCAAGCTGCTCAATCACCTCAGGTTGGCCGTTGAAGCCCAGCTTGCCGCTGAATCGGGATGGCTGTCGCTGCTGGGCTCCCCTGCAGAGCGCCAGCGGCGCGAGTTAATCGGCGCACATCCATGAAGGCTCTCGTGCATTGTCTTCACATGCGTCGCCTGTTCGGGAATGCATGCAGCATTGCAGGCGCAACAAGCACCGCGGCTTGCGCTAGATCGGTCGCATGCGGCCGTGGCCGGCTGCAGTACGTGTGCTGGTAGGCAGGGGCGTCTTGGGGAAGCTGGCGACGGTCACTAGGGCGCTCACCGGGAGGGCGAGCCCGCGTCGCCGTTCCAGAAGGTGCCGGAGCTGCTGGCAGACGACATGCGGGGCATGCTGCCGGAGGAGTGGCGCCGGCCGATGCCCAGACCCAAGTCGCCTCCCGACTGGCTCCGCATCTGTGGCGGTCCACAGGGGCGCGTCAGGCGGGCCTGGGGACCGTGTGCACTCGCCGTCATCGATCAGAGGGCGACTCGATGCACAAGACCATCGCATTAGCAATCGATCAGTGCCAGCCGTGCGTGCAGCCAGCCTCCAACGGCGGAACAGCTGTCCGGGCTGACCTGCGACTTGAGCCTCTTGGCGGCCTGCCGCGGCGCCGACCGTCCGGCCACGCAGCCGATGTGGTGCTTGCCCGGCTGCAGGGCCTCCATGCATTTGGGGCAGTGGCTCAGCTCCTTGCCGTGGCCGCGCTCCCGGCCCGACCCCCTGACGTCAGGGCTTGCACGGCAGTGGACCTGTTGGCGAGCACGAGCAGCGGCATGCACGTCACCACTCTTCCAAGGACACACAGCATCCAGAGCATCAGTGCTGCAAGAGACAGCAGGCAATTCTGGGTCAGTCTGAGCCACACAGCGCAGCTGTTGGCCTTTGACTCACCTTCAAGCGCCAGAGCTCAGCGAACGTCCTTTTGCACCCTGCAAGCGAGCATTGACACACGTGGGTGAGGTTGATGAGCAGTGTCGTGCTGTGTGCAAGCTGACCACCCGCGGACCCGCCCTCGCAGCCACGCACGCGTAGCCTTGCCGTTCGAGAGGCCACACGGCTACTACTGGGCGCGACGCCGCACGCGCAGTCGCGCACTCAGCGCCACAGCAACGTTCAGCGGACTCGGGCGCCGTGCGAGGTGCCACAACGTCAGGCCATCCGAGGGTTGGAGGCTCGGAGCCGTACTGAACCAGCCTGTCCGGAGGCGCATATCTTCCATTTCACAGCTGGCACAGCTCGCAAAAACTCATACCGGCGCTCGGCTGCCCGCAACGCTCAACAGGAGGCCGAGACGGGTGACGGCACCGCCAGCTGTGCTCTGGCGAGTCACCTTTATGCCCAGCAGACCACACCACCAGACTATGCCATTTCCAACCACACCCGGATCCACCGTGGCCGCGCTCGCTGTGACGGGGTGTCAAGAGTGCGACGGTGACGGATGTGCAGGCATTGGATGCTCACCTGGCTCTGGGCAGCTGTAGCGCGACGAAGCGACGTCCTCAGCCTCCCCGCTGCTTGCGCTGCTGGAGCGCTTCTTGCTGGATCGCGGGCGCAGGCTGACGCCGTTGGCAAAGGGCGTGTCGTCTGCCTCCGCCATGGCTGGCCGTCGGGCGCTCAAGATCCCACGGAGACAACGACTCCCAGGGCGTTTGCAGGTCAGGCCTGCGTGCTGTTATAGCCAGCTGCGCTGCGGCCGGCCCTCATGCTGTGCTGGGGACCCTCTTGATGATGCAGGGTGCGGGGCTGCACTGTGAGTGCACTGTGTCCCGGGAGCCGCAAGGTTTCGCAGTGCAAGACACGTGCCCATTGTAGAACGGGTTTCCCTGATGATCACGAAGGCCGAGGTGACATAAGGACAAGTTCTTCACGTGTGGAGCAACTTCATCGACTGGCTGCTCCGGTACAGAGTCCAACACTGATGGCTGTCATGTGCATGCGTGCCGTCAGCGCACATTCGTGAACCACCGATGCGCAAGGCCGATTGGCGTACGCAGCACTGGCACGCTGTCCAACAGCGGTCGTGTCGTCTGCGCCAGAATGCCCCAAACCTGCGCCGGCATGTGGAAGTCGTGCTTCAATTGCATCCATTCAGCTGTGGCTTTGTGAATATGGCGTCCTGTCATTGCAGCACGTCAGACGTCAAAGCAGCAACATGGCAAAGCTGATGACACGTTTGGTCAGGAAGGCCAAACAGAGGTTGGTGATGCCCAAGGGCTTGTACCTGGCGATGGTAAGCAGCACAGTCTGGTGTGTGGTACCGGGTCCGCAGAATCTGCCTGGAAGCAGCAGTGTCAGGCAGTGTCAGCAAGTCAGCGATGAATGCATCGGGGTGAAGCCGCCATGACGAGCTGAGAATGCAGTCATGCCCGCTTGTGCTACACAAGCAAACCGTAGCTGTGAGGCTGCAGCCGCAAGCGTAAAACTGGAAAATCGGGAAACTCTGGAGACATGGTTGTTACCAATACAGGATGGCGAGCATGATGTTGCGGTCCCGCGTAAGTAGGTTGAGCAGCGTCAGGAAGCCCAGGCCCACCTCAGCGCCCGCATTGTACAACTGTGCATCGCTGCCAGATGCACCAGATAGCATGTTGATAAACATGTTGTTCAATGTGTGACATGGAGCATGTAGCATGTGGCAGACGCTGCCAGATAACAAAGACAAGCATAC
Source organism: Tetratostichococcus sp. P1 (assembly GCA_036584455.1). NCBI lineage: Eukaryota > Viridiplantae > Chlorophyta > Trebouxiophyceae > Prasiolales > Stichococcaceae > Tetratostichococcus > Tetratostichococcus sp. P1. The sequence goes on from BTPI01000007.1 coordinate 1,501,215, forward strand.
AGACAAGATGTTTGGTCTGCTCACCGCTGCTTGTCAGCCAGGCGGGCGTGTGCGGGCTGCCCGTACCGCTGCCACAGCGCGGCGTTGCCAAAGTGCGACGACGCATAAGCAAATGCGTGATACACTGCCAGCACCACCGTCGGGATGCACACCAGCAGCATCGGCCTGGGTTTGCAGCAAGCTGAAGTTGGCACCCCTTGCTGCGTGCTCAGGACTTCACAGGCGGTGCAGGGCTGACAGGCTGCAAGCTGTGGTGCTTACCTGGCCCCTGCAAAAGCGCCACAAATGATGGCATACTGCAGGTCGGTCGTCTGCAAACACCGCGGAGATGGTATCTGTCAAAAGTGATGGTTTTGTGTTATGGAATCTGCATGTGCATGTGGAACAGCAATGCGTCCGCATCAAGCAACATCTTGACCACTCACCGCAGCGGCCTGCACGAACCAGGACTTCAGAGCCGCTGGGAAAGGCTTCAGCCGGGGTGCCCCAATGCGGAGGCCGACCTGCAGAGCACAACTTCGTATATGAAACCCACTAAATTGTACTGCGCTTTCACACCTTCTTGCACGTTGCGTTGTTGAACCGCAGGACCCACGCAGTGTGCCGCACACCTTCATAAAGTAGGAGATGACTGCGACCAGCTGAAATTGTCCATACGAAGCCCGTGACAGGGTTCGATTGAGTGGCTGCAGATACAAGATGAACCTGCGCAGGAGCATGTCAGCAGTCGGTCACCTGCAATGCATATGCCCAGAGGTCGTGTCTGTCGCTGACCAGGGCAACGCTCACTGCCATGGCGCAAGACTCCAACAAGCTGCCAGACAGGTGCTGAGGACAAGCGCGCACAGAGCGATGAGCAGGAGGTGCTGCACGAACAGCACGCGCTCGAGGCCGCCGCCCTGCCGCAGCGCGGCCTGCAGCCTGGCGCCGAAGCCGCCGCCTGTGAACGCCTGCGGCCGAGGCGCTGCTGACGGCCTCGGCTCATTCGCAGCACCTCCCCTGGGCTCTGTGTTGCAGTCACCATCATCAATTGTTTGATGTGACCGCAAGGCACCACATACTTTCGATGAAACCCTGAGGCAGCTGCCACATATGTCTGTGCATGCACGACGCTTCTAACACCCGACGATACACCGAGGTGACACTCTGCTCACCTGTGACGGAAGGCTCCGGCGCCGGTGCCGCTGCTGCTGCTGGTCGCGACGCTGAGGCAGCCCCACTTCCGATGCTGGCAGCGTCGAATGCGGGATCCTGCTCGCAGGTCCATGGGCTGATGTAACAAGCTATACTGGCAAACACTGGGCATGATGATCGTCACCATGCCGGGCAAACCATGCGCTTGAGCGCAGACTCACAATCTCGCGCGAGTACCACTTGGCCTTCGCCTTCTCCAGTAGTCGTGGATTTGGGACCTCCAGGTTCCTATTAAATGCTTGCCATTGAGCATCGCCGTCCCAGTCGAACCTCCTACGACATGCGGCACCACCGTGGGGTTGCGCATGACAAGGTGCAAAGCGTTGCAGCCACAGTAGCACTGACATGCACATGCAAAGCAGAACGCTCATCCACACTGATCGCTTGAACGCTTGCATTTGCTTTTTGCCTCGCCTGAAACCTTCCATTTCCCAAGCTTTGTGGTGTGGCTTCAGGTGGAACAGGCTATCTGAACTGCGCGGTGCGGTCCTCAGCAATCCAAAACGTCTTGCAAACGCATGCACTGTGCTTGTGTGTGCATCGGAAGCTCTTACCGAAAGCCAGTCACTTGTCTTGGAGAAGCCCTGCAGGGGAAGAAGCTCAGGTAAAAGCCATACTAGGCAAGCCTCCGCACTGCTGACACTTTCCTATTGCTCAGAACCTGTGCCAAACAGCCGGGTGTGCCTAGAAGCAGAGCCCGATCCGCACATCGGCCGCTGCACGCGGAGGATCTGCAGGTCAGGTGACGGGAGCCTGGCGTGTTTCGCAATTCAGCCTATTGGCGTGCAGATCGCCAGAACCTGTCTCCAGACATCAGCATCCACTCAAGCGCGACTGGAGCAGGCAGCTCCTAATCGTCCGATGACCTCGGGTCTCGCAAGCATTCAGCAAGTGCGCACAAGAGCCAACCTGCCCATGCCGGCCGAGCCAAGTCCTGACACGCTGATCTGCACGTACATCGCGCATTGTGCGTCATAAAATCGTTGCTAGCAGTGCAGCTGCACTAGCTCGGCGCTGACCATCTGCAGAAGTTCATTTGCCGCAAGGGAAAGGAGCTGGATGTGCCGCTGGAGGAGCCTGCGATGCCCACCCCAACCTGGAAAGCCTTGGCACACTCGGACAGCACAGCCAGCATCGAGGCGGACGAGCACATCGTGGCTGACCGCGTGGACAGGTGCCCCCTTGCCCTGCGGCATTTTATTAGTGCGGTTTTGCAGGCTGCCCAGCCTTTGCCGAGGGCACACCCGAGCTGTCGTCAACGCCTGTCAACTTCTCGCAGTGTGGCGCTCGCCCACATGCGGCTGGACAAGCTCAACAAAGCCAACGACAGCCTTGCTGTGGCACGCAAGCGGCTCAGCGGCATCAACAGCCAGGACACAGGCAGCCAGGGCTCAGGTCTGTCACGCTGCATACTGCTGCCCTGCTTGCGAGGTTCTGGCAATCGGACATGCTGTCTGCAGCTGCTCCAGCGCTGCTCGCTCCAGCAGCGATGCCGTCGGGCTCTGCAAATGCTGACCCTGCGCTTCGGTGCCGTCCCAATGCCAGGGTCAATGCTGGCAGCTGAAAGCGGCAGTCCACATGGCGTCAGCCGAGTGGGAGGGGACCCTGAGGCCTCCAGCCCAGAGCCCGCGAGCCCAGAACCCGCGGCGTCAGCCAAGAAGAGCCCGCCGGCCATCTCCTCAGGTGCAGCTTCCTCTACTATGCAACGACCATGCATGCCTGCTGCACGCACCAGCAGGCTCGTCCTGCAAACTCAACGACCCTCTCGACTTGCAGGCTTGAAGAAACTGGGGGGCGTCTTCAGAAAGGGTCTGCACCTGGGCAAGGACAGCCCGTCGGCAAAGTCGCAGGACCTGCCACGGGATAGTGCAGGCTCAGAGGGCGTGGCGCTCGGGGAACGTGACTTCCACCGCAAGAGCTCCTCCGAGAAGGCAGTTAGATTCTCGATGGACGACAAACGGGAGATTGTGGAGTAATGCATGTGCGACACCTGCCGCCCTTCTGGGTAGCAGCACATGCGCTGTCAACTGTCGGAACATCAGCGGCGCTGCAGAATTTCTGGAGTGAATTTCATACTGTCGCTGACCACCTCTGGGGTTTCATCCTTCTGCAATGGTCAGGTTCCAAAAGCGAGGCTGTCTTTATGACAAGGGTTTGCAGAGAATTGAACAGACTACTTTCTTTGGCCCTCTGATGCGTCATCTGAAAGATGACCTGAGTCATTTCGAAGGCCAGGCAATTGGCGGCCAAGGATCAGCAGTCCCTGAATCAATCCAGAATACCTGAAAGAGCAGTGGTGGGAGCAGCGTGCTTGACACAACGGACTACGTTGTATTGTGGTGTCCCTTCAGGCGCTGCACCTGGGAGCCTAAATTATTTCCGATGTCGTGCAGGCCACTCGTGTGGAGCCTCGACCTAATTTTGAAGGAGGAGAGTGGTATCAGTGACGCGAGTAGAGTGGTGTCAGTGTATGTTGCACAAATGCAAGTCAGATGGTGAAGTGTAGATCTTGCTTACGTCCTTCAACCCTACATCGTTCTCTGATCTGACAACAACCGCATGATGCTGCACCACACACTCTCCTGCTACACCACCTGGTGTGTGCAGAACTGTGGGACAGCTGGCTCAGCAGTAGGGGTCCCCGCTTTGCATGGTGCTGTGCGAGCCCGGCCAACTGGGCATTGCCACCATCTGCACAGCGGCAGTTGCGCACAAGCATGAGCAGACAGATTCGAACAAGAAGGAAACAGGCCAAACACGCAGGTGATCATGTTGAGACCAGCACGTGGTGGCGTGCGTGACTCACGCGCAAGCCGCCAATCAATGCTTGCACAGGCGCGACCATGTCGTGTGCATTCCTCCCGATGCCCCCACCTTCCCCTGGCGCCCGCCTGTGCAACACCACAGCCAAACCAGTGCAGAGACCAGTGTGGACTGTGTTTGATGTGGCACTGCTGCTACCCCTGCACAGCTGACGGCAGCAATGCGACTGGCTGCCATTGCTGACGCACCCGGCATGAGGCACCCTGTCCTCTTCGGAGGTAGCCATTGAGTGCAATGTGCCTCGTCACCGCGCAAGCCTGCAGCCAGCACACCAAGTGTCATGGAGCTTTTCGAAATTGCAGTTTGGTGCGAATGTGTGCGTGCTCTCAACTGCTGGCAGCATACACTCATGGCCACCAGCCGCATAGCAAGCACACATGGCAGTGACCGATGAACAGACTGTGGCAACGTTCTGTGGTAAACGACAAACGAGCAGTGTATGACTCACGGCTGCATGTCAGCGCGTCACACGATGGAGTAGCGGCCGGGGGCAACGCCGCCGGCGCCGGCCTCCCGCCGCATCGCGCGCTCCGTGGAGTCCTCCAGTATGCGCTTGATCTCCGCCTTGGCCGCCTTGACAGACGACTCCGTTGGTCCCTGTGCACACATTGGGAACACACAGCATGAGCCTCTCAGATTCCTGGAGTCATGGCTCGCCGGGTCACAGACATCAGCTGAATGATGCGAGCACAACACGACGTCTGAACATGTCAGGTTTCAGCTGCAATAGCTACGATGCAAGGCGCACCTGGATGAGGAGGCCCAGCTTGCGCTCGCCCTCGGGGACCTTCTGGCCAGGGGGGATGAAGATGCCGCGCGTGACGACCGCGGCGCCCGTCTGCTCCGTGATGTCCGCCATCGTCTCCCGGTGCGTGATCTGCGCGGGGCACAACAGCAGCAGCACTGGTCAGTGCGACGTTGCCATCAATCAAACACCCTCCAAGAGCAGAACATCAGGTGACGACCTCAACTCTGCAGAACAAGAAACTCCGTGAAGCAGCAGCAGTGGTGTCAGACAACTACTGGAGGGTGTCCATCGATTTGGACCACCAACAGACTGCCTGCCAAGCCTGAAGGCATGTGTGTTGCAGATGCAAGACCAGGCTCTGCCAAAAAGATCACCAGATGACATTAAATTTTCTTGCTGTTCTGCAGCCTGGGGTGGGGCCAGTCTGAGGCCGAACTCAACCTGCACCTCAGGAGCGCAGTCTAGCAGAACAGAACAATATGGTTGTCAAAACACCCAGGGCTCGCCAGCGAAACAACGCGCCCCTTGTGGCGAGCGCGCTGAGGGAAGTCGTTGATCTCCAAGTCCGCCTCGTTGTATGGCGCCCGGATGTAGTGCGAGTGCCTGCCCCCCCGACAACCTGGCAGACAGCCCTGCAGCAGGGGGCCCCACCTTCCAGCGCGCGTGCTGCGGGAAGTCGTTGATCTCCAGGTCGGCCTCGTAGTGCGGCAGCGTGGGGTCGAATACGCCCTTGGCCTGCGGGTTGGCGGCCAGTAGCGCCGCCCGCTGCGCCGCCGCCGCCGCGCTGTCGGGGCCCGTCGCCGGCGCCGCCGCCGCCGCAGCCGCCGCCGGCGCAAAGCTCATGCCCGCCTGTGGCAAAACAGTGCATCTTTCCATCAGACAGTGTATGAGCATCACGAGCAGAAAAAGTACGTCGAAACGTATTGTGCCGCGGCGCCAGGGGTCGTGGCATGTGTTGCTGGCATCGCCGCCGCTGCTGGCGCAAAGCTCATGCGCGCTTCTATTGAGGCAGAGCACCGGGCTGAAGTGACTGCAATTGCGCTTGCAAGACTGGCGCCAGAAGCAGCATGAGTAGCAGGCTATGTAGGTTATCCATGTTGTCCCCGCACCTGTGCTGCCAGCTTCTGTGCGGCGGCCTGCGCCGCGGCGATGAGCGGGTTGATCGCCGGCGCGGGGGCTGCCGGCTTGGACGACGGCGGCGGGGCGGCACCGCCCGCCACCATGGGCACCACCTTCCTGATGCCGCCCGCCAGCTGCACCACCTGCTCATGGCAAGGCAACGAAGCAAGTGTAACGACTTCCGAGAGTTTTGGGAACCACCTCGCTTTAGTTTGCAAACTTGCATGCTAAGTAGTGAGGGTTTGGTCCTCTGCTGAATGCATCATTGGGCCTGCGACACTAATGGGCATTTGGACAATGCACAGCACATACACGGCAGCACTGCAGCAGGCTGGCGGGCACCCACCGTGGTCTGGTCCGACAGCTTCGCCGCCAGCGCCTGGGCGCGCTCGATCTGTGCCCGCACCTGGGGCAGTGCATGAATTCGAATTCAGTGTCGACGACCCTTACATTATGTACCCATTCTGTATCCATTGATTCCACAAGCACACTCGTGATGATGACACCTTTCTCACAGGTACAAACCCAATCGCACAGCTGCAGGAAGCGGCACTGCAGTGTCACCTCGGGCGTTGCTGCAGCAAGATTCGCAGCAGCCGCCGCCGCTGCCTCTCGCTCCTCTGCCGTGGTGGGCGCCGACTGCCCAGGCAGCGGCGGCCCCTGCTGCTGATGCTGCTGCTGCTGCTCCGCTGTGAGGGGCTTATCCTCATCATCGGAGTCGTGCTGCTCCACGATGCCGTACTCCTTGATGAGGCCCTGCAGTGACAAGGAGACAATCGTTGGTGAGCAGCCGTTGTTGGCATGGTTCTGACTCCAAAAACCGCGACCTCCTGTCGTGGAGTGCGGCAGACTCAGGTCAACTTGCAGAAGTGACACTTACTGTCTGCAAAATACTGCTGGTTGTGGACAGCCTGAACAGCCGGGAGGTGCATGACACACCTTGCGCTCGGCCTTGTGCTCCTGCTCCTCAGCGGCGTCAAACTTGAAGCCGGAGCCGCCAAACCCTGAGCCGTGCGCCTGCGCAGTGCCTGCCTTGCGCTTGGTGTTGAAGCCCTCTGCCAGAGCCTCCAAGTCCTGCAGACCATGTGTGGCTCCAGCTCGGTATCGTTACTCATCAGAGATTGGAAACGTATTTGCCTGCTTGGAATGGGTCGCAGCTGCAGCTTGCACCATGCGTTGGACACCGTGACAGAGCACTGCTTTGGCGCATCACGCCACCCAACACCAGCGCTGCAGCATCGCCATGAATAGGTTCAACTGATGAGGACGTCCATTGCTGCAGGCATGACGCACACACCTTGGGCACTGGGGCGCCAGACTCCTTGAGGGCCTTCACCAGGTCCGGCGCGTAGCGGTCTTCGGACGGCGAGATGAAGGTGATGGCGGTGCCCTTCGCGCCGGCGCGGCCTGTGCGCCCCACCCTGTGCACATAGTCCTCGTGGTGGTTTGGCACATCGTAGTTCACCACCAGCACCTGCAGGGCGTGACGAAGATGATGGGTACATTGGTGGCAACATAGTACAACATTGCTCAGGAGCAACATGTGTATGCTATGCAGGGAACATGGCATTTTTCGATCGCTACATAGTGATACAGCGTGGCTCGAGCTTGCCCAAGGGATATAAATCACACCAGGTCCTTGACGTCCAAGCCACGGGCGGCGACCGAGGTGGCGACCAGCACATTGCAGACATTGGACTTGAAGTCCGAGATGGTGGACTCGCGATCGCTCTGGTCCTTGCCGCCATGCAGCGACAGACAAGGGTAGCCGCTCTGCGTGCAGCACAATGGCGTCTCAGCATTGAGCATCGCAGAGTAGCATGAAACCATAACGACAGACTTATAAGTGGCATGGGCTGCTGACAGTTGAGAAGTTCGCCCCCCCAGAGAGCACGGGCACGAAGATACTGATGATGTCCACTGCGCGCTTAAGCAAGCCATGCGCGAGCAGATGCGCACCTTCAGCAGGTCGCGGAAGAGGCTATCGCACTTCTCCTGGCTCTGCACAAAGATCAGCACCTTGCCCTTCTCGTACCATAGCCCCAGCACCTGCGCGGTGGTAGCATGTGTCGATGCCATCACATATCTTGAGTCTCGGCTGAGAAATGTAACCCCTTCTGCACAGAGGCCCTGGCTGCCAGTGGACCTGAAGCTTCCATACGGCATGGACAATCAGCGCCACCCCTGCGCACATCTGTGCGCCGCGAAGAGGTGAAGGAGTGGCCTCACCCAGCAAATCTGTTTCATGTGCACGTGTGCATCCTACAGACCATCATCAGTTGCATCGCGTCTGACTAATGCGCACCTCCAGGAGGCGCAGGAAGCGGTCATCCTCCTCCCGAATCTCCACCAGCTGCGTGATGTCAGCATTCACGGTGGAGCGGCCGCCCACCTGAATCTCCACCGGCGCCTGCAGCACCGTGCGCGCCAGCGTCTCCACCTGCAGCCCAAACAACTACACTTGCGCTCGCAGAATGCTGCTACTGAGCCATCCTTTATCATGCAGCATATGGTCGCTGAGAAGTTTGAAGCATTTTCATGCAAATTGGACTGTGTAGAATGCTCCACGCATGCAAATGCTTGCAGCTGGCAGAACTCAGGTAACCCCAATTCCTGCCGCACAAACGAGTCACATGAACATGCCTGGCGTGGGAAGGTTGCGGAGAACATGACAGTCTGGCGGTCCGGGCGGATGTTGTTGACGATACGGTTGATCTGCGGCTCGAACCCCATGTCGAACATCCGATCCGCCTCATCCAGCACCTGCACCGACAAACAGTGTTGCGGATCCAGACAGGAGAAATGACGATTCTTCTCAAGCCGACAGGGGCATGCAGCACATGAACAATGGGCAGGGCGACCCGTTTAAGAAGCAGATGCGGAGTGTGCAAGCTTCGGCACTCACCAGATATGTGACACGGCGCAAGTTGGTGATTTTGCCGGCAGAGGTGACCAGGATGTCGATCATGCGGCCCGGCGTGCACACCACCACCTCTGTGCCGCGCTTCAGCTCCGTGATCTGCATGGGCAACCAAGGTCGTAAGCACAGCATCATTGCTGATAGTCACCTTCGACCACAAGTATGGTTACAAGAGACTACCACTGTTGCCCTGACAAGGCCATTGGCAGGCGCCCATCCCCAGTGGGAGACATGATCGTGATGCTGTGCACAACAAGTAGTGTCGAGATGAACGGTACGAAGCGAGCGGCAGATGAGAGTAGTGCGGCACACCTGGTTGGCGACGCCGGAGCCGCCATAGACGCAGGTGCAGGTCAGGCCCAGCGGCTTGGTGAAGCGGCGCGTCTCCTTGCCGATCTGCTGCACCAGCTCCCGCGTTGGCGCCATGATCAGGGCAATTGGGCCGTCACCCTGCAGCACAGTATGCACGAGCACATAAAAGCGTCTCGGGACAATACCTGAGATCCTGTGTTGGCACATCAGAGCCGGCCAACAACGCAGAACGCCATTTTGACTGCACAGTGCTTCTCAACGGCCTGTCAGCTCTCGGAGCACGACTGCATCCTCAGAGGATGGCAGCCGTTGCCACTAAAGCTCACCTGGCCAAGAGGTGGCTGGTCCTTGATGTGGCGCAGCATTGGCAGCACAAAGGCCAGGGTCTTGCCGCTGCCGGTCTTTGCGACGCCGATGCAGTCACGCCCGCTCATGATGATGGGCAGTGCCTGGGCCTGCATTTTACAACAGGCATCGCTGTGGGCAACTCAAGTAAGAACTCAGTGGGCTTGAGACACTGGACGTGACCACAGCAGGCTGACCAACAGACTTGATGGTGGTCAGACGTTCGACTGCTGAGCCTGTCGCCAACGTAAACTGTAGGACTGTCTAATCCACAGGCAGCAGCAGGGCTGCAGGCATTCATCCTACCTGAATGGGCATCGGCTCTGTCATGCCCGCCTTGCAAAGCGTGTCGATGATGCGGCTGCTGAGCCCGCACTGGTTCCAGTTGCGCACAGGCCGCGGCACATTCTTGCCGCGAACCTGCATCCATTGCAATGAAAGCGTCGGTGTCATGCATCCTACATGTGCATCCACGACTACCACAGGAATGCTGCCCTCAAAGCAGGAGCAACGATGCGTCAGCTGGCCACCCTGGTCGTGGTTGTGATTGCTCAGCAGCCTGTGAGGGTTTGCACACCAGCAGCTGCATGCCATGCCAGAACACATGCCTAGCGTACCTTGATGCCGTCCAGTTCCTTGCGGCGGTCGGCCACCTGCTGCTCGGTCATGCGTGCCAGCTCCGGCACCTCGATGTAGAAGTTGCGGCGGAAGGGCAGGTAGTCGATCTTGGAGTGGTCCGCCGGCCCCAGCCGGTCGCCCTTGCTGAGCTTGCCCGCCTGCACGTTGCGCGCCCACGCCTGCACAACAGCACACCAGGGTCAGCAGGTGATATCCACAAGGGCGCCTCATACCAGAGTGTCTGCTCGTTAGGCTGCTTGCAGGCACCATCACGACAAAAGCCATGGCACAGCCTTGCTAGCAGCCATGCAGCATGGTCGCCGAAACATTGTATCTCATGTGATGCAGTGCATGCAGCACGGACAAAGCCTCACCTCGTCGTCCTCATCTGAGGAGTCCTTCTCATCCTCATCCGAAGACTCGTCGGACTCATAATACCGCCTCGGCCGCCGCAGCTTGGCGGCGCCTGCTGCTGGTGCCGTCGGCCCGGCCTGCCCATTTGCCGTCGGCTCCATCTTGACGACTGCTGCCGCTGCTGGGGGACCCGCATCTGCTGCAGATACTAATGCTGCAGGTGCTGCCGCCGCTGCTGGCGCCGTGGCAGCCGCCGGCAGGCCAGCCATGAAAGCGTCCAGGGGATCGACCTCGTCCTCCCCTTCTGCATCCATTGGCTCTGACTGCTGCTGCGTCGCCGCCTGTGCCGCAGCCGCGCTGTCGTTCTCCGCCATGAAGGCATCCAGGGGATCCACCTCTTCGTCATCTGCCCCATTGGCCGCCAGCGGCGGCAGGCACCCGGGCGGCGGCTTTGTCGCCGACGCAGCCGCTTCCGCTGCTGCAGGGCCGCCGTCCGCCGCCGCCGGCTGGTCCTCATCATCGTCATCGTCCTCGAACGACCACTTCTTGGCGGCGGGCTGGATTTCCGCAGCGGCGGCCTCAGCGGCGGCGGCCTTCTGGCGCTGCAGCTTCTGCCACGCCTCGGCGCGCTTGCGCTGCTTTTCGGCATTGGCCTCCAGCTGCTTGGCCTCCGCCTCGCGGGCGGCATCATCCCGGGCGGTGGCCGCCGCGCTGCCGCCAACGATGCCCACCGCCTCGTGCCACTTGCCGCCATCAGCGCCTGTGGCAGCAACACAGCAAGAGGCTTGACAAAACATGCCTGGCCTCCTCGCTTGCTGGCACAATCAGCATATATGTTTCTGATGAGATAACAGGCACAGCACGCGGACCGATAGAGCAGTGGCATATGCAGCACCTTTGGCATCGCCGTCCCGGGGCCGCTTATCACGATGCCGCTCACGGGAGCGAGCCTCGCCGTCCTCCCGTCCCCGCTCACGCTTGCGGCCGCCGTCTGCAGCATCTCTGACCTGACTCCTGCCGCGGCTCCTGTCCCTGCCCCTGTCTCTCTCCCTGTCTCGATCCCTGTCCCTGTCTCTGTCCCGCTGGCCGGCCCTGTCGCTGCCATCTCGCCGCTCGCCATCTCTGCCCGCATCGCCGCCGCGGCTGCTGCCCCCGTCGCGGCCAGCGCTGCGGCCTCGCTCGCGGTGCCTATCTGCCCTGTCTGCCTTGCCGTCAGCATCCCCGCGCCGGGGGCGGGCGTCCCTGCTGCGGTCCCGCTGCGCTGCCGGCTCCTCTGTGGCGCCGCCTGGCCGGGAGCGCCCGCGCTCGCGGTCTGGCCCTGGCGAGCCGGAGTCGTCCCTGCCGCTGCGCTCTCGATGCTGAGAGCGGCTCCTGTAGGTGACCAAGCATGCAAAGGTGAAGCGGGTGTGCAGGTGTTATCAGTGTCACACAGATGAGAGTGGGCTGCTGCAAGTCTCACTCACCCTCACATCTCACACCAGCTCTGTCGAAGGACATCAGAAATGCGCACAACCATACCACAAGGGCGAAGCTCACCTGTGCCTGACCCTTTCAGCGCCTCTGCTGCGGTCATCACGAGACCGTGGCCGCTGTTCGGCATCATCCACTTGATCCCGATGCCGCCTGCTAGCAGAAGATGGCCCAGCCTGCGAGAGCTCAGCAAACCAAGTCTTGCCTGCACTTTTTGTTGCCCATTCAACTTGCTCCAGTACAAGTTCAGGCACATCTTGAGCGGCTCAGTGGTCTCGTACATGGAGCCAGGGGGTACATGCAACAGCAAATACCAGTGTGAAGCAGTGACTGCAGGACCAATGCCAGCACCAGCAAATTGCAGCACTTGGGGCGGTGTACTGACCTGGTCGGTGTCCTGTGCGTCCGTCATACGCTCGTCACGACCCTGCTGTGCATCAGATGCTTCATCGAGCTCCGCTGCATGGCGGGCCTCCTTCCTGGCGCGCTTCTTTTCCCGGCGCTCTGCTTTCAAACGCTTGCGATCTGCTTCTGCAGAGTCTGCAGGTGCATCTGGAGACCCTGCAGCAGGACTGCGGCGGGCAACACCGCCTACCTGGTCTTCGCCATCAGGCATCATGCTCAAGGAGGCGCTGCTGCCGTCGAGCCAGACTCTGACGTAGCTCACATAGCCATTGCCTGCGATTACCGGAATCAAGGCGTCATAAAGCATTCAAGCTGCCCACAATCGATTGCCGCGCAGGGGCGTGCATGTTAGAGGGGGCAGCTTGACAATCGGCAGCTCCAGCCAAGCTCACAAGGCTCAGCTGTCTCAGGATCTGCACAGCGACATATGTGACAAGGCAGCAGACAGCCGTGCAAGCGGCTGCATCCGGCTTTCGGGCCGAGAGAAGGTGTCACCCTTGTGAGCCTCACCTCTTTGTATGGCTGGAAGCCTCGCAGATTCCGGAGTCAGCGCCTGTGTATCAAATGGTGCCAGTCGATGGCGTCGCTGGCAGGCCTTCTCTCTGACAACCCAGTGCCGAAGGGCCAATCGCGGCAGCAAGGGACCAACAACAAGCAAGCTCGACAACCTGCGCTCACGCCGCCAACATCCCAGCGTCAAGCAGATGCCCCAAGCAAGCAATGTTGATGACCGTGAGCGCGCCACTCGCAAACTGGCAACTGAGACCCTCTGCTGAGACCTTATTTGGAGCAAGCATCTGGGCGTTTCAGTCGGTCCCCCTGCATCGACTGGAAAACCCCGATCAGGTCGGTCCTCCTGCATGCAGGGACAACTACGTCCGCAGCCTGGTGGATTCCCCTTGGTCAGCCCTGCATGCAGGAGGACCGACCTGATCGGGGTTTCCAGTCGATGCAGGGGGACCGACTGAAACGCCCAGATGCTAACTCGTTATTTGATGCAATTCTGGCTGAGCAGCAAGCACAACGTATGCATTGCAAGGCTGGCGTGGGTGTGTGTGGCATTGTCGAATTGTGAGTGTTTGCTCCTGCGTCTCGATCGCAACCTTGCTAAACTTATCGAGGTCGTTGAGATTCTCACAAATGGTTGCTGAGTAACGATGAAACACAGTTGATCAGGCCACGCCTCCGGTTGTTGTTTGTACATAGATTCGCAAATCTATGTGGCCTTTGTAAGAGGCTTTCCGGGATCCAGCACAAGCATTAAGGGCAAGCAAGACATTCAGATTAAACTGACCATCTGACAGGCTGGTGCGCAGCACCTCGCCTGCTCAGCCGGCATGGGCAGGAAGGTGCTGATCATCGGTGGCAGTGGCTATCTCGGACAGTTTCTGGTCGAGGATCTTGCCACCACTGAGCAGGTACGTCCAGCCGCAGCGTGCGCATCCTGCGGATATGAGAGAGAAAAGTCTACACCTCCAGCCTTACTTGAGGCTCAAGGAGGTGTATGACGCGCAAATGCATCACATGCAACAAGTGGACATCTTCCTTCACAGGTCGCGTACACACACCACAGCAGCATTGCGCCGTCCACCTTCGCCAGCGGCGTCACAGCATTCTGGGTGAGATCAATGCACATGGCCATGTGCTGCATCTCCTGGTGGCGCATGGCATTCTAGATGCATGCAATTTGTGGCACATTGGGAGCATCTGCTGACCTCTAATCGTTGGACTTGCAGACGGACCTGAAGTCTGGAGAAACTTTGCAAGATGCCTTCACGAAGTTTGGCCCCGTTGATGTCGTGGTCAATTGTGCAGCGATTTCCTCACCCGCAGCATGTGAGAAGGATGCCGCCACAGCCAGGTGGGGATCTTCATCAACTTCTCTGGCGGTGATGCAGTTGCTACAATGCTTTGAAGTGTTCACTGTAGCCCAAATCAAAGCTCAACAGCAGCTCATTTGCACGCACACAGGGCCGTCAATGTGCCGGTGTTCCTGCTTGAATGCCTGGAGCAGCACAAGCAGCGTTGGCAGCGAGAGCCGCTCCTCGTGCACATATCGACAGACCAGGTGTACGATGGCACGAAGCCGCTGTCTCGGGAGGAGGACGCGTGCGAGCCCGTCAATGTCTATGGCATCACAAAGCGGGAGGCGGAGGTCCTAATTCAGGTGTGCAGAGATGCAAGCTTGACTGCTTTCCCCTGCTGCATTCGCTATGCAAGTTCGAGTGTCGGTACTTACAAAGCACGCATTCAAAAAGCTTGTGTCGCTTCATAGAGCGTGAAGGAAGCATCTGCATATCGAGTTGACAGAGAGTGTGTGCCCCTGCAGGAACGGTGGCGGAACCATGTCATTTTGCGCAGCTCCATCATCTATGGCGCACAGTGTTCCACGCCGGTCTCGCGCATGCTGTTCTTGCAGTTCATAGTCTCCAGTCTGGAGGCTGGCAAGCCCACCGCCTTCTTTGACGATGAATTCAGGTCACCAATCTACGTGCAGGTGACTGCAGCAAACTCACATTTGCAAATTGCTGGTTGTGTTCCAGAGCATTACTGATGTGGCGTTCACATATGGGGTTGTCACAATGCTCTTTGAGGGTTTGCTGAGTCGTCATCGTCCCCGTGCAGGACATCATAAAGATTGTGAGGACCGTGCTGGACAAAGCAGATGCACTGCAGCACCGCCTGTACAACATGGGTAAATTCGAATGCCATACCTAGCTTGTGCATGGCAAAGCATGTGCCTTGGAGTGAAGTGTTATTGAGATAATATTCATCTGCATCATGCAGCCTTCATTCCAAGGATGGCATGCATGTCTCAGAAGTGTACTACATGCACTTCTGCAGGCGGCCCAGAGCGCTTGAGCCGCTTGGACATGGCATTGAGGGTGGCAGACGCGTATGGCTTCGACAGCCAGTCCAGCATCATCGCCGTGCCCAGCATGTCCGTGAACCGCGGCGTGGCCAGCCCTGCTGACATCTCCATGTCTGTGGACAGGTAGGATGGCCTCAACACTATGGATGAACATGTTGGATTGGCTAAATGGCAGTCAGTTGTCATGATCACTCCACTGTGTCACCATGAACAGGTCACGCTTCCGCTTTGATGCCATCTAAAGATTGAACATCATAAGAAGCAAGCGACATGCATTTCCTGCCCAATGTACAGGATACAGACGCTAGGCGTGGTCCTGACGCCTTTCAGCACAGCGCTAGAGGAACTGCGGGATGAGGTGCTCAGCTCCACACATGAGTGATGGCGTGAGCGCTTTTGTCAGAGCTCTGGAGGGAGCTTGCTGCATCCTGCATGGGAAGGGGAGAGTGGTGGAACGGGTGGGTGTGCAGTGGCTGGCATGTACAATAGATCCGAAGACTCAAGAAGCTGGCAGACTTTACGGTCAGCTCCTCGGCGCGCATCGGCAGCGTTGACAACCCTGAAGTAGTGGCACTCTCAGATGCAGTGCGTCTGCGCATCCGGTGCAAGCTTGCAGCAATCAAGCTGTTGCACAGAGACCATGAATGCAAATCTGTGACCAAACCCGTGTCCATGTGGTCACATGCCTTCGGTCTTTCTCACACTCCTAAACAGACTGGAGGATCTATGTCACCGGCTGCACGTATATCTGCTGGATATACAGAACCTGCAGCGACCTCTGTAAAATGGTTGAGCGGGTAGTCTCCACGTGAGCGAAATCACTTCTTTGCGGGCTTTGCCTGGTGCTTGCGGTCCAGCTGGGACACCGGCGTGTCGCGCAGCAGGAACAGGCGAGCGGCACGCTCTGGGAGGCTGCCGCCGCACTTGAGAGCCGCTGCCTGCAGCTGCACCTGCGACATGAAACACGTGCATGTGGGCATTGGTCGTGACGAGACAAGCCACGATGGCCTTGTAGATGCAGACCGTCGACATGCATGCCACACCAGCAGTGATCAGTATGTCACGTCCCGGCAAGTGCAGCTCCGAATCAGCGACGACACCACGCGTACCTTGAGCTGATCCATGCCCAGAGCTTCCAACGACTTGGCGTCAGGGTACTGGCTCCAGTCCAGCTCCTGAGCAACCGCTGCAGGCGTTGCCGGTGCAGCTGCCGCCGGCGCCTCAACGGGAACATCTGCAGAGCTGGCGACCTGGCCAGGAGAGGCTGCAACGGATGCTGTCGCGGCTGACGCGCCGCTGCTGCTGGACACAGGCTGCAGTGCCTCCTGCAAATTCAGCTGGAACTTGACGTTCCGCTCTGCACGCTCCCTTGCTATGCCTCGGCAGGTAGCTCAAATCCCGCTCAGGTCCCTTTACACAGCTTCACTGTCGTCGACAGCTGCGTATTCACCTGCACATTGGAGGCCACCGACGCCTCCCGTGCAGGCTTCGGCTTGGGCGACGTCACCGACGCCTGGCGGTCGACGCCGCTGGCTGCCGCCACAGCTGCGGAGGTGTCCGGCCCCAGGCGCGCCTGCTTATAATCAACAGGCGAGCTAATGGGTGCAAACCACTCTGCTGCGCCACGCCAGAAAGCCTGAGAAAACATTCTGGACGCAGCTCAAGTGACCAGCTAAACGGTCGGCACCACAGCGGCACTGCACACACCGAGCAAGCATTACGACGCGCCACCTGTGCTGGGCCGGAGGACTGCTGTGCACGGGCCGCCGGTGGGGCGGGCCCCGCTGCCACGGCTGCAGCGCCCGCAGATGCCGCGACTTGCGCAGCAGGCCCCAGTGACGCTGCGACAGCGGCAGCGGCATCGGCAGTGGAGGCTGGCAGCTCCTCGGCATCGCTGTCGTCAGACTCGCTGTCGCTGCCGCTGTCGAGCAGGCCGTCCGCATACAGCCGCACGCGCTTCGCCTCCTGCATCGGATGTCGCGAGTGTCAAACTTGGCCTGTATGTCCATAGCAGACCCGACGTGTACTTCAGAGAGCATGCGCTAATACTGGCAGCATGCAACGCACTCCCGGATCTGTGCTTCGCATGAGAGAGGTAGATAAGCACAGTTAGGCCAGGTGCCACAGGCAGACGGACGGCCGCACAATGCTGCTGCAATGAGCAGCGGCGGCTCACCTGCGGCTGCGCGCCGGGCGCAGTGTCGCGCTTCACGCCGCGCGGCAGCGCCGACACCACCTCCCCCATCGTCTCCTGCACCCGCGCGATGCCTGCGGAAATATAATGGCCGCAGTCAGCTGCCCAAGCCTGAGGCGACAGATATGATGTGTCACTGTTTGAGCGCACTTTGGCCATCATACACACGTTCTTCCCGAAGTCGCCTGAGTTGAGCAGGAGATGCTTCAGCCATGGCCAGTCGCAGCCTTCACCAGAGCGCTGCTCCTGCCGGACGGCGTCAATGTCAACCTCCGCACGGGACGCCCTTTCAGCCGCCTTGGCTTCCGCCTTAATGTGCCGCAGCGCGATGGCCTCCAGCTCCCGCTCCTTGGCCTCGGCCTGCCACTCTGCAGGTTGAATAACAGATGAGCGGCCTGTGGACATGTGGGTCGAAGATGGTCTGTTGGTCCTGTGGGCAAGGCCCTTTCCGTAGGTGCACCTGAATATTTGCATCCAGTTTCGTGTCTCACCCACAGACATGCATACAGGCCGAAATTGCACCTTCGAGCTTCTTGTCCGCATTCACGTGGCGCATGCGCCGCCCGCTGAGGTCGCGGCATGCATCCGTGTTCTGGCTCACTGTCGCCCGGGCGCCCGCACGCAGCAGGGCGCCGAAGCCACCCTTGCCGCCACAAAGCCGCAGCACCAGGTGCAGCGTGGCGTCCGGCTGCAGCCCACAGGCCTGCAGTGTTGCGCCATCCTGCAGCTGTCTGCCGGCATACACAAGCCGCTGATCTGCCTCCGGAACACCTGCTTGGGACAAACACACCAGCATTGGTAACATCCGTATAGAAGGAGGCTTGCCACAGCCAAGCAGCTGCCAGCTTCGTAGGGATGGCACCATCCAAAGTTCACGAAAGTGTACCGTTTCACCTGCTCTCTGCCGCAGCTGCGTCTTCAGAGATGCGACAGTCGAGAAAGCGTCTGCTTGCAGCGACAGCGTGCTGTCTGTGCGCACAAACAGCTGCATGGTTGCTTGCTGGTTACACAGGTCGACACTCCTACTGCGGCCACTTGCCCACGCTGCACAGTCACGCGGCGCCAACAGTCGGTTGCGGCAGCTGTAAAAAGCTCCAAAAGTAATCCTAGTGTTGTGCAATCCTGCAAGTGGCGCCAACGCGCAGCGTTGAAGAGTCACGTGGACAAGGTGGGCAACCAAGCAGACAAGCGAGGGCCGTGCAATTTTGCGCAACAGGACACATACAGCGCGAGCGCTGTGCGTCTCGCATATCAAGATTAACGTAATGACAATGCACTGCACAGGTCAGCCGAGTTGAAACGGCTGCTTCTAGGCACGGCTTGCATGCACTCAACACCATCAGCCGCCTGCCCTCCGAAACAGCAGCCATCTGCTGGGGACAGTAGCACTCACAAAGTACCAGACAGCAGATGAGATAGTACGAACCCTCATCCGTGTATCTGCGGTGACCCTCAGCCCTGCGACTGGAGACATTCAGCCAGCACCGCCGTGCGGCAAGTGCCGCCATGGCTTCAGTAGCGCAGGTCGACGATTCCGAACTAGATGACGACAGAAGTGAAGCTTCCGGATTCAGCGGCGATGACGAGATGGGGCAGCGAACACTGTCCGGCAGTGACAGCGGAGCAGTGGCGTCCGACGATGGCGGCGACAGCGGGAGTGAGGCGGATCACAGCGGCAGCAAAGTGGACGCCGGCAGCAGCGATGCGGATGCTGACACCGATGCGCCGGGCGCAGATGCAGCCGCAGCTCGCGAAGGTGGGCGCTTGCATGTCAAATGTGCACATGCACCGTTGCCCTGCAAGCAAGGCGCGTCGCACCTGCCCACCTTTGCCGTTCGCCGACAGTGTGCCGCCGGGCTGCAGACACCTCAGGCGCAGCGCCCGCAGAGCCGTTGGGGCCGTTCAAGACAGCAGGCAAGGGCGCGGCCATCGCCAAGGCGTTTGCCAAGGCGGCACGGGGTGCCAGGGATGAGAGCGGCGCAACCATGCTTTCGGTGCGCCCACTTCTTTTGCTGGTTCTGTGGCTTGTGCTGTTGTAGAGTTCACACGCGACGATGATTGCCTCATATGCAAGACCCACTATCTAATTAAGTGGTAAATAGTGGCCAGCCTCCGCTGCTCTGCACACTGGATGTCATTTGCATACTGGTTGCCTAGTACAGGGCAGCAAAAGCGTGCTGAAGCGGCAGCGCGAAGAGGAGGCGTCAGAGGCGGTGGACAAGAGGGCACGGCTGTTGCGGCAGGAGATGCGGCGACGTGGCCACATAAAGGTTTCCAGGTGCGCACACTCTGCGTGTCGAAAACATCCCACTCTATGGCAGGGCATGCACTGAGCAGCAGTCCTGTCCTGTCAGGATCCGATTGTGGCGGAGCTTGCCAGGCGTCCAGAAAATCAAATTGGTGTCTGGTTTGCCAGAGCAACAGAAACAGAATGCTGCATTCAGGACCTTGTCTGGCAAGGTGCACCACTGTACCCTACTCCCAAGTGTGGCTGCAGGCGAGGCGAGGACCCAGAGGCGGATGCAGCGGAGAAGGCGCTGCTGCGCACGGCACGGCGGGGCGTAGTGCGGCTGTTCAACGCCGTGGCCAAGGCGCAGAAGCAGGCCTCCGAGCAGCAGGCGCCTGGGTCCCGCGCTAAGGTGCAGCCGCTTCTGCCTTCCTGCACTTGTGCTTGTCATATTGGAATTTGGACTGAACCTTGCTGCTCTCGAGTGAAGACATGTACAGCATTGCGACTGCCGGCGACGCTGATGCCGCTGTCGTCACGACAGCATCTGCTGATGGGCAACTTCTTGTGAGCATGTGGTGATGTGGTGTGATTGGTGCTGACAGATCGGGCGCAGCCATAGTTGTAGGCAAAGCATGCATTAGGCTGCGCCGGCCCCTTTGCAGGACAAGCAGCTGACGAAGGCCAGCTTCCTGGCGGAGCTGCGCGGCAAGTCGGCAGCGGCGGCGCAGCAAAAGCAGCAGCCGGGCGCGCCGGCGGCGGGCGCCGTGGGCACAGCGCCCTCCGAGCAAGCGGCTGCGGCCGACAAGCCCGCATGGGAGGCCCTACAGGACGATTTCTCCAGCCTGCAGAGCGGCCTGCGCATGAAGGTGTGCCACTGGCCGAGTCGCAGACACCCATGTGTCTGTGCATGGGGCGCATGCTGTCGTCATGTGGCAAGGTTGTGCACTGTCGCAACACCGGTGGTGCGTGACGCGCATCATGGTTCCGCACAGGACTGGGACAAGCGGGAAGCAGGCGCACAGGACACAGTGGCAGAGGACACGATGGCAGACCTGGGCAGCGACAGTGATGATGATTGAATGTTGCATCTTTGGGTAGGATGCGGTTTCGAGGAAAATGTATGACAGTGTCTGCACACGGCCGTGCTGCCATTTCAGTTGCTGTCGACAGCTTCGGTCGGCTGTCTCGTTGCTCAGCTGTCACATCTGATTGCAAGACAAGGCGACACACCGAAGCTGTTGTGCGAATACCACAGCGTTATGAACCAATCCAATCCACAGCAGATTGCCAGCACGTCCCCTTTGCTGAAAGACACTGCCGATCTGACAACCGAATTGAGCATGGACAATCTGAAAGTTATGCAATGGCAGCGCCTCACCAGTGCTTGCCGTTGGTGCTAATCACATGTGTGTCGGCAAGCCGCCGCCACAAATGCTGTTCTGTCAGTTTCCCTCGCATATGTGACGAGCGGAGCTCAGTTTGTGGGCGCACGGGCGTCGCCACCCTCAGTGGGTCCGTTCTCTGCCTCACGGCGCACCTGCAGGGATGGCGAACTGATGGTGAGTGTGATCTTCATAGCTTGAGCACATGGACGATTTGTCAGGCGTACAACAGCTTCCAGGTACCCTGGAGATGCCAGCAAATCGAGATGCAAAAAAGGCACTTGTCAGCGCAGGCATCGATGCCAAGCTCTCGTCGACATGGTAGTGCTGACGGCGCCGTACCTTCTCGGCGTTTTCCTCCTGCGACGAGCCGGGGGACTCGGGCACCACGCGCTCCGCTGCGTCGTCCTTCCTGGCGGCAGCCTCGGCCACGTTCGCCTTCAGCTCCTCCTTCTTCTCCTCGAAGAAGCCGAAGAGAGCCTACACACCGGCACGAGACAGCTTTCAAGCTTCCGCGAGCACCACACTGCACCATGACATCATGCACCGCAGCGGTGCTGACCGACACTGTGGCGCAACAGCTGCGTGCTGGTGCGCACCGGCTTCTGGAGGTCGGCGGTGTCCCAGGTGGTGGGGATCATGTCAGCGACCGCTGCGCCTGCAGATTTGATCATTTGCATGTTGCATTTGACCGGCGCGACACACTACCAATCTGTGATGACATGGAATGCAAGCCGTGCCGCTTCAGCACATCGCCGACCGCATGTGTGGCACCGTGATCTCACCCGACAGGGGCAGCAGCGCCAGCTGTGCGGCAGCCAGAGCACCAAAAGTCTTCATGGCGACCTCCTTGGGGCCCTGCGTGATCAGCAGACCGTTCTTGACACCATTTACCAGTGCCAGATGACTTTCTGACGCAAGGAGATTCAAGGGTCCGCGCGCCCAGCCAACACAGCTGAATGACAGCAAAAAGCCTCTCTGGTTTCGACAAAGGAGGTGACTACCCTTTTGAACAGCGTGACCAGTAAGGCGGCATAACATATCTCCAGCATGCATGAGAGCTTGCAACTTGATGGTAAGCGCAGCTGACACAGACTGAGGGGTCTCAGATCCTCGCACCTGCTGTGCACGGACCACAAGGCTGCGAGGTGCAGCCCGAGCCGCGCTGAACGCGCCGCTGCGGGGCACACTGACGCCAGCAAAGGACGTCGCCGGCAGGAATGTAGATTGTTTGCAGAAGGCCATGTCGCAGGATGAAGTCGCGCGCAAGAAGCAGCTCCAGGTGCTTGGGTGCGTGTTTGCAGCAGCGGGCGATCGTCAGTGGTCGGAAGAGCATTCGGCCGAAATCTGAATCTGATCGAGTCCAGCTCAGCACACACAGGAAGGCGGAAGCCGGTAGTGCTCGGCCGACACTCCGTTGAGAACCAGTTGAAAACATCACGGTGGTGCACATCAGATCCCGCCCTGCGCAGCGGCCTTGCGCTTTTTCCGCTTCTTCTTGGGCTGCTGCTCCTGCTCCTCTGCTTCTTGCTCTGCCTCCTCGCGCTGCTGCTTGCCGCCTGCTCGGGTGCCTGCCACCGTTGCCGCCACGTCCTCATCATCATCGTGGAACTTTGCTGCCGTCTTGGCCCGCAACTCGTCCAGGCCGGCGTCCTGCGAAGCGCGGGCAATCCCACGGTGCTGGCCGCGATGCTGGGGTCTCGAGCGGTGCTCCACTCAGCTCACACCACAATGTAGCAGGAGATTCACAGCACAGCAGGATGGTGTGCTGCAATTCTGGCCAGGACCGCCACAATGAACCTTTCCTCTTTCATCAAGATGAACTCCAGAAGAGTGTGAGTACTGTGGCGTGCAGTCACCTCTGACGCCCACTCCACGATTAAGCGGCGGCCGTACAGGTGCGTGCCGGCGACAGCCTCCAGCGCCGCCTGTGCCTCCTGCTTCGACGCAAAGTCCACGAAAGCAAAGCCCCTGTGTGCGGCAGGTGCGCAGCTCGCTGGGGCATTTCGATTAAAGTTACTGAAGCTGTTTGGAAGGTTATTAAGATGCAATCTGAGCAGCACGGGAGGCTGATGGTTGAGAGCAACACGGCGTGAGCATACTGTTTGCACAGCAGAGGCTCAGCAGAGTTTTGCCTGTGGGAGCCATCGAACTTGCGCGGCAGCCGGGCACTCTTGATGTGGCCGAAGGGCCCAAACAGGCCCACGATGTCCTTGCGCGTCGCCTCGAACGCCACATTGCGCGCTACCTGATGACGAAGGCAAGGCAATCCAGCCTTCGGTGCAAATCTTTAAGACCAGCATGCTGTATTCCCTTTTCTTACACCTTGCAGCCTGCTGAGAACGACCTCCTCGAGCGTGCAGAGCAGAAAGCGTGGTGTGGACAGCAGGATCGCAAGTAGGTGCCGCACCAGCTTGGTGGCATTTGCCTTGGCGGCCTTGCCATCACTTTGGTCCTTGGCGCCGTCCTCCGGCAGCCGCTTGCGCTGGCTCAGCTGTATCAGCAGCTTGTGGCCGTCCAGCTCCATACCCTTCAGAATTTGGCGTACAGTACACGTCAATTGAAGCTGTCAACTGCCACGTCCACACAGTGCCCGTGGAGCGAGCCGCAGCTGCTTCTTCAGTTTGCGATCGTGCCGCGCTGCCAAGCAGCTGGATAAAGTGGAGACATATGCAGCCACTGTGCTCTAGGTTTCTGTTATGGTTCATCTGCACCTCAGCACTTGACGGTGCTTCATCACAGCCTCAGCTAGGCCTTGAAAGCTTAGAGCTGCACAACCTGACCAGCAACATTGATCAGTCGTGACACATTCGTGCATGCTGTGAGGTGCCATACCTGCAGTTGCTTCAGCACAGCCTTGGCGACGGACTCGGAGGAGCACTCCACGAAGCCGAAGCCCATGGACAGCGCTTTCCCCTTCTTGCCCTTCTCCTGCCGCATCGCGACCTGCGCCCCAGTGGCAGAGGCAGTTCGCATGTTGAATCCGATGCATGAACAAATGGCAAGAAGCTGGACAGGGTCACATGCAAGAGCAGAGGCAGCAGCGTGCTGATGTGGCCTGGGTGGCAGCAAAGAGGTTGCCTCTCCCGCACCTTTGCTGACCGACAGGTGCCTCCAACTGCAGATGCGGCCTTGTCAAAGTGCCGCCGCAGCGAGGCATCATCTGCACCCAGCACAGCGAATCATGGACTGGCTAAGTGCACCTATCATGAGCCTTCAGATATTGCATATTAGTGGGTATTAGGTATGGTGCCGAATCAGGGAAGGTGCCTCCCGGCGTTGCCACTGAAAGCATCGTGCCCAGACAGACAGAGAGCACCGAGATTGCACCTGTCTTCCAAGCCAAGTTCTTGACGAACAGCATCTGCGGCTCGGCCTCAGCATCATCGACGTCGACATCGGCAGCCTGCACCAGGTCCGCCGTAGCTTCGTCTCCCGCCGACTCCGCCGCTTCAGCCTTTGCAGCTGCCTTCGGCGCCTGCGATGATGGTCAGTGAACATTGGCACGGCAACATGTACATTGCAACTTCAGGGGCATGTACGACCAGCTGTGCCTGTCACGCATCGGGCACAATGTTGCACAGGCAGTGTTGTCATGCCGAGGACATCTAGCATGTTTGACACAGCGCATTGCTCAGAGAGTACCCGCAGGGGTGCAGACGCAGCAGGCCCATTGAAGATGCCGGCCGGAGCCCACTCCAGGTACAATGGGACATGCTGCAGGCGCCGGTATGCCAGGCCGCGGAAAGCAGAGCGCGCATCTGAAGAAAAGACAGGGGCAAGATGTCACATGATAAGGTGACAGGTGCAAATGCCGATGAGATGCTTATGAAGGCCGTGCAAGAAACTTCGTTGCAGGGCACCAGAGGGGCCTGTCCGTCAGGGCACTGTCCCAGACTGTTTGCCAGCTGCATGCAAGCAGTGGCGGCAGCCCACAGATCGTCGATATGTCAAGCCGGCAACAAGAGACTGCTGCCATCATTGCAGTAGGAAACGAGCGGGGCACAGACCTGAGGGCTCGAGGTATTCGACCAGCGCCAGCACGCGTGTCGGCGGCAGTACCAGGCGCGCGATGTCCCCATGCCGCCCAAACAGCTCCTGCGGGTACAAGTATCCATTAAACGACCCGGATTGATTGAATCGATCGATCATTCCAGGTGGTGCAAGACCCCGTGATGGTGTGCGAACACCTCTGCACTGACACAACCAATGAGCCACTTGCGCAACCGACACCACGTGCAGCATGCAGCAAGCCTGGCCGCACGCCACTGGGCATGCGCACAGCGAGGCACCTGCAGCTCCTGCAGCGTGACGGTGTACGGCAGGTTCTTGACCAGCAGCGTCGAGGGGGAGCGCTCCACCGCCTTGCTGTCCGCCGCCTTGCCGGACGCCGCGGCCGCCTCGTCCAGCTTCTCCACCGCCACGCCTGTTGCGTGACAGTGACATTGACAACAAATGCATCTCATGAACTTCACCGACCACACGACAGTCCATGCTGGATCATGTGACTATGGAGCACCTGAGCAGGCACAGAAGGCAGGACCCTGGATGCCATGAAAGGCATGAGGCGGCCACCATACCACACATTTCAGATCAAAAGTGGGTGGAACGGACAGGCCCTTGACCATGCACCATACATTATAAAAACACACGAACTTGCTAAGAACAAAGATTTATGAGCCGTCTGAAGCTCGATGCCCAGTAAAGGTACACTAGCATCCACCAGTGCGGACTTCAGGGTTAGCCTAAGCTCTGACCTGGACCTCGCACAGCGCCAAGCACCTCTGCATGTTGCAGCAGGCTGACCTATTGATGCGGCCAAATTCCCTGCATCGCTCGTCCGCGTCACCCAGCACGGACTTGCTGGTGGCAATAACTCGGGTTTCGCCCGCGAGACCATACAGCTTGTTTCCTAATCTGACAATGTGAAGAGGCCGAACCCTGACCCGTTCCCTCACCAGCATCGCCCAGCCCTGCCTTGCTGGCGGCATTGCCCTGGGCCTCGCGCAGCGCCCGGCATATCCCTATGCCCAAGAGCTGACGGTGTAAAGAGGCCAGACCCATTGCTGCTCACTCACCTGCGTCGCCCAGCGCCGACTTGGTGGCGGCGATGACCTGGGTCTCGCCCAGCGCCTGGCGCACCGCCATGTCGGGCGCCGATGGGTCCAGCAGCTCTGCTTTGGTGATGCCCAGGTGCGCCGCCACCGCCTGAAATCTCGACACATGGAGAGCTGAGGTGATTACAATCGACCAGCGGAGAATATCAGCGCCGCTGCTGCCCAGCAAGCACAAGGTGGTGGGCTGAGGTGTCGTGGAGTTTCATTCAAATGCCAAGTCAGTCTCATGTGTGTTCTGACCTCTGCCACCGTGTCTGCGCGCACGAACAGCGAGTTCCAGGCCGCGCGGGAGCCGGCGTTGGCGCGACGCGCTGCCTCCCGCTGGGCCTTAAATCCACCCTTGGCTGCCTGTACAGTGCAGCAGGCTCTCACATTCAGAGTTGTTGCATGCACTTGGCAGTTGCCAGTGCTTGCGCTTTTTGAAAGGCCTTGGTGTTTCTGCTGAGGTGTGGTGCAGGAAGACTGATGCCACGAACAGAAGCAATATCGTCAATGTTGTCATGATGCGCGCAGCAGCAGAGCTGCCACGCCTCAGCAAGTCCCAGTGGGCAGTGCCTGTGTAGAATGTGCAGCAGGCAGCCCCGGAGTGCAGTGCCGTCCAGCACCCTGAAGACAGGGCTGTGACATGTAGAGACGGTCAGAAAGGGGCAGCACCTCGGCATCCTCCTTCTGAGCGGGCTTGGGCGGCGGCCGGTGGCCAGACAGCTCGTGCAGCAGGCGGCTCTGGGGCACGGTGCCGTGAAGCGCTCTAGAAAACAGTGCTTGCAGGGCAGACACGAACACACACGAAAAGCACCTCAGTGCCCTCCTTGTCAGTGGGCTTTGGCGGCGGGCGGTGCCCGGGGAGCACGTGCAGCAGGCGGCCCTGGAACACGGTGCCGTCCAGCGCCGCGTGCGCATCCACCGCGTCCGATGGCTCCGCAAACTGTGCCAGCGCGATGCCCTTCGACCGCTTTGTGGTTCTGCACGTACAGGGGGGGGTTGCTAATATGATCATATGTGCACGCTATGTGTCTGTGCTCAATCCACATTTGCCAAGGATCTTGCAACATGCACGGTTGAACGCAGGATGGCTGTCGAGAGGTGGCTGGCCACTGTCAACAAGTGCAATCAGGACAAATCAGGACACATCAGCACACCCTATGACACAACCAGCACACATCAGGGGGCTCAGCAGAGCGCTCAGGATCATGCCAAACTTTGGGATGCGGGTGTGTGGCTGCTCACTTGTCCAGCACCAGGTGCACATCGGTGACGTCGCCGAAGGGGCGCAGCAGCTCGGCCAGGTCGGCCTCCGTGGCGCCGTACGCCAGGTTGCGCAGGAACAGGCGCCCGGTGCCGGCAATCGTCGCCGCCTCGGATGCGGCCACCACCTGCGGCGCGGGCCCGGCTGCCTCCCCTGAGCCTGCAACAGAAATGTTTTCAATCCAAAATCACATCCCGAGCTTGGGTGCTTGATCCTTCTTCACACGTCCTCCAACTCAGTGCGGCTGCACAAAGACATTGGTTGACCTCACACAGCATCAGCAAAGCTTGGCACCGGCTGAACAGCCCCAAGCAGGCGGCCTGCATCAGTGTGGGGCTGTGTGGAAAGTCGCGCACGTCTGCGCTCGGCGTCCGCATCTGCATCTTTGCCTGCGTCCGCGTCAGTGGCCTCCGCTGTATCCGCCGCCTCGTCACTGCCGTCGGCATCCCGCCCCTCTGCTTCCTCCTCGTCTTCCTCCTCGTCTGACATCTCCTCATCCGAGGCGGCAGCCGCAGCATCGTCGTCTTCCTCCTGAAACGCCTGCTTCATGCGGCTCTTGAGGTAGTCCAGGTCTGAGACGCCGGCGTCCACCACAGCCGCATCTTTCGGCACCGCAGCCCCCTCTGACTCCTCATCTTCTGACTGCTCGACACCGCCTGTCCGAATTAGCACCTTTGTTTCAGCACCTTGTGTTTCACACCGATGCACCAATGCATACCGTTCGACCGGCATATACATTGCTGTACAGCATGTGCACAGTGCGTCTTCCTGCGCCGGCTGCCATTGCTGAGGATTGCAGAAATCCTGTCTTTTGGAAGCAGGGCACTGATCTCTCTTCTTTCCATCTTGTGGATTGCAGAATGCAGATTCAGGTGCCTGCACCTTGAGGCTCAGCGGCTGGCAGGTCCTCGTACAGCTCGTCCTCCTCATCGCTGCTGCCTGCTGCCACAGCTGCGGTTGCCACCTTGCGTGGCTGTGCCTGTCACCAACGATGTGCAGCAAAGTGTCTGACGGCTGTGGCCTGACCTGCTACTGTCACCGTGCCTGGATACAGCACACAACACATGTGATTAGGTGTGCTGCAAATGGGGCCCTGCGGCTGCCGCTGTTCTGCACCTGCTGCTGGGCGCCGGATTGCCCACGAGCCGGGAGGGCTGCCTCCGCGTCATTCGACCAGATGGCGGTCTTCCGCCTCGGCTGCATGACCTGCAGGAACTCCTGCAGCTGCTCGTCATCTTCACCTGTGTCAGATGGGCATGGCCTGATTGATTGCAGTGAATGTTCACTACATCAGGGCATCAGGGACACACGAGGCTGATACGAGCAGCCACACTCTCGATCTGGACTGCTGACACCAAATACCTGGCAGACCTGCAACAAGTGCCTTGAGCGCCGTCAACGCATCGTGTGAATGGGTGCACGATGGCCTGTGACCATCCCGCGCCGCACCTGCATCCGGCTGGCGCCCCTTCTTCTTCTTCTTCTTCTTCTTTTTCTTCTCCTTCTGGAGCTGCTCGGCAGCGGCGTCTGTTGACTGCTCCCGGGCTTTCACCTGAGCATTTGCTGTTGTGCCTGGCGTGTACTTGCTCCAGGCCCGCGGCAGAGCCTCAGCGCCCCGCTGA
This sequence comes from Tetratostichococcus sp. P1, assembly GCA_036584455.1. Lineage (NCBI taxonomy): Eukaryota > Viridiplantae > Chlorophyta > Trebouxiophyceae > Prasiolales > Stichococcaceae > Tetratostichococcus > Tetratostichococcus sp. P1. The sequence goes on from BTPI01000007.1 coordinate 1,530,186, forward strand.
TATGCGAACTGCATGCAAGTGACGCTTAACTCTGTGAGCCATCCGCACAGTATTTGCTGCACACAGGCAAAAATGGCAGGCTGCATGGCATGGATTCGGCGGCGCATTGGGCTGCACCTGTATGCTCAGGCGGCTAGTGTCCAGGTAGGAGTTGTTGAGGTAATCGAGTGCCGCCTGTGCGTCCTCCGCACTCTTGAAGCCCACAAAACCAAACTGCCGGGAATGCCCGTCGCTGCAGCAGCATTGGCGGCACAAGGGTCAAGCAGTCCATCTCTTTCACGGGGCAAATAATTATTTGTCGAATAGAAGTCGTCGTACAAGCACCCAATGCAAGAGGATGTGGTCCATTCAACATACAGCCCAGGCGGTTGCCATGCCCACTGCCTGGGCGCCGCATTCTGGGCTCACCTTGCGCGAATGACCTTGGCGTCGGTGACCTCCCCTTTGTCTCCGAAATGCTCGCGCAGCCTGTGCTCGTCTACATACGCCGGCAGGTTCTTGACGCACAGCCGGGAAGTCACAGGAGGCTCCTCCATAGTTGTCATGACCGCGCATTCACATGTCGACAACGGCCAGAACAGGGCGTTACGTGTCGTGTGACCAACGACGCGCACTTCGCTGTTAACTGGGTGACCGAGTCGCTGATTGCTCTCGCTGCAAGTCGCCAATGTGCATGTCGGAATGCAAATGTGCAATGTCGTGCATGATGCATGTCGGCTGCTGATTACTGCCATTTGCCCGTTTGCAGCACCCCGCAAAGCCTGTGTACGCGTTTAAGAGCTGACCGAGCCACATTGAGCAGGAACGATTTGCCGCTGGTGCCTGCCAGAGGTGGCGTGGGTGCTCACAGTCACAGCAATTGAGGACGCGGCGCAGCCGACTCAGCAGAGTGATTGCCGTTGCAGCCCGCTCAGCAGACGCTTTCTTAAACGCTCCTTAGACTCATGACATAGCTCACCCAGCCTTGCAGCATGGGGAAAGCCAAGAAGACCAGGAAGTTTGCGGAGGTCAAGCGCATGCTCAATCCGAAGGACCTCAAAGCTAAGAAGTGAGTTTGCGGCGCACTATGGCAGCACAGAAGCACAGCAGATCGTGTCAAACCTTAGAATTGCACATGTATATTTAATAGTGTTGCTGCTCAGACCCGACTTTGTTTAATCTCATCTGCAGGGACGCCGCAGCCATCCAAAAGAAGAAGGCCAAAGAAAGTGAAGTGCGCCATGTGTAAGTTCACTTCGCTCTGGCATGTCTAAAATCGTGTAGTTCTGTCAGATGAAAATGGTCAAGGCGTTGCCAATGCATGCGCTGCACTGCTGCTGACTTGTCTTCACATCGGCACAGGGAGAAGGTGTCGACGGCCCTGTTCTTCCAGTACAATTCGCAGCTGGGGCCGCCGTACCAGGTGCTGGTGGACACCAACTTCATCAACTTCGCCATCAAGAACAAGGTTCGTGGCATGCTGTGTGCCGCCAGGTATCATGACGTCCGCAATTTGCAGTGCGGGCTAGAGGCCACCCATCGTGACAGTTCTGCTGCACTCTGACATCTACAGCCTGATGATAGATTGTAGAGGTAGCACCTTGTGGCGCAGATCGACCTGGTGCAGGGCATGATGGACTGCCTGTATGCGGAGTGCATCCCCTGCATCACGCAGTGCGTCATGGCGGAGCTGGAGAAGCTGGGCCAGCACTACCGCGTTGCCCTCAAGGTCGCCAAGGTGCGATGGTGGCCGGCACTGTGAAACAAGCGGCGCAGTGTCCACTCGCGCGCCGTGCAATGGTCTGATGAATTGCATGAGATAGGATGACTGCAATGCAGCATGTTTGCGACATCAATGGCTCCTCAGCTTCACACCGTGGTGACCTTGAGAGCAACGCAGCAGCAATGTGCCTCCAGAATTGCCACGATGCCAGACAGGAGTGCAGTTGTGCAAGCAGCGCAGTGGGTCGGCGTCCGGCGAAGCCTCATCGACCTCATCGCAGACAATGGCAGCTGATGACAGCGACTCGACTATAGGGCACTTCAGACTGAGCCATGATGTGTCCACTGCCAAGCAGGACCCGCGGCTGGAGGTGCTGCCATGCATGCACAGCGGCACATACGCGGACGACTGCATCTGCGAGCGCATACGGCAGCACAAGTGCTACATCGTGGCCACCTGCGACCGCGACCTGCGCCGCCGCATCCGCAAGGTGTGCGCTTTGCTGCACGGCTAGCAGAAGGCGGCGGAGTCCAGCTATGATCGCTGCGTCATCAGATGTCGTGCAACTCAGACATGCATGCGACTGGTGCACTCAGAGTTGTAATGGGCTACCGACTTTTGCAGGTGCCTGGGGTGCCCATCATGTACATCGCACAGCACAAGTTTACGATTGAGCGGCTGCCGGAAGCGACTATGGGGGGAGCGCCCCGCCGATGACATTGGATTGCGAATTGCAACAACTACACATGCTTATGAATAGTCATGGTAGATAGTTTCAGTGCTTTGGTTTGACGGGTGGCAACTTACGGGCGGGTTGCTTGAATCTGCCTGCAGTGGCTTGAGTGCTCACTCTGCGAAGTCGGCGAAAACAAGGGCCAAGGACCAGACATGCACGTCATTTACGTCTCGACCGGTCGGGCCTACACTCACACACTGTAGTTTGACCGAAACAAGTTAGACCGAAACACAAAGAATTGCTGTGAGAGCACCCTGATGACGGCGTTCTCAGCAACCCATTCGTCAGCCGCCCAGTGGTCAGGCATCCTTTACATGGCGGCCCCGCCTGACCAGCCGCCTCGCGATTCACATTTTCTGGTATCCTGGCGCCCTGCACAGTGAGGGCAGCACTTCAGGAAGGAGACATCAGTGTATCTGTGTCACAAAACATCAATCAAGCCCAATTTGTAACAGCATGCTGCCGCATGGCCTCAATGATGCCCCTGCAACCAAAGGCAGCAGCCTGAAAGCTGCACCTGAATGAATGGTAGGAGAAGATGACGCTGCAGACGATCGCCAAAACACCATACACCGCGCAGATCAGCCACGCGCCATGCACCGCCTTGTCACGCTGCTCTGGGTACGGCTCCTCACGGCTGTACCACTCGCCCAGGAATCTGCCGTGCAAAGTACAAATGGATTTCATTCATGCTGGCTGCCCTGAACAGGGATGCAAAAGTGGCATCGTCGTGCGCACTGCCGCATGCGCGGAGACAGCATGCGTCCATGAGATCAGCACATGCACGCACGGGTAGTCGTTGGCCAGCAGGATGGCCATGATAGCCAGGAAGATGGAGCCAAATGCCGAGATCAGGGCGCATGCCAGGGATCCTGCGTCAGAAAGCGGGCGCATGACGCACAGCTGCAGGCGGAGGTGTTGTGCTTGCACGAAATTAAAAGACACTCATCTGAGGCTTTGTTAGACACTAATCTGACCTGTTGGCCCGCACAGCCCCATGCTTGCTGCTGGATGTGTGAATGCGCTGCTTTTGTGGACTTTCTTCTCGCGCAACCTCAGCTGCCCACGACGAACAGACCGGTCAGCAGCACCCTGTCAGAATCTACACCCACAACTCGTGACAGCTCTTGCCGCTGTCGTCTGCCTGTATGTCTACCGTGTCGTTAGGTATCGCTGGTGCACCAATCCACAGCGTCTGACCACTCTCACGCTCTCTGCGATGCGCAGCACAATTACGATTATCTTGTGACGTGTTGCTGGAGGAGATGCTGGGGTGCTGCGATGCAAAAAAATGGCAAGCACACCGTGTTTCTTGCGGTCCTCGTCAGTCGCTGCTCCAGGGTGGGCGTTTGCGAACCCGCCCTGGGCTGCACATCAGCCAAACGCCATCGCGCAGCAGCAGCACTGCAACACTTACAGTTTACATGTTAATGAACGCTTCTAGCCTCCTGATCGACTACCAGAAGCCAGCTGGGGCCGGTGCCACTGCCTGAGACGCAATGATTCGCACCAGTTTGTTTGCAGCGCGGCAGGCAGCAGGTGTGCTGGCCACGTTGCACGCGTTTCTGCCTCTTTCCACCATTGTGATTCTGACCTGAACGAACGATGCCCGTTTGCGCAGACCAGCAGGATGAGGAGCTGCGAGCTGGCGGGGACATGCTGGCAGCGGTGGGCATAACGCTGCGCATGTACAGGTTGGTTGATCATGAACTTTGGAGGTGCTGTGACTGGATGGAATAGAGTCTTATTGATCAATCTGGTGTCTTCGTCAGCCATACGGGGCTGGCGGTCTGCTACTGGCTGTCGACCTTCACGCCTTCGCAACACGGTGACCTCAACAGCCGAGGTGTGGCAACAGGCCGAGGCGCTTCTGATCCTCTCTCTTGCCTATGCACAGGCACGCGACCACGCGACCGCTGGGCAACTACTTCGTGGGCGTCATGGGAGACACGCAGCTCTTCAGGTGTTTTCACGGCTTCTGTGCTGATGGGTCACAGATGCAGTATGTCGAGCGCGTCTTGTACCATCCCAATGCTGCATGCCGCCAACACAGATGAAAGGCATAGAGCCAAGCTGGCTTCATGTACGGTGCAGGAACAGCAACTCAGACCTGGGACCGCTCGCCGGCATCTATGCGTCAAGTGCCAAGCCTGACTTTCGACCGCTGGATCGCAGCGTCATGACCAATGCGTTCACTCTGCGGTCGGGCATCTCGTTGCTCTCGGAGGTGCTTTCGCTTGTGGTCCGAATCTAGTTGCTCTCGGAGGTGCTGTCGGTTGTGCTCTGAAGCCTGTTGCAGAACTGCACCCTACATTGAGTATCATTGCCGGCAGCTGGACATGACGCATACCAATGCATCCACTGGTGCCCATGTGCAAAACCAATGCCTCACATCTTCCTCCCATCGTCAATTAGGAGGAAAAGGGTCAAGCTGTGGCCTCATTCGACCTGTTGGGCACTCCGGCTGCTGTGGTGCCGTCGGCACAGCCGCGCATCTCGATTAAGATGAAGGACCCGACCACGGAGGTGAAGAAGGAGAAGAAAGCCAAGAAGGACAAGAAGGACAAGAAGGACAAGAAGGACGACAAGAAGGTCAGTCTTGTAGCGCTGTCATGTGTTCTTTTAGCATGTGAGAGATAGTGTGATGACCAACATCAAAGTCGGTGGTGAGATCATGCATGTTGGTGCTTCAGCGCAAGCGGTCTCCATCTGCACCCTGAGACACATGAGAAGGTAGTTGGGACCCTGCTGCACACATGGTCAGAGACAACCCAGATAAGTGCAAGGTGAGCGTCACAATCTCTTGCTTGCATGTTCAACAAGACGCGTTGCCAGCATCTCGTGTCGTCTTGTCATCCATGCACATGCCTTGTTGCAACGATCGCCTGACCTCGTCGTTTAGCTAAATCCATGCATTATGCAGGCTTCGGGTTAGTCGATGATTGAGATTGCCGCGCTGGCAGGCTGCATTCCACAGCAGCATGAACAAAACATCCCAGCAGTCAAACAGGTGAGATCGGCACCCAGTTGACGCTGGCGAACAAGCTGCAGTCGCATCAGAATGCATAACAGCGAGGTCAGACGGTGCTAAAGAGGATTCGTTTTGCAGGGCAGAATGAGCAGAAGCACGTGAAGACCTGCCATGGAGTGTATATTGCCCGTACAAGCCTAAAAGAGAGGACCTATGCCGTGTGATACGTCAATGTGACACGAAACAGAAACCAGCAAGTAACCCATTCAGACCTCTGTTGTGACAACCCGTCCACCTCTGATCCCTTTCAAAGACGAAGAAGCTCTACATGTTCCCTCTCGCGCCTACCATGAATTCGTGTGCTGCAACACGCCTTCACCCCTTTCAGGCCTTGGCCGACTTGAGCTGGCTGGCGATGTCCGCCGCAAAGTCGTAGCTGAACTCCACGCACTTGCCCAGCGCGACGCCTGCCACGTAGTTGCCGCCCAGCAGCACGTTGCTGAAGCCGGCAGATGCCAGCTCCGCCTTGATCTCCTGTGGCGTGGCAGCACGAGCCCCATGAGCTCGCAGCCGAGTCACAGCAAACACTCTCAGCGAGTATCAGCAGACAGATCATTGTACAGTTGGTTTCGATGCGCCTCAGCATGTGACTGTTGAAGGGTCTAGATAGACCGGACAACAGATGTGCCCGGGGTCCAGCGGAGAGTGCGCACGTCTAGTGTGTCGAGGTGGCCGACATTGAACTGGGGGATGGCGCGCGGCCACACCCGCACGCCCACCGTCTCCGGCTTTGGCGCGTCCGGCTTGATCAGCATCTTCCGCAGGTCCTTGTCCACCTGTTGTCCATGCGACGGCAGCCTCAGCGATGTGCAGCGCTTTCAGAAAGGTGGCAGTGACGTGCAGCAGTGCCACAGGTTCGGCTAGCAAAGGCACATGCCGATGTACGGTGATCTAAGCGGCATCATTCAAGGGGAGTCAGCAGGCTGGCTGCGGACGTCTGGCTGGAAGTGCACTTTCTCCGTATTTGTGCGCCATGTGGACTTGACCAGACACACAGGGCAGCAGGTCTCACGACAGAAATGATGCAGAGGCGGACCTGTTCGACGAGCTGTTCGGGCGTCTGGTCGGTGATGCCGCGGTTGGTGGCGCCGCCGATGTAGTTGAGCAGCAGCTGGCGGCCGGGCGGCGCGCGCCCCGGGAACAGGGAGCTGCTGTAGATGGTGCCCAGTGTCGTGACGCCCTGGCTCCGCGGGTGCAGCTGCCCGAAGCCTGCAGTATTATACCAAGGGATACTGACATTGATGGTAGCAGATGCTGCTCACAGCATGGCAACACACATTTTGCGAACTTGAAGTTGCCCACATGGAGGTGCTGCTGCGGAAGGCATGTCACAGCTGTTCCCGAGCCCTCTGACTGGTTCCAGAGGGCCCAGCTGCTCAGACTTTGCCATGCGCTGCAGCTGCTGTGGTCCCTGAAGCAGCTCAAGTTGGGCTGCTGGTCACCGTGCTCAAGCGACATTGCTGCCAGGGGATACCAAGATCAACTGAGATCAGCTTGGTATCCCCTGTTGCTGCACAGTAGCGCGTGCCCACCTGGGAGCTGGCCGGTGGCGTCCTTGCGGTCCTCCCGGATGGCGGACAGCGGGTAGGAGATGGACACGGCGCCCACCGGCGGGTAGTCGAACTTGCGCAGGCCCTCCGCTGCGCCTGACGCCTGCGGACCAGCAGGCCCCATCAGCCGCTGACGATCACAGCCACGAGAGCCGTACCACTGGCTGCGCGGCAGTTGCACTCCAGCGCACAGTTGACTAAAGGTCGACAGCACCTTAATCTTCTCCGGCAAACTCCACATGCCCGTGAAGTCGGATAGGATGTGCTTCCAGATGTTCAGGGGCCAGCATACTACACAGCCCGCTGTCAACATGAGGCTTCGTGGCACACGTGGCGTCACGACGCCCACCTGCTGCTGCAGCAGGTCGGCTGCGACGTACGCCGGCACCGTGAGCGCCACCGACCGCGCCCTCAGGGACTCGGCCCCATCAGGCGTGTCGTACGACAGGCTGAAGGTGCCGTCACCCTGCTTCTGGATGCCCGTCAGCTTCCACTGCACCCTGTGCGGATCAGTGCAACATGTCGAGAAGTTCCAGCTGTGCGGCAGACGACGGAAGCTGCTACACTAGAGCAGGATGAAGCTGCGTATGCATGTGTTGGGAAGCTGTCCACACTGAGGCAGACTCAACTCTGATGGTGTCATCAGGCCTCATGGTGGACTCCGCCGACTCAACGCACCTGATGTGGTCAGCCTGCTTGGCGGCGATGGCGCGCGGCAGGGACTGCAGGCCCTTGCGGAAGGAGCCGACGGTTTGGCCGGCGGGCTTGGGCGGCAGGCGCGCATCCCGCGGCGGCGGCGGGTTGGCGCGCTTCGCCTGGATCTGCTTGATCACCCCTGCGATGATGCTGCCGCCCGCCTTCTCCAGAGCGTACACCTGCTTGCCACAAGATTGCCTCAAGACCACACACGGTTGATGCAGGCACCGACAGTAGTACAGGATTGGTCCTTCGTCAACGAGCAGACATGCGCCTCATGTGCCAGACTATGCCTCGTGCAGCTTTCTTGGCGGGAAGGGCAGAGGATCGCTGCCATGTCAAACGCATGTGAGCACGCGGTCGTCTTGAGTGCAGGCTTGGCCTCCGCTCACCTTGCCGAAGGCCGCCTTCATGGACAGGTTTGCGGGGTTGCCGGCGTACACGCCGCTGCAAAAGGGCTCAATCAGGCGCTCAAACACCTCGTCGCCCAGGTTGCGCCGCACATACTCCTCCACGCTCTCCTCGTGCTCTGCAGCAAGTCGTGCATGTGTCTGTCAGAGACCCAGCGACGCGGCTTCCGCCTACAGTCAGGTGCACCTCTCGGGGTTCTTGGATCAAATCATGATGCACTTAGGGCCAGCCTGTCTCTCCTGTCTCTGACCACAGGTCACAACCACAGGACTTGTGGCCGCAATCATCAACTGCCAGGACTCAATACTGCGGCGAGCCCGACTCCCATGCTACGAGTGATGCACAAATTCCAGAGCCAAGTGCGCGTACCTGGCAGCGGCTTCTTGAGGCCGACAGCGCCCAGGCCGGCGCGGATCTTGCCCCAGATGCTGAGCAGCTTAAAGGTGGCGATGTCGGGTCCCGATGGTGTTGGCAGCAGCTCGCTGTTCCAGTACACGAAGCGCGGCGCCTTGGGGTCGCCCAGCACCAGCTCGTCATCTAGCCCGGCGTCAACCTGCGTGGCAGGAAATGACATTGCCGATCTGCTGCTGGATGCTGCTGCTTAAACTGTCACATATGACTCACTCGCTTGTGGAGGGATCTGCCTCCTGTGATGTGTCCTCATGTCAGACCCTGCAGTGTTGTTACAGTCGACGCTCTTGATCGAAGCGCTCCTGCAGCCATGGCTACATCAAGCCATGCTACACATAGATGACAATGGCAGGCGCACACGCACCGCGGCCTTGAGCATGGCATCGCTGGGCTGGAAGCTGTTGGGGCCCTCCTCCCAGAGGTAGCCCTCCTCGTTGCTGAGGGTGGTGATGTTGCCACCCACGCGGTCCCGCCCCTCCGTCAGCAGGAACGACACATCCGGGTGCTCAGCCCGCAGCGCCTGCGCACATCAACAGGGTTGTTTTAGCATCAAGAAATTCATGCGGAGTCATGTGCATGCAGAGGGTCTCAATTGACCTTTCTGTGTGTGAAAGCAGCGTGTGTGCGGAACTGTCGACAAATGACTTGGCAGCAACGCATGGCCAGCGCGGCCGACACGGCGCCACGGTCAGACCCACCTGTGCGGTAACAAGGCCGGAGATGCCGCCGCCCACTACGACGCAGTCCAGCAGCTCACCGTCGTCCGCTGGCGCTGACTGCGCTGAGCTGCTCGGCGGGTCTGCAACTGCGGGGCCGGCCGCGCAGGTGAGTGTGGTTTGCCGCAGGCGAGCCGGTCGCTGTGCTGCAGCACAATGTCTGCTAAGCCCATTGGATGACTTCAGGAAGCTGTGAAGAGTGACGCGGCCCGTCGTTGGGGCGATGGGATGCCTCTGCATGTTTCCGTGCACATGATGCAAATGAACACCACTGCCAGGCAAAGTTTGCGCCATATCGGCTGTTTGCAGGTGGATGTGTTATCTAAGCCTCAATAGCGACAAGTCAAAATAGGGGCAGAGCAATAGAGTTGTAGAATGGCAATTGTATATCCTGCCGTGATCTCATCACCCCAGTGGAGCGTAAAGCCCTGAAATGCCAATGCCAGTGGTTGTAAGGGTGAGTCATGGCCGTTCCACCCACCAAAGTACTAAGGTCAGACACTTTATGGTGTGGAGTGTGCCATGGAGTGTCCAATAGACCGGCTCTTCCATCGAGATTGTTGCGAGTAACGTTGAGCAGACGTGATTTCAAACAAATATTCAGCCAGCGAAGCGCAACCGTCTAGAAGCCTGGCAGCTCTGAGAAGTCCAGGACCCCGTCAGCCAGCGCCGCCACATCCCTGCCGTTCACACCAGGGGTCACTGTTATTGACTGACACATCAGCATTGCGTGACCGCAGCTCTCGGGTAGGCAGAAAGCATGTTAATCGGGTTGAGACGTCATAGGACGCTTTCAAGCACCGTTGTCCACACTCATAACGCTTTGCTGTCGTCACCTAAGCAGCGCCTGGCGGTTGGCGCGGACGTCCAACTCTTCCGTCATGACGAACACCTTGTCGAAGAAGGCGTCTATGGGCGCCACCAGGGTCTCTGCCGCGTCCAGGAAAGTGGCGACCGTCCCGCTGCGGTCGACCTGCATGCAGGTGGCTTTGCAGCGATCACTGACCAAAGCACCCCAAAGCCTGTTGCGCATGCAACTGCTGCAGGACTGACCGCGGCATTGCCACAAGGTGCTGCCGTAATGAGCTGCCGTGCCGCACCTTTACCGCTGCCGCCTGCTGGGCGTCATGCAGGGAGCGCTCCTCGTCCTGCTGGAACAGCTCGGGCCGCACGGCGCTGGAGGCGTCCACCTTCTGCCCCCTGCCGATGCGCACCGCCCGTGCGACGCTGGCCATGACGCGGTCCAGCCGCCCCCGCAGCTGAGCATCCTGTCGCATGTGCAGAGCGGCTTCAGCACTGGTCTGTAATATGATGCTGGTGCAGCCTTAGCAATCACTGGCTGCAAGACTGCACCAACAGCTTGCTGGAAGGCACCGCAGGCAGCATGCTCAGGATCCCATAACACCACATCAGATTGCTGGATCAGACCTTTTACGGACGCATCTGGCCCTTTCCACAGAACGTTCACGGAGCCTATCGTGTGCACAATTGAGGTGCATGCCTGGAGCTCCCGGACGGAGGCGGCAGCGAGGGCCGGGTTGCTGGCCCGCTGGCGCAGCACGGCCCGCACCACCTCCGGCTGCGCGCCGCCATCCGTCAGCAGCACCTCCAGGCGGCGCTCCACAAACTCCAGCACCTGCTTGCAGTCACAACTGGTTGTCAAAAGTACGCCAGCGCCTGCAGTGACTGTTGGCTGTTGAAGGTATGCCAGCCGCAGGATGACCAATCACGCATTTGCAGCATGGACTGGAATTTGGTGTTCGTGTGGTACAATAATCAAGTTATGAGGGCGCGCCTCAATCATGGGTCAACTACGACTGTAAGTTGTGCTTATGATCATGAAATGTACCTGTTGCTGAATCTCTGCAGGTGCATCCACAGGCTGCACGTCTGCTGCGGCTGCAATGGCTGTCGGCAGGTGCAGCTGCGTCTGGCTGGCCAGCAGAGTCTGCACAGAGCAGGCACAAGATTCAGTTTGGCAGCAGAGGTTGCATGCGATTTGATCAGTTTGATGGTCATTGAGCTGTGGCTGACCGTTGGCAGCCCGTCAGCAGCAAATGCGCCTTGCCTGAAGGAGCCCATTCGCGAGGCGTCTGAGGCCGAAGGGGTCTGCTGTTGCCGTCGGCGCATTGCCTGCTGCTATCAGGCCCACGAGGCTGTCAATCCTGCATCCAGACCACCGAGCTTGTGAGCACAAACATGTATTGCGACATGAACAATCTGCGTCGAGTGTGGACCGCGCACAGTGAGTGCACTTATCAGGCTCTTGCCAATGGTTCGGCAGTGGTATCTGTCGACCTGTCTGTGATAGACACCAGGATGCCGGCTGGGGACGACGGCGTTGCATCGCCAGCATTGCGCGGCAGCACGCTCTCGTACACCGCAAGCGCCACCTCAGGTGAGGCGCCTGATGCGCATAGCATGCCAATGTATCAGGGAAGCAGCGCTGTCAAACCCTCAGACCCTACTGCACGGTACTGAGGTCGCAGGCAACCTCAGCTGCTCATGTGTAAGGCAGCGGTGGTGAGCAAGCGTGCCTGATGCAGCTGCCAGATGCTGGCCCATGGTGCCTGCCAGCGCGGTCATCTCCATGACTGTCGCTGTTGCCTGTCAGCGTACCGCAAAGCCAGCAGTGAGCTGCTGCCTCTTGTCACGCAATTGCGATGTAGGGATTGAGAGAGACATGCATTGCAAAGTTAAAGCTATTGGTCGCAACGACTTCAAATGGATGACGATCTGCAGCGAGCATCCTCTGCAGCGGAGTATGCGAGTGTCGCACCAGATCTGCATGTGCCAGCTGGGCTGCCTGCTGTGCTGTTGAGGCTGCATCAGTGAGACCCGCTGCCTCTGCCACTCCCGTGACGAGCTGCTCCACTCGGTTCTACAGAACGACATAGTTGAGCTTTGCGCGGCAGTTCAATGTGCGCAGAACAAGCAATGACGTGAGTGCTTTGCAACTTTGATGCCCAACACATTGAAGAATACAGCATCGAGATAACTCTAAGGGAAGCATTTCAGCAGATCCATGGCATCATGACCCTCTCTTGACCCACCGATTTGTCGAGCATGGTGCCCAGGGAATTGTGGAAGGTGATGCCTGCGAGCTGCGGCCGGAAGTCGGACAGCGGCCGCTTCAGGTCCTCCTGGAAGAAGAACTGCGCGTCCTCGAAGCGCGCCCGCAGCACCGACTCATTGCCCGTCTGCAGGAATAAACAACATGCGTGACATTCAGAACGACCCTTGTCTTCTGACATCGTGCCATGTACTGGCAAACAGCATTGTTGCACGAGCAGCGCCAGGTTGAAAAAATCCCCAGATTCTGCATGGCACTTGGTGATGGACACCCTCACTCTAACAAGGTCTTTGTCGATGGGGCCATTGGCGACGGTCACAAAGACAGGCTGCAGCTCATCTCCGCTGCCGTAGACTGGGAAGTATCGCTGATGCTTCCGCATTACCATTACCAACAGCTCCCTGCACATGTGCAAATGGTTGTGAGCTGGCAGATTTGCAACCTTCAGAAGGTTGACTATGCACGCATCTGCAATGCAACAAAAGGCAGCTGCGTACCTGGGTAGTGACAAGAAGGCAGGGTCGAAGGAGCCCAGGATGACTGTCGGCGATTCCACCAGGTTGGTCACCTCCTGCATGGACAGCCACAAGTTATGAGCCCATCAGCACCAAGCACGCGCCCTAGAATGGCCTCTGCAGTGGACCATGCCATGTGCTCGTCAGCATTTGACATCATCCTGGGAGGAAGCAGTTTCGCACCTCAAGAAGGTCTGCCTGGAAGCTGTCGGGCACATGGCCGCCCACGCTGGAGGCTGCAGCGCTGACTGCATCCCAGATTGCGCCAGAGCGTTCTGCCTGTCCCAGCGCAATGCGCTGCTGATGCAGTGTGTCCAGATAGTGAACTGCGTCCGCAACCTGCCATTGTACAGCAACACAACACAGTCAGCATGCAGACATGCAAACTGCTACTGGCTGTAGACCCCGCAAAAAGTTCTGCACACCAAGCGCTGCAGATGAATCTTTCTGACAGCTATGTTGAGCACGAAGATGCTGGCCAAACTGTTGAACTGACAGATGCGCCTGCGGCATCACCAACATGCATTTGCTTGCTCACCTCGATGGATGTGGCTGTGGCTGATCGCAGGCCATGCGTGGCGCGCCCGGCACGCAAGCCAGCAAACTCAAAGGGCAGCACCGCGTCCCCGTGCAGCGCCAGCAGCCACCGCAGCGGCCGCGAGAATGCTGTGTCACCCCGCCACCGCATGCTGCCTTTGAAGCGGATCGCGGCCAGCACCGCCGGCAGCTCCTCTGTCAGCACCTGCAGGCAGTCACTGCCATGTGAGGCGTTTTTCCAGGCATGTGCCGGATGTTTGAGCCTCAGCAGATATAGCAGAGGGACCATTTGGGATCAGCACAGATACCAAGCCGGCGGATGGACAGCTGGCTGCAGTGTCAGCCAGCACCTCTGCTGCTGAGCGGCCAGTCTCGCGCACGACTGCCCACACGTACTCGGTGCCCTTCTCATCCGCCTCCACTGTGACGTCCGCTGGAGACACGCCATTCTTCTTGCAAAAGCCCTCCAGGGCCTTGCTGGGCGCGCCGCCATCCCCAAATGCTACCTGTGTTACAATAGTCCAGACTCCCTCCATTACAAGTCGAAGTTGGCATCGGAATGGGAGCCTGCGTGCCGACGGCAATTTATGCAGGCACTAGTTCGCCCAGCAATGGTGTAGGCTTGCGGCTATATGAAATGAGCCTGGTGTGGCTTTGCAAACTTCGAATGCCCACCTTTGCGGGTGGCCCACGCATGCGGTTCTCTGCATCTTCCTGCCGGGCAGCCAAGCCAGAGACCAGCACCGCCAGGCGGCGGGGCGTGCCCTCCACACTGATGCCGTTGTGAGACAGCCGCAGCTTCTGCAGCAGCTCAGGTACTCGAGCCCTGCTAACAGTGCCCAGACTTCAACTGCCATCCAGAACATCACGAAACCGGCAGACAGCAGTGCAGGCGCCGCTTTGAGACCAAGGCACTGGGTGACTGCTGCTGTCATGAGGGTGAGCAGATTGCAGTGAAGTTTCGCTGTTGGAGGTCATCCTGGGCGGCATCCGCATCAATGCAGCATCACCACCATCTCCATGAGGGAAGGGCTCGGCGGCACGACTTGAGCGGCGCACCTGAGCTGGTCCATGGCTGTCCTGATGTCCTGTGGCGGCAGCTCCTCGCAGCCGACCTCCAGCACAAAGTCGGCGGGGCCAGCGGGCGGGGCGCCAGCATCCGCCGTAAGTGGCGGCGCCTGAGGCGCTGGCGGCACAACACCCAGCGGGTGCTCAAGCTCCTGTCTCCGCTCCATGTACAGGCCTGCGCAGCACACCAGGATCGTTTCAAGACGACTCAATCTCCAGCAAGGAAACTGACGCAAATGGTGGATCGTTGGAAGACGACATGCACAGGCGGTAGCTAGAAGGCAGCAGCTGCTGATCCAATGGGCCGCTTGCAGGTGGAGCTGCGCCACAATGTGAACGGCAGGATGACCAGCAAGATGTTGACACACCTGTGATCTGGCGCGCCAGGGAGCGCAGCGTGGCGAAGCACGCCTGCCGCTCCGTGACGCCCACAGCGCCGCGAGCGTCCATGATGTTGAACACGTGCGAAAGCTTGAGCAGGTGGTCGTACGCCGGGATGGGCAGGCGCTGCTCAAGCAGCCGCTTGGCCTCCTGCGGATTGGACAGCCAGTAATTGTTGGTTCTGGTGGTTCCGCTGCTTGCCTCGCTTGCGTTCGTTTCTTCTTTGCAGCACGATCTTCAGCTGAGTATTAGGATTGCTGTTGAACTTGAAGCCCGATCACAGCGTTGTGACGTTGTCAGGTTGAGCATGTGCAGGTGCTCACTGCATTGTACAGGTCGAAGCGCTTGCGCTGCGTCTCGACATCTGCGAGATCCAGGTTGTAGCGCCCCATCTCGCACTCGTTCTGCATGAACATCTCACCATATGTGATGCTGTCCGTGTAGCGGATGTCCTTGAAGTGGGACACCCCCTGCGATCACCAGTCAGTGGGTGAGGCGCTGGCTGGAAACCCAGCAGCATAGCACATGTTTCTGGACAAGCATGGTGGCGCCACCAGCAGGGAGCTGAGTCACGATAGTGCTGAAAGCATCGTCTACCTGCAGGGCCATGAGGATGCGCTCGAGACCGTAGGTGATCTCCACCGCTGGGATGGGCAGCGGCCGCCCGCCTGCCTGCTGGAAGTATGTAAACTGCATCGGCACAATGCAGAGGCTTGACCTCTGTGCTCGCTCGCAGTCATCCTCCTCTGCAGCTGTATGGGCTGTGAGAAATGCCTGGCACACTGATCACGTGCATGCATCAAATGTGCATGGCGACTGCTGAAACCCATTGGGCATGCTGACATGCACAGCTCTGCACCTGCGTGATCTCCATGCCGTTGAGCCACACCTCCCAGCCCAGGCCCCAGGCACCCAGCACCGGCGACTCCCAGTTGTCCTCCACGAAGCGCACATCATTGGCATGTGTGTCGATGCCCAGAGCCCGTAGGCTGCCCAGGTACAGCTCTTGGGGGTTGCCTGGCTCCGGCTTCAGGATGACTTGCATCTGTGCCACA
This sequence comes from Tetratostichococcus sp. P1, assembly GCA_036584455.1. Lineage (NCBI taxonomy): Eukaryota > Viridiplantae > Chlorophyta > Trebouxiophyceae > Prasiolales > Stichococcaceae > Tetratostichococcus > Tetratostichococcus sp. P1. Next base: position 1,546,068 of record BTPI01000007.1, read on the forward strand.
GATAGATGACCTCGTTGGCGGTTTACTGCAGCGTAGGGACATCGCTGTGCGACTGGCCGACCAGCAAGCCGCTGGACGGTTCTCCACTGGCCGCAGGGTAGTAGTGCCACAACCCATCTTTGTGCGTGAAGTACTAGCATGGGAACTGCTGGTACCCCTTTCAATTTCCACCCATAAATAGGGTCTCGAAGGCTATCAGCTAGACCTACCTGCGTGTGGCGCTGCAGGCGATTGGGATTCTCTCCATAGCGGCTGTCATCCGGGCGGATTGAGGGCTCTGTGTACACAACATTCCATGGCTCCGGGCCATTGACCCGCAGGTATGTTGCAGGGTTCATGGTCCCCGCGCCGACCTGCAGGGTTTGCAGCGTGACTCGTGCTAATCTGACTGTGGCATGCCAAAGTGTTTTGCATTGTTCCTGAAGCACATGAGCGCATAAAACAAGGCATGCTTGCATTCCAGCAACACCTCGGTGTTGTGAGGAAGGCAAACTGCACAGCCTTTGCCAGACCAGTAGGCCTGCAGCGCTGCTATCGCATCCTGAAAGCTGGGGCCCTGCTTTGCTGCCACCGGATGCGCGGCACTCGCAGCATGCTGATCCTGGCTGGCTGCACCTACGTCGACAGCTGCGTCGGCAGCGCTAGAGCTGCAGCGAAGCCATTTGAGCCGCGATGCGCTGCTGCTGGCAGGCACTGACAGCCTAATTGGTCGACGAGACCGCAGCCATGGTGTGCTGGCAGATGGGTGTCGGGATCCACAGACGCTGCACAAGTGTCGCGCGGCTGGCAGCCGACACGACAGCTGCCTCAGCGAGATCATCTTGCTTTCGTGCTGCGATCGTCAACAGAGCGCACCGCATGAGCCAGCCAAGGCCTGTACCGGAAGCCACTACAGGGCGACTTCTGCAGTCAGCCACCCTGCAGCAGCAGATGGTCTCACTGGCCCTGGCATCAGTTGTGCCTCACCGTTCACTTTGTCCCGACTTTTGCAACAGTTCTGTGTTGAGCCGAGACGTTCAGTTTATCATCAGCCGAGTAGCTCGTCTGTGTAAATTTAGCTGCACCAACGTTGTTGCACAATATAGCTTCTCGAGAGTGGAACCTCACTTGCTGCAACAGTGTGCTGCGCAATCGCACAGATTGGAAGCTGCAACAAGCTTGCTGATGTCTTGTTAAGCAGTCACAACGAAGCGAGGCAGGATGTCAGATTCAGAGGACTTCGGGATTGACAGCGAGGATGCCTACTCCAGTGGCGACATGGAGGTCGATGACGCAGATTACGGCTTTGATCCCGCAGAGGATGTGGACGTCAGCTCGCGGCGGGTGAGCTCACATGTTTGGCTCTGCTGTGCCTCGGAGGACATGCAGCATGGCAGCACTCTTTTCTGGGACTGTGCTGTGAAGTGACATGGAGACAGGGCTGGATGCGTGCATTGCAATTGGAGCGTGTCCTGTGCTTTCCTGTACTGCACACAATTGCTGCACACAGATGCGACACGGTCCATGCATGCGGGTATCAGACCAGCGTGGTGCACTGAGCAAGGGAAAGTCTGCATAGGCGGCATACGAGATCCTGACGGAGCAGCAGCTGCGCGAGCGGCAGGCAGAGAGCGTGGGGGCCGTCACCTCGGTGCTGGGCATCACTGATGGCGAGGCAGCTCGCGTGCTGCGCCACTACAAATGGTGCGCACATCATGAATCACATGCAATGCAGTCTCTGGCATTGTACACTTGAACCATCACATGACAAAGTCGCTGATACTCTGCGCTGCAGGGACCCAAACCGTGTCAACGACGAGTATTTCGCAGACATGGACCGGGTGCGGGACAAGCTGGGGCTCATGGACGATAGTCAGCCCTCCAGCCCGGTGGCGGCAGCAGTCGCAGCAGCGGGCACAGCAGGCAGAAAGGTCAAAGCACGCCCAAAGAAGGTGCCGACCTGTTGCATGATGCCAGTCGGTCCCCCGCCCTGTAGAAAGGCATGTGGAGTGTGAAAGGATCTGGCGCGCCTGTGTGCAGGTGCTGTGCGGCATCTGCTATGAGGAATTCCCAGCTGACAGCATGCTTGCGGCGCCGTGCCATCATGCCTACTGCACGGAGTGCTGGCACGGGTATGTGTCAACCGCCATCGCCTCGGGACCAGCGTGCCTGGACCTGCGGTGTCCAGATCCAGAGTGCAAAGTGGCGGTGAGTTCTTGACTCGACACTGGGTCTTGACGCAATACTTTTTGGCCAACCCAGTGATCCATGCAGCACGCAGTTTACACAAAGTCTTTCGTCCTCGATGCAGGTGCCGGACTCTGTCCTCAGACGGGTGCTGCACAGTGGCGAGGAGGCCAAGCTGGACCAGTTTGCCATGCGCTCCTTTGTGGAGGACAACAGGTCAGGGCCCTTTGTGTTGATCATGTTGCATTGGCACCAGCAACACGAGTCTCATGAGGACTGGTTCTTCAGCACCACCGATGCCCAAATGGTCACATGCGCTGCGTGCAACTGCTGCAGGTGGGTGGCCTGGTGCCCTGCACCTGGCTGTGGGTTTGCAGTGCAGTGCAGTACAGATGCTGGCCAGCAGGCGCTTGACATCGCCTGCAAGTGCGGCTCCACGTTCTGTTTCGCCTGCAAAGAGGAAGCACACCGTCCGGTGAGTGATATGGTGGTTGCCAGCGAGCCAGTCCAATCTTTTGCATAATGTCACAAAATTGGCAGTTGGTCAGCTCTGAAACTGAGCAGACACCATGCGCTGGCTGTGATGTGCAGGTGGACTGTGGTACTGTGGCAAAGTGGCTGCTGAAGAATAGCGCAGAGTCGGAGAACCTGAATTGGATCATGGCGAACACCAAGCCGTGCCCCAAGTGCAAGCGGCCCATCGAGAAGAACCATGGCTGCATGCACATGAACTGCTCGCAGTGCAGACACGAATTCTGCTGGTGCGCTTTCAACTCTGGTTGGCCTGCCTGTCTCGATCGTGGTTCTGTGTAGGTGAGCTGCCTAAGCATCCGACATTAGTATTGCCACAGGGTAAGTGGCTATGCTGCTGTACATGCAGGCTCTGCCTCGGCGACTGGAAGGCGCACGGTGAGGGCACTGGCGGCTTCTACGCCTGCAACAGGTAAGCACTGCTATGTCCCTTACCTCTACAAAGTCATTGCTGCATGCATGCAATGCATGATCCCAACTTCAGGGTGGCAGCGTAGCCATGCACGGAGCTGACTCAAGCCGCTGGCGTTGTGCGATGCAGGTACGAGCAGGGCAAGAAGGAGGGCAAGTACAATGAGGAGGAGGCCAAGCGGGAGCGCGCCAAGCAGTCGCTGGAGCGGTACATGCACTATTACCAGCGCTTTGCTGAGCACGACAAGGCCCGCAAGCAGGTACACTTTGCATCAGCATCCGACACTGGACATCTTTTAGGCCTGCGAGCATCATAGTACCTACGAGCTGGCTGTTGTGCTCTTCTGCATAAGAACTGGGCTGCTGGCATGACGACGCCAGCCAATCTTGGCTCAGCTGTGCGCTGCTGATGCGTATGCAGGCGACTGCCAAGATGACGGAATTTGCGGAGGCAAAGATCGAGCAGCTGAGCAACATCACAGCGACGCCCACCAGCCAGCTGAAGCTGGTGCTCGATGCCTGGGCCCAGGTACGTTTCCTCCGGCCGTCTGGGCATCATTCAGACAGTACCAAAGCTTTCATGCACCACAATCAGGCATTCATCTGAAGTTTCGTGGAAGGTGCCAGCAAATAGGGGTGTCCTCGCCAGTCGAACTCCAGACTACCTGCGACGCTCGCAGGTGACTGACTGCCGCCGCATCCTGAAGTGGACGTACGCCTATGGCTTCTACCACTTCGGCGACGAAGGCGGCGTCGACATTGTCCCGCTGACAACTGAGCAGCAAGCCTTCTTTGAGTTCCAACAGGTCCGCATTCCATTTGAGCGCAGTGTCTCATGCAGTCGCGTGTATGGCAACTACCTGATGTGCTGGCTGAACCCTGACATCATACCGCGATATTGTGCCTGACGCATGTGCTCGGTCTTGCATGTGCAGGGACAGGCGGAGAGCTACCTGGAGAAGCTGCACAGGATGGTGGAGACCGACATGAGCGACCTGCTAGACGGCACTCGGTCCGCCTCCGACTGGCCCGCCTTCCGCGAGACGCTCATCGGGCTCACCGACGTGACGCAGGTGTGGATCCACAGTGCGAACCAGCTCGAACATGCATGCTGGCTCCTTGTCGAGGGCACCTTATCACTTGGCGCCGGTGGTTGCTCGACCGATGGCAAATCCTTTCTCTCAAGCACCAAGTGTCACGAATTCATGTGCTCATCGCAGAGCCACTTCGCCAAGCTGGTGAACGAGCTGGAGAAGGGTATGAACAGTCTGCTGGACACCTACCGCACAGGTGCAGTTCAAGCCTTTCCCTGCCCTCTGCCTGTGATTGCGTGACCCAGGCCCTTTCCATGTGCAACTGGGCATGTGCTTGTATCCTCTGACAGATGGGCCGTCAAGCCTTGCTCGATGACCTTGCTGTGCGAAATGCAGAGGAGCCAGCAGAGGAGGCAGCGGCTGCGGCGCCGGCAGCAGCAGCGGCAGAGCCGGCAGCGCCTGAGCCGCCCGCGCCGTCATCAGCCAAGAAGGGCGGCGCCAGCAAGCGCTCCCGCCGCACGCACCGAGGTACGTGGTCAAACACTGTATTCGCTTTGGCGTGCCGGCGTTTCAGTTGTCACACATGTTTCAGGGTGTGCACATGGTCATCTGGAGCGTGTGATGGGCAGCATTGCGCATGACGAACATACTGCGCATAAACCTCTGGTCGTACTTTGCTGCTCACCTGGCCTACGGGTGAACAGCATGCTACAAACATGCAGGCGGCGGCAGCAGCCAGCTCAGCAGCCAGCCAGCAGCCGGCGCCTCCTCGCAGCTGGTCGAAGGCAGTGCGCTGGAGGCCATGGCGGGCTACTGGGCCTGCCCGGTTTGCACATATGCCAACGAGCTGGGGGCTGCCGCCTGCGAGATGTGCGAGACGGCGCGCGCCCCCTGATGCCGGAGCTGCTGGGACCAGCGGCGGCAGTGGCAATGCCAGCAGCGGTGACAGCAGCCTGCGAGATGCGCGAGGCAGCGCGCGCTCGCTGAGGACGGCGGAGCGGCAGTTGCGCTGCTGCAGTCATGCCGGCAGCAGGTATAGTGCAGCTCCGGTCATGCATGATCCCCAGGTGCAGCAGAGTCAGAGCTACGATTGGCCGAGCTCATCAACAGCTTGACTGTTGATGAGCTTCTGCTCTTGGCGGCGGCAGCAGCAGCAGCAGTGTAGACACCGGCCATGCTGATGACTTCGCTGTATTCGGGTCTTGATGGCCACAGTGAGGACAGGCAGCAGACACTCGATTAGATCAATCTAGGGGTGTTGTAGGTAGGATGGGGCTGCAGGTGTGCCATGTACATGAACTTTGTATACATTTCGTGCGCTTGATGGTGCCTTGCTAATGAATGACGGCACCAGCTTCAAGGTCCATCACAGCAATCCTGTTGAGCAAAGGCTGCAGGTGTCGCGAGTGGTACCCGCTCTGCTCTCTTATGCTCAGCGCCGCCACTCTCGTGCCTTTTGGCACGTCAATGATGGTACTTCTCGCCACGAAGGATGGTGTACCCTCTGTAAAGCTGCTCAAGCAGCACTATGTTTGCGACCTGCCCACACCAAGCCAGGCATTCTGGTTCTGAAGGAGGCGAAGTCATTGTGATATGCGTGCAGCACCATACCATCTGCCGCATGCAATTGCATTTGCACATGCAGTCACTTTTCAAACCTGGTGGTTGAGCACCATGTTCGACAACTTGATGACATCATCGGCTCGGTCAATGACTGCCTGCGAGAAGCCAAAGGGCCCGCCAATGCAGCACACAAGCCGCGCAGCGCTGGCATCGCCTGCCTGCAAATTGATAACAAAACCTAGATATGACATTTCGTGTCATGTCACCGGCATAATTGCCACTCCGCTACCTATACAATACTCATGTGTCACCGAGCAGGAACGTACCGCAGCAATCAGCTGTGCAAGTCCCTCGGATGTGACATTACGGCCCCTCTCATCCAGCGCTACCACATGGTCCTGCACTCATCACACTGATATGCACCGATGGCAATGCATATTCGTGAGGTGATTGCAGACACTATATGTGACGCTGATAGCACGGCAGATCGGCCCGCTTGCCTGTGGTTGCAGGGCCTGCAGAATTTTGGCGCCCTCAGCCTGGATCGCGACCTCAGGATCAGCTGACTTCTTCGGGTTTGTCCTGAGTTGTGTCGCTGTGAACGCCGTGTATCGCCGTATCTTCTCGGCGTACTCCTCTGCAAGGCAAACATAGGAGCACTTGGGATTTGTGGCTTTGCCGCAAGGCACCGCTGATCATGCATGTCGCCACAGATGTAATGGCGGAAGCCACACCTGCCAGAGCCTCAGCCGCCGTGCCACCCTTGCTGACCGTCAGCACGCATAGCGGCACGGCCTTGAAAGTCCGAGCCAGCCGCTTAGTGTCCTTCTGGCGGCCGGCCGCGACGTCAATGCGTTGCTGCGATGCCTTTGCCGCCTGGATGACAGGTCGTCCCGTGTGTAGCAGGTTGATTCGCCAACGTTGAGAGCTACAGCGCAATCCAGGCGCTCTGCAGCTTGATAGCAATGCGTTGAGAGCCGGTCGCTTAGCCAGCGCCAGACACTGGCGCATCGGCAAGCAGCTTTCAATTGAGCGGCTGCAGCGCCGAGTGGCTAGTGCAAGCAACACTGGTGACTCCAACAGGCAAGATGCTCATGTGCAGCGTATTGAAGTATTGAAGTCAGACGCAAGGCGCCTCCAGTGAAGGAGGACTCATCTAATCTGCCGGCTCGCGTGCAATGAAGCGATGGGAAAGTCCGGAGCGTCACTGCGGCACTGTCAGGGATCGGAAGTGGCTGCATGTCACGTGCGGTCTGGATCTATAAAAAGATCTGGGCGCCCCTCCCCTCCGACACTGCTCCATGGTGTTGCCCGCCAGGAACAGCTGATCAAGAACACACCGCCGTCTTGGCTTCTTTTACATCGAATTGCAGTCCCACTGCAGCGGTGAAGCTCCGTCAAGCGGATGTCCAAACAATGTGCATGTTAGGATGGCCTGTCCCTAGCCAATTCGCGTCCAGGATGTCCACACGATCTGAGGAAAGTGTGAGGACAGCCCAATTTCAAGGGTTCAGTGCGCCCCATCAACGATCAGCGTGCGATGCTGTGCGCGGGTGACAGCGTCATTCAAGCTTGTCCGTCCACCTGGTTGCTCAGCCGGCTCATCAGCAGGGTCGTACGTTGCCAGGGCTTTGAAGCCTTCACGCTGGCGCGGCAGCACCGCCCCATGCACCTCAGGGTACAGCACGTAATGCTGCACCTGCAGCAACAGCATCAGCTTCTGGAGCGCAGTTGAAGCGCTATGCAAAATGAGCTGTGCTCATGTAAGAGATGCGCAGCGGATTGCAAGCAGTGCAATGTTCTTGTCGCATTGTTGACGTGATCTCACCATGAGGATAACGTCATACACCATGCTGACGGCGCTGATCCCGAGCTTCACGGAGTTGCCGGTGATGATGCTCAAGTCTCGAAGCGCGATGGCATCCAACGCCTGCTGAGCAAAGGCCAAGCCGCTGCCTGTGGCAGAAAGCATGCAACTCATCAAGGAGTGCCATCTTGGTGGCGCCACAGCACAGTATTTTGAATATGGTGTCAAAGCGCCGTACAACGGCATCACACCAGTGATGTCGCATAAAATTGGCCCGATGGAAAAGCCATCTGTCGACTTGCGCCGCCAGTTCATCAGCACTTGCGGGGCGTACTTGAAGAATGTGATCAAGACCTGTGAGGGGTCACCAGAGGCAGCGTCATGCATCAAACACAGGTACAATGTCGACGCCTACCGATGAGCGCTACAACAACAATCACATGGGCGCAGCACCACGCTGCAACCTCACCTTGATCCAGCCCACGACATACATGAAGTCCAGCGTCTCAACCCGGGAAATCATGCTGCTCTGCGCGGCAGCAAACAGCCCGCCGCAGCCTGCAACGATCGTCGCTGCAATGGCCATGCATGTGTGCGACAGCTTCTGCGAGCCGCTCTCGTAAATGAAGCACTGCACGATCGTGACCAATGTGGCGGCACAGGCGTGCAATGCAAATACCACGTCATTGATCCTGCAAAGCAATGGGGCATGGTCACTGATTACGCCAGAGCGCTGCCAGACCACAGCATGGCGAGGCTCGCCTGTACATGACCGACTGTCAGTCAAACATATGCAGTCATCAATTTGTTACTGTCACCATGCACCTTACGCCATTGCCCTGGCCTTCGTGCCGCTTGCGGTACATTTCTCGCACGTCCTCATTAGCATAAAGCGTGCAGGTGTACAAAACGTACGCCAAGAAGCCCATGAAGTTCAGCAGCACAAAGTCGGAGGACAGTCCGACCACACTGCGAGGGGTGAGGTGACAAGGGCGTCAGACCTCACATTGCTGCGCAACATGTCACATGCAGAATTGCGTAGACACGTGTCGCATTCACAGACAGACATCTTGGGCCATGCAGAGATGTCACAGCCTTGCAGCATGTGTTGTGATCCACCGGCAATGTCAATGGGGTGTTCACCCCAGCATTTGAGCGTCTAATTCGCTTTTTGAGCGCTCACCTCTTCCGTTGGAAGTTCACAAATATCTGTGGATAGAATGATATACTCCATGTGACAGTGAATGACCAGCCCACGATGGCGCTGATGACCGCCCAGGGCTGCGGCACGTTCGTCTCATTGGGCAGGAGGACGCCCAGAGAGACACCAACCGTGACCACCAACACGATGGCTGAGCTTGTGTAAAATCGGCTGGTGCCCTGACGGCGAAGCACAACGAGACACATGTCATGTGCCTGTTGCATGTGCCGAACAGCAGCGTGTCCGCAGTGGCACAACAGCGCACATGTCCTCAACAAGATGCGCACCGCTCCTCCGGAGAGCAGCTCCTCAGCGTCAGACATTATGTCAAAAGCAAATGTCATAGACCCAGCCCGAGCGGGTCGGGTTGCGTGACGCTCGGTGCTGCTACATGGTGGCGCTACTGATCAGACCCAGGCATGGGTTTCCCCACACCCAGCTGCGGCTGAGGATCAGCAGAGGGTACACCTCAGGCCTCTGCAGCTCACTCTCATGCCTCGGTAAGCTGTCCGTCAATTCAGTGTCACTGCACAAGGCCAGAGCAGCCGCACGTGTTGCAGGGCGAGCTCGCAGCAGTGACGTCACTCTCGGTGCTCCGACCTCCTGTGGCCGAACAAGCAGCTGAAAACATGGGTTGAGTGTTGTTTTATCGTCATTTGTGGCCTGAGGTATGAGTTTTGCGCACCAAAGAAACATTACTGATGTGTGAATCGATGTGTAATTAGTCAGCAGCTCGCAAACCATTGATGCAGGCGCGCAAACGCCCATCTCCGACAGCACTTCGGATCGTCGACTTCTTAAGAATGGCACTGCTCAACAAGGAGGTGCGGTGCATCTTTGCGTGACGGGATGTGATGCAATGGGTCAAACCTACAGAGCACAATTGAAGTGCAGGATATGAATGCAAAAACAGGTGCCGCTGCGGCCGCAGCAGTGGACGCAGATATCATTTTTCGATGGCAACGCGCTGGACTGGCAGGGTGATCTGCTGGTGATCGGCCTCCATGAGGAGGCGGTGAAAGGTGCCAATGACGCATCATGCATGCATGTATGAATGCCTGCATGCGTGGCTTGACAGGCATGTGCGGCTGTGATGGCTGCATGTCTGCAGTCAGAATGATTTTGTGGCATTCTCGGCGACATGTGCAATTGGTTGCAGGCAGCGAGCAGGATGCGCTCGGCGCACTCAACAAAGCCCTTGGCGGCATCCTGCAGGAGTTTGTGGACCTGGATGGCTTCACCGGTGCCCTGGTGAGGTGTTTTGTAAGTTCTTATCTTCAAGGGCAGCGAGTGTACAGCTGGTAGGGATGCTCATCCAAGCTCAACTGAGCGGCTCTGGCATCCCAGGTTGTCAAGTGTCGGGCTACCTAGCAGCGGATTTTGGATGCAGGGAACTGCGCATCTGGCGCGTCGCGGCGGAGGCGGCACGCGCTTTGTGGCGGCCGTCGGCCTGGGCCCCATCAACCCGCAGGTGGCTGCAGCCTCCTGCACGTGCCATGCATGCTGCACTCCTGCATGTACTATGCACGCCACGGACTGTCATGTGACACAAACAAACTAGACCTGGATTTGCAAAGCAGGGGGCGCCATGGGGGCCATCGCCCTACCGCCAGCTGGGCGAGCAGGCCGCAGCACTGGCAAAGGGCCGCAGAGCCAAGTCCGTCGCGACCATGCTGCTGTCAGGCGCAGACACGTCTGTGCCGGAGGCGGTGCCACGGCGCCACGAGCACGTGCACGACCTCGAGAACAGGGTGGGCTTCTGATTGATCACAACAAGATGGCCTGTGGCTAGCAGGCTCGCACAGCGACTGCGGGTTTGACGTTCGCTGCTGCTTCCCGATGCGTTTGCAATATGCTGTGCCTTGCCATCTGTGCTGGGGGTGCGTATTCATCTGAAATATCGGCAACGGCTTCGCCAAACGCTCCCCTCTTCTGGCGTCTCCAGGCGGGCGACATCGCACTGGGGCTGCTGGTGGGCGGGTACAAGCCGTCGCGCTTCAGCTCAGCCCCAACGCCGCCGCCCCTGGAGCGTGCCGCCATCTTTTCCCTCGGCGTTGGTCCCGGGCTGGACGCTGCCGCACAGCTGGCCAGCAACCTTGCACAGGGCCTCACCTTTGCCAGGTCCACCCCGCAGAGATGACTTGTCATACCTTCGTCACCCAGGAGATCCAGGCCTGCAGCAACGCTCTTATCTGGCAGCAGGCGCATGTTTCTCCCCACACATCTAAGATTGTGCAGATTGTATATGGCTGGACACGACAGTCACCCTTGGACGTTCAGGTACATGGGAGAGGCGCCGGCCAACCTGTGCACGCCGGCATACGTGGCGGGAGCCGCCCAGTCCATTGCAGCGGCGGCGCCAGATGTGATGCGGCTGGAGGTGCTGAGCGCGGAGGATTGTGCTGCTCGCGGCATGGGGCTGTTCCTCGCCGTCGCCAGGGGCTCGACTGCCAACCCGCCGCACTTCGTTCACCTGACCTACACACCAAAAGGTGGGGAAGGTTGCACTGTTGTTGCAATGCATACAAGGGCAAGTCCTGGGCAGGTGCCTGAACGTTTGCTGTGTCATCTGTTGAGGTTGGTCATGGTCTCATGATTGTCATTGTTGCATCGCAGCGTCGCACCAGGGCCTGCGGAAGGTTGCGTTGGTGGGCAAGACTGTGTGCTTCGACACCGGCGGCTACAACCTGAAGGTAATCAGCGATCGACACACTTGGGAACTCAACCACATGTGCTTTGCACTGTGTCTGTGACCTCTTATGACCGCTGATGCAGGGTGCAGTGGGTGGCTGTTCACTCACAGGACGTGCCCCTCTGCTGCAGGTGGCTGGCGGCATCGAGCACATGAAGATGGACATGTGCGGCGGCGCGGCGGTGCTGGGTGCCGCAGAAGCCATCTCGCAGATTCAGCCAGAGGGCGTGGAGGTGAGGCTGTTTGCGTACAGAACTGTGTTTTCTGCCTGCAATGAGAGTCTGGTGCTTGTAAAATGCTGTTTGGAGCACTAAGTCCGCGAAGTTGTAATATTGCTGATTGGCTGATGCAGGTGCATTTCATTCTGCCGGCCACAGAAAACATGGTGGACGGCAGCGCCTCTCGCCCTTCCGACATTGTGTCCGCCTCGAATGGCAAGACAGTCGAGGTGGGGCTCCTCGTATGCGGCACCTTTTGCAGCGAATCAACAGTAGTTGAGCGTCCCTGTCAAGCAGGCACGCCCTCGTAACATGAGCAGACTGCACAAAGGTGGTCTGCAAGTACGCAGATCGTGGACACGGATGCGGAGGGGCGGCTCACGCTGGCTGATGCGCTGGTGTACGCAGAGCAGCTCGGCGTGGAGGCCATCGTCGACATCGCCACACGTGAGCGGCACAACTGCTTCAAGTGTGCGCCATGTACAGCCCAGAGCTGGCGCTGTGATCAATCATGCCAGTCTCCCTCAGAAGTGTTGTCCACCAGCAGATGTCAGCTGCACTTGCATGTCACCTGCCGGCTCTGCTTTGGCCCATTTGACCCTGGAACTGCTGCTTGATGCGCTGCAGTCACGGGCGCTGGGTATGTGGCCCTAGGAGCCTCCATCGGGAATCTGTTCACAGACAGCACAGCGCTTGCGGGCGCGCTGCGCTCAGCTTCCCAGGCAGCAGGCGAGTGCTACATGGGCAATCTTTGGAGGCCCATTCACCTTCTGCTCGGCGGTGCACTGCCGCATGGTGAAGTTATGCTTTGCTGCCACTGTCTTCTTGAAAGGCTCGAGGGAATGACGGGCGCTACGGTGAGGAGATATCGAACCTGATGTACAACTGATGCAGCACTGCCGTGCCCACAGGTGAGCGCATATGGCAGCAGCCCATCGAAGACAGCTACTTCAAGGACAACGTCAAGTCCTCCATCGCAGACCTGAAGAACTACCCTGGCTCGAGTGCGCCTCAGACTGCGCCTTTCGTTTTTGAAGCGCTGAACAGCTCCTGACCATGTACTGCCAGGACATGATCTACGGACCGTGCTGTGCTTCCATCGTGTGACATTGAGAACATCAATCAATAGGCACCAGCGAAATGTGTGACCAATGTGCTCATCATTCATGCTGTGATGGTGAAACTCTGATTCTGTTTGCAGGAGCGGGAGGCGGTGCGCAGGGCGGCGGAGCAATCATGGCGGCGCTGTTCCTGCGAGAGTTCATCAAGGACAAGGCCAGGGTGCAGTGGGCGCACATCGATGCAGCAGGTGAGCATTTTCATGGGGAATGCCGTCTGCGCAACCGACACGGAGATCACCATTGCATCTGTGCGGCTGGACTGTGCAACTTCACCTTGACTGCTTGTCTCAATTATCGCGAATGCTATTCGAAGAGTCGATGGAACTGGTGGGATACACACTTGTCTAAATGGCTGCAGGGCCGATGATAGACTTCAAGAGTGGCGGTGCTTCAGGTTGGGGGGCACTGACGCTGGTGCACTGGGTTATGGGCCTGCGCCAGGCTCACACAACGGCCGTGTTTGGGTTCAAGGACATACCGCCATCGCCGCCAAAGCAGCCGTCGTATTCAAACAGCTGATCGTACCAAGCTGAAATGTGTCCGGGGGACCGCCATAGAGTGGCATAGCTTTGCCGAACTGTATACAGGTTTGCTTGGCCCAGGTTTTGACGTGCAGACAAACAAGAACTGCTTGCACCATGGTTGCAACACTGCTCGTGAGCTGCCAACAGTTCACGAACCAATCCTGAGGACACCTGTATAACCTAGCCGGCAGTGCGTCTGAGACCTACACACCGACTGCCTAGCGTGCGTGCAATAGAGCCAGCTGAAAACGGAAAATGACTCGATCTGACCAGGAAAATCTTTGAGCTCCTTCCGGAACTAGCAAACAAATCTAGTCCTGGCAAATCCCACAAGTTGCCTGTGCGGCATCCACTAAGCCAGCTCGTCCAGGGACGGGAAGCCAGCGGCAATGCGGTTGCGAGCACGGCAGGCCTGGTCGTCCTTCGCACAGTCTTCACACTTCTTGCAACTCTTCCTGCACGAGCCGAAGGCACCTGCAAGCGCTCACCCGGTTGTCAGCTGTACTATGCAGTACAAGATGGTACCGCATCCAGCGGTACAAGGTCTCCTGGTCGTGTTCTTGCGCTGCGACGGCAAAACTGCCGCTCAAAGAGCAGTGCAAACGCATACAGCAAGGAAATAACAGCGTGAGAGGCTGGAACGCACCCTGATCGCCTATCATATAACTGGGATTTCCGACGCATTCGCCTGCACATGAGGAAAACCGCCAGGAAAGTTGTACACAAAACCTGGGATTTTGATTGTCCCAACAATCTCAGCTCGCTGTGAACTCACCCATGGCAGCCCACTCTTTGCACTTGGCGTGGTAGTCTTCGCAGTCCTCTGGCTGCTGTATCCGCTCATCTTGCCCTGGATGACGAAGAACACCAGATCTCTATTTTTTACGGAGATGCACAGAACCTTGCAACTGAGTCGACCCTCTAGTGGAGTTACACACCTGTGTTCAGGGTCTCGGGTCGGAATGGCGCTGTGTGTATCCACACAGTCCCTGTCCACTTGACGCCGCGGATCACAGGACACCCCGTGTGCATGCTGTGCGGGTCCTGTGTCTTGCCGTCCGGGTGGATGTCGTAGAAGATCAGCGCTTGACCTGAAAGTGCAGGACAGGCAAAGAGCGTCACCATCTCAGAGGGAAGGCAGTCTGCCTGAACGTCAGGGCACGCTTGTGGGGTCTCTTTCAGACACGTGGCTGACAACAGGGTTATCCTACCTGTGACCTTGCAATGGAGTTTACAGAAGACAGAGCATTGATCCAAATGTCAGATGCGACTCTGCAAAACGCACCCTTCTTGGGCCTGACGGCGACGTGGCCCTGGGCGCACTCCGAGAACGGCCCGAAGCGCTTGGCCTGCCGCTTGTCGGCCCACACCGAGTGGGACGGGAAGGCTGTCTCGCCACCTTCGTCCACGTCCGACAGGTACAGCAGCACCGTCGCCAGGCGCGGCGTCTCCTCCACCAGCACATCCATGTGCGCGCCTGCAGCAGATCATCTGGTGTGTGAGCTATTCCCAGCACGAGTCAAAACAGAAACAGGAGCGCCGTGGTCAGCCGCGAGAGTTCCTCCACCAGTGCATCTATGTTGCAGCAAGCCTTCCCAGAGGTGTTGCACTATGTTAAGAGCAGTGGACCTGGCAATTGACTGGGTTTGAGCTGCCGAGCTTCCTTGACCAGCAGCATATGCACATGTGCGCCCACAGCAGTGCCCCATCCACAGGGCACAGCAGCACCTCACCACAGCACGTCCATGCATTGGCTTCTGACTGTCCAGCACTTGAGAGCACTGGCAAGGAATGATGCTGTGATCCGCAGCCATGTTAGGCGCCACTCACCATACTTCTGGAAGTTGCTGTATCGCAGGACCTGGATGTCCTCCTGGTAGCTGACATTGTGGTGCGTCCACAGCTCTATCCGCTTCTCTACCCTGGTGATCACCTCATCCTTGTTCCGCCTGCAGGATATAGGTATGCTGAGCTCAGGTCAGCGTGCCAGGACTGGAGCGTGAAACAAGCCTGCCTGCGCCTGTGTTTGTTTTTGTAAATAGATGGTGGGCAAACGAGCACTACAGCAGCGTTGCACCTGAGGAATGTGCCCCGGCTGGTGCGAATTGTGTCGGTCACGCTCTTTCCCCCGGCGCCCACCACTGTCGACTGGCGCATCTGCAGGGTCCGAGCAGCAGCAGCCTCACATTGGATATGGCTGCATGCTGCTCGAACACAAGTGTGTGTGTCTCTGATCCCAGTGACAATCGGCAGGGCAGGACTGTAGCAGTCGACGCACCATGGGGCGCGCCACACTGATGATGTGGTCACATTCCTCCGGTGTCAGGAAGTTGTGAAACACTTGCGCTCTGTATGCATTAAAGGAACGAACGCTGAGCACACGATGTGTCCTCGCCTCTTGGCTAAATCCGGTGTAATCGCTAGCTAGTCACGGCAACTGGTGCAAGCTCAATGTGCCAAGGAACTAGCACTTCAGCACACCTGGGATGCCAGCTGATGGTCTCTACCCTGTGACACAGAGGCACGTACCAACATAGTCAAGGTGGTTTGCAGATGCCCAATGCGATGCAACCTCAAAGTAGCGCCACTGCTGTGAGCGCGACTGCACGCAGCCCTCAACTCACCATGGGTGGTCGGGGTCTGGAGCTTCGACGCGGCCAGACGAGCCTTTGCCACCTGCACACATCATCGTGCTGGTTCTGCCCAAGTGGGTGCCGCATTCCAGGCAGACCGCAAAGCACACACATCTTACCCGCCGCACAACCACTGCTGACAGCACCTCACCTGTAACCACAGCGACAAGCTGCAGCAGCACGAGCAGCACCGCCACCCTCATCTGCCACGGAGCTCCGGAGCCAGGCCGCTGTCAGTGACAGATGTGGTATTCCTGGCTTCAGCTGCTCACCCAAGCAGCAGGCTCATCGTGCTGTACGCCTGCAGCTGCACCGGGTGGTTCACATCAAGCTCTCAATCCACCGTGATGGTGGCCTCGCCCGACGACTGGACGGGTCAACACGAGTGTGTCGCCTGGAACGCGCTTTTGCTGGGTACCCTGGACCAGCTTGCTATCTGCAGCGCGGTCGCAGCTGAGTGTAACTGAGTTCTGAGCTATTCAGACTGCATGCACGCGGCAAGAGTGTGAACTGTAATTGTGCGGGCGGAGAGCTTCTGGGACCGACCACGTGCATGCCCCCCAGGTCGCAGATCATCATTGCGGGGTGGTAGCCGGCATGCGGCATCTTTGCAATTTGACACCTACAAAGCGGTTCACGTGGCGGTACGTGCTGCTCGCTGTCGCGGTCGTAGCCGACATCGCAATTGACATCTGCATACAGTCCCTCAAGCTGCCGCAGCCCTGACTGCGAATCAGCAACGCCTCAAAGCGGCCCATGTTCTTCTCACGGCCCCTGCTTGTCGTGTACAAGAACACGGGAGGGCGGCTTTGGAATAAGCCATTTGGACTGCCGCCGCTGACCAAGACGCAGAAGCGCACGCGGCAGAAGAACGTTAGGGAAGTGCAGAAGGTGCGCTTGGCGCTGCTCACACCACCAGGGCTGGTGGCATGCAGCTGGCTGCATCCAAGTCTGACTGCACCCAGCCTTGCTGCCGAAGTGAACGGCTCATGCACGATGGCATCTGAATTTGCGCAGGTGGTGCAGACTCTGAAGGAGGCGGCTGATGCCGAGCCCGCAAAGGTGCAGGCCAAGCAGGCTAGCAACTAGCGCTATGTGCGCAGCTGCAGCTGGCAGCCATGCAGCCACAGCCTGGTTCGTCAAGGAGAAGGTGTGCTATGCCGCCGGGTCGCTGCGGCAAGGCAGGACACCATCTTGAGGGCCGTGCCACTCTACCAACACCCTGCGCAGCACACTGCTGCAGCGGAAACAGCAGCGTGCGTTGGCCATGCCGCTCGCAGCAGCACCGCTCGCGACCGCACAAGCAGCTCCTGCGGACGTGTGCAACAGCCTATGAAGTGCCGGCACTGCAGCAGCGGCAGAGGGAGGCACAGACTGAGACGGGCGGCAACGGCGGCGGCGGCTGGGGCTGGGGCGGCGGCGGTGGCGGTCGGCCGCCCCAGGGCGGCGGCGGCAGCGGCGGTCAGGGTGACCAGGATGACGATGCGGCACATGAGCCGATTGGCAGCCCCTTTGAGAGGTGACTTTGGATGACAGCTAGTTTGACGCGTGTTGTGGTCAAAGCCAGGCCCCAACAGGTAATCAATGATGGTAACGAAAGCGACAGAGTACGACCATCTTGCTCAACAGCCAGGCGGCGTCAACACAGCTGCCAGGACATGTTGAATGGCTGCCGGTTTGGTGGGCTCAGGGTGGCGGTGGGCGTCCGGACGCGTCTGGCGGCGGACCCTTGGTTCTGGTGGCGGGTCGCCGCCGCCTGCTGCGTGGACGTGCTGGCTGTCCTGGCCGTCAATGCCGCGGCGCACCCGGCTGAGCCGCTCCAGCGCTCTGATTTTGTCACTAGCCAGGTGAGCCTGCATGTACCCCTTGTGGGTTGCACTTTCCCTGTGCATCCAGCCAACATGTGGCTCGTTCACGCTTGTCCCGCGCCCCTAAGAGGATGGCCTGCAAGACAGTCTCCAAGTGCTCACGCTGCTCTGATGCGGGTATCTGTGTTGAAAAAGGTCTTGGTGACCCTGCTGAACGCCTTGGTAATGGGCGTTGCCACGGAGCCCTTCTCGCGGCGGGTCAGGGCCGAGATGGTGTCGCTGCGGCTGGAGGGCGGCCTTGCTTCTGCAGCAGCTTCGGTCAAGTGGACTTCGCACTTCTGTTCGCAGACATCAGCGCAGCGCTGACATGTTGCTGAAGCTGACCAGCACATGAACAGCTTTCCCGCCAGTAAGATCGTCTGAAAGAGTCCGCGAGCCACATCATATTGATTGCATTGACAACATTTGCAGGTGGCCCCCACATGTGGCCGGCACCCACCCAGGAGTCCTGGCCATTGCACGGCGGCTGGCGATCCAGGGTGTACAGCTGGGCGTGGTGGGACTGCTGACAGGCTGTGCCGGCAGCGCAGCGGCTCACCAGCTGGAGCGCCACCGCCAGAAGAAGGATCACAGCAGCGGCGGCAGTGGCGGCAGCGTTATTGGCGCCGCAGTTGTTGCAACATCTGCAGCAGTAGGCTACAGCCAGCAGATGCAGCCAGACATGCAGTCAGCAGGCGCTGCCGCGTTGACAGCAGCAGACGGCGAGCAGCATGCTGTGACGCAGGCAGGGCAGCGACAGACAGAGCAGCAATACCGCGAACATGCAAGCGTGCTCCACGCAGCCGTGCAGCGCATGGTGTTCATGGCGGTCAGCGCCAACCTGCGGCACGCCGTGCTGTACGCCGCTGAAGACAGCCTGGGGCTCCATCCAGCCGGGCAGATGCGGCTGTGGACAGCGCGTCTGCTGCTGCACGGCGCGAACGCGCTGCTGGCAGCTGCGCAGTGGCAGAGGATGTCGCAGGGCACATATGCTGCCTAAGGCTGTGTGGCGGCTGTGGGACATGTGCGACTGGGCTGCATCATGAGGCCTTGACAGTCTTGCACGCTTAAGTGGCGTGCCTTGTGCAATCACAGAGGATGCCCATCGCTTGAGGATTGCATTGGTGGTGGACTCGTTGTTCTCACAGTGCCGCTCCTTACAGTGGCGCAATCTATGATTGAACGCAAGCATGGTCCGAACTAGGGGGAAGAGCGGCGCCATGCAGACAAGCATTGAAAACGAACCAAAAACAGCAGTTTCAACGGATTGCAATACGTCACCCTGCTTCTACACTACTCAATACCCTGTGCCGAATGGATGTTCAGTCCCAGGTCCACAGTATTTCACACCCGTTGCCGATGTGTGCAGAGCAACACCATTGGCAACTTCGACACTACTTCCCCCGACCGAGTACTTAGTCATGGGAGACCTTGCACTTCGACGAAAGATATGATCCCCTCACCCATGGGCATGAACATGCCCGTATCACATCCCTGGAGCACTGGAGGACCATGCCGCCGGCCCCGTCAACACAACTATACATATGTAAGCGCGGAGATGCTGGCAAACAGACCGACACCCAGCACCAGGATGGGCCACAGGAGCTCGAAGGTCCACTCGAGGAACTTGGACTTGTACTTCACCCTGCAGATTTCAATACATTATGCCCTAAGGGGTCGATTGCAAGCCAGCTGTTCAGGTCCCGCAGTCAGCGGCTATTGGCTTCCGGCACTAAGATCACATCTGTTGCTCGGTGAGGATCCTAGAAGCGCATGCATCTGTCGTGGCTGCGCACTCCAGCATATGTGGCATACCTGTAGACCATCTTGTCCAAAGGCTCAAGCGAGGGCACTATGTCGTCCCCATGCTCCATGGTCTCAGCCGCCTGCAGTGCGTATGGGTTATGCTCAGCACAGACATGAGTAGATCCACACTTGCTGTTGCTGCCCAGGGCATTTGTCGGGCGTCAGTTACACAGTCGTCGTGTAGCATGCTGCTTCTGGACAAAACCATGATACATCAATGCATTGATACTACAGCATGTATGTAAAACACCCACAGCCAGCCTGCACAGGCGGAGCCACGGAGAGCATGCTGGACAGGACATGCAAGCGCTTAAGCACTGTCGCACCTTCAGGTCAATGTCAGACATGCCATTGGCAGTGTCCTGAACGTGGTACTCGGGACTCACTGCCATGGTGCCATGTGGCACAGATGGCTTCGTCAGCACCCTGGCACACCAAAAGACTAGCGTGTCAAATGTTTTTTGAACCACTCATGCAATGGCCAGGACAGACACCGGCAAAACATTACGGGCTGATGCCGCAGGTTAGAAGAATGACAGAGAGAACCTCAGGAGCTCACTTGCGGGCCCCCGGCGGCGGCCTGCCCACGAAGCCAGCGACAGAGTCGTCGAAGTTGTCCAGTGGCACATCCCAGAACGGATCCTTCTGCATGTACCGCCGCTGGCACCGTGCCCACCTGCAGCCAGGGCATGATGCATGATAGAATTGCCCAAACCGGCGGACCACTCGCTGGAGGACCTTGATGACCAGCGCCTGCAGCTTCTTGCATATTTGATGCACATGGCGCGCACCCAAAGTACAGGCAGAAGTGGTTGACGATGGGCACGATGTAGCTGCAGGACAACAAGACATTTGATGAGCTTGATGCAGAAGCAAGTGCAAATATTGTGGGTTGTTCGCGGCAAAATCAACAACAGCGCCCATCAGCTGTAATATTGCAGGGAGCAACATGGCATGAGGTATGATAGCATGCTTGAGCACCTGACAATCAATACTCCTGTGGCTCCAGTCACGACGAGTGTCTGCATGATGCACCAACCACTTCAGTGCATGTCAGAGTTTCCAGGCACTCGTGCATATGTCAATGCTGTGCAATTTTCAGCAGTGACGGAAGCACAGTGGCTTGTGGATGCTTTGCAGACGTGGTACCACCTCACCTCAGCAGATGAGTCGGGCGCTAGGAGGCCAACAAGCATGTAGATGATGGTGATGACGGCGATCAGGAAGCACTTGCGCAGGAAAGGGTGCTTGTCGACTGGGCCCGGCAGCCAGGCATCCAGCACCTGCCGCACAGGGAACACCACCGGCGGCAGGCTGATCGCCAGGTAGACTGCATGCAGCAAACACTGCATGGATCACAAGATAGGCGTGAAACGAACCTGCATTCAAAGCGATGGCATACTGCAGTGGCAACAGAAGTGCCATTGCAACGCAAAGGAGCGGGACGTACTGGCGATGGAGATGTTGAGGAAGGCCTGCACTTGCGCCTTGCCCAGGTCGTTCTGCAAGGGTCATGTCCACTTTTGTTAGAATGCAAAGTCGCCAGCAGAGGAACCACGCAAACGCAAAAGCTGATTAATGGGTGGCATTCTGATGTCACTCTCATGATTGGGCAGCCTGATTCGTTGCCCAGTATGTTACCTGCAGGATGTTGCCCTCGGTGTCCTGACCGAACCATGCAGCGCCGAAGAAGCCGATGAAGGCATACGTCACCAGCGCCGCAACCTGCAGACATGCATGTGTGTTGCATGGTGGTTATGAACAGCTAATTTGCAGTTCTCGATACACTGTCTCGGGCAACAATGCTGTCGACTGCACATGTCTCTGAAAATCGATGATCAGCATTAGGTGATCGTGCCAGTCCAGTGGTGGAATGCTGCAACAGGCTAAGTTGGTCAGCGGACACACAATGATGCTTATGTTAAAAGCATAGTTCACAAAATATATTTTTCGACAAAGCTGCAGGCACGCACCATGATTGTGAAATTGACAGCCCAGCTCAGAATACGGCTGCCATCATGCCCATTTGGCATCTCAATGAGCATCGGCAGCATGATGGGTTGGCTGCAAAAGGAACACAGCACACATCGGTGTCTAATGTGCATGGGCGCAGGCAGGGGCGCCGTCTAAACACAGCCAGCTGTGGACTCTTGCTGGTCACAAGCTGCACCACAGAGAGACAGTTGAGACAGCATGCTCTGGTGATGATGATGAGACGAAGCCTTTCGACTCACATGTAGAACGCAAAGCCTAGTGAAGATATGGCACTGGTGATCCCATCTGCGCAGATGCATTCTCATTACTCAGCTGGCGCGAGCACTCTCAGATGCAGAGCTGCGGCTATCTGACCTGAGGCAAGTATGCATCCAGCATGGCGCATACCTAGAGTCCCGAAGCCGCCAATGGCAAAGCCATTGTTGATGGCTGGGAAGCCTTCAGTGATGCACTTGACCGTGATCCATCCAGTCAGGAACAGCACCAGGACGAATCCGAGGACGCCAGCATAGTCCAGGGATGTCAGGTTGTTCGGCAGGCACAGCGGGATCACCAGGAAGAGGACGCAGAACACCATTAGCATCCTGCGGTCATCACAGGGCAGCTCTGCGCTCAGTGGTGCCTTTCCACTTGTGCAAATAGGACAAGCAACAAGATTATCGTCGACAGTCACATTCTCAATTATGGTGCATATTTATAGCATTGAGTGTTAATGGTACCAACCAGCCACTCAATAACGACTGTTCATCAAACACATCCACGTGCATTTGTCAGTGCAGACTCACCGGCCTGTGCCATTGACGAGCCACCCAGGCGGGTTAGAGACTTGCTCGAGGCCATACGAGAATGCCTGACCGATCTGAGACACACCGCCCGCCAATGTGCCCAGCAGCAGGATGACGATCCCGAATTGGGAGATGAACTGCAGGGCCAGAGTCCAGACCATAGTGTTGGGCGCGAGCTTTGAAAGCTAGCATGGTACAACACAATCACTAAAAGGCAGCCTTTGGCACTGGCCGCACATCTAGCAGCATAGAGTTGAAGCCAAAGTGTATCTCACCCGCCAGATTGGGCCGCCAACCGCATATGTCAGCGTGTCATAGTCGGTGGTCCCCGTGATGCGGCATTGCCGGATTAGCAGGTCGCTGGTGTATGCATTGACGATTGCCACCACAAACAGCAACAAGAATCCTGCAGAGCAGACCAGTCATTGGGCTTTGATTAAAGCTCACGTCGCGCCAAATTGGTGAGATTGCAGCAATTTATCGCTGTTTGCTCATTTTGCAGTGCAATGTGTGCTTGGCTTCACCTGCAATGATGCCCGTCTCCGCAAAAGCGGCTGCATAGTAGGAGGAACCACTTCAGTCATTAGGTCCGGCCTGGACCTCATCGGCCAAATTGTTCATGACGATGGAAAACTGCTGACTGGCAAGCAGTAAGCGCAAATACATGTTTGCATGCATGGCAAGCGGACACATGCGGGTCGCACCGCTGATGATGAGCACAGCGCTGCCCATGATGCCCAGCACCAGCGTCGCGGTACTGGACAACAGAGCGTGGACATTTTTGCGGGATCTCAGCACCTGCATGCATTGAAACAGATGTGAAGAATGTGCATGCTTGCTGCCCGCACTGCCGGTACACACCGGCGGTGCGGTCAGGTGTTATTGTCTTTGCATAGCGTGCAAACGCCCACTCCTCCTCACAGCAGCCTGCACATAAGAATATCTTCGGTCTACATGCCCATGCTGATCGCTTGCAGCTGGCTTGTGCACCGCAACAAAGGTGCCCTGGGCCGTAACAGGTGGTAGGTTTGCATTGTTAGGTTTGGGCTTGAGGCATGGTGCAATTTGCTCCGTTTCTGCACCACGGCGCTCAGCATGGCGTTCTACACCCCCTGCTGCAAGAGCGTCATGATACGTCGCGGTTCGCAACGGTACCAGGGGCCACTGGCTAGCCATGGCCAGCTTGCGCGCGGCCGCTCATGCTGTATATGCATGGTGCTCGTTGGCAAACGAAGCATCACATCATATGTGTTGAATTTCGTCCGCTGGACCTGTCTTGCGCTCGGCTTGGCGACGAGAGGCGCCATGAGTAACCACGGCCCGGCAAGCCACGCCTCTACTGCGGTCTTTTCGCCGCGGTCGGGCCGCAACCTGGCTGACCAGGCTTTTCAGTGCCTCATATGGAGAAATCAAGGCTCAAACGCGTTCACGCACCGCCCGCCTGCACTGTGATTATGGGGACAGCGCCGAGATATCATGACTCACCCCACGTGGGAGATCTTTACTGTTTGCCAGCCAGGTCAAGTCCAGTCTTGGCTGACCGTGTGTCAGCTGCACACGTTAACTTGAGCCTGAATTTGTCTGCGCTGCGTTCCGCAGCGCCGCCCCATCAAGACCGCCGCTTTGCCAGTTGGCGTCATCCCACATCAACAGAGAGTGGCTCTCCGATGACCTGCTGCAAGGGTAGCTCAGCTTGAGAGGCTTGGCCAGAAGTTTTAATCTGCTGGGATATCCGAAGAGGTGCTGCACTTCTGCCAGACTTGACTGCCACATCACCGCGCTGTGCCAGGCCTTGGTCCTGCTCACCACCAGCGGCGCAGCACCACGTGATGGAGGTCAAGGTGCTGTTCTTCGCGCGGGCCCGAGAGCTCACCGGCTGCTCTGAGGCGGCGATGAGCGTGCCGGTCGGCGCAGATACCTCGGCTCTGCCGCAGTTGCTGGCGGCGGCCTACCCACCGCTGCGACAGGTCCTGGGCAGCTGCCTGCTCTCCCTCAACCTGGAGTACGTCGACGCCGACGCGCCCAGGCCGCTGAAGCCCGATGACGAGGTCGGCGTGATCCCGCCGATCAGTGGCGGATGAGTGTCACAAAGAAGAAGGGCTCAACCGCAGTGTGGATGCCCGCCGGCGGCAGCATGCGGCCAACCACAGCATGTGCGAGTGACCCTGGCCTATCAATGATGCACACGAACTGCGGCACCGACCATGACTGCACTCACCCCTATACCTGACAAGGTGCGCCACAAGGGCAAAGCTTGTGGCATGGTACTTTGGCACAGGCGAGACTGATTTCAGATGATGCAGCGATCGCTGACGCAAACCATGACATGCCTTGGTGTGCTTGCAGTCATGGGCGCCTTTGCATCGCTTGGGGATTGGTGCAGGAGGTCACCAAGTGATGGGTCGGGTGAGGACAACGGTGGATGGACGTGCTTCATACATGGCGGAAATGCGCTGCATCAAAAGACATGCAGCTCCTGTTGACTTGCCGGCGCTGGCAAGCGCTTTGGCCTGTCTCTGGCGTGCTGTGAACTACATAGGATCTGTTGCAAGCGGCACTGCAGTGCATTATGTGTAATCCAGCATCATGGCAGCTCCTGATGCGAGTGAGGGCACCGTTACTGTGTATGTACCTTGATCAGAACGCATCCCTAGAGAGCAGAACCCACATCCGATCACAGTCTGAGGCTGGGCGTAAGGGTACTCCTTTTCTTGCCCAGTCCGCCGAAAATTTGTAAATTTTGCTTGGCGGCCAAATTGTGCACGTGCCGTGTTGGCAACGCAGATCAATTTGCAAGCTGGGTCATGATGCACTGACTGCATTGCCTCGTGTAGATGACAATGGCTGCCGGCGATTGTGGGTGTCACGTGCATCGCGCAGCGCACGGACTGTGAGGTGCACTTGTCCGAGGTTGCCCGATCTGGTGGTCTCCGCTGCTGTGCAGCCTGTACCGCAAGTCCAGCATCAGCTCATCTGTCTTCGTAACAGCGCGGCACCAGATACGATTTGTCAAATCCGCCGACTTAAATAGCAGCTTAGGCATTTTGAAGCTGCGCAATCTGGCCAGCAGGCCAGGCCCATACGGTCCAGCCAGCTGCGGGGCTGGAGATTTGCAGAGAGTTGTGCTCAATGATCGAAGTGTGTCGATGCTGATCGGGTCCGCCCCGAGGCTGCATAGCCGCTGCAGTCCAAGGCAGACGCCAGCGGCGCCTTGGTACAAGGCATGACGGACAGCAAAGCCAGTCTGCGGCGCAAGAAGGCGAAAGCAGCTGGAGCAGGCATCGCGACGGCAAAAGCTGCCGCAGATGCAGATGGTCTGCAGCAGGGCGAGGGTGTGCAGAATGGGCTGCATGCTGCCGAGGCACCCAGCCGGTCAGCAAGCAGCCATGACTCAGACGGCACAGCGGGCGCAGCGGTTGCCGGCAGACATCCATCAGCCAATCAGCAACAGCGCAGCCCACAGCATCGCGGCGGCCTGTGGTCCTCAGCCCCAGCATGGCTGTGGCAGGCCGCCGCGATGATTGGAATTGCAATTGCAACCACCGCCCTGACAGGTCAGCAGATGCAGCTCCTTCACATCACCATGCTCTGATGCACACTGAGTATTGTTTGGTATGGTGGCCCCTGGTACCTTTGATTTTGCCGCTGCCTACTGTGATGGGACTTTGATGCACCCCAGGGTGGGGTGCACCATCCGGCGGCACCAAACCAGGCAGCTCCGGCGCAGCACAGCAGTACCAGCGCAGCGTGGCGCCGGCGCGCGGCCCCTTCCCCGTCGGCTGCAAGTGGCGGGCAATCGGCTACAAGGGCAGGCCGGCAGAGCTGTGGGACGTGCCCGAGTATGAGTACTGGGATGAGCAGCGCCAGCGGTGGGGTGCCAAGCAGCCGGCAGCCTGCACCGTCCGCGGCCAAGCCAAGACAGACACGTGGGTCCTGTTTGCCTTGCCTTGCCAAACAGTGCACAGCATTCATGTGGTTGATCACACGACGACAAGCTTGTTTGGACACCATTGCTTCCCGCACATCAATCCCTGGTGGTAGGTTTGGGGTGCCGTCGATGCAGCAGAGGGAACTCTGCTAGCCTGTTCTCATCCACATATATGGTGGCAGCTATAAGCAAAGCAACATGGGGCTCTGCTATTGCTGCATCTCGTTCCAGCTGCCATGTGCACATCTGCTGTTCATCACTTCACATGCAATTCCAATTCAGGACGATCTGGAAGGACGGCTCGCCACGCACAGAGGTCAACTGCTCCAGCAGCCACTGCATGTATGAGAAGCTGTGGTGAGTGCTCGCAGTCACACCAGCCCTGGTCCTGCTTTTCCCCTCAGATGCGGTGCATGCCATGAATGGATACGATTGCTGCCGTGTGTTGCACCGGAGCAAAGCATCCACCGAAGTCATGCTGCATTGCAGGTACAACAATGGCCGCTGGTACCTACTCGTTGACGGCCCAACTGCAGTGGTAGGCGTGCAATAACATTGTGATCTGAGCGAAGTAACAGAAGGACACCACTCCAGTCCTGTTTCGCTGCTGATGGCTCACACATCCCACTTGGCTGACATCTTCAAGGTGCTGTGGCCTGCAGGACAGCTGGAAAATGACACGAAACCAGGACCTGAACGTACTGCATGTGAACGATGCCAAAGCATTTGCTGATGGCGTTGATGCGCGCATTGTCACTGGCGACACGCTCATCTTCGACTTCATCTACTTCCTGCACCCAGTGAGGCTTGCCCGTGCGAATGTTTGTCTTATCAGGCATGCACTGCATTTGTTGTCATTTTGAGATGCACGCAGTGAAGTCGGCAGAATCTGTGGCCTCCGTAGCCCTACGTGTGCCGTCATCTTCTGTTCTTGTGCTGCGCAGACGGCAATTGGGCACTGGTGCGAGATGATGTTCCCGCTGTTCTCCATCCTGCGCACCGAGCCTACCTTTGCGCGGCCAGCGACGCAGTTTGTGCTGCTGCACCTAAAGCGCTCGCACCTCATGGAGTGGGTGCGTCACACTTTCCAACCAGTACATTGCTTGTACAGTCAGTCATAGCTCTTATTGGTGCCAAGATGTGTTCATATAGATGTGTATTCCCGTGTCGAAGTGCCAAGAAGGAAAATGCAAGCTTTATGACAGCAGTCTCTGACAACAAATTTCAAGGTCCCAAATAGCATGCGCTGCAATACCGATGCAGGTGCGGGCAGTGATTGCGGTGACGCTTGGCGTGGCGCCGCGTGCGCCGCTGCCGCCGATCGTGATGCAGCAGGAGCAGCCCGATATCATGCTGCAGACAGGTGCAGCCACCACGTCCCACAACTGCAACCTAGCAACTGCAATCTCAGATGCACGCTAGAAACAATGGAGATTGCTGCGCTTTCACCTGGGTAATCTTTCTGCAAGCTGCAATTAGTCACAAAGTGTGCAACAGCTGCCTTCTGTGTCGTGACTGCATCTGTTGCCACACGTCTGCTGGCTTGAGCCAGAGCGTCACCGCTCAAGGGTGTCAGCCAGACGAGTGGATGGTGTTCGACAGGCACTGGGTCCGCTGCGATTCGACTTGCAAGCCTACAGACATCAACTCGTACAACTTACTGCGCTGTTACGATGCAGTGTCCCCGCTTGAGGGATAACGGGCTGGACGAGTGGGTGGTGTTCGAGCGGGCGCTGGGGTTATTCCATGTGGTTTCGATTGACCCAAGACTCGAACAGTTATCTCGTTGCGCTGCAGTGTCCCCGCTGGAGGGGTACGGGCCGGACGAGTGGGTGGTGTTCGAGCGGGCGCTGGTGGTCCGGGACCTGTTCACTGGCGGCACCCGCACCTTCCACTCCACGCATGACGCCCAGGACTTCCGTGCGTCGCTGTACCAGCAGTACGGTGAGAGGCTGCTTACCGCACACCATTTCGATGAGCAAAATCGGTACGTTTGTATCACACCTGAAGCCCAGAGCCTCCGGGCAGCGCCAAGGCTGTAGTATGTAATCAAACCACAGGTGTTGCCGGTGAGTGGCACAGTGTGCAAGGCCCTACATCAATGGTGCTTGTCAGCAGGTCAGAGTCACCTGCATGGCATATTCAAACCGCATGATACTCGCTTGTGCAACGTTAGTGCATCGTTCATGTATCCGTTGTCATTGTTGCAGACCAGCGTGCCCACTCTTGGTGCAGATCTGCCGCCGCCGGTGCCGCGGCCGGCGCCGCGCACGATCCTGTTTCAGCGCAAGCGCGCCAACCGCCGCATCCTCAACGAGCAAATGTTCCTCAACGTGCTGCGCGAGTTTGGCGAGGTGCATGTTCGTGCGCAGCAGCTCACTGCTTTTCTATTGCACCTGCCAAGTGCCGACGCCAGCAAGCCACAGGCGGCACCTGAGCAGCACCAGTGCCTGTATATGGACTGCAGTTGAGGCATCTCAGCCTGAGCTC
Organism: Tetratostichococcus sp. P1; assembly: GCA_036584455.1. NCBI lineage: Eukaryota > Viridiplantae > Chlorophyta > Trebouxiophyceae > Prasiolales > Stichococcaceae > Tetratostichococcus > Tetratostichococcus sp. P1. Next base: position 1,574,820 of record BTPI01000007.1, read on the forward strand.
CCTACCGGAAGCTCGCACATGCGACATACCGGCAGATGCTGATGGAAGATATTCTGCACTGGTTGACAGGTGCGGGTGGCGGAGTTCAACGAGAGCACCTCCTTCCGGGAGCAGCTGGAGGCAGTGTCCTCCACCGGCGTCTACATCAGCGTCCACACCAGCAACCTGGTGCGTCAGGGAGTCTGTGCCTCTCCAGGACACCACCTGACACCTCGCCAATCATGCACGCTGTAGGCAGCACCGTCGTCCTGGCCAGAAAGTCGTGCCATTGCGCGGCACAACATTAGGTGGCTGGCTGAATGAGGTTCCCAATCGTGTGCAGGCCAACGCGCCCTTCCTGCGGCCAGGGTCGGCGGCTTTCGAGCTCATCCAGCGCAACTGGATATGGCACGACCTGGACAAGAGCTTCCAGGTGCGGTGTCTGCCCTGCGCATGTGGGCCTCGTCTGTCTTGCACCAGACAAGCTCCTCGTGATGGCAATCCCATGCGGAGCATGCCCTGCTGGTTTGGCAACTGAGCAGCAGAGCGGCATCGCATCTACGTCATACTGCAAAGCACACACATCACTGCAGGTGCATACAGACAAGAGCAGGTATCTGCACTCCCATGGCGGGTGCGGCACTGTCTAACAAATGGGAGTAGGCAGAACATCAAACAGCCTGATGTTGGATCGACACTGCTTGATGATCGCAGGTGCAGACAGAGAAGATGGGGGACCTGCACCACTACGCATGGCGGGCGCGGCACCGCAACCAGACGGCGTACATCGCGCCCCGCGACGGCGAGCGCTTCGGCTCCTGGACCAAGGAGCAGTGCGCCACCGAGGACTGCGTTGAGGTGAGGTCGCCGTCAGCACGGACCATGCTGGGAGTTTGCTCAGGCTGCAACCCGTTCAGTGCTGACTCAGCCCTGGCGCCTTGGCTTGAGCCAAGGAGCGAGGCCACCAAAAGTTGCCGCATGATGCGACAGACTTTTCCATCAGATGCAATGCCATGACTTGCACAATTGCAGAACACAACTGTCGTGGCACGTCCGAAGCAGCAGGTTGCTCTGCTGAGGTGCGCAGCATCAGAGCATGCCCTTGTAATTATCCCTGGCTGCCGACCCTGCCAGCTTGGTGACGTGCTGCTCCTGCATGGCATGCAGGCGCACACCAACGTGGACGTCATTGTGAATTTGGAGGAGTTTCGGGAATTGCTGGCAAACCGGCTGCCGCTTGTATTTGCCGGTGCTTCTGTTGAAGAGGCCGCACTTCCCTGGCCCCCGCCGTGAGGTTGCCTGGCAGTCAAGTTTCCCAGTCTCAGGAATTCAAAAAGGTTGAACAACTCGTGGGAGTGCATGTTCCATATACGTTGCGAGCGCCTGTGGTTGAATCTTGCTAGGGTTTGACTGGCAGTATGGAACAAGCAAATCCAACCTGTGCTTGGATATGCGGCTATATGCAGAGGTGCAGCATGCTCTCTCGGATTTGGCGCCAGAAGCATTTTGCACAACCTGGTCAATCAACTCGATTGATGCTCGAGGACCGAAGTGGACACGCCCTCATTGCGTGAAGCAAGCAATTGCATACCGAGAACACACTTACTGGCACCCTGCAAGGTCCGCTCAGCAGGTATCGAACGAAAACCAATACCCCCAAAATTGCCATTTCTCAAGAGCACTGCAACCAATTGTGTGGCCCATTCTATACATACAGCTCAGCGAGCGCCGTCAGTCGAAGGACAGATCGTCTGATGGTGCCTGTCCAGCCTTTTCCCGAGGGTTTGCCGCCCGCCGCCGCTGCAGCATGCCCTCTGGCACCGGCTGCGACGGCGGCGGTGCTGGCTGTTGGCCGCCCCATGAATTGTGCGGAGCTTCCTGGGCCTGCAAAGGATGTGCATCTCTCGTTCGACATGCTGGTCAGGCTCCAAAAGAAGGCTCTGTGTACATTCACATTGCACACGTCCCATTCCTGGAAATATGTAATGCTGAGCCATCAGAACCAAGCCACCTGAAAAACAGCACACGAGCTGGCCACAAGGTAACCCTCACGGTGACAGAGGCTTCGTGCTGCAAGTGTGACGGCTCGTGTCAGCCAAGGCACGCATGCGTTTGAGTCAACGTTCTAGCTTCAAATTGAACAGCGCACCTACTGCTGTATGTCTCTTTTTGCTGATGCTGGATGATCTGCCTGGTGTCGTGCAGCTAGTATGATCAAACATGGGTCAGCGAAATGAGATCTGCCAGGTGCTTGCGACTGCTTACCTGCTGTCGCGCCTGTGCCTGCTGCTGCTGTTGCTGGTGGAGTTCCTGCTCGGATTTTTTGAGGGGCGGGCGGCCGCGTCGCCGAAGCGGCTGCCGCTCGCTGGTGGCCCCGCCGCCCGCCGACTGCCGCTTCCGCGCCGCCGCTGACTGCTGCAGCTCCTGCATGCGCGCCTCTGCCTGCGCTGCCACCGCTGCGCCAATCCTGCGATGGTAGATAGAACCCGTGAACATACTGCGTGCATCGAGTGACTGCCGATCCAGCAGCGAAGCAGCGCCCAGGGCGCTTTCAATATACTGCCGGCACTGGCGGTATCAACATTGCCGATGCACAAAAAGATGTTCACGACCGAGTCAAAGGGGGTTTGCCCACATGTCTGGTGCTCTGACTACGATATTTCAATCCACCACCATTCTCCCCCTAAACTCTCTCTAGGTGGTAGGGTGGAGACTCACCGGGGGTCGTGCTCGTGGGGGTACACGATGATCTCGGGGCGCTTCTGATTGTACCGCCGCGCAGCTGTGCGCAGTGCTGCCGTCACCTGCCGGTCCACCGCATCCAGCGGCGCATCCGGCGGCAACTGTACAAGTCACACAACAAACATTCAATCAGTTCCTGCGCAGACCCTAAAATGCTGGATGATAAACAGGCGGCGAAAAGGCGCCAGAGGGTCTAAACCCCACCATCCAACATAGTCCTCACTTTCGGAGGACATAAGCAACCCCGTGGCGCAGTGGTAGCCAGGCTGGAGCAGTACATGTCCAAGTAGTATACCTTGGCAACAGCGCTGGAGGCAGCAGCATGCAGGTCGTTGAGCAGCCGGTTCTCGTCCACCCACATGCCGCGCGTGGTGATCCTGACCCTGCTGCTCATCTTCCACGGTGCGCCCGGCTGCACGGTAAGCACCATTCCCATCAGCAATGTCACTGGTCAAATCGACCTCAAAACACGAGTGCATCTGGACACAAGGTGGCAGGTTGGTTACATGCTGAAGATCAGCAGCTCTAGAGCTTGGGACAGTGACCAGAAAGTTGCGTGCTTTGAATGCGCCACCAGGCTGATGAGCATCTGAAGCACCCAGTCATCTGCTCAGCCAGCGAATATGCGAGGGCTCTACATGACATACAGGAAAGCGAGGATCTCTGGGATGGAAACCTCGTTGCCAGGGGCCTGGCGGACGACATCGACCATGGCGACGACGAGCCCCTCGGTGGCCAGCGTGGCCCGGGTGTCGATGTCCATCTCCTCCCTCGTGCCCGTGCCCTGCGGCCAGCAAAGTGACAGGTCGTCCTGCATGTTGGACTTGCAGGTGGGTCAGGCGGGGCAGGGTGTTTGTGAATGGTGCAAGATGGCGACGTCGCAAGCACCCAACTCGGGCAGCTGCAGGTATCAAATGCTTCGACGCTGCAAAATGTCCATGCTGGACTGGCCACGACCCGACATCTGCATGCCATGTTAAAAACAGACAGTGCAAGCACTACATCAGACAGCACCCAGGTGCCCACCACACCTTGGTGACATACTGCTATTTAATTGAGAGGAAATCGATTTAGGTTGGTACCAACACCACGTGATGTGCCTACCTTGCCGCCGTCATTGAAGAACTCCCGCAGCGGCACGTCGCCCAGCACCTGCAGCGTGCCCGTGGCCGCGCCCCCCAGCACACCCACTGCCGCCTCCGCCCTGGCCGCGTCCTGGTCGCTGCGCGGCCTGAAGGGGTCCTCCTCCTCCTCCTGCTGCTCAGCTGGTGCTGCTGCCTCAGCTGCAGATGCAGTCAGCTCCATTTCAATGTGACCGTCTGTCACATCTGATCAAGCAATGCCCAACAATCCACATCAGTGATCATGGCAGTTGACATCGCTGGTCTGCTGGCCGACCAGAGGCAGCGCCTGCAGAGTTCATAGCAGGCGTACCTGTTGACAGCCGCTCAAGCTCGTTCCATATTCCTCTCACATAGGAAACATTGCTGCTCCAACGAGCACAAGTGCCAACCTTCGTCGCCCGCGGCTGCCTCGCGCTGGGGCTGGCGCCACCCGAGCGACAGGGTGTTGCCGTTGCGGCGGTCGGCCACGCCCAGCATCTGGCCGTTGCGGATGACGGAGGTGAAGTTGCAGCCAGCCTCGTGCGCCAGCTGCGCGTGCTCGCACAGGAACGCGTACTCGCCGTGCACCGGCAGAAAGTGCTGCGGCTTCACCAGGCGCAGCACCTCCTCCAGCTCGTCCCTGCCAAAGAGTAAGGATTCAGATGGGCTCATGTCGAAGCCGATGAATCTGCCTCAAGCAGTGCAGCGCTTCTAAAGTGCGTTTCTGCGTCAAAACTCGTTGCAGAACACTGTCTGACAACTGTATGTGCCTGGCGGCTCCATTATTCATGTAGGAAGACATCCGCGTGGGTCACGAGGAAAGCTGTGGACTCGCAAAAGATCTGGGACATGCCAGCCAGCAAGATTCTTGTCACTCCGGCAAGTTGCCCTTGAAGCAGCAGGCGCATGCCACTGTAAGTGACAGTATACTTCGCGGCACCTGTAGGCATGGCCAGAGGCATGCAGTCGCTCCTCGCGCCCCCATGCAATGTCGGCACCATGACCAGCAATCCGGTTCATCATGCTCTGCACCCGTGGCTCGTTGCCGGGGATCACCTGCACCGCATGTGCGATTTCCTTTGACTGCGCACATACTCGCTTGTCACAACATCATGGAAGGAGGCAGCGCCTGGAGATCGCACACAGGTGAAAGCCATGCTTGCTTTGCTCCAAGACTTGGCAATGTCCGTCAGCTGTGCTGCAACAAAATATGACCTTTGCTGAGAAGAGGATGAGGTCGCTGGGGCCCAGCTTCAGCTCCGGCGCAGCATTGAAGGACGCGCGGTTCAGGGCAGCCCTCTCCTCACCCTGCATTGCCCGAGGGTGCAGCGTCAGCAGCAGCAGCATTGCTGAGAACCGGAATCTCATCAGATGCCACACATTGCACTGTGTCGCACATATCCACAGAGATGTCGCCTGATCGGGAAACACGCAAGGCTGTAGTGCGCCAGAATGATGAAGGCAGCTTACCATGCAACTTCGCATGCTCGCAGTGCTGATATGCCCTGGGACAGATACTGGAAGCCAGCAGAGGCACAGCCGCCCACCTGGGATCCTGTGCAGACGACCAGGACCTCCGAAGGGTTGTAGTCCGAGATGTCCGATGGCGGCACCAGTATCCGCGGGTCGAAGGGTGCACGCCCGTCCCGCCATGCCGCCTCCAGATATGTCGTCAGGCTCATGCCCATGAAGCAAATCTTCCGGCCCGCTGCATCTGCTGCCTTTTTGACGCTGGCCAACCTGTGGGCCAGTCAGAGAAAGGGGGCTGTCATTCTGCCACATTGCTGCAGGCGGAGCACGCTGATTTTGGGATCGCTCCCTTGCTGGTGAACTCCGTGACACAACTCTGATGCCAGAAATACCACTGACAGGACCATCCACCCAGCTAGTAGATCAGGCCAGGGTGCTGGAGACTCGCCTATGCAGGTTGGAGGCAAACTGTGTCGCGATGACGCGGCCCTTGCCATTGTGGCTGGCCACCCGGTTGATGATCGCCTGCTGCACTGTGGATTCACTAATTGTGCGCCCTGGCGACAGCACATTCGTCGAGTCCGACATGAACAGCGTCACGCCCTCCCGCCCTGCAGACAACAAACATGGAACATTCCCTCACAACGAGGGATCCTCCGGCTCACATGTTACCGCCGCCGGCTGCCGCTGTGCTGGCACAGGGTGCCAGGTGTTGCAATGTCACGATTGACTCACATGCACTCGTGCGGGGGTTCAGCAAGGCTGCAGACTGCCGGCCAGCGGTCCAGTGGCACTTCTGGCGGGCTGCGTGCATGGAGGATTGACAGGAAGAAAAGCGCACCCAGGGCCTCGAACATCTCGCGGTCAAACATCTCGCCGTCAATGGGGTTCTCGTCGATCTTCCAGTCGCCGGTGTGCACGATGGTGCCCTTGTCGCACCGCAGCACAAAGCCGCAGCAGTCTGGAATCGAGTGCGTCACCCGGATGGGCTCACACCTGATCCAGCGCAAGTATGGAGCTTGTCAGTGATGATGGTGCTCCTCTCCACTCATGCGGTGTATGGTGGACTGATGGTTTGGAAGGTATGCAATGATCGAAGGTATGCAGTGACACATTCAAGAGCTCGTGACCGCACAGCTGTGGCTACTAGACCGTGCAGCCCGCCGCTCACTCGAAGGGGCCCAACTGGAAGCGCTGCCGCATCTCCATGGTGTGGAAGCGGTGCGGGTTCCACAGGCTGTACTCCGCCATGCGCCGCTGCACCAGCTCCATCACGAAGCTGGCGGCGTAGATGGGCGTGTTGGGGTCCAGCCCCGGCACCACCTGACGCAGGTGCCCACATGATTAATAATGCCTTCGGAGCGCCGCTGTGCATGTGCGCGGCGGAAACCGACATCTCCTGAACTGGACCGGGGGGTTCCCAAGCACTGGCTATCTGGAACTGCACTGGGGCAGCTGCCCCAGAGCAGCTAACAGTCTGTGTTCGCCATCACATGTGGGTTGTTCCCATGGTCCCCAGCTGCGATGACTCACCCAGGGCATGGCGCCGATGTGGTCCTCGTGCGCGTGCGTGATGATGACCGCCTCAATCTTGTCCTTCCACTGGTGCAGGAAGGCCGTGTCTGGCAGGATGCGCTGCATGCCATGGTCCGTGAAGCTGGCGCAGCGATGGTGACATTTGGTCAGCCCACAACTCGGCCCAACCAATGTGCCGTGTAATGCCCATTGCATCGCCAGCACTGCAGCTGCATTTCTGACTGCCAACTCTGGTACGCAATGAAGACAGATGTTCCAGAATGATGCTCACTCTGGAAACATGAGCCCGGCATCCACCATGATGTAGCGGTCGCCAACGCCAATGAGCATGCAGTTCATGCCGATTTCGCCGAGTCCGCCAATGGGCAGTACCCGCAGCGGCGGTCCTTGGCCGGGCGGGGGCCCTGGGAACTTCCTGCGGCATGAGTGGCGCTGAGCTATCTTCGGTAGCATTCGGCACAGCAGCGAGTTGCCGTACCTAGGATGACTATAAGGTACTCTGAAACAAATTATGATACAAAGGTTGCCAATTTTCGCAACCCACCTTTGCTTCACCATTGGGCTCCGCAACGCTGTTCCCAAATGGCTTTGCCCATCACTATGGCGGTATGTTGATCGCCGCCGCTGCCGACCAGAACTACCATTTTTGCTCCCTTCGTCGCCACTGTTGCGACCATTTTCGCCTGCGGCGGCGGCAGGCGCCGAACGTCGGCTGCTGGACGATGCTGCATAAGGACGAAATCATGGATGTCGATGTTTATGACACACGAGTGGCGGCAGTGATGGTCATCCGGTGCTGACCGTCTGGTCGACACAGACTTCGGGACCAGATGTGGGGTCATTTGGATCTACTGTTACAGCGCGCAAACGCTTAAGCATGCGGCAAAGTCCAAGAATATTACTATAATGGGAATGGCGTGACACCGTGCGCGGTGCGCATCCTGATGCAACCGACCTGAGCAACTCAAAAGGCGCAGCGACCGCGTCAGTGGCAGCCTCTGCCTCCCAGGAAGCGGCAGAACGTGCTCTGCATGGCCTGATTTGGTCCTGCAGCCGCAACACTGTGTCGGAGCACAGGGCAAAGCCGCCATAGGACAGTTATCTCAACATTCAAGGCGCATGGGCGCGCGCTAAGAACAGCAAAGCCACAACATATATCGAAAAGGCACTTCGAACGGCGCAACTGACGTTTTTGCTGCGATGGCGGACAGCTGACGCAGGTTTTGTTCGGTTAGTACTTTGTCTGTTGGACCTGTAAAGTAGTGACATAGGGACCGGCTTTTCGAGCCGAAAGGCATGTTGCGAAAGAAGAAGGGCATTTGTCTGGCCGGTCAGTCATAAAGTCACAATGATGAAATCTAAAGCAGCCCTGTAGCAACACAGGTTCAGCTTTGTCGTGCATGACCTCTGCAATTTGACATTTTGACGCTCTCTTAGCAGCTGCCGTATGACACACATTTATGCTGCAACTCTGACGGCGCTGGCTCGCACAAACGTTGCAAATCTGACGCTGCGCTGCTGACTGCCGTCCAGTGACTGGCGTCGCAGAGCACGGCGTAACATCCGCAATCTGGCGGCATAAAAGCACGGGAAGTCAACGAATATGACGGTCCAGCTTGTAGCTGGGCAACAACGGCCCGTTGTGGCCATGCATGGCGGGCAGGCCAGGCTGCAGCAGAGTCGTCGAGACCCAGCTATGCGCCGGTTCAACAGCGTGCCGTCGTTGTCGATCAGCGTTCAGACGTCACAGAGGTGGGCCAAAGGCTCGTTTGCAGCGGGCTCTCTCACACAATTCAACATTGCCTGTGAAACTTGATCCGAAAATTCCGGGGAACACAGAACGTCTGCCAAGAAGACCTCCCAAATTGACATTCTACTGGTGTGCAGCATCCTCCTCATCCGTTGAAGGGCACAACGTTGACAAAACCGTTGATCCCTCTGATCATAACACGTGCCTGATGTCCGCCGCCCCGATGCTGCAGGGTGCGCAGACAGCAGCTCAGACGCGCGCCAGTGGCAGAAGCCGCCACTGGTGGCGGCAGCGGCGGCAGCGGCAGCATCAGCTTCAATGGCGGCAGCGGGGGCGGCAGCTGGTGGGGTGGTGATGGTGCCGACGGCAGCGGGTGAGAAACGGTCTGTCAGCGTGCATTGGGCATGTCGCACTGGAGTCGGAACCTGCGTGGGTCTGCTGATCCCTCGCACGATGGACGTGCCGGATTGCATCAGCATTGCACTGCCTGGACGCAGGGGCGATGATGCTGATGACAAGTCACATGGCCCCTTCACATGGAAAGGCTGGCGGGACCGGGTGGCAGCAGACCCGGATTTCCCATTCAAAGTCCTGGTCGAGCAGGTACGATGTTCACCTTCATCCAGAATCGATCGCGGTGACTGCTTCGACATCCTGTGCAATCAGGCACCGTGATGGCGCCATATCATGCCAGATCGCAGCATCTTGATGGCGCCATATCGTGCCATTGCAGCATCTCACGATGCCGAGTGCGATGTGCATGTTGCGCAGGTGATTGGCGTTGGGGCAGCGGTGCTGGGCGACATGTCGTCGAGGAAAGACTGGGGGATCCACGAGCTGGACTTTGTGTTCTCTACAGTTGTGGTGGGTATTACTTGCTGCAACTGGCGGCTTGCACATGCGCATGGCTGCTTCTTGCACAGCACCCAATTGCCGGCTTCCTTGAGACCAAGGCAATTGGCATTGTGGGTGAAGCAGGCAGATCGTGAACATGCACCATACGGCACTGTAGGTGGGCAGCATCATGAACTTCTCGCTGATGTACCTGCTGGCAAAGACACCGGCGTCAGCTGCGACGGCCGGCAGCGGCAACCTCCTGGCGCGGCTGTTCGATGAGAACACCCTGAAGCGCATGGGCGCTCCAGGTGCCACACGCTCGTCTGCAGCTGCTCGGCGATGTTCAATGTGTGTATCATGTTGTGCATCGGCATCTGCTGACTTGCTGAGGGCCATTGCCTTGATACTCCTGCGCTCGATTGGTTGCTGATACACTGTGCCAGCATTGCATCACAATTCACATTGATCCAGATCCACAGACGCAACATACCATGCACAGGGCTTTGCAATAAGTACGCCATGTTGATCAAATTGAGCCTTGATGTACTGCAGGAGGCAACTTCTTTGAGCCAGGCTTCCCCATCAGCAAGCGCTTCCTGAACCTGGGCTACAAGGTCAGTGCATCAATTGACGCGTTACTTGGCACCTTGCCACTTGAGTGGTTGTCTATTTGCGCCGTATGAATGTGATGCTAATCAGTACACTGTGCTATCCTCGCTGTCAGCAGCTTTATCATGATGTCGAACGTTCGCCTGCTATGCTGACAGGGTGTGGTGTTTGGGCTGGTTGGTTTCTGCGCCGGTGTGATTGGCACCTCCCTGTCCAACGGGCTCATAGCGATGCGCAAGCGCTTCGACCCCAACTTCGAGGTGCTGCAATGCTGCAGCCTCACCAGCCGCCCCGATGCTCCATCTCCTCGAGCTGCATGTTCATGCTAAATTACGCTTTCATTGACGCAGACCCAAAAAAGATGTGGTTGTTTCCGCATGGACAGGTGCAGAACAAGGCGCCAGGCATCCTTGCCAACGCAGGGGTGTGGGGCACCCACATGGGCATCTCCTCCAACGTGCGGTACCAGATGTTGAACGGCCTGGACATGGTGAGGATTGTTGTCACGGCTTCTAGATCCCGCGTAGACTGCTTGTAATCGTTGACCGCGACATTGACACCTCAAATCATCACCTTCGATTCATCGCCAGTGTGTAGGAGAGCATTCGTCTGAAGTGGCTTCTGTGAGCAGTTGAAGGGTGTCAGTACTCTTGCTGTTGGCAAAGTAGGACTGTGCAGAATCCTGCAACCTCTGTTCGCAGGTAATGGCACCCGCAATGCCGCCGAGCGCCTTCAAGGGCGTGTCGTCCATCATCCGGCTGCTGAACAACATTGTGGGCGGCATGTCCTTTGTGACGCTGGCCAAGCTGTTCAACGTGCAGCCATCGGCTGATGAGTAGCTATCGTGCATAGCTCGGAGCCGAGTTGGGCTCGGCTACATAGCCCCATAGCAAGGATTGATGTGAAATTGCCTGTCTATATCACTATCTTTCGCGGTCTGTGCAGCAGTTTGCGCCGGCACAGGCCTGCTTGATTCGATGTGACAGGGAGGTTCCTGTCGCGTGTTTTGCCGCCATGTTTGAGGCGGTGTTTGTGGGCGATTACAAACTGTGTTTGTGATTAACAATCGCTTACTCAATCTAGATCTGAACTTGTCCCACTATGCTGAAATTTTGCGCCGCAGCTTGCATGATATCCCAGAACACTCTCACGGTCTCTCACTGCAGAATCTGAGGCAAATCATCTGAAGACCCTCACATTCAAGACGAAATCACTCGTTTTGAAACCCGGCTGCGCCACAGGCTGTTGTCGTTGCAAAACCGTGTCGAGGGTGCCACCTAGACTAAGATTGGCAAGGGCTGCTGCATAGTGTGCTTCAAAGACCGAGAATGAAGACCCTGCACAGCCTGTATTGCCGCAGACTCCAAGGCCGTGCATGCTGCACGGACATTCATCAGGGATTGTGTGCATTTTTGGCGGCATGCGTGCCCACTCTGGCGCCAGGCCCACCAACACGAAAGCTCCTGAGCAGATCGACGTGCTGCTGTGATAAGCCCTATGATAGAACATAAACAAGTAGCGTCGCACACAGTCGAGGCTGCACAGTTATGCAAATTGAGAGGTGATGCCAACATGTCATTGCCCAATGCCATTGTCAGTTGACATCGCAGACAGATGCCAGGTGCATGCTCTTACGCTGCCTGCATAATGTTCAGGGGCATGCCAGCAGTCAGATTAGCAAAATCGAGATTGTGTACATGCTTTTGCATGGGGGGTCCAAGGGAGACGTCAAAGCGCAGCATCCTGTGCATCTCCCGAGGCTCACCTGTGGTTCAGGCGGCAGTGCAATCACGCGCTGCCCCCTGCTGCTGAACCCCTTTTCGGCTGCGCCGCCACCACCGCTGGGTGCTGACATTCCGCTGAGCAGGTCGCGTGCTCCGTGCAATGGCCACAGCAACCGCGCAAGGGTGTCGCGTTGCGCATTGGCACCCAGCGCATCCAAATTGGCAACGCCCTGATGCACAGCAGCAAGTTCACCAGAGTTTTAGCGGTGTCCTGACTGTAGCAAGTCAACTATGTTTGGTTCAGGCACAAGTTCATGACCAGCAAAGTGAGGCTCGGGCTTAAAGGTGTACAAGTCCCTGGTCGCTCCATCCTGACTGAATACACATGCGACTTACAGCTAAACCCTTTGAAAGGACACCTGCAAGATGGATGCATCGATCGCAACATCCTGCAGTGTGGGCACCCGACCCTGCGCCGCCAGGATGTCATTTAATGGCGGAATGGCCACTCTGCGACCGCCGATGACGACGCTGTCCCGCCCCGGCGGGTGCGGATGGTCCACTCGGACGCGCTCCCAGCCGGGCGGCGGCAGCGCCTGGTGTCTGGGGTCAGCTGCCGCTGCCGCCGATGGTACAGCTGCTGCTGCCGCCGGCATAGGCGCCACTGACAAGGCAGGAGGTTGCGGCTGCGCCGCTGGAGCCGAGCTGGGCAAGTGTTGCACAGGCTGCTGTGGCTGAAGGGGGTGCACCCTGGGCTGCTGGGCTGGCCGCAGCCGCTCGCCGGTGAGGATGTACTGCAGGACGCCAGCCTGCACTGAGGTGCCGCCGGCGTCAGCAGCGGCCACCGGAGAGCTACCATGTGGAGCGACAGACGCCTGCTGCTGCTGCTGCTGCTGCTGCTGCTGCTGCTGCTGCTGCTGCTGCGGCGGCGGCGGCGGCGGCGGCGGCGGCGGCGGCGGCGGCGGCGGCGGCGGCGGCGGCGCAGGGGCAGGCTCTTCAATCGTTGGCTGGAGGGCATCCCAGCTGCCGCCGCCGGCCGCCGCTTCGGCGACGCACATCGGCGAGGGCGGCAGCAGGGCCAGCGGCTGCGCTGCCGCATCAGAGCCTTGCGACAATCGCTGACGACGCGCTGCCATCCGCCAAGCCCTGCGAGCTGCTCCGGCTGCCTGCATCAGCACGCAACAATACCGTGAAATTGCGAATGCTGCTGCAGATTGGATTGGAAGCGACCAGCGCAGGCATCGTCACGCTACGCTGCACCACTCTGACTTGCCTGCAGCGGCGTTCGGTGGAAGACAGGTAGAGTCTTCTTTCTGCTGTGCCTGGGTGCCGCTGCCTTCTGCCCCTGTGCCCGGCGTGAAACCTTTTCTACCTCGCCGCCGGCAACGATCTCCTGCACCGAGGCACCGCCTATGATGGCATCCACAGCAGCCAGCACAGCCGCCGCTTTGCCTACAGGCGGCGGCGGCGGCGGCGGCGGCGGCGGCTGGGCTCTCCGCTTCATTGGCAGACTGCTGCTGAGGTTGGCCTGTGATTGTCACAACATCCAGTGATCACATAAAGTTGTCAAAATGATAAATTAGATCAACACATACGTATCAACAATGATGCAAAGCAACACATGTCACCTTCCGCAGTGGTGGCCGCACAGCCGGTGTCTCCGCATCAGAGATGTGCGCATCACTGGAGATTGCCCCGGCTTCTGACGAATCGCCGGCGTTGCCCATCTCGACCTGCGTTGCTGAGCTGTCTGATGCAACTGGGGCGGCAGAATTGCCCTGCAAGTCCCGAGGACTGCCAAGAGCTGCTGCTGCCTGCGCCGCCTGCGCTGCTGCGCTGTCAGCGTGCTGGATTGCTGCTTCTGCTGCTGCTGAGCTGCCATGGACTGCAGACGCGTGCACGGCTGGACCAACTGGTGGGGAACTGCGATCCAATGCTGCTTGCTCTGACGGCACTGCCGCCTGTTGAAGGGCGGCAGTCTCTGTTTGCGGTGCGGCAGCGCATGCAGCACTGGCAGGCCCCTCAGCACGCGACTGGCCGCCTCTCGACCTCGACAGCACCGAATCCACAGCCGCTAGTGCCGCCGCCGCCACCGCCGCCTCGCTGCTCAATGCAGTCTGCTGCCGCCCTGCATCCGAGCACGTGTGGCTGTCAGGCGGCTCTGCAGCCTGCCTCGGTGCTGCAGGCTGCACAGGGCTGTGACCGCCTGATGTCCGCGGGTCCGCAGCTGCCATGCCGACGCCATTCTGCTGTGGCGGCACGGCAACATGCTCAGCTTGCAGCTGCGGCTGACGCCTGTGTGTGGCTCCTGCTGATGACTGGACAGCTTCATCTGCTGAGCAGCCCGCCAAAACTGCGTCCACCGCTGCCAGCACCGCCAACTGCCGCGCCTCGTCCGCTTCTGGCTGCCGTGTTGCCTTCTGCCGCTTGGCAGGCCGCTGCGGGAATGGCGCTGCCATGTGGTGTCACTCGCCGCGCTGCCCGTTGCTGGAGTGCCGCCGCTGCCCTGACCATGTGCAGGCGCCCACTCAGACCCTTAAGGTTTGTGGGTTTGAATCCTTGGGTATGACTGCAGTGTCACGCGAGGTGATGTAGTGTCCGACCCAAGCCTTGACATTGGCATAGCATGCATGCGCCGGTGGCGAGTCTGCGCATGCACATTGCGGGACCAGCAGCACGGTAGTCATACCTGCGGTCGACTCAGCAGACTGTATATTCCACGTCGTCTGAGAGTCTGTGTCGAGCCATTGCGGAGCCGGCTGCCACTATGGTGAAGTTAGTTATTTGGCGCGCAGTCCGTGCTGCACTGATCAATCCAGGAAATTCCAGTAGACGGCTTGCAGCAGACTTCCAATAGCTTCATGGCATTGGAAGCCTTCACATGTACATGCATGCCTGACTTCTCTGTGTTCGCCGGAAATCGTATTGACAATGCAACAGTCTGCACTGCTTCAAGCACAATGCGCATGAGACTGTGTCTGTCAAGTGAACTCACGGCGGATGTGAGACGCGAGGATTTGCAACTGCAGCTTGGCAAGATTGCCTGGCCGTGAGACGGCTGGAGCACAGAAATGCGTTGGCAATGCTGCATCTGCAAATTGATTGGATGTGGATGTAGGTGTCGCATCAAAATTGACCACCGACCACGGATGATCGAACGGGACGGGTTGGCCGTTGGCCAATCCGATGGGAGTCGCCCACGCCAGCATGGCACGCTGACAGGGCGACATTCTGCAGGTCACAAGCCCAGATTTGGCAGACTTCAAAGGCATGCGTGACTGAGCTGCAGCTGTTTGGCTTGGGGGGAGGCTGTTGCACCCATGACCAGAGCATATTGGTCAGCATCCCTGTAGGACCAGGCAGTGACTTGCTCCTCGTCCCGAGTCGCAAACTTGTCAATGTCTCAAGCA
This sequence comes from Tetratostichococcus sp. P1, assembly GCA_036584455.1. NCBI lineage: Eukaryota > Viridiplantae > Chlorophyta > Trebouxiophyceae > Prasiolales > Stichococcaceae > Tetratostichococcus > Tetratostichococcus sp. P1. Next base: position 1,589,980 of record BTPI01000007.1, read on the forward strand.
ATATAGAGCATCGACAGAAGCAGCAAAAGTCTCATCTGCGGCTCCCGAAGCTGCCGCAGCGCCTGGCACACGGTGGCGATGCACACTTGACGCCGTGTCATGCGGCTGCGGCGGTGCAGACCGAGCAGCTGGCGCCTTGTCTTCTGCCTGACAGCGTGCTGCGTCAGCTTTTGCAGCAGTCAGAGTCCCGCAGAGGGTGTCAGGCCCCTGCCAGGGCTCACGAGATGGAGCAGCGCCGGAACTGTTCTCGGCACCTCCACGGTGCGATGCTTTACGCTCTGATGTACATACCGTAGCATGTTGTCAGTGTTTCTGCAGCGACCAGACCCCGGTCACATGTGCTTGATGTTGCTGCGCCCTCTCACGCAGGCTGTAAACGAGTCAGTGCCAGTCCAAGGGGGCTTCAATCCTGGCAATGTCACGGGGACCTTCAGAGGTGTGCAGGGCATTCCGCCTTCACTCCTCTGTCGCAACTGTGCAGCGACAGATACCTTACAGACCACGCGCATCGTGTTGTTCTGTTAGCACTCGCTGTATGCTGCAGGCGAGTGGACGAGGGACGTGATGCCGCCATCCGCACAGGAGGAGCTGCCGGTTTTTGCGCATGCAGATGGCGTCGTCATCATGCAGCTCAACTCCAGCGTCAGTGGCCACGCCGGCGTGCACAACGTCCAGGTGCAGCACATGCTATCGTCGCAGACGACAAGCAAGATGTTGTGTACAGCAGCTACTAACCAACCATGCGTGCAAGGGCAAAGCACGATGTTCACCTTTAAATCGTCGCATCAATCCCATATGAGTATCTGTGACGTTTTCATTGTATCTGTGATATGTTTCGCTTCAGGGTGAGCTGATGCTGAGAAACGGGCCATACATGGGCGAGTCAGACACCCTCATGCGGCTCAGCGGCGTGTATGTGCCGGCGTCGGGCAAGCTGCACGCGCTCCTGGAGCCGCCACACCCGGTCGTGCTGCCATTCGCGCCCCATGAGGCCAACTTGGCCTCTCCACACTACAGGTCGGCCATCTGCATAATGCCCACAATGGCTTAGGAACCGCAGGCTCTGTGCATCCCCGCAGTGCTGATGGTGTTCTTCTCTTACAGGAATTTCGAGGCTGCTGCGGTGACGAGCGGCTCTTTTAGTCACCACGGGCCGATTTGGCAGCGCGCACATCTTGCACATCACCTCTTTCATAAGTCTGCTTGCGTCACCTTGTGCAGGCAGGCTCTACGGGAGGCAGCGCAGCAGGTTGCAGCGGGACAGCGGCACTACCAGAGTGCTGCTGATGACCTGCAGCGGGCCCTGGGCCTCGACACCCGGCCACTGGTGCGCATCAATCATTGCAGCAGACGTGGCAGTGCCTGATCTCACATGTGTTTCGATTCCACAGAAAGTGCGCATGCTCTTCATAGGATGCTGCGTTGGCAGGCAGGCAAGCAGGCGCATCTCGGGCGTATCTCGCAGATATGTACAAAGCTCCGCGTTCAAAGCCCTCGCATATGCAGCAATTGTCAGAAGGCATGCATGCTTGCTGATTCAGTCAGAGCAGCTGGCGCCTGACTGGGAGGACGGTGCGCCGCTCGCGCGGCAGCTGGGCCTCGGCCGCCAGTGTGCATTCACACTCGACCTGTCCGTCAGCTGGCCGCCCGGCGGCAATGGCAGCGACAGCACAGACGCGGCGGCGGCGCCATTGGCGGCAGGCAAGAGAGGCAGGAAGAGCGTGAGAGGGAGCGAGCGGACGACAGCAAGTGCGCGGCGGGGAAGGAGGAAGCAGCAGCGCGGGCTCCCTGCGGCGGTCGTGGGCGACACAGACGCGCTGGTCGGACCAGAAGACGGGGTGAGCATGCGCCTTGACTCAATCAGCTTGATCAGCAACTAACCACGACTGGCATTTGAAAACCAGCGCAGTTGTGCGCACATTGCCGAGCAGCCTGCCTGAGGCACGCAGCTGATTGCTGCCTGTGACGCTGCAGGCGTGGGGTGCGCCGGAAGCGGATGACCTGACGCTGAATGGCACGCTGGCAGCGGCTAACTGTGGCATCAGCGTCCGCCTCAGCGCCAGCACCACCCACGTGGAGAGGTACTACGCCAAGGCCGTCAACTACACGCTCATGATCACCGGCATCTCCTTCATCCAGGTATGCTCTCCCTAAACTCATTGTCGAGCTGACTCTCCACCATTTTGCCTAGAACAATACTGTGAAATTGCTAGGGGCCTTGCCACGCTGCGTGTCTCAGAGCTGGTGGTCTGGACGTCTGGCCAGGCAGGGCATATTGCTGCAGCCTGAAGACCGGCTCCCCGTGTGACGCAGGTGCTGTTGCTGGTCCGACAAATTGAGGCGACAGCCACAACAGCCACAGCGTCGCGCGTCAGCCTACTGTGCATCGGCCAACAGGCCATCATGGACGCCTATCTGTGCCTGCTCCACCTGACAACAGGTCTGCAATCTGCACTTGTCTGCTCTTTGAGCATGTCATCAAGCGACATCATGAGCGGTGTACGATAGTCCTTCGCCAGGGTTTGGTGAGCCCATGTGCGCTGCAGAGCTGCGGCGTGGAGTCAGATTTCTCGCCATGACAGTCACTGGGTTGTCGTGCCACAGGCATCATGGTGGAGCCGCTTTTCAACGCCTTCGCGACGGCCAGCTTCTTTGAGTTCGTCATCTTTGCCATCTTCGAGATGCGATGGCTGCTGATGGCATGGCGCACCCGCCGCGGCGCTCAGGTCACAATTTCTCCTACCCATTGTGTCATCTTGCGTGTCTATCTGCTATTGCAAGCTTGCTGCTGAAGATATCAAGGCTGCTGAACTGTGTTGAAGCACCTTGCACACACATCTGCCATTGCAAATTTCCTGCTGAAGATGGTTTTGTTGCTGAAGAAGCCGGCGATATGCTCAAAGAATGCCCTGGCCAAGCGCTGCTTGGAATGCACAGGACGGGTGGCAGCAGCAGCGGGAGCTGACCCTGATGTATGCCCGATTTTACGGCGCGCTCCTGCTGGGCATCCTGTTGACCTACCAGCTACAAAAGTGCGCTGCTGCCTGCTGCTCAGCTGAGACTTGGTCGAAGTGTGTGCACCTTGCTGGCCCGCGTTTGGCCATCTCCACTGCAGTCTGCAGCTTGCTGTGCCGCCGGTGCTTGACTTGTGAACACACTAGAACCTTTTGTTTGGTTATGTCATCGACGTTGTCATCTCTGGAACCGCAGGTACATGAAGTGGGTGCTGTTTGGGCTGTACAGCTGGTGGCTGCCGCAGATCGTGCTGTCGGCGGTGTCCGACACGCGGCAGCCATTGAAGCCAGTGTACGTGGCCGGCACGTCGGCGGCGCGGCTGGCGCTGCCGCTGTACCTGTACGGCTGCCCGGCCAACCTGCTGCGCATTCCGCCGGCGCCGGGCATGCTGGCCGCGCTCGTGGCCTTCGTTGCTGCGCAGGTGCGTCTATCATGTGCAGGTTGTGAAGCTTCACAGAGCACCAATCCTCTCGTCTGAGTCAAATCCGGATGATTCTCCGGATGATCCGGATCTCGTCATCCTCTCGTCTGCAGCGCACCAGCGCACAACTGCAGGCAGCCACCAGCCTGTGTCCACAGTTGTGGAGGAGCTTGGTCTGCTACCTAGTCTGCTGCCTACATTCAGCAGAGGCGTTCCAATGTGCTCATGACAGCGTCACTTGAAGCCAGTTTTGGTGGGGTGCAGGCAGGTGTGCTGATGTGGCAGTACTGGAGCGGCTCCTCGCGGTGCTTCGTGCCCCGCAAGTTCCTGCCGCCTAAGTATGACTACCACCGGCCTGCGCCGGCTGCAATCCTGCCCGGCGGCTCGCAGTGTGATGCGCCCATCATCAAGGGCGGCACAGCGCATGGTGGCAGCAGCAGCGGCGACGGCGGCGACAACAGCGGCAGTGGCGGCGGTGGCGGCGGGGCGTTCCCACCGCAGCAGGCGCTCGTCAGCCACAGCGGCAGTGGGGCCGGCAGCATGGCTGTCCGCCATGTCAGCTGCAGCAGCTGCCTTGCTGCCAGCGGTGGGCGCTTCAAGCACAACTTGTGCCGTCGGCCTAAGTGGATGATGCAAAGCAACAGGAAAACCAACTGGACTTTCTGCATTCAAACCTTGGTGAGATAGTCTAGTGACCTGTGGTGATATTTCTTGCCCAGGTGCAGGCATCAGCCAGCTGGCGAGCCATTGTGACGAAGAGACAGGCTCCGGGAGCATCGAGTGTGTCATTTGTATGAATCCAGTCGAGGTGGGTACGCATATCATGACCATCTGTACTGTTGTCGGCTGAGGTGCTTCTCGCTCAACAAGAGCAGCCTGACATGACACTGATCACCGCGCAGGTGGCACGTCAGCCGGCGCGCATGCTGACACCGTGCAACCACTTCTTCCACGTCAAGTGCCTGCAGCGGTGGATGGACGTGCGGATGGAGTGCCCCATCTGCCGCCGTCTGCTGCCGCCGCCATAGGCATCAGAATGATGCACGACGGGACCGGACCGAATTCGATGCAGTGCGGCAGCAGCCAGTCACCGGTTGTCATTGTCACTTGTTGTAATCTTTGAGTTTGCCGCAGGATGTTCGCCTATATATGTGGTATGTATCCGGCAGTGTGTATGCATGATTGTTTACTAGGTGTATTGCAGGAATGCTGACATGGTGGTTCATTGGCTGCTTTCGAGCCTGTTGCGACATGTCGCAACACTGTCACAGATGTGTTGAGTGGAGTCTATCCACCAAGACTCATCGTAGATTTGTCGCGGGTAACCTGGACCCTCTCAGCCTGATTCATCAGCACATCATCAGGGGCCACCTCTGAAGTTGTACTGCCTCATATGGGCGGGACTCGGCTGACTTCCTGGCTCACTGATCCAAAACATCAGCATCCTCCTTACACGCACCCACGCGATCGCCTGATTGGACCCTCTAGTCACCAACACCTCCACAATGGCCGCCTTCAGGCGCGCAAGCTTGGCGGTCCTCATGGCGGCACTGCTGCTGGTGGCCGCAGCCTGTGAAGCCCGGCCACTGACTCCCAGCAGTGCGCCACTCTACCCTTGTTTCTGCTTCGTTTGAATACAATTTGTTTGAGCATAATCGGGGTCATCGCACGCCGGGAGAACAGCGCGCGCATGCCGCGTTGCGGCCAGCATGATATCATTCCCATTTTACTGGGTGTCGGCTCTGTGCATCGGCCGCGTGCGTGCCTGCCTTGTGACAAGCCGGCCCGTCGGGTTGCTTTGATTGATATGTTCACATGGTCCCTGATGTTTTTGAAGAGAACTCGGCGTCGTAGACGGAGTTTGCTGATGCAGTTTTGGCACCCGTCTGCGCGCAGGTACAGCGATTACGACCCGGCGCCTGCTTGGCAAAGGTGCGCAGGCTCTTCAAGCCCCATTCTGAATTCTCTTCGTGTAACCTGCATGGCTCGCACTGCCAAAACTGTACGCTTTGTTTCAAATGTCCTCGCAAAGGTCATGCAAACGACCGATCGCAAGCGTGCACGTTCATGCTGAGATTACTTGATGTGTCTATTGTGAAGCTGGTCTGCTGATCAGCTCTGGGTATGAATATATAGGTCCCGATCCTTGCGCCCACGCAACATCCAGGCTGCTCTGCATGGTGCGTCCTGCGTGCGCACCAATATGCACGTGATGCATCAGCATCACATACATTGATTTCGGCTGCGTCACGCCTTGCGTCCGCCACTTGCCCGCAAATTGCCGTCCTCACATGAGACTCTGAGATGCATGCACGCATATGTATCTTGCTTCTGGTTTGTGTGCACCGCTGTCACCATGCCAAGCTAACGGAAGACGCATCGCCCATCTCGCTTTGTTTTGGCTTGCAGACCACCAACGGATTGACGAAGACCGTGAATGGTAGGCATCGTTCTCGGCATTCATAACAATGTCTACTTGTATCAACGTGAACGCTCCGTCGCCAAAAACCCAGGTTGTTGCTGACCATGAGATAGAAGCGGTTTGGCAACATCGAATGTGGACTGACCGGCTGTTGTTTGCCTCTTAATTACCGAGCTGTCATATGCATGCAGGCGCTGTCGGAGGCGTGACATCGACTGTGAACAACGTCACCAGCAATGTAACCAAGACCGTGAACGGCGTCACCAGCAGCATCACAACGAAGGCCACACCCTCGCCTACGCGCAAGCAGACGTGACTCAGGCATCTGGCTGCGCCACTTGCATCGGTCCCCGCATGCTTCGCGGTGCGAGGCTCGCCAATCCGAATCATTGAAACGTTGCTGCAAGAGGTCTGCCGTGTGCCTTTACGAGAAGCACAGACACAGTTGTTCAAGGTTGTGGTGAACAATGCTGGGACGATTTTGTTCGAATTCGATCTGCTGCAGGCATCACCAGCGGCAAGGCATGAGCCGCGGCACCTGGTCACACCGCCCACTGGTGGCCATTACAGCAATTGCTCTTTGGATGTGCTATCTACAAAATGATAAATGCGAGGAAACATCAGCGCATACCTGTGTTGATGCTGCACGCACTTGGGCTCCGGGCGCTGGCCAGGGGGTCAGCCGAAGAGGTCAACGGCATTTGTGATCATTCTTCCTGCTAGGCATTGTGGAAAGTCGATAAGTCCATTTACAGCATGCATGCACCGTGGCACGCCTCTGCAGACCCATTATGTGAGGGTTCTCGGGATATGGGTCGACTGATCAGGACTGCGGTCTGCTGGACTGTTGCTTAATGGCTTGCTGGCCGTAACTTCAATCGTTTCTTTGGACGACATTTCGTATGTGCTTGCGGGTGCGACGAGTCTTGACATGTTTCAAGCAGAAAGACATGGGCAATGACTGCTTGTTTGGGTCAACAGCAAACGACACTCTTGCTGTTACCGTGCTCCTTGTGATTCAATGCCGTCGAGTATACTTCACATGTCCACCAAGCCTCTTGTTTGTGCAATTCTGATTCACATGACACCACACTGCTGCACGTATGTAGAGGAGAGCGTTGCTGCTGCTCTGGCTCTCGCTGTAAAAGGGTCGACCCACATGCGGGAACACACAGACTCGTGTCAGCTGTCTGCTCAATGCACTGCACGGGCCGGCTGCCTGCCTGTTGACCAGCACACGGTCCACAGCGTGGCTGCCGAAGGACTGACCGAACATGGCGCACCCAGGTGCGCAACTGCCTGGGTGCTGCTTGATCAACCACGCCGGCGCGACAGACGCCACGCCATCGGGTCGTTGTACCTGTCGTACAGTGGCTCCAGCCGCTCCCCTGAATCGCAGCAGACGGCGACTTCAATAATCCTATCCAATGCTGATATGCAAAAGGCACACGTGTCTTCCTGGAACCTCGAGAATGTGTCAGAGTGGAAACGAACCCCGTATGAGTGATGCGAGCGCGGCACACTGGCCGAGGCACAGAGGCGCATATGGTACTACACGGCATGCGGTGCAGGGCAGGAGGACATACCCCGCTTGCGGCGGGACAGCTTGTGTGCGTCGGCCTGCCGGAAGTAGCGGGGCGCCAGTTCCACCAGCCACTTGGGGTCGATTGCTGTCACCTGATTTAGATAGCACAAGATGAGGCACACGTCAAAAGCACTGCACATCGTCTCTTTCTTGCCGCAACAACATGGCATCTGCTCTGGGGTCGGGATGGCTTTGAAGGGAATCGGCAAGGGCTGAACGAATGGGCGAGCGGCCCACCTCGCGCATGTATTCCTTGGAGGTGAGCACCAGCTCGTGGTAGATGACCCAGTCCGGCTGGCGCTGGAACAGCGCCGAGGACGGGTGGATGAACACCGGCGTCTGGTCCGCCACCGTCTTATACCCCTCCTGCATAAGTTGAGGAGCCCAGATGTCATCAGCAATTTTGACATGCGGTGTCGCCACAGGATGGAAGCCCGCAGCTCTCTGCGGCGCTGTGCTGGGTGCTGATGCTGGCTTGCATGCCAATGCTGATCGTGTCCAAGGCAGGGTACATTCCAGCAAAGGCTGATACGATCCCAATCAAATTGGCACGAACTCTGCATGAGCAGGTGGGACGCTGCATCACCATGTAGAATATATGGTAGGATTCATGTTTTGTCAAGGAGAGCTGTGCCCGAGCAGCCATTGGCAGATGTGCCTGAGTAGCCATTAAGAGTGACAGCGCACCTGGGCGTCCTTGCGGGCGGCGTGGAAGAAGAAGCCGGAGGCAATAGCCATGCGAATCTTGTTGAAGTTGCGGCCCGCCGTCACTAGGTCCAGCTTGTACCGGTCCATGATCGCCAGCAGCTGTGACATGCCGTATTGCAACCGTCAGCATGCGACAAACGAGAACGCACAGGGGCACACACAAATGGATGGACGCGCATGCTTCAGGTGCCCAGCTTACACACAAGGCTGAACAGCCTGCAGCTGTCCAAGTCGACACGAGTTAATGTACTGGACATTGGCACAGCCATGCGCTTTCCTGATCCACGTGTGCTGCAGATGCAGGATTCGGGATTGCGGAGGGAGATGAACGATGAGCGCACCTGCTTGCGGACGTCCTGGGCGCGGCGCATGGAGCGCGCCTGGATGAAGTTCTCGAAGCACCAGGGGTTGCTGAACTTGGCGGCCTTCCAGGCCTCGTACACCGCCAGCAGCGTCAGGTGGTCCCCCTCCGCCTGGAAGAACTTGGCCTTCTTCTGGTCCGCCTGCAAGCAGCAGCGCCAAAGCTGGATCCAAGTCTTGCATCACCATCACCACATCAGCAACAGCAGCACCAAATGGACTTTTCCACGGCTGTGACCGTCCAACCTTGCCTTCATGGTTGCTGGTGTTGCCTGCAGCCTCGTAGAACCTGGGTTGCACATGTGATTGGATGCCGAGACATGGCAAGCTTTGGCATCGGCACTGCAGCCTGGTAGGCTGCCAATCGAGGCAAGAACAACAGCGCCTACACTTGATTTGCTCACATCTTTGGGTGACTGACCGAGGCAGGGCCTGCAGGCAATACATACTGTATATGGCACCCAGTCCCTGAGCATGACCGCCACACGTGCGCACCTGGGACTGCTTCTCGCGGGGGCGGTAGAAGATGTTCTGCGCAGACAGCATCCCGATGATGGTGAGGACCTCCTCAGAGCAGCCCAGGTCCACGCTGGCGATCAGCATCTTGGACACGGGCGGGTCCAGCGGAAACTCGGCCATCTTCCGCCCCAGCTTCGTCAGCAGGCCCTGTGGTTGGCAGCAGAAACACAAAAGCTCAGGTGACCATGATCATTTTCCTTTCTGTTCCTGTCCTCTGTCAAGAGTGCTGCCCAGACGGATTAATTGCCCACACACATCTGCTCACACCCATCTGCTCAGAAGCATGCAATGTCTTGTGCAGTCTTGGCTTCCAGCATCAGTGCCACGCGTAGTCAAGTGCACATGTGCTCACAGGCCATCATGGGCTGCTCATCTTGTAAATTGACAGCGCAAAATGACGATTTGTCACGCCTCGTTGAAGGTGCCTACCTCCTCATCGAGGGCGCCCAGGTTGTACAGCTGCTCCAGGGCTGCCACCAGGGTGGCCGGCGGCGGCGGGTCCATGAAGTCGAAGCCCAGCAGGTCGTTGATGCCCATCGCCTGCGAGGGTATGTTCCTCACTTGCATGGGCTGCTTCATTCAGGCTGATGGCTGTCCAGGTTCCAAGGTGCCCATTGTGAGCCAGCACTTACACTAGAACCAGCAATCAGCATGCGGCAAAGGCCAGGGTGAGGAGCCAGTCGACTGTCCACATCCTGCTGCGCTGCCGTGTCGCCACAGACAGCAGCACTGCAGGCGGCAGAGGGCCAGACCCCAAACCCTGGAGCCCACCTTGAGCGTGAGGCAGGTCATGCCCAGGTTGGTGCGCTGGATCTCGGGCACGCTGGTGGGCAGCATCTCGTTCTGGAAGGCGGACTCAGTGTACATGCGGTACGCCTTGCCGGGGCCTGTGCGGCCGGCGCGCCCCGCCCTCTGCCGCGCGCTCGCCTGGCTGATGGGCGCCACCACCAGGCTGTCCATCCCGATCTGCGGCGGACAATCAAGCAGACGTCAGGACAGAGTCGACACCATATGCATGCACGAGGACGGTCCATCCCCATCTGCGGCGGGTGGAGAAGCAGACGTCAGGACGGAGTCGACACCATATCCATGCACGAGGACGGTCCATCCCCATCTGCGGCGGGTGGAGAAGCAGACGTCAGGACAGAGCTACTGCTGAGTGCATGCACGAGAAGGACCCTCCGTGAGGCGCGTCTTCAAGGCGACAGCAGCCAAGGAGCCGGATGCAGAGAGAGCTGCATTGCCGCGGGTAGATCAGCTGACGATTTTCTGCTGCTGGTTTTCCATTAGGCAGGGCACTGACCGGGTGGAACTTGACGATATGCAAATCAGCGCGACGTCAAGGCTCTGTGCTGCTAGTTCCAGCCAAGACATGCAACAGTCTTGTGCTGGCGTGCTGGTCTCAGAGAGAAGATTAGTCTTTGTGTAGCGTCACGGCGCAACCAATAGCGCGCTCAGATGACACGCATAAGGTTTGTCATCACCGACCAGCATTGCTCTTTGCAACTGTCAAAATGTATCAGTAGGGCCGCACAGCAGCTGGCTCCTGCAGTCTGTTGCACACCTTTGGGTTGTAGACCTTCTGCTTGGCAAAGCCCGGGTCCACCACATAGTAGATGCCATCGATGGTGAGACTGGCCTCCGCAATGTTGGTCGCCACCACGCACTGCAAGCCGGATGTGCAGTGAAGACCTCAGCGTGCATTGTGCAAAGTCTGCAGCCGCAACTTGGTGGCAACCAACACGACAGAGTGCAACAACAACAAGTCACGCAACTTCCAATGGCAACATCGACTCTGCAAAGATACTTGGTCTCAGTCGATCACGCTGTGCTCACTGCTTCAATTCTCGTCTGCATAGGGCATAGCGCAACCGCGCATCAACAACCACACCGCGGATCAGCGGCTACCTTGCGGGTGCCAGGGGGCGCGGGCTCGAAGATGCGGGTCTGCATCTCGGAGGGCAGGCTGGAGTACACGGGCAGGATGATGAGCTCCGGCACACTGGGCCCGAGACTCTTCATGCGGTCCCACAGCACCTGGCACGCCGTGTCAATCTCCTCCTGGCCTGTGTGCAGGTAAAGCTGAAAAGAGTTCATGTGATCCATCTAATGGCCCACAATGGCATCCTACAGAGGCAATCGCATGGCCATGCAAGAACTGCTGTCAAGCAGACTCTGGCAGTACGTATACTTGCACAAATACTGCAGGACCGGCACAGCCCAACAATCAGAAGGTATTGTCAGCAGCAAGGTGTGGAGCAAAAGGTTTGTGGCGCGTGACCTGTCAGGAACAGCAGGATGTCGCCTTCCGGCTCCGTGAGGTGGATCTGCATCACTGTGATGAGTGCGGCGTCCATGTAGTCGCTCTCCGGGGACTTCGTGTACAGCACCTGTCAGAGTAATGCTCACCTTCAAAATCGAAGTCAGCGTTGAAAATAATGTTACGCCAAGGTGCCGCGACAGCGGACACCGCGCACAGGTTGGCGACGGCTGCGGTCACCTGATGTGGACATCACACATGCTGGCCATGCCAGCAAAGCTTTCACAATGCCAGCGTCAGCGAGCTGACTAGATGCCAGGAGCGAGGCGCACACCTCCACGGGGAAGGTGCGGCCCGGGATGGTGAAGATGGGGCAGTCAAAGAAGTAGGAGGAGAACTTCTCGGCGTCCAGCGTGGCACTGGTCACAATGACCTTTAGGTCCTTGCGCGCCCGAATGATGTCCTGTGCAACACCACAGGATGCCCATCAGCAGTTCTCTGTGTTTCAGCCATCATGAAACGAGGTAAGCAATGCCTGTGCAGGACATCAACTCGAAATACAGCTGGCAAGCCACATTAAGAACACTGCACAGTTGCACAAGCAAACAGCACCAACTTGGTGTCAGAAAACGAACTGCAGCACGCCTTGAGCAGACCAAACAGGACATCTGTGTGGATGGTGCGCTCGTGCGCTTCGTCCAGGATGATGACGCTGTATGCGCTCATGTTGTCGTCCAGTAGCGCTTCTCGCAGCAGCATGCCATCTGTCATATACCTGATACAGACATGGATGTCGGAGTCAGCATCACGAAGTGATTGCAGGCAGCAGCATCACCAAAAGCCAATGATAGAACATGATATTAGCATTCGAGTTGTTAGCAGTGATTGCAGCTGCAAGTCAAGGTTACGACAAGGGCCTCACTTGATGACGGTCTCTGGCCCAGTGCAGTCCTCAAACCGAATGGCATAGCCAACCTCCTCGCCAAGCCGGCACCCAACCTGTGACGAGGCAACAAGTATGGTGCTCCGGATCATTTTTGTAACACAGGCACAGCAGCATGCTTCGAATCGTTGCAAACAGCTGGCAAGGCACACCCACCTCCTCAGCGACGCGCTTGGCAACAGACATGGCAGCCACACGGCGCGGCTGCGTGCAGCCAATCTTGCCACGGCTGGTGTACCCGGCCTCCGCGAGGTACTGCGTCATCTGGGTCGTCTTGCCCGACCCCGTCTCGCCAATCACCACCAGCACCTGACAGTCGCAGAGTCGTTCAAGAATCAGCACGCCACAGTCACGTCCCGGCCCCTGAGGCGTGCACTGACTGCTCTGAATGCAGGTCAACAGGCGAACCCAACGAGACATGTGGCCTGCTCCCGTGCGAAGCGCTGCTTATAAGGCCCATACTGCCATACATGCTGCGGAAGGCTAACTTTAACACTGTTCCAAACCATCTACTGCACCTGGTTGTCGTTGACGGCCTGGATGAGCTGGTCCTTGAGCTTGTAGATGGGCAGGCTCTCGCGCTGCTCCTTGATGGAGCGCGCGTCGCTGATGCCGTACGTGGTGGCCTTGCCGAGCGCCGCCGTCTTCCACTCCGGCTGCTCGTAGGTCGTCAGCCCCACACCCCGCAGCTCCTGCGCCAGGTGGCGCTCCCCCGCCTCCGGCAGCGGGTCCTCCCACGGCCTGTGTCAGTTTACAACCCCACACTATTGCAGGCAGCGTTCGCTTTTGGGCATTCCCTGGCAGATTTGCGCCGTCAGCTCACATGCCAGGTGGCGCTCCCCCGCCTCCGGCAACGGGTCCTCCCACGGCCTGTGTGGTGGGAAAATCGCGCTATTGCATGCAGCTGTGTCTGAAACAAATGGTATCTGAGAAGTTCCTGTCGGGCTCATGCCCCGCAGCTCCTGCGCCAGGTGGCGCTCCCCCGCCTCCGGCAGCGGGTCCTCCCACGGCCTGTGTGATCTAGGAAAACCCGCATAATTGCGGCCAGTGTTTGCTTTTGGGCATTCCCTGGCAGATTTGCGCCCCGCAGCTCCTGCGCCAGGTGGCGCTCCCCCGCCTCCGGCAGCGGGTCCTCCCATGGCCTGTGTGGTAGTGCACAATCCCACAGGTTGCAGGCAGCTGGTTCTGGATCATTTGCTTTCTGAGGATTTCCTGTCGTGCGCACGCCCAGCAGATCACATGCTCGGATCTTCCCATGGTCTGTAGCATGGAGAGAGCTGGACATTATGACAGCAGCATCTCTGTCAGGCATGCGTCTGCACACTGGTGCAGCGATGGAAATCGATGTGCACAGTGTGCTCAACTGATGCTTGCCGACACATCAAAGCCGCCAACGCCAATATAGTGTCCAGCAGCGGCTGTACAGACCAGATTGCTTGGGTGATGTGCAGGCATGCACTGCAGATCCATTGCCAATACCTGGAAAGGTCCTTGGGGATGGCCTCCAGCAGGGTGCGCTGTTGCTGCTCTTTCAGCTCCCGCCGCTCCTTGGCGAGCGCAGACTGCGTCATCGCCGCGCGCTGCATGCTGCCGTCCGGGTTCTTCACGATCTTGATCGGTGACACCTGCACATTGCACAGCATATATACAGACACTGTGTTCACGAGGTGGCAGCCATGACATTGGCGAACTCACCGAAGATTGGATTACAGCGCGGCTGTTCTGGATGAGCAACATACCTCAACGCCGCTGCGGCTGGACTGGCCCTTCAAGAACGCCGGCTCTGCCTCGTTGATGTCGATCTCAAATTCCTCCTCAATGTCATCGTCGATGTTGAGGATGCCCTGCAAGTGTCGAAGTTTGGCATCAAACCATCCGAGACCAACCACATGCAGGTTAGGCCTTCTTGAGACACTCAGCAGATGGACAACAGGATACAAGACATACCTGGCCATCCTCAGCGTCAAAAGTGGGGTACTCAGACACGTCCAGCACGCCCGCCTTGATCAGCTGGTTGATCTCCCACTTCTCTGGGCTGGTGATCCGCTTACCTGGCCGCCGCGTCCTGCCCGCCTGCAGCCATTGGGTAAGGGTATGGTTGGAGGCTCTTTGCCAATGTTGGCAGTGGGCGCCTGAATCTGCTGTCTCATGCTGAGGTTTTGCAAACACAGCAAGGCTGTTGAGGCCTTCATGCAGCTTCGCTGTGGGCCGGCGATTGGAGGGTGCAGGCAAAGCCTGTGCGACAAGCGCACCTCCTCAGCAGCCTCCAGGCCACTGCGACTGATGCCTGACAGGCCATGTAGCGCCGAGCGACCCGCCCCGCCTGCTGGCCCGGAAGGATTGGAACGGTCACTGCCGGCTGCGGCCACACGTGGCAGCAAGTCCTGCCCTGTCACCTGCAGTGACAGTACATTATATCTGACGCAAGCGCAGTTGGAAGCACTGACCGATACAGCCTTTTGTCTGAGGACATCACCAAGAAGTGTTGTTAGGGCACGACAGTCAATGCAACAACATGCACGGACATGTCTGATAACTCACCTGGTCAACATCGCGCATGCTGAGTGACAGCTGCTGCTTGCCGCCGGCTGCGGCCATGCGCAGGACCTTGACCCACACCTCCTGCCCGCGCTTTAGCACGTCCTTCGCGCTGCCCGGCCGCGTCTTGCTGATCTCCGACACGTGCACCAGGCCCTCAAAGCGCGAGCGCAGACCCTGGAGCTCCACAAAGGCGCCAAAGTCCATCGTGTTGCTGACCCGCCCACGGTACACCTGTATATTGGGCGTGCGGCGAGTCAGGAGTGAGGACACAGACGCCACACAGGCACAGAGACAGCATGACAATGGCACATCTGCAAAACCATGGTAGACAATGCATGCATGTACGCACATGGTACTGCTCAGGCGCCTCTGGCATGGACGCTGGTGGCGGCGGCGGCGGCATCCGCGACCTGCTGTCCTCTGGGGAGCGCCCTCGCCGGCGACCATCCCTGTTGCGCTCATCATAGCGGCTGCCCCTGTCACCCACAAGACCTGGCTTTAACATGGCTTTAACACAAGGACCGAACGGCCAGCCAGCCCACAGATTGGGCTGCATGGAACAAACACTCAGATGGGTGTTTGTCCCATGCAGTTCTGACAACAGGCTGGAAGGCACATGCACACAGCGCGTCAACAAGCAGTGAGCACTTGCATGCAGTGGCCAAATCATCACCTGCGGTCCCTGTCACGGTTGCGCCACCTGTCGCGGTCGTCGTCGTCCCGCCTGGAGTCCCTCTCCCGTCGCGGCGGGCTGCGGCTGCGGCTGCGGCGGCGGTCGCTGCGGCCGTTCACGGCTGGCGGGCCGTCGTCCTCCTGCCGACCCGATGGCTCGGCAGTTGAGCCAGTGCGAGCTCGGCCCTCCTCAATCAGCTCCTATATGACTGGTGTCATCGATGTCAGCCACTGCATCGTTGTCACCCACTGCATCGTTGTCGGCCACTGCCGACGCTTAGCTTGCACATGAAAGCACTAAGATAAAAGGAAAGCTCTCAAGGCGCACTGGCACTGGGAAAGGAAAGAGTATCGATGGTGCACCTCCTGCAGACGGCGCGCACGATCACGTGTGTCCTCGATGGTCAGGCCCGAAAACTCCCCACCACGAGACGAAACGCTGGGTCTGCCGCCATTGGCAGCCTTTGCACCAGTGCCACCCTTTGGCTGCGCCGGAACACATCAGATGACTTGTCCACTTAACAACAGTTGAATGTTGCACAGGCCACCAGCACACCACCAATCATGCAATGCCTTCACGGCCAAATGTACGGCTGATGCAAGACTTCTGCACTGCAGCCCCTGGCTCACGTACCTGCAGCGCCTGGATGATGTTCCAAAGCGTGTGCACCAGCGACTCTGGAAACTCGGCGCCATTCGTGTCAAGCTGCTTCTTAAAGTCCTTCACATTTTTGCTCTGCTTCGACAGCGCCAGCACAAACTCTGACAGTGTCTTCTCGGCGATGCCTGTGTGCGTCTCGATTTCTGCACAGCACAGCAAAGGTCACAAGCAGTGCCGGCAGCGGCAACATCCAAGTGCAATTGTGGGCCAGATGAGATGCATGCAAGAGCAGGTGCGCGGCTCAGAAATGTTACCTGTCGTGAGTTTGGACACAATCGAGAGCTCCTGCAGCTTCCTCAGCTCCTCCATCTTCCTTCTGCCTGATGCTCGGCAGGCGTGCGAGTCAAGCGTCTCTGAGCATGCTGAGCGTCCGCCTGCTGTCAGCTGCAGACGTAGCTCACAGTTTGAGTGTCACCAAGCTCAGCAACAAGCCACCTGCTTGCCAGAGGACCAAAGCCAGGTGTGGCGAGTGAACCTCGCAGGGCAGCAACCTCACGGCGGTGGCACCAGACGCGTGTGCGGTCTTGCAGTGCAGCTGCGAGTCCACTGAAAGAGTTGCAAGCGCAGAATGACCTTGAGAGGGCGTCTGCTTGGTAAAACGGTGGAAAAGCTCGGGGGCCACCCTGCAGCACGCTGTAGGCCGCCCTGAAGCACACGGACTTCCCGTGAAGGAGCTGCATGCCCATGCCAACGCCAGAGGATGCTCATGCACATTCCTGATCGTGAGTGATACACTATGGGCATCATCTGGGGTATGCAACATAGCACCATTCAGATGTCAGCGAGTTTCATGTCATTGCTGAACTGATCATGATCGGTATGGTGTAGACGTCATCGGTGGCTACTCTGCTGGCGGTTCGAGCATCATGCCTCGCGCTTCGACAGACATGCGCCAGACACGCGCGTCTTTGGCAGGGCAAAAGTGCCTGGATGTGAGTTTGAACAGGCTGGACAAGTTTCCAGCGCCGCAGGTGAGCGCATCACGCCAATCTGTTGGCCGAGTGAGCCAGGGGAATACTGCCGATTCACAGGGGAATACTACCGACTCACATGGTTTGACAATCGCACAGGCGACAACACATTCGCAAGGTGCCCATAGTGCAATCATATGCACCTGGCGGCAGGCATGCACCAAAATTCACCTAATGATCCGCAGGCCGATGCGTCGACCACAGATTGGGAACGGCCGAAGAAGAAGGTAAGTAATTCCATCTGCGTTGTACAGACCTGCACAGGCTTGCAAATGACAACAGCGTCAATATGATCATTGATGGTCGCAGGCGCGAGTCGAATTGCCCGCAGAACGTGCAACCCCCAGGGCAAATGCAGCACAGCGATCAGCAACTGCGAGCCCAGCAGCGCCCCAGCGTGTGCAGAGGGTCAGCCATGGCGGCTACGAATATAAGGTCAGACGTGTCCACCACATGAGTATTTGTGAACTCAGCCATGCGACAACCATACGTATGCACGATGGATCGGCATATGGTCATTCCATGCACATGGGATGGTGAGTGTGAAAGGAGCATGTGTACAATGACGCAGGTTGGCGACTGCGCATATGTGGTGACAGATGTCGAGGCCTTCAATGCTGCTGGTGGGCTGGATGAGGGCAGCGAGTATGAGACATGCGAGGTCAGTGTCCTGGCTCGTGTTTGCTATTTGCAAAGCCAATGTTTTCTGTATGTGGCAGTCACATGCTCTGCATTCTTTTCAGTGAGCGTACGAAGAGCTGTCGGCTGCTTCAGCCACTTCAACAGATGATCTATGATCGACTAGTTTTTAGGTGTGTCACAAAGCTACAAAGGAAGACGGCGCAGTGATGTTGGAGTGCGACACGTGCCTGCGCGGCTTCCACACCACCTGCCTGCGGCCGCGTCTACCTAAGCACAAAGTGCCCGAGGTGAGTGCTGGAACGATGAAGGAACAACCAAATTGATTGATGTCGCATGGTCATGCTCTGGCCAGGACATGATCGATTTATGTGTTGGAGTGCTGTGTGCTCTGCACCTTTCCAGGCGACAGTCATATGTGACCCAGCTGCTTGCTGATGTGTCATGCAGGGCGAGTGGCTGTGCGCCAGCTGCACAGCGGGAGAGCCGCCGCCGCCGCAGCAGACGCAGACCGTCACGCTGCGGCAGAAGCTGCTGGGCCGGGGAGCTGGCCTGGCTGTGGTGCGACTCGAGGCGCTGTGGAAGCATGGTGGCGACAGCAGTGAGAGCGGCAGCGCCAAGGGCGGCGGCGGCAAGGCCAGGGGCAGGGGCAAGGCCAGGCGGGGCAGCGATGTCGGCGGCGACAGGTTCACATTTTCAGGGCGGTGGTACTGCCTCCCAGAGGACACCTGCAGAGGCCGCCAGGCAAGCCCGATTGTCTCGCTTTGAACATGCTCTGAACAGTCTTCTGTCCATTATCGCTGTGTGCGCCTGCGAGGAACTTTCCAGATGCAGCCAGCTCGGGCCATGCATGACTCGGCAGAGATGCCTGCATTTGGTGGACCCTGTTGCAAAACGATCCTGGCATGGCTGCTGTGGCTGAAACGACCGCTTCTGTGTGTCAGGCGCACCACAATGCCCGGGAGCTGATGCTGACGCAGCTCGTGGACACCGGCCTGGAGTGCGACACCCTGCTGCGGCCGTGTGCGGTGGTGGCCACGGCGGCGGAGCTTGCCGGGGCAGCGGGCGATGATGTATTCGTGTGCGACCACATCTACGACACCGCCTGGGAAGTGAGCATGACGGCCTTCGTTGCAGCTGCCAGCGGTGCAATGCCGCTGTGTCGACACTGCCGTCCACTGACACTATCCATTTCAGTGCAACATGTTCCTGCTGTATCGGGGCAATGGTTGCGATTACGGTGTCTGCAATGTCACCTGTTTCCACCGCAGCGCTTTCGACCCTTGGTTGACAACGAGGAGGACGGTCTGGATGGTGACGCGGGCTTTGCTTCTGATGAGGTGCTCGCCCACCTCCTGCCTGTCTGCAGTCAGGGGACGCATGTGCAGTGGATTCCCCAACTTGCAGCTCGCTACCTGCGCCGAGTGGTTCTGTCAGTCCCTGCATCACGGCGCCACACGATCCCACAGGATGGCGTGTTCGAGCCGGAGCGCGCGCGTGATGGCAGAAAGCATATGCACCCCAGTGGGCGGCGGAGCTCGAAGGCGGGCCGCTGTGCCAATCGCCATGCCCAGGTGCCGTCGTGCGTGAGGAGCCACAGCTCCATCCTGTGCGCGCTTGCACCCCACGGTTGGTCGTCACAACTGTAGTCGTGCCTTGGACCCTGTTTTCACATGCGCGTCATGCAGCACAGGGTGCACGAGACTGGGGCCTGGGAGCAGCGGAAATCCCGGCCGCCGCGAGGCAGAAGGACAAGGATCCGCTGTGGGCAGCGCGCACCGCACTCGCCACCACCTCGACCCCTGCGGCACTGCCGTGCCGCGATGCAGAACGTGCCTTCATCACCAGATTTGTGGAGACCGCGGTGACGTCAGGTGGGTGCAGGTCCGGCGCCAAGGATTTGTATCGAGTGCTGACTGGCTGTGCCGGCCTGATTCATAAAAACATGTCATGACGACGGAATTGACCTGGGTTTTGTCATCAATGTGACGACATTTTGTGGGCGTGCTTGTGCAGATGGGCAGGAAATGGGGCAGTGCCTCTACATATATGGTGTCCCTGGCACTGGCAAGACAGCCACGGTGCGGCTTTGCTCAACCCCACAAAAGTCTCGCCCTCCTGTGAGATGCACCATCTGCACATCCCATGATCAGCTGCGTCCGCACTCGCCTAATTCGCAAGAGCAATTGCTGAGCACCTGAGGTGTGCATTGCAGGTGATGGACATCATGCGCAGCATGCGGCGGCGTGCCAGTGCGGGCGAGCTGCCACGCTTCCAGTTCGTCGAGATCAATGGCCTGCGGCTGTCGACGCCGCAGCACGCATACACAGCCCTGTACGAGGTGGACATCCCATGCTGCTGCTCGCCTCAAGTCCTTCTACTGTGTTTGCACGGCTTACACCGCTCAGCTTCAGAAGTCTGTCTGATGAGCGGTACCTCTACCAGACAGTGCAACTATCGCTCTCATCCAACCGTCTATACACATGTGCGTCAATCGGCATCGTGCACTGCCATACGATGCGGCTGCATCAATAGGCAGCAATGGCCCCACGTCTTTGTCCCAAATCTGTAGTGATGGCCACTGTGCTTGACGGCACCACAGTTGGTGGAGGGCGTCACTTTACCATCAGTAGGCATGTGTCTCCCCTGCAGGCAATGACCGGGGAGCACCTGGGGCCCAAGTCGGCGGTGAATGCACTTGAGGAGCTGTTTCTGGAGGGCGGCAGCGCCAGCGGCGGCCGCGCCCGCGGGGGCGTCACCCTGGTCCTCGTCGACGAGATGGACCTGCTGCTCACCCGCAAGCAGAAGGTGGGTGAAGACGTCCGCAGTGCTCCGGACAGTGCAACCTTGGTTTGGACTTGCTCGCCGCGAACACATTGCCATTGCATGCTGCCATCACCCGCAAGCAGAAGGTGGATGAAGACGTTCGCAGCGCTCCAGACAGTGCAGCCTTTGGTTGGACCTGCTTGCCGGGAACACACCTTGTGCATGAGCTGCCCAATCCCTATCATCCCGCCCTGTCAGCAACCCTCAAGTCAGTACTTTCCAGTGAATGTTGCCAACGAATGGCTCTGCCGTGTGCCAACATTTGTAGGGCCGTGCATGATGTCGTGACCATTGGTGAAGCATGTCGAAGCTGCAGGACTTTGAAAGCGCAGGTGCTGTACAACCTGTTTCAGTGGCCACTGCTGAAGGGCAGCCGGCTCGCTGTCATCGGCATCTCCAACACGCACGACCTGCCTGACAAGTTCCTGCCCCGCATCGCCAGGTGGGCTGTGCAGTGGCCTTCAACAGGCTGATCTTCTGCTGCTGTATCGCTGCTACTGCGAAGATTGTGGCGCATGCTTGCTTACCTTCAATGGACGTTCGTCATTCCTGTGAATGCTTGGTAGTCCACATGTTCGCCCTCCGTACGCCTCATCCTGCCTCACCATGTCGACACACCTGTGAGGCACCCCTCCCAAACCTGACAGGCTTCCTTGACGCTGTAAGGACGCCAGTGGAACTGACTTTGGTCTTTTCAGACCAAGATTTCTTGTGCTTTGCAGCCGGCTGGCGGGGCGGCGGCTGGGGTTCTCGCCGTACAGCCGGGACCAGCTGCGGCAGATCGTGGCGGCGCGCCTGGAGGGCATCCCCCTCATCGACCGCTCCGCCGTCTCCCTCATCACCTCCAAGGTGCCGCATGCAAAATGCCGATGAACTGCTGAACTGGGGCTGATGCCTCCGCCAGAATATGATGTCGTGCCTGTGAAGCGTCCGTGCCTGGCTGGTGCTGTGCCTGCACGAGTGCCCAGGCTACACATGCGGGCTGGCATGCAGGAGCCAGCAAAGTGCATGTGTGCATCGAGTGCCAGAGTTGCATGCTGTCCAGGTGTCCTCCGCATCAGGCGATGTGCGGCGATGCCTGGAGCTGTGCTCGCGCGCCATCGACCTGGCGGCAGTCCAGGCAGCAGAGGAAGCAGATGCCCGGGGCGACCCGCCGCCCCAGCCCCAGCCTGGCATGGTGCAGCATCACCTGACCATGCTGCACATGACATGTCACAGAGGATGCGAATCACACGATGCCCTGACGTGCAAGTCAGCCGGCACCGCCGCGGCCGCACTCAATCAAGATGCCCTGCAGGCGGAGACCGCGAACACCCTTTCGACGAATCTGTGGCATCTGTTTGCGTCCCTGTTCCAAACAGGTCACGGCGGAGCATGCGCAGGCGGCGTACGACGAGATTTTCGACAGCGTGCACATGTTCCTGCTGCTGAACGCGCCGCCGCTGGCCAAGGTGCTGCTGGCGGCCATCCTGCAGGAGCGCCGCGCCACCGGTGCGTCACACGATGTCCCAGCCAGTGCGACCTGATGTTTGCCGACCAATGTGCCCAGCGGCCAGCAGTGCCAAGTACAGCTGCAAGGTGCAAGTCTGCATTGTCACTCTGTGTCTCCCTGGTATGTGTGCACACTTGGGGCATGATGCCAGACGTGTCGCGCCAGGTTGAACCTCATCAGCAAATGCGCAGGTGTGGAGGAGGTGAGGATGGAGCCGGTGGCGGCGCGGGCGGCTGCCATGCTGCTGGCCCACAACCAGCACGAGCCAGCCCTGCAGGTGCCACGCCTTGTTGCGCAGCAGTCCAGGCGGTGCTGGATGCCATCCCACTTTGACTCTGCCTCGCCGGGCAACAATCGTGATAGCTGCTGTATCAATGCTTCCACATTATCCAGATGCAAAGGTGCATCCGGATGGACTCGCTGGCTGCGCAGCCGCTGGCTGCACGCCACAGAGCTACCAATGACCATCCTCTACCATCAGCACGTCACAGTCCTAACAGCTTGCTTCATGGTGCGCAGAGGTGCATCCGGACGGTTGACTCTTTGGCGGCGCAGGCGCTGCTGGATGCCGACCCGCCCAGCCGCCGGCTGCGCATGCGCATCCGCCTCAACGTGGACGCCGGCGACGTGCGGCAGGCGCTGCTGGTGAGCACAGCGCATGCTGCGACTGCAGGCACCAGTCTGATGCATGTGGCACACAAATTGTCTTGTGGCCGGGTTCTGCTGTCACTGCCGAGAATCGTACTGATAGTCCACCGCCTGCTTTGCAGCATGATGGCGGCATCCCATGGATGCAAAATTTGACGATGTGACATGCGCACGGTGTGAACTGGCGGCGCTGTGTGCATCGGGAGTCAGTTGGATTTTCAGCTACCAGAGCCCTGGGAGAGAGAGACTTCAAAGTCGTGCGGCAAGCCTTGAGGAAACGACGGGCTTGGTGTTCAGTCCGCAATTGGATGTCTGCTGTTGACAAGCTGGGCTTGTACAAAACTCTGGTGTGAAGGCAATGTCTCAGGAAGCATGTGCACTGGGCTCGTCACGCGTGTCACGCGTTCGGCAACATCGCACACAAACTGCAACAATGCTGCACAACCAGGATGTCTCAATGTACCAGAGCAGATATGATCAGAGCACACTGTCAAAATCCAGCAACATATGGGACCTCCGGCCTAACGTGTCAGCATGCTTATCTTCTTGACTGTCACGGCAGGTGCGGCGTGCAGAACCTTTCCCCTAGACATCGCTGCGCTCGTTGCAGATTTGTACTGTCGCTGTGCGAGTCTCTTTCTCCAAAAATCTTTGTGGGTGCTAGCCGTTCAGGTTGAGCTGCTGCTGTTGCACCTCCAGCAGGCGGGCTTCCACCTAAAAGTGCAGTAGGGGCAGCGGGAAGTGATGCAACAAATTTAGACATACTGCAATCGCGTGCCAACTACCCTCAGGCGCACAGCACTGACGGCGGCAGCATGAGGAGGGAAAGCGATGCGCCACAGGTGTGCAGTCTACTGTCGTTCCACGGAGAACATCCTCCATGCACGGTCACCTGGAGGTGCAGCACCAAACGCAATGATATATGAATTTGACATATGACACACTGCAGCCCACCTCGCCTTTGACCCACAGCAGGTGCTTGGGGCTGAGCTCCGGCAGCAGCGCCACGATGGCGTAGAAGATGTTGTCGGACGTCGACTCCGAGGGCCCCGCCTGCGCCGCCGGCTGCGGTTGCTGCTGCGGCTGCAGCGCCGGCGGCGGCGACGGCGGGTGCGGCGGCGGCGCCGCCCACCCTGAAGTGGCATACTGTGGCACGCCCTGGAACTGCGGCATGCCTGCAGTGGAAATGCAAGGTCTTCGCATGCTAGCAGATCTTGTGCAGGGTGGCTCTTGACCGTGTCTTGGGTCCTGGTTCCAATCTCACAGTTGGGTTCACAATGGCTGAACTAAGCACTGCTGAAGCCAATCTCCAGAAGTTCAGATTTTGCATATGGTGAGCTTGAATTGGTTGCATCGAGATAACTCTAGTTGCAGCACACCGTTCTGCGCATAGCCAGGCTGCAGCGGCGGGCTGTAGTACTGCTGCTGCGGCAGTGGCGGCGGAACGCCATTCATGGCGCCGCTGTAGTCCCCAGCCCCTCGCAGCTGCTGTGGCGATGGCGGCGCCTGCTTCCGTGTTGACACTGGTCTCAACAGCAAACGTGTGCATGCCGGAGACCTCTCGTCACCCAGTACATTTCACGCAGATACTGTAAGTGTATACAGCACTTGCATGGTGGTCCGCCGCATGGGCCAAGCAAACCACGCTTGTCATGAGGAAATGCCATCGAAGAGCAGCACCTGCATGTGCGGTGGCGGCGGCTGCCGCTGCGGCGAGGCGTCGTACCCGCCGTAGTGCTGCGCATGCTGCGCCTGCGCCGAGGGCGGCCCCGCCGAGAAGTGGCCCCCGTGCTGACTGCCGCCGTCCGCGTATGGCGTGCCGCCGTTTGCGGCCGGCGGCGGCGTCTGGCTGCGGGGCGGCGTGCGAGCCTGCTGCTGCGGCGGAGCGCCCGGCGGCGTCACCGCCGGCGAGCGCCCCGGACTCGGGCCGGGTGTGATCTGCAACTGCAGAAAGGCATGCAACCTCGTGCACTTCTGTCTGGCTCTGTGTCGAGCTGCTGCACCACCGGCTCGACTGACCTGGATGCCCTGCAGCAGGCTGCCGGCATATCGATGCTGCCACAGCCGATTGAAGCAGTTTCCTAATGCATGACCGGCCCCACAAACTGAACAAGCCTGCACATGTACTGCCATCCTTCATTCCTACACCCCTTGTGTCAGCTCACCAGTCTGGGGCTCGAACTCAGGACCTCCGACTCCACTTTGTTGAGATACCTGCAATGGCATTGGAATTGCGAATGCACCTGCGGGGGCTGGGCGTCCCAGTCGCCGGCGCCGGCGTCGGAGGCCTTCCGGCTGGTGCCGCCGGAGCCCGCGCCGCCGTTGGCAGACACGCCATGCGGGGCATCAGGGAATGCGGCCTGTGCCTCCTCCACCTCGTCCGGCATCACCAGCTGATCGTCCAACTTCTCCAGCCGCGGCAGATACGCTAGCACCTGTGAGAAATGCTTCTGAATGTGACCTAGATGCTTGACATCGTGCTGCCGGCAGTACTGTCAGTTTTGCTTGAAGCAAACGCCCGTTTCGCAGGCCTAGCGAACGCATTTCCAAAGCTACCGCAATCTGTGCAAAGCGCACCTTCATGCGGTAGTCAGCGTCCGCTGCTATGGGGTTGTCCTTGAGGCTCAACACTTTCAGGTCTGGCAGCTTCGACAGGTGATACACCTCGGCAATGTCTGACACCTGTGCACGCCAACTGGCTGTCAGTGCATCCCCTGCTCTTTCATTCCTCTAGCGGCACGCTAGTGGCTAGTTCCGCTTAATGCTGTCAACCAGCGGACATGCACGTCTCCTTGCCTGATTCTGTCTGAGCAGAAGCTGTTTCAGCTTCTTGCATCGGCTGATCTGCCTGCCAAGACACGCACAGCGGCATGGTGATCCGTGTATAGGGCGGCGGCTTGGGCGCATTTGCGCACAAATGTGCACACTACCGCGCCGTGAGAACATCATTGATGCGCATTAACCGCAAGCGATAGGCTGCTTACTTCAGGGAACGGACATTGTTGCAGGCAAGTGCCAGCACTTCCAGCGACGGCGTCTCAGCCAAAACGCTGAGGTCCTCCACATCCTGTGTGTACCATCACAAGCCGGATGTTATGCTTCCCAAACCACAGTCCAAATTGCGGCAAGTCTGCGATGGATCCATCGCAATGCGCAGCATGCATGCGAATGCAAGCACTTCAGTCTCACCTGTCCCCATGCATTCAGCTCACGCACTGACTCGAGCCTGTCTTTGCGTGTCTTGTTCAATATGAATGTCGCAGTCAATGCATTTGG
Organism: Tetratostichococcus sp. P1; assembly: GCA_036584455.1. Classification (NCBI taxonomy): domain Eukaryota; kingdom Viridiplantae; phylum Chlorophyta; class Trebouxiophyceae; order Prasiolales; family Stichococcaceae; genus Tetratostichococcus; species Tetratostichococcus sp. P1. The sequence continues at coordinate 1,615,939 of BTPI01000007.1, forward strand.
AGGCATGGCGACAGTCTTGGCACCGCAAACCAGACCTATTCAACTGGAAACGAGTGTGCAAATCCTGATCGCAGCTGCCTGATCTGTCACACTTTGGCTTGGCAATCAACGATCAGTCAACTATTGGGCCTCGCACCACGACGAATGCTCACGATCACCGTCCGCAGCAGATGTACACCCTTCATGAGTGTGCACAAGCCTGCGAGTACAACGGACGGCGATGGTACGACTGGAGCGGGTGAACCCAGAGCGAGCTCCGAGCTGCTCGCTTGAATGCCAGGTCAGCAAGGGTTTTGGTCCGGGATCGGACGATCAGAATGATCGGCAGAGGCGCTTGACTTCTGCCTTTGCTGCTTTCCGTTGCAAGCATCAGTTTGGGCGCTGCAAATTGAATATGGCATGTTGTATTGCCGTCTCATGCCCGCTTCTGATCGATTGATCCAAGTCATGAGGTTCATCGCCGTCATTTGACTCTGGGGCGCTCTGTGAGGCGGTGATGTTGCCTTTCGCTGCCGTGGCAACCGGCGGCTGTGTGTGTGCTGCGACCTGAGCTGCTGAGGCTGACAGGAGCAGCTACAGCCTGATGTCCTTGCTGAGCTGGAACATATGCGCTACTGACTCCTCTGGTGTACCTGCGCCACCAATGACCGCCTATCAACCCCACAGACGAACGGCTTTCCCGACAACCACAATAGACCTGAAAGCATCGTATTCACACGACTTGATGTAATGGGAACCTACCCACAACGACGCCGTGCCCCAGGTTGAGGATGTGTCCCCGGGGCCCCGCCTTTTGCAGTACGTCCCGCACTGCTGCCTCAATCGCGTCTGGCTCGGCGAACAGGATCACCGGGTCCACATTGCCCTGCGTTGCACGTTTGAACTGTACAGAGCTGGCATATGCTACTGGGCGAGATGAGAAAGGGCAGAAGGTCGAGCAGATAGGCAACGGTGCACCTGGATAGTCCTGCTGCATGAGCTGACACTCAGTGCACATGTAGCAGATGGTGCACAGAATTCAAATCAGATGAACGGTAGCAAATGGTTGCACCTTGCCGGTGTGGCCAAGGCCAAGGAACATGCGCCTGTTTGTATGACAAAAAAGCTGACATTCGCGAGGAGCATGTCACTCAGCAGGGCTCGTTGCATGCAAACAGCTGCACCTGGACGGACTGCTCGGCGCCGAGGCGGCGGCGGGCGTCGGCCATGTCGACGGTCCAGTCCAGGCCGATGACGTCGGCGCTGGTGGCGCCCATGCGCTCCAGCAGGCCGCCGCTGCCGTTGGCGTACAGCGTGACGGGCACACCCGGGTGCCGCTCGTGCACCGTCTTGATGATGTGCTCCAGGTAGGGCCGCGACCACTTGTCCCATTGCTGCGATGGTTGACGGGAACACTCAGGGGGAAGGGGTCGATGGCGTGATGGACAGCAGGTGTTGAGCAGACAGCATTGGGCAACACATGCGCCATGCGTCTTGCTGGTGAAGGAAGCTGTACATCTCCTGTGTTCAACTGGACACGCATGCGGAACGGACAGCAGGCGCATTCAGTCTGCAGCATGATCTCAGGATCTGCACATTACCGCAGGTGGCAGCTGGCCGCCCCAGGAGTCGAACAGCTGCACGGCATCCGCGCCAGCCTCGATCTGCAGCATGCACAGGGCTCAGCATTCATGGCTGCTGTGTGAAGACCCGCGCATCCACAACACAGCACCACCAATGCGGCTGGGATCTCAGCTCAACACAGGCTTGTCACGCGGCACCCATTGTGTGTGAAGCGTGCTTCACCCACCTGGAAGCACATGTACTCTGCGATCTGGACGGCCAGGTGCTGCAGGAGCGCGGACAGGACCTCAGGCGCAGCCGCTGTCATCGCCTTGATCTTTTTGTACAGCGGCGTGGACCCGCCCTCTATGAGGTACGTCGCCAGCGTCCAGGGGCTGCCCACGAAGCCCAACACTGCCGCCTGCAGCAGCATGAGTGGTCGCAGCGGCTCAATCATCTTGTGATGGCACGCATGCATCTTCTGACAGGACCTGCTCCTGAGGTACTTCAATGGCCACGACAGGTGTGCTGAGCTGATGGCTATGCTGTTGGCTGTTTCGAGTTATTGCTGCCAAGGCAAGCACAGCCCCTGTCTGGCCTCTGACTCAGCGATGTCATTGTTTTTGACTTCTGACGGCAGCGTCACCGGCATGTCCTGCATCTGCTGCAGCGGACCCACCTGCGGGTCGACCTCCCGCCGCAGGTCGCCCAGCGAGTCGCTGACAAAGCGCAGCTGCTCCAGGTCCAGCTCGTGCAGGCTCTGCACATCCTCCAGCGTCCTGCACACATTTGCAAACATGTGGGGAGGGCCTCGGCTCCCGGCCACTGCCGCTGTCATGTCCCTTGACATGCCGGATCACATCGCTCAGCATACCTGCAGTGCAATGGCTGTCCGCGCAGTGGCACTCTCACCTGATCGGCGACTCGATGATGGGGCCCTTCACGTCGTCGATCTCAAACGCCATGCCCAGCGCTGGCAGCGGCGTCAGGATGTCGCTGCAAGCGGCGCAGTGGCGCACCAATCAGCTCGGGGCTGACGATCAGGACGTGGTAGATCATCGCAACACAGGCATGCGCACGGACACAGCTGCATCACAACCTCACCTGAACAAGATGACACCATCTGGCCTGAAGGAGTTCCAGGGCTGCAGGCTGATCTCTACGATAAGGTCCCTGGTTTCCGATCGCTCACGGAAGGAAGGATGCCGCTTTGCCAGTTCCCTATAGGCCTGCAGAACCAACGAAACGTTTCTAGATCGCTTCGCAATACTTTGATGTACTCACTTCTTGACAGTGCAGCTGCATGTGAAGCGGATCATTGTGTGTTGACCACTCACCGCCTGGTATCTGCCTGCCTGCCGCATCATCCTGCAGCATGCCAAAATGACGACATTAGTTGCTTGTGGAGTAGACCATGGACGGATTATCTGTTGCGTATGTGCGTACAAAGCAGTCATATAAGAGCCCGCACCAGCATGGTGCCCGCTCGACCTGCTCCCCACGAGCCGCCCGCACCATCAGCGGGGCCTGGTCGGTGCCTGCGCCATGATCAAGATCGGTCAAATCGCGCGTGATCCGCGAGCCGGACGCCGATGCATGACTCCTTGAGCGCCTTCAGAACTGATACCGCCGCTCACCCGCTTGAGCGCGAACGAGGGTGCTGCGCTGCCTGCTGCCTCTGAATGGTTGCCTCAAGGCCTGTCGTGCGGGCAGAGGCGCCCCCCTGAGGCATTCCATGGATCCGCTACATGTTCTACATTCCCGTACAGCTGCTGGCAAGCCGCTGGACAGCTGCTGCGCCATGATCACGATGTTGGGCAGCGGATGCTGCCCAAAAAAGGTGAGCTGTGCACACTGCCTGTCCTTCAGCTGCAGCGCCAGATGACACACCCAAGCTTTGAAACGATGATGATGATACGTCGCGTGTCGGCAGTCTCGGCCCAGGATGTGAAATGCGACAGCGAGCGAGTGCCAGCCACGCAGTGCCGCCACTTGAGAAAAAGATCAAGTTCACGCTGATCCAGCATGCATTTTGCACTTTACGCGCGCCTGCATGTCAGAGGAATATTCAATCAGCAGCTGCGAGAATCTTGAGGCTCGATGGCCGGCATCGCAGGCATCAGCCGGCCATCAGTCCATGCAAATTATCAAAGCTGCGCCACGCATGCGCCCAGAGCATTGCTACGCCGCAGCCGCTGGCTCGCAGGGTACAGCAGCAAGGCCGACTGGTTGAGCGGATGCTCTCAGGTGGCACAGCTATGTCACAGCGTCCGAAACCAGCCTTTCACCAGGACGCCTGCAGGTTGGACAATGGCGCACTGCCACACATGTGTTTCGGCTGTGTACCGTACACCTGTCCTGATACACACTGTTGAGAAACGCTCAGACATTCTCTACACGCCCTGAGACTGGATCGTCGCGGATGGATGCAAAATTTCCATGACAACCGGCCGCTTACATCATGGCACTGTGGCAGGCGCCGCGGTGGCCGCCCTGCGGCAGCTGCACCCGGCGTCCAAGGCGCACAAGCGCGGCACGCTGAGGGTGTCCCACCTGCACACGCTGGCGTACGAGGTGCACGGCAACCCGGCGGGCCAGCCGGTGCTGTGCGTGCACGGGGGGCCCGGCGCCGGAGCCTGGGCAAACCATGCGTGAGTGGTTCTGCCACTAAACTCAGTTCCACTCATGCTTCCGACCAGCTTATAGGTAGTATCCGCTTGCGCCAGGCGTCTTGCACCTCGTTCCGCAACTACCAGCCGACTTTTGAGCGGCGCTAGTTTGCTGACAGGCGGTTTTTCGACCCGCGCCACTGGCGGGTGGTGCTGGTGGACCAGCGGGCCTGCGGCGGCTCCACACCCCGCGGCTGCCTCACTGACAACACCACCCAGGTCTGAGAATGTGCCACCACCAACTCCTTTGACTCTTTTCAATGCCAGCAGGGACTGCGCAGGCGTTGTGCTGGCACCGATGGCTGTGTGCTGATCGGGATCTTGCTCTGCACATTGGCAGGCGCTCATCCAGGATTTTGAGCTGCTGCGGAAGCACCTGGGCATCGACACCTGGGTGCTGTTTGGCGGGTCGTGGGGCACGGCTTTGTCGCTGGCATACGCCCAGGTGCACACCGACAGGTATGCTGCACACCCGCCAAACTGCGATCGGTGGCCCAGTCAAAGTGTCACACCCACGGCATTTATGATGCACCCAGCCTGGTGTTTCTGTTGTTGTCTTGATTGGCTTCATGGTCATTGAGCACAGGCTGTGCATAAGGTGGAGACCTTTGACTGCCGTCCGCAAAGACGTGCAGCGGCAGCAACACTTCCCATCATGTCATAATGATAAGAAACTTCGGTGCTGCAGGGTGGATGGGCTGATACTGCGGGCGATCTGCCTGATGTCGCCGCCTGAGATCGACTGGATGTACCGCGGCGGCGTGGCGGCGCTGCAGCCCAAGGCCTGGGCGGACTTCCTTGCGCCGCTGCCGGAACCCGAGCGTGCCGACCCGCTTGCAGCGTACCACAAGCGGCTGACGTCTTCAGATGCCGCCACCTGCAAGGCGGCGGTGAGTACCTCGTATTGAAATAATCTGCCTTGATAGCCCTGGACTGGCGATAGGGTTGAGATGCTTCGTGCACGGCTGCCATGGCGGCTGACCCTGCGTGATCTCGCCATTGCGAAGCAGCAGTGCTGCTTGGTGTGAGGCCGCACAAGCCTCCTAAGGCTGGCAGCAGAATGAGATCTGCGGAACGCTTGGCACCGTGATGCATTCTGCAGCTCTGGTGCGCTGAGCCATTGGGCAGGTGCACACCGTATGAATCGAATCGAGCAAGCCAAAAAAAAAACACCATGTTGATATGGTGCAGGCCGCGGCGTGGCTGCAGTTCGACATGGCAGCGGGGAAGGTGCCCAGCCAGCAGCTGCAGTCATGGAACGGCGCCGCCTGGGCACAGAACGAGACGGGAGCCGGGCCAGCGCACCACCTACCGCCACTGAGTCGCACAGCCTCCTCTGGCGGCGGCGGCAGCAGCGCAAGCGGCAGCCGCACCAATGGCAACGGCGCTGCAGCAGCAGCGCCCACGAGCGACCAGCCAGCAACAGCGGCGGGCGGCAGAGCAGGCAGCACCGCAGTCGCGAGAGCGGCACGCCCGCCGTGGCAGCCGCAGCCGGGCTTTGGCGCCGGCGGCGACGGCAGCAGCGCGGCTGGCAAGTCAGGCGCCAGCAGCCCGTCACCCAACCAGTCGACGGCTCAGCAGAAGCATGGCAGCAAGACCAGCAGGGCTGGCAGCAGCAGCGCAAATGGCAGCAGCAGTGGCAACGACAACGGCGGTGCTGGGAAGGACGCCAGCTCTGCAGGCTCAGCCGCAGGTCAGGCAGCAAGCGGCGGCATGTCGCACTTCGAGGCCCAAGCTCGTCTGGAGGCGCACTACTGCGTCAACGGGGCCTTCTTGCTCGACCGGCCAATCCTGGAGGTGTGACTGCGCTTGTGAGGCTACACGTGAAGCATGCATACCGTGAGACGTGGGTAAGAGGCTTAGACGAGCTGATCCATTTGTACAGTTTGCACCTATATGATGAAGTAGTTGACTGGCCTGGCCATCAAAGTGCCTGGTGCCAATTGAAGGCAAGGTGACTGGCGCGATTTTCCAAAGAATAACCTTTGAAGCTGGCAATCACCTGCTGTCACTTAGATTCGGATCTGCTGTTGCAGGATGTTGAGCGGCTGCGTGGCATCCCGGCGATCGGCATTCAGGGCCGCCTGGACCTGGTCTGCCCCCCAGTCGCCGCCTTCAGGCTGCACAAGGTGGATGCTGTGTGCCGACAGCTCAGGCGCCGTGCCTGCTCGGCTTTGCTGGTGATATGTCGGTCGGCAGCCGCCTGGGGCAGCAGCACTGCTGCGATGCATGCTGGTCTTGCTGACATCACTCTGCAGAGTCTGCAGTTCACATATGTTCAGCGAGCTGTGCTTCCAGTGCCAAATCTCAAGCTTCACCTGGTGGGTGCAGGGCACAGCCGGCACAGTGCTGAGGTCAGCAGGCACTGCTGTGCGTGACAGCCAATACAAGCACAAAATCTGACATTGGCTATCAACTCTGACCTGCAGGCATGGCCGGAGCTGCGGCTGCGGCTGGTGGGCGGCGCGGGGCACAGCCAGTACGACCCTGCCATCCAGCACGAGCTGCTGGAGGCAACAGACGCGATGCGCAACCGGGCCTGGGTGCCGCCCTCCCCACAGCTGCAGGTCGCCGTATATTGAAGCCTGCCATCCACAGAAGCCTGCCGCATACTGAAGCCTGCCGTGAACTGAAGCTTGCAACCTGGATGGGCGAGGGTTGGCAAGCCCGTCGCGCGGCTCCTGGAATTGGTCAATTGGTGTGGTATAGAAAACTGGTGCTATAAGCATTCTTGCCGAGCATCCAGTTGGTGCTGTTGCTTGCAGCACAGCCTTTGAAATCAGATTGGCGTGTGTGGGATTGATTCGAACAAAGAGGGCGTCTGGTCTTCTGTCACTTTTGTGTTGACGACCACAGTGTGAGCGAGTCAGACCATGATGCGTTGGTGTTGCAAGACCCATTCCTTACCATTCAAAGAATACCTAGACACATCCTAAGCCTCCACTCGTCCAAAATAGCACTGACTGGCGGCCGAAACAGCTGCGCAAAACGTCTCGCTACATTGAAAACAACCGACACCTATTCCCAGCGAGCCCTGAACCAGTTCCACACAAAACCATGCAACCCTGCAAATGATGGTCTCCAGGTGGCAACCTGACACCAAACACCTCCAGTGATTGCTCCTTGTTCACCCAACATGACACCTTGCCAATGGTGCACACATGTCCCCAAGTTGCCGCAATGTTCGCATATCTATGCTTATGCCACCAGCACATGGCGCAGCAGACGGTGCGATTGCAGCGCCTTGACCACCCGGACCAGATGGAATCGTATCATGCAGTTTGCATGGGCACATCACTTTTCGCTTGTGCCATTGGGCTGCGTGGCTACTGCACCATCGGCAGGGGTCAGGTCCTCGAGACGCCAGCCGCTGCCCTTTTCTAGCTGCCCACCCTGCGGTGTCGCAGAACCCCCAGCTTGCAGTGCGGTCATTGGCAAGAGACTTCGCAGGGGCACAGCATGCCCTTGCCGCAGACAACTGTACACCGGCAGAGACGAGGACAACTGATCTCTCCCGGTCTGTGGCGCACGTCTGCATCTGCATCGTATCTGCGTGAGGGGGCCAGCACACCTCGAAGTGGATGACGGCCTGGTGGAAGGCCTTGATGGCGGGGCGGTGCCCGATCGACAACAGCGTGATGCCCGCGTCCACGCACGCCTGGTAAAGCGCTGCCTGCAGGTTCCACGACACTGGTCATGCAGCGGTGACCAGAACAGACAATTACGGCACTGCGCGGATGTGCAGCGGCGGCATTCCGGAGGCGTACACGCCGCTGACGGGTGACATGGCGCTGCATGAGGCCGCCCCCAGTAGAGGCGTCATTGCAGCCGGGGTGTCACCTCGCCGTCGGCAGACACAGCAGAGGTGCACTCGTCGAGGATGGCGTAGGTGGGCGCGTGGAACAGCAGCCGGGCCATCGCCAGCCGCTGCTTCTCCCCGCCCGACAGCGTCTCGCCCCACGGCTGCACCTGCTCCCACCCGCGCCCCCTGCGCGGTTGCAGACAGCAGCTAGCTCAGGGTTGCAACGTCTTGACAGTACCTAAAATCACAATGCCGCCGCCCGACAGCATCACCGCTCATGGCCCGCACCTGCTTCCACATTGCAAACCCCAATTGCACATGTCGGGGTCTGAGCAGGACCCATCAAGCTGTGGACCTGCCGACAGCACCTGCCTCACGCGCCCCTCAATCCCCATAGACATTTCTGAATCCATCCACCCTGACAAAGCCTGGCGCACATGTTGCTTGACGGTCTGCCCGTGTGGGGCTGTGCGGCACGAATGGGTACCGCAACCCGCTTGACGCTTCTCAAGGAGGGTGCATCTTCAGATGTGTGCGCAGCCGTGCCCCCAATCTCGGGCAAAGTAAGAATGCAGCAGAGGTCTCCCTATATCGTCCCAAGTCCACGACAGGGCACTTGGCGCAGGCATGCGCACCTCGACGAAAAGGCACACAGTTAAAGGTAGACCACACTTTACTGCGTCGCTATCTGGACTTCCACGGAGATGGCGCAAGAAAGCGCACCAGGCCAGCAGGTAGGCCATCTCTGTGACATCGAGACAGGTGGGCCACAGCGGCTGTCTGTCGTATGTGACTTATGTATGACATAGCCTCAAAAATGGGACCCAAGAGCGCACCGGGCCAGCAGGTAGTCCAACTCCACGGCCTCCAGGCACGCCTCCAGCCGCACGTCCTCCGCATCCCTGTCCAGCTTGCCCAGGTCCTGCAGTTGGGTTGTAGGTGTCACTCGTAGCCACTTGCTGGCAGTGACATGCTTGCAACACAGCATCCGGCGCTGATGTATGCAACTGCAACAGCGTGCGACACTCCCAGCTGGCCTGCAACACTTGAAAGGGCTGTTCTGTGCAATGTGCTGACGTGATGGCACGGTCTCAATGCAGCTGCGCACACGTCGGCGCCTGCACAGCACCTGGCCGGCGCCGGGGCCCTGCAGCCGCATGAAGGCGGCGCGCGCCTCCGGCGGCGACGCCTCCCACACCGCTGCCGGTGGCCGCGGGTACAGCAGCTGGTCCCGCAGGCTGCACACCATTTCAGTCAACAGATGGGAAACGATGCATTGCTTCCACAGAGAGCTTCGTAGAGGATTGCTGCCGTGTGCAGCCCGGGTCTCAAGCCACAAGACACATAGCAGATACTGTCACCGCATTGTAAGAGCTGCAACACTCTCATTGGCACTCAAGGTGCCTTACCTGCCGGAGACGAGGTAGGGCCGCTGTGAGAGGTAGAAGACCTCCCGCTTGGGCGGCAGCGTGACCTCGCCGCCCTGTGTTGGCAGACACCCATGCTATTCAAATGGTTGACAGACTTCACAGGCAGGCGACCTGACATGTCAAATTGCACACCATCAGCACGACATTTGCATGCAGCAGGTATAGTGACTGCGAAACTCCCAGCTGATGTGTGACAAGGTGGTACATACCTGGAGGGGCCACAGGCCGGCAAGCACGCGGAACAAGCTGGACTTGCCGCTGCCGTTGGGGCCCATGATGATGATGGACCGCCCCCGCGGCACATCGAACGTGAGGTCCCGCACCAGCGCCGTGCCATCTGGCGCATTCAGGGCCACCCTGCAGCAGCATTCACCGCCCAGTCGATACAACCACCATGCTTTGTACTCTGTGCCTGCTGGGTCTCAGGTTCACCTTGAAGCGGAGGCCATTGCAAAAGGCCTGCACAGAACACACTCCGGCAGTCTTTGGTACTCTTGGAAAGGCTTGCACAAGGACAGATACATCTGAGCAGGGGCGCTGATGCACCTGTCGAAGCGGATGAGGTCGCCATCGAGGCGTGCTGGGGGCGGCAGGGACTCCTCCTCCTCGTCCGCCTCCGCCTTCAGCCGGTTGGACGACGACACGTTGCGCATGTACAGCTGCAGGGGCAGCAGCAGACACAGTGATCAGCCCGGAGTGATGGCCTCACCTCTCTGCGGAGCGGTGAGGCTGTGAACAAGCAAGAGGAGTGAGGCGCACAGCCTCCTTGACTTGCACACGCACTGCTGCACCGACGTTGGCCAATAAGCGGTCCCTCTAGCGGGAACTGTTGTTTCAGGTTCGTCATCACATGTCACAGCATCACTGACCTCGCGGTGGTAGGAGGCGGCGTTGGGGGCGGACATGCGGGCGACCGCCTCTACCAGCTCTGCCACGCGGGAGGTGTGCCCCGCCAGCGCCGTTACCCGCTTGTACACCAGCACCAGGTCGCCCACCCCCCTGCACGCCGGCACACGGCATCAGAGGCGCCAGCTGGGGTGGAGGGTTTAGGGTTCAGAGCATCTTCCGAGCGAAGGGACTCTTGCGGCTGTCTATGACATGCCTATGACGTGTCTATGGCATGATGACGCCTTGCGCATGGACACCCGGAGGTGAGGACGTGCGTTCAAGCAGCAGCACTGGGTGGCACCTGGCTGTGTTTTGCAGCAGCCGCATGGAGCGGATGTAGTCCTGCGTCAGGTCGTCCTGGCTGGCAGTGGACGTCTCCCGCCGCAGGTACAGCGGCGCCGCGTACGCCAGCAGCGCCACTGCTGTCGCCCCGTACTTCACCAGGTAGCCGTCAAACACCTGCAATGAACGAAGGTTCACTACTCACAGACAGGGAGGTCTTGATCCATTATGACAGACTCAGCGACCGCCCATGGCTGGCATGCAGCTGCAATGCAATGCGCTTAGGACATATGTTGTACCCAACTCCAAAGCAAGGTAATCAGGACGACTGACCCAGATCTGTAATACCAGACACACTGCATGTGAAGATAACAAGCCCACTGCGCGTACCCGTTCAGGCTGTTGGTTAGGTTGGCCAATCGCCTTGACTTCCTAGATGCTGCACAAATTTGCCCTGTCACATGCTCTGGGCGAACAGCGTTGTGAGGTGAATGCATCACGCACCCCCTGGACAAAGCGCTGGAAGGCGGACAGCTTGGAGTGGCGGAGCAGGCGCGCCAGGTGCTGGTTCAGGATCATCTGCTCGGCAGCGCCGCCCGGCGGGTCGTTGAACGCCACCTCCTCGGCTGATGCTGCCAGCCGCTGTGACAGAAAGCGAGATACACTCAGCAGCCATGTAGGCCACACCAAAAGGCGACAACAGGTTGGATTTCATGTGTACACACATATACGACGGAAGATTAGAATATATTCAGCTTGGAAGCGTGCACAGCAGCCCGAGCAATAGAGATGCCAGTCCTGCAGTGTCCACGACTGCAGCAACCTACTCAGTGTGAGATAGCACACCTGGTGCGCTGAGCGGAAGGAGCCTGACAGGTGCGCCTCCTGGGATGTCATCAGCGCCAACGCCGGCGACATCGCCCGCAGCCCCATGGCCGACACCAGGTAGTAGCCATACAGCACCGCCTGCATTGCGCTCAACCATCAGGAGAACAACCTCGGTGGCGACGTGCCCCTTCTGCATGGCAATGTGCTGCAGGAGAGGCATTTTCAGCCGCTGTGGTCGGGTTCTCAGACCTTCACTGACATATCAATCAGACACACCTGCGGCTTGTAGCCAATGATCTTGCTGAGGCTGCGCGTGAACAGGATGACGTCCAGCAGCGGCTTGAAGGTGTAGGAGAACAGGTCCGCCACAGTGAAGGCAAACTTCTCCACATCCTCCGTGATGCGCTGGTCCGCATTTGTCAGGCCTGCGTGCCAAAAGAAAACGTATCTGATTGTCATGCCGCGCTGTCCCTGTCAACATGCACACAACTGCAGAGAAGTTGCTCATCATGCGACTCAACAGATGTGCACAGCTGTCACAGGCGACGTTCCTAGCAACCAGTACTCGTCTGGTTGCAGTACAGTAAGCAGTGGGGGCGCACCACCAAGGGTGGAGGCTGCATAGTACGCCCTGTTGGCTGTGTACTGCTGGTGCAGGTTGTGCGTCAGGCGGCGCATGAACGCCAGCTGGATGCGTTTCTGGAAGTACTTCAGGCCGCTGTTCACACACGCCGCAGGCACCGCCACGCCGGCAAACACCATCAGCAGGCGCGCGAATTGAGGGTATTGCTGTAAGAGGACATAACAAGTTCGGTGTCAGCACTTGTCCTTGCACCGAAACATGCAACAGAGCCGTCCAACAGGCACTTCCAGAAATACCTGCCACACCGGAACCTGAGATTCACCAACCTGAGCAATCAGGTGCCGCCCCGCTCTGGCCTCAATCCTCGAGATGTAATCTGTGAGGTAGGTGCGCCACACCAGCAGCGCGCTTTGCATCGCCACCAGGCCCGCCTCCCGCGAGTACACACTCGGTACGCATCTGCATCGAGATTGGAACGCCATCATAAACATGGTGCGAAGTACCATTATGCAGCATCAGCGCCCAAGACCCAGAAAAGAACCTAAGGTTGTTGATCGTGATGACGTCCAGTATAATGGCGCCCAGTCAGGCGACTCAGCTATGCGCCGGGCGGCTCACATCCGCAGGATGATGCCGAGCCGATTCAGGAAGGTCGCGTCCACTGCGACCCGCGGCCGCCGCGGGGAGCGCTTGCCCGGCTTGGCATCGAGATCCGCTGCCAGTCGATTTTGCTCCTTTGCCGCCCTGCGCAGCTCCGCCCTTATGACCTTCACACCAGCCGCGCCACCGGCAATGAGCACCAGCTGCACAGCACGAAATGAGCCAGCTGTCACGCCAGAACGCGAGCCCATGGGCGGACACTGACCGCTGTTACGCCTGCCAGACCAGTGCAACCACCTATTTCGACATGACGTATGGAACGTTGGTAGCAAGTCGGGCTCATACAGGCCCTGACAGCCACTGCCCTGGCATCTGCGGCCGCTGCAACCGACATCCTCTGTCTCAGCTGTGCAACGCAGCATACCTCCAGCTGCCTACGACAGCTTGAACTGGAGAATCGAGTATACCTGCTGCATGCTCTGCCGCAGCAACAGGTCATGCCAGGCGGTCATACTCATGTTGCTGTGGGATGACACCCAGTGAGCGTCACCCTTACAACTCGCCCAAACTGATCAGAAAGCCGACACTTTGCAAACGAATCCTATTCAAGGCCGTTAACTACCAAGGCGGAGGGTTACTTTCGATCGTAGGGTGAAAGACGCACTGCAATGACCCTCCTCTGGCCTTTGTTGAAGGGGAGAGTCGACATCCTGCGGGGCGCAGGCGTCTGACGCACACTCGGCTTGCGCTACATGTGTCCAACAGCAGCACAAATGCAGGCGCTTGCTGCGCGGGAGCCGGACCGTGCAACAGCTAGTCCGACCAAGGTCCAACAGTGAAAGCCTTTCCAACGAACCACTTGCTACAGGGCGCCCTGCCGAGAGCGGCCTAGCTACTAGCTTACAGTGGCGACATCGGGCTTGCGGTTCGCATATGGTGCCATTTGCAATTCCGACACTCGCTGACCTTCGTTGCAATAGGTGTGGGGCTGCCGTGATTGGGTTGTTGGTTGCCTGGTGATCTCTCAGCACGACACAGAAGTCGCTGGTGCTTGTACACGGCTGGGTTGACGGCTTCGCCAAATCATCCTAGCAACCATGTCGCTCGCTAGCTTACAGAAGGCTATCCGGCACTCATGCAGGGCACTCATGCAGGTGCCCTCAGTTTCCGGCATGGCGGCACTGCCGCCGCTGCAGAGTCAGCCGCAGCAGCTCACGTCACTGCTGTCTTTGCTGTCCCCATTCAAAGGTGAAATGTGTCCGAATCTGCTTTGCGTGCAGGTTGCGTGGTGCTTGCAGTCCACTGATGCTTAGCATCCTGCATTGCGTCACCAATGCCATTGTTGGTGCACACTGCAGGATTCGCAACAGAGGCAGCAGAGTCTAGCAGTACGGAGCAGCCGCTGCACCCGTCAGCCGCCATGCACGTGCGACGGCAGCATGAGAAGCCACAGGACAGCGGCAGGAACACCTTTCATCGGGCGGAGAAGAAGAAGTTGCAGATTAGGGTGAGCTGCACTTTGGCGTCTTCATCTCCAGATGCTCTCTTGTGTGCAACATGTAGCGAATGTCAGCTGCGCCAGATGAATTATGACAATGTGCCTAACTGATTTTCTGTGGGTGTGTGGTCTGTGCAGGCAAATGCTCGGAGCAGGAAGAGGCAGGAGACGGCTGCCCTAGCAGAGCGGGATGCTGCACGAGTGGCAAAGTGGCGGGCGGGGGCTGCGCTGTGGTCGTCAGGGCAAGAAACAGCAGCAGAGCAACCGCAGTAGTAAGTGGTAAAATTGCACGCAAGCGTGCAGCCCTCAGGCTGTCTCTCAGCCAGTCATTCAATGTGGATTGGACTCATTGAGAAGTGGTAACTACACAATCTTGACCGTGTCGGAGGCCAGTGGTGTTGTTACAAAACCCGCACTACGCTCTCACGTGTGGATGCACTTGTTCACGCTGCGCCTGTCCCCCTTTTCTTCCTCTTGAAGGCCTTGTGAGCGGCTGGCTGGGCACTCTCCTGCGACGCCGGCCCCTGCTGCCGCCTCCGCTTGAGGCTGCTGTCATCTGGCTGACCTGCCGATTTGGGCTGCACAGCTGCTGACGCAGCCTTGCCAGTCGCCTTGCTCGCCTTGCCTTCGGCTTCTGCATTGCCTGCCTGGCCTTTTGCTGGGACACTCCGCTCGAACAGCGCGATGAAGAAACCATCAGTGCCGTCTGCCTCGGGGTCGACCCGCACCAGCTTCTCTGCGCCCTTGAACATTGGGTGGCCGCGCCGCTTCCATTTCGGGAATGGATCCTGTAACAACAGATTAGGTCCAAACACACGGAGCACGGGCAGCAGTCAAGCCAATCCACCAGCAGGAAGCCTTGCCAGCCAGCATGATGATGGCAGTATGGCTTGCATGCTTGCACATGCAGTCATCAGGTGATGTCAGATCAGCTTCTTCAGCACGCTGATCTGGAAGTCCACCGTCTTGGCCCTTCGGGAGCACGGTGGCTGCCACTGCCTCCCTCTGATTGTGGGTAGTGGTGGTCACAGCACCGCAAGCAGAACAGTCATTGTGCGTCACCTTCAGGCGAAAGCCCAATGCCTTGGCCTCTGGCAGCACCGCAGCCACCACCGCCTCATTCTCGCGCTCATGCACAGAGCAGGTGGAGTACACCAGCCGCTGCAGCGCCGGGAAGCGCAGCGCATGGCGCAGCGCTGCCTCCTGGAACGCCGCCAGCCGCTCCAACCGGTCGCTCTACACGATAATGGCGAGTCAATATTCGTCCACTACAGTACGGCGCGCAGTTCTCAAGACCAGGCCACAGACCTTGTTACAGCATGACGCCACTGAGCAGCGTAGATTGACCAAACGGCTAATCAACAGTTTCTGTGGAGTGGTGTGTCATGCGACTGCAGCGGCGGACCTCGTCAGTGGCGGCACCGTCGCTGCGCCACTGGGAGGGCAGCAGGAAGTCCATTCTGCTGTGCGCCGTGCCGCTGCCGCTGCAAGATGGGTCCAGGAGCACTGCCTGGACGTCCGCAAACTCGTGTGCGGCAACGTCTGTCTCCAGAAAGTCTGCCTGCACTTCGCAGAGGATCAGATATATCAGGGTTTGCCTTGGGCCAACAAAGTTTGAAACTCGATTGTTGGCACAGTGCTCATGGCCTCCTGAAAGACAAGATGAGACGGGCCAGCCAGACCCTGAACTAGCACCTGATGCACTGTGACGATGTCGGCAGCGCCGCACGCCTCGACATTGTGCTGCAGGTGCCTGGCTCGCTTCGGGTCCAGCTCAAAGGCATCGATCTTACCAGTGCAGCCCATCAATGCTGCATGAACAAATGGGGTGCCGCCCTCAGCATATGCCCCATGAACTTTTTCATACAGACAGGGGTCACAGCAGCAGTACTGCATGTGCACCGTCAGACGTGTCAAATGGCGATGTGATACATCTCCGAGCAGTGATGCAGCCAATTGATGGTGAAACTCACCTGCAAGGTGTGTCGTCTTGTTGCCAGGAGCAGAGCAACAGTCCACCACGTGCATGCCTGCCTGTGGCTGCAGCGCATGTGCCGCCATGCTGCTGGATTTGCTCTGCAGTGCCATGATGCACAGACTAACCCCAGAAACTGACAAAGGTAGGTGATGCCATGCGAAACATGTTGAGTATGTCATGGACTAGCCACGGAGCAGCCGCGGAGGCAGCTGCAAGCTCATTTCGGGAAACAAGGGAACCGGAACAGGCAGAGACATCAATTTTTTTTCTGGTGCAGCACCTGCAGGATGAGGCTGCGATCAGACACCAGGGGGTGGTCATGCATGTCAGTGCCAGCCGGAAGGACCAGCACATCCGACAGCAGATCGTCCACTTTGGCGGGGCCGCCCTGCGGTCAGCACTCCAAACAGTTCTAAGGATAAGCGACTCCTGCATGCGGCATCAGCACCGTCATTGGCACTGACCTGTCAAGCACTGGGCGATGCGCCTTGACATCTGCAATTGCAGATCGTGCAACCGAGACCCCCTGCAGGCATATTTGTTCGGGAGAGTATCGAGCTGCCTGACCTTTGCTGCATGCTGCTTGCCCTCCGCTGACAGGCTGTTGAGTTGCGCGAGCGCGTCCTGCACAGACAGCTTCAAGGTGTTGACCCGCACGTAGCGCGGCCGCGAAGCCGCCTCCTGCTTCAGCATCTCCGGCAGTAGGTCCTCTGCCGTCTGTGGTGGAAGCAAACAAACGCGATCAGAGCAAGGGAAGCGTCTGCAGATGTTCGATGGTGATCTGCATGCCTTATTTGGGCAGGCTTGGTCAAATGAAACAACCAGATCATGGACCAATGTCCGGCGCTTGAGTTGGCATGGTCAAGGGAGCACTCAATGGCACACCTTGCCGCCTGCCTGCTGCACCACGTCCTGCAGTAGCTCCCGCAGCAGCATCTGCAGCTCACACAGTATATCAGGATCGACAGGCCAATGCTTACAGGGCGAGTCGAACATGTGAATGCATGCCATGAGTATTCCTGGGCAGCCCTGGTGTTGTACCTTGTTTTTGTAGAAGACTCGTTCTGCCGGTCCAGACGGCTTGAATGCCTGCCCAAACAGTATCTCGTAACACAGTGCATACGCCACCGCCTGGGTTAGCTGCACGAGAGAGGGCACACCTCACGAGCAAGCATCAGCACGTCTATGTCAGCAAATTCAAAGAACTTTCGGATGGTAAGTTAGCCCTGCAAGTGTATGCTGAGTCGCTGACGCACCTTGGGGTGCTTGTCGATCAGCTCCGACTGTTGCAACACCTTCTCCAGCACTGGCAGATCTGCAGCCGCCACAAGTTGGACCACTGACGCATTTGCTCATCAAGCATCCATCTGTAGGATGATCTGCCCAGCAGTCGACCGCTGCATCGACAGGTGATATGCTGAGAGATGTCAGACACTCACATCTGAGGGTCTGGCAGGTCAGAGCGAAGGTGGCCTTCTTGGTGGTCACGTGCGGCGCCAGCGTCAGCGCCTTGATGGTCTTGCCCGACCGCTGGCTGGCATCGGCCGCCAGCAGCTTCGCCAGCGCCTCCGCCGCGAAGCGCACCACCGGCGAGTGCGGCACCCACTCCTTCTGCTCCTGCTGCTGCTGCCCCTGCTGGCCCGCAGTGGTGGATTTGCCCGTGCCACTCCTGTCGCCTTGCAGCAGAGCGGCGGCAGCGGCGGCGGCGGCGGCGCCGTTCGGGGCAGACTTGCCAGGCTTGGGCCGGTCTGTCGGCTCCGTAGCAGCCGCTGCGGCCTTATCAAGCGGTGCCGGCTGCGGTTTCCTCTGCTTCTTTGGCATCAACTGCGGCGGCCGTGCTCGCGCAGCATCCTTCTTCAAGATGCCCAGCGGCTTCTTCGCCATGTTTTCCCGGCTAAGATCGATCGCATGCACGACCTTGCAAATTTGTCCAGCAAGATGGTGTCGAAAGTGCAAACTTGCGATTGTGCATGTGCCGGAAGCAAATGTGCATGCAGCATGCACAAGCATTTCCTGCAGAGTCAGTCCTAGTTCTTGCTTGCCGTCAGACGAACCGTCAAAACCGTCTCGCACCACAATAGAACTGCACAAAGCCGCACACGTTTTGTAGTCCATCTGCACCTCTTGTCAGACACTAGGCATCCCTCCACCAGCTGGAGCAGCTCCTTGCAAACCGCTGCCTGGCCCATGCGCCACACGATCAAGTCACAGTCTGCAGCTCACGCGTGATGTGATGGGCGCTCCGGACCAGCCCACGATCTACAATGCCAAGCAGACGAAGCGGCATGCCAAGGGCGGCGGCGCCCGGCGCATGTCCCCAGAGGAGGCACGTGGCCACTTGTTACGTCGAGACAGATTGCTTCTGAATTGTCACCCTCCTGGCAGGGCAAAGCATGCTCTTCAGCCTTTTAGGCTGCATCCATGGATGCTGTGGGTTTCGCTGATGCACGGCACACGCATGCTCGACTGCTGTGCCAGATGCGCCATGCTCCTCCTCTGCAGGCCAGGGTCAAGGCCATCTCGGAGGTGGTCGAGCAGCTGGTGCGCGGTGCCAAGGCGGGCCAAGACGTGAATGTGGACGCACTGAAGAAGCAGGCGGCCACAAAGTATGGCCTTGCACGGGCGCCCAAGCTCGTGGAGATCATCTCCGCTGTGCCGGATGACTTCCGGGACACGCTGCTGCCAAGGTGAGCTGCATCCATATGCAGTCCTGTCCGCTGCACAAGGCACAGGACCATGATAGCATGACCGCAGCTGCAAACGATTGAAAACTTGTGCGTGCCCAGGGGCCTGGTAGTGCTGTACCTGACAGATGGTCACGATTGGTCACGATTGCAATGCATGTTCAGGTTGCGTGCAAAGCCGGTGCGCACGGCGAGCGGCATCGCGGTGGTGGCGGTCATGTCCAAACCTCATCGCTGCCCGCACATTGCCACCACCGGCGCGGTGTGCGTGTACTGCCCCGGCGGGCCAGACTCGGACTTTGAGTACTCCACTCAGTCGTACACAGGTGCTGCTCTGATTACCCTGTGCAAAGTTCGCCTCAGTGTGTGGATATCCTGCAAGTGCAGCGGGCGTTTGCTGCTGGTCGACCGTGGGGCAGCAGCAACATGGGTCGGCAAGCTGGGACTTCAAACACATCACCTGCCGCAATGCCGCAGGCTATGAGCCGACCAGCATGCGGGCAATTCGGGCACGGTACAACCCGTATGTGCAGGCGCGCGGCCGCGTGGACCAGCTTCGCAAGCTCGGCCACAGCGTTGACAAGGTACGCCTGTCACCTAGTGCTGACTGCTGCAGGGTCATCGAGATGCCCACAGCATGGCAGCAACAAGTCTTGCACTCGCAGTGACAACAACAGTCGGTGCATGGGTGTGCAACTTGGCATAGCCTCTGTGTGCGGGTGCACTGTGAGCAGATGCGGTCTTCACTGGCCTATCTCGTCAGTGTAGGGTCCATGCCTTTGTCGGCAGGCCAGGACTTGCAGAGGTTGTGTGGACTGTATCTTGCATGTACTGAAGTGCCTAGCACTGTGACAGGTGGAGTTCATCTTGATGGGCGGCACATTCATGAGCATGCCGGGGGACTACAGGGACTACTTCATCCGCAACCTGCACGACGCGCTGTCGGGCCACAGCTCCTCCTCAGTGCGCGAGGCCGTCCGCTACTCGGAGCAGGCAAGCATGTAATGCGCATGCCGGTGCAAGGTACATGTGCATCTGTGGATGCATGCCTCATAGCAGTGCTGGCAGGCGCTCTGCAGTGCAGAAGCATCGGGTTGGCCTCGACAGCCCCATGGCTGAATTTGACTCCTGCAGTCGCGGACCAAGTGCATCGGGTTGACCATCGAGACACGGCCGGACTACTGCCTGCCGCCGCACCTGTCACAGATGCTGTCCTACGGCTGCACCCGGTAGGATGGCCCCTCATGATCTATGAGATGCTTTGCGCCAGCAATGTTTCTGATGCTATCACGTGTTTTAAGCTGCTGCGATAGGCCTTGGGTATGCTTTGCAAACAACTTAACCACCTGTTATGCAGGCTAGAGGTGGGGCTGCAGAGCACGTACGAGGATGTGGCTCGCGATACAAATCGCGGCCACACCGTCGCGTCAGTGGGCGAGTGCTTCCGCATGGCCAAGAATGCCGGCTTCAAGGTCTGTGTGCTGCATCATCAACAGATGCAGTGGTGGTGTATCAAGGTGATTGATGGTGCATCAGCAGAAATTTGTGTTACATCTGTGACGGTGCTCCTGTGTGCAGGTCATTGCGCACATGATGCCAGATCTGCCGAATGTGGGGTGGGAGCGCGACCTGGAGTCCTTTCGCGAGTTCTTCGAGAACCCAGCATTCCGCAGCGACGGCTTGAAGGTAGGCGAAGTCTGGGAGCTCTTTTCCGACACAGTGACCTCCTCTCGAACACACTCGTCATTGCGCTCAATGCCAAACACACCGAAGGACACTGTCGATGCTAGCAGAGCCTTCAAGTGGAAGCCCCAATACGAGTTTCATATTCGCTTTCCTGTGTAAGTGTTGAATATTTGATGTGCATCTGCAGGTGTACCCCACGCTGGTCATCCGCGGCACAGGGCTGTACGAGCTGTGGAAGCAGGGCCTATACCGCAACTACCCGCCCGACAAGGTGCCCTTGCATGCCATTCATGCGCGGCCGGTGTGTGCATACTCACAATGTGACGCGCCCCCAGCTGACGCTGGTCAGAGTGAAAATGTGACCAGCATCCATTGTCAAGTGTTCTGCTTGCTCCGGATTCTTGAGTGTGCTCTGCAGCTGGTGGGTACGGACAGCGGATGCAGATCCTGGTGCTGAATGCTGTGTTTTGGGGCACAAATTCTGACGGGAACGCCCAGGTTGAATAGGCTTTGATGGTAAACCAGCCTTTACAGACAAGAGCTGTGCGTGTTGCAGCTGGTGGACCTGGTGGCGCGCATCCTGGCGCTGGTGCCGCCATGGGTGCGCATCTACCGCATCCAGCGCGACATCCCCATGCCCCTCGTCACCTCCGGCGTCGAGAAAGGTGCCGTGACACAGGTCCCACGCGTACCACACAGCTTGCTGCCAGCCCGGCAACACTCGCACAGCAATTAATCGTGGTGATGTTCATACAGCAACGCTCCAGAGTGCCCAAGCGTCATGCGGCGTCTTGCAATCCGAATGAGGTCTCAATGGGTGTCACAATGCGCAATGTCAGGCAACCTGCGGGAGCTGGCGCTGGCGCGGATGGGGCACCTGGGCCTCAAGTGCCGCGATGTGCGCACCCGCGAGGCCGGCATCCAGGACATCCACCACCAGGTGTGGCCCAGCAGGCGATTTCAGGCCCAGAGGTGCTCAACACTGTGGGCGCACTTGCTAGCAGGCCAGCGTCTGCCATATTATTGTTGACGGTCCGGGGAGTCGCTTCAGTGGCTACGATCTGCAACAGGTGCAGCGATGATGTATGCCTTCCCAGTGGTTGAACGATTTGCAGGCAGATAGAGACGGAGGAGCACTGCTGGTGCAGCCGAACTGTGTGCGAGTGGTAATGTGCCGCTTCAGTTCACGCCAGATGGCTGCGCTCAAGCGCTTCGTGATGCACGGGCACAGGTGAAAGCGGAGGAGGTGGAGCTGGTGCGGGCCACCTGTGTGCGGGTGACAGTATGCCACTCCGAGTCATGCCACACGAATGCGCTCTCAAGCACTTCGTGATCCACGGGCACAGGTGAAGGCGGAGGAGGTGGAGCTGGTGCAGCCACCTGTGTGCGGGTGACAGTATGCCACTCCGAGTCATGCCACACGAATGCGCTCTCAAGCACTTCGTGATCCACGGGCACAGGTGAAGGCGGAGGAGGTGGAGCTGGTGCAGCCACCTGTGTGCGGGTGACAGTATGCCACTCCGAGTCATGCCACACGAATGCGCTCTCAAGCACTTCGTGATCCACGGGCACAGGTGAAGGCGGAGGAGGTGGAGCCGGTGCAGCCACCTGTGTGCGACTGGCAACGCGCCGCTTTAAGTCATTCCACACGACTGCGCTCAAGCACTGTGTTGCGATGGATGGGCACAGGTGAAGGCGGAGGAGGTGGTGCTTGGCAATGTGCCACTTCAAGTCATACCACACGACTGCGCTCCCAAGCGCGTCGTGATGTAACTGTAGGTGAAGGCGGAGGAGGTGGAGCTGGTGCGGCGGGACTACGCGGCCAACGGCGGGTGGGAGACCTTTCTGGCATACGAGGACGTGCGGCAGGACATCCTGGTGGGCCTCCTGCGCCTGCGCCGCTGCTTTGGCCCCGGCGCCGGGCCGCCCTCCGAGCGCCAGCCCGGCCTCCGCGGACGGGTGACGACCGCATCTTTGCGTGCATATGTGACGCTGTGATGAAAATTTTGCAATGCGACACATGGAGGCCAGCAGCGTGCAACGTCACCTGCAGTCGAGACCGCGGCCTGCTGCTGCTGTTTGCCAGAGGTTCCAGCGGCGCCTGTTGGCGTGGTGATGTTGCAGCTGGCAAGGAGGGCAGACGAAGTGTGGTGTGGACATGCGCAGGTCAGCATCGTGCGGGAGCTGCACGTGTATGGCGCGGTGGTGGCCGTCCACGCACGCGACGCCAGCAAGCACCAGCACCAGGTGACCCTTTGTTTCGTCCACCATACATGAGCGCATCTGCCGGCTTCCAGAGCAAATAAGGCGTGTCGCCAGCGGCTGCCCTAGCTATCCGCCAGCACTGCTGACTGTCGGTGACGATTCACAGACCTGTGCGCTGTGCCACTGGATGATTAGTGAGTGGCACACCATGCTGCTGGATCCGGGTGGTGCCATACACCATGATAGGAGCAGCATGCCAAAGCGAAATGCTTGTGATATCTTGACGCAACATATCATTTCAACCTTTTTGCAACATCTGCACAGGGGTATGGCACGCTGCTGAAGGAGGCGGTGGAGAGGATAGCGCAGAAAGAGTAGCATGCCAAAGCGGAATGCTGATGGTGTCTTGATGAAACCTTGATGTCGTGCAACATTTGCGCAGGGGTATGGCACGCTGCTGATGGAAGCGGCGGAGAGGATAGCGCGGGAGGAGCACCGGGCCACCAAGCTGGCCGTCATCTCCGGCGTTGGCACCCGCCACTACTACCGCAAGCTGGGCTACGAGCTGGGGGTGACGGCGACGTTGCAACCTTGATGATGTGGCTCTGCTAGGCCTGGAGCACACCGGCATGACACATGCGCCCTCCATGGCATGTTGAGCATATTGTGATGCAGGACGGCACAGCTGTCTGTGCGTGTCTGGAGTATGTGACGGTGCATCATGACCTTACTGGCGGCACTCTTAATCTGCAGGGGCCATACATGGTCAAGGCGATCTCGCCGGTGCAGCTGCGGGCAAAGCGGCGAGATTCAACAGCTAAGATGCGGTCAGCGTCAGCTGCATCGTGATGCGCAGCGCACGATGGTGTTGAAAAGACTCGGAATATAACTGTAACAGTCCATTGGCAGCCTTGTGTCAGGCCGCAGATAGCAGGCAGATAGGCAGCAGATAGGGGACAGCATGGAAGGTGGAAGCGGATGCCAGATTCTAGACAGCTCACAGATCAGTCACCAGTGCCACGTCCCTTGCAAATTCAGCATCCAGACGTAAACTCTGCTATTCTGGCAAAGGCTTAGATTCCATCTAGACATCTAGAATTGTCACGCGAGACATTGCTGGGTGCAGCTCACGTGTTGGTGCACATCCCCAATATATACTCGAAGTGCAGTTGCACATCGGCCAGTCATATGCAGACAGTCCACTGCCGGTCGCTGCCAGCGGCACTGACGCCTTCAGGATTCCGCTGCACAAGCGTTCAGCCGTTCAAATCACACCAACCTGCAGCGCCGCAGCCCCGCGTCAGTAGCGGGTGCTGTGGCCGGGCGCCGCCGCCGCCGCAGGCGATCTTCGGCAGGCTCTTCGGCGGCGGAGCAGCCCGGATGGCGCCCGGCAAGAGCGTCGAGGAGTCCAAAGCCGAGCTTTTGGACTTCATCGGCGGCCTGGCTCGCGGCGTGAATGCGACAGATGCAGACAAGCAGCAGGTGGATGAGCTGGCACGTGTGCTCGAGCGGCAGAACCCAAACAGGAAGGCGCTGGCGTCGCCGCTGCTCAGCGGCAAATGGGAGTTGCTGTACACCACGTCAGACAGCATCCTGGGCACCAGCAGGCCGGCGTTCCTGAGACCCAATGGTCCCATTCATCAATTTTTGGGTGGGCATGCTGTTCGACGGCATTGATCTTCTTCTACGATGTGGCATGTCATTTACACTACATCATATGTTGCCTGGACATATGTGTCACATCGCCAGATGGTGCATGTGTACTGGTAGATCACTACCATGCAAAGTAGCAGAGGAAAATCGAGCGGTGACAGGAGTGTGCATTACGATGGATGTGTGCACATGCAGACACCGAGAACCTGAAGGCAGCCAACAAGGAGTCGTGGCCGTTCTTCAACCAGGTGTACGCCGATCTGACGCCCGAGACCGAGTCCCGCGTGGCGGTGCAATTCAGGCAGTTCCGCATTGGCGGCATCATCCCGATCACAGCGCCAGAATCAGCAAAAGGCAAGCTTTGCTGCTGCGCCACATTGACCTGCCGGGGGTAGCAAAGGCTGAGGCAGAGTTCACAAACCTGTCTTACCTATCAAGTGACAAGCTCGCCTATTCGTCGTGTGAGTGGTACACGTGCGCACCTGCCCGCTGACGCCTGCTGTGGCATCTAGTAATGCTGCTACCCAGCTGGCGGCCACTGCTGTGGTGCTGAGCTGCTGCCGCTGCTGCCCTCTTGCAGGCAAGCTTGACACCACCTTTTTAGACGAGGAGCTGCGGATCAGCCGGGGCGACAAGGGCAACCTCTTCATACTTCGGCAAAAGGACTCAACCGCGCGACCTTGACAGGGGGGTCGTCAGTTTGAATTAATTAATTTTTGACAATTCCTAGGTTGAGATTGCCTGAACACATCCAAATGGTGTGTGGCTTCCGCAACTGTGCTGCATCCGCAATGGGCAGTGCATGAGCTTTTTCGTAGAGCCATGCAGATGACACCGTTTCAAGTGATAGCGTGCCTCAGCGCCATAGTATGAAGCGTCCTTAATTGCACAGACCAACGCCTATTCACTGATCCCCTGGTGAACCAACCTCCTACATCCCTCAGAAGTCTACAAGCAGAGCATGCCTCCCAGCAACAGAACGAACACGACACAACAGCGCCAACTCACGACCAAAATGTGTGCGCTCAACGAACGGGCACTACGCATCTCACACTGACCGCAAGAGACATGTTCAATCGTTCCTGGTAGGTCCGTCAACCGAATCCTGAGGCCCAGCACGTATGCTGCCTCATGGTGCGACAGAGCGGCCCGGGTCAAGGCAAGCCGAGAGCCGACTTCAGGTTGGCGGGTAGTGCTCCTGCTCTGCTGGTGGCACGTACCTGACACGTCCTGCAGGGCAGGGCATGTAGTTGTCGAGCTTGAGATTTGCACCAGGAAGCCAAGCAACCAAGCACGGGTAAGATGGTGGGTGCATCATTCCAACTCCATATGTAGGGAGATGATGCATCGGCAGAAGCCAGTTATGCGCACCTTGGCTGGTCTGCTCTGTGCCAAGCGCATAGCCGCCGCCCGGCTGTTCAACTACAGCAGCCACCGGCATCTGCGAATGCCGTGTAAGAAGGATGAGCAAATGAAGACTGTGCAAAGGCAGGGACGAAAACCCCCAGGGCCTGATGTGGTATACATGCGACTGACAGCAGCAACATGCACTTTTGTAGCTCACCAGCGCAAAGACCGCATGCACTTCGGCCTTGGTGACAGCGGAGCGGTCGCGATCGATGGCGTAGCACACAAACAGCGCCTCCACAATGTTCAGCAGCACCTGCGAGGGTTGCAGCACACATATTGGAATACCCAGCGCCTCATGTGACAGAAAAGGCATGGTGCCCGACACGTGGTGATGCAGATGCACAATGATCACGGCATGACACAGCAACAAGACGCACCCCGCTGAAGAAGCTCAGCACGATGAGTGCCATCAGGAACGCCAGTACCCCCAGCAATATGGCTTCCTACACAGGACCAAGCAAGGAGTGGGGTGCTCACATCAGGATGTTTGCGCTGCAAGTGTGACTCGCTGCAATGATTGCCCCGTCAAACCCAGGTAGGCAATGTGTATCAGAGCAGCTTGCAGCATCGTGATAGGCAAGCACATATAAGTCGCACCTGCTTGCCAGCGTCATGCTGCGTCCAGGCAAAGCGCGTGGACACGTACAGCAGCAGCCCCCACGCCGCCGACACTGCCAGGCTGCCCAGCTGCAGCCGCAGAACACACAGCTCAGCCTCGGCTCGACACTTACGGCTGAAACATGCAGTTGCGGCCGGTCAGCTTGACTCCGGCAG
This sequence comes from Tetratostichococcus sp. P1, assembly GCA_036584455.1. Lineage (NCBI taxonomy): Eukaryota > Viridiplantae > Chlorophyta > Trebouxiophyceae > Prasiolales > Stichococcaceae > Tetratostichococcus > Tetratostichococcus sp. P1. The sequence continues at coordinate 1,642,451 of BTPI01000007.1, forward strand.
GGCACAGCAGACACCAGCATGCGTGAAACTGTAGTCGTTCACATGGAGCGATGCATGCATACGAGAGATGCAGAGGCTGCGGTGGATCAGGCTGAGTACGGAGCGCATGCCTGCAGCACCATGGGCGGGAACCACCAGACGCCGACCGTCTTGAGCAGGTTGCGCACCAGCAGATCCGTCACCCGCCGTCCCGATTCCAGCAGCGGCTCCCCTGTGCACCATGTCACGATACAACACATGGATGGCATATCGTGTTTGCATCGAGCCTTTCAACGTGTGCCTGATTGATTTGTGTATCATGGGTGACATCATTCACCAAGCAGGTGCAACAGCAGTCAGGACAGCAAACAACAGTAATAACAGACGCACCGATGATGGCAGACATGATGGTGGCGAACTTGGTCTGCAAACAGGCAGATTAACTTTCTCTCAGTGAAGTAAAGGTTATTGGACATACAAGAGGATGCTGGACCAGATGCGCAGCAATTCCGAAGTCGTCAATGCCTAACAATTGGCAGGACAATAATACTGTGATCTGTGCCATGCAGGTTCCTCTGAAAGTATCACATGACGTAATTGCATATAGCTGGTGGAACGGACGCAGCTATCCATGGCTGGTGCCAACAACACGCACCAGAAACTCAATGAGGGAGTAGATGCATTCCAGCACGCACGCCACCAGTGACAGCAGCAGGTTGCCGCCCTCCTGCGTGCTCTGGCGCGCCTGGGATCAGGAAGAAGCGTTCAGTGATGCAATCAGGCTGTCATTTTTGCCCACCTGCACATCGTGCACTTCTGCTGATTCAACTGTCACACCACCAAGGGGAGTCAGCCATGCCCTGCTCCATTGCAACAGACCTGGGGTAGCTTTGACAAAAATACCACTGCCGGCCGTGACCATGACCAACACCACATCGACTCACCTGGTCGGTGGCAGAGCGCGCGAGGTCCACAAGAGTCAGCACGGCGGCGCCGAACGCCAGGGTGCCAAATTGCGGACCCAGTGCATATTTCACACTGCGCATGGTGGTGCCCTGCCAAGAGGAGCCGAGTAAGGTGGCGTCAGCGCTCGTGGCATTCATTCAAGAGGATTCCCAATGCTGATGACAATGGAGTGGGACTGCGCGTGCGCTGCGTGTGTGTGCGGGGCCATACCTTGCGGGCGCGGGAGTTTGCAGGGCTGAAGTACCACTGCGCCACCGTGCCCGAGATGACAAAGGTCCGGATCTGCACCGAGCAGCATGTGACACTGTGCTTCCACGCATGTGTGTCAGAACTGTGCAGTTGCGCACTGCATGATGAGGCGAACAACAACCCAGCACACTCGGGTGTGCCAAACAGGCACCCTGCCTTTGGACCAGTCCTTGCAGGCAGACGCCGAACAAGGTACCTGCGAGAACAGGAAAACGGTCCACAACAGCGTGACGCCGGTGATGGCCATGTACGCTTGCGCCCAGCCGCTAGGCTCCCATGCACAGCATGGCACCGGCTGCCCATCATGATCCACACACTGTGCTCGACCCTCGCGCATTGCTGCAGCACCCACAAACATTAATTTCAGTTTGGCAGAAGAGACAGGGTTCCTGCTTAACACCACAACTGCTTCTTCAATCCCAGCAAAACAGTGGCAGTGGCTGGAACATTGTGTCTTAGTGTGCATGTCCCGGAGATACAGGTTGCAGGAGCAAAGGCGCACGGTTGGGCGCCAGGTGGCCGTGCTCGTACGCAAACATGGCAAATACTGCCAGTACCACCACCATAAGGGCATTGACAACCTGTGCAATGGCAGAGCCGGGTCTCAGTCTGGACACAGGCAGACTGCATGTTCATCAGCATCTTGACAGCCAGGTGTCAGAACAGATATACTTGAGAGCTACCAGCATACTGACACTTGCAGTTAGCGTGGTGAATGTGACATCTGCAGACACACCTGGGCAGCAAGCACGAAGAAGATGAGCGATGGATTGTCTGACAGCGCTTCCGCTGACAGGCCCAGCAGCTTGGCGCACAGCGCAATCTCATTGCGCCTGCAGACGCACAATGCAATTTCCTACAGTGAAGAGACTATGGTTTTGCTTCGGCTGCAGGATTTCGCAGGCGCAGTGCTCAATGTCAGCATGGACTTAGTGTACACGCACAGCTTCAACGATTGCCAAAAGCAGACCCACCACAGGAAGAACACGAAGGCGGCGAGGCCCGCCAGCACGAGGCCCATTGCCCCCGCGCCCCACTGACCAGCGGCGAGGCCCGCTGTGCCCATCGCCAGCGGCATCGCAATCTGCATGTTTCGCAACACACCCTCAGCTGTGCTGGATGGCGCAGATCACATGTTGCCGGCAGTGAAGGCTCACAGTGGGCAGAATAGCATGAGAACCACTCTCTGAAATGTTTGCCTGGGTGGCGATGGTGGCGCGGGTCATGGCGCCGGGCGCATACTTGAACAGCTGCAGGTACGCGATGCCGACGCCGAGGCTGCCCACGGCGGAGATGATCAGCCAGGTGCCTGCCGAAAGCATGTACTGTCAAATGAAACTCTTGCCAGGGAGAATGTCATCGGCAGTGCTGCTTATTGCTGCCACAGAGGCAAATGCTGCAGGCGACACGCGACCCCTCAGGGCGCCGTGAATGGATCCACAAAAGTGGGGCTCGGACTGCAGCATGGTGTGCACCTGCGTGCTGCATGAAGTCGCTGATGTTGAAGCCGGTGCCGGGCTCGTCGTGGTGCTTCTGCAGCAGGTTGGAGCGGTCCAGCGGGCAGTGGCGCGGGTCGTCCATGTACGCCCGGTCAATCTTGTGGTACTCCGGGTTCCTGTTGCAGCAGACATGCGGTCGCATCGCTGCAGAACCTCGCCAGGTCGACTGTCAGCTGCAGATGCATGCGGTGCGCCTCCATGCATGTGCCCAGCCGTGGGATTGAGGAGGGATGCCTCTCGGCTTGCAATTTGAAGCAAGGGTATAGGAATATCACAGAAACTCTGCAGGCGGTCGTGCGTGCGTGCATACCTGTGTGTGATGCTCCAGATGCCGCCGACAATGGCGAATGCCAGGAAGATGCCATATGCAACGCCCCACTGCCTGCACCCAGCAAGCAGCAGCAGCATGCAGATCTGACCAAAGTATGTTCTACACCGCGTCTATGGACTGTACATCCAAGGGCTTGAACATGTCCTGGAGGACATGACCACACTCAATCCATGAGCTCGACGTTTGCCATTGAGCAATCGTCCGACGACAGCTCACGGGTCGGTAGGACGACGATCGTATACGAACGGTGAGTCGTCTGACACTGCTGTCACAGACTCGTCCACAAGTGGTTCTGTGTCGTCCGTCCTCGCCATTTTGACCCGTACAGGATAGTCTCAGCAGTGGGGACCTGGCCGTCCAGTCTCAAAGCAATCTCTCCTGCGCCTTGTTCCCAATCAATTTCGAAAGCACGAGACACAAATGCACGGCAATGCTTTGCTGACTGCGCACCGAGAGTGCAAGTGTGGAAGCTGCCGGAACCTGGAAGCAGTTTCAGGTTATGCAGCGAGACTCCCCAGTGAACAAGGCAGCGAGACTCCCCGGTGGGACAGCTGCTTTATAGGTTGCCACTTGCTTCCAGCTCTGCAACTTGCTTCGAGCTTTGTCCGATCAAGTGAACAGAGCTTGATATCAGGAGATGCAGAGGTCTTGCAACATCAAGGACTAGTGATAGCTAGGATTTTCAATATCTGTGCCGCTGCACAGCTGTTGCATTCAGCCACGCCGCATCAAGAGCTGTATCAGCCAGGCCATCACCAGCGCTAGCAGCGAGGCAATTTGGAACGTCAGCGCCATTGCCCCGCCAGCTTTTGAAGCGAGGGCAGGCGGCACCTGCGGTGTTGGCACAGATCAAGCACTCAGAAGCTGTATCAGCCAGGCCATCACCAGCGATAGCAGTGATGCAACTTGAAATGCCCACCAGCTGTGGCGCCAGGATGAAGGCGCATGTGTTGATGTAGCCGGATGTGAACCTGCGGGCAGGATCTGTCAACATTCAGCGTCTTTGCTTTGCAGAGCACACCGCATAATCTGTATCTGGTCTGGCGACACAAGCGCAGTGCATGCTCTGTGTCTTGCGAAACATTTATGGAAAGGTGTGAATCCCGGATAGGAGGGCAGTCGCACCAAAAGACGGCCACGTAGGCGACTGCCAACTCCGCTGACGCCCATGGCAGACGGTTGCCGATGTACAGGAAGAACAGCGGCGTGATGGCCAGCCGGATGAGGGACCACACCAACAGCCCCGCCTCCGTCTGCACCCACCTCGCCTTGGGAGCCAGCCGCCCAACGATGTCGAAAATGACCCGCGCTGCAAACAGTGCCTGCAGGCATGAGAAATATCACACCTTTGACCTCTGATAATATTGTGCTATGTTATCTTGGAAGTCTACAGCGAATGCAATGTCACAAGCATGATGCAGCAGTACGTCAATCGACGCAGCTAACCCTGCAGCAAACAGGGTGCTGTGCAGCATTGCAATGGTGCAGATCATTTCACTTGTAGTTGAACATTGAGTAATATATTGTTTAGATAATTCTATTATTTATTAATATATTAAAAATATATGAAATTTTGAATATATTTTTAAATATGTAATAATTAAGCATTTTTTTTCAGGATTGTCACCGAGGGTTGCATGACGCCAAAGACCGTGGTCATCTCCACGTAGGTGAAAAAAGGAAAGAGGAGCACAGAGGTGAAGCTGCTGAGCGCGAGCGAAACCGCCGCCGGCCAGATGCGCAACATGCGCCAGGCGCTGGGCTGTGGCCCAGGCTGCGCCTCATCCGCCAGGCCCCCCGAGGTTACCGTCTCCAGTGCCACACCTGCAGCTGGAGAGCGACGTTTGCATGATCAGTGCATCTGCGAGGTCATTGCAGCAGAGGTGATATATCAGATGCACTTTTCATAGGCAAGTGTTCAGACAAGCTCGCCCGCGCACCTGGTCGGAGGGGCGCTGCTTCATTGCCGTCGTGCACCAGCACCGCCGTCAGCGGCGAATGCTGCGCAGGCGATTGCGACTGTGCATGCTGCCTCGCAACCAGCGAGGTGTGCTCAGCATACAGCGTTGTGCCAAAGCTGGTCTGGCGGCCCATGGTGTGCCGCCGCACGCTGCGACCGCCGCCGCCGTCGCTGCCCCTGCGCTGGCCCCTGGGCTGCTGCTGCTCCCTGCTATCAACTGTTCTGCTGTCTGGGCTGTCATCTGTTTCCAATCTGTCGTAGTCTGCAAGGTCCCGCCAGCTGCAAGGAGGTAGTGGAAAAGAGGATGCAATTTGCAGGTCCTACGAACCACATTGCTAATGATGCAGGTCCTCAACACAGCCGAAAATAACCCTTGACATTGATGTCGTACCTGCGAGAGAGCAGGTGCAGGCCCGCCAGCATGCCGCATACGATCACGGCAGCGACGGCCTCGAACAGCGCCACCCGCTGCCACTGCTGCGGCTGCGCACCAATGCGCAAAATCGCATCCAGCAACAGCACCACTGGCCCGCTGCCCACGAACCCTGCGACATGGACACAGCCGCCATGAGCGAGACGCTTACTGCTGCAATGGGAGGATATGATAAATGTTTGCCCGTTTAATGAACATGCTAGAATCAGTCTTGGTTGTCAGACTCTGCCACATGCCAGTGAAGACCACACTCGAGCAGCAGAGCACCATGCTGTCACCTGTGGTGAGCGCCACAGACTCGCGGGCGCTGAACCTGGAGACCAGCTGGTAGCTGGAGCCGAACGCCACGCCGCAGAAGATGCCCAGCAGTGCCACGGCCCCCAGCAGCACGCTGGCCTTCTGTGCATGGAACGGCAGCGTGGCACACACCAGCGTCGCTCCGCCCAAGCCTGCAACACAGGGAGGAAGACACTTGCACACCCTTTTAAGGACACGCTGTGCATGTGCACATGCGGCTATGCCCCAAGAGGATGCTGACTGTCAGTGTGTATGGCCAGGCCACGCCCAGGCGGGGCTTACCAAACATCAGCTTGTCTAGCATGGCTGTGCCATAGATTCCAAAGCTCCTGGGGCGGCGCTTGCCTGGCTAGACACGCGGATGCGTCAGCTACCACATCTCTGGCAGCCGCGCAATGCAGCAGTACACTCTGACACATGCTGTTGTCTGCAGCTATCAAATGCAGGGAGCGCAAAGACCAGGGCTGCAAGAAGCACCTATCACGAAGCGGTACGCTGTGGCAGATGCGACACCAAAGGCGCGGTCGAAAGCCGTGTCTGTGAGCGTCTGCAGCACCATGATTGGCACGGAGGGCACGAAGTACGCCACATTGAGCAGCAGCAGGATCTCCGGCCCGTACAGCGAGGTGTAGTAAGTCAGTTCCGATGACACTGCGGTCCAGCCGATGGTGTAGGCAACCTGTGACCATGAGGAGTGATCAGAAAGCCGAGGCCGCTGGCGAACAAAAGTGAGCTAGAACACGACCGCAACCATGCATGTGTGTAGCACATCGTGCTGCATGCACAACAGGTATTCAAGCCGCACCGCGATGCAGAAGAAGCAGGCGCTGGGTGCCCATGACCCCGTGGCCACCATCGGCCTGATGCTGACTACGACTTCTGCCGCGGGTCATGTGCCATGCACGCCCCCCCTGCAAACATGGCAGTAGGGGCGCATGTGAAATTGCTTTGCTGTTGAAGTCATGAAGGCGTTGTAAACATGAGAAATCAAGCTTACCCTGTGATACGTATACGCAGTTCACCTTGAGGATGCCACTGCGCAGTTCATGGCGGCCCCCTATCCCCTCTGGCAGACCATGCTCTCTCTTCGCATGTGGCGCAAATCATGCGACTGAATGCATTACCGCACACGAATTGACTTCCGAGACAGCGAACCGCTGCTTTCAATCTTCAGCTTGTGACTTGATGGGCTGTCCAGCCGGTGCAAGGCAACGTCAGGAGAGATTGTGCGCTTGGGCATGTGAAGCCCCACTTACCGATTTAGGCGTCACTTACATGCAAACATGAACTGAAGCTGTTTTGAGTGCGGCCTTGCGTTTGCCTGATCGCATGGCCACGAACACGTCAGCACAAGTCCCGCCACTGCTCCCGCCACTTTTTAGCGAAGTTTTTGGGAGGGCAGCCAGACTGCCAGAACTTGCGCTGCGCATTGGCATAGCATGTGATTCAGCAATTGTACATCTGGACCAATCTGCTGGGCATACAACGCCGAGTTGAGCATTGATCAATCTGGACTCCTCAGCCACACACCTTGCAACTGGCTGTACGCACCAGCCATGAATGCTCTGAACATGCGGTGCACACATATGCAGAATGGTCACACTGCACAGTGTCCACTGGTCGCTCTCCATCCCACACACCCGGCAGCCAGTGCCGCATGCATTGGATTCTCCGCGCGGCGCCCGCGGTGGCGCACCATGCGGAGCGTCAGCCAGCCCTGCGTTTGTTCGGCCACGTCGGAAGCAGGACAGGCGCAGGAGTCCAGCAAGCCGGCGGCAGACACGGGCAGGCTGTTTGCGGATCTTGCGGACGCATGCGCCGAGCTGAAGCAGGCGCCGCCCAGCATGGTGGGGTCAACATGCGATGTCGTCTGACAGCTATTGCGATATGCTGTATATCACCACGGACGGTGGCACGCCTGGCACCGCATCTGTGCCATGTGCCAGCATATAGTCTGCAGCAACACTTGGCAGTGACCACAAACTCACACAGCGGGGCGCCTCCGCAGTCTGCGAGCGATGGATGTGGGTGATAACGTGCAGAAGTACGAGGCGTCTGGCGACGTGCTGGCGGCCATGAAGGCGCTGAAGGAGGCGGGGGCCGTCCAGAAGTGGGGCAAGGTCATGGACGACGGTCTCATCCGGCGCAATGTCTTCCTGGGCGACCTCAGGCAGGCGAGTTTCAAATTGCCGCATTCTCATTCTTCAATTCAGACACTCTGCCGAACTGGCGCGAGCATGGCGCCAGCTAGCTTCTTTGAAAAGACAGAGGGTATCTTCTGCTTACCGAATGAGGCGCACTATGTAGCAAGGGATCCGAAGATGCCCATTGTCCGAGCAACTCAGGCATGATATGGTTGCAGGTGGGCATCAAGGACCCCGAGAAGGTGGCGATCCCCTCGGTGCGGAACGACGCAGCCTTTCTGTACACGCTGGTGGGCGTGACCTCCGTGCTGGCGGTGCTCGGTGGCCAGCTGCCCGGCGACTGGGTGCGCACCCTCTGCTCTGCATGCGCAACTGAGACATTTCCTGGCGCATGGTGCGGTTATGCAGACCCGCTGCAGGCTTCCTTTGTACAGTTGCACAGATGTCGTCTATGCAGTGCAACAGTTGGTGTCGACAGCCAGTTGTGTGACTCTGCAGGGGTTCTTTGTGCCATACCTGACAGGCGGCGTTGTGCTGGTGGTGCTGGCGGTGGGCTCCACGGCGCCTGGGCTGCTGCAGTTTGCAACGGACAAGTTTCAGACGCTGTTCCCGGATTACCGGGAGCGCGTCCTGAAGCACGAGGCCGGCCACTTCCTGGTGTGGCCTCAGACCCGTGACCCTGCAAATGGAATATGCCTGGCGCTTTGGTTCGTCCATTTGGTCCGCACGTGTCTTGTTCAGGAGCTGGTTGTGGTGATTCACTTGGCAGGCCGTCATGCCGGCGCAAGCTTTCATCGACATGAAGCAATCGGGCTGCCCTGGTGCAGATCGCGTACCTGTTGGGCGTGCCAGTGACTGGCTATGCACTGGAGATTGGCAAGGAGCACGTTAGCTTCGCAGAGGTGATACTTTGACTGCGCACAAGCCCTGCAACACCCAATCATGATGCTGGCTGCTGGCCATTCAGGCGTCATTCAGCAGTACCTGCAATCACCTAATTTGGCTGAGCTTGATTGTGGACCACCCAACAGGCCAGCCTGCAGCAGCGGCTCATCGAGCGCAAGCTGACAGACTCGGAGATCAACCAGATGAGCATCATGGCCATGTCGGGCGTCAGCGCTGAGGCACAGACGTACGAGGAGGTGCGTGCTGCTGGGAGTATTGCCCTGCTGTCTGCTTCAGCTGCAGAGATACGTGCTTTAGGGGGCGTGGCTTGCTACACCTGCCAAGTGGTTTCACTGCAGCACATCAGCATTGGCCAGTTAGCCTGCAGAATGCCAACCGCGGCGTGTGTCTGCACAGGTCATCGGTCAGACACAGGATCTGATCGACCTGCAGCGCATTCTCAGGCGCAGCGAGACCAAGCTGGGCGACCAGGCGCAGCAAAATTTGACCAGGTGCACCCTGCTCGCCGCTTCTGTGCAATGCCCTGCCAAAACATTGATGTTGTTAGCGAAAAAAAAGTGTTGTAGTTTTGTACGCAACAGGCTGCATTGCTATGTACTCGAGAGTGACTGCCTGTGACATCTGTTGACTGTGAATCGGTCGCAGGTGGGCAGTGTTTCAGGCTGCGTCCGCGCTGCGCAAGCACAATGCCGAGTACGAGGCCCTCATGGCCGCAATGCAGCGCGGCGCCTCGGTTGCCGACTGTGTGCAGGCGATCGAGAGTGTCTGAGGGCATGGCGCTTGACATGTCATCAACTGTGAGTGTGCTGAGCATCTGCATCTCTGTTTTGTATGGTGGCCTTTGTTTTGTTCGGCAATGATTGATCAGCGTCTTCCTGCAGCAAGTTGGTGAAATGCCTTCGCAATTTATCATCAGATCATCTGTGATATCGCAATGAATCTGAATCATTACTCCTGCGGCACTTGTGTTGAAGAGTTGCAGCAACCCAATCACTTCTTTGCATCGTCTTCTTCCTCCTCCGCATAGATGCGCACGGGTTGGGTCTTCTTGTACACATCTGTCAGCCGCGACACCTGCATGGCAAGGCAGATAGAGTCAGCCTGAAGCCTCTTGCGCCGAGCAGACACACACAAACCCACTCGGAACCGCACAAGAGGTCAAGCACTGATCGTGAGAGAGGATAGTGCAGTAGCTTGGCGACATTGTCTGCACATTTGAGAAGGAGGTTGCAAAGGCACCAAGGGACACTAATATCAACGACATTCGTATCCCTAAGGCATACCTCCTTGTCCTCGATGCCCTCGTGGCGCAGGATGGCAGCCCGCACATCCTCCTCCTGCGGAACCTGCATCATGCCCTGCGAGCGACAACCACACACACAGTGTCAGCGGCAATGCGAGCATGCAACATTGACTAGGTATGAGAGGCTGCAGGCGCCAGTGCCATGAATATGAGGAGACGTCAAAGGGCCACAACATGGCCAATTGTGGCCGCCTGAGGCCTGATGGCCCGGCTCACAGGCAGCTGATGAGCAGAACATGCAGCGCACCTGCTGCTTGAAGACGCGAAGTACAAGGAGAGCCCCGTCTGATAGCTCCGGCGCCCCAGCAAGCATTTGAAGGCACAATGGTGCACTTTCTTGCAGGGCGCAAAGGTGTAGTGATCTCACCTGTTGCTTGCAGGTGTGCTAGGTGAGAAGGCGGCTGCTGCCAGCCCTGCAAGGATTGTGTTGGTACGAAGTAGTCTGTCCTCTCAGCAAGCCCCACCTGCTGCTTGAGGATGTGCTGGGTGAGGAGGGAGCCGCCGGTGGCGCCGATGCGGCCGCCGGTGCCCAGCTGCCCAGGGCGGCTGGCCCCCGGGTCCGGCCGCTTCGTCTTCATCGCCTTCTGCCGGTCCAGCTCCGCCTGTCATCCATCACCGACATACAAGTGTGAGGCCACGGCATCACGGGCTAGTGGCCTGGTCATTCGCGCAGCTGTATCGGCGCTGCGACCGCTGAACCACCAGGAAGAGCAGCAACAAGGTGGCAACAGATTCAAAGAGGTCCTGACACACAGGCACATCGCAGGTTCAACACCGTCAACTTTGTTCATTAACGAGCACAGCCATGCATCCCACCTTGCGCTTGCGGCCACCACCGGTGGGCTGGCCCTCCTCCCGGTACATTGGCAGCGCATGCGGGTTCTTGATGATGAGCGGGGCCTGCGAAGGATAACATGAGACATCATGACACGTCAGCAGATGAAATCGTCCTGACGGTGATGGCTGCCTCGGTTAGCAGGCTCTTCCGGAGAGCGGCACAGGCTTGACGCAGAAAAAGGCAAACAGAGCAATGTTAGATCAGGTCAGGTCACAGCAAATCACATGCAAAAGGATGATACGCTGGCAGATTCTAACAGGATGCCTCCGCCTGGTGCTTCAGCAGAGCAACATCGTGCAGCTGTCATTGTCTGCTACGAATCTTCAGCCACTACTCAGTCAGGTGGATCAACTGGCTTGCCTCGAAATCGAGGTCATTGGGCGCGCGGGGGGTGCGGGCGGCGGCCATCAGCACGCCCTTCTCGCTGTACGATGGATCGTACAACACCTTGGTCACGCCGCCGTGCCTGTCGCCTGCGCATTGCAAGAATGGCTGCGTCAGCACTCTCAGAGAAGATTACACTCACAGACAGATGCGCACCTGTTTTACATGCTGGCCTGGGCAGCTGCAACGGGTTCTGCACTGGTCTCATGAAACCAGTACCAAGATGGAAACTCGTTCACATGTGCATGTTTGCTAGCTGCAACCTGGCACAGCTGCCTCTCTCCATATGTTGCTGCAACACGCCAAGTCACCTGTGCCGACGAAGATCTGGTTCAGGCGCTCGTGCCACAGCAGTGCTGCCACGGTGGATCCCATCTCCACCCGCCGCACCACCTCCAGCCGCTGCCTATCGAAGAGCACCTGCCGGCGGGTTAGATGAAGAATTCAAGAGGTCCAGTTCAGAAGGTTCAGAAGAACGTGAAAGTTTTAGGTCATGACGTTCAGAAGAAGGTGACAGCTTCCGTAAAACCTCAAAGAGAAATTTTCCTTGCACACAGTCTTAGCGATTGTGGCTGGCAGGTCTGGCGCACAGCGAGCACGCCAGGTGCTGCAGCGTGGCATGGGGACACCCAAACTGTGTTGCAGGAGGGAAGGGTCAGCAGCATGCGGGGCAGAGATCCCACCAGTGCGCCGCTGCTGGGGGCGCCGGGCACGTTGGCAGTGCCGGTGGCGATGAGCGACTCGTCGGGGCTGAAGCAGCACTGTGAGTTGGGCGCCGCCGGAAGGTCTGCAAACACCGCGAGCGGCACCTTGAGCTTCCGCGCGTCCCACACCTGCAGGTGAATGACGCACATCAGTTAGAAACGAATACCACGAGCGGCACCTTGAGGTTCCACGCGTCCCACACCTGCGAACGAGGTGGTGCATAGCCAAAATGAGCAACGACGGGAAGCGATGGCTAGCAGCCTCGAGGAGGACACAAACAGCAGCACAATGCCCGCAGACCATCCTGCTGAGTTGTGCACCTGCATGCTGACTCATCTCAAGTTGAAACACTCTACCAGGCAAGGACAACAACTCGCATTGCATGGACCACGTGGGAGAGATTTCAGCGCACCTTGAGCGTGTCGTCGGCGCAGCGTGACAGCAGCGTGTTGTTGTCTGCGGAAAAGCGCAGGCAGCTGACCTCGGTGTCCCGCTCGTGCGCGCCCTGCAGATTGGTCTTGGCGCCCGCCACATACGACCAGTCCTGCTTCGGCACCATCTGCGCCTTGGGCACCGCCACCTGCCCGATCGCGGCTGACCGGCCCACCTTGCCTGAGACGCAGGCAGAGACTGCGCTTCACCGGAAACCACACCCAGGATCACAAATGCAGCCTGCATATGCTGTGCTGCAGCGCAGCGAGTGCGAGCCTGCTGTTCACCCACAATGCTGTTTGCTCTGCTCTGCCTGCAGCGCTGAAAGGTGAGTGCGACAATACAATCATGGCTCACTGTGCTGCAGCCACAAGTTGCATTGCATGATCCGTGTGTCAGCAGGCGCATGAAGCCAAAGTCGCCAAACTAAGGCAGTCTCAGGCCTGAAGGAAGCTCTGCAGATACCACAGACGCCCTTTGAAGCTTGGCTGCTGCCCTCCACGGGGCTGCCCACAGCAAGGCTTGTCCCTTGGTTGCATCCAATCCAAGTCGGCGCATTGCCTCAAGATCCACGGTGAACCCACCTCGGACGTCCCACAGCTGGATGCTGCCATCAAAGAGGCCGCCCGCCACGACGCTGCCCTCGGTGTTGTACGCGACGGCGTTGATGGCGCACCGCCCCGCCCGCCGCAGCGTTGGCTTCAGCACCGTCTTCTGCTTCAGGTGCTCGCAGTCCCAGATGCGCACCGTGCCGTCCTCTGAGCACGTGACCGCTGTGTACCTGCGCATGCACTTTCCCAGGCAGAGTCGTACCTCCTGTTGCATCTGCGTGAGCTCAAGGTGCACGGCCTGCGGGCATGACACCCCCGAGCCAGCACAGGTCTTGCTTGTGACTCAGCAAGAACTTACACTGCTGTGTCCAAATTGCCATGTGGGTGATATTGGTGAGGTCGAGAATCCTGGTTTCATAAGGAGACTGAGCAGAGCCGCTGACAAGGCGCACCGCTCATCAGGGTGCCACTGGCCGCCGCAGCAGCGCTTCTGGTGACCCTTGGTGTTGGTCGTGTCCCGGATGTACATGTCGCCCTTTGGGAACTCCCCCAGCTCGTGGCCATCTCGGTCATACACTTTGGCCTGTGTCGCCCCCGACACCACCAGGAAAGCGTCACCTGGATTGCATGCACCTTCACGCAGTAAGCCACAAGATCGCCTGCAGCTGCCCTTTGCTGGCAGACGGCCGGCTGACTTCAACCATCACAGCAGCAGCAGGTCAATGCTTTGGCGACGGGCATGCCTGGATCCTGGCTCACATCGTTGGCACTACAGTCCAGTTGGTGAAGTTTCTGCAGCTGAATGCATCTCTACCAGTCCTCAGTGTTCAGCAAGTGTTTCTCAGCAAGCATCTTCAAAGCGGCAGGCGCCATGATACCCACCAAAGCGGCTGAGGGCGTGAACAAGGAAGTCGTCCATAGCTTGAGCTTGCAGAACGAGTACCAATTCAGAAATCAAGATGCACCGCAACATGTTCACACGACGTACTTACCAGAAGGGCTGAAGCTGAGGGCATTGATGGGGTAGCCCTCCATGGGCTCCAGCTTGCGGAAGGAGCGCATGTCGCGCTTCATGCCGCCAAAGTCGAACATCTGCAGCGCGTAGTCCTCGCCCCCCGTCAGCAGCCGCGCGCCCGCCCTGTCCGCCGCAATGGCCGTCACCAGCTTTCCATGCGCTGCAGGTGTGAACAGCAGCGGCACATCAGCATCAGGATATGGCAATCAGGTACTGATCCGACAGCATGCACTCTGGGACAGCCCCCCAGCACGTAACCATGTCTGATGCCAGGGAACTCCATGACAGGGCAGCAGGTCTGGCTCTGCTGTGCTGCAGATTGCACGCCCAAGCACGCACGTTGTAATGACACTTCGTGGGTGATTGGCAGCAGGTAGGGGTCCCCCTCATCATCGTCGTCGTCATCCGAGTCTTCTGCTGCGCCCGACCCTGATGGCGGCCTGCATGTTGCATGCGCATGCATGTGAGACAGCATGCACATGGCTGGAATGATTGTGGGCCTGGGTCAAAGCTGCTGTGGCAGTGCGCATGCCGCAGGCGTCAACGGCTGGACCTAGTCCTCGAAGTCGAACTCCGGCACGACCTTGCTGCTCAGCACGTCATACCTGGTCACCAACTCCATGTCGGCCAAGCTGGTCAAGGGTTTCAGTGTCCAGCCGGAAGTGTCAATCATGGGCCTCCAGGCGTCCGGCTGGACACTGGCGCTGGCCAACAACTTCGGCCTGACGAACAGCCGTCTCTGGGTGTATCTTCAGTGCAAGCAACTGCTTAGTGCACAGAGTGCATCTGGCCGATGCAATGTTACCTGGGTGAACAAACACCCACCTCTTCGTCCAGTGCGGATCAACTTCCGCGCAATGGCAGAAAAACAGCAAACGTCAGATCTGGGAACAGAAAACACAAACCAAAACGTTCGTGCTGCACCTGGGCGGCCCGACGTCTGGCTCGTCATCTCCTGCAGCATCACCATCAGGCGGCCGCGGCGGCCCCGCCTCATCACCCAGTGCATCTGCTCCGCCCAGCTCTGCAGCACCGGCTGCCCTGTCGCCCCGCCGCTTTTGCGATGCGACCGCGTGTCGCAGCGTCGCCTCGTGGATCGCCTCCAGCCGTGCAGTCTCCTTCTCCTGGTCACCTATCGCACACATCTTCCATTTAGAACGCCTGTGAGGAGCGGGACTCGGCCGTGCGATGTCAGCAGATACATGAGCCAACATGTGAAATGTTCGCACCAAAGGCCATGGGGAATTGGGAGCGAAAACCGTCTTCGACAGCAACCTCCTCCATGCCGTCCTCGCCAACTACGACCGGAGCGTCCTCATCTGAGTCTGACGCTGGCGCCCGGGCTGCCACTCCCGCCCTGTCACAATTGCAAAGGAATCTTCTCAATGGCCGCTGAACCTGAACCACTGCATTCGAGCCTGTTATAGACTCTGCATTTTGCAAAGAGTCATTCTGACAGCAGATCACACAGGGTTGATGATGATGGTAGCTGCATGCGAGGGCGCACCTGGACGGTTGGGCAGGGTCAGGTTCGAAAAACCGTGACTCGTCATCCGGTTGGGCCGCCTGCTGCTGCTTCCTGGCGACCTGAAGCAAGTGAACACGCAGTTCAGGTTGTGAGGAGATGATGCGGGGTCACCGCGCTCGCACTATACGGCACTGCCGCAGCTGACAGTGCACTCACTGGCTGGATACCCAAACGGGCGTTGCGCTGCGCACGCAGCGCAGCCAGCTCATCCTCGTCGTCACTCGCCATGCTGCAGCGGCAGCGATTGCTGTTGGAAGCTGCCGAGTGTGAGTGCAAGTTGTCAGACAACGAGAGACGGCAGATTAACGGCAGCGGTGCCAGCTACTGCAAACAGATCTAAAGTGTCTGGACAGCAGATCCAAGGTGCAAACGCGGTAGACAGTAGGTTGAGTGGCACATTCAGCTCACAAAGGGCGGATGCGAGATGCCAGGTCCACCCCAGGGCGGCCTTTCACAGACTCCTTTCTCCGCTGCTCCGTTCCGTAGTTGGCTCATCTGCTTCCTGCGGTGCTCGACTCAGCTTCGTACTGCCTCTCACAGCAGTGCGCCCCCGCCCGAGAATGGGTTCACCTCTCAGCAACAGCGATCATCTAGCATCGGGTTGTATTGATATCAACGTAGTCACCGCAATATACCAGCAGCACGCGTGACAGCGTAGCTTTTCGTTACTTTGTGACACTCAGCCTGTACACCAGCATGGCGAGCGACAACCCCAGCTCCAATCTGGAGCGTGCGGCGCAGGCCGCGGAGGAATATGAGAACAAGCACTACCAGGGCGGTGAGCTTGACGCGCAGGACTTCAAGAAGGCTGGCGAGCAGGCTACAGCAGCGGTCTCCGATGCTGCGACTGCTGTGAAGGAGGCTGTCGTCGGCCCGTCAGAGCCAAAGGTGGGCTTTCACTCGTGATATTTCAGCCGGGCTTCGCGGCGTTCGTCCCCTTGCGGACGGTCAGCATATGTGATACCTTCCACTCGACACACATGTCAACGTCCGCTTTGCGATCGGGGTCCGCAGTGTCGGGAGTGCCCCCGTGTGCACAGCGTCATTCAGTAGCGATCCAAATTTTGGGCCAGCAGTCCTGCAGGTTGTCGGGCCGGTGCACAGCTGCGCATAGCCACTTGTGTCAGCCAGCTTGTCGTCAGCGGCAGTATCTCTTTTGCAGAGCCAGTAATGCTTTGGCATGCGCCCCCTGCGTGCAGGACGGCTCAGTGCCATCCAATGCCACTGCTTCCCCAGACACTGCGTCTGCTGCTGACGCGGTACAGCCAGCCTCTGCTGATGCCGCAAAGCCTGCTTCTGCCGACGCCACTGCGCCTGCAGATGGCGGCCCGTCTGTCATTGCCCAGCTGCAAGACAAGACAGCAGGAGCGCTGGCCTCCCTGCAGCAGGCAGTCGTGCCCAAGCCCGACAACAAGTCGGCCGACCCCGAAGTCAACGAGTTCCGCTCGCTTGTCGCGGAGGTGTTTGACAACATGAAGGAGAGCATCGCGACTGGCGACTCAACTGCTTCTGCCACCCCGCAGCAGGGCCCCACCGGTGGCGCCATGCCAGATGCTGCTGCGGCTTCAGACGCTGCGCAGCACAAGGCTGTGGCCAACTCCCCAGCAGAGGCGCACCGCAGCATCCTGGGTCAGGTGATGTCTTGGTATAGCTGAACATGCTGCTTGCTGCATCTTTGATTGACTGCTTCTCTTGCAAAGTCTTCTGATTTTCATCAGCTGTCTGCAATGCACAAGGAGTCGAAACTGATATTATTTCTATGTGCTGCAGCTGATGGACAAGATCCTGCCAACTGCGCATGCAGAGGGCCGCTCCCCAGGTGACTCCACTTTCTTGGTGCTTTCCAAAAGCTCACACCTGAAGAAGCAGCACGTTAAGAAGAACTCCTCAAACAGACGGCCTGCTAATGACACCATCACCGGCCCGGCAAACAGGTGAGCCCCCCGTAGGCGAGGGCAAGAGCAAGGGCCTGCTCCAGGACCTAGCTGAGAATGTAGAGACGGCGGTCGAGGAAGCAACTGGCCACCACCATGGCCGCCCTGCCGCCCATGACTGGAATCGATCTAGCGGTGCAAGTCACAGCATTGGGAGTTGCACCGTTGCTGAGTTCTGAAGATGACACACACTGCTGAGTTTGTCCATCGCCACGCATGAGCGTCAATCTGTTCATGAACATTTACAGGCCAGAAGTGGGAGGATGCGAAGGGCGAGGCACGGGAGTCTGGCTACCAGGCGAAGGAGTCGGCGCGCGACGCCGCCTCCGCGATGGGCGACGAGGCCCGCCGCGGCTACGGCCGTGCGGAGCACGAGACGCGCCGCTTTCTCAACCGCGCCGGCGAGGCGGTGAGCTTTTGCTCTTCCCCCCTCTGCCTCTCAAGTGTGCTGCTGGACTGGGTGGCATCTGCATACTGCACACTTTCCTTCCTTGTGGAGTATTGAGAAGCATCGTTCAAATGTACGTGACATCAGTCAACAATTCAATGTTTGGTCAAACATTTGCGTCATCCTGAGCACCCCCTCAAGAGCCTGAACCCCTTGCTGCTGCTGCAGTCGGTGGGCGCAGCGCAGGAGGGTGTCGACGTATCGCGCGACGCCAAGGAGCGCGTCAAGCGTGACTGGCCCGGCCAGGAGGTGCATTTCCTTGTGTTCTCGTATGATATTTTCGACTCTGCGATTTCTCCTCATGACATCCGACAGCAACACCATGTCTGCCAGCGTGGGCCGATAGACCACAGTCGATGTGTGTGTGCAAGACTATGTCTCAATGCATTTGTGGACCCCTGTCGGAGCCTGGGACGCCAGCTGCTGACGCTGTCACTCTGGTCGGGTGCGTCAGGTGCGCGGGGTGGTGGAGGAGACGAAGGACCTGACCAACAGGGCGGCGGACCGGGTGAAGGGCGACTGGGAGCGCACCAAGGACGGCGCCCAGGACATGCTGGACAACTCCTCCGCCGCCCGCCAGTGGCGCGCGGAGCACGCCCCCGCCCCCAAGGTGCGTTGCGTGCGCATGTGTGCGCATCGCTTGTGATGTATTTGCAGCGTGTGGGATGCTGTTGCGTCACACAGGCCCATGTCAGTGTTGTTGATCAGGTCATCACTTGCAATCAATTCGAATCTGCATGCACCCCAGCCCAGCACTATCATTCGTGCGGATGAACACTGCAAACATGCAGGAAACTTTCTCTCATTGCCGCTGGACTGCATGCAGAAGGAGCGCGGCTTCTTTGGCAGCATCACGCACGCGCTGTTTGGCGCTGCTGATGATGCGGAGGACAAGGCGCGGGATGCTGCTGACCGCACCCGCGCCAATGCCCGCTCTGCTGCTGACGACGTCTCCAACAAGGTGCCATCTTCACACAGAGGCTTGGTGTGGTTGATACCTGTACAAGCCTGGGCCGAAAGCACAATTTTCCTGTGGTTCGTTTGGCAGTGTCGGCGCCTTCAGTTGTACGCTGTCGAGCGGCACCGCTGCACCTTGCCACTGCATGCATCGTCATGTGTTTGCAACGAACGTGTGTCTCGCAGTGTGCTGATACTATGAAATGAAGGCTGGGGGACCAGGGTCAACGAATCTAAGTTGCATGCTGATGATTGACGCTCTGCTGACTTGTATGGTGTCGCTGCAGGCACAGGAGGCCAAGGAGAATGTGCGGGGCTTCTTCAACAAGGCTGGTGACGAGGCTGAGCACCAGGTGCCTTGCCTCTGCAGCAGTATGCTCTGAATTCTCAAAGATAGTCCCTGTCAACGTGTGCCGGTGTTTGCACCCCCATTCGGAGTGTGTCATCCAGATGTTAAGCTTTAGCAAATGCATCACAGGCCAACCGGGCAGGAGACAAGACGCGGGGCTTCTTCAACCGCGCCTCTGAGGACACCCGCGACACCGCGGACCGCGCAGAGCACAAGGCCCGCAGGTGCGACCGCAGACGTCGACATTTTAATTGCCTACTGCAGTTGCCAGAGTTGGCGGGCGCAACGTGGTATGCACTCGGGTGCTTATTATTGCTGCTTGCCTCAAGCCAAGTCTGCTGCAAATTAGCTGTGGGCGCTTGTGCAAAGCTGTTCAGTCCGCAGCCTGACACTGGTCTATCTTCTGCAGCTTCTGGGGTAGCACGAAGGACGAGGCGGACCGGCTGGGTGACAAGGCGGAGGCCAAGTTCAACCGCTGGGGCGACCGAATCAACGAGTCTGTGGAGGACACCGAGAACTATGTCAAGGTGTTGCTCTGCTGCTTGAGCTTCACATACTTTCATTGAATTCATGCCCAGCTCGCCTCTAATATGTCTCCGAGATCAAGGTCAGAGACCTTGCCATTGCAGTCGACATCTTGCATGCGCTGGCATTGCAACACGCATTGCCACTTTTGAGGCAGACCGGTGCTTCGGCCTTCTGCAGTAGTAGCTGAGCAAGAAATACGATGCTACTGCACCAGTCTGAACTGATTGTTGCATGATCCTACAGGACAAGTGGAACCAGGCGGAGGACTACCTGGAGGCGGACATGCGGCCGCGCACCTCTGGCGAGGCGGCCATGCAGAGCGGCCTCATCCCCTCCAACACCCAGGATGTGCTCGCCGCGCGCTACGGCAGGTGACCAGATGTGCTCAATTGCGCTCCCTTTCAGATTTACAACTTTGTGGGCCTACTCAGGTTCTGGACACAAACTCTAGTACTGAGCGACATTGACTCTGGGTCAGAGATGCTGATGTTGGTGATTATTGCGCAGGCGCCGCTAATCTCTCAACGAGGGTCCTGGTGTAAGCGACGGGGCATGACGTGGGCCCAATTATGGTGCAACTCGAGGCGGACAGACCTGGCAATATTTTGCATTGTTGAAGGTTTTACGTTGGACAGCACATGAAGCTGTACTGTTACAGTTGCAATCTACAGCAATCAACTCATGTGTATGTCAGACAGCGCGGTTCTCATTTTCGTCTCGCATGCTCCTCATCATAGGTCCCCAGACCTCGTCCCCCCACAGCCAAGCCTCGTCATGCGATGACCTCCCAGAGCTTGTTGGCCATCTCGAAGTCGGACATGGCAGCGGGGTCGAAGTTGAAGGGCCGCAGGTCCTTTCGCTGGCGGTCGGACACCGTGCCCGTGACGCCACTGTCGCCGTACTTCCACGCTATCTTCGAGATGTTGGCGAACAGGCTCAGCTCGTTCCTGCATGCGGCCAGCCACATGCGCTCAGACTTCTCTTGCGCTGAAGAGTAAATGCATGTCATGTTACACCAACAGGGCATGCAGCTGTAGTGTTGCCGGGCTCCGACCTCAAGTGCCTCGGTGCCACAGATGACCGAGCTGTTCGGTGACTTGAAGGTTTGCAAGCGCATGTCCGACCTGAGCTTGGGGTCGGTCTGCCGGATGTGGCGGGAGGTGGCGGCGGCGCTGGTCTCGGCGCCCCGCTGCCGCTCCCGCAGCTCCCCCTGCTGCTCCTGCAAATCCGTGCTGCATGCCAAGAAAACGCCTCATCAAGCCCAGCTCTAGCAATACTACGGATCGCAGTTTGAATGCAAGGTATCCCTGTGCTTGCAGGCCGCAGCTGGACGGGCCCTGCGACATGTTGACGGCATGACATGGGACATGCACATCTTGACAGCGTTCTCCAGCATTGCAGCCTTAGGTGGCTGCAGCACTGGGCATAGGGAAGGTCTGCACAGCAGGCACGCATCTGGCCTCGTTCTCCAGGCTGGCGATGCGGGAGAGGCTGTCGCGGCAGGCGGCCTGCAGGTCCGCAACCTGCCGCTCGTGCAGCGCCGGGTCCGGCGGCGCCGCGGCCGCCTCCGCCTCCCGCACCTCCTCCTGCATGCCTGTGGGCGAGCACAAATTCGTGTCATACATCTGATCCACAGTTCCATGATCGAGAAGCAGTCGTGACATTCTGCACCAGGTGCTTTGTACGCTTCAGGGATGCTGCACAAGTGCATGCCTGAGCGAGAGTGCAGGGCCACACGAGCTGGATTTTGAAGACAGGTGGCGCACCTCTGATGATGTCGGTGATGCGCCGCTCGTCTTGCTGGCACAGCTGCGCGACCTCGTCGTGCAGCTCAGTGATGCGGCGCGCGTTGTCCAACTCCTCTTCGTTGTTGGCGTAGCTGCGACGCAGCTGCTGCAGCATGTCCATGTGCTGCCCCATGCCGCTCATCGCTGCCGCCTCACGGCTGCCGGGCGTGCTGCGTTGGCGGTGTCGGGCCTGCACCTGACGTGCAACGTCGAGAGTAAGTGCAGGATGCTTCAGGCGGGTCCGACCGCCTCACGATGAGCGGTGGTGCCAAGTGGCTTCAAATGCGCTTACTACAATGGTCGCATCGCATTCGCACGCTAGCGGCAAGCGCAGTCTGCAGCTGCGGGCAGGTCACTTGAAATTTTGAGCGCACGTGGCTGGGACTCTCGTAACAACTTTCTAAAGGTCAGACCAGCAACGCTAGAGAAGGTGCGCTCTGCAGCTCCACAAACCACAATTGCTCTCTCTTCCTTCCCATCGAAGCTCCACTGTCGACTCACAAACAGCTGAGACGCAGTGATCGTAGGGTTACGCAGCCGATCCAGCAGTCTGAGCTCCAGACCACGTCCTGCATCAGGGAGGTGTCCCTGCCCCGCAGACGACTCGCTCAGCTCGCCTGCAGCAGCCCGACAGGCAGCTGCAGGGCAGGGCAAGGCATGGTGTTGCAGCTTCACGCTCGCGCAGGACCCAGCACGTCAACTGCAGGCCATCATGTTGTGCGCCACCCGAGGCGGTGTGTGCACCACTGCACACCCACAGCCAGACTCCCGGCAACGCACAGCCGACGTGTCGTCGGCCGGCTCAGCAATGCAGTTCGACTGCACAGCCTGCAGCATGGGCTGCTGCAGTCGAGGTGGCGGCATCAGCGTGTGGCGCCATGCGTCGTCACAGTGTGTGCGGCGTCAGCGAGCGCCGCCGCCAGCATCGACGGCATTGCAGCGGACGGCACATCTCCCGAGCTGCCGGACACGCACATTCCATCGTGGAACTTGAGGGCACGATGGAAGGCCTGGTGGGATCTGAAGGTGAATCTCGTGCAATTGTCCACTGCCGGGGGTTGCCCTCTGCTCAGCACTCAGACATGAGGGCCAGCGTGCACAGCGAAGTTCTGCTGCACACCGCGGACGTGCCCACAGATGGTGTGACAGGGGATACCTGAGGACAGCATTGTCTGTGGCATTGTCAAGCAGGGCACGATAGATGAGGATGCCCTCCCGCATGCGGAGAAACTCACAGCCACACTGCGGCGGATCTGGAGCCTGGTGAAGGGCGAGACGCTGCTGATCTTCAGCGCATCCTGCTTCATGGTCAGCATTTCGGTTGCATACCTCCTTCTGCAAGCATGCCCGAAGTGATGCAGTTCATGTTCTGTGTCAGGCATCCTGCCCCTCCGCCAGCAGTGCTGTGCAAGCTGACGATCTTCAGTCCACTCTTGTGCAGACGTTGGCAGCTCTGGCGGAGCTCCTCATCCCGCACTATGTGTCGGCGTCCATTTTTGCGATTGCCAATAAGCTGCCGCAGGCTACATTTCACAACAATGTCAAAATGCTGGCGGTGGGCACCTGAAACCCTTAGATGTGAACCTCATCGTGACATGACCAGTAGTATGCAGCTACATCAGCAAGTAGACCTTCGATGTGCATGCCACAAACTGCTTGAGACAACGCTGATGCTGCTCATGCAGGTGTTTTCGCTTAGCTATGGCGTTTTTGCAGGCCTCCGCGGCTTTCTTTTCAGCATCCTGGCAACGCGCCTTATGGAACAGCTGCGGTATGCGCTTCTCCAATCTCTAATTGACGATACTGATTGTGTGATTTCATGTCATTTACCTGTTGCGGAGAGACGCGTCCATCATTGTCACTGCAGTGGGCATCTAACACCAAGCACGTCTCGCGTCTTGCAGGGGCCAGGTTTTTGATGCACTCATCAGGCAACCGGTTGCCTTCTTCGACAAGGTGCAGGCCCTGGCTGGTGTCGTTCCTGCCTGGAGCAACGTGGTCTGCAGTCATCGAAATTCTGTGAAGTGTGGTTTCTCTCAAGCAACCACGTCAGCTGTTTGGTTGTTGGGGCACTTCAAAAGGTTACATTTGACGCCTGCGGCTGCACAGGAGGAGGTGGGGGCACTGACCACTCGGCTGGGCAGCGACTGCCAGGCGATCGTGCGGTGCCTGGCCACCAACCTCAACGTCGCCGTGCGCAACGGCATGCAGTGCATAGGTGCGCGATGCTGCCGTGGCTGCAGCCTTGCTGCTCTGGTAGGCCCTGCGACGCTGCCGCTGTGCCTGCTGCCCTGGAAGCAACCTGACCTGTCCGCGCATATGTGGTCTCGGATGTTGTCTTTGATTAGTCTTTGATGAGTCACCATCTGGCTGATGTCCCGACCCCGTGCGTGCCTGGCAGGCGGGGCAATTTACCTGGTGATCATGAGCCGCACGCTGGCGGGCAGCTGCGCGGCGGTGACGAGCCTGCTGTGGCTGGTGGCGCTGCGGTACGGCGCCTTCCAGCGCCGCTCCCAGCGCCTGTTCCAGGACGCGCTCGCCGACACCGGCCAGGTCGCCGAGGAGGTGCGGAGTCAGTGCAACTGAGCAAATGCACCTTCAAAGTACATCCCCTCTCGTCACTGCTTGTGGGGCCTCCTCGCCGTCAAAGATCAGCTCGCCGAGGAGGTGCAGTGCTGGATAATCGCTGAGCAAGAGGCCGCACCCCTGCCTGAGAACAAGCGTGGTGGTCCGACATAAACAAGGTGCAACCTCCTGCTCGCAGGTGTTCACGCTGTCACGGACGGTACGAACATTCGGCACAGAGCGGCGGGAGGGGGCGCGCTACCAGAGCTGGCTGAAGCGGCTGACGCACCTGTCCATCCGCCAGGCAGCCGCATACCTCATGTACCTCACCACCAACAGCGGCTTGTACTACATGACCAAGGTGGGCCGGTAGTTGGAAACTGGCATTGCCTGATGAATTGCATCGAAACCTCGATTGACACTGCTCTGTGCATCTACTGTGCTCGAGATATATGCAAGGTGTCAGGGTAAGACGGCGATAGCAACAAGAGTGACTCATTTCTGCAGGTCTGCACGCTGCTGGTGGGCGGTACCATGGCGATGAACGGGCAGATCACAGCGCAGCAGCTAACATCCTTTGTGATGGTGCGGCTCGCCTTCTGAAATGGATATCAGTAGCATTGCAATCAGAACAAGTTGCTCTATTTAGAGACCTGAAGAGCACAGCGAGGCGACCAAAGTATCGCAGTCTCATGAACTCCTTCTGCTTTCCCGCAGTATGTGGAGTTTGTCACTGGCGCCAGCCTGGCAGTCTGCGATCAGTGGGGCCCAGCAATGGTGCGGCCATGATCGTCATCAAAGCCCATGCTGCAGGCATCCTGTACGAGCCAGCTTGCTGCATTGCATCAGCAAGTCAGCTTCACCCGAAGGAGGGACCACCAGCGACGATGCACGATGCAGTGCCTGGACAGCAAAGTGTCTGACTTTATGTTCTGCAATGTCTGTGCACAGGAGGCGCTGGGTGCCAGCGAGCGCGTCATCAGCTACCTCGATGCACCCGCAGCGCCGCAGATCGCGCCCGGCAAGCCACTGCCCGCATTCTCAGGCCAGGTGCTGCTGTGTGCATCCTCCCGCATGCCAATCTAAATCATGTTTGCGTTCAGCTTCCTCCGCAAGAGTCTGCCATTACGTGATGCGTTCAGCTTCACAAATTCAGGTGCAGGTGACCTCCGGAAGACTTCATTGATACAAATGTTCCAATTTGCCACAGGTGGAGTTCAAGGATGTGAGCTTCCGGTATCCTACTCGCGAGGAGGTCCTGAGCCTCAACCAGGTCCACACTCTGTCTTCATGCCACACAATCAAGCCCACTCATGTTGGCCTGCATTTACGCATTCTTGCACAGTTTCCCCCCTGCGACCTGTAGTTAAGCAGAAGGGCTCCACTATTGTGTTGAAAGCACATCTTGCTCGGCGCGCAGGTGAGCCTGACGCTGCGGCCGGGGCGGCTGGTGGCTCTGGTGGGGCTGTCGGGCAGCGGCAAGTCCACCCTGGTGGCGCTGCTGCAGCGGCTGTACGACTCGTCCTCCGGCAAGGCAAGCAGGGCACTTGCAACACGAGCGTGTCACCCTGAGCCTCGCCAGCCCGACTGGCCGCCTGAGTGGCCACAAGCAGGCGGCAGCAGACAGTAGTGCGGCTGCACGGCTGGCGCCACCGTGATGCAAGCTGGCAGAAAACTCTTCAATGTTTCAAGCTGTCGTGCTGCAGATTTTGGTGGACGGCAAGGACCTGACGGAGGTGGACGCGAGTGAGTACCGCCGCCAGATCGGCGTTGTGGCGCAGGATCCCCACCTCCTGTCCATGTCCATCGCCGACAACATCGCCTGTGCGCACGCACTGCGCTTCTTGACATCAACGTGTTGTGTTGTTGTTTGACGCGGATGGCGAAAGGGCAAGAGAGGCATGCACATTTGCATAAGCTCGACTGTATCTGCTACATGTTAAGGTCAGCTGACCCAAGATGACAGTCGAACAAATTACTGCAGATGGCCTTGAGGAGACCGGTGTGACCATCGATGAGATTGAGGCGGCGGCGAAGATGGCCAATGCACATGACTTCATCATGGCCTTCCCGCGTGGCTACCGCACGGTTGTCACAGACAAGTGTGTCGTTATACCCTTTTGCTTTTGCAAAATATAGCAGCACATTCACAGCCAGCAAGTGTTATGGTTGCTTGAGTTTGATTGCAGTGGGCAGTCAGTTCAGCGCAGCATCAGTCTCGCTGATGGCTTCAGACACATGAGTCCAGACAAGATCTGTCTGTCGCTGTGCAGGCTGCTGTCAGGTGGTCAGAGGCAGCGTATTGCACTGGCGAGGGCGCTTGTGCGCAACCCTCGCCTCCTCATCCTCGATGAGGTGAGTATATCTTGGTGCCAGCCCTCGAGCATTGCAATTGCATTGCTTGTCGATGTGCCAACTGTAGCCAGCAACACTTTCAGACGATGGCTGTGAGTCTATGATGCACCACGGCATAGATCTAGGATCTCAATAACGAAATTTGACCTGCACGTGCTGCAGGCGACGAGTGCGCTGGATGCGACTTCGGAGGCGCAGGTGCAGTCGGCGCTGGACCGCGCCATGAAGGAGACCACCCGCTCCTGCCTCGTCATCGCCCACCGGTGTGCAGCGCGGCCCCGCTTCTAGAGAGCTGCAAGCCTCTGCTGCTGGCTCTTTGCAGTCGTGCACAGCCACCAGACGCAGTCTCTCAGCCCACAAATCCTTGCCGGCATGGAAGTTTCAGCTGCGCGGGTCTGCATGTTGTCTGGCTTACATGGCGCTGCGTGTCGTCGCAGGCTGGTGACGGTGCGCAACGCGGACGAGATCCTGGTGATGGACAGGGGCCAGATCGTGGAGCAGGGCGACCACGAAAGCCTGGTCGCACGCGGCGGCATCTACGCCAAGATGGTCGCCCGCCAGACCGGTGGCGGCCTCGCCTCCACCATCGACGTGAGTGTTCCAACTCAGATATGCACAGAGCGTGTGGATGCAGTGGTAGATTGCGGTACTCTTGGATGCGAAAGCCAGCGGCGGCCTCGCGTCCACCATTGACGTGAGTGTTCCGCCTCAAAAACGCACAGAGCAGTGGATGCACTGGTGAATTGCGGTTCCCCAGGATCTGAGGGCATGATGCGCACAGGTGGTGCACAAGCATGCCCCCACGCCTTACGCTGCCCATTGAGCAGTCCACTGACTGCACGCATTCAGTCGTCATGGTTCGCCACGGAGGCACACTGGTGGCAGCATGGCATGGCTGGCATGGCATGGCATGGCCATATGACCCCAAGCAAAGCTGTCTGGCCTGCCAAACACTATTCAGAATGAATGCAGACCACGGATTCGGAGGGCAGTTCTGACGAGGCGGCAGCGGTGGCGGCGTCAGCGTCTATGGTGGATGTGCAGGACACCATCGAGGCGGACAACATCGTGCCGCTGACGCCCAAGCACGAGCGCGAGGCCATGCAGACCCGCAGCATGGTGCGCTCCAGCGACAGAAGAGTATGAATGTGAACGACTCTGTGCAAGCTTGCTGCCAAACGACTTGGACACATCGTGTCCGCTGACGCGCCCAAGCGTAAGTATGAACGCCGGGCGGATGCGATGCAGTCTATGGGCCTGCGTGCACACAAGCTCATCGCAACAGGGCATCTTGCAGGCGCTCTGACCAGATTTGACGACGTCCAGGAGTCGCTGGAGCAGCTGAGCCTGGACGAGGAGAAGGGTGTGGACGAGATGTGGGCGGGCGCCGGTGAGACGCCGCATGATCTGCCCGACCACGCAGCCGCACGCACCCCCTGAAGCTTTCGAGGGGCATGCAATGGACGTGGAGGAGCTTTGTGTAGAAGATTGAGAGTTTTGCGTGGAAGACTGGGATATCTTGGCAGCTGTGCCGAGACTGGCAAGCGGCGACCATTGGGGCCGTCACTGTACTAATGATGCCGCATCATGGTGGCCAATCAACACATCTGGCGGCAGGCCGTGCCAGCGATATCCTCTTTAAGTGCTTTGGAGCAGAACTGTGCTCGCTTGATTGGGTGCACTCACTGAGTGCAGAAAGCCCGCCGCTGCCCAACCACATTTTGGTTTCTCATCATTGGAATGGAAATGAACTGAAGCACATAATGCAGATTTGATACATCCTCGATTCCTGAAAACAAAGCAACAGCTAAACAAAACACTACAACCTTGTCTCGTAATCAAACTATATCATGTTGCCACTTGATATGGCATCACTTCACCCGTCGGATGCTCGGGCTAAAGTGAAGCTGCCAGCCACCAACTCAGGTCTCAACGCAAAACATGGGCCTCTGTCTCGCTACTCTACCAGTAGGCCTCAACATACTGATCAGTGTGATCAGCTCCGCCATCTGTGCACACACTCATACTCACACTCACATGCGCCCCGTCAGCATGTATGTGCCAGCAGGCCACATAGCAGCCCCGCACACAGTGGCAGGTGCACCGTCTGAATTGTCAGGACTCCAGTTCAGACGTTTACAGCGGGCAACATGCAGGGAGCAGCGGGTGCTCCATAGGCGCTGCAATTCAGCGGTCTGCGGCGGCCAGCAGGGCGGCGGCGCGCTGTGCTGCGGCCGCGTGCAGCGGCAGGTGCGCGTCGGCGGCGGCCCAGCCCCACCAGCCCAGGCCGGTGCCGCCGGCCGCCAGTGGCGCTGCGATCGCCAGCCGCTGGTGCGCGGCAGACAGCACTGCTAGGCCATACAGCTGCTCTGCGACCTGTGCGAATGGTCGGAGCACTTGGACACCTGGTGGTGCATCCCAAATCAATTGCCAGTCTGCGCATCAACTCGCGGAGGCCATCTGCATGCAGTGGACTATGCGGAGCAACCACCTGCGACAGCTTTGTAATTGATATTTGTCTGCATCGTTTGTGTTGATTCGGATAAGGAGCATTTCAGCCTCACCTGTTGATACATTGCCGCATTTGCCGCAGTGGCGCCGGCGGCATTGCCGCTGCCTGATGCGCCTGCCGCTGCCAGGGGCAGTGCAGAGCCGGAAGCTGCATCTGTCTGTGCGGCAAAGCTGCGGGCCGCATGCAATGACACATGCAGCAGGCGGACGGTGTCCATCTCGCCGGGCAGCAGCGGCGCCGCGGGCGGCTGCGGCGGACCCCAAACCACCATCACAACCGGCGCCGCCACACGGCTGGAGTGGCCGCCATCGTCTGCGCCGCCGGAAGCTGCTGCCTCTGCTGGCGGGGCCGGCACCCCTGGGCTGAAGGCGTATGCCCCAGACCGCAAATCATCCCACGGCTGCTGCAGCCTGTGAGGCCGGCTGACATCAATGAGCTCCGGATCATTTAACAGGCAGTTGCTGCCGTCGCCAGCTTTCACCACCATGCTCATGGTGTCCAGACCTGGACCCCTTGGGATGCTGTGGCATTTGCATGTGTCCGCAGACAGGCTGAAACAAGCTGGCCTCTAATGGGAGGCCTCACCTGATAGGTGGATCTGCGTGGACTGCTACCACCGCCACATCGTTCAGCTGCACGCTGGCGGCGTTGGGCAACGATGGCAGCTCACAGCCATGCAGGACGCTGCGCCACGCCTGTGTGCACATTCTTAACAATCCGAGTTCAGGCTCGGCTTGACAAGCCTGCAGATGAAAGGTCATCGTTGGCCGAGCCACTGAGCGTCTCACTTCCGGCAAGTGTGAGTTCGGTCAGGAGGCCTGCCTGCTGCTCTGCTGCCGGCATGGCTCCCAGGCGTGCAATGACAATGCGGTCCATCGCCACCCCGCTGCCGCTGCACACGCTGTGCCAGATGTCCAGGGCTGCGGAGAGCACGCGGCGAAAGCCGGCTGCTGATGACATGCTGCTGATGTCCCGACTGCAAGGCTCTGTGGACAGTTGCCCAGGTGCTGCACACACGAACAGTACCACATTTGGCCAATGCCATTTTAATATTAACTGTGCATGCCATCTGGCTGATTGCGCTGTAGCGGAAGCCTGTATGAACATGATTGTGTCGAGGAGGCAGGATTTGACAGCTGAATGCACTGCGCTGCAGTACCTCAGAAGAGTTACACAGGAGTCAAAGTTTACAAGATTGCACCTCCTGCACTGTCAGTGAGCAGCTGACTGTGCAGCAGTTCGCCGCACTCGTCCGTCGCCACCAGCACGGCGGGCGAGCCATCACCCAGGAAGCAAGCGTAGCAGCAGTGCAGCGTGCGGCGGCTGGCTGTGCCGTCCGCCACGGCACCAGCTCCTCCTGCCTGCGACTGCGCTGGCGGCTGTGCACTCGAAGTGGTTAGCGCCGGTGGCTGTGGCGGCGCCAGGACGAAAGCCGGCTCGTGCAGCACCTGCAGCAGGCGGCAGTGATCAGTTTGACGTCACAGAGATGCTTGAGACGACACAGTGACCACTCTGATATCTGGGATCGGCTGCCCACAGTCTATATACACATGATGGACCGATGGACTCGGCACCTCTTGCACGTCAGCAGTGCCGCCACCGCCTGTGCTCCGCGATGCTGCACTGCCACGGCTGGGCTGCACCAGAGACTGCCGCCGCGTCAATTTGCTGAACAGCGAGAACGCCAGCGCCCGCACAGCTGCACCTGTGACATCGGCCATTGCTCGCTGCGACACCATCTGCAGTGCATCGAGATGCACTGAAGCATCAGCCTCCTGAAAAGTGACCTTCCAACGGGCAGCGCAGCTGCATGTCCGATCCGGCAGTCGAAGACCACCGTCGAAGAACACATTCATCCTCCATACCCACATGGCATCCAGCTCTGATCACCTGCAGGGTGACGTCCAGCGGCTGGCCGGCCACAGTTGGCTGGCATGATCCACCGCCGCTTTCTGGTGCTGGCATGGCATGATGCGGCGTGTGAGTCTGGAGCGCTGCACCGTGATATCTGGCGACCAGCTCAGCTGACGGCTCGGCTGCTGCGGCAGTGTCGCCATCGGCTGCTTGCTGTACTGGCGCAGGCGCTGTGTAGGCGACAGTGGCAGCTTGCGTTCGGCGGCTGGCTGCCATCGCTGACAGGCTGGATCCTGACTGCTGGCCCGCATTCGCCACAGGTGCCGCTGCTGATGCGCTGACAGCCAACCTGTCGGCTGCCCTTGGCGAGCCTGCAGTCGAGGCCGGCGTGGATGCCGCCGATGCTGCGCATACGCCGACGTCAAAAACCGGCGGGGACACAGGCGCCGGTGGCCCAGTTTCCTGCTTTCTGCCGCCGCTGCCATTGCCGTCCTTCTGCTCTGCCGCGTCCGCCGTGCCTGCCGCCACAGATGCTGCTGCTTCAGGCAGGCAGGGCGCCAGGCAGCCTGCGAGCGCGAGCTGCGTCACGGCGGGCGCCACAGGGTGGCTCGACGGGCACAGCGCATAGACTGCCACGGACGCATCCTGGTGCTCCTGCAGCCCTACGCTGGGCGCCCTGCAGAATAGCCAGCTCTACTGTTCGAATTGTACATGTCAAACTTGTCGATCTCAGATGGTATATTGTCTTCTGCAACTGCAGTATGATAGACACCGTTTTGCAGTCCGTTCAGACAACATATTGGACGCAGAGGACACCTGAGGGGCGGGGGGTCAGCCAGCAGCCGCTGCTGCAGCCGCCTGGCCGTCACGCACATGCCCTGCAGCACTCGCCGGTCCGCCGGCGGCAGCTGCTGCGCAAGCGCCGCCGCGTCGCCAAACAACTCTGCGGCCTCGTCACCGAGAGAGGCCGCCTCGGCGGGCGAGAAGGTTATCACGGCGTCGGGCGCAGGCGTGTGAGACCCCAGCCGGCAGGCTGCATACACATCCGACACCTCCCGCAGCAGTTGTTCTGCATTGTGAAATAACAGTGGATTTTCGACCGGCAAGTGCCATGGGACAGACATGTGAACACAGCAGCATGCTGAAGAGGGGCTATGATGCGTCTGCTTCTCCTCGCATGGTAATGCAGTGATAGGCACACGCGCGTTGAGTTGGTTTGAGGCAGAGGGAG
Organism: Tetratostichococcus sp. P1; assembly: GCA_036584455.1. NCBI lineage: Eukaryota > Viridiplantae > Chlorophyta > Trebouxiophyceae > Prasiolales > Stichococcaceae > Tetratostichococcus > Tetratostichococcus sp. P1. The sequence continues at coordinate 1,674,491 of BTPI01000007.1, forward strand.
AGGCGGGTCCACTCACCCGCCTCCCGGCGCTGCGCCTCGGCAGCAATCATGTAGTACAGCACCGCTTTGGGTGCAGAGTACGGCTCCAGAGGCGCCTGCATCAAACGGTGAACCTGGTCTGTGGCGCTTCACTCCGGTGAATCCAGGTCGCTGCGACATGTCGGCTGTGCTTACAGACAAATGGGCAGGTGTGCAGCTGTGGGCAGCGGTTTCCTCTGAGGCACACCTTCTCCCACATGGACACGGCAGTCGGCGCCACCTCCAGCCAGTCCTCCTGATAGCCCACCTGAGTCACTCGAAACACCAATGACACCGTTTTCGCTGCCTGCTGGGAAGCCTGTGCCTTTTGGAAGAAGCGCAACTGCAAGGGTTGAGATGAGCAACAGGTTGTGAACCCATCGTATAGAATGCCATGCCCACCAACACCGCCGGCGTTGTCAGCGGCCGGGCAGCTGAGGCGAGGCCCGCATCCGCATCCGAGCACGCCCGCAGCAGCGCCGCCTGCTGCGGCGTGGGCGCGCGGCTGGCCGGATGCGCAAACACCGGCAGCAACGGCGGCGGTGGCGGCAGTGGCGGCAGGCAGGACTGCCTGTCCTGGCGGCTGCTGTTGCGGCCGCCGCCGCCGCCGCCGCCGTCACCTCCGCCGCGGGTGGCCGCACCGTGGGCAGCAGTGGGCGAGTGAGGGATTGCCAGGGGCGCTGTGGGCGGCATCAATTGCTGCAGCGCGGGCTCCAGGTTGAGGTCGAGGGGCGCGCAGGCCGCCTGCAGCAGGAGACGCGCCGCCGCGGGTTGTGGCAGGCGGAGCGGCGGGAGTGGCTGCGGCCCGGCGCAGCGGCGCACCCGCTTGGCCGGCCTGCTGTCTGCCTGATAACCCGCTGCTGTGACGGCCGCTGTCCCAGACGCCTGCCTGCCTGGCGGCGGTGGCGCCTGCCTGCCTGGGGTGCTGACCTTCTCATTTGCAGCGACCTCTGGCTCAGGGACCACAAGGATCGCGGCCACCGCTGGCGGCAATGCCTGCAGCTCCTCCTGAGTTGGCCCCTTCGGAGGCGGAGGGTGCTGCTGCGTGTGCTGCGGCATGTATGGCGCACAGGCGAGCCGGAGGACCATCTTGTCTGGTGCTGGCCGCGCAGCAAATGCTGGTGAGCAAAGGACATGGCTCCGGATATCTGCTGGGCGACGACGGCGCGCCGAAGCGTGAGGTGCCATCCTGTATGCTGCTCGCCTGCGCTGCACAGCCCGGCAACGGCCAGCGGGTTACATTGTGCTTGCCACTGGCGCTAGATGGCAGGGCAATCTGACCTCAGCTATTCTGCGCGAGGTTGGGCCGTCCTTTCTGCTGCAGCTGTGGCCAGCAAGCGCTGTCAAGCAAGCACATCGACACCACAAAGTGTTCAAGTGCCTTGAATATTACATATCAAGGTAGGCAAACGCTGAGGTTCAACCTCGAAGCTCCCCGGAGACGCCTTGCCGACTAACGCACAGGCACAAATGACAGAATATACGGATCCTGGTGGCAGCCAGCTTGCCATCCCACATAGTGGATAGCATGTTGTAGCCCGTACATGCGCAATCAGTACAATCTGAGATGCTGAGTCGCCCCCTTGCTGTCGAAGTTTAGCAGACGGGCTTCTGTGCGCCAAAAGGAGGGCTGTCCGCGCCATCAGCGTGGGCTAGTAGACCTCCAGCAATGTTTCCGTTGTTGCTAGATGTTCTGTCGTGCGCCCGCAAAGTCTCAGATCCGTTCGGTTTGCTCGTCGTGCACGTGTGTTGGCGACTATGATAGCACAGCATGGCGTCCCCGCAACCACAGCCGGTGCTGCAGCCATCGCCAGGGACTTCTTTGGATTTCAGAAGGCCTCCAGGTGCAGCACAGCCCGCGCACCGCATCGCGCACCGCCTGACAGCGGGCTTCCAGACCGGCAGGGTGACGCTGCTGGGGCCAGGGAGGGGGCTGCCGAATCCCGCTCTGACGACGCAGCCGCACGCCGCATTTCTTGAGTCGCCGGTGTTCTTGCCAATCGGCCTGGTGCGTGTGGCGGCAGTTTCCATATCGATCATGCCGTAGTTACAGCAGCAGCCTCCTGCGCGCCCATGGCGCCCGCCGCCAATCTGATGCCTTTGCCGGCTCAAATCATTCAATATAATTCAAAATCTATTTTGAGGGGGGTTTGTGGACGATGTGTTGCGCAGCACGCCGCGGAGCCGTCCCCCACGACAGGCATCCTTCTGCCTCTGCCGCTCTTTCGCAGCAGCAACGTCTCGACGGCACGTGCTAGGCACGCAGGCATGGATCAGGGTGGCTTTACTGGGGGTGGGGCCATCCGGGTCAGCCACGGCGCCTTCGAGGTAATCGTCGAGCACCGACCGACCGACCGAGGGTCACCAGATTTTTTAGCAATTTCTTTGGAGCAGCAACCACTGAGGTGCCCACACAAATGCTTTCCTGCACCAGATCCGAGTGCATTTGAGGGAGTCTGGTGCCGTTGTGGGCTCCAGAAGCCCTTTTGGCACAAGTGACCCTTGAGCTGCACAGCCGCCCTGCTGGAGCAGCACTTATGTAGTGAAGCTGCGTCTGATCAAGCCAATTGACTTGGCTGCTCATGCAGAGCGTGTTCGTGGCACCTCGGGGCGCAACGTCGGTGCCGATCCAGCATCCAGGCTTGGTGAGCCGTGCGGTGCACCACCTGATGCGCCGCAGCAAACGTGCACCATAGCTTGTCAGCAATGCCCGCAGTCGCATCGCCTGCAGATGTGTACAGTGATGCAGAGTCGGTCGCACTGATACATCAATGTGTAACATGCTGTGCAGGCGAGCGTCTTGACACTGGGAGGCGCACTGAGGCCACACTCCGCTGGTGCCCGTAATGACGACGGCTTCCACTGGGAGAAGTGAGGAAATGGGCCGCCTGAGCTTATTCACGTTTGTGTGTCGTGCAATGAAACATGAGACTCATGCAGCACTCGCATGATCGACAGCTGATGGCACCATCGTGTCAACATGTGGTCTTGCAGAGCTGCTCACGGCGATACTGCCTGACCGCATTCTGCAACCTGCTGTGCATCACCACTGCAGGTATGGGGAGAAGGCAGTGCAAGGCAGCCCCTACCCGCGATGCTACTACAGGTGCACGTTCCAGGGGTGCGCCGTCAAAAAGGCAGTGGAGCGCCATCCTGCTGGTGGACATGTCTCCAGCACCATCTACAAGGTCAGCGCCGCCCGCAAGAGTGCATGGTGCAATGCAGACGTTGTTGGACATGTGTGGGCATATCTGGATAACCTTGGCAGCATTTCATGCTGGGCAAGTGATTGCCAGGCAAGTATGTATATATGCTCAACCGATGAGCATGGGCTGGCTTGCACCATCTGCCAGGGCACTTGAGAAGGATAGCAATGGTTTCTGATGTGCAGGGTGCGCACTCGCATGCCAAGCCAGGACAGCCTGGCAGTGCGCAGCAGGTCAGTCGGCTGACAGCTGGTGTGGCTGTCCAACTTGCATCGTCTGAATGCTGTGGTGATACATGGACGGAGTACACTGTTGCCCACAAGCGGAATGTCGCATGCAATTGCACAGGCCACAGCTGCAGCACCCGGTGAACAGCAGACGGCGGGGGCACCCGTGGTAGTTTGTTCAGGTGAATCCCATGTTCCTACTATCCTGCGGTGCTGCATCATGGTCCCCAACAGTCATTGCATGCAGGGCAGGATCTCCCATGGGATAAGGATAAATCGCTGCATGATGTTTTCGCAGACGATTTTCTGGGCGATGGTCAGGGCCCGGTGCAACCATTCTTTGGCAGCCTGCCTGGCAATCCGCAGGCGCAGTTTGCTCTGCCGCCACGCCATGCCCTGAAGCGCAAGTTGGCAGCCGAATCGGCAGAAGCAAGCGGTGCGTGGTGGCGTTCTTGTTCCTTGAGCCAGTATGCATCTGGCATGTTCAAAAGCAGTGGTTTCGGGTTTGACGGGCAGAACATCCATGACTGGTATGCTTTTGCCTTTGCAGGCGAGTTGAATTTGCCAGTGACCACAAAGCAGCAGCCTCTGCAGAGGGCGCAGACCTTGCAGCGGGCTGAGCAGCTTGGGCAGGCGCCCACATCAGCAGGGCCCGATGATTCTTTCTCCACCCTGCCACATCTCAGCATGCAGGCAGGGGAGCCTTTAGCAGGATTACAGCAGCCATCGCAGCATGTGGATGTCACTGCCTTGCACCCAGCGTCAGCAGCGCAGCATCAGCAAGAGCAGCAGCAGCAATGGCATCATGTGCCGCTGTCACAGCCCGCTGGCTGGCCAGCGGCAGCACAGCAGCAGCAGGGCCAGGCGGAGGCCTTCGCCTCGGCCCTGAAGCGGCGGCGGATGTCCAGCGAGACGTCGGACAGCCAGACCCTCAGGAGCTACCGGCACAGCAGCAGCCCAGTGGCCGACGCTGGCGCAGCATCTGCTTTGGTGCCGACGTCGGCATGTGGGACAGCGGCAGGCAGCCCCGTCGAGCAGCAGCAGCAGCCTGACACTCATCAGCGGCAGTGGCAGACGGAGTCTGCCGGCAGTCAGCCAGCGACCGCTGCGACAATCGGCGAGCCGATTGTGCGAGGCGACGACCGCCGGTCCACACTGGATGTGGAGACAGCAGCGGACCACATCAACGACGGCTACCGGTGGCGCAAGTACGGCCAGAAGATTGTCAAGGGCAACCCGCATCCTCGCAGCTACTACAAGTGCGGTCTGCTTCCCAGATTGAGCCTTGCAATTTCAGCTCAGGGACTGCTGCAGGGCAACAATGAAAATTTCAAGCTGCGTGGTGACGCCTTGTGCCTTGGCTGTGTAAATCACTAACATTCGAACACTTGCATCAGGTGCACATCGGCAGGTTGCGTGGTGCGGAAGCATGTGGAGCGCTCGGGGGCAGACTCGCGGCGGTTGCTAACGACCTATGAAGGGTCGCACAACCACGACAAACCGTCCCCAGCTCAGGTAGGGGCCAATCTGCATGTGTGTCTGATGCCTTGCACACCTAGTAGTGCACCTATTCAGTTGTTCCGAGACACCTCATTGTGTCCATGAGCCAGGAGTTCGACATGCAATCGAGACCTCTGATGTCTACAGTTCTTTGTGCCACAGCAGACTAGCTCCCGGGCTGCTGCGGGCTCGCGGCGCTCATCGGGCGGCGGCGAGGCCGGTGGACGGCCGCAGCACGTATCCGCCCGCCGCGCCGCCGCCGCCGCCAGCCAGCGCGCCAGTCCCGAGCAGCCGGCTGCCGTCGACGCCGCCGCCGCGATGGCGGCGTCTCGGCCGGTCAGCGCCCTGGCACACGGCGGCGGCGGCGGCGGCGGCGGCTTCCAGCTTGCAGCCCTCACTTCAGCGTCCGGCAATGTGTACGGCAGCGCAGCAGCAAGGCAGCTGGGCGCGTCGGGGTCGTTCCTCCCACAGCTGCGGCCGCCGGCTGCGGTGCCTTGGGCAGCAGAGACGCCGCCGCCGAGCGGTCCAATCGCAGGGCAGGGTGCTTCGGCGGATGCCGCACCGCTGTCGCCGCCGTCGCTGGAGGCGCTGGGCTGCAGCGGCGCGTTGCGGCTGTCCTCGATGCCGTCGGGTCAGCTGGACAGCGCGGAGCTGGAGATCCGGGAGCTCACCCTCCCGCCCCTGATGGTGCCGAATTCTGAATGAGTAACTTTCACCTGTGACCATCTGATGAATGCATATGTTTGATATGCACATGGGTACATCGGTATTCAAAATGCACATCTGGGCTGAGCGTGATAGTTCAAGACTCTATGTTGTGCTGTAAATGCTTCATGCAGGAGGGGCAGGCGGGACGGCACTTCGCAGTCAGCCCACTGAAGGTGGGCAATGCCGATCTGTCGCCCATCGGCTTTATTGCGCCGGGCGTGCCAATGCCGGACCTGAGCTCCGCAGCCTTTCCCGCGGAGGCTCATGCAGGAGCAGGACCTGCCGGACCTTTGCAACAGGCAAGGACCCTTTCCACCCTGGCATACACCGGCTCAGTCTGCTAAACTGCATGCTGCTTGAGCTGGGAAAGGCGCCACCACATGGTTCCGCCCATAACACTGCATGTGCGAAATACATCACCATGTGCGATCGGTGGATGCACCCATGGTCATCATCAGTGTCAAGACAGACCTCATATTGCTTGCAGACCTCAAGGCGACCACAAGCCTTGGACTCAGCGGAGCAGTCGCCGCATGGTAACTGGATCAACGACATCCTGTCCGCGCCGACCCCAGCCAGTGCCCAGCCAGCGGTTACCCGAGGCGCAAACTGAAGGCGCAGACGAAGCACAGCACTAGACAGAAGCCCACTTCACCACCGAGTCAGACTTTGCAGCCAGAACCTATCGTATCGAAGCCATTCTCTGAACTGAAGTACCGACCAAACCGCGGGAGGACATCCTCTGCGCATCTTGCATGCATCTCCTGTGAACATACGGCTTGTAAAGCACGCACGGCAGCCACTGACCACATCACAGGCACCATGTTCTAGCAGGATCACATACAACCGCCAAATCATATGGCTGTGCCAGAATATCGCTGGCATCTTGTATGCCCTTTTGTTTCCAGTACCAAACCGCCAACGGTGCCGCCGATTCTTGACTTCTTCTTTTCTGCGTTGTCTGCATCCTGTTGCTGCTTCCATGAAAATCTTATCGCGATCAACAAGCGCGGAGGAGTGTGCACAGGGCAGCAGCACGCACACACGGCAGCACAGCCGATCGCGACTGTTCCCAGGGCCCTGTCAGAGGCGCGGCAGCCATGCAGACCACCATGAGCTCCTCGTTCTTGGGTTCCCGGACGGCCCTGGCGCAGTCCTCGCGCCAGCCCGCCCGCAGCTGCAGCCGTGCGATGGTGCGCGCAGCAGCAGACAGCCCAGTGTGGCTGCCCGGTACCGACAAGCCCAAGCAGCTGGAGGGTCTGGTCGGCAACTTTGGCTTCGACCCGCTGCAGCTGGGCACAGACAAGGAGCGCCTGGAGTGGTGCGCTTCTGGCAGACGCGTGATTTATCGGATCAGTGATGAAGCTCTGCAGCCACAATATTGGTTCGAGCGCCGTTCAGGCGCCGTTCAGGGCATCTGGACGAGTTTCTCATCTGCTGATGCTACTCTGGCGATCAGCTTGCAGCCTTCTCTCTGCTACAGTAGATCACGGCTCCAAGAACATGCCAAACGGCCTGACCACCGTCTGCTGACAGATATGCGAGCTGTTGCATGCGGACCTGTTAGAGAACAGCCCGAACCATTCGGTGACGCCGCAGCTGCTGTGCGCAGGTATGTGGAGGCCGAGAAGACCAACGGCCGGTGGGCGATGGCTGCAGGTGAGCATTGAGCCGGCAGCCCGTGTTAGCGTCGTGACCCTGGTTCTTAGGTGCTTCCTGCGGTGCCATGCACGCCGGTTACATGAATTGCCAGGGCTGCGCTCGGCAGCAATGGCTGATGGCATGAAACATGGAGATGACACAACACCGATGCGACCGTGCTGACTGTGATGTCACCACTGCTGCGCCAGTGGCGGGCATCCTGGGCCAGGAGCTGCTGGGCCGCTCACCAGAGTGGTTCAACGTGGGCGCCACGGAGCAGTTCATGCCGCAGTCCGCGCTGCTGGCCATCGAGTTCTTCGTGGTGGGCCACTTCGAGGTCAAGCGCTACCAGGGCTGGAACAAGTACAAGACGGTGAGACTTTCGACGGAAGGAGCCAACTGCATCGTGGATTGTGACTGAATGCAGTCATCCAGCGAGTTGACGGTGATTGGGCCTGCGGGTGGACTCTGACTGATTATACTCATCCAGCAAGTGAGTTGACGGTGATCGGGCCTGCGAGGCCTGCTCGCTTTGCAATGTAGATGCGCTTCAGAGATGGCGAGGGAGCAATATCTGAGCGTTGTGTTGCCGTCACATATTGTAGTCTGGCGTGCTGGACAGCTTCCCCTTCGACCCACTGGGCCAGAACAGCGAGGCCATGCAGCTGCGGGAGATCAAGAACGGCCGCCTCGCTATGGTGCGCATGCTGAATCGCAGTTGTGTGGCCTTGCGCCTCGACCGGGAACAAGCATGTCGCTTTGCGAGCAAAGCACTCATGTCTCAGTACAAGGCACTCGGGTGAAGGCACATCGTGTTCTGCTGATGTGGTGATGTGCATCTGATATCGCAGGTGGCGTTCGTGGGCTTTGCCGTGCAAGCGCTGGTCACGCGGGAGCAGCCCATCGAGGGCCTCACAAAGCATCTGGCGGATCCCTTCGGCCACAACATCGTCAGGTGCCAGTCTGTGGCTGATGCTAAAAATTCTTCACTTCTTGCCGTCCGTCTGGGCATTAGCTGTTCGTTTTTTGTACGTGCTGGCCCTGGAATTGCTCTCTGTCTGAACCTGCTCCTAACGCAATGCATTCCTCGTTTCGCAGCAATGTGGGCAACCTCCCAGCCTTCATTGGCTCCTCGTGAGCAGAACTAGCGCAGCCGCGGTCTCGACCTGGGTGGGCAGGACTGCAGTTGGGAATTTCTTGTGGGGCAGCGTATTTTGTGCTTCGACATCGTAGACCTCGTGAAGACTTCAGCCAATCTGGCCGTCATGCGCATCTGTAGAGTTTGATGGTGAGCACGATAGCGCTGGTTTTTTGGCGGGACAACATTCTGTAGTGTAACAATCCGAAACTCGCATGTGTCAAAACAAGCCTGGGCAATCAATGCATGTCCCAGCATGAAACGAAGATACATCTTCTCGCACACACAACAGCAAGCTTAGCAAGTGCACCAATTTGCAATGAGCATCCAGACATTTGTAATGATGATATCCCAAGCAAGTACACGCTTTGACGCTACTCTGCTGAGGTTTTGCCGCCACTGACTGTGCTGGCATCTGCGTCGCTGCTGCTTGTGGTGGATGCTGCACCTGACTCTCTTTGCTCTGCCTGTATGATTGCCCTCCGAAAGCCCAGCACTGCAAGTGCAGCATACATGATACTCTGTGAGGCGGTGAACTCAACTTTCTCTCGCATGTCAACTGCACACTTCAACCTGAAAGCAACATGCAGGCTCATACAGCATGCATGATCGTCACGTTCTGTACCTATCAGCAGGTTCGTGATCGTGAGTAGGGACTCGGCGGGTCCGTGCAAGAAGTCCACGTTGGCGAGCGTGGTACCAAACTTCGTTTTCGCTGGAGCATTGCAAAATTCGAACCCTTTCAGCATATGCATGCCTCAACTTTGCGGATCTTTTGGTTGCAAGGACATTTGCAGCACGCGCAGCAGTGCGCACCAATGATCCCGGCAGGGATGGTGCCGAACACGAAAGCCAGCAGGAAGTAGAAGCCGAAGAGCGCCAGCGGCGGCGCCTTCTTTGATCGCGTCAGGCAGTACAAGAAGCCCGCATATGGCACAATGCTGAATGCGAAGAGGCTGGCCGCCAGGTCCTGCATCACGAAATAGTCATGGTGATCGACTTGAGGCTGAGCATGGAATTGCTGACACCATCTCGCCTGATACGCGAGATGCCAGATCAGCTTGATGCATTGCCCATACGCTAATGTGAACATGACGCCGTGCACCTGTGCGCTGACGTCCCCAGTGACGCCCCAGGCCACGTCTAAGAAATTTGCGCGGCTGACTACGGAACATGATTTTCGTGCAGCGGCTGCTGATGGCAGAGCGGGCTGAGAGCTGAAGAATGGCCTGCGCAACGGCCGGCATGGCGCAAGATAGTGGGCAACGTGCGAAGTGCCAGCGCGCCGCTTTTCGGTGCCACAACCTGCACTCCTGCAGTACGCATGCGTCGCCAACGCCATCGTGGTAAGGAGCAGTGAGTGAATGACATCTGAATTGGTTGGGCACATTGGGAGACTTGATTGGCGGATTTAGGATTCCTTTGCACGCAGTTGGCAACAGGGGAAAGGCAAGTGGGTGTTCCCGTTTGTTGCGCATGGCCATGCCCCTGCTCCAGCTCCAACTTTGGCCAGCGCGCAACGCCTTCACTTGAGCAGCACATCGCTAGATTAGGTCGTCGAGACATTGGTCGTGCTGCTGTGTACTACTGTGGGTCGGCAGTGAGCGGCAGGGTGCACCCATGAAGCGGGCTGCAGGCCTGCTGCTCAGGGCACAACAGGCGCAGGGGTGCAGCCCTGCCGTACGATGCACGGTGAGGCGCTCATCTACAGCTGTCTTGGATACCTTGCATGGAATGTCTGCTTGATCGGATGCTGCCGACCCTGTCAATTCAGTGTGGCATTGACAGAGGATGTTGGTCATCCAGGCTATCGCTGCCTACCAATACCCCAATGTGTTTAGCACGCTGTGTCTCATTCTCATCAGATTCATGTGTTGCACAGGGCGCTGGGGTGCAGCAGTTGAGCTTTGCCACACAACAGCCACCCGCGGAAACGCGCGGGCAGGACGGATTTGTTGAGGTGAGCTTTCCAGTGGAGGGATGGCCAACGTCTGCTGGTGACACATGCTTCTCAGTATGAGGGCCGTTGTCCTCTGCGCACCGCAGGGATCAGCAGTCCACGCTGTTGCGCTTAGGTCTCACATGCGTCAGACCCAGTACTTCCAGAACTTGTAGCTGAACATTGTGTTCTGCCTGATGTGCAGCCGCCGATTGCCGTGTTCGGCACGCCAGGGCGGTATGCATCGGCGCTGTTCTCAGCGGCCTCAAAGGCGAAGGCGCTGCCCACAGCCCAGAAGGAGCTGACCGAGGTGAGGGGTTTTGGGGTCGGCACATTGCTGCCAAGGTTTCACAAAAACCTGCAGGGCTTTCGTCGTTGTTGCGGACCACAAGAATGCACTGCAGTGAGAGGTGCACCGTGCTCACATGCACATCCAGCAATCGGGGATCCGTCAAAACTGCCAGTCTGCAGATACACCTGCTGCTTTTGGGCTAGCGACTTCAGCAAGGTTCCCAGCCTGTGGGAAGCAGGCTGTGACCTGGCCAATTATCGGCTTTGCCAGGTGCAAAAGCTGGCAGCGGAGAGCGCGGACTTTGGGCGCTTCATCAAGGACCCCACCATCTCGCGGGAGCAGAAGGCAGCGGCCCTTGACGCCATCTCCAGCCAGATGAAGCTCAGCGAGCTCACCAGCCGCTTCATTGGTGGGTCCTGCGCTTGCTGACTGTTGCGATGAGGATCAGAGTGGGGACCTTGTGGGTTGTCAACTGGATGCTTGTTGCGTGCAGTCGGTGCAGCGGATCCAATCAATACCAGTAGCTGGGCAGCCGTCGGCGCGGTCACAGCTGCAACCGGACGTCAGTGCCTGGGAACACTGCTGCGCTGCGCTGCAGGTGTGCTGGCGCAGAACGACAGGCTGGGAGAGCTGCCCGAAATCGCGTCCACATTTGATGACATCATGGCGGCGGTGCGCGGCGAGGTCAAGGCCACCGTCACCACCGCCGAGGTGCGCACAGTGCACATGTCTGTGCACCCAGCCCAGGCTGCAAAACATATGTTGTGTGAGGGCATGCTGCAACATGAGAGTTGGTGCGGAGCCTTAGATACCACATGACGTCAGAAACCGCACGAAGTTGTGGTGCATGCACATGGCAGAGGCTCAGCTGACGTGCTGCGTGTTGCGCTGCTGTGCAGCCGCTGGCACCGGAGCAGGTGGATGAGCTGAAGAGCGCACTGGGTGAGTGCTGCCAGGACGGAAGACCGTGTCACAAGTTTGTATCGTGTACCTCAAAAGCCTGTTCCAACAGTGTCACAATATCACTTTGTTTGATGCTTGTCTGCATGCGCACTGCCACCATCAGTCGACCATGAGGACGGCATGCGCTTTTTTGGGTTGGAGTGCATGAGCTGACTAGAAGTGCAGGGGGTGTGCTGAAGAAGGGCGAGAAGCTGTTCCTGGAGCAGAAGGTCAACCCCGCCCTCATCGGCGGCTTCGTCATCGATATCGGTACGTTTTCGTGTGATTTTCGTCTGCGAATCCCAGCAGGATAAGTATTTGCAGGAGACTCGTCAGGGTCGATCTCAGAGCTCTCCGTATAGCCTGTGCCTGCAACAGAAGGTTCTGGGGGTTGTCACGGCAACGCAGACGGCATAGTGTATCGCATGTTGCAGGTGACAAGCACATGGACATGTCGATCATCGACCGGGTGAAGAAGGTGCAGCAGCTCATCCTGGAGAGCAACGATTGATGGCTGCTGATGCCCTGTGTCTGGTTTGGGGCGCATGCAGCACAGTGAATGCCGGACACAGAGGTCTTTGAAACACAGCATTGGAAGAGATCCTCTGCATCTGTAAGGAACAACTGCGGCACATCAGGGCTCACAACCGATCAACATAGATCATTGCTACGATTTCTCACATCAGGATAGACTGTGATACAAAGGCCTGCCTGGAAATGAACCAAACCATCGACGATGCATCGCTGAGCTGTTGCCACTAGATGAGCACAAGTCCTCGGCAGCTGCTGGCCCATTGATGCTTCAGTGTGTGCTGACTGCACAGTTTCGCTGCAAAACATTGGCGGCATGTACCATCACCAAGGTCGAGCAAGTCTGCGACTGCATCGCCACGGCCGCGTCAAGCCACGCGACTCAGAAGCTCAGTGAACTCGTTGACGAGCCGCTGATTGGCACGATTGCGACCAATATCCCTCAGCACCTGCAACGTGACAAGGTCAACACGCTCCTCTCTCTGCCGGACTGCGCACTGCGCAGGAACCATGATATCTGTGGAGCATGCACATGTGCGACCCAACAAAGCCAGTGATTTTGTAGTCTTGTGTAGTCATGGGCAAACCATATATGGAGGGACTGGCAGAAGAGCGTGGTGCTGGACTGGTCGGAGGGGATGCACAGCACCTCCTTCCGCAGCAATTCCCGCTTGTCGATGCCCAGCACCGTCGGCTGCCAGACGCCGGCGGCTGCATCCTGCTGCCGCTGCCCAGCTGCCCCGTCAGCACCGCTGGCAGCGCCGCCGTCATGTTGCACGCTTGTGCCGGCTGCTGCCGATGCTGAAGCTTTGCCGGCACCAGAGGCACGCGGGGGGCCGAGCAGCTCGCTGCACAGCTCCCGCAGCCGCGGCTCATCCGCTTCAGCTGCAGGTCAGGATAACAGCGGCAGATCAGGAATGGGAGCAGGCTGGCACGCTTAGCCTGAAGCCACTGGTTCACAACGTCACACCATGCTGAGCCCACAGCACATTTATGCCTCAGCTGTTAGTGGGCAAGATTCCAGGCAGTGTCTGCATGTATAACACAACACCTGACAGGTGGCGGGCATAGGTGAGCAGCCAGCGTCGGTAGTCCGCAGCCGACTGCAGCGCCAGCGCCGCGGCAATATTGGCCTCCAGGTGGGCTCTGCTGGCCGCTCCCGTGGCTGCAAGCGTCACAGGCAGCGTCAGAACAGTGACGCAAGTATGTGTTTCTCACAGGCTTGTCTGCAACATTTGTGAGCCGTTGCAAGGTGCACACTCACAGCCAGCAGGGCAGGACATAGCAGGGCAGGGTGGCGTTTTGAGTCGATGTCCCCGTGCACAACATTGAGGAGCTTAACACTTGGAGACCGCAGCGGCACCAAGCAACTCCGGGTTGCCAGAACTCACCCTGGCCGCCGCGGGCAGCGGGGGGCGCTGCGAGGCTGGCGAGCATGTCCGTCCGCCGCGCCGCGGCGCTGCCCACCGCCTCGCTCTGCAGCTGCCCCAGCTCCCCTGCACAAGCGCAACATCCAGCACTCACAGTTTGGTATCGAGGTCGCAGTGTCAATGACTTATCATGAAGGTTGTCAGCAGTGGCCCTGGCAGAGGGATGCAAGCCTGCCGCAGCTTGACTACTCTCCACCACCACGCTGCTGCTTCTGGGGAGTGCTGAAGCCATCAATGCTTTCGGTGTGCTCATGCAGCGACACAGTGTTGCAATTCAATGGACAGTAGAGCAGACGGGGCGCACCTGAGGGGGCGCGCAGGATGCTGTGGAAGGCGCTGGAGGGGAAGGAGGCGTCCGCGACCCGCATCCAGGCGGCCATGCCGGCGTGGTACGCGTGCGCGGTGCCGTCACTCAGCACCGCCAGCGGCAGCCCCGCCGCCGACAGCCGCATGCCCGTCACTGCACAGCAGCAGCATTCGTGCCCTTTCATCCTGCTTATCTCCTCTTGCGGAATGACAACTGACAGGTTTCAGAGATCAGGAGGCCTCCACCGCCACATTCATTGCGATGCCACTGCCACATACAGGAGGAGGCCTTCACGGTGTGCCATGCTGCTGAAATGGTTTGCAAGCAGTGACATGCGAGCACGATGCTGGAGGAGACTCACCTCAGGCAAGCGCCAGCGCAAGCAGCTGTGGAGGCCCGCACCTCGGCCCGCACCGCCGCATTGGACAACAGGAATGCCGTGGCTCTGTTTCCGTGCACAAGATACACCTCGGGCGAGCGCCAGCGCCAGCAGCGGCGCGGCGGAGGCCCCTGAAACACCCCATGTGCACACCAGCGAATTGACCAACAGGATCGTTGAGTTTCTAATTCTCCCATCCACAGCACACACCCCGGGCGGGCGCCAGCGCCAGCAGCGGCGCGGCTGAGCCCTGCACCTCGGACCGCAGCGCCGCCAGGTCCCACACCCGCAGGTCGCCCCCCGCCGCAACCGCCAGCAGCCGCCACGGCCCGCCGGCCGCCAGGAACGCGGGCCGGCCCCCCAGCTGCACCGGCGGCAGCAGCCGCCTGCCGCCCGCCGTGTACATCTGCATGCAACCATGTGCACAGTCGCCTATCATGTCTTGAACCGTGCACACGACAGGGCGTCTAAAGACTTGTGCTGCCTAAACTTGTGTTGCATTCTGTGAACCCTGTGCTTCTGATCAAGTGGCATGACACTATCTGGCAAAGCCAGGCGTATCAGTGCTGTTTGTTTTCCAGCGAGCAACAGCCAAGTGGGATAGGACCGTTGTTGCATGCCTGCAGGGTGCCGTCCTGCAGCGCCACAGCCGCAAAGCGCAGGCTGCCCGCAGCGGCCACCACGTGGCATGGCGCCTCGTCCTGCCACAACCTGCCGGCAGCCACGCTGGCCATCAGCTGGTGTTTGAACAGGCATAGCACCACATGCATCCAGTGAGCTGATCTGAGAGCTGCTGTGCATACGCGTGCAGGATGACGAGAGGCGCCCAGGTCATTGCCCCACAACGAGGTCGTGTGGGATTTAGGGACAAGCAATGCTTGCCTGCGGCTGCCAATGAAGCAGGAGATGAGCGCCGAGGGCCGTCCGCCGGGGCCGGCACGATTCACCACCTCCAGCACCCTCGGCGCACTGCCGCCTGGGGAGTCAACATCTACACTTGTTTTAGCAGATGAGGCAGACCTGGCTAGCCTAGGCAGCAGGAGCGCTCCTACCAAGCAGGACACGAGCCAGGTTGCAGAAGCAGACCAAAGCAGACCACCCTGTGCTGGTCGATGTTCAGAACATTCACGGGTCTCGTGTGCACCTGCGATGATGCTGGGCTCGGTGCCCAGCGGCACCGACAGCACCGCCGCCGGCTCCGGCACCGGCAGCTGCGGAAGCGCCGCAGCCGGCTGCGACCTCGCTGCCGCCGTCGCTGTCGCTGCAGGCGCGGGGCTGCGGCTGCCGGGAGCCAGCAGCGCCAGCTGCTGCTGTGGCTGCTGCTGCTGCCGTGCCGGGGGCGGCAGGGGCGGCCGGGATGAAGCCGCTGCCGCTGGTGCCGCTCCCGTGGGCTCCGGACGCACCCGCTTCGCGGGGCGGGCCTGGCCGTTGGGCGCCGCTGCCTGTGACCGCTTCTGTGCTGCGCCTGTGCCATTTGCGGCAGCCTGCGTCTGCCACAACACAGCATCAGGCGAGCAGGAAGACCACTCGTGACGGCATGTCAACCAGCTGAGGTTCAACTGGCGGCAGTTGTCACAGAAAGTGGCCGCACTGACAGGTGTTCTGCGGTGCTGCTTGTTTAATGGGACGGTGATGTCTGGACAAGCATCTCACATGGCTCGCAGCAGCGCTTGCCGGGCCATCAGCGGTGCCAGCAGGTTGCGGAGCAATGCGGCGCGGCGCCTGCTGCACCGCTGCCAGCTGCGCAACCGCAGCGCTGGGTCGCCCCAGGGTCGCCTCCTGGCCGCCTGGGCCCATGCGGGCATTCAGCGCAGCCTGCGCAGATGACATCTTCCGCAGATTTGCTGTGGATATCCGAGAATTGCACCACAAGGCAAGAGCTGTCACATGGACTCCGAACAAGCTTCTGAGGAAATGCCAGCAATTCTGCAAGGCATTTTCAGGCATGACTCAAATTGCGGGCATGACGCCGCAGCATGTTTGGGCGCAACGCACTGCTGTGGCGGCTCCATTGGGCAGGGGGACGCCGGTGGCCTGAGCGTCCTCGGCAGCAGCGGCGGCCTCGAGGGCCAGCTGGTCCGCCGACTCAGCAAAGATGGCGGTGCGGGCGCGCTTGTCCCCGTACATCCTCTGCATGTGCGCCTCCACCTCCTGGCGACAGCAGCAACGCGTATGCTCAACCCAGCAGTCAATTTGAAGATCTCGGTGCATTATCGAGTGGAGCTAAACGCAGTGCTGTTTGAATATGACATGAGCTTGGTGCAGAAATCCAGCTGTCCGAACATTCCGGGGTTCCACAGCGGGCAATGTACAGGGTGCATGAGAGGTGCTCCTTGCTGACCTTTCTGGAGGCCAGGGGTGCCAGGTCCGATGTCGTGAACTGCAGCGTCGCGACGCTGCCGTCCGTGGACGCCGCCAGCAGCGTCAGGCCATCCGGCGCCCACGCTAGGTCCACCACCCCCTGCAGGAATGTTGATGCAGCTCGATCGAAATTCTTTGCAGGCGCAATGTGTCGCAACAATGCATGTGTTGCCAGCAGCGCTAAAGACCGCCTCACCCACGCCAGGTCCACCACTGCAGCTGTCAAAGTTGAGCTTTGTGATTGTGGGGCTTCATGATTGTGACAAGACTTGGCAAAAGATCGCGCCTGCATGCAGCAACCACAACACAAGCACTGCCACGCAGTACCAGTGCCCAGATGCGGTGTGATGTGCATGGCAAATGCACTGTGCTGTGAAGTGTGCTCGAAGGACATCAAGCAAACATTGCGCACATTCTTGAAGAAGCGGCAGCCGATGTAGACAGGGCGCTGCTGCCCCAGCCACACCGTCAGCTGCTTGTCCTACAATCGGACCGCGCACGTCGATCTCGAGAGACACATTGTGAATGTCACATGCACATCCGCGGCAAGCACAGTCTGCAGCTGCAAGGCTCTGGTCGCAATGACAATATGCACAAGCAGCTTGACACACGAAAATTGACACTCCGTGCAGGCATGTGCCTCGGGCAGCCGGCTGACCTGGCTGCCAAGGGCGAGGCAGGTGACCAGCTGCCCGCGGAACTTGTACATGCGCGGTGAGAAGGATGCCACCAGCACCGCAGCCTTATGGCCCACCTGTGGCAGACGGCTGCGCAGTCAGGTATCGTTTCAGGGACAAGACGACTGCGTGATGTTGTTATCCGCTGCGCTACACCAGGGTGGAAAAGTACAGACTGAAAACGCCAGGATTGTGCGTGAAGATTCACTGCATGCTGCCACATGAGAGACTGCTGTTGCAGGGGTGCGCTTGAGGATACCAGATAGTCGGGCACACGTTTGCCGGGCTGCCCCCAGTGTTCGCGGTGCAGCATGACCGCGGTGTGCTTAGGGCTCTGGAAGCTGTTGACGCCCACCACCGCGCTGCCATCCGGCGCCCAGCACAGCCTGCTCCAAGGCATTCAGCGCGACCAGCTGTCAAAAGCGCCGACGGAAGACCCCCGTTGCTGTCTTCGCAGCGGTGAAATGTGCTACTCCAGGGAAGTGTATACCTACTGGCAGTTGCAGTACAGGTAGCCTTGCGCATGTACCAAACTTGCAGCCTGGCACCTGTGTGCTGCGTCTGCCTTGCGCACCTGAGGGAGAAGGCGAGGCTGACCCAGCGCTGGAAGGGCTCTGTGATGGTCACGACGCGAGACCAATCGTCTGTGCGCCAAACGACCAGCGTCTTGTCGTCGCCCTGTCGCCAAACACAATGTTGTTCATTGGCTGCCAGTCAGGACTTGTACACCAGCTGTCAAAACACGACTGACGCACCATCGATTGGATGAATACTTACCAGCACTTGACAAACAGTACAGACAGGTGCATGTTGTGCATGCCGAGGTCATTTCCATCAAATGCTGAAGTCATATCCGTCATATGCACCTGGCTGGCGAGGTAGCTGCCGACAGGGTCCCAGGCGACACCTTTGACGTAGGAGGAGTGCCCCTCCAGCTGCTTCACCTTTGCACCCGTTGCACCGTCCCAGATGATGATCTGCGATCAACGCCCACATGCGTGGCAACCTGACGTCTGTGTCCTGACCCGATGCGCTGAGATCGACGACAGTGGGCGGCAATGATGATATGATGATGTGCTGCACCACATCATCGACACCAAGCTGCATCTGTTCAGCAGTGGCGGCAGCTGGATCCAGAGGCATCACTGTGTGGGCAGCGCTCAGCTGGCACACCTGGTTGTCGACAGAGCAGGAGGCGAGCCAGCGGTCGTCGTGGGACCAGGCCACGTCCAGCACGTTGTTGAGGTGCCCCCGCAGTGTGTTGACCAGCTTCCAGTTCTCCACGCTGGGCTGGTCGCTGCTGCCAAAGGCACGCGCCCCCGCGCCCGCCCGCAGCTCGTAGATGCACACCAGCTTGTCGTCAGAGCCTGCAGGCAAGGCACAGACGCTGTGATGGCTGACCTCATCTCAGGTGGACAGGCCAATGCTTTGATGAGGTGGCGGCGGCCTAGCCCCTACAGATGCCCTGGCTTTGTCCTTGAAACATACCACCACGCATACCGCCATAGTAAGTGTTGATGACAATGAGGGAATGGAATCTTGTGCTTGAAACTCCAGCAGCCAGCAGTCCCAGCAAGGATCGCGGATGCTTCTGCTCGGCACCTGTCGCCAGGTATTTGCCGCTGCGGGAGAAGCGCGCGACGTTGACGGGCGCATAGTGGTCCGCCAGTGTGGCCAGCAGCTTGGGCACCGCGGCGTTGAGCTCCTGCTGCACGTCCGTCACCGGCAGCATGTTCCAGATCTTGACCTTGTGGTCTGAGCCGGCGGTGGCGACGCGGGTGCCGTGGGGGTGGACGTCCACTGAGAAGATCGGGTTGCCATAGCCTGCAACTTGCCAACAGCGCGCCTAAGAAGATTGGATTGGCAGCAAGCCGTTGTGTTATATGGAACTTCTGCTTCAGATGGCCTTCGCAGTGCTCAAGACGGAATGTGCGGGCTGACAGGAGCATTTTCGAATTTGTGCAGCCATCAGCATTGCATGGCGCAAGAGCACAGGCTCATGCACAGATCCATCTAAACATGCTCAGTCAGCTTGGGGCCTGCTATAAGTTGTGACGATCGAAAATGCTTCAAGCATGCGCCGCTATGCGTGCTGCGCAAACATGGGAGCCTGTTCGGCAGATCGCAGGGGTTCTCACCTCCGTGGGACACCCATGCGGGCTTGTCGACGATCATATCTTCGCTTCAGGCGGAGCTGACGGTCAGATCTGCGTAGTCCGACCGTTCACTAGGTTGCATGTGATCAGACCACACTTTGCACATGAGGTCACTGCGACTGCACAGGTCCTTGCTCACGTCTAGCAAGGCCCAACGCGACCACACAACAGTGCTCAAACGCCTGAAAGCGTTATTGAGAGCCGACCGACATGTGGGTCACTGGGCAAACTGCGAGTAAGCTTTCAAGGCAACTTGTGCACAGAAGAGCTGCACTGCGTACACTCCGCGGCGCTCTGCACGGCGCTGGGACCTTGCCTGCTCGCTGCAACCTGCTCAAATGAGAGCTGCAACTGTATCTGACCAGTGCCTTGGCTGCTCCTCTGTTGCGGTGCACAGCGTGAGATGCCAATGGATATTTGACCGTCTCGACGCTGCAGGTGCAAAGCCTGAACAGACTTTCAACATGGTCGTCAGCTTCACCAATTAGGGTTTGTGATTCTCATTTCCGTGCATGAATTTTATGGCGGCAGCTGCCTGTGGGCGCCCTGTAGTGGATTGGTGTGCTTTGTATCCTATAGTGACCACGCCTTGCGATTGCAACTGTCGCAAGCAGGACCTCAAGCATGCATTCACATCCGCCACATCTGCATCCTGGCATCATGACCACACTGACCCCGATGACACAAATCTCATCATGGTAATGGCGCGAGCCACCCAGCTCACACTGTACACAGCCTTGCGTCAATCTGCATAGCTCATAGTCTGTACGAGTCCTCGCTGAGGAAGCGCTCAGCAAACTGCGACCCCTTCGACACCACGAAGAACACTGGGATGCCCGGCACCACATAATCTGCATGTGATAGGATCTCCCCCAGCGTCCGGCTCTGCATGGTGGACGCACATTTGTCAGAAACTCCTAGACGGAGATGCCGACAGTCTAGCCAATGGCATGCCACTATGCTATTCTACAGTATGGCTTGATCCCGTGCTATCTGAGGTGTGAGTACATGGGATGCCGGTTGCTTGTGTGGTCAGGTAACATGCTGGCAGATGCAAAATCATGCGAACCAGCTGTGGCACGGCACAGGGCAGACTGCCCGTCATGTACAATAATAAGGTCATACCTGATCCACGCGCACCCACTCAGCACGATTGGCCCCATATCGCTGCGGACCCTCATCATGCGGCAGCCCCTCCGGCCAGCCGCCATGCAAGAACTGCGGGCAGGCCATGCACAGCATCGTAGAGGCAGTTGAACTTTTGCACAGCTGCAAGCATCCTGTCCGAAAACCCGATGCCGAATACGTGATCTGTTGAAATTATCCTCTCTCTGCATGCCCAGATGGCGCACAAAGGGATATTGACAATTGGTCGACAGGGGTTTAAAGTAGAAGTTTCAAGCAACAGATGCCGGGACATCCTCAAACCTGTGACACATACCTCTGCAAGTTGGTCCTCGCTGACCGGCTTTGCCGAGTGCGACAGGTAGTAAACCTCCAACCGATTGCGCGTGTATTGTTGCTCTGTGTCCCATACTAGCGGCGGCGCATCAGGCCCTGCACGGCATCACACTGAATGGCCAACTTGGTCGTGGGATCCTGTTGACAAAGCTGCTGGTCAGTCTGCGGGTGATGCGACTGCCAACTTTGCTGTGCTGATGCATCTGGGCATCACAAGCACTTGCAAGGTTGCCTGGTGACTCGCAGCTGCAGTAGAAGCATGTGCAGGCATGCTCACCAAACATGGTGTCCAGGTGATCGGCCAGCGCGTGGTGCTCGTGAAAGGCCTCGATTGCATCGTTCTGCATGGTCTCGGGGTAAATGAAAATCACCGGCCACACCACACCATTAGCGTCCAGCTGCGGCTTTCGTGCGCCTGGGAGCATGGCAAGGGAGCCCAGTCAGGAATAGAACAGAATGCAGCGGCATGTGTCTGCTACAGCACGGCAAACCCTCGCAAACGACACGACACACTGGACGGACTCCAGGACAAAAATGTACGCCGGCTCACCGATGGTGATCTGCGGCCGGCCGATCCGCCAGCCGCGTGACAATAGCATGGCGGCGAGGGCTCTGGCTGGCGCGCGCACTGCATTGTGCTCTGCCAGCTCCCGCTGCTGTCGCTCCTGCGCCGCAGTCTCCTGCTTGTCCACATCCTGCAGCTCGAAAACGCTTCGGCATGAGCACTCTGCACACTGGCGGCCATAGAGATGCTGACCTGCTGCAGTCAGCTGCATCACTCCGAGGGCATGCAACTTCAGGGGCAGATCCAGGGGGCAGATCATGGTGCTCCAGATATGGCCCGCAGTGCAGGTGGAGCTCGAGGCCTGCCTGACCTTCAGGACGCCTGCCAGCTCTGGAAAGTCGGGCTGCCGCTCAAGGCCCTGTTGGCACACGGTGCGGGCTTGCTCAAACTGCTGCAGGTCCAGCGCTGCCTTTGCTGCCCGGAAGTACGCCTGCAAGTATTACGCAACAAGATGTTGACAGCATGGACATCTATTAGAGGCAGTAGTTATTGCACATAGCTGCAGCACGATTGCACACGGCACAGCATCTGGCAACAGGGCAGTCCTCAGCATCTATGCATGAGTCCGTGTGACATCGCACTGTGACAATATCATGCTGCCATCTCACATCAGCACCTTCATGTTCTGCGGATCCAGCTGAACTGCCCGCAGGGCGTCACGCATCGCATTGCGGCTGTTGCCGAGTTTGATCTCGGCCTGCGCACGGTTGGCGTGCAGCACGGAATTGAGTTGCGCATCATCCACCTCCAGCGCAATGCCCGCCGTGTAGTGCTCCACCGCCTTGCGCAGGTAGAACTTCTTGCGGATGGCCAGCCCTTGCTTCAGGGCGTCGTTGCCTTGCCGCTGCATGCAGACGGACACAGCAGATGATGGTTGAAGAGTAGCTTAGCACCGTCCAGTCACACCGATCACACCGATCTTCTGTACAGCCTCCTGTTGTGAAGAGGAAACCCAATTGATTGTCGCCGCATGCGGATCAGCGCTGATAGCATTTGGCACCTTTTCATTCTCGGCCCGCTCCGCGGGGCTGAGCTCCCCCATCATGGTGTTGAGACCAGCCAGGTCAGGATGCTCGTTCGCATCCTCTGGCACATTGTCGAGGAACAGCGCAGGCAGCGGCTTATCATCATCGGCGGCGGCGGCTGATGGTGTAGCACCACCGGCAGAGATATCGGTGCGTGCATCGATATGGAGATCCTGAGCGTCTGATGCAAGCTGTGCGTCTTCATCTGCAGGCTGTGCTCTGACTGCTGCCATGGCTGTGAACGCTGCCCCGGGGTAGCCAGGACTGCAATCGGGCCTGTCGCAAAAGCGCTATCGAAGAGGCGTTAAGCAGGGTAGTTGCGTCTTGTCTCATCGAGACTGCACACTGCTAGTGTGACCTGAAAAATGTTGCCTGCACGCGTGCATCTGCATACTGAGTCCACCTCAGCAAGAATCTCTCGCGGATCTGGAGTCAGCGGATCAAAGCAGGATGGTCTCTGCATATGTATAGTTGCGCAAGCTCAACTCTCTCGTGAATTAAGGCCTTTCGTCTGCTGCCCTTCACTAGACAGTCAGCAACATGGCCGTCTGTGTGCAAACTTGTCAGCAAGCAATTCGCCCAGCCCGACAGCATACACGGCCGCTGCGGGCGCCAGTCATGGCTGCCAGCACCTCAGCTGATATCGTATTTACATCTCGTGTCGCGTCAAGCAGGTAAAGCGCGCTTCGAGGCCACCATATACGTCGCAACTGTGCAGAGGTGCTGCATGCAACTCTCTGAAAATGTGAAAGTTGAAGAGTGAACAACAACACACTCCGAGTGCTTTTCAGAACATTGTGTGTGCAGGCGGAGTGTACTGGCCGGGATCGTGGGCTTCACTGCGCTCACAGCCGCACCATATGCCAAGGCAAAGAGCATCCAGGAGGCCAAGCGAGAGTGAGACTCCACTCACCTCTTGATTTGGTTCATGTTCTCTCAGAGTGCACATCGAGGCCGAAAATGGAGGGTGGTGCTGACCATCATGCAGCCCTTTGAAGTCACCTAATCATGCGGCTCTCTCAATTTATGGCACGAATGCGATTGGCATCATAGTGTGTCATGCAGGAGAGATGCCCGCAAGCAGGCGGTCCGCGATGCGGCCTCGCAGTCGCGCGAGGAGGGTCGCAGCATCGACACTGGTCTGACGAGCGACTACAGCATCCCTGAGGGTGCACAGCGCGGGCGCAACAGCCGCACTGTGCCGCAGAAGCAGGCGGATTGAGGCAGATACAGCAGCTTCATCTGCAACTAGCTCTTCAGAACAGATGAGTGAGGAGAATGAGCAACAGCATCGACAGGGAAGAATTGCAAGTTGAGAAACCAGATGATCTCGCACCGCAAGCATGATGCATCATGGTCACTGCACCCTGGCCGCAGAAAATCTCAGTTTTGTGAAGTGTTCAGCATTTGAGTCAGAGGTGATGTTCACATCGCACATGTGTGCCTTTGTACATTATGATTTCGCACGTGCCCTCAGCATGGTTGTGGTGGGCATGTCACTCAGGTTACATTTGCAAAGACTACGGTAGACGTTTGTTGATCTTGTGGCAGACTTGCCGATTATAACAACTTCACAAGTCAGGCAATGATGACTTCAATGTCAAATCAAGATGCTATGCATTGATCCTTTGGACCTTGCAGAACGTAGGAACAGCGGCCGGCTTGCTGCGAGATGAAAAGGTGTCGAAACGTGTAGATCTGAAATCACCACCACCTTGGGGCTGCATCCGCCTCAACAGCATTGTCAACCATTCACGCTCATGTCCTCCAGCAGCGCCGACTCGTCTGTATCAGGCAGCAGGGCCGCCAGCGTGCTGCCATCCACCGTTGCAGACAAGTCAGCGTCGAAGTCACCTGCAACAATGGATCAGGAGCACCGGCTTGAGCAACACAGCCTTGCCAATGCAGGGGTCGTGGCACAGCAACAGCAGAGCTGTCGACTGTCAGTGCACTGCCCGCAGTCCATGCAGAGCACCTGCTGCAGCTGTCGTTGTAACAAACGATGAGATGAAGTAATTTAGCTGCACCTGCGTGTGTGGGGCTGGCCGGCAGCGGTGGCGATGGCGGGCACGGCGGCACCACCTCCTGTTCCCGAGCCGCGGCCGACCGTTGCGCCAGCTGCTGCAACGAGAGGTCCTGCACCGGACGCACCAAATTTGAGCTCAGGACCCATGACCTCTGCATAATTATGAAGCTTTGAAGAGATGGCACTTCATACGTCATGGTGAGCGCTGCCATCCTGACCAAGCACTCGCTGACCACCTCAAAATGGTGCAGCGACTGAGTCACGATGTTCCAGAGCGTGAGGGGAGAGGGCGTCACCAAGCGCATGTGTTCAATGTCACGGACCTGCGGAGGCAGCCTGCGTGTGGCCCATGGCAGGATGGCATCTCGCGCCCGTGCCTGTGCTGCTGCGGTCTCCCTCTGCAGCCGCTCAGCCTCCAGCTGCTGCCAGCCCTTGCCGGCGCGGCGCTCGACGCCGTCGGACGCCCACAGCTGCGCGCGGGACTGCGCTGCGGGGCCCGCCTGCTGCGACGCCGCTGCCGGCTCTGCGAAAGCGCTCTGCTGCCTGCCGGGCGTTGCATTGGTGAGGTCACCTAGCACCCGCCGCGCCAGCTTCCCATCACCAGAAGTCTTGCCTGGCCGGGGGCCTCCGTCGTTGAGGCCCTTCCCTAATCAGCAACAGCCGACGGTCAAAATGATTGGCTGGTGTCACAGTGGGACATGATTCCAAGGGAATACAGCTGCGGCTCATACACACTGCAGTCATGCGTGATTCGCAGGCTTCGCATCGAGCTCTGGAGTGTGCATCTACCTGCTGTGTTGGTAATGTTGCTCAGGGCCTTCCTGCTGGAGGAGAGTCCCTTGCCAGGCGTCTTGAGTCCACCGCCTGCCCGCAAGCCACCCAGCCCCTTCCCGCCCGTCAAGCTCATGCCGCCCGCAGAAGCACCAAACTTGACTTTGTGCCCGTGCAAAACGTCATTTTCGTCTTGCAGAGGCGCCACGGGCTGCGACGTGGCCATGCTGATAGACCTGCCGGATGATCTGCTGATGTCCACCGGTCGGCGTTCACGAGCCCCGTGATGTAGCTGGCAGGGTTTCTGGGAGGTGCAAATGCTTACCCTGTCCTCAATACATCCGCGGAAACTCGCAAGAGCGCAACTGTGCCAGACTGTCGCTGCAGCGTTTGTGTTTCGGAATTTCGGCCCCCGGACTTCCCTCGCCCAGATGCTCAGGCTGCCAAATGGTGGGCACAAGGCACGTCTGCGCATTTCAGTGGTGGCTCCTTGAACATAGGGAAGAGCAGCTGCGGGTGTTCCAGGCTCCTTATACCCACCGCATGTTGTTGCGGTCTGACCTTTCACCGCTGAGCTTCCATCGGTCAGAGCTGCGCAAAGTCTACATGCCAGCGCGAATCTGTCATGAGTAATGTTGCGTTGTGATCTGATGACCGCTCCGGCGGCGTTGACCACATTCGACAACCGGGCTGCGGCATAGTGCCGCAGCCCAGTGCCGTGGCCATGCAGCCTACTTTGGGCCCGCGGCATCAGGTGATACTACCAAGAGTGGGATGCAGAGCCTTGAACCACGGCGTAAGGTCATGTTGGGCTCATAACAGCATCAACACTGCTCGCACTCTGCCGCGGGATGCAACACTCGGCGTGCCGACAATGCCGCATGGTGTCCACCGCGGCTGTTGCTGCCGGGCATCAAGCAGCGACGGAGCGGATCATTGGCTGCACCGCGGCGCCAGCAACAGCGTCGGCACCGGCGACTTTGGCGGCAGCCCTGGCAGCGCCAGCGAAAAAGGCGATGCAGCAATCGAAGGCGCAGCCGCAGCCGCAGCGAGACCCGATCGGCGAACCAGCTTCCCGCCGCCGTTGCAACAGCTCATCGACGGCTTTCGAGGCAACGAGCACTGTGCGGTGCTGTGCGTTGCGGTGGCCGCACTGGGCATGGTCCTGGGTGCAGGCCGGGCTGCAGCGCTGCATGAATCAGCTGCTGCACGAGCCGCAGCACGGCCGCAGACCGCTGCAATTGCAGGCGGCGGTTCCAGGCAGCGCAGCAGCGGCACAGGCAGCAGCAGCGACGGCATTGCTGCCTCACCAGCTGCAGCCGATGCAACTGACGGTTTCATGCAGCACGGCAGCGCCGGCAGCAGCAGGGCAGGCAGCGGCGGCGGCTCTTTCAGTTGGCAGGACAGCGCGCTGCTGGTCGACAGCCGCCGCGCGGCGCACGAGAGGCCGCGCAATGGCCCTGTGTGGATCTCAGCGTCGCAGCGGCCCCAACAGTCTGGGCTGCTGCCGCGGCCGGCCACGCAGTTTGCATCCATGTCGTCTCCGGTGTGATCGCGACCAGACAATGATCCAGGCTTGCATGCAGCCTGTTGATGGTAACACGCACGGTCTGAGGCTTGGGCTGCTGCATGTATCGCTGCCTGCTGAAGAACTTGATGGCGCAGGTGCTGTCGCCAGCGGGCTACAGGTTCCTGGGGCTGGGGGACCTGGCATCCCTGGCGCTGGCATTCTACATGCAGCAGCTCATGTGAGCTACCCAGCACGCCCTCATTTCGAGATGGCAGCGCATGTGTGCAAAGCGTGCATGGCCTGTTAGATGTCACACCGTGCACAGCCTTGCGGTTGAGCTTGTGTCGTGCTGGGTCCGCAGGTTGTCACATGTGCTGGTGAAGATTGCCTGCGTCTTTCTGATCGGGCTGCCAGTGGTCTGGCTGATGGGCCTTTTGTATTGTAGGTGAGAGCCAGCATGCTCTTACCCACTCATGTTTTACGTGGTATATCTGCAAACGGTGTCTTGAGTGCAGATTCCTCAAGTCGCAGTGTGAGTGGATCGGACCTGCCGCATGGTCTATTCAAAGTGTATGGAGTGTTGTATCGTGCACCAGGTATGGTGTTGCACCTGGCACTTGTGACTGTTTGCTATCGTGCACCAGCCGACAGCTGCATGCATCAATGATCGTCCTGATACAATCAGCAAATTGAGTTCTGGCCACAGGCGCAAAAGTGACAGAGGAAAGTTCCTGGCTGGCTGGTCTCGTCATGAATGTCGTTTTCCTCCTCGGCTTGTTCACGTGAGGAGCACCTAAACTTGTCTTACACATGGGAACCATGCAGTGTTCAGTCCGATGCAATGCTTCATTCGGTCTCAAGCTGAGCAGGCTGTGGACATGATGCCGCAGGTTTGCAGTCGTGCTTGGTATTATTTCGGAGGAGATCAAGTCCCAGGTGAGCCGCAGCGACTGCTTCGCTATCCTGTGCTGCAAAGTTTGATTTGATATGTCACTACTGCTGCACCTTTGCTGATGCTCTCCTGACCGACACTCTGGTGTTGGCCACCTCCTCATGTGTGCGCCGCCCATGCACTTGACAGGTTCGGGATGTGAAGCTGGGCAACTACGCAGTGCTGGCGACGGACCACACGCTGGTGCTGGGGTGGAACAGTGCGGCTGTGCCGCTGCTGCGGCAGATGGCCATGACGAAGGCGCAGTTCCCAAAGCCCAATGTGCTGCAGAGGTACACAGCTTCAAGATCTGACATGCTGTCAACCGTTCGGATTGCATCCCGATCTTTGTGCCACTTGCACCGCAATCATCAGGGTCCGTGCCTGCTATGCAGGGATGACTGCATCTCCGGCACCCATGTGAACTCCATCGACTTGACACTGCTCCTTTGCACTGCAGTCTGGGAATCCTGGGCCCAGGCAGCAACCTGCGAGGGGAGCCGGTTTTTGAAGGACCCGTAGTCATTCTGTCGGATCACCCCAAGGAGGCCATGGACGCTGCCGTGTCAGGTTTTCAGTTCATGTTCTGCCGGTGCTGGTTTTTGATTATCATTATTTACTACTCAGGGTTTTATTTGGTGGTGTATGAACACTGGGTCACGTTTCATGCATACATGTAGGCAATCGCATTGAGAATGCATGCGCCATTCCTTTCAGCTGCACAAGTCCTCAATGAGAGGCTTTTGCTGCATGTTGCAGGTGCGCTGGCGCACCACCGGCACCTGAACGTGCTGACGCGGTACGCCGTATGTTGCCTATGCCGTATATACGATCCATGTATACATATGTGTACATATATGCGTCCATGTATTTATACACATATATACGGTATACGCCGATATGTTGACAGGCACGGTGCTCCACACTTCTTGCGGGACCTGGAGGGCGTCTCAGCCGGGCAGGCCAAGACCATCATCATCCTGCAGCCCGACACCGCCAAGGTGTGGCCCTGCTGCGACGACCATGGCGCAGTCACTGGTGTTGCAACTCCTTTTGATTCACACTATTGTCTGCGGCCGCGCCCAGCACCTGGCAGTCCGATGCGCCTTCCCACGAGACAGGGCTCGTGTGACATGTGCCCCGCCCAAGTGCCAGTGCCAGTCCGCGCTTTTCTGACAGCACACCCTTGATGGCCGCATGCTGGAATATTTGCGTACACACATGTGACCACACGTGTGACCACAGGAGCCGTTCAAGAACAGCGCGGCGTGTGTCATGGCGCTGCGCACAACGCGCAGCCACTGGCACCCCAGCCTGCAGGCGTCGGGGCAGACGGTGGTCATCCAGACTGCGCCCGACGCCCGGCCCGTGCCCCGCACAGCCCTCTCAGGCGCAGCACCGCTGCCTCTGCCGCCGCTGATGCTGCTGTTGCGACATGCCAAAATTTTGTCTCTGCATCAGAAAGTACAACATCGAGATGAATGGAGAACCTGTGCTGGATGACTGCAACACACACATTTCGAGCACATTTTTGCCCCTCAAACTGGTGCTGGCGAAGCTGTTGCAGGTGCGCCAGAGATGCACGGCTTGATGGACTTCATGATGCTGCGCGTCAACACAGCATCTGACATCTGGCGCCTCATGGCGCAGACAGCCATTCAGGTGTCAGCATTCTTGCCTGTCGGTTGCATGTCCTCAAACTATGCTTGGTCTTCAGTGAGGGTGGTGGACTGGCAACGCAACTTGATGCTCAAAGCTTGGTTGTGGCTCATAATGCCTCCAGTCACAACCTGGTGGTGCCTGGCCAGCTTCCTGGGACACCTGACATTCGTGCGATTGCCATGATGCAGCCGGGCGTTGCAAATGTATACTGCGCGGTGGTTCAGCAGTCGCGCGGCTCAGCCTCTCTCGTCATAGCAGACCAGGCGCACAGCAGCTTTGCTGGCACCACGTACAGGTGCTCAAATGCTGCTTCTAACAGTGGAGTTCCTGAGTGCCATGTGCTTCCTAACTGAGGCTCTTGCCTGCGACACAGCATCACATCGAGGCACAGGGCATTCATTAGAAAGCACAGACTTTCCACCAGTGTTTTATGTGTAGACCGGTCCAAGTTGCTTGATGCTGCCTGCGACAGGGACGCCCGACGGACCTTCGACAATGGCGTCGTGGTGGGCTACATCGAGCACGACGGCACCAAACAGGCGCACTCAGCCCACCTCAACCCGCCGGTGCACCCCTCCACCTCACCAACCGTGCAAAACCGTGCTGCGAGTGAAGTTCAGATTGTCAGTCAGAAATGGCTGCGCTGCGGAGGCCATGCTCATACGGATGCGGTGCCTCTGACTCCCGCAGGAGGATTACGTCTTGCGGCGCGGGGACCGCCTGGTAGTTCTGGCAGACAACGGTGTGTGGTCCTCCTTCTCTTGTCCGACATGTTGAGTGGCAGCCTCTGTTGTGCCCTTCTACTTTCTGGCAGCACTTCCTTGAACCACTGGGAGCATTCAGCTCTCTTGCTGCGCAGGCAAACCTGCAAAGGAGCAGCAGTCAATGTACACCAACAGTGAATACATTGGCGAGTACCCATGCAGGTGGGCTTTGCAGCAATTGTCACATTCTGTCCATGCTGATAAAAACTCATGCCCTCAGATGAACACAAACCTTGGGAGCAGTGGGTGCAGCTGGCAGAGTCGCCAGCCGGACTGCATGCTTCTCGGAATTTTGCGTGGTGACCAATCTGTGACTGTGTATGCCGTTTCAGGGATCAGGACCCAGATGAGGTCGGTGATGCGCTCATCTCACAGCCGGGCACCATGCACTCGACCTCCGGCCTGAGTGTGGCCACAAAGGTACTATATGTTGAGAATTCGCTGACACAGTCTGGTTCTTCCGTTGGGATGTACTGCTCAACTGGTGGACCGCAGCCCAGCTGATGATTGACAGCGGGATGGCTCGTGCATCTTGCAGGAGTCGCAGGCAGCGAGCGCGGAGTTGACGGGGCACCAGAGCCTGGGCCGTGGCAAGCGCATCGTCGTGGTGGGCTGGCCCGGCAACATCCGGGATCTTACCGACGGCATCGCCGACTTTGCGCCGCCAGGCAGCCAGGTGCACTCTCAGTTCATATGTCGCAATGGGTGTGGCAATGGGATCAAGACACGAGGGCCAGACTTGTTAGCCATCCTCCAATGGTCTCGTACAGCGGCGATCATCTGAAATGCTCACCTTTGGCCCACTGCATCCACTGCATGTGCAACTGCACACATCCTGCAGCGTCTGCATGACCACCATGCGCTGACAGCAGGTGACCGTGATCTCCCGCGGCCGGCCGGCGGACCTGCCGGAGGAGCAGTACGGCGGCTGCGCCTTCCACCACGTGGACGGCTCCACCACCATGGCGTCCAGCTATGCCGATGCCGGCCTCGCCTCAGCAGATGCCGTCATCATTGGTGCGCGACTGCTACCTGCCGTGTGTGCATGCTCCATGCACTTCGTGCTGGCGAGTGCGCAGCGGGCTGTTGAAGGCAGCTCGCCTGGCGTGTGAGCACTTGTTTCATTGCATCTGCGAACTCGCTTGGCATGCTGTTTTGTGGCAGTGTGACGAGTATGGCTTATTGTGGCGCTTCAATTCACTTTAAGGTTGCGCTGTTTGGCTGCAGGCGAGCGGGAGGGCGTCAGCAGCAAGGAGGCAGACGCGCACCTGCTGTTCGCCCTCATGCAGGTGCTGCAGCAGCCCTACAGCACTGTGACCTCACCAGCCACAGCCATCAGTGATGCATTGCGTATTGTACCAGTGATTGAACATGCATGGCGCATATCGAAGACCCTAGTAATGCATGCCTGCATGGTCTCCTGGAGCTCGAGGTGTGACTACTTTGGGATTGGACTTGCAGGTGCAGGAGCATGTGATGCATGTGGACCGGCCGAGGCCGCTGCACGTTGTCAGCACCGTGCGCCACCCCGAGACGCTGGTGGTCGCAGATCACATCGTGAGGTGTGGAATTACATCTGCGAGTGTGTCGCCAATGATGCTGACCTGGGACGTCCAGAGCACTTGTCCGCCGACCGCTGCCGCCAGCAGTGCTTTGATCTCAGCCTGCGCAGCGACTTGAGGATTTGCAGGCCAGCAATATCAGCTGAGTCGGCTTCTCCAGACTCCCAGTACTGTCGGTCGAGTGACCGTCGACGACATGTGATCTGCACATAGGGACGTCGGCAAGGGCTGCATCACGGCGGAGCTGATCGACCCTGACGAACTGGTGGCTGGCATCATCACCCGTGAGCCCTGATCCATCTCGATGTGTTCCTGAGTCGCATCCTGCACATCCTTTGCCCGCAAAACTGCAGATCAACTCTGCAGTTTCGTGTTGATTCGGCAACATCTTACTTCTGCACTGTCAAAATGTGTCTCAGAAACCGAAAAGACTGCATGGCGAACGTCTGTCACACAGAGGTGGCGGCAGATATGGAAGCCAGCAGGCGCTGTCAGAGCACCAAGCATCACAGTCCGGATGCACACTCCAGCAACATTTCCTGCTGCCAACGTCTGCAGAGGTGGCAGCGGATCCGGACATTGGCGCGGTGCTGTCGGAGCTGGTGGAGACGTCGGCGGGCCACGAGATCTACCTGCGCCGCCCCGAGCACCTGGGCCTCGCCATCCACCAGCCCGCCGCCTTCGAGACGGTGAGCGTCCGTCGACACGACCGTGCTGGTGACATCGACTTCTTGAAGTGTCCTTTCAGTCCACTGTGAGTCCACCTGGTGCTCAGTCTCCGCCGGCATACACCCTTCGAGTTCACATGGGACTGCATTCTCACTGACATCAGCTGCATGTCGCTTCAGAGTCAACAAGCTACACGAACGCATTGTGCACCTGAGGCTGGGCCAGGAGATGGTCTGTTAGGAAGACATCGCTGCAGATCGCCTAATCACGCTGAATTGTCATGCAGACACGTTACAAGCTGCTGTTTCTGTGCAGGTCATTGAGATGGCAAGGCGCAAGGGCGAGACGGCCATTGGGTAGGTTTTCGAGCATTATGATGTGCGGCATTGTGCTGGTCTCCACGCCCGTCGCGACTACGGTGTTTTGCTTCCTGCACCGCATCTCGCCCTTGAATAGCGCTCTGCTGACGTGCAGGTACATAGACGAGGCAGGAGGGCTCAATCTGGCCCCACCAAAGTCAGACATGCAGACCTGGGACGAACACACCCACATCATCACGATTGCGGAGCAGCCATGACAGTGATGCGAATTGCCAGGTGCAAGGGCACTGGTCAGGCGGACTGGCTTCGACTGATCAACGGCTTCTGACCCTTGAATTCTTGTACTTCTAGAAATTTGAGCGAATCTGAAACGTTTGGGAGATGTGTTGATTGTTTGAAGTGTTTTGCAACACCGGTATGCGGATGGAGATGTTTGCCAGGCCAGTGTGTGTGTGTGTGTGTCGTGTATTCCTGAGCAGTACATTGGTCAACGCTATTGGTTCGAATAAATATCAGTGCTGAAAACTGGTTATCGTGGCTACTCTTCGAATCTACCTCTGAGCCGTCCCCTCAACTGCATCAACATCCCCTATTGGTGTCCAGACAGTCTACGCTTCGGTACATTCAACATGCTCTGCCAGGACAGTCACATCATGTCAAAGTTCTGACGATCATTCCACTCCCATATGGGTTGTTCAAGTGTTGCATCACTTTAACAATTGCCATCACGGCCTTGTTGCGGAGCTCGTTACTACGGCTTTGGCTCTCCGCTTCTCATGCATGAACAGTCCAACGCCCGCCGTGGCAATGCCGTAACCACCTGCAGCAATTTCATGACGCCGGATTATGAAGGGTCACGCACATGAGATGAGCCAATCGTCATTGCCACCACATAGAAGGAGGAACAGCAATAACATGTGAAGGCTGTGATTGCAGCAGGTATGTGTGAACTGATGGCAACATCTGGAGTCGGCAATACAACAGAGCTTGTTGACCGCACCTATGCTGCTGAAGGTCCACGGGTTGCCAAACACCACGATGGAGATGCCCGTGGCAAACACACCCTTTGCATTGCCGAGCACCTGCACCAACAGCATCCAACATGCTCAGCGTCTAGCATCTGCATGATTGCCGAACACAAGCAGCAACATATTGGTCCTGGCGGCAAGGACAATCACCTGCAGCGTCAACGCGCTGGTGTAGCGTGTAACTAGGAAGTTGGTGAGGTTCACCTATGCAGCCAGAAAAGAGAAGCGTGAGCTTGCAGATGAAGCACGAGTGCAGCATTTAGCACACTTGCAAGATTTCATGCGATCCCCCCATGGCCACTCATTCCAATGAGCTACGCCAACAGTGCAGGGTCCCTGCTTCAGATGCAACCATTGTCAAGTCAAGCCGCTCCCAATGCCCCATGTACACATGCCTCTGACAAGTTTCACACTTGCGCACCAGAAAAGCGAGGGCGCCATTGGCGCTGAGGATCACGTAAAAGCGGACCCAGTGCTCATCGCCTACGTGCGGCAGGCTGTCCGCAATGTCGGGCTCCATGACCGCCACCAGCAGCATCAGCGCCGCGCTGCACGGGCAAGTGAGCTGATGATTTGAGACGTGCTTCACACAGACCACACTGGCTGTTTCACGAGACCACCGACCACACTGGCTATCTCACGGGACCACCGACAGCAGTCAAGCAGGTTGACATCTGGTCACACATTGCTGTCGACCCTTGTGTGAGGCGCGGCCATGGCTCGGCGGCAGCGCATCCCATTCGGCCGCATCTTTCAGGTCTTGTGGCCGCATGGTGCAGCGAGCCCTCACCTTGCAATGGGTGTCATGTACCGCAGCAGGTTGACTGAGTCCAGCTTCTCGCTGGGGTCCGTCAGCAGCAGCCCCTACGACACACACAAACGTCGTAAAATGATTATAGATGTTATTGCATGAGTGCCCAACCTCTACAGCACCATTGCCATGTTTTGGGAGATCAGGGCTCAAACCTTCTGCAATCGATAAGGGCTGCAAAGTTGTGGGATCAGGGCTGCAATATTCCACGAACCTGAAGAATGGATTTGAACGCGCGGGCGAAGGTGGCAAAGACCGCCGCCAGGAAGCCAAGCAATTGGAAGGATGGCTCGGCACCTGCCACATGATGGCAACAGAGGCCTCTGAATCACATGTGCTGAGCTTGATGTCAGCATGGCTGCAATGCTATCAGACAGTGGACATTGTAGTGAGCGAGGCCCCGCACACCGTCTGTGCAGACCCCGTGGGTTTAGGGCGCATTGTATGCCATGGCGACATTCAACTCACCTGTGGCTAGGATCACGCCAGCAACAACTGGAATGAGTGTGAGGTACACCCGCCGGGGCTCCCGCTGCCCCAGCATTGCAAAGGCCAGGCCAGCAGTGCACAGTGGGGTCGTTGCTCCGATGGCCTACGTACATTCACCAACAATCCTAAAACAGGCCGCCCTCTTCCTGCCAACATGAAGTTCAGCTGTGCCAGCATCCCTCTCTCAGGCATCGTGCTGGCTGGATCACTGCAATCAGTGCGCACCTGGTTGAAGGACACGGGGATATATCTGAGGCTGATGTTGCCCAGCACGACGCTGAGGCAGAACACCAGCGCCAGCACGGCGACCTTGCCAAACTGCCGGGCGTTGGTTATGTGCTGGACAGGCACCAGGTGCGCCGCCGCCAACGCCCCCGACAGCAGCGTGCACGCAATCATGTGCCTGCGCGGGTACGGTCCGGTGTCCATGTCATCATTCTCTACATGGTGTATGACAATCTGACCTGCAGCATTGTGAGTGCAAATCGATACAGCACATGCTACAGTTGCTGAGCCGATGACGAGAAGGAAAGCGTCAGCATGTGCACTCCCTCAAGCTCACCAGAGCGTCAGGAAGACGGGTCTTCGAAAGCCGAAGCCGCTGAGCATGTACTTGTTCAACAGCAGCAGCCCAATATTGGAGCTGTACCACACGGCCACCGCAATCGCTGACTTGATAAGCGCCAGCTGGCTGCTCTCCTCCCGCTGATGCTGGGATTGGCCCGCGGCGCCGCTGCCCCCCGCATCGGCAATGCTGCCTTTGGCGGGTTTGGCTGGCGATGGACAGGGGCTGGCATGTGCCTGCGCAGTGGGTTCAACAGCCATCAGGCGGACAACATCAGAGGGGCAACAGCGGCCTGTTGGCTTCTGCGAGCAGCGTTGTGCTGAATCGTATCAGCCGGGTTGCCCTGCAGCGACACGCCTGGCAGGGCTGTACCTTGCTCAGCTTGCCAGCATGCAGCAGCGGCTCTGTCGCATCAACCATGCCGCCGTGCTCCACATCCGGATCTGAGTCGTCGCTGCCGTCATACGTGGGCCTTCGGGCGCGCGGTGTAACCTCCGGTAGCATGCCGGGCGCTTTTCACAGCACTCAAGGCTGCCGTAGCGCCACTCCTGGCTCCTGGTGGCTGATGATCGTAGCGGTCAGCGGTCTGTTGATGGGGCGCCCTGCCCGCTTTGTTGTGCCCAGCCGGCTGCTGCAGCCGAAAGAGTTCAGCTGACGCTGGTCGTCCGCACGCCCAGCGTGTGTGAGCTGGCCTGCATGTGAGTCATTGAGCAGCTGCAATTGGCAGGCAAGCACCGTCATGGAAGCCGTTCCGCCGAGTGGGTGCGAGAAAAGGCTTTCATGGTGAAGCTGGATCTTGTCTACAGCTTGGCCTCTGCAGAGGCCTCGCGCACATATTCACCAAGGCAACGGTCCGGTGTGGATCGGAGCGGCCCAAGAGGGAACACTGCACACCATGCATCGGCTGACACGGCTGGCGTCCACCGACACACATGTTCTGAGTGCGATCTGATCTCGCATGCTCCTGGAAGTCCTCAACGCAATAGCGTCCCGTTCGTCATGCGCGCTAGTCCGGACCGCGGGGCATGCAAACACATTGCTCTGCACTTGCGTGCAGAAGCAAGTAATCAGATGAGTTCACTGCTCACCCGCACAAGCAAAGGGGGCCGCGCGATCGCCAACACCCGCCGCTGCTGAGATTTTAGTGGCCACGAGCGCCGGTCGCCTCGCACGCGAGGCAAATGCGTTTGGCACCGCTGTGCTCTCTGACAGCACGGCTTGAACACCAGGACGCTGACTGACAGCACCAGAGTGGTGGCAAGGGGTTATTCCTGCGGGAATGCCCGTAGTACTTGTAACAGATACCCGACCACCGACCGACCCGCAGGATAGGTCAGCTCTGAGGGGTGCCTCACACACGACAGGTGATCATGCGCACGAAGGCTGCAGCATCAAATAGCTGAACGACTCTTTCAGAACACAATTGGTAAGCCGGAGCAAGCCTCGCAAACTTGGCAGCTGTGCAATCTGCCGATTCGTGAGTGCTATTTCGCCGACCCTTGCAGACCCCTGCGTAGGGATAATGAACTAAACTACGCTTAAATTACCCCTACCTTGCAATTGCGTCATCTTCAGTCCATGCAATGCCTCAAAATAATGACTTTGAGGTCCATGCTTCAGCCGGCACAGATGTGCACTGCGTGTTGTCAATCACCGTGACCTCCCTAGCGGCGCGCTTGGGCTGCAGGCCACAGCTGCTCTGGACCTCGTTGGATGACTGCAGTGCTGGGCTGCAACCAGGGGCTGCAGGGACACCGGGTCAGGCAGAGCATCCCAATCCGGTCACAAGCCCGATCGACTGCCCTGCACGCCCCAGCTGCCTGCAGATTGCCTCGCCGGCCGCTGCATCTGACGAGGCCGGCGCCGTCACACCGGCTGCTGCCGCAGCACCACAGCACAGGGGGCGGCAATCGCGCGCAGCGCGGCGCGATCACCATGTCAGCTGGTGATGCTGGGGGTTGCCACGCTCCACATTTGTTCTGCGTGCCTCTGCGAATGCTCTTTCGTTCGCTCAGATGCTGTCATGCTCGTCATGCAGAGCTGATTGACGGCAAGGCCACTGCGGCGACCATCCGAAAGGAGATCGCCGCCGAAGTCGCCGCGCTGAAGGAGAAGACGGGCAAGGTGTCTCTAGGCACATGATCCAGGCAATACATCGCACATGTCATGCATAGGCAGCTGGTGTGCAAGAAGGCTGCATGCAGCGCTACAGTGGTGGACCCACTTTGCATGCCCTGTTGGTGTGCACCAGGTGCCAGGCCTGGCGGTGATCCTGGTGGGCAATCGCAAGGACTCGGAGACCTATGTGCGTAGCAAGAAAAAGGCGTGCGCAGAGGTCGGCATTGCAGACTTTGGCACCGATCTGCCGGAGGATGCCACAGAGGAGGATGTGCTGGCGGTGCGCATCCAGCTGCCTACCGGATACACTGTTCACAAACAGCGTGTTTTGCACCTAATACAAGTCTTACAAGCTCAATGGAACATCTGGTCGGGGAACGGCATCACCGGTGAACCCACTGGATGCCAAAAGGTACAGCACCAACAGGCGTCTTCCCCGCTTGCCTCACAGGCGGTTGATGCATACAATCGCGACGAGAACGTGCACGGCATCCTGGTGCAGCTGCCGATGCCGGGGCACATCAACGAGCAGCGGGTGCTGGACAGCATCGCCACCGCAAAGGACGCTGATGGCTTTTCGCCCGCCAACATTGGCAAGCTGGCCATGCGCGGCCGGGAGCCCGGCTTCATCGCCTGCACGCCCAAGGTGTCGCACGCACCAGCAGCCTCACCTGTTGTACCTGCATATGTGCAGGGGTCCTGTCACAGACCATGCACGGGGTCACTGTACCACAAATATCAAATGCGCTGCCACAGGGCTGCCTCGAGCTTCTGGATCGGTCGGGGGTGCAGCTGTGTGGCAAGCGCGCTGTCGTGGTGGGCCGCTCCAACATTGTCGGCACACCCGTCGCACAGCTTCTGCAGGTGAGCGCCACCGGATAGGTCGTGCAGTCATAACTTCATGCCTGACCCTGATCTGATGGGTGTACCTGCTGCGGTCCTGCATTGGTAGGATAACCAGCAGGGACCATGTGAATGCAAAGAGACACCACAGCAAGGGTTACCAATATCAACAAGTTGAAATCAGCATCCCTTGACATGTTGCCGCAGAGGAGGGACGCCACAGTGACTGTGGTGCACTCACGGACACCCAACGGCGCTGAGATCTGCCGCGAGGCGGACGTCGTGGTCGCGGCCTGCGGCAAGGCGGAGATGATCACGGGCGACTGGATCAAGCCGGGCGCTGTGGTCATTGACGTTGGCATCAACGCTGTAGATGTGAGTCGTCAAGTGTGAAGTTTGCTTTTTGTTCTGAGCTGCAGCACAATTCTAGCCGGCCAGCCTGTCATTCAGGCGAGAGGCTG
Organism: Tetratostichococcus sp. P1; assembly: GCA_036584455.1. Taxonomy (NCBI): domain Eukaryota; kingdom Viridiplantae; phylum Chlorophyta; class Trebouxiophyceae; order Prasiolales; family Stichococcaceae; genus Tetratostichococcus; species Tetratostichococcus sp. P1. The sequence goes on from BTPI01000007.1 coordinate 1,713,524, forward strand.
GTTGAACATGCATGGGGCTGACCACAGTGAGTGATGTCACACCTGAGCCTGCAGAGTTGTGCAATGCAGGACGCCACAGCAAAGCGGGGCTACCGACTAGTGGGGGACGTGAAGTTCGCAGAGGCCAAAGAGAAGGCGTCGCTGATCACGCCAGTGCCGGGAGGCGTGGGCCCCATGACCATTGCAATGCTGCTGTCCAACACATTGCTGGGCTTCAAGCGGACAGTCGGCGAGGCCTGAGCATGCCGCCAATGGCGCCGCTCTTCATAAACACTGTCAGTCGGCAGAGGAACTGTGCGAATGCTGTCAATATCAAGACAAAGTCAGGACACTCTCAGAAATTTCCCAGCCCAGGAACGGGCTTCGGCATGTCCACTTCATGCCCACAACGCTGTGTACCCAGTCATGGAGTTTCGCCCCAGGGTATCTGAGGTTCTGAGCATGGTTTGCTCAGCGATCCGGCCAGTGAAAATCTGTGTCCTTTGTACAAGGTCGTCCATGCCAGTGTTGCAAGTGTGATGCACATCAGAATCGATGCCTATGAGGGCTTTCGCTGGATTCACATGCACCTTTGTCTCCGACATTCTTGATTGTCAGATCGGAACACTGGCAGACCAGCTACTGAGGGATCAGTTGAACACGTTGCGTCCTATCCACTGTACATAGCATCTATCACTCACAATGAGCAGCCGGCGAGGAGTATGCCGATTACTCAGCCTTGCAAGTCAATCTAGGCACATTGCCGCGACGGGTGCGTCACCGCCGCTTATCAGCCTCAGAGGCTTCAGCGATGTCGCTGGTCAATTCAGCAGCCATGTCCAGGTGCATTTGATTGTTCATGGATCTGCTGGCTTGGATATCAGATCACGATCAGGGTTCCGGGGATGGGCCTTCCTGATCATGTCTCTGATGCGTGGCATTGCCGACATGTGCAGGGCACGCGGCTCCCTTGCCAGGTCGTGAAAGCCCGGCTCGGAGACAGCTCAGGAGGAACTTCTACTGCAGTGCACGGCCTGCTGCGGGGCCGTGGCCCACGACTGCCACCCCGCCCGCAGAGCAGCAGCGACGGCGGCAGGCGGTTGTTCAGCGACAAGCCGTCGGGCCACGCCGGCGGCAATGGCGCCGCCGCTCAGCCTTCGGCGCTGCAGCGGGCGCGGCAGGCGACGGCGGCCTCCAGCGGCGCGTTCAAAGCGCTCACCCAGACGGCAGGCAGCACCTCGCAGAAGGTGTTTGGGCAGCTCCCTGGCAGGGTGCGCCTCGAGCTGCACGGGCTGCTTCACCTGCGCCATCCATGACAGACAAGAATGTTGTGTCCCAGCAGGGCACACATCAATTGGCGATGCAGGCCTGGTGCCTGGACATCGGAGGAGACTATGACCAACCCGCAGCATGTCCCTGCAGGTGAGGCATTGGGCAGCTGGGGCGCAGCAGGGGCGGCTGCAGAAGGCCATCGGGCTGCAGCTGGAGGCCTTCTGGCAGCACCACCGCAGCAAGGTGCTGGCTGCCGGCGGCGTGGCGCTGGTCTACATCCTTTGGTGAGTCCCACAGATTGGCATTGTGCCTGCCATTGTCTGAGTCAACAAACCGGGTGTGGTGCTGGTGGGATCTTCATTTCGAAAGTGCAAATCATGCAAGCGGCCGCATGTCTGCGCGAAGTGACGCACGCAACAGTCAAGTTACACATCACTCATGATGCTGTTTGCAGGAAGACGATGTTCTCTGTGACGTCAATCTTTGTGAACCTGTCAGAAACCATGGCAGAGCTTGGATTCCTGGTGAGCACTTGTGCAGTACCAATCTTGCGGTTCACGTGCAGCTGCAGCTGCGACTGTGTCAGATATGCTGGTCTTCGGAGTCTTTCGCAAGCCCTGAGTGCTGGCGAGTCGGTATCAGCTGCACCTGGCTCGTGAAGACATATGCGTATGTGTGCATGCAGTCGCTGTCGGCGGCCATCGTGGCATTTGCGGGGCTGTACTTCCGACACCGCTTCACCATCAGCCCCAAAGCTGTGTACCGGCAGGCCATGATTCGTCTCAACACACACCCCAGCGTGCTCGAGGTGTGCACGTCGTGCAGCCATTCGCATGTGGTGGCTTCGTCCATCACACCATCATTGCCCTGCACCAAGCTGGTGTGGTGGCGCAGCTTCCATTGACAGGTTGCCGTCCCTCAGCTCAGCTACTTCTGCAGGCAAGCAAACCGCTCTGGCTGCAGTTGCAAAGGTTACTCTCAAGGTGGTCAACTGCCCGTGTGCAGGTGATGGGGGCGCCGCTGGCGGGGTCTGACGTGCGGGCGCAGGTGCTGACAGGCGGCGGCTTCCGGCTGAAGGGCCTGGTGCCCAAATACCGCTCCCGGCGCCTGCAGATGATCTTTCCCCTGCGCGGCGCCGAGCACCGCGGCCTCGTGTCCCTCGAGGCCAAGCGCCGCCGGGTGAGCTGCCCCGAGAGTTTTGGCTGCTGCAGGGAAAGCAGTGGAACGATGTCAAGGCGGAGGCATGCAAAGGCCTTCGGTAGGTCGGTCTAAACTTGTGCCTGGGTATGCCCCTGGACTGATTGCCAAAGGCAGATCCAGCAAAGCGGACCCTTCTCACAGCTTCTTCAGAGGCGCATCATCAACGCCAGCAAAAATCGACTATCTATGCTGGTGCTGCCAGGGCAAGTACGACTTCAAGCTGCTGGCGGTGGATGTGCCGACGGCGGCCGGCAAGGACCAGCGGCTGTACCTGGCCGGCGATGACCGCATCTACCAGCGCGGCAGCATCATCGCCGAGCTGCGCGACCCCTTCCTGCAGGTGCGCCCCGCGGCTCCCTCAGAATGGACCCATTGCATCCATACAGGAAGACGGCACTCCTTTTCTGGCATCACGTACAAAATAATTCACAAACACCAGCCTGTTGCAGGCTGGCCATGATTGGCGGCAGCTGTATACGTATGGTTCCTGGGGGGTTGCACACAACACCTGAGCGTGCCCCTGACAAGCGTCATGGCGTGGCCGCAGGCGCTCCAGATGCAGCGGGTGTACGAGGAGGAGGATGAGGCGGATGAGGCGCAAGATGAGGCTGACGAGGAGCGGGAAAGGCAGCACAGGGAGGAAGAGCGCGCCGCCGCCGCGCCCAAGCCCATGGACCAGGTGGGAAGCACAACCATGTGCAGGACTTATGCAGAGGCTGCTGGCCTCATCCGTGGCAGGCTTGTCGACCCTCGACCGGTGAGTGGCATTTCGAAATGGCCTCAATGGTGCAACAGTGCTTAGGCATGCTCGTGGGTAGCGGTGAGCTGGACACGCCTGTGTGCATCACGTGCTGTGACGGTGGGTTGGTGGTGCGTCGCAGGGCGGCGGCATGTTCTTCTATGAGCGCGTGTGGCACGGTGCCAAGTCGCTGTTCAGCAGCAAGCCACGCAGCGCCCCGGAGGCCGCAGTGCAGAGCGCCACAGTGACGACGCCAACTGCTGCAACCGACACCCCCGTGCCGACACAGGAACAGCCGCTGCCGCAGGGCAAACCTGTCAAGCAGCAATAGACGACAGTCTCTGCATGCAAGCTGTGGACTGCATTAGCGTTTCTAGTGGTTTGGGCAAAGTGTTGGACAGGTTTACCCCTTGACAATGATGAGGTGGTGAAGAGCGAACTAGCTGGTGTGTCTGCAGTCTGCCAAATTCCATTACAGAAACTAGCCCACATTGTCGATGTTGCAGTCCACCACGCTGGCAAGTAATCGCTCAGGGTTTCTACAGCAAGAGGCTTGTGCATTGAAACCATCCCATTTAAGGGTCTGAAAAGCTGGCAAAACTAAACAGCTGACCGCATCAACATCAGCCGGGTGGCAGCGGCGGCTGCACATCGTCTGGCGACGGCGGAAAGTCCATCAGCTGCTGCTCGTCCGGCGGCACCGGCGGAGGGGACTCCGGCATCGGCGGCGGCTCATCTGGCAGCGGCGGCGGCGACTCAGGCAGCGGTGGCGGCTGCTGCGGGCCTGCAACCTCGGATCGGCATGTGTTGAGCAGGTTCGCAGGATATATTTAAAATTCATCAGATGAGTGTGCAGCATGTTCGACTAAGGGCACGGATGTTGCACAGAGCCTGTGGTGCACACCATGCCTGCGATTCCAGCTCGTCAGGAGATGCAACTGGCCGAGGCCAGGCTCACCTGCAGCATGCATGTCGAGCGCATGCCGAGCAAACTCGACAGCTGCCTGTGGAGCCTGCCGCTGCTGCTGCCGCCGCTGCTGCTGCTGCTGCTGCTGCTGCTGCTGAGGCAGCGCTGCCTGGGTTCGCCACTGCTGCTGCGGCGGCAGTGCCTGCTGCACCGCAGTTGGCTGCAGCGTGCAAAGGAATGCACACGGTCAGCAGGTGGAAGACAGCCAGCCCCACGCAAGTCACAGGCATCTCGCATCAGTGGGTCTGCTCGTCACACACATATTGCATCCCAAGCGCCATCAGCCCATAGAGCGGTCTCACCAGTGGCGCGCTACCCGCGGGCTGCATGTGTGGGCCGTTGGCCTGCTGCTGTTGCTGCTGCCATTGCGGGGGGTGCTGCGCCTGCGGCGGCGCGCCGCCCACGGGCAACCGCTGTTGCTGCTGCTGCTGCTGCTGCTGTTGCTGCGGCAGCAGCTGCCGAAACTGGGGTCCCAACGGCGGCTGCTGCTGGAAGTGGGGCTCCGTCGACACCTGCTGCTGCGGCCGCATGTGCTGCTGCGGCGGCGGGTGCTGCTGCGGGTGCTGCAGCGCCGGCGGTGGACGCACGGGGGGCTGCGGCTGAGGCGCGGACGCCGCAATGTCGGGCGGCGGCGCCCGCAGGGGGTCGCTCATGGCCGACTGGGAGCGCAGTGGCTCCTGCGAGGCCTGCAGGGGCTGCGGCGGCTGCTGCAGCGGCTGCTGCGGCTGCCCGTAGCCAGGCTGCGGCGCCTGCTGAGCCTGCACCTGCTGCTGCGGAAAGCCGGGTTGCAGATGCTGCTGCTGCGGCTGCTGCTGCGGGTGCTGGCTGTAGTGGGGCTGCTGCGGGGGGTAGCCCGACTGCTGTTGCATCGGCTGCGGCTGTGAGGGGTAGCCCGACTGCTGCTGGTGCGCCGCGCCATCTGCATGCCAGGGGCCGGCACCGCCAGCCCCTCCAGGCGGCTGCTGCTGCGGCTGCGGCTGCTGCTGCTGCTGCCACGGCGGCGGCGCAGCACTCGCAAGCCAGGGCGGCGGCGCCTTTTGCTCCGAGGCACGGCCCAGCATCGCGTCCTCCCAGCCGGGCGAGTACGCGATCTCCGGGCTGTACCGCTGGTGGGCGCTGCTCGGCCCTGTAGGGATTTGCACATCCAGAGTCAGTGGTGCAAGACCGAACAGGGTGCCTCGCAGGCATTGCATGCCGCCAGCATCCCTGCACACTGCCTGACTGCACTGCGCACTTGCTGCTTCCGGCACATAAAGGTGCAGTAGGGGCAGTCAGGTGGGTAGCCCTCAGACGCATGACACGCCACAGCTGATGCATCAACGACATGCTGCAGCCAGCATGCTGACAAGCGGATGACAGTCCAGACGGCGCGCACCTGCTGGCTGCAATGCGCCATCCTGGACAACAGGCGAGATGTAGGTCTCGTGGCGGGGTGCCCAGGGTGCGCGGACTGGCGAGGGCTGCGTCTCGTGCTTCGGCGCCGGCGGCGGCTGCAGCGGCGAAGACACCTCCATGTCGGCCGCCTCACCACCTATGTGAGGTTCCAGAATGTCACATTACGTGACTCTGCTCTGCCCTGGACAAGGCGCATCAGAGGGCTGGCGACCTGGGGCAAGCTCGGCAAGGCTCAACATAACTGCCCGCATCAGCAGGTGTGCTTCGATGCTACACCTGCACATGTGACCATACAGCCGCTGAGCCGCCCATGCTCTGGGATACCGCCTCAAAGTCAAGTGATCGCTGGAGGACTGTGTCAGTCGGAACGCAGACCTGGGGGTGCCACTGTCCAGGGGTCGTCGCCAGTCTCCCACGGGTCCCGTCCCGGCGCCAGCGGCATTGGCGACTCCGAGTATGCCCGCTCTGTGCAAGCAGGAATACGCCAGAGAATCGGTCCGCACAGCCCAATCGAAACTTCGCAGGCACCAGGCAGCCTCCTGAGAAAATGCGTGCTAGAGACGCTTGCATGAATATGACATGTTGCAGCCTGCAGCTGGGAGCAGTCGACGGCTGCCCATCGTGAGATCAGACACGAGTCAGAGACTCTGTTGGGTGGGCTGATTGTGCGCACCCTGCTTGGCGGTGGACAGCCAGGCGTACTCGGCGCGCACCAGCGGCGAAGCAGCACCCGGCTGCCGCTCCTGTGGGGCGTCGTCATTGTCCGCCTGCAAAGAGCACAGGGAACACTGGCACATGAGACAGCATTGTGCGCGTGACCTGAAGCTGCATCAATCTGGACGTCCATGAGTGTGGCCCCCAGGCATGTAGCCATACTGATACAAGCAGGAAATCCCATTTGCATGTACCTTGAGGCGGATGCGCAGTGCGGAGCCGCTGCCGCCACTGAGCTCGAAGGTCATGGGCGCCTGTCGGTCCCGCTCCATGGCGGCGATGGTGGGGTCCGCAGGCTTCGCTTCATCCGCTGCGATATCCGACTCGAGCTTGGCCGCCACTGGCTGCAGCACCTGTGGATTGTGCAGGGTTGAGTTCTGAGTGCCAGCACACATCGGAGAGCTGCAAACGATGGGTGAACCAGACAGAGCATGACTTGCCAAAGCCGGACCCTACTGCTGTTCCATATGGCAATGCGAGCCACCCCCCGAGACAATGTTTTCAAGCCCTTGAGGTTATCAAGCAATACGCTGTGCTTCTCTAGCTTGCCTTGGCAGGCAGCAGCTCCCGCGCAGCCCAGATGTGCAGCACCTTCTGCGCCCGGCCGCGCCCATCCCGCGACTGCGACACCGCGTCCACGAGCCTGTGCAACACAGCGCTCCAATTGCAATTGCTACCAGCATGTCCACAGCGCATGTCATCATGCCAGTGACGAGCAAGCGGGAACAGCCACATGCTCGGTCTGGGTGACAAGCAAAATCGCGGCTGGGCAGTGGCATTAAAGCACAGAGTGTGCAGTGCTCAGCCAGCGGTTCAAAAGACGCACCTCGGCAGCGCGGCGGCAATGGAGTCGCGAAACACGCGGGCAGTGGGCCCCGGGGCGCCGTCGCCGGCGTGCGGCAGCCGCTGGCTGGCCTGCAGCAGCGAGTCCACCAGGTACAGCATGTCCACCCGCCTGTCCAGGCTCAGCTCCTGCAAGCAGAGCAGCTCTGACATCATCTGATATGTCCACATGCGTTGCCTGAGGCGTCAGACTGGTCCCTGGAAACCTGTCCTGTACTCAGAAGACGCCTCCTGAGATGCATGCTGGCAGCAAAACCCATTTTGTTGGAAAATCTGCCGAGGCCTGTTCTGACAAGTTTTGCTATGTTTTTGATATACACAATTATATCTTTTCACATCAATTGTCTTTTGAAACCTGATCAATTGCTGATTATTCAAAAATGTCTTACATAGAATTACTTGCATATGTGCCATGACAGATTTCCCTTTTAAAAGTTTTCGCCGGATATGCAGTCGTAGGATTGCCTGGGAGTCTGTGGAATCCAAAACAAGAAAATCTTATTGGATATGCAGTTGTAGGACTGCCTGCGCCGTCTGTGGAATACGGAACTAAAGTGATATATTCTATTCAATATTATACAGTTTCACGCAGCCTGCAACCCTGCATCCAGCAATGACAAGGAAAAGCGGAGCAACACAACCGACCATTGCGCTCCATGATGATTTGCACGATATGGCGGCCGCAGCCAGCGCCTTCGAGCTCCGCACGATGTGAGCATAGATGAGATGTCAACAACAAGTTCCTCTTCAAGTTCTGGAAACTTTGAGAAACCTATATTCATTGTGAGATATATTTTAATCGAAGCATAAACTCTTATCTGAGAATTTGCACATATATTGGAATATATATGTGAATATATACGAATGTATCGTGCAGGACTGCCTGCGCAGTCCCATGAATCAGGGATTCGAGCGAGTATTCGAACATGCAGCCAGCAACGACATCAGCAAAGCGAGCAACACACCCGCCCGATGCGGTCCACGATGATCTGCACCATGCGGCGGCCGCAGCTGAGCGCCTCCGTGCTCCGCATGATGTGGGCGTTGGCGGTGCCAATGGACTCCTTGGTGCGCGTCAGCCGCCCCAGCAGCTTCTGCAGCTGATTGCACTCCACCTCCCGCCTCAGCTGCTGCGCCGGGTCCGGCTTCAGGGCCTCTGCTGCTGCGCGCAAGTCATGATGGACAGTGTCAGTAAGCGGCTTCAGATCCTCTGCTGCGGCGCGAGACAAGATGGACAGGCGTCAGTCAGCAAGGAGGCGGACACGCTCTCTTGGTGCACATTATCCGGTGCAAGAGAAGGGAAGTGCTGGCAGTAGCTGCATGTTGCTCGACTGACCCTGCTTGCCAATCTGGGTGGACCCCTTAGGGGCGGCATCTGCAGCAAGGGCCGCCGTGTCGCTGCCTGCCTGCTGACTGCCCTTTGGCGCTCCGCGAGTGATGAGCGCTGGCTGCTCTTGTTTGATGCCGGCAGGCCGCCCCAGTGCCGAGCCCGGCCGCTGCGCTGCTGCCGCTCCCTTGGCATCGGGCTGGGTAGACCTGCCAGGGGTGACGCCGGGAATGCCATTGCCCTGACGCTTTGCCGCCGCCGCAAGCTTGGCAGCCGCAGTCTTGGCTGCCGACAGTGGCCGCTGGCTCTGTGTGAAGTCGTCGTCCAGGAGCTGAGCCTTGCCGACTGGCGCCTGCCGCCGTGGCTGCTGAGAGGGCTGCGCTGCCTGCAGCAACATGAGGAAGCGCAGTGGTTGTCACATGCAACATTGTCGTCAGATGAGGTGGCAGTGCATCAATTGATGGGTCTGGCACACCGGCGTGAATAGCAGGTGCTGGCTCAGCCATATTTCCAGTGCAGATTAATCTGGCATGTGTGACCGAATTTCTCACCTTGGCTGCTGCTGGCCTTGTTGGCCCTGAAGCCTTATTCGTCGTCGCCGCCGCCTTGGCCGCTGCCTTTGGCATCACTGACGCCTTAGCTGGAGCTGCTGCGGCTGCAGCTCCCGCTGCCGCGTCCGCCATCGCCTGAGCCTTGCTGGCACTCAGTTTGCGGGGCAGGCCAGGCGCCTGTTGCTTGAACTGCCCTGGCTTCCGAGGCGATGGCTGACCAGCAGCCGCCTTGGCGCCATTGGTTGGCTGCCCAGCTGCCTGCGGCTTGACAACTGCCCCCGATAGTGCATCACGCTGCTGCTGCTGCCGCTGCTGCTGCTGCTGCTGCTGCTGCTGCTGGTGCTCAGTCTTCTGTGTGGCCTGGGAGCGCGGGCTCTGCTGCCCTGCAGCAGCGAGAGCCGGCGGCGCCGTGACACGCTGCCGCTTTGCTTCCGGCTCCCCGCTGGCAGCCTGGCTGCCGGCCCTGCTGGCAGCAGGGGCTGCACTGCTGGCGGCCGGCACTGCCGATGGAGACAACCGCCGCGCTGTGCTGCGCTTGTCACCTGGTGGCGACTGCGATGATGCCGCCGGGCCTGCACTAGGCATAGACAGCTGCATGCTATTGCTGCTTCCTGGGCCAGAGCTGCCGGCGCCGCGCAGCATGTTCCCCTCAGGGCTGATGAGCTGGCTACCCTCTGTCGGTGACTGCTGCTGCAGCTGCTGCGCCATCTTCTGCCAGTGCCGGACGCCGTTGCTGCGCCTGTGGCTCTGGCTTCGCTTCTGACGTTGCTGGAATGGCAGCAATGGCGACACGTTGTGCCACTGAGGATGTCCTGACGCCGCAGCAGGCTGATGAGGCGCCACAGCCGCTGCTGGCCGCAGCAAGACTGACGCCTGCTGGGGCTGTTGCTGCACACCATGGCTAGGTGGCTGTGTCGGCCGCTGGAGATGATACCCGCTGCTTGCATGCAGCGTGCGGAATGGAGTCTGGGCTGCCTCGGCTGCCAGCGATGCAGCTGCAGCCCATGGTGGCCATCGCTCACCGCCAGTCTGAGTTGCAGCATGCTGCACCGCAGCATCTGCCTGGCGCCCCCGCCGCTCCTGCTGCTGCTGCTGCTGCTGCTGCTGCTGCTGCTGCTGCTCCTGTGCTTGCTGCAGCAGCTGCTGGTGTGCAAGCTGCGCCAGCTGTTGTTGCTGGTGCTGCTGCATGTGGTTCGAAAGCCGCTGCATGCCCTGCTGCTGGGGTCCGCGAGTCAGTGTCAGCTCGTCGAGCAACGCATGGTGCTGCTGTTGCTGCTGCAACTGTGGCAAAAGCTGGTGCATGTGCTGGTGCTGTAGCTGCTGCAGCTGGGCCTGCTGCTGGGCCTGCTGCTGGGCCTGCTGCTGTGCCTCCTGCAGATATGACGGCTGCAGCTGCGGCAGCTGCTGCTGCGCCAGCGGCATCATTGCCTGCTGCTGCGGCTGCTGCAGCGCGGCGTGCTGCATCGTCTGCAGCTGCTGCTGCTGCAGCAGCGGCTGCGCGGGCTTTCGTGGCTTCGACTGAGGCAGCTCCGGCTCAGGCAGGATGACGACATCCCACGCCCCGCCTTGCTCCGCCAGCATCAAGGTTGTGTCGTCATGGGACACCACCCTGAACGGGCCATGTCCATCTACGGTCGCCTGCCAGGAGATCTGGCCGTTTGCGTAGCCTCCTTGCAGCTGCAGGAAGCAGGTAGCGGTGCCTGGCCCTTGTGTGCCGTGCTGTCTCACCTGCAGCAGCCGTGCATGCCATCAGCGCATGCCATGGCACAAAGATCAGGGGGAGAGGCCACCGCCATCATTCTATTCAACTCAGTGACACTAAACAGTGCTTTATAGATGCAAGACAGCCTATCGTTACATCGCTCCGCGCTTGAACATCTGGAACACATGTGTTAGGCTCACCGTCACAGTCCGCGAGGAGGCGGTGGGGACGAGCGCCACCCCGGCAGGGCCCTTTGGGCTGATGAACCGCTGCGGAGCGCTGGCGGGCGAGGAGTCGGTGACGTCGAGCTCCGTGCCATCCAGATGATGATCTCCCTGGAAGCTGTCATTCTTGTGCAGCCGCCCGGAGGCGGGGCCCGCCTGATATAGCTGCGGAGATTTGTGCTGTCTGGCTGGCCTGTCACTGGCGCCCATCGGGGCCAGGCCTGACGCTCAAGCTACAAGCGGTGCCAGCAGGATGTTGAGGCATGGCCGAGGGCGAGCAAAGGCGCTGAATGCTTGCTCTCGAAGGTGAGTGCACAACTGGCAGTGTCAGAAGGTGCTGAACACGACGCCAAAGCCTGCCCGCATGGCAGTGGCTACGATCAGACCCATGCCATTCCTCAAGATTCGCGCAGAAGCGCCGATGCCGGCACAGCATTCTGCACATCGCCCTCACCAACCCCGTCTGCTAAACCCTGCCTGCACACTCACTTTCGAACAATCCGAGATACTTGGGCGAGTTAGTTTACCTGGTCTCTTCTGCAGCAAATGGTTGCGGAGCAGCAGTTTCATCGACTTACATTTCCGAATTGCTAGTGGATCCCTCCTTCATCAAGCGTTTGGCATCTGTCAAAACACAGCGAGGCAACATGTTGATCACGGATGCCTCACTGTGCAGCGTTCGCAGACTTCACGAAGACCACTGCTGATTACAGCTCGAAGAGCTATCAGTGTTTGCCCCCTATCGCACGGCCTTCCAGAAAGTTTCATGTTGATGCCAGTGCCCAGGCCTGCTGCAACTTTGGCAGCGGCACCTGCAGACTGCTACACCACGATGCTGGAGACGTATGGAGCCATGCAGATACAAGCCCACACACGCAAATGGCTGCAGCATCGGAGGCATCTGCACCAGGTGAGGGTGCAAAAGAATGACGCCGTCAGGATCATGGCACGTGCGAGCGACAGCCGATTCAGTGCTCTTTCGGAGGAAGATACAACCAATGCCCTGTCTTCCTCGCAGATGAGGTGTGCGCGGCAGATCCAGAGGGCTTGGCGTAAGCCTGACTGGCGCCGGCGCCAACATGCTGCCCGCTGTATCCAAAATGCTTGGCGCTGTCAAGCTCACCGCCGCACTTGTGCCCAACTCAGACAGCTTCTGAGGATCGGGTGCAATTATTTTCCTCAGATGTCTGAAAACAACATGTTGTCGGTCCAAGATTGTGGCTGCAGTGGCGTGAAAGCCTGCCGGTGGCGCCAATCCAGCGTCAACCATCATGCTGCAGAGTGACACCCTGTGTTTGTACAGCAACCAGGCAGATCCCCGGGTGCTGCTGGCATGCATCAACCCACGTGAGGCGGCGCTGGTGGACTGCGCTGCCGGTGTGCACATCAGGCTGCGCCTCGGCGGGAGTAGCTGGCCACCACAGTTGATGTACAAAGTCTCCACGCATGGCAAGGTCACCAGCATGGCTGTCTTTGAGCAGGGTTCCGCAGCATCGCCGCTGCTAGGTGAGCGTTGCATGCAGCAGTTTCATCGGCTGCATGTGGCACAGATGGCACACGTTGGTCAACACAGGCGTTCAGGTCCAACCGGCATGACAGGTCGCAGCCTCTGGCATAGGTGATGTGCGGATGTACTCACCACCAGGCCTCGCGTGAAATTGCTGTGCAGGGCCGAACTACAACACCTGGCGGACAGTGTGCATCGACAGGCCGCTGCACTCCATGATGCAGCAGTGGCGGGCCGCGAGGGTGCGAACCCGCACCGACCAGCCGGACATCAGCTACCCACAATTAGTCACGACTTGGGAGCGGGAGGCCAGGGCCAAGGAGGCGCGCCAGCAGAAGATGATGCGGCTATACCAGCGGCACCGCGGCGAAGTTGCGGACAGCAATGACACAGCTGCACAAGAAGAGATGCTGCGCTGGTGCACCGAGCTGCGAGTCGATGACTATTTCCAGTGCGCCCTCTTGTCATTTCCATAGCTCTGGAGGCAGCATCCATCAAGTGCTGTCGGTGGTCGGCTGAATGCTGGATGCCTCGTCTGTCCGCACTCAAGATCAGAGCTTTGTTATGACTTTCTGCAAATGCAGGCACTGGGAGGCTTTGGCGTGCACAGCGGCATCAGACCGATTTCTGTTGCCGCCGAGTTGGCATGAAAGCCGGGACACTGCTGTGATTGAGCCATAATAGCCTGATGAAGTGCTGTTGCATCAGCACATGACACTACTTCAGAGGAGTCGTGACAAGCGATTTGAAAGAATGCCACTCCATGCTGTTGCAACAGCAGAGTTTGTTCAAGGTCGGTGTTTGAGCACCCACCGAGTAACATACAACCTATCATATCAACAGAGAAGCTGCCTAGCCTAGTCACGCACAGAAGCTTTCCGGTGTCGAGCTGACAGTCTTGAGGCGAGGCTTTGTTCGGTGCATAACCCTGCAAAGATGTGCACAGGCATCTTGCAACATGTCAGCCTACTTCTTGCTGGGCGGCGGGTTCGGCTGAAACAATTGCTCAACGGGCCGCGGGTGCTCGTGTAGAATGCGCGCCGCACGCTCAAACTCCATGCGCAGGAATGTGCACGTCTGCCGGTCCACGGTGCGCCCAAGGTCGTGGCTAAGGTCGAAGGGGTCCTGCGCAGTAAGTACACAATCACAATCACAATCACCAACACAGATCACACTGGCACCATCAGCACCTCTCCACTTTCCAGCAGTGTTGGTTTCAAGGGAATGCTAGTAGCCGATAGGGTACTTGCACTTGCAATGACGCACTGCACAAGTTCACTGCAGTGCACCTCGACCCCCACAAGGTGGCGCTCGCTGCCGACTCGCCGTGTCCAGCCCTGCCAGATGCAAGTAAGCAAGTTACGAAGATGTACATGCAACAATGCATGCTATTTGAGGGTGCGCGGTGCCACATGCCACCGGCCCAGCAGGAGACCGTACAGCAACACATGCCTCCCAGGTTTACATATTGGTAGCTATGTCACCTTCTCGTGTTTTGTCAGCACACGCCCCGTGCGGATGCTGACCACGTCCCGCCCGTAATTGAACTCCCACGCCCAAAACGCGAAGAACGCCGCCACCAGCTCCGCCAGCGTCTCTGTGTTGGCGGCGCCAAAGCTGAGCAGGCCGCGCACATCGTCATGGAAGTCGCAGCACCACTGGCCGATTGTCCTGCAGACAGGCGTCAAGTTCCGAGTTTGTCCACGCATCAGTGTAGCCTCAGTGCAGGCAGCCCATGCTTGAGGTTCAGCTTTGAAAGGCAGGAGCAATCTACAAGTGACTCTCCAAGATAAAGCCTTCTGGCACACAGCGAGGGATCACTGCCGTCAGCATTTAGTTGGCAACCCCAAGATGCAGGCAGGGTGCGCACCGCCGGAAGGTGGGCGGCATCGCCTGCAACACCGGCAGCACGGGCGGCGACCGCCGCTGCAGCAGCGCAATGCACATCAGCACCCAGCAATAGCTGCTGAGCGTGCCGCGGTAGGCGTCATTAGTGTCCCTCGCCTACAGGGCCAGTTGTCAATCTCAGATACATCAGCATGATGGGCTCAGGCTCGAGGAGGCTGCAAGAGGATGAGGCTGCACGGGCAGGACCTGCAAGTGAGCTTGGTCTTGAGGCCGTTGGGCAGCATACATTGTTCACCTTGGCCCACGCTTTGACCACAAACACCAGCTGCGCCAGTCGGCCGTCAATGGCAGCATAGTCTGTCAGCAGCTTCGTGTTGGTGACTGCCAGACGGTTGTTGACAGTCACATCGACCTGCGTGGCAGACATTTCAGATGTCTGCGGTGACGCTCAAGAGACCTTGATGTTTGCATAGCAGACTGATTGCCCCTGCTGTGCATGGCAAGACATCGCTCCTGCGCATGCTTGTCCATGCTGATATGGGCCAAGACACGCTGTAAATGCTCATCACATGTCGCTGTGCAGACGCGCCTTGACGGCGCCAGATGGGTGGCGGTACTCGAACTTGACGACCGGGATGCGCGCCTTAGTCAGGCACAGCAGCTCCTGCATGCCCGCCGCCTCCATCAGCTGGGCCACCTCTGACACCACCGCCGCCTGCAGCAGGGGGTTCCCAGCATCAATGAGCAGATGTTGTCATTGTGACAGACGAAAGGTGGTCTGCACCAAACACAACCTTAGGCACTGTGGCCCTTTACCACCTGAAATGAGTAGGCGCAGGACCCGCAAGATGTGTCTGGTCCACCTACGAGCGCCGTGTTGCCCCGCACCTTGTCCTCCACCTCAGGCAGGTCCAGCGAGATGTCCAGGTCGTTGCTTTTGCGCAGGTTGAGCCGCGTGGCGGTCGAGCCAAACAGGTGGACGCCGGCACCCGGCCACCTCGCCTGCATGGTAAGCAGGGCAATGCTTAAGCTCTGGTAGCTACGACAGATATCTGAGTTCAGGTCTGTCACAGACAAATGCAGTCATTGTGACTGTTGCCCTGAGAGCAAGCTCGCAGCCAGCTCATGATCTAGATGCTGGCACTGGGGGCTCGTTTGGCAATGAGTATATCGGCTGGCTCGCCACCATCATATCAGTCTCTGCTCGCACATGCTGTAGACATTGCACCTGCAGCAGCTGGCGCACGTAATCGAAGGCGGCAGCCTGCTGCGCCCGTTCCTCCGGCAGTGGCAGCAGCCCCGCCACCAGCTGCAGCAGGTCCTCATTCAGCTGCGCCATGTCCGCCCGCGGCTGCCTGCGGCGCATGTTCACATGCACTGAAGTGCTCAGTAACCTGGCAACTAGTGCGTGCTGAGCATGGGAGTTGAGCGTTATGCATTCACAGATTGATCGGGTACTGTATGTGATGGTTGCGCCTGCTGTAGAATGCAAAGCATGTGATGCAACCTCAGAATTGGCCATGCACCTTGCAGGAACTCGCGCCCTGGTGGCAGGCGAAGCCGGCATCCGCACTTTCGGTGGCGGCTGCTGCTGCTGCTGCTGCTGCTGCTGCTGCTGCTGCTGCTGCTGCTGCTGCAGCAATGGCTGCGTGACATCAGCCTGTCGCTGGGGCTTTGACTGGGGCTCAAAGTGCTTTGGCTGCTGACTCTGCTGCTGCAGATGCTGCGCCTGTCTTTGCGGCTGTTCAAATCGCTGGTCCTGAGGCTGTAATTGTGGCTGTGGCGGCTGGTGCTGCTTCTGGCGCTGCTGGTGCTGCACGGGCAGCTGGGGCGGTGGCCGTGCAAGGATCTGTTGCAGCTGCTGCTGCAGCTCGGGAGCCTGCTGCAGCACCTGCAGGAGGGCGGCCCGCTGGTCTGGCTGCCGCAGCGCCCACGCCAACATATCCTGTAGCTGCTGCTGATGCTGGTGCTGCTGCATTTGCTGATGCTGCATCGACTGCTGGTGCTGCGGCGCCTGATGCTGATGGTGCTGCGCCTGATGCTGGATCGATGCCTGATGCTGCGCCGCCTGCTGCTGCCGCAGCTGCGTGTCCACGAGCAACTGCTGGTCCCGCTGCTCTGCCGGCCCAACTGCAGGCCCAATGGCTGGAGCAGGCGTCCCATTCTGGCTGGGCCAGCGCTCCTGCGGATAGGCAGGAGCACTGGACTGCGGCTGCTTGAGGGGTTGCTGGTATGCCGGGGGCTGCTGCGCCGGCTGGTAAACCTGCTGCGGCTGCATCTGCGAGGCTGCTGTTGCCACCTGCATTCCGACCGACTGCGGCTGCCAGTGCCGGCCGTCCTGCGGATGCTGCAGGGTCTGGTCAGAACTGGGGTGCTGCTGCACAGCCGGCCACTGCAGCGGCTGCTGTGGCTGCGCCGGTGGCTCGTTATGCCGCTGGGGCTGTTGCAGGGCGATGTGCCCAAGGCCGAGGCGTTGCAGATCTGCGCTGACTGCTCCCTGGCCAGCGTCGCGCTGCTGCGTGGCTTGGCCGGGTGGTCTGAGCTGCTGCCCCTGCACATCGCCTTGCTGGTGGCCGCCCAGTGCCACCAGACTGCCAATGTGCTGCTGGTGCTGGTGGTGATGCTGATGTTGGTGCTGGTGCAGCTGTTGCAGCGGCTGGGAATGCCGCTGCTGCAGCGCCGCAGGGTCAAGTGCCAGGCGCTGAAAGTCTGCATCGAGGTCCAGTGCTCCTGCAGCGGGCGCCTGCTGCCGCGTCCACTCGCCGGCAGACTGCCCCCCGTCTGTGCGGCCACCCTGCAGCAAGTCGGCGCCCGGCATCGCGTGGGCTGCTGCCTTGCTCTCCGTTGGCCTGTCGAACCCCGGCAGCGGACTGCGACTGCCAGGTGCTGGGCTGCAGGCGTCCCGCAGCAGGCCACCAGTCGTTTCCGGGGGCAACCGACTGTCAAAGCCGGGCGGGGCGCCGCGGCCAGCCCTCGCGTTGCCGACCACCGGGCCGCTGGCGGTCAGCGCAGCAGTGAAACCTGCCGCGGCTGCACCAGGGCTCTGCCACAGCTGGCCCCCTCCCCAGAGGCTGTGCTGTGCTGGCGCTGCTGCTTGATCCGTGTCCCGCATAGCCATAATCTCAGTCTGCATGGCAACATACAAACCACTTGAGAAGGTGCTTGTGGGCATAAAGTTTTGATGTACGGCTGACAATGGGCCCACTCTATGCGCTCCAAACATGGCATGCTGATTCGAGCATACTCTGTCTGCAACTGGCACAACAGACCCACCTGAGATGGGACAGTGCCATGCATAGCCTCCAGGTCTGAAACGCTCAGCATTGTGGCTAAATTAGCTGGAGGCTGACATCAAGATTGATGTTGTTGTAGTGCGTCAGCATCAATCAGTCCCCGTGCAGGACCCGTTTTTGCAGGCCATCACGAGGTTGCAACCCTCTGCAGTCGAAGGTCGTCTCCCGGTGCCTGAGACAGCTGTGAGGCACAGAGCTGCATATGATATAATATCGATGCGATGCAGCACACTGCAGCCAACGCAACATCAGGGTGTTGCATGCACTTAACGCTGTGCTTGCTCCAGGGCATCTGTTTCCAGCAGACTTTGGTATTAGCAGGTACAGGTGGCTGCACGAATGTATGTAGCACGAAGACTTTAGAGGACCTCTGGGTGGGCTGAAGTTGCATGATGCTCGACGCAACCCCGAAGTCTGCCTCCCTACTTTTGTGCCAAGCTGACATCGTGTGAGCGCCTGAGCGGTGTATGAAGATTGCCAATAATTGCGGTCTTACAGAAATGTCCAACCATATGTCACCAGTGTTTGACAAATGCTAGTGCTCGTCACTTGCTTTGCAAGCGCTGTACTCATCTGACCAGTGCTGTCTCTCAGAGGCCTCGTCGTCAACCACCCTGCAGCTGCCTGGCAGCACCGGCAGGCTCCCCTAACCCGAATGTGTGTTCACCGCCTCAAACTGTCGATCCTGCCGCACCCATCAGCGCAGCCGCATGTTGTCGATCTGGTTCTTGGCGCCCTGGAAGACAACATTATCCAGCATCAGCAACAAGCACCGCCATCAGCTGGAGCCTTAGTTTGTAGTGCGTTCGATGGAATTTCAGAGCATGTGTTCTGTGCACATGCCACACCTCGTAGATGTTGAAGAGCACCCAGCCAACGACCGGCTGCACGTGACACAGAACCATTGCTCAGGCAGTGAAGAATTGAAGCATGGTCAGGCACAAACGTGAGGCAAAGCACGGAGGCATGCAAGGCGACATTGTACTCCCTGCTCACCACAAACACCGTGGCGATGATGCTGATCCTGTTGTCGTTGACCTTCTGCGCAGCCTCCACAATGGCCTCTGCGGCGTCGGCGTTCTGGGCGGCCAGCATCGAAGCGGCTGTCAGGCCCAGGCCAGCGGCGACGCCACGCTTCTTGCTCTTGTTTTTCTGCGCGGTCTCGTTCAGCTGGTTCAGCGCGGGGCCGCCGATGTTGAACAGCACCTGACACATGCAGAAAACGGTGCATATGAGGATGGCTGGGGTACGCTACGTTCCAGATCCCGTTCCTCATGCAGCAGAGTGTCATACACAAAATCAAGCACAAAGGGATCCTGCACTGTGCAGAACTCACCCAGCCGACCACTGGGGCAAAGAGCAGGAGGATGGCCCCAATGCGACCTGGAAAAGGACAGAAGACAAGCCTCGTGAATATTCATGCACACTTCCTGTGAAAGGATTTCGGATAAACACTACACGGGTGGCATGGGTGACAGCTTCAACTTCGACAGCCACGCACCATCACCGCCAGCTGCAACCTGCATGGCAAAGCACACGATGTTTATGTAAGCCGCCACACACATGCTGTCTGCATGGCATGCGAGCCCAGCAAATCGACGGTGAAAGAGGCAGTGTGTTGCACCTGCGCGATCTCAGCCGCATCTGCGCTCTGAGCTGCCAGCAGCGACGCCGCTGTCAGGCCCAGGCCCGCTGCCATGCTGCGCTTGGCCGTCTTGCTCCTGGATGCGGTCTGGTTCAGCTGGTTTAGCGCAGGACCGCCGATGTTGAACAGCACCTATGAAAGCAACGGCCGACTGTCAGTGTCATTGCTGTCAGTGCCTACAATGGATGGTGAGCAAGCAGGAGCAACACTTGGCGGACTCGAGCAGGACCACATGCTCACCCAGCCGACCACTGGGGCAAAGAGAAGGAGAATGGCTGACAGTCGCCCATCCCCTGCAGCAACCTGCAGGATAATGCCATCATATTCAGAAGTCCTGATCCAGGTCTGACGAGCAAAACTCAAACGGCAGAGGCTTGCTAAGGCAGGAATGCCTCGTTCCCGAGGTGGTTTCCGGTATGAATGGATACTAGAAATGCCTGCACCTGTGCAACCTCAGACGCGTCTGCGCTCTGCACTGCCAGCAGCGACGCCGCTGTCAGCCCCAAGCCAGCTGCCACGCTGCGCTTTGCCAACTTGTTCCTGGAGGCAGTCTCGTTCAGCTGGTTCAGCGCCGGGCCGCCAATGTTGAACAGCACCTGGTAAGTGGGAGAATAATAGATCAAGCGAATGCTAATGCTGTGATGCATCAGGGGCATCTGCTTGAAACGGATCTCATGCAGTACTGGGTAAGCATACAGCCTTGCAGGAAACCATGCGCAGTACCATATGCTAAGCCTGCTGCGGCACAGCATAAACTCACCCAGCCAACAACGGGGGCAAACAGAAAAGCGATAGCACCCAGGCGACCTGCGAAGCGACACAGCAAAGCGTCAGAGGTGAGCTGTTCTAATCCATTGGGTGTGTACAACGTCTGCTGACCATTGCGACAATGAGATGTACACTGTTGGCCACTTCGCCCGTCAGGTCGACTGCTATCCTTTGCAAAGCAATTCATGTAGCTACGCAGACAGTGCCTCAGCGCGTGCACTCAGCGCCACCAAACATGCTGCTGCGCCTCACCGTCGCCGGCGGCGATCTGACCCAGCTCAGTGGCTGCGGCAGCGTTGCCAGCTGACATGAAGGAGCCGACCAGCGTGCTGAGCGCCACAGCCTGCACAGCCTTGTCCTGCAACATGCGACAGAGGTGCATTGTAAGCACTACCGTCAACATTCGCACAGCATTCACCAGTGCCTTCACGATCACTGGTGCAAAAGAACGGACGCCGTGGGTCAGGACAGCGGTGCAGCCCCATCTGCCCCCAATCCGAATCATCTGAAAAACCTTGCTCGAAAACTGCTGTACACCAGCCCTGCACCGCCGCACAGGTTCTGGAAACAGGCTGCACGTGCAGCACAGCGCAGGCCTTATCTCAAGCACCCTTACAGCCAGCCGCGCAGCATGCCACCGTGCCTGCACGGAGGCGCCAGATCATGCACCTGCATGTTCTCGGAGCTCTGAATGGCCCGGGGCGCCAGACGCGTGGCTGAGCGGAATGGCAGAGCTGGAGCACGGAAGCTCTCGCCCTTTGCGCGGCCCAGCACCGGCCGCGCCTGCTTCGCCATCGAGGTCATCATGGTGAAGGCAGCCATGGCGGGCTTCGTGCGAGCAGGCAGCAGCGAGGGCAAGCTGGGACGGTGACAACAAGCGGAAATCTGCTAGCCAATCGCATCTGGGATTAGTTGCGTTGATATTGGGGGATTAGGACAGCTTAGTTGCCCCCAGGCCATGTATTTTCAAGCAGATTTGCTGAATACGGCAGTCCCCCAGTACTTAAGCAGTACTTTAGGACAGCGTTTCATATTCCTCCCACGAGGTCCCTGTAAATGAGGCGCATCTGCTCACATTTCAGACGGCATCTGCACTGCAAATGAGACGCTTCGGCCCAGCCAAAGCCATCAACATTATTGCGTTTAGCAGATTAGGCCTGCGTGGTCGTCAACTCTGTTGACCGTGGCAGATCCGCGCGCGCGGTCTAGTCAGGAGATAAACAGCCTGCGCCCTGTCTTCTAAGCGTTCTAGTCCTGCTACAAAGCGTCGTGTGCAATGTCGCCACTGCCAAGATTGCCCGCTGGCTCCGCCCTAGGGCATCTTGCGGCACGTGCCAACTTCTTTCTCGACGCTCCACCCCCGAATTTGCATTCCTGGGGGCCTGCAATACATGAGTCAGTCTGACTAACCCTGAATTCAACTGGCTTCCGACATGTGCAGCTGCACCGTTCGTGCGTCCGCTCCGTTGCACATAATTGCTTGGCAAAGGTTGACAATCACACTTCGAGAGCGTCTGTCTGTCATTGCCCTGCATTCCTCGCAATTTTACGGCAGGTCTGCTTTGCAGCTTCCTGGACTTGAATGTCGACCGAAATGCAATGAGCCAGAAGGAGGGCTCGTCAGGGCCTCCGGGCTCAAAGTCGCCTGTGAGCGCCCGTCCACAACCCAGCGTTGGCTTACCATCGGCCCAAGTACAGGAGGAACCACTCAAGGTAAATGCGCATGCGTGACCAGCTGCCCAGCTTTATGTCCATGTGCACACTCCGCACGCACGTCATTGCGAACGATAAGAAATGAAGGTGATGACTACTTTCTGCCACCTCTATCCAATGTGGCGAGGCTGCGAACATCCTCCTGTCATCACGCGCCTGAGTTTGCGCACCTACTGAATACCTGCAGGCGGAGTCGGGATGGCCCATCTGGCGCTGGGCGCGCACCATGCGTTCCGCCGCGCTGTTTGCCGCCACGCTGTCGTGCGCCGTGGTGGCGTGCCTGGGCGTTGCGCTGCTGGTGACCATCATGAGATATTGGCATTGATTGCGCTGATTGTCCACGAAACAAGTCGTGATGTCTTTACATGATCTCTCAAGCTGACGTTGGGCAAGTCGTAAACTCAGCCTAGTGTGTCATCATCCGCTCACAGGTGTTTCTGTTTGTGGCCCGCACCTTTGCGCCGGCTTCGGCGCACCTGGTCCGGCCGCTGTACTTTGACTACAGCGAGGCGGAGGCCACCGCCTCGGTCAGCCTGCTCGCCTCGCAGCGGGCCACCATCTATGCGCACACCCTGCACGAGGTCAACCACAAGGTAATGCCAGCCAAGTCTTCTTTCCAGTATCAGCTCGCTCCTGCTCCGCTGCACCATCTCCGGCAGCACAGCTTGCGGATGTGCTGCGATGTTGCAGCATGCTCTTCTGCTGGCATGTCAGCACCATGTGCGTGCAGTAATGCAGCAAGATCTTTATCCTGTTTGTCTTGTGTAGTGTTGCAGATGTCAGGTAGGGCGTGTTCCTTGTGACGCACAGCACATCCCTGTGTACAGTCTGGCTAGTCTTTCCCTGACGACATCAGGCAGCTTTCAGCAAACTTGCGAAGCGTGGAGTGACGCATGTGAAGTTTCGTTATTCGCTCCCACTGTGCAGAACATCAGCGTGCCGCACTCGAAGGAGCGCTTCTTGGCGCCCGGCGAGCAGATCACCCTGTGGGTGGAGCTGGAACTGCCAGATGCCATCCAGCATGACATCTTCCAGGTGCTGAGGGATCTACTCCAGGAGCCACTAGAGCTACCAGCCGCTACCACACTGTACATGCACCATTGCAGCACTCGTTGGGACTTGCAGCTGCGTTGCCCTGTCACATGTGCCAACCCAGAAATTTCAGGCGAAATTCTCCTTGCAGGCAGTTGGCGAACTGCGGACCGTCGATGGCCGCACCGCCGCCAAGTCCAGCAGGCCTGTGCTGCCGAAGCCGCGCTCAGCCATCACGAAGCTCGCCCGCAGCGTTGCCACCGCGCCGCTGGCTGCCGTCGGCCTGTGGCAGGATTACATGAAGATGCAGGTGGGCCAGCACGACTTCGGAGCGCACGCCCAAGAAATCTTCAGCCGAGCACCAGATGTCGAGTGAAACAGCAGTCCCTTCAGCTGCCAGCTTGCCCAGGCACGACAAGTCGAAACTCACAATCTGCAGGTGACGCTGTTTGAGCGGTTCCGGGAGCAGGAGGACCGGCCATTTGCCGTGTTTGTGTGCCGGCTGCGGGGGCGGGCGAGCAAGGCGCTGCCGCCGCCGGTGGCGAGTGCGGCGGTGCACATCCGCCTGCATCTGGGGCCCCTGCGCCGCATGCTGTACTGGGTGGGGCCCTACTGCCCGTGGCACTATGACCAGCATGCTTGTGCCATTGATCAGCCCGCGACCCTGCACAGTTGTACGCCCTCTCCTCTTGCATCGAAATGACTGCAGCCTCACCAGCTGGACACATCAGCCGATTCTCTTCATTTAAGGATCATCTTGTAGAGGTGCTCTGTAACATATGCGCAGATGCGGCCAGGCTTCTGGGCGACTCTGTGGCTGGCGCTGGTCGGCATTGCAGCCACGTTGGGTGGCTCAGGGCTGGCAGTCGTGTTTGCAGCCCTGTGGCTGTACAGCATATCCAGCGGAGGTGTGTCACAACCGTGTCGCAACACAACATGCACCGGGTGTTGAGTTTTAACCTGAATCCTGCTCCTGATGCCGCAACACTACTTGATTTTTATCTGCTGTGTTTGGTGTTGCAGTTCGAGGACATGATATGTGTCCTCAGGCTTACCTCAATCTCATATGGCTCTACAGGCAGCGAACGGCCCAGTCGTCCAGACGCTGCGCCGCCGGATGAGGACGCCCTCAGCAGTGACAGCAGCGCCAATGGCTTCTCAGGTATGCCCGTGATCTGTTGCCAAAGCGAACAGATGACACAGATGCAAGACCCAGTACAGCGACAGCAGCTGCATTCGGGCAAATGCGCATTGAGGTTGTGTGAATGTGTGCGACCTGCCTGTTGGGTTTGCTGATTTGGCGAGTGTTTGTCCTCATAGGTGAGCTGTCGCCTGACTCAGAGGAGGAGAGCCCGCTGGCGGGGTCGCCGCAGGAGGCCGACGAGTTCGAGGAGACGGCGGCGGACCTGGACTTCTCCCTGCTGAGCCCCCGGGATGCAGCTGCCAAGCGCTTGTCCTCGCCACGGTATGCGTATTGCCGTTGTCATGCAAGGTTGCAGGCGTTCGTTGCACTTGTTGTCTGATCCTGGACCTCGTCAAGTGCTGGATGACAGACTGAAGACTGCCAGACTTGGCACTGCATCAGGCGGCGCAGCAGCAGCAGCATCGACATCACCCCAGCCGCATCAATGCAGGCGTCGCCTTCGCGCGGCATTGGCGGGCTGTGGGACCTGAGCAGTCTCCAGCGTCGGCGGTGATGCCAACAGTTGTCAGGGGTGTCGGCCCTTAGATCATCGATTGCATTCTTCAGCGTGTTCACTAGGCGTCTCTGAACAGGTGTGTTTAACCTTTTTGTCAGGAGTCTCGATTGTGGTTTGTGTGAGAGTGATACCAGACCCCAGGTACGTGATGGTTTATAGGATCAGGGTTTAGTGTTTGCATTTGTCTGCTGCTGAACAAGCGAGTCTTGGATCACACCATTTGCAAAACAGCTCTTTTGTCAAAACGTGAGCCCTTGTTCAGCTACCGCCGACCCCAACTGTGCCTTCACCGATCGGTGACGTGGAGTGGTGCGGCCTTGTTCTGCTGACGCTCTGCCGGCAGCAGCTCGCACGTGGCTGCCAAAACTGCACTGGCCGGCAGTCGGGAGTCGCCCGCCAGCAGCGCCTGATACGGCGGCGACTCCACGAACCAGCGCAACTGCTGCTGCGTCGGGAAGCGCGCCATGAGCGCCAGCTGCGCACTGCCGTCGGCCTGCAAAGACATGGTTGTCGAGTGACTCAATGTCAGACCCGGAGCAGATGTCATGCCATGTCCTACAGATGGGCTGCAGATGACCACAAGGAGAGAGGAAGAACAGCTGATTATATATACAACAAACGGCTGGCACTTAGAGTGTTGGTCAGCTACGCCACCTGCGACTGAAGGTCATGCTG
This sequence comes from Tetratostichococcus sp. P1, assembly GCA_036584455.1. Taxonomy (NCBI): domain Eukaryota; kingdom Viridiplantae; phylum Chlorophyta; class Trebouxiophyceae; order Prasiolales; family Stichococcaceae; genus Tetratostichococcus; species Tetratostichococcus sp. P1. The sequence continues at coordinate 1,738,618 of BTPI01000007.1, forward strand.
CAACACCGGCCCGACCGACGCCTGCAGCGCCTCGCTGCGCGACTCGCGGGCCAGTGCCGCCAGTCGCTGCGCGAATGCAGCTGCGCCGCCAGCACTGCCGGCTCTGGGCTGCGCCGCCCGCAGCAGCAGCAGCATCTCGGCGCCCGCCTCCCACTCGCCGCCCTTCCGAAACATTGCGTCCATGTCCCTCTCTATATCCGCCTGCGCCGCGCGTAGATGCGATGAATGCTGCACTTCGCTGGACTTTCTCTTGGGCACGGCAGGACATCGTATGGTGTCCGTATGCAATTGCTTCAGATGAATCGTCCGCAGAGGGTCACAGGCAGCCATGCAGCTTGGGTCTGTGCAGCGTCAGGCAACCTGCATGCATGACGCCTGCACGCCATCCCGCACCTGGAACAGCACCTCGACCAGTTCGCCCGCCACCGGCTGCACCTCCGTGCGGAAGGCCTCCCGCACCACCGGGTGCTGCCGGAAGGCGTCGGCACGCTCCCGACTCGTGAATCGCATGTGCAGCATGTGCGTCACCCCTGTCGCAAACAGACACAAGAATAAACAGTTCTGTGTGCCGCAAATAATTTGCGCTGCCTGCACACACACCCCTGATAGAGCACTGGCTGAGGTTTCATTCTGGAACATGCAGGTGCGCCACAGTGCATGTGCACACAGCAGGTCTTGCTGACCTGTGCCATGCAGAAAGGCGCCGTCCTGGAGCACAGGGCCTCCGAATGCACACATGCACCCTGGCAGCCTGATCTGGAGTCCCCAAAGCGCCTCCAGCGCCGCGACTGCCTGCTCTGGCTGGCAATCCGCCTTCAGCTGGAACAGCACCAGATACTCGAACACCGGCACCAGCTGCTGCGACGCGCTGCCGTCGCCTGCTGCGGCTGCCACTGTGGCGAGGGATCCGCGGCGAAAGAGATGCAGCGGCCGGCCTGCTGCTGGCGCATCGCTGGCCGCTGTGCACGGCGGCGAAGCTGCAAGCGTCTGCAGCGCTGGAGCGGCGCTCAAGCCGCGAGGCTGCCAGGGCTTAGGGAGCGCCACTGCATGTCTGCTGAGGCCGTGGCAGGCACCGCCCACAGTAAGCTGCTGGCTGACAGCTCTCGGCTGCTGTTGGCAGTCAACGGGCTGCCGGCTGGCGCAACTACTTGCGCCCCTTCTTGCCCTTCTTGCCAGACTTGCCGCTGGCGGCGCCTGCAGCGGCACGAGCCTCCCGCTCCTCCTTCTCCTTTGCTGCCTGTGCTGCGGCCTGCGCCTTCTTGGATCGCCCAGGGTGCTTTGGCACGAGCTCTGCCACTCGCCTGTACAGAGTTTTGCCTGCGGCACAAACAGAAATGTCCTTAGAAGGCGCACTTTCAGGCAAAAGCGCATAAGGACAGTAAAAGACACAGATCGTGAGAAGTCGGAGGCAAAGATGGTTGCTGAGGGCGAAGATGCTGCATGTGGCATGGATATTGCATCTGAATGCTCACGGTTGGGTATCTCAGGGTTGCATGGAGTGCCATCATCGTTCTTCAGCTGTACTCGAACCCGGCCAAGCACCCACCACTGCCGTGGATAGGACTTCCGCTGTAGATAAGACAGCACATGGTCAGACAGGGGCTGTCCATCTCGACGTTCGTCAGGCAGTCACATCCAAGCAGGCAATCACAGGCGCAAGAGCCTTGCTGCACCTACCTCGTATTCTGCCTTGAGCTTCAAACCAATGTTGCAGCAGTCTGCTATCTCTATCACGTTTGGGTTCTCGCAACCTGCGCATGCAAAGTAATTGCACGATCAGGTCTGGTGCCTTGGGAAGACATGAACAGGAGGTGGCTGTTGAATGTGTTCGGGTTCAGCTCACCGAGGGCCTGCGGTATCTGTCTTCCTCCGGCGACTGTGACCTTGCTATTGATGTACGCAGGGTAGATCACCACTCTCTGCATTAAGCACGAATCGTGTTGGATGTGCGCCGACGGCAGCAGTGCGCTGTATGCAATGCGTGGTACGTTGAGCAGGTACTTGGGCGTGCAAACCTTATCGTGGTCCAGAGCGTCAGGCATGACGGATATGCATGCGCGATGACCGCGCGTTGTGGCAGAAGCCTATGGTTTCTGAAGCTGGCAAGCCAAGTTCAAGTGTAGTCCACCTGATCGAAGCAGCGCGATGGCAGCATCAGGATCAGCGTACAGGCCGAGGAAGGCGGGTGGACATACTATTGTCTGTGCAAATGAGTTTTCTGAGCCAAATATTGCAGGAGACCAGAGATTTTTGACACCCGAGCGCTGGTGATTTCGCTCGTCAGACAGCATTTGCACGGCCAGCAGGCGCCTTCTCAGCGTGTAACTTGCTTTCCGTGGATGCGCAAAGCCTTTGTGCAAGCTACAGATTGGTGTGCCAGACATTGCGAGCGTTGGGAGCGTTCAAAGTATTTCCGGAAGGCTGGAATTATTATAAGCCTCCGAGCGTGTGTGCGACACCAGGCTGCCGGAGCTGGCTTCGATCAGCATTGTGGACTGTGTAAGACATCATCAGCAGCGTTGCGTTTGAGGAGGCGCTAAGAGTCATCCGTCTCACCCGGAAGGTGAAGATCGTCAGCTGCTGGGTAGCGCAGCAGCTGGCAACAGCAGGCAGGGACACCGCGAAACTCATCGAAGCTCGATTGCACATCGTTCAGCTGGAACCCTTGCTGGTCACCCGGTAACATGGGCCCAAGCTCGGTGCATGGGCCACCGCCGCCCTATGAGAGCGTCGTCATGAGCAATGCGGTGGGTGCACAGACTCCTGCTCCATGTGTATGTCAGGCCGCTGGCTGAGTCGGAAACTAGACTCGGAAAGCATTTAATGTTTGTGTTTTGCATCAGGACGTGTTGTGGGGCAGGGCCGCCGGGTATGCGGTGCGCATTGGGAGTCCCTCTGTCCCAAGCTGAACATGCCTGCAATTGCATACATATGCGATACATCATGGCCGTTCGTGCGACACGAATCGGCTACTGATCATTTGTAGGAGCGTCCAGCGCCGGCATTTGAGATCACGGTTTCGGAGCCGACCAAGCAGGGCGATGGCGTCGGGGTGCATTTTCGCCCCTCCCCTGCCTCATCGCCCATGGGCCTGAATGCAAAGAAGGGCTTGAGTCAGGATATAGCTGAAGAGAAGGTCTTGAGTCAGGCTTGCGAAGTGCTGTCATGTGACTGTTACCGTCGTGCTCAAAGCGCATCAGTCTAGGATTTGATTTTGGCCCTGCGTCATGTGTCCCAGCAGGCGTTCCACACGTACAAGGTGCGCACCAAGACGTCACTGCCGCAGTACCGCAACCGCACCATGGAGGTCGTGCGCCGTTTCCGAGACTTTGCCTGGCTCCATCAGCGGCTGTCCGAGCACAATCGAGGTGAGAAGGCAAGCCGAGCCCGTTGTGCTCCAGGCGTCCCAGCTTCGTGCAACAGCTGCTCTGGACCAAAACCTATGCAGGCAGATGCACTTGACCGATGACTATGTCTCCTTAGTGCAAGCTTCCTCAGCGCACCACTGCAGCCCTGGCTACATGCAGGCATCATCATACCGCCCATCCCGGAGAAGAACCCGATGCAGAAGATCCAGATGTCGCCCAGCTTCCTGCGGCAACGGCGCGCCGCCCTCGAGAAGTTTGTCAATCGAGTAGTGAGTGCTGCTATGCATCGTCATGTCGACACAAAAGCATACACTGCCTGAGGCGTGCAAGCGCAGCTGTGTCTGCTCGAATCAGATTGCAGTTGTCAACCAGGAAGTATCTCACTCCCAGCACAACAGCCACCCGCCTCTTGCGCAGGCGGTGCACCCAGCGCTGGCGGAGAGCGCCGACCTGCGCGCATTCCTGGAGGACAACGAGGGCGAGTGGCAAGTCGAGGTGCGAGACCAGTGTGTCGTTGTACAAGTCAGCGACATGCATCTTGAGGCCTGTGCCGTCTTAGCTGAGGCATCACGCCTAAATGATGTACTGCAGGTACGATGATCGGCCATGATCGGTCAGCTCAGTGTGCATGCGTCTCTGATGCTGGCAGGTGGCGCGTGCCGCGGCAGAGGCGGGCGGCGGCGCGAAGAAGACGCTGGCGGGGGCGGTGCAGATGTTCCGGGAGCTGAGCCACTCCACCGTGGCGCTGATCGCCGGCAAGAGCGAGGACGCCGACGAGGACCCCGAGTACCTGAAGGTCTGCCCCGGCTCCGCCTGTGGAACTTTCTGCGGTCTCTCGGCCGCACCCGCGCACATATGATGTCTGCAAATACCGCATTTGCAGTGTCCGCAGCGGCCTCTGCAATGGCATCGAGACTCTCTCGGCCTGGCTGTGTGGTCCTCTGTGGTCCTCCGCAGAGTTGCGATGATGTCATGCGCAAAGTTGCAGGTCAAACACCGTGACACCATCACAGTGTTGCAGGCTGTGCATGACGCCGTCAAAACTGTCGAATTCCCTGAGCAGGTGCGGGAGTACGTGGGGCAGCTGGAGGTGCACCTGGCGGAGGCACACAAGCAGGCCGCCCGCCTCGTCAAGCGCCAGGACAACCTGGCCTCCGCCCTCGCAAGCTTCGGCGCCTCCATGGCGAGTCACCGTCTGGGCATCGTCTCAAGCTGCCACCTGCAGTCTGCCGTAGAATTATTCATCTGGCCGCCAGCAGACCCTTCGGAACACCCTTTTACGAAGGCACCTGCCTCTGTGCGCACTCTTGTCCTGTGTCATCAGTCGAATTCAGATCAAACCAGTCGTCAACATGTCAGAGCATAAAGTTGGTGCAAATGAGCAGCCGTTGCTTCACAATGCCACTGCTGCGGCGCACAGGTGGCGCTGGGCAAGTTCGAGCAGGGGGACCTGGCGCAGTCGTTCATGCGGATGGGGGACAAGGCGGAGCTGCTGGCCAAGGGCGCCCGCGAGCAGTCCGCCAGCCTCGCCGGATCCTTCGAGGCCCCGCTCAAGGTGTCCAGTCTGCTTCTGCTTGTTGAATGACGCGCCTCTGCTGCGCTGTCAGTCGGTGGTTCTGCTGCAAGTGGCAACCTTCAATCTGGCGCCTCTGGCAGTCGGTAGCTGGCCGTCATCATTTGAACTCCCTGCTTTGAAATCCAGCTGGGGTGGTCATCCTGTTGCTCTGCCAACGAACAGGAGTTTGTGCGGCTGGTGAAGAGCTGCAAGGCGACGATGGCGGACAGGGGCCTGGCGCTGGGGTCGCTGCAGACGGCACGTGCCGATGTCGCCGGCAAGCGCTCCAAGCTCATGAAGCTGCGGGGCACGCCCGGCATCCGGGTGAGCACCGGGACCACGCTTTCGTTGAGCTTGCCACCAGTCTTGCCAGGCGCTGCTTCATGCTCATGAGCTCATGAAGCTGCACGGCCCGCCTGTCATCAAATGTGCTGAAGATGTGCTGGCTGTTGATGTGTACTGCTATCAGCGATCGCCCTGTCATTCATGGTTGCACACCTCTGGCACATCCCTTCAGCACGTCCCTCGGCTGCTGTGATCGCTGCCACCTCTGGGCACAACTAGAAGGCATGAAGCCTGCCATGGTGACAGCTCTGCCTGACACAGTTCAAAAGCCGCTGCAATATCGCTGGCTGCATGGCTCTGATGTTGGAAATGCTGCTGTATGGACAGGAGGACAAGGTGGCAGAGGTGGAGCGGGAGCTGAACGAGGCGCAGTTCAGGGTGGAGACCGCGCAGGCCACCTTCGACACCATCGTCTCCCGCATGGCCTCCGAGCTCGCCCGCTTCCAGGTGCACCAGGGCTTTGCAGCTTCTTCGATGCATATATCCTTTATGTGTACACACAGCGTGTGCGGTTGTGCCTCGCCATGCAGTGTATAAATGTGCGAGGCATGGCCAGGCACCTTGCGCACTCTGCTGGCACTGCCCACCTGGCGTGTCCCACGCTTTCACGTTGCTGCACACATCCGGCAGAGGCCTCAGCATCGACAGCTTTGCAGTCGATCGAAGCAACATTGAACACTGGCGCGTGCAACTCTGCAGGAGGAGCGAGCAGAGGAGATGGCAGCAGTGCTGCGCGACTTTGCAATTGCGCAGGCGCGCACAGCGGCGGAGACAGCGGAAGCTTGGACAAGTCTGATCCCGCCCGGAGCAGTTGGCGATGAGCCGCAATGACATGACGGCAGACGGGACTCCGGAGAAGGACGGTGGCAAACCTTGAGCAGAATATTAGATTTTTGTTTGGCCTTGCTGTCAGCTATGTCGGAGGTGCCCTTGCACCGTGCAGCTGGGTGATGCAGTCTCACGCGAGATGACATGGAACCTGTAGGAACATCGGCAGCTGTAGAGGACAGACACAATGGTGCACAGGGCGAGGTCTTCCAAGGCGCCATCACACTCTGTACATTGGCAATGAGCCTGTGGGCACATGAGCGCAGTGACCTGGCAGACAATCTCTATCTTCACTTGTAACCTCTGTTTGGCATCAAATGCTCAAGATTGCATTCAATGCCTGCCGCACCCCACCGCGATTGCAGGAAATCGACTAGCCCTAGCACCTCACGGACACACAGCAATATATATCCCTGCACCAAGCAGAAGCAGAAGTCATGCCGCCAACAGTGCCATTGCTGCTGCGCTTGCAGCGAGTCAGTCGAGCACGATGGGCTCCATAGCGCTCTGCTGCTGGCCCTGCTGCGGCGGCTTCTGCTGCTGCGTGACCGGCTTGGGCGTGATGCGGCGGCTGGGCGTGTGCTTTGGCATCAGCGGCGCCTCCCGGCTGCTCTCGGCAGGCTGCATGACAGCAGTTGCACCGTCAATACTGTGCACCATCCTGTGGCGTGCTCGGGTGCAGCTCTTGAGCAGCAGCCAAGGCTGCAGCCTGTCGTTTCCACAGCTCCCGTTATTCGTCTTCTGTCAGCTAGACGGACAACAAAGAGCTGAACCTTCCGACCTGCGAGACCTCGCCGGAGGTTGTCGGCTGTGCACCGCCGCTGCCGACCGGGCCAGAGTCTGTGAGCGGCATGGCTGGTGACACCGGCACCGGCGTCAACCGCCGTGGCTTCTTGTTTGCCTGCAGTGCAAACCCGACGCAGTGCTCTCATGCTGGTGAATGCGCTGCAGCATTGCAGTGGTCGTGCCAGAGTGTGGGGCAGTCACAGCAAATTGGCATATGGCCCAGGTGTGACCAGCGCAAACTCACAGCTGCAAGACAGGTTGGTACACGGGCTACCTGCTGCTCCCCGCTGCCAATGGCGATGAGTCCTTCACGCTTCAGGCTGCCTGCGCCACCGTCGCCGCCCGCCTTGTCCGTTCCTGGCTGGTCAGCGCCCGCTTGCGCGACAGCCGCGACCGACTGAGGCACAATCCGCCGCTGCTGCAGGTCGCCGCCGCCAGCAGTAGTGGGCTGCACCAGCTGCGGCTGTATCCGCCGCTGCTGCGCGGCGGCACTGGGGGCTGCTGCCTGCATAGGCTGCGGAGTTGAGCGGCGAGGCGCAGCAGCGTCGCCTCCAGCTGGCTGCACTGCCTGGGGACTGATGCGGCGCTGCTGCGGTTGCGGCTGCTGCTGTTGCTGCTGCCCCGTTTCCGCTGCAGCAGGCGTGGCGGGGGTTGCAGAGCCCCCAGCAGGCGACGCAGCCGGTGAGGTCTGCTGCGGGGTGGGGCTGCGGGACGCCGCCTGGGTCTTGGCGCCCGCTGCCTGCTTCGGCTGCGGCGGCGGCCTTTTGCAACACGAACATGCCACGACTGAGCTCATTCATAGCCGCTACCAACAGCCAGGAGCGTGCACCTTGCTCTGGCAACATGCACATGAGGACACGGACAAGACATCGGCACTGCCTCTCAATGCCTGCAGGCCATGAGAAGGCATCCTGCAAGCCAAGAGCGCATCTCGATGCTCACCTGGGCGCCACAGACTTGGCGGCCACTGCGACGCGGGTGGCGATGTGCGGCGGCACAGCGCCGTCCGGCGGCGGCGGCCCCAGATCCCCGGCCTCGAAGGCCGTCAGAGAGCAGTAGCCGTCGCGGGAGGAGACGGCAAGGGTGCCGCCATCGCAGGCCCACGCGATGTCAGTGATCACGTCCATGTGCAGTGCGCCCACCACGCCCACCGCCGCCATGCCCTGTAGCACCAATGGTGGCTTTGTGTGTGAACAGCTGGCCCTGGCAGAGCAGACCATTTGATGACAAAGTCATCTTGAGACTGTGCAATACGACATGTGTCTGGCAATCCCTGTTGAAGGGCACAGTGTTGACACCACGAGGATAATCCGCAAGGGTACCTGGGTGTCGTACAGGAAGACGCTCTCTGCTGTGGCGACCGCGAACACCATACGGTATGGCAGCTGCACCAGCGGCGGTTCGCCACCCGCCTGCTCGCCGCCTGCCAGCGGACTGCATCGCCGCGGCGCGGCTGGGGCTACATCGCCGGGCACAGGCGGCCGCAGCGCAAACAGGCGTGGGCAGAAGGCGATGGCCACCGCCGGCGAGGCCAGCACGGGCAGGTGACACACCTGCGGCGACAGCAGCAACAGGTATGTTAGTCACTCCGAGTTCTAACCAGCAGCTTGGCAAGCAAGGCATGCGGGATTGTTAAGTTTCAGCAATCCTGCAAGAGCGTGAATGCATGGAGCCCTGACACATCTCCTGTCAAGCCTACCGGCGCATCCCAGTGCCCGCGAGCATAGATGTATGTGGTGTAGCCGGGCGCGCTGCTGCCGCCACGCTGGTAGATGCCCGTCGGAATTGCCAGAAACGAGCCTGCAAAGAATCGTACCCATTCCGGTTGATGTGAAGCATATGCAACATTGAGGTGTCACAGAAGCTTCGCTCATCTCCTAACGATGAGCTCGCTGAAGTGACAGGCTTGGCAGCTGGTAGCCTGAGGCCCTCACCATCCGACGACCAGGCCAGGCGGCGGAAGAAGGTGTGCATGTGCTCGTCCCCAAACAGCGCCGGCCGCTGCACCTTGCCACGGTCGTCGTTGCCTGCAGACGTTCACTGGCGCCATCAGTGCCTTGGCATGTGGGAGCTACTTGGTCGTGCAAGCATGTGCGACGCACCAGTGCAGGTGTCGGCTGTGCGCAGCAAACGGCAGCATCCATGCTCGAAACAGCCTGTCCGGATTCGGTTGACAAGAGGGCGCCCGAGCAAAGCACACCTGGCAGCGTTGTCGGCCGGCCCTTGGCCAGAACATGCTGGCAGACGAGGTCCCTGGCGGCACCCGCGCAGGTTCCGGCTGACGCGGCCGGCCTGCCGCGCTTGCCTGCCACCGGCGGCTTGGGCCCGTAGATCCTGCAGGCATTACAGACGTTGATGAGTGTGAACCGCTACAGTGTGCTGTCGCCTGCAACAAGCGGGCTCAGGGCCGCTTGCAACAAAGCAAAACGAGGGATGTGCTGCAGGAGTAATATTCTCCTCAGAATAAGATGTTTCTGGTGCAGATTCTGACTGTCAGCACCTGCAGGTGCGGTCAGCTGACTGGGTTGCCAGCAGCTTGGATGCTGGGTCCCACGCGCAGCCCTGCAGACGGTATTGGCAAGTTCGCCTTGAGTACAGTTGAGACACTCGAACTTGACAGCGCCATGCACAGGCGGGCACAGGCATCTCAGCATCAGATCCATGCATCATTGCAATCTAATGGCACCTGCACGAAGTGGCGGTGGCCCTCCAGCCGTAGCACACCCCGCGCCGAGGTTGCGTCCCACAGCACCTGGCCACAGGATGTGCACGGTGAGTGCATCCATCATCTCGGGCCGGGGCAGTCCACCGCAGACAGTTGCCAAATTCGTTGTGGCGTCCAGCCTTGTGGCTGTAGCCTGCAATTCCCAACGTCAGTGGGTGAGAATCATCAGCAACAACTCACTGCCGTATTGTCGATGCTGCCGCTGGCGAGTGCTGTGCCGTCCGGCGCCCACTCCAGGTCCTGCACATCGTCCGTGTGCGACCTACGCATAAGACGACGACGTCAAGGACAGGGGCGATTGGCGCCTCGGGCTGCACAGGAAATGTTGCTTGCTGCACGTCATGGATATTGTTGGGTTTGGCGCCGCACCTGAGGATCGAGCGCTGCCAGTGCGTCTCCTCGCCATTTAGCTGCTGCATGTTGGCGCGCCACAGGAACATCTCTCCGCCGTCGCCTGCTGATGCCAGGTGCTCACCTGCAGCAGGTACAGCAGGACGGCGTCGGTGCGGCAACCTCCCGTGCGCTTCACACTGGCGGTCTTCCGACTGTGCCACGCCATCGAATCTGAGCCATGATGATTTCTCCCAACAACCCAAGCCCAATACAAGCCAGTCCTCGCAAGGCACAGCAGGCGTCATGCATGCGGATTGCAGTGCCGGCTCACCTGTGGGCGAGAACCGCACGCAGTTGACCGTCCGAGAGTGGCCGCCGATCAGACTGCCCATGTGCGCCACGGTCGGGGCGCCGTCTGCTTCCCTGGTCACCCGCCACAACTGCAGTGCAGCAACGAGGACCAGTGTCAGCAAGTTGGCGCATGTACCAGGGAGGCCATGTATGCCAACCAACAGACCACGCATGCAGACACCGCGTGAGTGGTGTGCGTCCGTACCTTGATCTCCTTGTCGCCGCCTCCCGTGGCGAGCGTGCCATCTGGATGGAAGTCCAGACTATACACAGGCTCCTTGCCGTGCCAAACAATCTGCTGGACTTTGGCCCTCATGGCTCGTACTGGAATATCGAATCTGTTCGATCAAATCAGCCGAGGGCTTCACAGTACGTGCTCCTGGATCCGCAACGCTCTCGACGCTGTGTCTTCAGTACCAAGGTGCATGCGCAGAGCAGTGCCTTGGATGTTCAAATGTCGATCTGAGCACGCAGCGGATGGTAGATGTGTGACGTTCACAGTACTGAGAGATGCTCAAATGATCGTTGCCAGGCGAACCTCTGGAAACTGCAAGCAGAGTGAGCGTCTGCTTTCTGCTGCCCTACTTTGAAACTTGAATACTTCTGTCCCCTAATAATATGAACACGAGGGATGTTTACGCATCACTTCTGCGTTCTGCCGCAAAAGAGTGCAGTTGCACAGCCAAGTCAGCAGGAATCGTACGTCGACGCTCGTTGCGACAGCTGTGTACGCTTGCACGGCCACCGAAGCTCCCGAGAAGAATTGCTATTTGGCATCCCTAGTCAGCTTTTCCGGAAGGGACGACCCCGTCAGGGCACGCTTCTGTTGGTATAGACATCTGCTGGCGTATTGGCAGGTTGCCATGGCGATACAGGATGTCCGTGTGCTGGGTGAGAACAGGCATTGTCAGTCATGCGCTACACGCTGTGCCACGAACGTGAAGTGGCTTGTTGCCACAGAATTTTGATGGTGTCACCCCGTCGCGCAGGTGCCCTGGCGTTCAGCTTCAGCTTGGGTGTGCTGCTGCAGCTGCTGGGCTGCCTGCTGTGGCATAACTGGTGGCCGATGCTGACGGCGTTCATGTACGTCTTGGTGCCGATGCCGATGCTGTTCTTTGGCGGCATGGATTCCTCAGCCTATGGCGGCAGCACACTGGCCAGCGGGTGAAACCATTGCATCAGCATACCGATCACCGGTTGCATGCTGCATACAGACTCCCAGATAATCCTATGCGCCTCAGTGTGTGATGTGTGCAAGGCTCGGAATCAGCAACATGTCCCACACCTGCTGCGCAGGTGGGTGGACGCTGGAAAGTTCCTGACAGGCTTTTCGGCAGTGGGGTCGATTGCCATTCCTGCCATCCTGTATCACGCAGAGGTGAGCACCTCACAGGACAGCCATCTGACACAATTCCACACCCTGGCCTACATTTGAATCCTGTACTCACCCTTCTGATATTATCATTGCAGAAAATCACCGGGGGAGCGTTGACGATAGAGCTTGCGGCAGTTGCGGTGAGGATGTTCCATGAAAGGGAACTGATGCCAGTCAGCAACATGCTGTTAGATATTGCATTTAGCATGCACAGTGCACGAGGCGCTTCCATTGACATCCGGCCGTGTGTGTCTCACACAGGTGCTGGGGCTGACAGTTGTGGCATGGGACTACTTCAACAACCTGGACACCATCAGCTACTACTGACACGCAGCAATGGGTCAGCTATGGTATATCCTTTGACTGTTTGGTGTTGTTTTCGCAGCTGGTTTCAGCATGTCAGCATTTTGAGATCCTGTGCTGTGATGGCAAAACCTGTGACAATATGGTCCACCCCACAGCCAAGAGAGGCGCTACCGTCACAGCATCCCAGCAACAAACTTGTTCCTCTCAGCCGCTGATGGTCCCCGTGAGATGCCGCTCAGTATCACACACACAGCAAGAACTGGCAGCTTGCACCCACAACAGTGCCAGCTACTCGAGCCAAGCCTTATAAAGCCTTACGGCACAGGCAGCTTCCTGAACAGCGAGTCTAGGGCCCGACTGCTGTCTCCCTTGCGCCGCTTGGGTCCCGCCCCCGCCCCCAGCAGGCTGATCAGACTGGCGCCAGCCCGTGCGCTGCCGGCCCCGTCTCCGGCGGCACTGACGCCGGCCGCTGCGCCAGAGCCCTTGCTGCCAGATAGCATGCCCAGCAGCGCCGGCGCAGCGGCCTTCCGCTTGGGCTTCCGCGCCACCGCGGCCGCCGCGGACGCCGCCATGCTGCGCAGGCCGGCGAATGACGTCGGGCCCCGGGGGCCTGCGTCTTCAGCGACCTGCAACATCGCACGAGCAGTCGCCTTTCGGTTTGACATGCAACTGGACGGAGTCGATGAATTCGAGCCTTCTGCGCATGGCTTCATGCAGAGATGATCAAGTGCACGACACGCTGGAGAACTACCAGAGGATTTGGGCTCAGACAATGCATGCGATCACCTCGCCAGGCTGTTCCGCGGGTGGCATGCCGGAATTGCTGTCGTCACGGCCGCCGAAGACGAAGGAGCGGCCGCCGCCGTTGGTGTGCTCGCCGCTGCCGCCGCGGACCACCTTGCTGCCGCCCGGGGCGCTGCGCCCCAGGAAGGACGCCTGCATTTGGAAACACTCAGCTCGAGCATGGTCCTGATGTGCGCTGCAGACGTCATTTCTATGTTATGATGCGCTTTCAGAGTGCAAGAGTAATGCAAGACCGATCAAGACCGAACAATGCAAAACCTGTAATGCACAGGCACTTGAGAGTGTGAGAAGCAGCATGTTGTGTGACTAAGAGCCGATTCTACTGCAAGCAGGAGATCTCACCCCGCCGGCCGTCATGTTGGTGAGTTCGCTGCCGAACAGGCCCAGGCGGGATCGCTGCAAAGCGGGCTGCGCGGGGGGCCGCGAGGCGGGGCCGCGACTCAGCAGCCCCAGCGTCTCCTGCGAGCAGCCGCCCATGATGGCCTCCGGCTCCAGTTCCTGCGTGACACAAAGGTATCTGACTTGAGATCTTAGGGTTCAGTTCTGTTCCTTTGAAGTTCTGTGCTGACTCGCATCATGCCATGCATGCTGACCTCAGTGCTGTACAGGCCAAGCAGCCATGCAGTGCAGCTTCTGTCCAATCATTGCTGCACCTCTGAGTCGCAACATGGTGAAGTGTGTCAGCCGACTTCACAGCCCTGGCGGCTGCCATCTCGAGTGCTGAACAGCAGCTGTGGGCATGACAGGGCTTTGCTGACCTGGGATGCGTCCAGCAGGCGCTGCGCGGCGGCATCCCGCGCCGCCGCAGCCTCCTCTGCCGCCTCGTCCTCGTCCCCAGACCCGCCACCTGCATGCGCAGGGACGCCGATCATCAGCTGATGTCGAGCGTCCGGTTGCTGCACTGCTGCAGCAACATCCTGTTGCCACACCGGTGCACTGTGCCTCATGACTGCGGAGGAGCAACGGCAGCCGATCGCGGGCGCGGGAGGTGCTCATGAGCGTCTCACCGTCTGCTGCGCGCCTGGCGCCGGGGAACAGCTGCGCAATGTCGAAGTCCGCAGCGTCCAGCTCCTCCTCGGAGATGCCCATCAGCGCCGCCCGCCGCCGCCGCGCATCCCGGTCTGTCCCCTGCTCACACCAGGCAGGCCATTCAACATTGATATGTTGAATCGAGTCTACATCATTCAATATTGACATAACGAATCGAGTCTATATCATGATATTAGACTCGGGCCTGTGGGATCGAGCTCTAAAAAGTTGCAGGTTGGATCTCGCCCAGCCATCTTCCTACAGACTTGCTTTCTTCGGCGTCGGCCCAACAGGCGATGCAACATAATCGGTATAACATAACCAACTCCCACCAGGCCGCCGTCGAGGCCGCCGTCGCGGCCGGGGCGCCGCCAGCCGGACTTCATCGCGGCCACCACCGCCTCCATGTCGCCGGCGGCAAGCACAAAGTCGGAATTTTCTTGAGCACCATTGTGAGTCGCAGAATCACACACCAGGTCCCCGTCGAGGCCGCCGTCGCGGCCGGGGCGCCGCCCGCCGAACTTGATGGCGGCCACCATCGCCTCCATGTCGTCGGCGGCTAGCACAAAGTCGCAGTTTCTTGAGCAGAATTGTGAGTCGCAGAACTACACACCAGGTCCCCGTCGAGGCTGCCGTCGCGGCCGGGTCGCCGCCAGCCGGACTTCATGGCGGCCACCACCGCCTCCATGTCGCTGGCGTCCTGCGCCTGCAGCCACTTCGCGTGCAGCTTCTCCCGCCGCGCCGCGTCCTTCTTCTTCTCCCTCGCCTCCCCTATCAGCTCCGCCTGTTGCAAAGCATCCAAAGTGGTCAGCGTCTGTCTCTGACTGTACCTGCGGGGATTAGTGCAAGGTACTCCATTGTATGACCAAACGACCTGCATGCATCCACTGTTCATTTGCAGTGTCGAAGATAGGTTACATAGGCCGTGCACTATCTGCAAAGCGTAACAGGCCGTACAGCAGGGCGCAGCAGGGCAAGCATACCCAGCAGGGCTTAGCATGAGTTCCTTTGAAGATTTTCATTAAGCTTTTCGTACCAGCATGCCGTCTGCATTGGCGTCATCGTCATCGCCATCGTCAGAGTGCCCCTCGTCGTCGCTCATCTCCGCCTCCATCTCGAAGAAGTTGGACTTGAATAAGTCCCCTGGCTGGTCGCGCAGCTGCGCCTTCGCCGCTGCAGGTCAAGACCAGTCACGCTTTGCAGTGCGGGCAGGAATGCATGTCAAATCCAGCAGCAGCTCGGAGGAGTTCGTTGCCAGGTGGCCTGGTGCCAAGCATACAGTCGATGAGCTGTCAAACATCGCACCGGCCACAGCCGCTTGTCTGCGGGCCGCATCACTGGCACCGGCCGTCGGCTCGTCCGCTGCAGGACTGGATGTCACCTGGACAGAACTCGAGCAGTGTCAAGTACAGTATGTCCTGCAGGATGTACGTGTGGGCAGCTGCAACATGTAAGGAATTAGGCCATCTGCATCTGCAGAAACGTCAGTGCATGGCTGCATCACCTGCGGTGAGTGATCCTCTTCGTCTTCGTCATCACTGTCGCTGCTATCGCTACTGCTGCTGGAGCCACTGATGGCGCCAGCACCATCCTGGGAGTCCTCATCATCGCTGCCGCCCACTGATGCATCTGCAATTTCCTCATCCTCGCCGCTGCCGCTCGGCTGCTCTTCACTTTGTGTGGGACAGGCCATGGCTGCATGATCTTCTGCAGGTCTGGCTGCCGCAACTGCTGCCGGCGCCGCTGCAGCGGGTGTGCCTCCGGCCACCGGCTGAACGGGTGCCGAGAGAGCCTTCGGCTCTGCTGGTTGCCGCTGCTCTGCATCTGCTGCTGCTTGTGCCGGCAGCGCAGCTGCCAGCGCCGCATGCGCCGCCGCCGGCGGCGCAGCAGCGTAGTCGCCGGGTGCGTGCTGCGTCTGGGAGTCCAGCGTCAGGTGCAGGGACGGCTGCGAGAAGGCGGCCCGGCTGCGGCCGTCCTCGCTGCCGGTGCCCAGGTTCAGCAGCAGCTCCTCCTGCAGGGCCATGGGCAAAAGGCTAAGGTATGAGTCGCAGAGAAGGCTCACCATGATGCTGCAAACTGATCTGATTAGTCATGCAATGTCCAGCAGGTTGCTTCATGCAGAGCGACATGCTGGCTGTGCGACACACGTGTGCGTTCCTCAGCACCTGTTGCCTGTCAATGAAGGCACAGCACAGCTCACACGAGGATACAGTATCCACAATGCAAGCACAGAAGGAAATTTTACGGCAGACTTTTGCACCTGGGACTCCTGGTCGTGCGCCAGGCCGGGTCGTGCTGGCGCAGGGTTGACCGACGGAGGCTGTGTCCCTGCGCCCAAATCCGGCCCGGACGCCGCAGCAGGCGCCGTCGGCTGCTCCTCCTCGTCCGACAGCAGCAGGATGTCGTCGTCTTCCCCTTCGTCAGCTGCGGCGGCGGCCGGCTCTGGCGTTGGCATGCGCCTCCGCACCGGCGCGGACTTTGTCCTGCAGATGAAATGAAAATTGACATCATCAATACATGCAATTGCGCGTGGAAACATGCACCATTGCCAGCGTCTCCAAGGCCATGCAAAGTCGCTTTGCGAATCGCTATGCAACACCATGTCAGCATATTGCTGTCAAGTCGAGCACCCACCGTGCGATGACTGCCTGGCGCTGCGCCTTCAGCTTGGCCAGGATGCCGGACAGCGGGGCGATCTCGACACTGTGGCCCTTGCCGATGCGATCCCGCACTGCGCTGTCTGCAGTTTGCGAGCAGGCATGTCAGGCAGCACAGCACGAGAAGCATGTCACCAGCTCACTAGCAGGCCCTCGATCTTGCTGGAGTGCTGACACGCCGACTCAGGCATGTGCAAACTAGCAGGGCCTGCCTGACACTTGCTGGGTCAGAACATGCAGGATGTTGCGAGCTCACCTCGCAGCATGCGCTGCGTCTGTGCGTTGAGCTGCGCTGGGCTGCTGGGTGCGCTGCCGCCTTCGCCATCCTCATCCTCGTCCCCGCCCACAGTGCCTGATGTACAGACAACGCTTCACCATGCGGACCACCACCGACGTATGCTCGTGCCTCAGTGGGAGCTTGCTGGATTGCCGCTGGTGAGGAAGCTTGCATTGGTGGGATGAATGTCAAGCTCCTGTCATCACAGTCTGCCACGTTCGCTTGCAACAGGTGCTGCATGATCTTCAACTTCTTTCACCTGACGGTGCGGGCGTGTTGTCTTTGCCACCGCCTGCCAGCTCACGCTGGAAATCTATTGCCAGCTCGTCCTCTTCGTCCCAGTAGTCCTCGTCATCCTCTTCAGCAGCTGCACCATTGACATCCTCCGCTGCTGCATCGTCCTCCTGATTGCTGCCGCTGTCCTCAACACCGCTGGCTGAGTGCACGGAGTCGCCCTTGCTGTGTTCGGCACCGACAGCCGTGCCGCCGGGCGCTTCCGCCTGTAGCACAACGACTCAAGCCGTGGGGTTTGCTGAATGGTGATTGATGTGATTAGACAGCAACGACAGGCCGCGTTCTATGAGTCAGCGAGTCCATAGGTCATCAGTCAACGATATCAGGTCCACCTGCACATCGTGCCCATTGCGGTGTGCTGCTGCTTGTGCAGTCGTGACCTCGAGCTGAGCACCAGCACGCTCATCTGCGACCGCTGTCACGCTGGAGACGTTGCTGGCCTGCAATAGGCGGCTTCACTTGCGGAGTGTCCAACAGAGAATATCATGATGCGCCCATCTGTGTACACCAGAGCCACTGACCCAGCTCATGCACCGCACGCACCCGCTTGAGGCGGCTCAGCCTGCGTTTCGGAGCCGCTGGCTGTTCTTGTACGGCGTCTTGCAGCTCCACGTCGTCTTCGAGGGACGACATGGCTGCCGCGGTGGCAACTGTCCCCGGCCGGTTTGAATGCGTGATGCGCTGCCGCAGCTTCGAATGCGCGTGGTGCGGCGCAGCAGTCAACACATTTGGCTGGATACAGGTGTCAGATTGTGTATGCGGCTTTCACTGACATAGTGAATGCTGTGCCCACAGCTGACAGTGTCGGAACCTGGCCGGATGTGTCGCTATAACAGCAGGTGTGGTGCGCCTCGTGGTGGCCAGGAGCGCACCAGACACTGCAGATGATCCTCGGGAGTGATTCTGCTGATACAATGCACTACCCCTGCCCCTGGGTGCAACTGGATTGTGTTCCAGCTTCAAACATGAAACTCTTGGCGGATGAGGGTCTTGGTCGTTGTGGGTTACCTTCTCCAGCCTTCGGGCTCAGAACGGTCAATTGCAAGCTACCAGCGTATGCTTGTCACTAGTCTCCAGGCGCTCTTCTTGTTGGAGTCACTGATCAAGCCTGCAGCACGTTGTCACAGATCACTTGTCTTGAACAGCTCATGTGGTCCGGTGCGCGACCTTGTCAGTGATCACAGTCAGCTGAGCAGCAATGCCGCAGATCAGCAACATTGGCGGGTCGCTGACCAGCGCCGTGGTGCTGACGCTGCTGGCTTGGGGGGTGCGCCTTCTGCGGGCCACCGCACAGCGCTCGCAGGGCCCCTCTCGAAAGGGCAGCTCCGCCGAGCTGGGCGGCACGCTGCCCCGCTTCTTTGCAGCACTGACGCCCGCTGCTCTGCGCAAGCTGGTGAGACGTTTGCTGAGACCGACAACTGCTGCGCCGTCACTTCATTGTGCAGCGCTAGCCCATGGCACATCATGATGGACCGGGAGACCAGGTGTTTGGACATTCGAGCCATGACGAAGCAGCTCTACGACCTCTGTGCTGACTTCTCATCACTTTTCTATGATCTGATCTTGCAGATAGAGCTGGATGCCATCCCGCATGTGCTGATCGCAGTGCGTGATGCGGACCAGCTGCCGCCCCGCGAGCTGCCTGCTGAGCTGTCCTCCGCTGTTGAGGTGACAGAGGACCAGGTGATGCCGAACCTGCCATGGACAAGATATCAGACCAATAATGCTGGGCATCAGTGGCGAAATCATGAAGGCAAGACTGGGTCATGCGGCCCATGTCACAGCAAAGGTGGTCACTTGTGCGCTCATCAGCAGATGGACATTTGTATGTCCAAAGAAGCTGCCGTACATAGATTCAGTGTTCATGTGCTGCAGATTGGCAGGGTGCTGTCGGGCAAGGAGGGCGCGTGGCCCGCGCGGGTGGGCGGCCCGCCGCCGCCCACCAAAGGCCACCTGCTGGTGCTGCTGATGGAAGGTGAAGACTGCTGACCACTGACGTTTGACTATCCACTGCTGACTACTGACTACTCATCACTGGCTATCGCATCTACACCGCGTCCACATTTACGCGCTGCACGTGTGACGGTGGTCAGGCTGCCCCTCCTGTCTTCACAACACAGGCCTGCCCTTCTGAGGGTCCAGGCAAGGGTGTGCGGCAGAGCTGAGCTGCTCATAAAAGGTGTGCCAGGGCCAGGGATTGCAGTTTCCACGGCGTGAGAGCACGGACATTATGTGATGCTCTGTGTGCTGGCTGGCAGGGCGGAGTGAGCCACGGGGGGCAGCGTCAGCCGCCGCAGCCGCCGGCTTCCAGCGCGTGGCGTACCTCGCAGGCGGCATTGGCGCCTTCTCGCAGCAGCAGAACAACGGCCTGGTGGGCAAGCTCACCTTGTCGGCGCCACAGCTGTGTGTCACCTGCAGCTCCCACATGCCAGCTTGACCAGACCCGAGACACAGACTCCAAGCAGCTGTGTGCATCTTGGAAGAGACAGGTCAACCCCAACACCCTGGTTTGCTGGACACCCGTGCAGGCTGACCTGCGGTTCATCAACAGGGATGCAGCGGCGCTGCTGCTCAGCCGCAGCGCGTCCAATGGCAGCGACGGCAGCGGTGGGCTGGCATTCATCGATGTGCGGCGGCACGACGAGCGCACCCTATATGGCAGTATCCCCCGGGCGCTGCACATACCAGGTGCAGAGCTGGGCATCGCCCCTCTTTGCACATGGTCATGATATGTCTGCGAGCAATGTGAGTGCCTGACATACACTTTTGCACACAGATGTCACCAGTATGCGTACACATGCAGCTAGATGGGCACCTCCCCAGCAGCAACTGGCAAGATTGCCACCTGGCCCATGTACCTGTTGGTACGGAAATGTGTTGAAGGAGCGACTCAAATGCACCACGCAGTGGACGAGCTGCCGGCGGCGCTGCAGCTGAGCAGCAGCGAGTGGGCGGAGCGGTACCGCTTCCCCAAGCCGGGCGCGGGTGCGCCCGTCGTGTTCCAGTGCCGCACCAACCGCCGCGCCTCCTGGGCGGCGCAGCTCGCGGCAGACGCAGGCTTGGGCCCTGTGTTCGTTTACAAACAGGTGCATCTGGAGGTCTGCCACGCTGTTGCATAGCATGACTGTATGATGTTCCACCGCCCGTCAAGACTTCGTCGTTTTCGACTGTGCGCCCTTGGCAGCACGTGTGGCAAACACATGCTGCACAAGGGTGACGTTTACAAAGATGCCATGACTGATGCCCGTCAATATAGGTTGTGCACAAGCCTGAGCTATGTCAGCCACTGGCAGATGTACTCAATGCCAGCCTGATGCGTCTCACATGCATGTTTGGTCGTCTCACCATGCATCACACGATATGCTGATGTCAGCCTCATGACGCTGTCAGCCTAATGACGCTGATGTGTGTGGCAGAACAATGTGTGCAGGGGGTGTACGGCTGGCGGCTGGACCCGAATGTGAAGTCGTATCCCAGCTACGAGCAGTGGGAGGCGCCGCCAGACCCCGAGAACGTCCAGGTGACTTTCAGCGCCAGACCAACATGATCTGGCGTTTGGCTGACCAATCCTACGGATGCATGGCGGGGTTTGCCTGCAACAAGTGCGTCACCAGGTCACACGGGAGACTCATTCCCTCTCTTGCCAGTTACCTAGATCATTGAGGCTCAAAGCACTGTTCAAAAGCTGGGAGCCCTCAAGCCTTTACGTTTGCTTCACCGCAGCTGGAGTCTGTGAACGTGGCAGCGGGGCGGGAAGAGCTCGAGTCGCTGGGGCTTGCTCCGCCTCGGTCAATGGATGGTCGTTCCACCAGATGATAGGCATCGGGCTTGCTGCTGGGGTATGAGGTGTCTAAGTGTCTCGCTTGCGGGGTGTTGAGAGCCGCAGTGTTGCATTTCGGTATTGATTTTGAACGCCAAGTCCACTTGTGACATCATTTGCTCCAATCAGATCTGTCCGCGGTGAGCAGTTGCTGCTACGGTCTGTCTCCAAGTACGGGAGTGCAGCCCGAGATTTCACCACAAAATGAAGAGTTTTGTCAGCAACTGAGCCGCCATTGGGAATGAGCTCATGAGTGAATATGTCCATGGGCCGCATTGGTGATATGAAGAAGCAGACCAAATGCCAGTTGTTACAACCATCACTTCTGGCAGAATTTATCTGAGGCTGCGGCAGCTGGGCGACTTGACACAGTTGCAGGCGAGCCGCTGAAGCACTGGCACGGTCTGAAACTAAACAATGGCCTTGAGCCGCCGATGCGCAGCTGCGCTGCCAATAAATCTTCCTGATGCGATATGTGATGTCAGACGGACTCCTCCTGCGCCTGCAGCAGCGGGCCTAGCCGCGTGCTGAACAGCTTTGACAGCGTGACCTGCACCGCAGCAGCATGTTGCGACTTGAGGGATGCCAGTCGCTTGACAGTGCACGCAGAAGCACCCAGGGTCTCCTTTACCGCCGGGCATTCATACTTGTGACTGCAAAACCTCGCACGGTGACCAGCATGCTCACTGACCTGGACCTCAGGCGGCGCGTGCTCGCAGCCGATCAGCTCTGTCAGTAGCGGGAAGAACTCCTGCATGCACATCGTGGTCAGACGGTTGATGCGTCGAGTTTCGCCTTCAGTCGCATGACGCCTTGCAGCAACAAGCGGCAAGTGAGCAAGTGCAGCGCCAAGTCGGCCTGGTGGTCTTCAAGACGACATGTCTGTTTCTGCACAAATGAACAGTCAATGTCGCAGGATTGGGATATACCGAGAGGTGCACGCGGAAGGCCTCGTCGGTGAAGGTGTTGAGGGCGTTGAGGGTGGCCACCACCAGCGGCGCCAGCGCCCTGAACTCCTCCCTGTTGCTCGCCATCTGCAGCGGCACGCCTGCACATGCGCAGCAAATGCACCGTGGTACTTGCTGTGATGTGGGGCTGAATCAACACGCTTGGTTAGCACACATCTCATTGCGGAGTGTCACAGAGCCCTGGCTTTGTGCACAGGCGCAGCGATCCCAGACTGGAAGCAGTCGACCACAGGTGTGGGGCTGAACCCACACAGCCGGTGGGCCACCATGACGCAACGGAGCATGTCTGGCTGCATGGCTCTGTGAAGCATGCCGACTTCGATGGCTGAAGCGCAGTGATGGCCATTGGCTTCGGATTGCATTGCATCGTGGCGTGGCGCACCATTGGCGTCTGTGAAGGCGGGCGCTTGCTCAGGCCCATTGTCAGGCTTGATGTGCTGGAAGCGCGTCAGGTTGGCGGTGCACAGCCGCACCAGCCTCGACGCCGCGTCCACTGCCTGCTGAGCGCAGGCGACTTGCTCTCAACCTCAGGTTCCATCGTATGATTCACATTTGGTGCATGTCCAATGCTGCAATGTCAAGATATCAGCAAGGACTGTGCACGGCACGATGGGCAATCATTTGGAACAGCAGACCAAGCACCAGACATGCAAGCAAGCCCCAAATTGTCACAACTTTGATCGCTGCTCTTCCAAGACGAACACAATGTAGCAGGAGCATGGCTTTGGCCATGCATGCATCCACAAGTTGCACCTCTGCACACTCGAGCGGCGGTTCTGCCGTCTGTACGTGGAGCAGGATGGACAGGTACGCATGGCTGGCCTCAGACTCCAGCCGCAGCAGCGGCGGGTCCGCCAGCAGCCTGTCTTCCGGCACCTGCATCAGAAGCAAGGTTCAGAGCGGGCGCAAACCAACGTCGATGTGATCGGCAACACCTTCCACGAAGACGTTTGTTTCCCATAGAATGATGGTGCACCTTGTGATTTGGCAAAGCGCATTGGCGAATGCACTTGAGGCAGCTGACTCCAGAGAGCGCTGGCAAACAGCTGTAAACACAGGCAGTGCTCTGCATCACCTAGCTATCGGCATGGGCTCATCATGAGCAAACTGAGGTTGAGTTTCACAGATCGGAGCTGGCAGCTCACCTGGTCATCGGCCTGCGCGAAGGCGAGTGCGCGGCGCAGGGCCATGTCGTCGTTGATGCGGCGGGCGTGCTCCGACACCTGCTCCAGGGTGTCCAGCGTGCGCGTGAGGGCGGGTGCCGGCATGCGGCCAGCGTGCACCGCGTGCACCTCCCCGCACGCCTGCACCAGCAGCAGCTGCACCGCCGCCCGCACCCGCACCTGCAACATGCCGTTGAGATGCCACATGTCAGCGTAACTGCACAAGAAGTGCAAGCTGGTCCTCTGCTTCGTCATCACCATGCCGATAGCAGAGGGAGTGCCTGCTGCGTGCCTGCATCTGACGATCGCTCACGCAGCAGCGCACTGCAGATGCCAATGGCACGAGTGGGCATCTTGGGCTCAAGAGGCGGTGTAGGGTCTCACCAGGCCGAGGCGGCGGGCGCCGGAGCCGGTGGCCAGCGAGGGCCGCCGCTGCTCGCCGTCCTCGCTGGTGCTGGCGTCCAACGATGTGTGCACGCTGCTGCCCGCCACCAGCTCGCCGACCTGCAACGAGACTGAGAGGCTTGATGCCAGAAGGCGTTTGCAGTCATATTGGCTGCCGCGCTTGCATGAGGCATTGGGTGCTGCAGGTGACAGGGTGAACATCCAGCTGCCGATGCACTCCTCATAGGCAAGATTTGATCATGGAGCCATCCTGTCACACACAGCCGGGCACCTGGGGAAGTGTGTCCAGCGCCGCTGATGACAGGGTGCCGATGCACAGCGCCCAGGTGTCGTCACTCATGGCGCTGCCGGCTGCCGAGATGAGGCGCGTCAGCGCCGCCACACCCACCGCTGCCAGGCTCTGGTGCGGCCGCCTGCATGCGTCCACAGCTCAAGCGTTGCTTTGCCGTGCAGCTCTTTCCAGCTGGACTACAAGCTGCAGAGCAACAGGCCCAGCCACAGCCAGAGGCTTGGCATCCCGCATTCACAGCCTCTCGGAACATGTCGAAGTGTGTGCATATGTTAGCATACCATGAAATTGACAGCAGCGAGCTGATGAGACATTCTGGAGCCAACGAGCACTCACAACACACATGCAGAGGGACTGTCGGAGCAGGAGCAATCTGTCGGGGGTGCGCACCGGATGAAGTTGTCCAGCAGGTCGAGGATGCGGGGCAGCAGGGGCGCGACCATGGGGTAAAATTGCACCACCAGGTCCACCATGTGCTGCAGGCACTGCGTGCACGTGTCGTACAGCCACGCGTCCACCTCCGCCCTCCGCGCCTCGTCGGTGAACGTCGTCGTGTCCGTCACCTGCAACATTTCGGGGCACAGTCAGTGGCATCATTACTTCTTGTTGGGGTTCATTACAGAAGTGTGCGCGGCAACCATCACCATCAGCTGAAGTGCCCAGATCAAGCGAGATGCAGACAATCAGCATAGGACGGTCAACAATTGATTTGCAGGAGACCGACCTCTGCCCGGACGTGGTCAAAGATTGACAGCAGCACGCTGTCGAAGATGCGCGTCCAGAACTCCGGCGTGAAGGCCGATCCGTGGTATGTCAGCGTATCAAACAGCACCTCCAGCGCACTGTACCTGCAGATGGGCATCAACACAAACAGCTGTGAACAGCGACTTTTGCGAAGCTTCTGCAGCATTGCGCGACCTGAAAGGTACAGCGTCATCTCCGACACATTCCCACAAGATGCAGGCCACCGCGCAAGCACCAGGCGATGCACACAGCAGCAGGACAGCACCTGATGTCGGCGCGAGGGTCGAAGGTGAGCTCCGACAGGCCAGCTAGCAGCGGGAACCAGAAGTACATGTGCTCGTCCTTGTCCGTGAAGCGCAGCCCACCGCCGGCGCCGGAGCGCTGTCTGCCGCCGCCCGGTGACAACTCCAGCGAATCCAAACCCGCCACGGCATCCGTCTCCGGCGGCCGCACCTGCATGGGTGACAGCTGATATGTTCAGGCACTCGGTGCTTGGTGGTCATCTTGAACAAGGGGTCAGTGGGAGTCAGGCATGGAGATGCTCGTCTTGGCAAGAGCGTCCAGTTCGTGACTCACGGCGGGACCCGCAATGGCGGCAAGCATGTGCAGCAGCTGCAGATGCCTCTGAAGAGGGAGGAGCTTCTCGGCTGTTTAGATGACGGCTGTCACTGCAAAGGTGCCGACCTGAGGAGGCGGCGTGGACGACAGGTCCCGAGTCGCGCGCTGCACCTCCTCGGAGGTAAGCGTCACGGAGCCGGCCTCCTGGATGCGCAGTGTCGCCATGTTGGCCGGCGCTGCTGTGCCCTCCGGGAGCGTCTCTGTGTCGCCTGTGATGCATGCAGCGCGAGCCCCTCAATACCGGATGTTGCGTGAGCCCTCAGTACGGGATGTTGCGTGCAGTTGCTGGACTCTGTTCCATCACTACATCTAGGTAGCTCTTTTGGCGGGTACCACCCTTGGGACCGATCGCCGCCAATCTTTGATCTCTGCAATCAGATCCCGGGCAGACCCCGGAAGGATTTCCTATCCGAGCGTTTCAGATGAAATTTCCCCTTCGCGAGATGGGAAATTCCGTGCCTACCTTTGGCTCCATCCTCGAGCCTTTCGGATCCTGGAGACTTGCCTTCTCCTTCATCAGATTCCCCTGCCCTAAGCAAGGAGTTGTGATGCACCCACAACCTTGTTGCAAAGGAGGGTGCAAGGTTGCCAGGTTACATCACCAGAGGCAAACCCAGGGGGATGCATATCGGGCTGACAGCTGAGGTGTGCTGCGGACGACTCGATTTGTCACGCGCTGTGTCGCTCCTCTGATTGTACGCGCGGGACGAGTTGTGTGGGAAGAGTGAACAACGAGCGCACCTATGTCACCCTCAGCCAGCTTCATGGCGCAGAAGCGCAGGAAGGCGATGGCATTGAGCGCCACGTCCAGACTGTGCGGGTTGTTGGTGAAGGCGATCAGGCAGTTGACCTGCACGTGTCCAAGCTATGTCATACGAAAACTGTCAAACATTGTCCACCTCAGCGATGCAACTGTGGTGGGTTCTGCACACACGGCCTTTCACTCCGAGCACAGGCACCGAAGACAGGGCATTCTTCAAACGCTCCAAAAGCCATCAGCCGAGCAGCAGGGTGGCTTACGCAGTCAGTGAAGGTGGTCGTTTCTGTCTCTGTGATGTGCTGGAAGTGCTCGCGCACGATCTTCTCGATGGTCTCAAACGCCAGCCGCACAATGGTGGGCGCCTCATCCGACGCGGCGGTGGTGAACACCATGAACATGGACTTCCACCCCGACTTCACATTGCCGACCCGCGCCAGCACCATCTGGGACACACACCTGATGAAACCAGATGTGTGGGCTCATCAGTTAATCTGAGAGGTTGAATGTCATTCTCAAGATTTGCTGCGACGACGGAGTGGAAGCTGTCATGATCCTAGCACAGGAGTTTCACGAACGATCGACTGCTGACAGGTATCAAATGCAATGATTGCCTGTGCAGAAGCGCACCGGATGATGAGCTCGCGGATCTCCAGCGCCTTGGACTGGCGCATGACAACAACGAAGGGCTTCAGGAAGTCGTTCTGGAAGGAGAAGTTGGCCAGCTCGTCCCGCTCCAGGAACTTCATGGCCAGCTGCCGCATCGAGTCCACGCCGTACATCGCAACCTGCAGGGTGCATTATAACTGGCTTGTGATGCGCATTTCATCCACAAATGCATACGACCTGTAGAGATATATTATAGATATTATCATGATAGATATTATCATTATAGATATTCTATAGAATTGCAGATATTCTCAGTCGTTCAGCTACAGCACAACAACAGGCAGCGGCTGAACCGAGGTGCCAAGATGTTGCCCTTTTCTGGGCTGCGCCTCAGCTCTCTTTCATTGATGGAGTCAGAAGCAGAAGACAGAGCAGGGTCAGCCAGTTGGAATGCACACCTGAAGGTTGGGGTGGCACCCGACTTCCACAAAGAAGTCGGCCAACACCGCCCAGATGCGGCTCCACACCAGCCTGCAGCCATGGCGGGAGAAGCCTTAGACCGAGTGATTCAGGTATCTGAGCCCACAGCTGCTGTGATGCCCAGCCAAGGAATGGATGCACGGCAATGACATCCTATGCAGCCACATGCAGCAGCAGCAGCAGCAGCGCACCGGATGCGCGTCATGTTGAAGTGCGCGATCTCCACGATCTTGGTGAGGGAGTACACGCGGGGGGCGCCGGGGGCGCGCAGCTCCTCCCTCGCCACCGCGCACAGCGCCCGCACAAACTCCACGATGGCCTCGCTGTTCAGCCGGTCCGAGCGCACGAAGATGCGGTTGAGCTCCTGCAGCAGTGATACCAGCACCTTGAGTACACCAACGTCCGCAGGAAACGCTGGATGGAAGGTGACATAGGATGGAGGTCAAACAGCGTGCCAAGTTGACATGTGGGAGATGTGCAAGGTGATGAGTGCCAGGATGTTTGAGGAACGCTCATTGGTGGCACTAACAAAAACTCACGTATGCTCGCTGCCGCACAATGTATGCAACCAGAAGGGACGCACAATCACCACACGCCGTACCTGGGGGTCGATCTCCCGCAGGATGGCTGCAGCCGGCGGCGTGAGCTCCGGGCGGTGGCCCTTGCTGGCCGCGCCCTGGAAGAAGGACTGTTCCGGCAGCGGCTCATGCCCGTTCGCCTGCTTCTCTGCTGCGGGGGCACAAACCAGGAGTCAGCAATATGCAGCTGAGTGCCTGCAGGTCATGCAGCTGGTGGCAGGGCAGGCACTGCTCTATGAATGCTCCAGCTACAGGTGTCCTGACTGACATCGCCACATGGTGCCCTTCTTGAAATCTGAGGAGGGCGTGTCGCCGATGTCAGTCATCTGAGATCCTTGTGACGATTGCACCTTCGGGCTTGGGCTGCTTGGCGGTGGCGAACAGGCTCATGCGGAACTTGGAGAAGCCGGAGGGGGAGGCGGGCTCCGGCGCCGGCGGCGCAAACAGCGCCATGTCCGTGATGCCGCCCGCCGCCATCTGGCTCAGCAGCTCGAAGCGCGAGATGCAGCGCAGCACCTCCGGCCACACATCCTGCAAGAAGCGATGACATGCTTCTGCTCTGACATACGATCCTGTGCATGCATTCCAAATCAACCATGACTCACATGCATGGCTCAGAGGATTGATGATCGCCACCAGATCGAGGCAAGCTTCAGCAGATGAGGACAATGACACTTAAGGCCATGTGCATGCCCATATTCAATGAGGACAAACAGAGGCAGGTCCACTGCTTACGTGCAGGTGATTGCCATTGTCCTCAGCGATGAACAACATTGAGCGGAAGGCCTTGGCGGACTTCTGCTCCATGCTTGCCGGCGTGTGCAGGTTGGTGAACCGCGCGAGGCTCGTCACGAACCTGCAGAGTGGCCCCAGTTGTGAATTGTGTGGCCTCTGCTGGTACAGCATGATGGTGCCAGCTATGAAAATAAACGAGGATGCAGCAACGATGAACCGATTCACATACATGCAAGCACGAAGACATGACGGATGCAGCCAGAATCGACACAAGAACATGCAAGCAGATGCGCACGTGTTGCGCAGCATGCCCATGTCCAGCAGGCTGGTGATGCGGATGGCCGATACAAAACCTGCCAGGCACAGCCCCACCGTCTGCAAAGCAGCAGATGCACCTATCACCTCACGTCCGATGCCTTTGCTGCAACACACATTTGCACATCGAGTGGAGCAGTGATTTCAGTGCAGAATTTTGGTTGCTCACACTGTTGTTCATGAACTTTTAACCAGCCCATACTGTGCTGCGGCCACACTTGAGGTATGATCATGTGCAGCGCACCTTGCCCTCGTGGAACTCCTCGAACAGGACAGAGAAGGCGCCGAGGAACGGCGCCCACGACACATCCAGCATTGGCCGCACCGTCTCCCCCTCCACTGCACTGAAGAATGTGGCGCCCTTCGCCTGATCCCTGCAGCAGCAGACGGTTGTCCCTCTTTCAGTCAGGGACATGAACTCCATGATCAGTCCAGGTCTTTAGGCCCTGCACAGGTGCGCGCAGGACGAGCACATGATAGGACTCCTGTGCCCGGCTCGATTATGAGAGGCGGATAAACCTGAGGTAGTCGTGGGTGCGGCGGATGGCCTCGTCCGAGGGCTCGTTGGAGTAGGCCTGCTTGCGACCAGGGATGAGCGACAGGATGCTGTCCATCCAGCTGACGGCCTTGGCCTGCTGCTCCTTGGCCGTCAGGATGTCGGTCGGGTTGTCCTGTGACACAGCAGTCACATCATCGAGCTGGGTGAGGGTTTTCGCAGATATGCTTGCAGTGCAGCAGCATTGATGTCCTAGACATCTCAGATCATGCAGTTGGGGCTGGCTCAGGGTCGGCAGCCGGGGAAGCGGCGGCACTTTGTGGTCACAACGAGCTACCTTCATCTTGATCTCGTTGTTGACGATGCGGTCATACACTGCCTCCATGAAGTCCTGAGGCAGGTCGCCGCCGTCATTGATGCCGCGGTTGTTGCGCAGGAAGTCCTGCGAACATCGGTATGGAATTTGACATTGACACTGATGCAAGTGCACATCCAATCATCACATCAGGGCACCAGCATCTGATCATGCACCAGACTTCCAGATGCGCAATATGTTTGGCTGAAGCATCACATTGATCGCCACAGCTCACCTCCTTGGACATCTTGTTCTTCACGCCAGGGTTGTGCGCATCAGTGTTGAGCATGATGACGGAGTAGGCCAGCACATATGCGACGTCGGCAGACTTGAAGGTGTCGGGGTTGCAGTGCACAAACCGCTCCGCAAACTTCTCCATCAGCCGGTCAATCTTCTGCGCCTCGCCAGGCAGCCGGAAGCCATCCAGGAATTGCCTGCACAATCGTGCATGACATATTTCTCAGCAGATTTCTTCGCATTACATCCTGCCACAGTGTCTCGTTATAGCACATCGCACAGCATCATGCATGGAGAGCTGCAGACACAGAGCTCAGCAGCATGAACTTGCTTCAAAACCCAGTACGCATGAGAAGCAAAGCGGCTTGAGAACATGAGGTTGTGCACGAGGGTTCGATCGCCTGATGGCGGCATCGAAGTCCAGGCCAGTGAAGTCCATGGCGTCCACGTAGGCGTGCATGACCTTCAGCGCGGTGTCCTCCCGCTCGCCCAGGTACTCGCCAATGACCGCCTTCTCCAGGCCGCTGGTCTTCGCCAGGAACTTCGCCACTTCTGCAGCGTCCGTCCCTAGCATGCCCTGCACACTTTCGATTTTGTCATTGGATGGTACGCACTCTGGGTACAGACTATGTTTGAGGTTTGTGCACACCTGGCCCTCAAAACGTCAGCTGGGTGGCTGACATGACGGACGACCACACTAACACATCGCCGAATGCTTTGACTACATAACCCTTTCATCACCTGCTCCTGCATGAAGGCGATGCCCTTCTTCGGCTTCTTGTTGAAAAGCGCCACGCCCTGCTGGAAGCCTGTCTTGTATGCCTTCCAACTCTCCAGCAGCGCAGCCTCTTTGTCCGGCCCTGCCGCCTCCCCTGTAGGCATGCCAAGGCATCATACCAGACTGCTGGCTATGGCAGTGAGGACCATACAGATGACAAAGCCGCCTGCTCGCCGACTTGACTGCTTAAGACCAGTGACAACCGATGAGACTGCTGCTGGTGTACCAGCAGCTGTGGAGTCCGAGGCATCGTCCCCGATGATGTCAATGCCCGGTGCCGCAGCGGCTGCAGCGGCGGCGGCAGCCAGGGACGCCGCCTGCTGCGTCTTGGTGTACCACTCCACCAACGACCGCAGAATGTTCACGCAGCACTGCAGCGCCTGTATCACACACTGCCGACATAAAGCAGGAATGCTGTTGAGAAGAGGTGCAGGTGCAACAGACACAACAAAGCAGCAAACCTTCTGGATCGCAGGTGATCAACAGCGCCCATCTGCAACATGATGTCCACTGCAGGACCCATCTGCAACATGATGTCAACTGCAGGAATGCCATGCCACTGTGCTTTGAATTGGCCAATGAAAGATGTACCAGCACACGCAGGGCACGCTCTTCGTCCTGTTGCGGCACCGGCGCGTCTGGCGATGCGCCGGTCTGGGCGATGCGCACCAGCGCTGTCACCATGCGCTCAAACAGGTTGGCGCCCTCGAGGTCGCAGTCGTAGTTGACAAACAGGTCCACCTGCAGGTGGATGCAATACGATCAATACAAGGCGACTCATAGTTGGGTTCGATCCCTGCATCGGCACACAACGCAAATGTGTGTACATTGACATTGTGTGCACATCTCACTTCCTGTCATGCCATGGAACCTCTCCGAGGATCCTCAGCAATGTGTCAGAAAGTCCACGCATTGGAGTGGGTGGCATCAAAGGCTCACCAGCAGCTGGCCATCGCTGGTGAGGGCTTCCAGGCACCGCAACACCACACCGCGCTGGCCAAGGTCCACCGGCGGCGGGGCTGCAGTGACAGCGGGTAAGACGCTCAACTGCTGAGACCGCAGTGGGCAGTCCAGACACGGTGTGCGGAATGCTGTTTGGATATTGGACCATGCATCAAGCTGGCCGTGCATGGACACTCAATGTCACCTTGGCCTGGCGGCGTGGACCCGGCTGCTGGCGGCTCAATGGAGCGCAGCAGGATCATCGGGAAGAACACGCCCACCTGCGCTCATATTAACTTCTCCGTGAAGCACAGACTTGAGTCGCCACTTGAAGTGCATGTGAGGCAAATGCTGCTTGCTTGCAACAGCTCGATTGAGGTGCAGGGTGCAGACAGATGTGCATCAGGAAGCGGCAAGCACCTCGGCCTTCAACGAGTGGCGGAATTTGGAGATGAGGGTCAGGAAGATGGAGCAGCTGAGGCGCAGCGCGTGCGGGTTGGCCGACGCGCAGTTCTTCAGCAGGCTGAGGCACAGGTAGTGCTTGATGCCGTCCGCAAACTTCTCGCTGGACGCAAACACGCGGCCGCTGTTCTCCAACAGCACTTTCAGTAGCTCCAGTGCCAGCACCTACGCCGGTTCAACCACAACTTTCTGCTGTGTTGTTGCTCTTTCAAAGCCACAAGTGTAACCAGCTTTCCGTCATCTACGCATAGGCTACATCCCGATGAGCACACAGTCCACATGACTGTCATGCTTCAAAAACAATTGCGTCAGTGCGCACCTTGCCACGGGTGGCGGTCAAGTCTGTGCCGGACGACGCGTCCGCCGTCTTGATGGACAGCTTGCACAGCGCACGGAACACGAGGAAGGCGTCTTTCTGCAGCACGGCGTCCTGCACACCCAAAGCCTTCGTTGTCAGATGTCTGCTGTGGGACACCGCAGTGGCATCCCTGCAGGCGGCAAGGTTCCTTCCAAAGGAGGGGACCCGGTAGAATCATCTCCAATGCAAGACTGCAGCTGTCGAAGAGCAAACAGATTGAGGCAGTGTGGATCTGCTCACTAATGCAGCAGTGTTTGCGCTGTGCGGCGCCTCTTCTGCAGACGCCCCGCCTGGCGCGCCAGCAGCTGCAGGGTTTAAGGGCATCTGTCCTGGCACAGTGGGAACTGTCACACAGCCCGGCAGCTGCAGCCGCGGGGTGGATGTGCCGCTGCCTGGCAGCCCATTCGCCGGCTGCTCGACATCAACTGCCGCCTCAGAGGCAGGTGCGGCTGCTGCCGCATCAACATTGGCCGCTGCTGCTGGCGCTGCAGCAGTGCCATCCGTAGATGGCACAGCAGCCTCCGTCCCATCTGTCGGCACTGGCTTCAGAGGCGAGATTGGGGTGCCTGCAGAGACATGGTCAATTGAAAGTCTTCAGAAACTGGGGTATCTACCACCCACAACACGACAGCTTGGGATGCCTTTTCTTTGCTTCTGCCATATGCATGCGTGCCTGGCTGGTCTGCGCTGTTGACGCGGCCGAAAGCGTCATTGACAAATGCGTCATTCAGGCCCGCCTCCAAGTCTGTCGTGTAGAACCCAAAAGGATCCACAGTCGACACCACCTGCAGAGACAACACAGCACCGCAATGCTGATGACCTGTGTACAGCCTTGGCACATGTCGCGGATGGTACACTGATCGGTTGCGATGGCTGTCCTACGCGGGGGCATGCAGTCATGACAGACGCATATGGCTGCATACCTCCTGCAGGAAGTTCTGGACGAAGGCGGACACAGACGACGACTCCACGGGCGGCAGGCCCAGGACGTCGGTCACGATGATGGGCGGCAGCGACACCGTCTCCGAGTGGTGCTCCATGCGCTGGAACACCACATTGACCATCTGCGTGAGCGACGCCTTGGCCGTGTTCTGGTTGACCTCGCTCTTGGACAGCAGGAAGATGTTGTAGCACGTGCGCACCGCCTGCAGAGGCACAGGACCATGAGCGACTTGGCATGAATTTGACAGCAAAGATGCAAATAGGTCAGGACACGAACAATCAGTAACATGTCCAGGGAAACAATGGTAACATGGACATGTGACGGATATCTTCGAGCTCACCAGCAGCAGCGCCTGTCCATGGATGTGCAGCGTGTTGGAGGTGACTGCGGTCAGCAACCCCTTGAGCACACGCAGCTCCACGCCATCATCTGCGATGTCGTCGCACCGGCACAGCAGCTCCACTGCCTGAGCCTACATCATGTGACGAAACATGGCAGTGGGCACACCGTCATGATGCAGTCGACCTCTACTGGGCGACAACATTTGCAGCGTGTGGACACGAGACACTGCCAAGGGACTTTCAGTTGCCACAGCGATATGTTCAGTTGCGGCCGCAAAGGACTGCCATACCTGTGGCGGCAGGGCTTCCGCATCATCCACAGTATCCTCGTCGTCTTCCTCGGCCGTCGTCCGCCGCTTCGCCTTTGCACCAGCGGCATCCCGCTTGTGATTAATTGTGTACACTCGCCCCTGAGGCCCACGCCAGCAAGAAGGCGGATCTCAGCCATGTAAGATGCTCGATTGGTCTAACTGTCCTTACCACCCAGTTGGTGCTGGCACATGGCAACCAGCGCAGCATTGTTGCAGTCTTCGAAGGGAAGACTTGCCCTCAGCACACCCGTGGGAACATGCTGCACGTCTTGCAAAGCATCCTGCATTGATAAGCTGTAAGTGAAGCTTCATCACCAGCACTTCACACCTGCAATGCCTGGTGCGCTATGAGGCGCTGTATGAGGTCCAGGGCAATCTCCACCAGTGCTGTTTTGCGTGTCTCAATCGCTTGCCGCAGCACCTCCAAGAGCGCTGCAGCAACAAACAGCACGAGCTGTCAGAAGACACTGACGTCAGCTCATTCGGGCACCAGCTGCACGATCCAGAGTTGTTGCGTCAGCTCGGCGTCGTGAGTGAGGTGTACAGCGCCGAGTCCATCACAGACTGCAGGAAAACCGACGCACTGTGTGCAGCCTCCTCTGACAGCGCCCGCTGGCTGGGCGCTGGCGGCAGTTCATCCGGTGCCGTCACCCGCATCACCGCTTCCGCGGCGTCTGACTCCGTTGCTGGCAGGACGCTGTCGCCAGCAACCGGCAAGTGCGCTGGTGCCACAGAGTCGGCTGTGGCGCGACCCTCCAGAGCTGCAGCGCCGTCTGCAGATCCATCCTCTGGGGCACCATTGCTGACACCTGCTTCACCATCTGTAGCGGAACAAACACAATTTGTATTTGTATGGTGCAGAGGTGCAGAATGCGCAGGATTGCAACCCTGCACATGTTATCTGGTGCCCAGACATCTCACACAGGGCGAAGCTCATCCGATGTAGGCTGCAGCGCCACCGCTGCACACCTGGCTGCGGCGTTGCAAGTGGCTGTTGGGCGCCAAAGTCCTCCAACAGTTCTGGCAGCCGGTCCAAAAGCTCCTGTAGAGGTGGCATCAGCGATATTCGATAGTCAACGTTGTCGTGGGAAGTGCGACTGTGCCTGCAGTGACCTCAGAACACCCAAATCACCAACACACCACAATGCCGCAGGCCGCACCTTGGTCTCCTGCCGCAGCGATGCATACTTGCGCCCGGACGCCGCGTCACAGATCTTTTCGAGAGCCGAGCCGATGAGCTGGGCCGCGACCATTGCGGCCGGGGCCTCAGCCCTCCTGAGGCCTCACGTGCGCTTCGGCTGCGCCTGGTGCAAAAATTGCTCGAACAGCTTTTCAAACCCCTCCTGCGATGGAGGACCGCAACATTTGTCGTTTCAAATACCACAGTGTCACCACAGCCCCTTCAAAATGTCTCTCAGCACGTTTGCAGCCAAGCTATCTGTGATGGCAGACGCAAGATCCATACTCCACAAAGGTGTCGAGAGTGTACAGACAGCTGCAGCGATTGTCATAGCACGCCCTTTCAGACTGACAAGGGCTGATCGTGTTGGTCCAGCCAATGCACATCGAACCACACCACTACCAGCTGAGCAGAGGTTGTGAAGCAAAAAGCATTTCAGCCCACCTGAGGTAGCTGTCGCATCCAGCCAATGACGCGTAGCGCCGCTTCACCGTCACAACGCAAACGGATCAACTCCTCCGGCCGGCTCTCGTTTCGGTACCAATTGAAAAGCTCTCTGCAGTTGTAGGCTATCTTTCGACCTACAGGTCGCACCGGAAACGTCCTCGCGGCACGTAACAAGTCTCTGTAAAGCTTGACCGAGCTCATACATGAACGAAACCACTCTGCCGCTGATCTCCAGCATTACAGTACTGTCGCTGAGCTTCCTGTATCCACCAAGCTCGCCCGCCGAGTCTGCCGCCGAGCTGATTTCCTCACAATCTCCAGCCTCGCGATCATTTATACTCTTGCTGTCCGATTCTGCGGTGCATGAAGTTGTGAGGTATCTGCCTCAACAGCAAAGTCCGCAGCGAGTAGACTGTATGGTTGTTTGCTGATCCACTGCCAGCTTGGCCTCTCGGGCGAGCTGGCAGCGCAGCGACGCATTGCAACGTTGTTTCTGAGCCTTAACCCTGACACTTTCGCACCAGTGCTGTGACTGAACATCGGCTGGGCACAGCAGACGCCCTGTTCTGGTCGGCAAGCGCTGCGGCTCCAGGCACCTGGCGCAGGGACCAACTTGATCTACAGCGGCCAGCAGGGCTCACAAGTGGGTGAGAGAAAGAGAAAATCTGTCAGGCACCAGCAGGATGCGGCAGGCAGCGCCCGAGGCGGCGGAACCGCCACCAGCAGCGGATGCAGTGGCGCCCGGGCCCGTGGAAGCGCCGGCGCCGCCGCCACTGTCTGCCGGAGCCGCCTTCCTGGCAGCTTTCTGGGACTTCAAGGACCGCTACGGCCTGCTGATCTTGTGCCTCGTTGGCGCCGCTGTCTACCTGTACTACAACTACTGGAAGCCCGCCCAGGACCGCCGCACCGCCATGTCCCTAGGTGCAGGGAATCAAAGGATGAATCAGACACGGTTGTGCTGCCTCCGACGCTGCAAGTCTTAGCCTCTATCATGTTGATGTGCCTGTCAGGTCCACTTTGTCACCCCAAGGCACTCAGTTTGTTCTGCAGGGGAAGCGGCGGCGGAGTGGGAGGAGAAGCGCCGTGCGGCCGTGGAGCGCCAGCAGCAGGCGCTGCGGGAGGGCACCGCAGCGTTCCTCAAGCAGCAGATGGAGGAGAACGAGCGCCAGCAGGTGCGTGATGTGATGCGTCACACTTGCTGCGTGGCCTGCTTAAGCATCCCTGTGCGATGTCATGACCATGGCGCTGCACACGGTTGCAGAATTCATGCATGGCTGACTTTGTATACACAGGAGAAGCGCAAGCAGCGGGCACAGGAGGAGGCAAAGCGCCTGGGCATGGAGCACCTCACGAAGAAGGGCCAGAAGCTGGGCCATGGGCCCAAGCAGCCTACAGGTGGGTAGAAAGCTGATCAGTGTTTCAGTGGATCCACTGCATCTGCGCGTGCAAATATCCTACTCTCACTAGCAGCAGGCCCCTCGTTCGTTCGTCAACCGAGAAGCCAAGCAAGACGCACATACGAGAAGTGACATGCACATACAAAATGATCTGTGATGCACTGTGCACCATGTGCAGACCCAACATCGCCAACTGCCGCAGCTGAGGACTGGCTGTCGTGAGACCATGTGGAGCTTACATGAAAAGGCGTCAGCAGAGAGGGGCGGCATACATATAGTTGCCAAGACTCAGTTCTAGCGCTGGTGTCAGGCGGGGTTTGGAACCAAGCCCTATGAGATTGTGTGATTTCTTGAGCTCTGCATGTCTGGTCTGTACTTGCACATACAGACCCCTTTTCAACGTTGTTCCTGTAGTGGTTTTCTTAGATCGGATGTGTAGAAGCCAGGTATGAGAGGTACATGGGGGGGTCGCAGCACGCTATCATTAGGTTGCTGCATCATGTGACATATGCCGCATAATGCCCTTCATCAGCGTTAATGCGGATTACATCGCCTTACATCACCGAGGCAGAGCAGCTTTGACTTCGAAGTCTATTCAAAAGGCTGAATCAAGCCATGATCAATCTCGTACGCAGATGCACCTGCGCACATGCATGCCACGCAGAGGGGCCATGCAACGATATGATTGGTGCTCAGAATGAATGATGCCACCTGCGGCATGCATCCCTGCTGGCATGTTGAATCGATCTTCCACCAGCCACACGATGCTGTGGTAGACCAGGTCGTCAGTCAGTCAGGCAGCAGTGAGAGTCGGCACACTGGCGTGCAGCCAGGAGTGCAGCTTCTTGGCGGCGGCCTCGCCCCCCATCAGCCTTGCCAACTCCTCCTGAGAGAGAAAAGCCGAGAAAAAGTTTGAAATGCAATCCTGGCGAGGAAACCTGATTTGGACTGAATATCCCAAAGCACATGTTTGAACGCGCTGGTGGCACACAGACCTGACTAAGCTCGGCCAGGTCGGCGAGGCACTCGACGCCGCCCATCAGCTGCCGGTAGTTAGCCTCCGTGACGCCCTGATGACACCAGAAAACGTAGCCGACCGTCAGCTTCAATGGAACCGTGTCTAATGTCTGCGCCAAGGGGTCAGCGTCCGAGACAGTCCAGAGATGCACTGAACAGGAAACGACTCAATTGCACCAGGTGTTGACGGATCACACCGGCAGGCGACGCAGCACATCCTCAGCAGACTTGTTGACAATTGCGTCCGCTCCGCCGAGCGGCGTCACACCGTCTGTGTCCACCGGCACGCCTGCAGGGCAACACGATCACCACGAGACTACAGCTGGCAAATCCCCACGGGTGACATGCTGTGATGGTCGAGCCTTTCATCCAATGCATAAACAGATAGTAGACGCTGTCATGCCCAGGGTGGCAACAATGATTGAGAGCACGTGTACTCACCAATGGCGGCCGCGGTGAGGGGGTCCGGCTCTTCTTGGTGGGTCTTGAGGGCGCGGAAGATGTCGGCGGCGGCGTGTAGGCTGCGGGACCAGATCATGCGCAGCCGCGGGAAGTGCAGCGCCAGCAGCGCCAGCCGCGCACCCAGCGAGTTGCCGCTGATGTCGTCCGCCAGCTCCGCTGGGCTCTGCAGATGACAGGGGCGTCGAAACCGTGACCATCAATTGCCAAAATCTGCTGCAAGGATGCAGTGACAACAGCACCAGTCGCACTTTAACAATGTGCCCCGCCAGCTTTGCCAGACTCTGCGGTCCAAATGAAGTCCTGGCAATAGTCACAAACACAACTTGCCAGGACAGATGCATGAGAAGGCCAAAGCTTGTGCGATATAAGCGCAGCTTGCGATACCTGCAATGCGAAGGCGCGGTCACGGTCGAACTCAATGAGCAGCACCGGCAGGCGGTACTCCTTGGTCATCGCCTCAGCCTGCATGACGCATGATGCTGGCAGCTGAAACACCTTCACACATGACATCTCTCCTGCTCTATATGCTGGCTGTTCGGGTGACACCTCATCTAGGGCATCACAAATCACCATGCACACAGCTTGCGAGGGCATGCATCAGGGTGCAGCATGCTCTGCCTGGTGGAACAGCCGCCCGGAGGCAAGTGACTGCCGCAGGTCTGGGATGGACTTGCGCTCCACGCACATGTCTGGCGACAGCACATAATCTCCCACCTGGTGTGTGCAGCACACAGTGCCTCAGCGAGCTGCAAGCCTTTCTGCTGGTCTGAACTGCCAAGCGATGCTGAGTGCACTTGCTCCTGCTTGCTGCAAATTCAATATGCCTCAGCCAATGTTCAGGTGTGTAGGATTGAGCAACCACCTCCAGGGTGACTGGGATCAACTCCAAGCCTTGCTGGTGCAGCACCGCCGGCAGGTGGCTCATGAACTCGCGCACATCCACCACAATGCGGCGCGGCGGAGCTCGCGAACCGCGTGTCGCTCCGCCTGCAATGCCGGCCCCCTTTATCCTTAAGTGTGTCCTCCAAGTTCCCCGAAGTTGACTGCCGGAACACACACGCTCTGACTTTCTCAGGAAAGCTGTTTGATCCTCTAACATAGACGTTGACAGTGCGATCAAGGGGTGGAGTGGTCTCCTGGTGATCAGGTGCTCACCGCGCCGAGTCATCTCGCCGTGCGATGCGACGCCGCCCATGCCCGCCGGTAACGCCGGCAGCACCGCATTGTGAGCATCGTCTGCTCCCAGCAGCTTCTGCATTGCGCAGAAACGCACAATGATGTCTTCAGCCAATGCTTGCTGAGTTTCATCCGGCTAGCTGCCAAACTCTGCAGCCTGCAGGAGTGGCGTCCCCAACTTAGAGTGTGCAAGTCAGCGAGCAGCGCCACCTGCGAACCTCAATTATTAACGAGCATCCCAAAGGCTTGCGATTCGTCGAATGCACGAAAATGATCTACAGGGACATGACGCACCTGGGTGGGGTCTGGGTTGGCGGGCAGCACCATGTGCGCCTTGTCGGCGATGAGGCTCTCCAGCGCCCGCCGCTCGCGTGCAAGCCCCGTGCTGAACTGGTCCGTCTCCGCGCTGTCGTCGTAGCGCAGGTTGTACACACGCAGCGGCTCCGCGCTGCGCTCTGCCTTGTAGATCTGTGCAGCATCGACAAAAGTGTGTCGACGGCGACCTCTGAAGCACTTTGCAAGAGGGTGCAGTGGCGCATGAGCTGAAGCAAAGCCGGGCGGCTTGTGGCATAGCCAGGCACCTCATCAAATACACAACCATGCGCGTGACACAACCTACCAAACTTAATGATGTCTTGTCGGTCGCTGCTTGGAGCGCCGCACCTCCAGCTGCCGGATGAAGGTGACGTCGGGGTCGTACATGATCACGAAGGCCGGGCACACGTCCCACAGCACGCCCTCCTGGTGGGCGTCCAGCGCTGCAAAGCGCACTCCTTGCAGCAATGGCCCCAGGTCCTCTGCCGGCTCCTGGCCTGCTTACAATGCAGTTGCCTCAGGTTGAATGCTTGCATAGATAGCAAGCAAGATAGTACCGGCACTAGGCTCGACAGTGATAGCTCCAGAGCACAGACGCCAGAGGTACATAGCCGCGGATGAAGACAGCGAGCATAGCCAGGATGTGGCAGGCAGTCTTTGCCTGTGAAGGAAGATCAACACCTGCTGGGTCTACTCGGGCAACAGGCGGTGGCGACTCGCCTCCAGCCGCCTTCTTACCCTTGCGCCCCTTCTTGGCAGGCCTGTACATGACACAGAAGAAACTCTTCGTGGACATTACGACCCGGGTGAGTTTTCAGCATGTCAACATAAGCGCACTGCATCCGTGTGTCACTTTCCCGCGAGTGGAGTTTACGCTATCCGACCAGCAGGCGCCACATGTGATCCACCTGTCTGCGCCACTGCCGCCGTCACGGGCCTGCTGCAGCTGCCGCGCCTCCCGCAGGAGCGCCTCCTCCTCGCCCTTGCCGCCCGCCCCCGCCAAGACGGCGCCACCCCCGCCGCCGCCGCCGCTGCCGCCGCCCCTGCAAGGCACAATGCATGTGTCCTAATCGTGCCCAACTGCTGGCATTGGCGCAGACCGTCCTCCAGGCTGACAGGAACCTTCAGGGTCATCAAGCTGAGTGGCTATCTCAGCTCGGATCCTGCCGCTGCACTCGGGCGGAATCAGAACAATGCAGCGCGGCCATGCACACCTGCTGGGCTGGCCGAAGCGACCGCTGCCAGAGCCGATGCCGCGCCCCCGGCCCCCGCCGCGCCTGGCTGCCGCAGCGGCGGGCTTCTTGTGCTGCAGCCGCACAATGAGGTACTCCTCGTACAGCCGGTGCATCAAGCGGCGGGCACCGTCTGGCCGCAGCACCTGGGGCAAATGCGGATGTCAAGCCAAATGTGGATTCCAGGATTAGCTTATGAGATGCGCTTCCTGTCGACTTCATACTGCTGATGTGCTGCTTGTGCACTGCAGCTCAACAGCGTGGTGGGGGGATGACTTCGTCTGGCGAGCAAGCGACAGGTGGGTTGTTGTCTTAGAAGAACAGCGTA
This sequence comes from Tetratostichococcus sp. P1, assembly GCA_036584455.1. Taxonomy (NCBI): domain Eukaryota; kingdom Viridiplantae; phylum Chlorophyta; class Trebouxiophyceae; order Prasiolales; family Stichococcaceae; genus Tetratostichococcus; species Tetratostichococcus sp. P1. The sequence continues at coordinate 1,779,909 of BTPI01000007.1, forward strand.
CATGGGCCAGCTGAGTGACGGTGTGCGCTTCGCGCGCCACAATCAGGACTGGCGCCGCGGCCGCAGCCTGGTCGGCGGCGGAGTCGGAAGCCACAAGCCGCTCCCGCTCGGCGATCACCTCCTGCATGTCGTGCCGACATATGAGACCTCAGAATGGAGCGCCACTGCATGTGGTGCCGACAAATAAACATCACAAGTGGAATGTCACTGCATGTGTTGCCAACATGTAAACAGCAGGAGTGGAGCGCATTGCCGACACATGGATATCATGGGGTGCATGGCACTACGATGACGATCTCTGTGCCCACAATCTCTGTGCACACACTTGCAGTGCTGTCGTCTGTGCACACACTTGCAATGCTGTGATCCCCTTGTTGGACTATAAACCTGCATGATTTCGATGAGCAAGCCCCACTTGGGCAGCTCCTCCAGCACCGGTACCACTTCAGCCTCTGCACCGCAGAAGGCGCTATCGATCATCGTTTGTGATCCTCAGACTGCCGACACTCTGGCGAGTCGTGCCACAAGCTGCTGATGGAGAGGAAGTGCAAGCATGAGGAAATGCAGCAGTCTCACAGCAATTTGGGCACGAGGGCTGCTGAATTGACACGACATGGCGTGTCTGAGCTTGGAGACTCACGTGGCACCGCTGGCGATGCTGATCCGCTGGCCTCGTCTGCACCCTCTCGAGCCCGCTTGCCATTTCCCTTGGCAGCCGCACCGCCAGACTTGCTTCGCTGGACCAGGAACACCCGGCGCTTGGCCTGCAATAAGAGATTGCCGCACATGCACACATGATTCGGCATGCAAGTGTCATCAGAATGAGTCTGCATCTATACAGCTGCACCAGTCTTGCTATGACATGAAGCAGGAGGATGGCGTGGACAGACCTACTCGAGGAGGACAGTGCGCAGGCAAGTTGACTGCATATCAGGCAGTCCAGGCAGGCAGCTTACATAATCGAAGATGGTGTGCGCAGCGGAGTGCAGCAGCCACACGGCGGCGCGGCCCTCGGACAGGCGCAGCGTGTCCAGCAGCTGCAGAAAGGTCACGGCATCGTACCGCAGCAGCCCCTCTGCCAGCTCCCGCAGCACCCCCAGATCTGTCACCACCTGCACATGGGTTGACTCGAGAGTGACTGCCAGTGCACTGCTTGCATTGGCATGCACTTGGTCGGGAAGGGGGCCATGAAATTAGTGTCAGCTGTTCAAATCTGCCTTGGCACCAGGTGATCCAGCCAGTAAGATGTGGGCTGTGCTGAGCTCGGCTCACCTGCTTGGTGCGGAAGCTGACGGTGTGCCACACAGCGTCCAGCTGCCGGCGCACAATGTCGTCAAATGCGCGGAAGAGGCCATTCGCCAGTGTCAACTCACTTGCGTCAATCTGCATGCAGGAGACATTGATGAACAGAAGTCAATAATCGAGGCAGGGGCAGCAGGTTTCACAGCACTGCATTGAATTGAGCGCTCCGCAGCCTCCAGCAGCATTGCAGAACACAGTGGAGTTCTGTACTTCGCACCTTGTTGCTTGAGCGCAGCTCTTTGATGCAGCCGGCCATGAGTTCCCCGATGGCGCCGTAGATGGCAGTCATTGCCTCGCTCATTGGCAGCGCCAGCTCCACAAGCTGCAGGTACAATCATGCATGGGTGAGCATCGAGCATCAGTACTGCTGCGTGCATGCTGCCGCAGCAATTCCAGCAGGCCTCCAAGGTTCACACCAAGATTCACACCAAGCGCTAGTAATAATGTCAGTTGATGGGTCGCAGCGATGATCTCACATCAGCGGGTGAGGCGACACGCTCCTCCAGAGCCTCCTTGACGGCCATCTGGAAGCGGGGCCACAGGAACAGCTTCCGCACATACAGCGCCTTCATCACCTTCTCTGTCTGCATAGCATCATGGCGGAATCTTGACAAACAGTCAGACACAGCACACACTGCTTACCAGTGCCACCTGAGCGACTGCTGGTGGCTAACGGCCACGACCAAGGTGCAGGCAAGCACAGCCACGCTGCAGATGTTGCACACCTTGTTGAAGCCCCCAAAGCTGGTGGGCTGGTCTGAGAATGCCCGCACGAACCCGGCCGGGTTGCCGGCCCGCAGCAGCCGCACGGCGAAGCCCTCGCCCGAGGTGTCTGTCACCCGGTGGGCATTGACCACCAGCACGCCGGCCACCCACCGCCCCGGCAGCCGCCCCGACAGCATGTCCACCACCAGAATGCGGGTGGTCACAAAGGCGCAGGCCCTGCGCATGGACACAAATAGAGGCTTTGAGCCTCTGTCACTGCGCAGATCACCCGCACTTATACGTGACTATGCAGCATGACTCCAGAAACATGTCACACAGCTAGTGAGCTAATTGCACAGTCCAACGACTGGCGTGCAGCTCAGCTGTACTCAGGACCTGGTGCTGTACAGCTCTGCGCGGGTCTGCGCAGGGATCTCGTTGCTGATCTCCACCGGCAGGGCTGGAGGTGTGCCTTGCCGCTGTGTACCATGCTCCTGAGCTCTGCCTGTGCCCACGCCCGCGTGAACGCTCGCGTTGCCATTCGCTTCCCTGGCAGCTGCTTCTGCCGCTGCGTCCGCAATAGCATTAGCTCCGGCATCTGCCTCTGAGCCAGCTGCGGCGGCGGAGGCTAGTGATGCAGCCAGGCTGTGGCTGCCACCACCAGCCCCTCGCCCGCTGTCTGAACGCCCGGCCCGAGGCACAGCTTGCCTGTCGCCCTCCTCCTGCCCCTCCTGTTTGCAGGCCATGATGACAAACTGAAGCACGTAGTTATTCAAAGCGACAGAACAGCCCAGTCGCACGCAAGCAATCCAAGCACATTGCTGCCGTGAGGCGCCTGTTGCATGCCACCTGTGCAAGCTCTGGAATGAGGCGCTTGAGCTCATCACGCAGCATGTCGCGCTGCCAGTCAGTGCAGCCCAGCACCAGCACGATGCCGCTCTCTGACGGGTCCTGCAGCCGCCGGATATGCAGCTGTAGCATCACCGCCACGACCTGCACACGAACATGCATGAGATATTGCGCATCTACTGCGTACTATGCAATACGTCCAGAACCTTGTAATTGTATGCGAGCCCTGACAACCACTTGAAGAGACGAAGTAGAGACGCAGTGAAACATGCCAAGCACGCATGGTGGTAATGTGACTTGCTTTCTGCCATCCCAGGCCCGCCGACATGACGCACAGGCCGTCCTCGTCCAGCATCTCTGACACCATCTGCCTCTGGAACGGCAGCAGAGGAGCCATGATTGCCTCGCGATCGTCCTGTTCCGGCATGGCCTGCGGCCGAGACTGTCACATCGCACTGCTCACATCGCACTGGCGAACCGCACTGGGACAATGAGGGATGGGTACCGCAATCAGACGAGTGAATGTCGCTTGGTAAAGTGAGTTGCACGATGTAGCGTGCGTTAAACAGCTCAAAGGTGACGTGCATTTGCAATTTGAGAATGCCGCATCGCAGTGAAATGCCGGTCGACATTCACAAGGTAGTCACATCGCAGCATGGCACAGCACGACTGGACGAAGGGTTCAACGTGTTGCAATTTGTAGGCGTCACAACAGCTTCTCAAGCGGCGCTGTGACATCTTCGCACGCTCAGCTCCGGTCCTGCATGCCAGTGCGTGCCGGCGCTGTGGGCAGAAACGTTGTAGGCACTTGGTGCCGCACCTGCTGCATGCATGGGCAAGCAGGTGTTCTTTGACATCGACATTGGCGACTCCGATAGTCACACAGCTGAGCAAGCTCGCTACGACGCCACTGTGCAATTCTTTAAGCGAAACAGATCGCGACTTGGGATCCCAGCGGATGCGACGCTAGACGCCCTTGACGCCGAAGCGTGCGAGCTGGTCACAGAAAGCTTCCAAAGCCGAGGCACCAGCGAGGTCAGTAAATGAACGTTTTCCAGGCCAAATAGTTGCTTCACCAAAAGCCAGTCCCAAGCCTTCGTGCCTCGTTGCAGGGCGAGCCCCGCTTTCAGGCGCCTGCGCCACTGTGTGCCGGACGAGTTACCATCGAGCTTTTCAGAGAGGCACGCAGCAGACTGAATCTGCCACATGCGGCTGCCACTCGCATGGGCTCTCCCGTAAGCTTGCAAGAAATGTCCATACATTCATGATGCAGGCGCCAAAGGCAACAGAGAATTTCCGGTGCCTCTGCACTGGTGAGCGGGGGAAGGGCAAGAAGAGTGGCAGGCCGCTGCACTATCAGGGCACCTGCTTCCACCGGATCGTCACAGGCTTCGTGTGCCAGGGCGGTGACGTTGCCAAAGGAGACGGCAGCGGCGGTGACAGCATCTACGGCGGCCCTTTCAAACCTGAGAAACCCGCGCTGAAGCTGAAGCATGACGACGTAGGGGTGAGGAAATTGTATGCAGGTTGTAGACCTGCTGCAGCTCGGAGTGACAGCCTCGGACGAGCTTGCCCACTTTCCTGATCTCAAGTCCCATGTGACAGGTGGTCAGCATGGCGAGCTCAAATGAGAGCCAGTTCTTCATCACGCTGGCGCCAGCTCCACAGTGCGACCACAAACATGTCGTGCTTGGCAAAGTCGTCAGTGGTCTGGACATCCTGAAGCGAATTGGTAAGTCGTGCATTTAGCTTGACTGCATGCATATTCTGTAGGGACTTGTGAACCTTTATTCCTCAGGATCAGTGCGGGCACTGAAACCTATCTCCACCTGTGCACAGACGCCGAGGCTGCATCAGCTGATGGGGCACCGAGAGTTCCAGTGAGAATCTCAGCCTGCGGCGAGTGCTGACTAGGAGAAATTTGCAGGAGTGTGTGGTGGTTCCCAGCTGCATTTACTGAGGTGTCCGCACACCTTCAGAGACTGAACCCACTGTTCTCATGGGTTTGGTACACCATATGCGACTGTGGCAGGAAGCTCCAGATTTTCTAGTAATTACACAGCTACCATACAGGCATGCACAAAAACAAATTCACAGCAGCGCAAGCGCCATGTATGTGCCTAACGTCCCCCAAGGCATGTGTGTGGGCTGCTGCCATACAAGTTGCGTTCAGGGTTGGCCGCAAAAGCCCTGCCCCAAGTCGAGGAACCGCCCCACGAAAGGGGGCGTTGACAAGTGAAAAGGCGCACTGCCACTGAATACCCCGGTTTTAGCTCAGCACCACAGGCTGAGCAGACAACAATTACGACACAGTCCTGAACAACAAACAACGCACAAGTCAAGCAATACTGCTGGTCGAGCACCCTCTGAACCACCTGGACACTGCAAAGCACATTGCCCCAAACCCCCAAGTGACATATTCATCGCATTAGGTGCTGCTGCACACCCGCTGGTGCCTGGCACTGAGCAGCTGTGGCAAGCCTCGTATGGTTGCAAAACTGGCGGGCGACCTGCCAAAAGGGCTGTGCGCTCCTCGCTCTTCCCCAATTTATTGTTGCCCTGCACAGGCCTTCCTGAATGGATTCGTGTGCTGGCGCCATGAAGCGCCTTTGTCACTGGCGTGCGTCACTCCTTGGTGGCCCCGTCACAGGATTAAGCCAGCAGGGTTCATCGCGATGCGTGGGCCCGAAGACGGAGCCACGCGTGCCCTCATGTGGGGGCTTGATGCAGTGAAACCGTCTTTGGGCAGCACACGGCGCGAGCACAGCCGGGTACCCCTGCCTTCTCAGGGGCGGCACACATCCATGTGTGAGTTTCGTTGCAGCGGTCACCAGCCTTTGCAGCCGCATTTGCGGGCGTCAGCCGCCTGCCCCAGCGCCCGCCTGTCGTGAATGCCTGTCCGCTCTGTGGCTGCTGGCCAGATGCACCGCTTGGCGGAGTCGCTGGAAGACAGAGTCGGCCGCCGATGCAGCAGCAGTCGCTGCAGGCGATCAGACAGCCACCTTGGCTGGCGGCGGCCGCATCAGGTGGCTGGCCTTGCTGCCCTGTAGCACAGGGCCAGCCCCCAGGTCGGAGCCTGAGGCCATGCGTGGCGGCATCCAGGGGGCATAGCTTTCCTCCTGCAGCGGGATGCAACAGCGGGTTTTTCAGCTGTGGCACTTGGCAATCAGCTGTGGCATGCAGCATTGGCAGTGCACTGCATGCTTGCATAGGTGGTCAACACAATGACAAGGTACAGAGGTATATGCGTGCTCATTGGCACAAGTGACAGGGGCAGTCTTCACCTGCAGAGCCGCTGCAGCACGCTGCACAGTGCCCTCCCAGTCGGCAGTCTGCGACTCGGGCACCTGCTGCAGTGGCGTATCCACTGCGTCAACCATCTGTTCAAGGGGAAGCCAGGCAGAACCTCCCCCCAGATGCTGCACACTCGATCGTGAGTCATGTCAAAAAATGCAGATGTTGAAGGACAGCTTGTGACAGAATCGAAAAGCGGTCCGACCTGCATCCTCACCAGCGGCGGTGCGGTGCCGAGCGCTCGTGCATCCGCCGCGACCGCCTCAGGGTCCAACAGCCAGTCGCAGCCGAGCAGGTCCGCAATCGGGTCGTCCGCCGCCGCGTAGGGCACCGCATCCTGCTGCAGCTGCTGCGCCTGCTGCTCGTGCTGCGGAGATGGCGCCTGCTGCTGCGGCATGGTGAGGGCAGTGGACACCCCATCGGCCTGCTGGTCAGGGGCCTGCTGCTGCTGGTAGTGCTGCTGCTGGTAATGTTGCTGCTCCGCTTGCGGCAGCTGCTGCTGAGGCGGGTCCGGCTGCGGCATGCAGAAGCTGGGCTCGGCGAAAAAGTCGGCCGACGACACCATCGGCATGGCGACGTCCGGCAGCAGCCAGTCCTCGGGCGAGCTCTTGGCCGGCTGCAGCAGGTTGGGCGGCTGTGACCCCTCCATGTGGAAGCTGTTGCCCCCGTGCATGTCCACATGACCATCGTTGGAAGGCAGCCCAAAGCCTGCATGTCACAGAACACTGAGTGAATTGACCAAGTTGACCCATGCTAAAGACATGAAATCATTACGATGATCAGGTCACTGGATCAGGTCACAAACCCACTGCAACAATGGAGAGCCACGGAACAAGCACCAAAGTCACTGCATGAGAAACCTGCCATGCCACAGCAGACAGCATGGCCTTGACACACACCATTAGACATGGGCTCGGTGGAGACGGGGCCGATGTGGAGGGGCTCCTCGCCGTGCAGCAGGGCGTGGGCGGCACTGCCGCCGCGCACCGCCGCCTCGCCGGGCGCCATGACCTGCGCCAGGAAGCGCGGGTCCAGCGGGTCTAGCTCCGGTCCTGACGCACCAACGAGAGTGTTGTCAGATCGGCTGTCTGCACATCTGCCCGCCACAGGGAAAGCATCATGGAGGAAACCTTTTGGTTGGCTAGATGATTAGAATCTGTGATCGCTGACTGTTTAGAAGTTTCAGCTTCTATTAACCGAACGAGTCGCAGCTGGGCAGAAACTTGATGCATATGTCCACATCAGCTACTGGTCAAGCAGTCGGCACTTGGGGCTCACCGAGGTCCAGCTCGTCCAGCAGGCTGCAGGAGCCGGTGTGGCGGTGGCGTGGGGCTGCTGCTTTGCCGCCGCCGCTGGGCATGCGCATCATGGCCGGCTCCTGCGTCGCCGCCGCCGGCGCCATGCTGGCGAACGACGTGCCGCTGAACATCTGACCGGCGCGTACCCTCGCCTCGGTGTCGGCGGAATGCTGGCTGCAGGCGAAGCCCGCCACGGGCTGGCCGCCGATTGCAGCGGCGGTGGCGTGCGGGTTGGGGTGCATGCCCGAGTGGTTCAGGCCGTGGGCGCTGCCGGTGAAGTGCGTGACTGCGGAGCCGCGGCTGAACGCCATGTCGGACAGCGAGTCAGAGCTGGCGACATGCATGGAGCCGAAGCGGCGGCTGAGCTGCGTGTAGCCGGTGGCGGCGCTCATGTCGCTCTCGCCGCCGATGCTGCCATATGGCTGACCGCCGGCCTGCTGCATGGGCATGCCAATGCTGCAGGACGCGCCGCTGCCGCCATCGCCCATATTGCTGTTGTACGCCCCGAACGAGGTGGGACTCCAGTCGGCGCTGCTGCGGTTGGAGGTGTGCCCCTGCGGGCCTTTCCAGCCGTCCACGCTACCAAGGGACATGAGCGCGGGGCCGTCCGCGCCGGAGTGCGGCCCCACAGGCGGCAGGTAGCTGGTGCATCCACGGCCCGGCGGCGACATCGGCATCAGCAGCGGGCCGGCCGCCGGCGCTGAGAAGCCATGGGTGGCGGCACGCAGGCCTGAGCTGGAGCGGCTGATGCGCATGCCGGCAATGGAGGCGTCGCTGCGGCTGGGCGGGATGCCGCCAGCGGCGCTGTCTCCGGCGGACAGGTGCGTCAGGCGCTCCGACTGGCTGCCGAGGGTGGCCACCATCTCCATCTCCACCGGCGACAGGCACTCGCGGTCCTCGGCCACGCAGCCGAGGGCAGGGGCGGACTCTGGCGCCAGCGCATGAGAGTCGCTGAAGCTGTTCGAGCCAAAGCGGCGGTGGCCGCCGCCCGCTGCAGAGGCAGCGGATGGAGGCGGCGGCGGCGCCGAGGCGGGCCCCTGCTGTGGCGACGGAGCCAGCGGCGACGGCTGCGGCCAGTTCGCGAGGCCGGCGGTGCGGCTGGCGCTGCGGCTCAGGCTGCACGGGCGCTTGGGAGAGGCGGCGGCCGCCAGTGCTACATCTGCTGTGGCGCGCTGTCCACCGATCGGCACGGCATCGGACACTGCGCGGATGCAGTTGACGGTGCGCTTACGCCCGGCACTGGCGGGCCGAGACTGCCGCGAGTACTGGCGAGCCTGCAGACAGATACAGAGATTTTCAGCCATGTGAACATGCTGTACATGATGCACTTTGTGAGCTCAGTATCGAGCTAATGACGCAGAGGCCAGAGCCACAACAGACAACGTGAAAACCTGCTTCAATGTGCTGAAACCCACGAAAAGAAGCATACCTGGGAGTCGCGGGAGGTTTCCGTCTCTGCGGAGGCACCGCTATCATCGCTTGACGTCTTTGCATCAGCGCTCAGTGATTGCCGCGCCTTAGTGGCTGCTTGCCACTCCACCAACAGAGCTGCAAATGCACAGCGTCAACTGAGCAACGTCGAGTGCCGCCAGCTCAAGACAGCGTGACGGTATACCAGCCGTACTCCCCACCAGTCCACAGGTTCTGCCGGTACACTGTGCTGGTACAATTGATCTGCAAATTGTCAATGTGTTTATGATGGTGCTGTACCATTCAGACACCATCAGTAACAGGTATGGTACCTCGGAAGGCATCATGTTGCGCCTGCTGCGTGAACAGCAACGCCCAGGAGTGCCCCGAGTTCCACGCAGCAGATGTGGAAGTCGGAAACGACCATGCCACCGCCGCATCTGGGATGTTGGGCGCTGCCGCCAGGAAGCTGCCACCGCTGTCATAGGCGCATCTGCACAGGCGAGCGGAAAGACCATGAGCCCTCTTGCAACTAGAGACAATCAGCACTGTGATGTGGCGATGCACACTCTGTGCTGCCAGCTGAGCTGGCAACCCACTCATTGTGCTGACAGCTGAGACCATGGGAGACTATGATAGCACTACATGTGGTACACAGACAGGAGAATGGGTGCCAAATACAAAGCGGACTCACAGTGCCACGGAGGGCGTGCGGTCGGTGCTGCCCGTCCACAGCGACTGCGCACGCGTGACCGGCTGCAGCAGCACCGTGACCTGCGGGATGGTGATCGGCATGCCGCCGCGGCCCGCCATCTGCATCTGCAGCCCATCCAAGCGCGTCGCGCCGCTGCTACCAGGCAGCGCACCTGCCGTGCTCGCTGCGACTGTGGTGGCTGGCGCCGCCGCAGCAGGAGCAGCAGCCGCTGGGGTGCTGCCCCTGCTGGCATAGGATGCGGGGCCTGCACTGCCATCAGCTGTGCCATACATCGGGGCGGCAGCGGCGGCAGCAGCGGTGCCGTTGGCTGCACAGCTGGTTTGGGCGGAGATAGTCTGCGGCGACTGCGAGCGGCGGGCCGGCGCGTCGGCCAGCCGCCGTGCTTTGCGGGCCTTGACGTCAGCGGAGGCTGGCCGCCGCGCTGCCATGCTGCCCTCCCCCGAGCCGCCATCGGAAGTGGCTGCGCTTGCCTGGCCAGCGTGTGCCGGCTCCGCTGCTGCAGCCGGCGCTGCGCCTTCTGCCTTGTTGCAGCTGCGGCGTGTGAGCACTGGCGGCCCACTGATTTCATGTGCGGACCGCAGGGCACCACTGCATGTGCGGTTCAGGCGGGAGCCACTCTCGCTATCCTCGCCGCCACCCGCAGCGGCTGCGGCCGCTTCAGCAGCAGCGGCGGCATCCGCCGCCACCTTCTGCTTGTGCATGCGCCGCTGGTACTTGACGCCACAGGCATTGCACAGCGTCTTGGGCCCGACGGCGCCGTTCCGCCACATTGGCGTCTCTGTAGCGCCACATGTCGCACAGGCCTGCACCGGACCATGCTCAGCATTTGATTGCGGGGTGGCAACGATACTTGCTTGATCAAAGCTGACGGACGCGAATGAATGTGCGCACTTTTGGTGTGCAGTGGCCGCAGCCCTACAGTCACAATGTGCAGCCCACCTTCAGCCCGTCCTTCTCGGCAGGCCCAGAGGTTTGAGGGTCCCTGCTAGAGGTGTCCTCGTCCCCTGAGCGTCCTGCCTCGCCCGTGGAGCTGCTCGGCTGGGAAGCAGAGGCTGTGGCCGTCGACCTGCCCGAACTGCCGGAAGCAGAGGGCTGCGGCCTCGGAGGGAGCGTTTCTGCCACGCACGCCATCTATCTGCAAGATGGACAGATACCTTCAGCGAAGCAAATCGCTCACTTGTCCAATCTGGCGATGGTTAGGTGCATGAGAGATATTTCGAAACGTAAGACAGGCTTTGAAGGCCGCCGCGCACCAAGGGGCGGCTGCACAGCGCTTAACGACGGCTCTGCATGTCTTCGCGCCCGCCCGCGAAGGAAGCCGTGGTGATCTGCAAGCAACACGCGGCTGGGTCAAGCCTGCGGCACACAGCCACTTGGCACGTAGCCCCCTCGCGCTGTTGCGCAACGCCCGCGCACGGCCCACTACAAGAGACATACTGCCTCACTATAGCGGACAGCACGAGAACAGCTGCGTTATAGCCGACGCCAGCACGACTCGATGGTACTAGACGGCATCCAAGTGCACGCAGTCCACCAGCCATCGAAACGGCGGATAGACGGTATACCACGGCAAACTATCCAGCAAACGAGTCGCCAGCAAATGCGGATCGTGCATGAAGCGCCCGCGGCTCGCAGCGCGCTGTGGACAGCCGGCGATTGGACGCAGAGGTTTTCCGGTGCAGACAGACTTGGGCATCAAGCAGTCATTGCAAAGCCCCCCACACGGATTGCGATTGATGAACGAGACGACATCAACCGTTTGTACCCGGTGTGCGTGCTACCCGGGGCTGCCTCGCTGCGCATGCCGCTGCACAGCTGTTTGCAGCGTGTCGCAGGCTCAGAGCAACTTCTTGGCCGGCCCTTCCTCGGCGCCCAGAGGCCCCGCAAGTGCACGCCGCCCAGCCCACAGGTCACGGCACACAACAGGTAGCACAACCCAGGCTCCAAGCCAGGTGACGCATGTGACATGCCCCAAATGTAACACGCCGCGCACGGGACCCCTCAGACACAGATCAACGGTGCAGCCGCCAACGCTGCACCCCACACAGCACCAAACAGCATATAGATGCTGCGCTGTACCTGGCGCTGCTGCGTGGCCACGGTCTGCGGCACTCGGCGTCGGCCGTCGAGCCCTGTTGCGACCGGGCTCCGCCGCGGCGAAGCACCACACCCCAAGACTGCACCTTTCCAGCGACAGGCACGCTCCGTCGGTGACAGCAACTTTCAAGCTTCTCCTGGAGGGGTTGATGCTCGACTGACTGGCTGGGACTTGCCTCGATGAGCTTGCGGCGAAGCAAAAACCTCAGGGGGGTCAACAACAGATAGCTGCTATCTGCGAGGTCCGTCTCCTTTCCAGCGGCAAGGGAGTAATGATCGGACACATTTGAAAGGCGGGCTTCGAAAGACTCGAAGACAGCTCGTGCCAAGGGCGTGTTTCACGTCTCAGATGCCCACCTGAAGCTTGACCTTTGGCCATCAACTGATCACGAGGGATTGGCAACTGGGGTGTGCGGTCGCAGCCGTTTTGCAGCTTTTTAAACCGGAGCCACACATCCCCAGACCAGGTTCTTCAGGCGCCCGGTGCAGCGTCGCGGCCTGCGATGGTCTCTGCAGGCTGGGCTGCGGGCCGGTCTGAGCACTCGGATGACTCAGGCTGCAGCAGCATCACGAGCACGCACAGCGCTCCGCTTCAGCCGTACACGCGGTGCGGCTGGCGCATCCACCACAAGCCTCTTGTCCTTGCAAGCTCCAGCACCGGCAAGTGAGGCTCACCGCATGATGGTGACGTGATGCTGCGTCCAGCAGCATCCTTGAGCACTGAAATGATGACTGTGCATCGCATCAAGGGGTCTGGACCAGCTGCAGCGGACGGCGCAGCAGCAGCGCATCAATCAGCTGCGCAAGCTGCAGCAGATGCAAAAGCAGTACGAGGCGCAGGCAGCAACGGCGGCGCATCGTACCGTCAAGCAGACGGCGCAGGAGGCCAGGGTGATGTCGCAGCGCGAGCATCAGCGGCGCCTGGCGGCTCGGCAAGCAGCAGATGCGGCGGCGATGCAGGTGCTCATCTCAAGCCTGGTGTTGCTTACATGACGAGTGTCTAGCTGTTACCTGAACCTGAACAGAGGACGTGGTGAAGGACGGGCTTCGCATCCAAAACTCTGTGGCATCACCTTGCAACGTGTCAAGTGACGCTCCCTTGTGCATGCCGAGCTCCGATTGGTTATTCTCCTGTGACGGTTGCAGGCGAGGCGAGAGGCGGTGAGGCAGCGGGCAGAGCGCGCGCAGGCGCGGCGGGAGGCGGAGCTGGCCGCGAAGGAGGCGGCGGCGCAGGAGGCGCTGCGGCAGGCGGCTGCTGAGCGGCTGGCCGAGGAGCGGCACCGCCAGCGGCGGGCGGCGTCACGGGAGGCCGCCGCCGCCGACCGGCTGCGGCGCAGGGTGAGCCTGGAATATAGTACACAATAGCTCGGAGCAGTCACGGGGTACACCGGTTTTCCTTGGTGTCTACCCACCGCACTCCACTGCAGCATCTTCTGGACCACTGCAGTATGTTCTCCATACATGCTTTGCTGCCAATAACATCAGCTAATTTCATGAGTGCCAGCGGAGAATATCGCAGTGCATGAAGCTGCCGCAGTTGCCAGGCAGTAGACTCGAACTACTGCTAGGCTGTGGCATGACTGCATTGTGTTGCTTGCTGCTGGAAGAATAAGTGAGACACAGTTGTGGTCAGCTCAGAGGCTGTCTGCTGCTGTTGCGCAGTCGCTGGAGGAGGAGGAGGAGCGGCGGAAGGTGGCGGAGCAGGTGCACACCAAGGAGCAGCGGGCCGCGCAGATCGCGGCGGCGCGCGACGCCATGATGCGGCAGATCAAGGAGACGCAGAAGCGCGCGCTCGTGCAGCAGGACCAGCTGAAGGTGCCTGTTGACTCTTGAGTGCCATGGCCAGGATGCTGGCTCCTGCAATGGCATGAGTGAAACACCTGCCGTTCCTGCCTGCCCTCGCATCATGGCAGGTACACTGTGTGTATAGATACATGTCGTGTGTGAGCGTGATGCCCACCGATGTCCAATTGCTGTTCTGGATATGCAGGAGGCACTCAGGCGCATGCAGGTGACGGGAAAGATCGATGCGCTGCCGCCACCGCTGGTCCAGGCGAAGCCCGCTCAGGCGCAACCCAGGCAGCCGCAGCAGGGCGGCAGGCCGCTGCGACGGCCGCTGGAGCCCACGCAGCAGCAAGCCGGGACGCCGTCCTCGCTCAGCAGCTCAGCCTTGAGGGTGCCGGTGAGCTTTATGATTGTCGACAAGCAAGATTGCTGCGCGGCGTGGCTGTGCAGCATGATTGTGGCCACATCTGCACTTGAGGTGAAGAAACGAGGGATGGCTTGTGCTATATGGTACAAGTTATACGAACTGCTTTGAACCCGTCGATGCAGCCATCAGCGGTGGAGTCGCTGGAGTACTTCCTGGGTGGCCCTGAAGACAACGCGGCCGACCGCATAGCAGCTTGGATCCCGGCGCGGGGCGACAGGCGTTGCGGCTGAGCAGATGTGGCTGGGCTAGACACTGCTGAGAGATCCTTTTCAAGGTTTTGATGCGCCGCTCTGTATACAACACTGTACCGCAGCAAGCTGGTAGAACCGCAGACGTACTGGCTGAGGGCTCGAAGAATGTGCACTGATGCTGCCTGATTGACATCTGATGGCCATGCTGATATCCTGTTCTTGCTTCCGACAACGTCAGTCAAGGTGTACCGTACATGTAGCGAAAAACTTGTTTTACTCTTTTCAGTCGATGTCACGAAACCACATGAGATAGACTTGCCCACATAAACACACCAAGCGGCGAAACTGTCGAAAGACAATGCAGGGCTCAACTTTGTCCCTGCACAGCACTGTATCGCCCCTGTAGCAACAGGTAGCGACAAGTCACACAAAACTGCAGACTGCCGAGTGGTAAGCCAGGCCAAGCTGCATTGTCCTAACAATGACATCACACGAGGCCAGTGGAGCTTTTTCTCCGGGTCAATAGCGATAAGCTTTGTCACACAACCCCAGCCACTACATTCCCATGAGCTGGCTCATGAGGCCGCCTGCATACTGCATTGGCCGCACGTCTGGATGTGGGCTCTGCGAGTACGTCGTGAACTGCGGCGTCATGTCCCCGCCCTTGAATGTGATGTACGCCCCCTTGTTGCCCATCTGCAGCGGCATTGCATATGCAAGTCAGCAGCCATTCGGAGTCGAGAACACAGCTGTTTTGTTGCAGTGTTGGCTGCTTGAACATTCGGCTGTCACAACTGCAGGCTCCGACGATGCACCTGGTCACAGTAGTTGGGCGCTGAGAAGATTGTAATGAGCGAGTTGTCGTGCACAATCTCGAAGCCCTCGTCCTTGACCTGTGTCGCAGGTGCCAACACATGCACATCAGCAAACCAGACAGCAAGACGCGCTTGCAGTGCAACACGAAAGGCATGTGCTGCTGGAGAAGTGGCAAGGCGGCTGAGCACCTCATGCGAGCGCACAACAAGCTCCAGATTGTTCTGCTCCAGGAAGCGTTTTGTGACATCTGGCCCTGTGGCGTGACAGGAACTTTCTGTGAGTCCGACACCTCCTCTTGGCAGTGGTCCATGCAGGCAACACGATACAACATTGATCCTTGGCATGTACTTGTGAACCTTACCAAATCGCATGTCAGAGGCAAGAAAAGCTTTGCAGTGGGTCAACAGCATGGCTTTGAGGAGGCAACGCACCAAAGCCGACGCCGACACCGCGCTTGCTGGGGCTGCGGCCGGGCTGCGGCTGTGGGTCGCTCCAAAGCAGTTCGCACATGAGCCCCTCCCCTGGCGGCTCCCTGCAACACATCCTGAGAGCTTCAATAGTGGCAAATGCACACTTCAACACAGACTTGCCCAGATTTGGGCTGCCAGGCTGGAGAATATCCAATGCTCAGGCGGTCGAAAAAGCTTGCGCTGGAAGACTCAGGACGGCCCAAGCGTCTTGTGCCGGCACCTCTGTCTGCATCTACGACGGAGACAGACACCCCTGAACAGGTATGCCCTGCAGAACAAGGGGATGGCGCACATGTTGCGGTCGATGGCACGGATGTCGTCCAGAGTGACTCCATCCTGGCTGAACAATCCGCCATGCACCACTAGCACCTGCTCCAATAGGCGCTCACACACTTACTGGAGTTCACTCGAACCAAACTGCTTATGCTCTCGGTGAGAACATAATCTGTGGCCAATTTGAACGGCGGTGCTGTGCCAGCACAACAGGGTGGATACATGTGTGAATCCCCAAGCACCTTTTCTGACAGCAGGTGCGCCAGGGGTAGCCAGCAGAAGGTCTCCCGGAACAGGTCCACCAGCACGCTGTTGTACTTGGCCCTGATCTGCAAGAGGGCGAATCCGGCTTGCACAGTTGGAAAACGGACTGACGCTGAAGACTTCTGACCATACACTGATGTACAAGGGGGCAGAGGGCCTGCAAGGCCGGCATCCTGTTGGCACGCCGTCGAGTAAGCAAGGATTGGTGCAGTCCGCGTTGCATGTGAGTACATTACATTGTCACACACCTCGCCGTGGAAACCATAGATAGAGCCCATGCTCTGCGACTCGTGGTTGCCCCGCGCCAGGTGCATGTGCTGCGGGTACAGCCACTTGTACGCAAACAGCGTCAGGATGACCTCAGCACTGAAGGAGCCCCTGTCCACGAAGTCGCCTGCACCAAATTGGACGAGCAGCTCGGTGTGCTGTCACACGGTAGACTGAAGCCGGCTTGCAGAGGGTTGGACGGTCCAGTCTAAATACGCTGGCACAATATAAAGGCTGCAGGTAAGCGTAACACGCATGTAAATCGCATGAGAGGCTCCCCGCCGTCCCTCACCGTTGAAGAGGTAGGGATTTTGCTCTGACGGCTTGCCATTGAGCTTAAAGATGTTCAGCAGGTCGTAAAACTGGCCGTGCACATCCCCGCACACCGTAAGCGCCTCGCCTGCCACGTTCGACACACATATCAGCAGATTGTACATGAGTCAGCAACGTTTTATACTTGTAAACTCAATGCTTCTCGAGGCAGCACATCGTGTGCGCAGCATGCACAGCAATGTGTGGTCAGTCACACCCACCCTCTGGGATGTCCACGTCCACAAGCGTGGCCTCTGATTTGAGGGCCGCCAGCGCGCCCATCACGATCTCAAATGCAAAGCGCAGGTGAATCTTCTTCTGATCCCTGAACGCCTCCAGCATGTCCTCTATGAATTGCTGCGTTATCCTGTAGCCCTCTGTCTGGGAGCCTGCGGCACAATGGATGTAGGCTATGTTGGGACGATAACCAAATTAACTTGTGCTGGCGAGGCATGACACACACAACCGCGTTCAGCACGGACCAGGTGCATGCCACCGCACTGTGGACTCCAAACTGCTGGGGTTCGCACCCTCTAGCCGCGGGCCCTGGTAGCTGTCCTCGACTGTCATGGCCGACAGGTCAATCTGCTGCGACGGCGGGATCACCTCCTCCTCCTGCAGTAACATGGCCTCGCCTCAGCAATTGAAACTGCGCAACCAGGAGCAGACGAGAAGTCCCTCTGCCATGGTCAGGTAATGTTACAAGCATATGCGCCTGACGGCGCTCACGCTCGGCATAATTCAGACAATCTGACAACTTAGCACCGAGCAGTCCGTATGTGGATGACAGTCCTACCGGCATGGCCAGGGATTCCTCGAAGCGCATGCGCTTGACGATGCGCTCGCACTCGGTGAGCTTACGCCGCAGATCGGGATCCTTTGGGCTGAGGCGCGCTGCGCGTTGGAAGTCCTTCAGCGCCGGCTTGAAGTGCCCCAGCGCAAAGTTGGCGTCGCCCCGCCGGTAGTAGCCCTGCACATGGCATCGAAACCACTCGGAACCCCAGTGCGCATCCTAGAATGGACCGACGGATAGACATGGACGTGATGTCCCTCAGCACATCTTTTTGCTGAGTAGATATTGTAACGTGCAGGGTCACTGCAACGTGAAGCTTGACCATTCAGGCCCCTCACCTTTGGCAGCTTCGGGTCGGCTGCGATGGCTGCCGAAGCATCTGCGATGGCGCTGCCGTACTCCTCTGTGCGGATGTAGGCAAACGCCCGGTTTGAGAGCACAGCCTGGCTGTTTGGCTCCAACTCCAGCGCCCTGCACTTGCTCAAGAATCATTTGTCGATCTCTCACGTCCCACAAGGTGTGTAGGCTGCATTTTCGGCACCCCATCTAGATGGAAATGCAAGGGCCCACCTGGTGTAATGCTCGATGGCGGCAGGGTAGTGCTTCTCTGCACGGGAACCAACACGTTGCGATGACAGTTGATGATGATAAGCTGACTGTTGTATTGCCTCCAGCATGCGCCCCAAGCTGGTTTCGGGAAATCAGCATGCTTGCGGCCGGCAGCATGCCATTTGCACATCAACAAAAGCCATTACGAACCCACTTTTAAACTCCTCATTGCCCTTCAGCCGCCATTCGTTCGCATTTTCTCGGTCCTCAGGCGACGCCTCCGCAGGGCTGACGGATTCTGAAGTGCCATTCGTTGTGCTACTGCTAGGCAGCTCCTCCACTATCATGCCGCCCTCCACCATGCTGACGGATCAGCTGGTGTCTGCTCAGGGGCCTGGCTGCAGCTGTGACAGATAGAGCAGCAACGAATGTCAATATCGGCTATCTGAGCGTTCGATGGGGTCTGTATGAATTTCGTCTTCAGGTTCTTGTGTCGCGCAAGCGTTTGCCGCCGTTGTTTGTGCTTGCTGGCCTCTTCTGCAATACTTTCAGCAATGTTGGAATGTACGAACACACACGGGCTGCACAGGCAAAAGCAGGGTGGCACAAGGGGAGTAACGTGTCTCTGCCCCGTTTGATTTTACTGACTGGCGCCAGCGCAGCAATGCTTCAAACCCACGCTTTTGTGCGCATCGCCAGTGTGGGCTGCACATTGATTGTACGACTGGCTGCAGCCTGCCGTTGGGCTCGTTGCCATTGCGGCTGTGGCACGGCGACCTCACCTTTCTGGAACGCCACCACTACGGCAGGGGTGCAACCCGGCACCACTGCCTGCAGGCCGCCTGCTGAAGCCTCGACTGACGTTGTGTTGGCACAATGACTAGGTGCTGCTGCAGATCTTCGTCCCTCAGAAGCCTCCAACCATGATCTGCCACCTTGCGATCATTACACGCGCTTGAGTCTTGTTCTCGCCGAAACGTCTGCTGTACGATGTTAGCCTCGCTTGCTTGCCTTTATCATTGCTTGCTGCTGGTGCGCAATGCGTGTGCTACATAATACCGGATTGTTTGCCTGATTGATGGTCTGAGAAAACGCACGGTGGCTTGGCTTTGACAGCTGCTTCACAGTATGCTCGCAGGGGCAACCAACGGGAGACTGACCGTGCACGTGCAGCGGCGCGTGCTGCCAAGATGGGCGTCAAAGCCAAGGATAAGGACGGCCTGACGGCGGCGCAGCGCAAGGAGCGGTGAGTTGCCGTCAAGTTGTACTCACAACTCTTTGCGCTCAGATAGTCAAGGCAGGGTTTTGGTGACCGCAACTTTGCGACTGCCAGAGGATAAAATTTATTCGAGTGTGTACAGGAGTTGACCGTGTTAAAATGATGCTGTGTAGGGATGCAAAGGCGCTGCAGGAGAAGATGGCCAAGAAGGCTGCGGCAGCGGCAGGGGGAGGCGGAGACAAGAATGCTAAGAAATGACAACTGCCAGGTCCGTGGGGCATATCACTGCATCAAATCGTTAGAGCACAGTGTGCGTAGACCGCTGTAGGACCAGGAGCTTTGGTGGTTTTGAGATCGACATCTGCTAATATGACGAGGTGCAATTGAGTCATTGGATACTTGGCCAGAGCGCGCTGGACCCCGAGTTCCTGACCAAGGCTGATCAACTCAAGGTTTGCAGGGGCACGATGCCCAGATAATGTACAGCAGCAGGCATGTACGCCTGCCCTTTGACGACTTTCGTCGCGTATATCATTCGTCGCGTCATGAGATATACGCCCGCCGCATCTCTCCCATGTCATACTTCACACCTGCAGAGTGGCAACATGACATACCTGTCACAGACTTGGGGATGGTCAACTTCAGCTTGCAGCACTCTGGCATCACAAAAAAAAGTTTGATTGTGAGCTTGCAGTTCAATTTGATAGTTATGAAGCTTGCCTGTAATGGGATCAACAAATACGCCGCCATGCTGTGCTGCCACCTCGTTCATGCCTGCCTCTGAGTACACAGCACCTGTCGGCGTCACCTGCAATTGCATCGGGACCCCATTATTAACAGATTGCAGGCTGGTGACAACATCTGAACCCAGAGATGAGGAAAGACAGTCCACAGCAGACATCGGGAACCTCTGCAAAGTGCACACGTTTCGGCTGGTGGGGGCCGAAATCGTACCATGGGCGGGTTGTGCTCGTTCATGGGGGCGCGCGTGATGGCGCACACCAGCTTGGAGTGCACGTGCTTGGAGAAGGGCAGCCCTGCGGCCAGCTGCCGGAAGTCCTCCAGGTGCAGCGGGTCCTCCTTGTTAGTGCCCTCCTCCAGGCTCTGCGGCACCTTGAGCGCCGCGAGCCCAGCCTGCGCATCACAATTGATCTGCGGATGCTTAATGATTAAGTGCTGAACAGGCGCATCTTCCCACAGCGGTCAGCACATGTGAAAAGTGCGACACCAATCCTTGCAAACACCCTGCAGCTTTGTGAGCAAGAAGGTCCAAATCAGCGATGGGTAAATATTTCTTGTGCCGACCCATGGGCAGCAAACTAGCTGCTGGTGCATGGTTGAGGGCTTTGCAAAATCACCTGCAGGTGTATGTTGAGGAGCGAGGTGAACGTCAGCGAGTGCAGGCGGTACAGGTCCTGCTGGAACAGCGTCTGCAGGTCCGTCCACCGCACTGGGTCGAACAGCTCCTGCACCATTGCCACATGGGTTAAGAGATGAGGGGCTGCAACATACTGCAGGACGCCATCTCCTATGCAGGCGGCAACGCATGAACTGCTGCCGGGCGAGGGTACATCTCCTGCACCCACAGGGCCCCGATGCAACCCCAGCATCTTCATGCCGCGCCTGGTATCTGCTGCACTGCGTGTCCGCTGTGAAGACCAGCACCGCAAAGGCGCGCTGCATGTCTGCCTCAAAGGGGCCTGCCCACTGGCTGAGGTGCTGCCGTGCGTAGGCAACAGCCGCTGCCATGTCCTGCCGGCGCACCAGCTCCACAAACTCCTGCAGATGCCGACGATCAATGATTATGTATGTGTGCACTCACAGCACTGCAAAAGCACGCAATTTCCAGCACCAACCCTGCAATGGAGCAACCAAATGAGGCAGCAGCAGCATCAGGCAGCAGCTGTCTGCAGCGGCATGCCTGCAGGCGGAGCTTGAACTCTAGGCGGTGGCTGCGGATCTTTTTGAGCTTGCTCGCATGCTGGCTGCACCATGCGAGCGCGGGGCCGCAGTCGTGCGCCTTCAGCGCGTCCACCACCTTCTGTGCCTCCACGAAGATGTGCGAGTCCACCAGCTCCTGAACCGCATGCAAGGTTGGCATTGGCTTGATGAGTTGTTGCATCAGGCACCAGCAGCATGAGTCAATGAAGCTTTGACAAGACCGTGCACGGGGCACCTGCTGCCTCAATTGCACTCGATAGTCCAGGCACGCTGTAAACCCCGACGACCGCATCTGACAGGAATGGCCTCTGACAGACCAGAGCCGCATCCCAACATGAAATGCACTGTCCCATGTTTGTGCCGGCTTGCAGACAACAGAAGCTGACAACGTTGCTGTCCACAGGTGCGCTCTGCACCTGTATGCCAGACTCCTGGGCCAGCTGCAGCGCGGTGGTGAGGTAGCCGCGCCGCAGCAGGTGGTCCACCAGCAGCCGGTCCAGGCGCCGGCGGTTCCACTCCAGCAGCGCGTCCTTGCGCGGCAACCCGATGGCCAGCAGGTGGCTCAGCCGGGCACGGCAGCGACCCAGCTCCGCCGCCTCCGCATCCGCCAGGTCATGCAGCTGCACAAAGTCAGGTTCTATGTACGTCCTCATGTTCCTTTTCCATGCAGCAGGAGGTTGGCCCGCGGCAGTCCAACCGCCAGCAGGCGGTTGAGCCGAAACTGATTTGCGCCCCTAGCTCTGCTGCCTCCGCATCCGCCAGGTCATCCAGCTGCACCTGGTCAGGTTAACTTGCAATGTTGGATTACATTAGTGTTGAGGTCCTGCAGGAGGTTGGCTCGCGGCAGTCCACCTGCCAGCAGGCGGTTGAGCTGGCATTGATTTGCGCCTCTTGCTCCGCAGCCTCCGCATCCGCCAGGTCATCCAGCTGCACATAGTCGAATTGACTGCAACACCAGACTATGTTGTTGCTCAAATTCTGCAGGATGTTGGCCTGCAGCATTCCAATCGCCAGCAGGTGGTTGGGCTTTCCATTGCGCCTGAGGTCCGCCGACTTTGTGTCCGCTTGGTCAATATCATGTGCAAGGTGACATGCAGGTCAGCTTAGTGGCCAACAGGTGAACTGCTTGCGCCAACAGCACCCTAGGTCCGCCGCCGCCACATCTCCTGGATCGCCCAGCTGCAAAGGGACATTCTTCAGTGTCAAGTCAAGAGACATTCTTCGCTATCAAGTCTGGCTATCATCAACAACTGAAATGCCGTGACGTGATGCCCTTGCATCATCCGCAGAATCCACAAGGAGAGACACCCCAAATGAGAGTTGAGAGCTTTGCAGGAAACAGACTTCGTCCACACCTTCCGTTTCAGGCCAGTCAGGCGCTGGTCCAGTTCATTCAGCACATCTGCCCGCTTCTCTGGACCCAGCTCTGCACTGCCATTGTCTTGTAGCTTGTTCAAGATGGCGGTAAGTTCTTCCAGCACGGGCTTGCGATCGCGCGTCGTCCGCCTCAGCGACTCAAAGGGCACCTGCATGCAAGGCATCACGTGGTGGACCATTGCGCATGCTGCATTGGCGCCGCAGATTGCATTCATCAAAAGCACCTCAATATTGCATCAATGCAGCCTCACCCGCAGCAGAGGCGTCTCAATGGTCTCTGCACCAGCCATGGTGTTTCAATTTCCGTCACATGAGGCCGCTGTCACTGGCAGAAATGCCGCCACTGCACTGGTTGCCTTGTTCAAAGTTGTCAATACCGTGTGCAGCTCTGACAGAGTGACCTTGTCGGACAAACCTCACAAGATTTACGTCAGCATGCAGATCAGCAGTAATGCATTGCCATGAAAGCACGGGCCATGTTTGCTTAGAAATTTGCTGGCAACCCTGCAGCGAAACTCAGCAAGCAGCAGGCCGAACAGGGGACTTGCTGTTCTGTAAATACGATTGCGCGATCAACACGTTCAGCGCGACCTTCACAGCATCCAGCAAGACGCTGTATGCTCCGTCGCGCCGCGGCATGAGGGCATGGTCTCCTCTGACAAGGTGTGCGCCGCCGCAAGCAAGCAACCATCGAGTACTGGCTCAGAGCACAATCTCACACACGCTACGCACCTGACACGCGGCCTGATGACGACTGATGGGTTAATCTGTACGGTCTGTGGCAGACAGCCGCAGGTTCCAGGGGAAGCGACAACGTGAAGGACCAAGGCACAGTGAGCGCGGCGTCACCCAGCGTCATTCATGTGGGCACATGTTTCCAGGCGGGAAGATGTTGTGCGCACCTGATGGCTCAGATGGCTGTCGACACTTCAGAAGTATCAGTCAAGCGAAAGCTTCCAGTCGGTTGCCAGACTCATTGATGTGCTGAGTATAGGAAGTGGCTGCGACATACGATGCTGCACGGGGTGCACTCGAGCAGCAGCGGGTGCTGCGGGAGGCAAACACCTCGGCAAAGCCACTCGTGGGTGCGCATGCATCCCATGCAGGGCAATGCAGGTCATCACAGGGTTCGATGTGCTTGGCTGGATGGCACCAAACCGGTGGCTGGCAAACCATCCCACCACCCTGCTGTATGCAGATGACGTCCTCAAGGGGCGTGACTCGAGCATCAAGCGCAACAATGCGCTGCTCAAAAAGCTGCGTACGCTGTCAGAGGACACGAAGCAAGCAGTGCTGGATGACATACAGAAGATCAACCAGAGCAGGGTGGGTACTGTGATTGTAGTGCCGCTGGCATCACCAATGATGCGAATACGTGCCGCAGACGTTGACTGACACCAAGACTCTTCCATTTGCAGTATGTGACCGAAGCAGTTGCAGCGGTGGCAGAGGCGCCTGTTAAGGCGAAGGACATACCAGCAGTCGTGCAGGTGCATCAACCTGTGGAGCAGATAGTAAATACATCTCGTCGAGTTTTATGTGACATCGTCAGGCACTTTGCTGACTGTTCGTTTGCACTCAAACGTTCACAGATGCCGAAACTGAGCACAACAGCTGACGACTCTGTTGGCAGGTGTGCTCGGTGCTGCACCAGCAGTATGCCGAGTTTGGGGCTGGCGTGGTGCGGGCCTTTGGCGCCGTGCTCGCCGGTGGGGCAGCGGATGGTGACCAGTCACTCGCTCGCCGGCGCACGGTGCTGCGGCTGCTGGCGCAGCTGCTGCAGGCGGGCGTCAGCAATGAGTGGGCGGTACTTACACAGGTCAGCATTGCACCTGCCTTGTGCCTCCATCTTCTTCACCTCTGCCCTCACACCTGACACCTGAGGCACAGACAATGCCGAGGGTTTCCTTTTACCCGGTTTCGTGACTTGTTTGTTTCGACGACATTGTGCATTGCAAGCGGCATACAATGATCATGGCCTACATGAAACACCTGATGTGTTGTCATCGGTTCCTTGCCGCCAGGCAATCCAGCGTATGGCGGGTGCGGATTTTCGCAAGGGCCGCGAGGAGGCGGTGGCGGTTGCAACCATCCTGGCCGCATTCGCCAAGGCAGAGCGCTCCACCCTGCTGAGCTTCCCGTTGCGGGAGCCGGCAACCCTGCCTGCAGATGCACAAGCTGCGGAGGTGCATGGTGGCTTGTTGTCACACCGCAGCCAACCCGCAACATTGATGGGCAGCACTTTCTGCTTGGTTCAGCAGTGCTTCTGTAAAGTTCAGCAGGCTGCAGCAGGTCAAACGCTGCAGAATGAAGGCAAACTGTGCAACAACAAAGTTGAGCACATGCCCAGGAGGGTGTGACGGCCAACGCGCAGCTGGCCCAGGCCCTCGCGCAGCTGAGGGCGGCGCAGGCGGCGTACGCAGAGGAGGCGGCCCGCCGCTTCCTGCCGCCGGCGGACGTGCAGAAGGACGTGCGCGTCGCATTCAGGCAGCTGTTTGCCGCCGCCTGCGACGCGCTGGAGCGGGAGCACGGGGCGCTGCTGGCCAAGGAGCGCCAAAATACGCGCACGCTGACCAGCAGGTGCAAGACCGGCGGCACAGCCGCTGGCAAAGCTCGCCATGTCGCGGGCTTGCTGCTGTCCCACACGGTTGTAATGTCAGGCTGCCTTCATGGACGCTTCCAGTCGCTGGCGACACTGAGGAGCGCCGCACACGATGACACGCCTCACAGCCACTTTGTTGCCACGGTATCGGCATGTTGGCCTGCAGAACGGCAGGTATCGCAAGCTGGAAGGTGTAGCAGATGGCGCCAAGGTTCCTGATTGACATTTGAGAGCGCATGGATTTGACGCAGCTGCTGGCCAATGAAACTAATGGTTTCATCTTTCGGCAACTGTTGCTCACAGGGGCGACCTGCCGGAGCATGTGGCAGAGGCTTTCGAGGCCCAGAAGCAGGCGGTGGACGCCCTACAGCGCCCCACGGCAGCGCTCGCCGAGCAGCTGGATGCACAGTTGCCGTCGCTGCCGGAGTCCGATGCACAGCGTACCTCCGACCGCGGCATCTCCATCATCGTCCCAAAGGCGTGTCTCAGTCATTTGTAGCGGCGAAACTTATATATTCAATTATATCTTGCATATGCAAGTATAAAGCACAGCGGCTGCCGCTGGCCTGTGATTGATGCTGCGCCAACATAACTTTCATGTTGATTTATGTAAACCCCAGTGGAGACCTGTTCGTTATCTGCTGTCACCAGGATGCCGAGGACTTCTCAGGTGGGGTGTTTGAAGACGAGGACACACGCACTTTCTACGAGGTGCTGCCGGACCTGCGGTTCCTGGTGCCTGGAGCCATGCTGGACGCCGCTGACGCGCAGCCGTCGGTAGCCGATGATGACGCTGCAGAGGCCGCAGCTGATGCGGCGGCGAAGGATGGCGGCGCCGCTTCTGACGACGACAACGCAAGTCCAGCAGCAGCAGAGCATGCGGCTGCTGAAGCTGATGACAGAGGTGCGACAGACTGGCATGTCCATACCCGAATCCGCCCATCGGTCGGCTGCGTAAGTTCTCCCCACCATCGACTACTTGGCACGTGCCTTGCTTTCCTGAGCGTGCCCAGATGGGCTGCATCATCGGGTGTTGTCGACACATGCTGCACCCTGGCACAGACTGGGGACGAGGCACTGTACAGTTTTGCCGTGAAGCTGCAAGCCGCATTCAACCTGTTCAGAAGCCCGAGTCGAGAGAATGGACCCCTGCAGGGGAGTTGGGCGGCGAAGATGGGGCAGCCGGAGAGCAGGTGGCCGATGGCGCATCGGGGAGCGCAAAGGCGGCGGAGGTGCGGGCCATCATCGCGGCGCTGCCGACATGCGTGACCCGGGAGCAGTGCGACACCCTGGCGGAGAACTTCGTGCTCGTGCAATCCAAAGGCGCCCGCAAGCGCATGGTGAGGGCCCATAAGAAGCGATCTTGCACACAACCATTGTCACGAGTGGAGTCCCGCAAAGCGGCAGCGCCATTCATCATGCCAAGTGCATCAGCTGCGCTCAGCTGCTCTCACTAGCAACAGTGTCTCAGGTCAAACAACTACTTGGGCACCACATCAGGCATCCAGCAACGAGGGCTTTGGCCTTGCGAGCTGACGGCTTTGTTGTATGTGGCGCTGCAGATGAAGGCGCTGTGCGAGGTGCCGCGGAATGGGCTGCAGCTCCTGCCCTACTATGCCCGCATCACAGCCGCACTCAACCGCGTCTTCCCTGAGATTGGCCAAGGTGCTGCTGTGAAGTACTGCACTGGCACATGGAAGCTGGCCCTTGTCTGTTGCAGCATGATAATATCACACCCTTTGGTTCTGCAGTCCAAGATTGTGCAATCTGCTCGCTTGATGAAAGTCAACTAGCGGCAAGTACACATCAGGGAAATCTGTTGAAAGCTGCAGTGTGTCTCCGCTGTTTTTGTTCGTAGGTGTGGAGCAGCACCTGGAGTCACAGTTCAGGATGTACCAGCGGCGGAGGGACGCGACGGGCCGAGACATTGAGGCACGGCTGGGCAATGTGCGCTTCCTGGGCGAGCTCACCAAGTTCCACCTGGTTCCCTTCGGCGCACTGCTGTCCCGCCTCAAGGTGTGCTTTCGAGTTTCATGGGTGTTCAGCAATCTTGCTGATGCAGGAGTTTGACAGACACTGCATGGCAGACGGTGTGGTGTTGCTTCTGTGACGGCTGCCGGGATTTGACAGCATCTTCCCTTCATTTAACGCACCTCGAAATTCGTTTGACGGTCAGAGATAGTCCTCGATTCGCAGCTGAATGTAAACAGAGCCGGTGTCACCTGCGCAGCTGCTGCTGGACGACTTCAGTGGGCCCAACATCGAGGCGACGGCGGCGCTGCTGGACACGGCGGGCCGCTTCCTGTACCGCACGCCCGAGACGCACGAGCGCATGGCCTCCATGGCCGAGGTGCTGCCTGGTGCAGCTTGCTGGTTGAGGAAGTGCTACTTCGGGGACAGGTTGCTGGGCTCGTCAAGCACAGTCACGACCCTGTTTCAGGAGATTGCAATGATCTGCTACTTACATCAGGGTTGCACCAGGTAAGGACCTGTGCAAGAGCCCCAGGGAAGTGGCTGATGCTGTCGCCCTCACGATACAGTAGCGACTCATGCTGTGCAGGTCATGATGAAGCTCAAGTCGGCGAAGAACCTGGATGCGCGCCAGGCCATGCTGCTCGAGCATGCCTACTTCCAGGTCGGTGGTGCACCACTGACGCTGCACTGATCGAGCTCGAACATAACGACTGCATGATTTGACGCTGTGATCTGATTTATGCATTGCATCGTCCTGCTAGGTCAAGTCGTGGTGCGTCTACTGTACCCTTGAAATTTGACTTCGCTCTGCTTCTGCTTACACTTGCTGTCATTCATTTCGAATTCTTGTTGAAGCGGTGAATGAATCACATGGCAGGTGCGCCCGCCGGAGCGCATGGCGCTGCCGAAGAAGCTGCGGCCGCCGCTGCACGCCTTCATCCGCCACCTGCTGCGCGACGTGCTGGCGCAGGACACCCTGCAGTCGGTGGGCAGCACACTGCCTGTGGAGGCGCTCATCAGCTGCCGTGGTTTTCCCCTGCCCATCTCGCTGCTGCATGAACTTACAGGCGTGTTGTCACGATGGACAACACGAAGCAAAACTTGCTGCTCTTGCACACCCACGAGCCTCAGACTGAGCTCGAGTCGTTGGGTGCTGAACTGCAGGTGTTGCGCAAGATGCGCAAGCTGCCCTGGGTTGAGAACGAGCCGTATCTGGTCCGTGCTCTGCTGTCAGCATCCCGTGGCAGGGCAGGCGCCGCTGCACTGCTGGCCTCCCTGACGGTATGGCCCAATGTTTTCAGATACGTCTGCCCTAAGATTGTGCACCTGCAGTCGAAACAGTATGCATGTTCAGTTCACGGGTTGGGGCTGGAACACACGCTCTAACCGTGTCGACTCAATCATTACATGCATATCTTGAGTATCTGAACCCCAGTCATACAATGATATCCAGGCGGGACTGTCGCGGTACCACCCCTCGCTGGGTGTGAAGCTGGTGGATGCGCTGCTGGAGGACATCCGCACTGGCCTGGAGACGCCACAGCTTGGTGAGCGCATCTAGCCTCCGCGATGATCAAGCACAGCTCTGCTGAACTGCAGAGTTTCACGTTTGCTTCTGAGTGACATTTGCACTGGACGACAGTCATGCAGCTGGAATCTCAGGCACAACCCTGAAGAAACAGCAGCCCAGACAAGGTATTCTGCTCTGCAAGTCGTGTGCTAATTGGTCGGCTGCCGCCGCCCGGACTATGCGGCGGCTTCCATGGCACGAGGGAGTCCATTATTCTCAACCCTGACTGCAGGGCGGTACCAGCGGCAGGTGGGGCAGGCGCGGCTGCTGGGGGAGGCGTACAATTACCGCCTGGTGCCCTCCCGCGTGGTGCTGGACACGCTGCACCTGTTCCTGGCCGCGGGGCACGCCGATGCCGCCGCCGCTGCCCGCCTCGACCCGCCCACCAGCTACTTCCGCATCAGGTCAGAGGCCGCATGCACCTTTTTCTCCAGACTGCATTGTCGACTGCACTGTCGCACACACGCAGCGCTGACCGAGCTGCCGCCAAGCGCCTGGGACCGCTTCCGACCACCTCTGCATGAGGTCTCTGCATGCGTGGAGGAACTGCTTTGTGCCGGCCTTGTGACAGGTGTGGGCCTGTCACACCCAGCTCCTGTATACTGGCTTTACAACCTGCATACTAATGATGCTGTTAATATGTGTCCCATTGAGTCTCAGCATATGTGCTCAGTTGTGTCATGCACAAAACCACAAACCTATTTTCAAGCGAGGAACACAGGAACAATGTTTCACGCATGTACAGGCTAACATCAGTGCTGCTGGAGACGTGCGGGCAGTACTTTGGCAAGGGCAGCGCGGCGAGACAGCTGGACCGCTTCCTGGCCTACCTGCAGCGCTACCTGCTGTCCAAGCCGCCGGCCCCGCTCGACGTCTCCCTTGACCTGCAGGTTGACGAGCCATTCACGCTTGATCCACATCTGAGTGTCCATGGATTCATACCTCATCCAATGCAGCTGCTGGCTTTCCTTAGGGTGGCCTGCATGTGCCTGGGTGCTGCCTGTGCTGCTCGATCCTGATGACTACTGTGGTAGCTTGGCCGCATCCTTGGCGTCAATGCTCTGGGCTCATGCAGCATCGTCTGATGCTGCAGGATCTGGTGGAGTTACTGCGGCCTGGGTTTGTGTGGCATGAGAGCTACGAAGCCGCCGCAGCCACTGTGGAAGCCATTGAGGTGATCACACCCGCTGCTTTGCTCACGTCATCACGTAGCCATGTTGCATTCACCCTGCTTGGTCAGGTGTTGCATGGCGTTTTGGTCCTGCTGATGCTGCGTACAGCGTATGTTGCCTCGCAGCGGGCCTGAAGCTGTCCACTGATGGCATCCTACCTGCAATGCAACTGTACGCAGCAATGGCTTCTCTTCGGGGGGGCACAATGTGCCCGTCATCACACAGGCAGCAGATGCGGCATCGCAGCGGGGTCGCGGCCACTTGGCTGCCATTGCGGAGGACGAGGAGGGCGCCGACGACTCTGGCAGCGACGAGCATAGCTCGGCAGTCGGCAGCGACGACGAGGGTGCGCGTTGACCAATTTTTTCAGCTGAGGCCAGGGCGCTTTCCATGAGCATGCCATTGGGTGTGTGTCTGGCGGCGGACACCAGAGCAGGATGTGCTGCAGGGTGGCTCAACTGGCACATGGCTACAGGACTGGAAAGAGTATGTTTCGTCAATACGTACATCGTGTACTGTGTTTGCCCTTGCAGGCGTGGCCCGGCGGCGGGCGCCTGAGCAGGACACGCTCCAGGGTGGGCCCGCGGGCGCCTGGGAGGAGGACGAGGATGAGGCGGCCGCGGCGCGCGTGCTGCGGGCGCCGCCGCAGGAGGCCGACGAGGAGTTCGAGCGCGAGTTTGCGGAGCTCATGGGCGGCGCCGAGCCCCAGGTGCGGCTGGGAAAGCACACCAACATGGGATACTCATGTTGATATTGGTATCCCCTGACACCGACCATCATCTTGCCAGATGGCCGATGCCGTCTCTTGACATGGACATCAGGAGGCTCCAAACCTCTTGGCTCAGTCACGCAGGCGAAGTGCCAGCTTGTTGGCTCTGACTGACTCGGGACGACTGCCTTGCAGGGGCAGTCTGCACACGCAAAGACGATGGCGACTGCTGTGCCGGCCCCCCAGTCAGCGCAAGCACCGCCAGCGGCCACCATGGGGTTCAGGGTGCGCAGCATACAGTTTATACGTTTCAACATCCTTTGCTGGCATGTGTTGCATGTTGTGCGAATCTGAGAAGTCCGCGACTCCAAACACGGTCCTCGACTCCATGGCGCAGCCTCCCCTGATGCGCTTCGCCCAGTAGACCCGTCACCCTCCTGCCGGAAACTGCTGGCAAGCATCGCATTGGGGCCGTGAGTCTCAGAGATGCTGTCATTGTGGTCGAACAGGTGATGCTGAGGCGGGGCGGTCGGGATGACCGGTCACGGGAGGTGCAGGTGCCGGTGTCGTCCGCTGTGGCGGCCGCCGTCGCTGAGCGTGCCGCCGCAGAGGCTGCCGAGCGCGCCCACATCAAGCGCCTCACCCTCCAGGTGCACCGCCAGGGCACTGGCTGCGTTTGCTGGTGTTTGTGTGCATCAGCATGTAGATGCTCATGTGGCCATCTCATGGATGCTCACTTACATGCAAGTGTTATGGCATATATGCATGTTGCTGTGGCCTAGTCAAGAGGGATTGAAAGTCGGCTGAAAACATGGTCGACCGGCTCAATGCTTTGAAATCCTAGTCCGTCTTCCCCACAGGCGAGCAGCGCACAGGACGCTCAGGCACAAGCGGATGAATTGCGCAGCCTGCGCGCGTCCTTTGGCAGCCGGCAGCAGCAGTCCGGCGGCGGCAGCCACGGTAACCACAGCGAGCAGGGTCACCCAGCAGAGGCGGCGCAGCAGCCCCTGCCACAACAGCAATGGGAGCCCGACACTGGCCTCGGCCCCGGGCTGCCGCAACAGGGTCTGCGCGCCCACAGAGGCGGCCGCGTCGGAAGCAGCGGTGGCCGGCAGCAGCAGAGGGGCGGCCGAGGCAGGGGCAGCGGTCGAGGCGGTGGTGGCCGCGCATTGTAGCGTCAGCCGCTGCGCTTGGTGTCGGACGCTGCATGTGGTCGCACAGTGCACTTGCTTGCGAGCAGGCTGCCACCCCTGATGCAGGTTGGATATGGAGCAGGTCCAGGCAGGAGGCATGCTGTGCACATGCGAGGAGAGCACAGCTGACAGGTGGGCCATGCCATGATGTCACAGTCAATAATTGCAGCCGTCATGCTTGAGGTCACCACGAAATGCTTTCGAGTTTGCTGACTGCTCTCCTCTGGCTCTGGCCCTGCAGGTACTGTACACCTGGCGGCGGTGGCAGGGTTGATGACAACAGAGGAGGTTGTCGGTGTCCTTGCAGATATGCTGCATGATGCTGCTGATTGCCAGGCCCTGTAATCATGATATAAGGGATGCACAAAACCTTGACCACCTGCAACCATGTTGCACTTTGTGCACGTCCATTGTTCTCAGTCTGATCATGCTCGACATGCTGCAATTGCACTGTCTGCGCACTGCTTGGAAGCGAGCATCATGCTGTCCAGATGCTGTCCAACCTCACTACCTCCTCAAAGCCTTGTCAGTCGATGTGGGCCACCATGCGGCTTGTCAAGCCCATGATGCTCTCAGCTATTTTGCTCAAGCTATAGTGTGTCCGCCTCCAGTAGCTTGTACACGAGCGGGCTCTTGGCATACAGGGGGTCCCGCTCTAGCAGCGCGACCAGATCCCGCAGCTGCACCTCCACCGTGCCATCATCCCCGCGCGGTCCTCGCGGCTGTGAAGACGTTGCTGCACTCGCACCTGTCGTGACATAAGCGACTATGCATCAGCACCTGTGCTGTTGTGAACTGCACTTGCAGCTTCAGCAGCAAGACATATCCGGACGTGACAATGCGGTTTGCATCATGTATGCTGGGCCACGATAATTGACCACATATTGGAAGTTCAACGTGATGCACGGCTCTGGTGACACTGAGAAATCAGCAGCCCCAATGCAGATGTCCTTCTTCAAGAAAGCAATGCAAGAGGTGCAGACGATGCCTACCACTGAGGCTGGGCACAGGGCCGTTAGCGATGGGTGGCATCCCGCCAGGGGCGCCGTTTGGCAGCGCGACAGGCGCAGGGGTGCCGCTGCCGCCTGGCTGCGGCGTGCCAGGTGTACCAGCTGGCGAGCCTGCCGCGGCAGCGGCGCCGTCGCCGGTCTTCTGCCGTGCCTGTACAGCAAGCAGGCTGCTCCCTAACCACTGCGTTTTGTGCCTTGCTCTGTAGTCTGTACCTGCAGTGGCACAGCTTCCAACAGCATGCAGCATGAAGCCTTGTTCCTGCACACTGCACGAATGACCTGGCATGCACGGGAGGGGTGATTCCTTTCCATCCGCCAACTGGCGACCAGTGCGAGGCAAAGGGCAGCATGCACCGGCCAGGTATGTTTCTGTCCACATGCCTGCTTGCTGGACGCTGCCGCTGCGCTTGCGGGGCTGGTTTCCCGCTGCCGCTTGTCGCCGGCTTTGGCGCCGCCGGCCGCCTTGGCGCCCGCCTTGTCACCCCCCGCGCCGCCGGCCTTTTGCTTCCCCCAGTTGGCCCACTTACCGGCGGCACCCGTCGCACTCTGCAGCGCCTGGTTGGCCGCGATCTGCTGCAACCGCTCCGACTCATCCTGTTGCACCAGCACAGAGCTGAGTTGTGCTTGCTCAACTCGTGTGGCAGACGGTTGTGCGAGCGGGACAGTGCACTTGCATGACAGACGATCTGCCTTATGGCGGATGCCTGCACGGGGCGCCCACCTGCTTGGCCTTCTGCAGCTTTTCCCGCGTCTCCTCATCAGCGGCTTTTGACCTGGACGCGGCAGCCTGCAGCAGCGCTTCCCGCTCCTTCCTCGCCCGCCTGCTCACAGACCATGCCGCTTCGACATCAGGCTCCACGGCTCGGGTTGACACACTCAATCTAAGGCACATATGGGCTGCAGATCAGCCACAGACCAGGGCTGAGGTTACAACGATGGGTGGCC
This sequence comes from Tetratostichococcus sp. P1, assembly GCA_036584455.1. Classification (NCBI taxonomy): domain Eukaryota; kingdom Viridiplantae; phylum Chlorophyta; class Trebouxiophyceae; order Prasiolales; family Stichococcaceae; genus Tetratostichococcus; species Tetratostichococcus sp. P1. Next base: position 1,813,438 of record BTPI01000007.1, read on the forward strand.
CAGAAGGCCAGAAAACTCACTCTTCTGCCGCGAGCCGTTCCCGCCGCTCGATGGCCAGCACCTCTCGGCGCAGGTCCCGCCCCGCCACCGCGTTCGCCGGCCGCTTGGCGGAGGCCACCCTGTGGCGGGCCGTCGCCGCCAGCCGCCCCAGCAGCCCCGCCATGTGCGACCGCAGAGCTGTCGCCATGAACGCGTGCACGCTCGGCTCCACGCTGCGCACGGCGTGGCGGGGCGCAAAGCCCGCCAGCAGCGCCAGCAGCGTGTCCTGCAGCATGAGGAGTGCGGCCTCGGCCCTCTGCAACACACCTGAGACTTGGATGGTCACGAATGCTGCAGGACTAGTTGCACTGCAGCCTGTAGCCAGGTCGGCACTGTGCCCTGTGCAGCGCGAGAACTGCAGCCGTCTGCGGCACACGCAGCGCTCTGACTGGCATGTTTGCAGGCCAGAGAAGCCTAGCGAATCGTAGTACTGAATCACATGACCGACCTGGCCGAACAGCGTGGCATCCGTGGGCACGCTCGGCGCTGCAGCCCCTGATGGCCCCGCCGCCGCGGCCGACAGCCCGGCGCCGAGGTTGGCCGTCAGCGCGGCGGCCTCCGCCTCCATGTCGATGCCGGTGCCCGCCAGGACGTCCGTCGGGTCGGCCTCCCGCGCGGGGGCCGATTTTGGCGCGGATGGCGCCTGCTGCGGCTGCGGCTGCGCCGGAGCGGCGCTGCTGACTGGCGGCGGCGTCGCAGCGGCACCTGGGCGCCGCAACCATTCTCGTCACACCCTCCACATCGACAACAGTTCATCCTGCACCTTGTGCTCATTGACAGTGACAGACGTGTCTTAGTCAGTGGGACAAACGGGCATGGGAAGTAGTCGCAGGCGGCGTCGGCGCGGCACCCGAGACGGTCGCCCTGTACTGCGTGCTCGGCTGCAGCGCCGCGCGCATCTGCTGCTGGATCTGCTGCAGCGCTGCCTGCTGCTGCGGCGTCATCGCCGGCTGCTGGCCCTGCTGCTGCGGCCGCGCCTGCTGCTGGGCAATGGCGGCCAGCGAGTTGGGCAGGCCGCTGGAAAAGCGCACCGCAGCTGGCGCACTTTGTATCATCTGCACAACAGGACAGCCTCACTCACGACACGTGCAATTCAGCACCCTCATTCTACTGCAGTGTGCGTGCAGGTGACATCTTTGGTGACATGAAGCAGGCGCGCAACGATGCTGAAATGCTATCGATATGTTGAGCTTTACTCAGCAGTGTGCTGGAGGCCCGAGGTGTTTCGCCGATGCGCATAAAAACTCTGCTCGATATTCATATTTGACTTCAGGCCTGTCAATGCGGGCTTTGTGAAGGTGCTCAAGGGTGGACCGAACGGCAGTGCAAGCAGCCGTGTGAGTGAGGTGTAAGACACGCACGCTCGCATCCATGAATCCCACCTGGGCAAAGGCGGCCTGCTGTTGCCCGGGTGTGCTGACCAGCACCGTCCCCGCCTGCTGCTTCGGCGGCTGCTGCTGCTGCTGAGCTGGCGCCAGATTGGACAGGCCGGCCGGCTGAGGTTGCTGGGCCGGCTGCACCGCCATAGGCGACCCAGCACGTGGCGCCGGCGAGCCGGCTGACGGCGTGCTGGCCCCATTGCTGGCTGGCCCAGGTGACATTGACCTCCCTGTCAGACAGAAAGCTGGAGCCATCACAGCCCGTTGATATCAAGCCACGAGTGGCGAGCGTGAATGGGTATGCTTTACGTGCCATGTTTTGCATGTTCTGCTCAGCTGGCGAAGGACAGGTTCGTCACCCGGCCAGCAGTGTTGATGTTGTTGGCATTGGCACAGGTCTTGCAAGGTGCGTGCAGCATGATGCTGCCCACCTGCGTTCTTGAACGTGTGGAAGCGCAGGATGTTCTCCCGGCCGCCGATCTGGTGGATGCGCTTGATCAGCACACCTTTCGCCCCTGGATCACTGGCCGCCGTGCGTCTGTACTCTGCCTGCACACCCAAGCGAACGAGATCGACGATGTCGATGGCAATGGCCCACAGACAGTGCGGCCTGCCAAGATTTGATTACCGGCACAAGCCTCCGACTTGCACCTCACTGCTGCATTGTCACCTTCAAGTATACCTTCAAGCAATCCTGCTGGTCAGCAGAGTGCACAGCTAGAAAGTGACCGCTGTCAGCTTGGAAATCCCTCCGACCTGCGCCTGCAACATCTCGGTGCGCCCCGCCTCATCCAGGCGCGGCATCAGCCAGTCCAGCAACTCCTTCACGGTCACGTTGGAGGCGCTCGCTGCCTGCTGGGCTGCCGGCTGCGCCACCGCCTGTTCGACACGCACGCACACACCAGTGGCAGCTCCAGACATTGGCAGCTCCAGACATTGTGTAATGAAGGTTCGTGTTCTGTGTTGCAATGGTGCCGCATTGCTGTTAATACGCCATACGACATGGGCCACCTGATGACAAGCTGCTTCAGCACAGAGATGCTGCTGACCTGCTGACTCACAGCCGGCGCTGGTGATGGCGCGGGGGAGCTACTCTGCGGCGTCGATATTGATGCCGCCACTGCGAGGCGGTGTTGTGGGTGCGCCTGATGCTGCAAGGTGCACGTTCCATCAACACAAACTTTCGCAGCGTTCGTTTCACCTGGCCCAATGACTGCCAAAACCAAGCAGCTCGCTTGTGCTTGTATGAACTTGAACTAGCGTGCTTAGGCAGCCCAGGATATCATGTGTGCAGAACCCACCTGCGGCGGTGCAAGGTGCTGCATTGGCAGCTGCGCAGGCGGCTGCTGCGGCTGTGCCCACTGTTGCGACTGCTGTGGCAGAGGCTGCGGCTGAGGCTGCGGCTGTGGCTGTAGCTGACTCGGCACAGGCTGAGGCATGCTGACCGCCACGTTAGCTGCAGGGCCATGCACAGAAATTGGCCCACTGTTGGCGTTACAGATGAGCTTCATATCATGAACCCTCAAAATGTACCGTGGTCACCTGGAGAGCCGGGATTGCCGGCCTGGATTCGGCTCCGGAGAGCTGCAAACTGATCCACAAAGCCACTGGCGGCTCCGCTGGCGGCGGTAGGTGTCTGCATGCAGCACAATCCTATATTCGGCCATGCCCGCTGGCAAGGAGCACCAGAGAGGCACCACAGCTTCACGCAGGCTTTCGTGTATCCCACCTCTCCGACGTCATCGTCATCATCGTCCTCAAGCAAGGATGCAATGTTGACGGGTGCCGCCATGTGCCGCTGAACAGCCTGAAGAGCCGATGCAACCCAGCAACACGGTACCGGACACAACTCGGTATATGTTTTAACTCTCTGTTCGTTCGCCGCTCAAAGGCTACATGTCAGGGGAAGCCCAGCATTGATACACTGGGTGCTGCTCTACAAGAGCAACACTCTACAATCAAGGTCGTCGATGGTCGGCGAGCTGCACATTGACGTTGCGCTAAGCTGCCGTTTGAGCCAGCTGAGCCTCATCAGCCCTGTTCTTGCGTGTGGCCGCAACATGCACCTAAGGATTGCAACTCACTCGTGGTTTGAGTACACAGCCACTTGATCGCGAGCTCCTGTTTGCTTGCTTCGAGCCGCTGACAGCCTGAACTGGGGAACAGGCCCTCGAAAGTGCATGTGGTCACACGCTGCACATGTATGTTGTTGTGATCATTCACGGCCCGAGATGCATGATCAGCTGCTGCGGCGGCGCCGACTTATGGGTGTTATATTATGGCCCAGTGGATTGTCTGGTATGCTGCGTGCAATTGAGTGCAGCCGTCGCCCGTGTGACACGAGCGAGGAAAGTGTGGACACCAAACCATGCAAGTGGTGCAACTGCGCCCAATTCATGTCTCCTTGTGAAGGCGTGCTTGCAGCTTCAACGATTAAAACACAACATGTGACGAAATTAGCAACGAGAAAGCCGGACACCGTACATTCATGCTTCAGTCTTCACTCCAAGGCTGAATCCTTGATCTCACAGCAGGTGGTTGGTCAGCAGCAGGAGCTGCTCTGCCGCGGAGCATTCTGCGAGTTGACGTCGATCGTCTCAGGGATGTACCTGCAACACAAAGGAGCAACGACCTTGCTGTGCTGAGCTGCAGCGTCACATTTGTGGCCTCTCATAATGCATTGCAACTATTATTCATGCGTCGCATGCATGTAGAGATTCAAAACGCACAGCTCCTCCTCAGCCTCGTTCTGCAGCGCATTGTGCACGATCGTCTGGAAGGCCTTCTCAACGTCCGTGCCCTCCTTCGCAGACGTCTCGAAGAACGGGATGCCGCCCTTGCTCGTGCACCACTGCTTTGCCCGCTTTTCAGGCACCTGCGTGCGGCAACTGCAGGTTGCCAACCTGCCTGACATTCTGTCCGCCCCAAGATTGCAGTCAAAATAGCAACCAACGAGGACATGACAGCATACTACTGTGAATTGAAGGTGTACTGGCTGCACCAGGTACACGATGCAACTCACCACTCGGGTTCTGCTAACTTCGCCGTCTGCCTTGTTGCCTAGCACCACAAATGGGAAATTGTCTGGGTCGCTGGGGCTGGCCTGCACGGGAGTGACAAACATCAATAACTGATATTAGGGTAGGCAAGCCTCGAGTCCTCACAGTGGGAGCAGGCCCAATTCTGCACTGTCTGCAGAGTCAGTAAGACGGCCAAGCACACACCTGTATCAAAAATTCGTCCCGCCAGTTGTCCAGGTTGTCAAAAGTCTTCTGGGAGTTGACATCATACACAAGGACGCAGCAGTCCGCGCCACGATAGAACGCCACGCCAAGGCTCTGGAAGCGCTCCTGCCCCGCTGTGTCCCAGATCTGCGGGACATGGCCACTCCGTGTAGGTAACATGGTGATGCTGAGCAGCCATGTCATGAACCAAGGGAGCTACTGCATCATGAGATTGCATCAAGCCAGAGCAATGCTGCAAGGCTTCTGTGAATTCATGCGTCTGCAACAGTGCATGTGCCTGATGTGCAAACATGAATTGTTGACTTATGTCCATGCGAAGGGTCACCAAATGCAGCATGCGCCACACCTGCACGGTGACCTGGCGGTCGTCCACTTGCACCTCCTTGGTGCGGAAGTCGGCCCCGATGGTCGCTTTGTACTGGCTGCTGAACTTCTTATCGACGTACTGGTTCATGAGCGAGGTCTTGCCCACCCTGCGCAGTGCGAGGTGTTGCTGTGTTGATATGCCACAGTCGTGAACATCCGTATCACTGGTAGCAGCTCAATGTCATCATTCCTGATGAGATTGGATAGCAGAGGTCACGCAATGTGTGAAAGGTTCGACATGTGCTTACAGAGCGGTTCAGGGTGGATTGGCACGATTTTGCAAGACATCCGTCTGAGGGCATCAATCGGCAAGACGCACGCCAAGACGCACCCGCTATCGCCAAGAATGATGACCTTCAGCAGAGTGCGTCTGCGAGAAGCCATGCTGACAGCCCGAAACCCCAGACTCGCCTAGAGGCGCCGTTTCCTCAACTTAACCGCGTCACGCGAGCACAGGGGCCAAGCTCAACGATATTCCTATACAGACCCGAGGTAGAACGACAGGCGAAGCGTAAACACCGGTATTTCCGGTCGAGAGGTCAAGTTCGCACTAGTCGGGCCTAATCTCAACAGGTGAGGGGTTACATAAGAGGATTGGACACCAAGCTGAAGGCGTCCTCATCGCTCAGACCTGCATTTGCTTCAGTGCAAACCTCTGTTAGGTCGGAAAGACAGAACATCTCACAAGTACACTACAATCTGGGAACGGGTTGATTCATCGGTTGCCTTCGACGGTTCATCCCATCCTCGTGTTGGCGGTCACTTCTATCCTGAGACATCAAGGTTGTGCAGCCCTAACGCTGATGCATGCAGGATCTCTAGTTCGTGTGTTGAACACTGCAGCTTTGTGATAGTCGCACGCTGCTGTTGTGGCAGGACACTTTGAGGTCACGCCGCAGCCATGCCACCAATCCCATCGAACGTGGTGCACCCGCAAGCCGAGCCTGAAGAGCCAGATGAGGACTCGGATGCCGATCTTGCATTACACGAAGCGATCAATCCGGAAGCCGAGGCTGCGAAAGCTGAAGCCATGGCTCCAGCCGCATCGCAGTCAGCATTGTCCGCCGAAAACAACACGACACACGACACAGCAGCAGGAACATCTGCGGCGAGGCCGCGAGAGGACAGTGCTGCAGAACCAGCAGCTGCATTGGATGCAGCGCCGCGCTTGCGCCGGCGGCGTGCAAAACCGCCCAAGCCAGAAGCCGCGGAACAGCAGGGCGGCCCCGCCGGCGCCCTGGTGCCGCTGGCGATCTTTGCCGCGGTCGCAGCGGGCAGCTGGCTGCTGTGGCGGCTGATGCGGCGGCGGAGGCGCGGCACCGAGCCAGCTCCAGCTGGCAACACACCCACCGCGCCGGCCCTGATCGGAAAGCTGTCGCTCCCCGCGGCTCCAGCGCAGCCGGCGCCGGCCGCCCCGCAGCCCCTAGCCGACATCACCTTTGCCGTCGCTGATCTGTGAGAGCCATACTGTGGCCACTGAGCACATGCATGAATGCCGTCGAACATGCAGTTCCTCACGCAGTTGTCGCTGACGAAGTTACTTCTGTACGAACAGCTGTTCCACTATGCTGCACAGCTTTGACATCGAGGGCGAGAGCAGGGGTGCCACCGGCAACGGCAGTGCAGCACCAGCCAGGCGCACCGCGCCACTACTGACAAAACTTCAGCAGGCCGGCGCATGCGGCACAGCAAAGGCAGCCACACCCGACCTGAACCTCGGGTGAGTGCAGCTTAGAGCCACCTTCATCTCGCAAGTGCACATGTGCAACAGCATGCAGCATGATGGGTGCATTGAACCAGGTGTCATGTCGATTCCTCATGCGTTTGCATTTGCTGGGCAGATCTTCCTTCGCTCAAAAGAATAAAATGCTCTATTTCAAGCAGGCTGTTGGGCGCATTGGACGACATGCCCGCCAACCCCGCAGCGACAGAGTGTGTGACCGGCGGCGCCGGCGCAGCCTGTGCTTCGGCTGTGGCTGCTGGCGATGTGCAGTTTGCCATCGGCGTGGATCACCTGGCTGGCATCAGGGTGAGGATGTCGGCTGTTGCTGGACATGCCAGAGAGAAAGAACTAAGAGGCCATCACAGCAGGCCACCAGGCCTCGCATCTCAACAGCAGCCTCCTGAGTGGCAGCACTGCTCAGCACTCGTGTGCAATGATACCTTCGCCTCAAATGCATGTGCCACGATCTTGCACTGCACCTGCACGTATGCACATATAATGGCACATGCCTGGCTGTTGAAGGCTTCGACCCTGGCGTCCAGGTGGCTGCGGCCTGCTGCGGCACCTATGGCTTCCGCGCATCAGCGGGCGCGGTGCCCATGGAGGGCGTCGCCAGCGTCACACCCAGCCTGGAGGCCATCGCCTGGACAGCGGCAGACGTCGACACCCTGCAGCGAGTGGGCGCCGCGCTGGAGCTGCCAGGTGTCGAGCACAGATCACCTGTCGGGCAATGGTGCCATATGCAGTCTTGGCAGGGCCTACAGGCAACAGATTGGTGTGACCTCGAAGGAAGTTGACTGCCGGAGGACCTGATCAGCCTCTTCGTGTGGTGCCTGCAGGCAAGGTCAGCAAGGGCGAGATGATACGCATCATCATCAGCAAGGACCTGTTTGCCGGGTGTGACGGGGCGATGGCGGTGGCGTACGCGGCCCTGCAGGCCGCCGCCCGCTCCTGGGCCGGCGAGGAGCTGGTGCACCAGGTGCGCCACCGAAATCCAAAACTCATTCTCAATTACAACGTATCAGAATTCAAAGTGTGCGCGTTTTGCAGTGACGCACATGGTGCGGGCCGTGCTGGATCTTTGTGCCCAATCGCCTTGCACACAGCGCACTGCAAGCTTGATGGCACATCGTATCGGAATTGCCAGGAGCTGAGAGCAAACTGTATGCTGAGATGGGTGTGACCTAGAAGCTGTATGGCTAGCAAGGCGCTCGCCATGAGAAGATGTTGACTCCCATGCACACCTTCTTTGACGCAACGAGTGTACGGTATGTCGGATGCTGAGATTTACCAGACGACTTGCATCTCTGCAAATGGTGTGCAGGTGCCGTTGTGTGTGTTTCTGGCAGAGAAGGTGGCGGCGCTGGGCCACTTCCGCGTGGACGAGGACACCACGGTGCTGGACGCTCTCGTGGACGCCGCCGAGGCCCTCCAGGTGGCCGAGCTGCAGCGCAGCCACCCCTCCCGGGTGGACGACATGGAGCAGGTAGACCATATAGAGCAGCTTTCCATCGACCATCGGAAGCTCATATGTGTCCTCAGAATGCTAGGAGTCACATATGCAATGAGTTGGAGCTGCAAATCGCCCAAACCGCATTCTCATCGTTGTGCTGCGCTGTCCTCATCGGATGCAAGCATGGCCGTGATGCTTGCAGCAGCGGAGAAGTGGCAAGTATGTGCCACGTGGTTTGTAAGCTGCCACTGCTGCTGTCAAGGTGTCAGAGGATAGCATGGAGGCCGCCAGAGACGTTGCCAGCCAGGCGCGGGAGGCAGTGCGACGCGCGTGCGCCGGCGGCGTGGTGCTGGCGCTGCCTGCGCTGCCGGGCCACCCGCCGGCCCGGGGGGCCGAGCAGGCGGACCTGCACGCTTTCGAGGACCGCGTGCTGCAGCTGACGGCGCTGGCCGCCCTCACCGGCGCGCCACAGGTGCCTTACTTTTGCGGACCCTCGTCCCATCAGAGTAGGGGGAGGAATATTTCCATTCAATGATGTAGAGCATTGTCAGTGCTCATGCGCATCCTGTGTCCATACGTGCCCTCACCAGTGATGCGCAAATAAATCTGGTGCTTGATGATGTGCAAGCGTCTCACCTGCAAGCCATGCTGTTAGGTCTGCATTGTGGTCGATGTGATAGTGATATTGCAGTGTCCACAAGCCTCAGCAGCAGTGTCCACAGCGCTGCTGCACCTCTTGCAGGTGGTCATCCCGGTGAAGATCCCGGGGTCGCCGCCGCTGGCGATTGCGCTGATCGGCATGCCGCGCTCAGACATGCAGCTGCTGCATGTGGCCAGCAAGCTGGGCCCGCTGATCGCGCGCACCGCGCCAGAGATCGCGGCCATGGCGCCGCAGCTTTCCGGCGCCTCTGCAAAGCAGCTGCGGCAGGCGCACCAGCAGCAGCAGGCAAGTGCCACATTCTGACTGCATCGTCGCACTCACTGCTGACGCTTGCTGTGAGTGAACTGGGCATGATCCGCATTGCGAGTGTCTTTTTAAGCATGCCGCTGTCAGAGCGCGATCTTGCGGTCTCATGCATGAAGCTCTCGCGTGTCATTGCTCCTCAAGCGGATCCAAATCCATCGACAGGCAGCCAGCAAGCCCGGCAGGGGCGGCACACAGCCAGGCAGCGGCCCGGCGTCGGGGGCGGCCTCGCCCAGCAGGGGCGGCGCCGGCAGCCCCGCGCCTGACGAGCAGGCCAGCCTCGCACAGGTGCGCAGCCATCCTGTGACATCTGAATGCAATCTTCATCCGACACTGCACTCGCCAAATGAATCGCCTCAAACGGTGTCCAAAAACCAGCAAACCATGTGATGCATCTGCGGGTGTGCCTGCCGCACAGAAAGCGAAGGACGAGGGCAACAGGGCATTCAAGGACGGCAACTATTGGGGCGCCATCCAGGCGTACAGCGCCGCCATCCAGCAGGACCCCCGCAACCCGGTGTACTACTCCAACCGCGCCATCGCAGCCCTCAAGGTGCTGGCGGGCCTGCGTCTCAACTTCCAACAGTCACTCGTTGACTGCTGTCCCAACTCTGTACCCTGTCTTCGTTGCAGAGGCGATGCCTGATGTTTCATGGTACCTGCACGTCCCATTTGTGAATGCGTCCCTGTGATAACAGTACGCAGAGCAGCTGACTTGAGCTTCAACCTGCTTGATGGTTTAGAACAGGCGGAGTGAGCGGTCTCAGTGCTTGGGTACACGATTCCCAATTTCGCATATTGTGTCCGACCCTTCCCAGGTGATGGAGTTGGAGCAGGTGGAGGAGGAAGTGGACGTGTATCATGCGGAATGAGCACTCTCCGAGCTTGTTTGTTGATTGAAAAGCTTCCAACTCCCATCGTTCCCGTCCCTTCCCAGGCGATGGAGTGCAAGCAGGCGGGGGGGAACGCGGACGCGGCGCTGCAACGGCGTCCGAGCTTGACTCCTCATGTGCATATTTTCCGCCCGTGCCGGGTGATCAACTCCTCATGATCCCCGCTCGTCCCAGGTGATGGAGTTTGAGCAGGCGGAGGAGGACGCGGATGCGGCGCTGCGGTTGGAGGCGCCGGTGCTGAACCCCAAGACGCTGCTGCGGCGGGGCACCGCCCGCCTGGGCCTCAAGAAGATCGCCGCCGCGCGGGCCGACTTCAGGCAGGTCGTCAGCCTGGAGCCCGCCAACAGGTGGGCGCGCCAAAACCAATTCAAACATGCGCCATCGCACTGCAGATCGCTGTTTTGGGGCCCAGTCCACAGTGTCTGTATAGGGCATGAGGCATGCTTCTTGCCATGCTGCAGCACCGGGCATGCGTTCACACGCGGCTGAGCTTGTGCGGGTTCTGGCGGTGTGCAGGCAAGCGCGGGAGGAGCTGCGCGCATTGGAGGGCCTTGAGGACGACATGTTTGCAGGCGGCTCTCAATTGGTGGGCAGCGGCGGCATTGCATTTGATTGAAGAAGGTCATTTGCCGAAGCTACTGCTTGACGATGCTGCAAGTTGTGCGAAACATTTGGCCGGTGATTCTGGTGTGACATGTCACTGTGTTTTGCATTGAGCAGCGCGGTGAGTTGTGAGCTGTCGGGTGATGAGGCAACAGGTGGGAGCACATCACTGCGCTAGAGTCCAACAAGTGTTGAACGAGTTTGCTCCACTGGCAGTCACAAGCACGGCAGCCTCCTAGGACATGGTACTGGTGATCACCTGGCATGCTCCATTCACAGAAACAAGTGCCGCTCTGGTAACATCACAGCACCCTGAACAACGTACACCTCTACAGCTGCTGCGGGATGCAATGCTGATTTGACCCCTTGCCACGTTGAATGGCCACGCTGCTACAGCCTCAGCACCAGGTGCCCAAGGTGCCGCTGAATGCTGTGCAGCCGCCGCCGTCTCTGTGTGAAACCCCTCCCGCCGGAGGGCTGCTGCCCTCAAATGCTCAAACGCTGACGGGGTGCTGTGCTGACACTGGATTTTCACTGGGCGCCGCCTGCGCCGCCGCCGGCTGGCCGTGCTCCTGCAGCAGCTGCTGGCGCAGCTCCATGAGCAGGCGGCCCAGGTGATTGTGGCCGCTCGCGTCCCACCCGCCGCCCCAGAAGAAGTCGTGCGGGCTGTTCTCCATGAGCTGCGGGGCAGCATTGTCACAAGCATCCTCACCGACTGCATCTGTGACTGTCACAGCCGCCGGGCCCAATGATGATGGCAGATGGCAGATCTGGAAATTACCACCACAACCGGCACACATTCGACAGGCACACATTTGTCAAGAGCTACACATTCGAAAATCAGCAGCTCCGACCAGGGGAGATATAAGGTGAGTGCCCTTCACACAAGCCTGACTTCCATCTTGTCAGTGACCAGTGATCAGCTTCTGGATACCGCACCCAACCCTCACCTGCTGGGGGCCATGCTGGCCGGCGGCGGTGGCGAGCAGCATGGCGCGCGGCGCGGCGTGCTGCCGAAACTTGGCGGCCAGCGCCGCGCGCATCACCCCCAGCTTGGCCGCCTCCCAATCGGGGCGCACAAGCTGCGGCCGCTCCCGCTGCGCGCCGCGGCCCAACCGCGCCGCCTCCTCCGGGCTGGCCGCCCCCTGGATCTCCTGTCGGCATAGTATGTGGCGGCATGACACGTGAACATGTCAAGAAATGGAAATTGAAAGCCGGCCAGCTGCACCGCCTCCTCCGGGCTGGCCGCCCCTGAACCTCCTGTCGGCGTGACATCTGGAATTCCATGTCAACAGATGGAAAATCAGCCCAACCACGCCGTCTCCTCCTGGCTGGCTGCTCCCTAGATTTCCTGTCGGCAGGACATGTGGAAATGGTTAACAAAATTGAAACCCCAGCCCAGCCGCGCCGCCTCCTCCAGGCTGGCCGGCCCCTGGATTTCCTGTCGGGCAGGACATGTGGAAATGTCACCAGATGAGCACCCAGAATGAATGTCAGTGCATCGAGCATATCACATGTCGTCAGCTGTGCACGGGTTTCGGTTGCCAGATTGTGGGGCCTGCTCACGCAGCGTGCAACCGACAGGGCCGCCAATGCAGTTTTGAGGATTCAGCATGCGATGTTCAATCAAGGCATCCATTTGAACATGACCAAGTCGCCCTCCTCACCTGCACCAGAGCGGCTGCCTCGGGGTGGGGGCTGCCCACGAACTTGTGGGCCTGGTAGAAGTGCTCCACGGAGGCCCAGCGCTGGGGGGTGCCCCCATCAGGGCCCGCTATGTCGATGGGGTGCGGCGAGAAGTTGGACAGCGCCCCATGGCGGTCCCACGATTTGTAAAACTTCACCGCATCCTGCACGGCATCAAACAAAACACGTTCCAGTCAAGAGGCTGGGAGACATTGCGGCCAGCTTTCGAACTTTCACAGCATTGGCAACAGTGCAGAAGATGAGACAATGTGCACGCTTCATGTATGGGCACGCATCAGGTGCGGCTCATGATCGACACTACCAGCCACCCAATTCACATGCAGCTAAATGCTAGCGACTGCCAACCTGTTCCAGCTTCTGTTGTCGCCGCAACTTATCCTGCTGCGCCGCTGCCCGCTGCCGCGGGTCCGCTGACAGCTCGCTGTGCTGTGGCTGTGGCGGCTGCTGCAGCATGCCCAGCGGTGCCATCGCTGACGGCGCCTCATCCTGCGATGCACAGGTGGACAGCGCTGCGAACAATGGCAGGCCTGCTATGACTGCAAGCACCAGAGAGGGGCGACGTGCAACATATCACTGCACAGCAGAGCCGATCATGACAATCCTAAAACATGAGCTGCAGACCTGGGTGCTCAGCCGGTGGTGCAGGCCCCACAGGCCGCCCGCCGCCGGCAGGTAGCCCGTCAGCAGCATGTCGGGGCCGATGGGGTGCCACACCGTCTCCACCAGCTGCTGTGCCTGCAGCAAATCCGCATGTGATCACTGTCAACTGCAGCCCCTCGTCACACCTGGCAGCACCCCACAACCTTTGACAGTCTGATGCAGGGTCTTGATCGACATGGCCTTCACATACATGGCCTTCAGCACTAGCAGTCCCCGGGGCGTCATCTGCATCTGACATGCTACCCTCGACCGCCCATTCATAGGCAAGATCTGGGCTGTCATGCATGCATGATGCATGTCGGCCAGCGCACCTGTGTCATTTCCACGTTCCCAAGCTCGCCGACGGGGGTGGGGGCGCGCACGCCGCCCACCAGCTTGGGCGCGATGAAGGCCATCGCCTTGTGGATGGTGGCGCCCGTGATTGCCGGCGCCGCCAGCGTGCCGCCGCACTCCCACAGCACCTTCACAGAACATTGACATGCTCAGCCATACCAGTCCAAGCCACCAAGACACTCACCGACCTCTAGAAGCTCTTCACATCATGGACCTGAGCCAGCACATGGACAGATGGCAGCCTGAACTCTAGCCGAAGAGCTCCACTCCAGGTCGTCCACTCAAACATCCCCTGCGCTGCACCCCACCTGGAGGAAGCCGCGGTCATAGCAGTACTCCGCGACGCGCTCGGGCGTGAGAAAGGGGAACTCGATGACCTCCACGCCGCGGTCCCGGAGCCGCGCCTGGAAATCCGTCCGCGCGCCGCTCTGGGTGAACACAATCGTCGGGCCCCCCGAGGACACATCCCACAGGTTGGCGTCCTGTCCAGTCGTGTGATATTCAAGCCTTTGATGCTTCCGTGATTCTACATGTGCATCAGTTCAAGACTCTGCGCAAGCCTCAAGAGGCAGGATAGCTGTGCGTCACAAACACGTCGGTACCTCTGGGAGGTCCATGATGCGGGACATGACGATGCGGCAGGGCATGTGGCCGCCCTCCCGCCGCGTCGTCAGCCGCGGGTTATCCCTGCGCACCTGCACAGCAGTGTGGCAGCGGGTTCACACAATTCTGCAGCCTTGACATGCTGGCCACAGTCGGACAGCCGGAGTATCTGCAAGCATCTGCCGTCACACATCATCATCCAATGCCAGGCCTCACAGGCAGCCTCACCGTCTGTCCACCAACCACCACAGCGTCTGATCGCGAGCGTGTTTCAAATACATGCTGCCGTGACACCGCGCTGCTGATCCAGGCGGCATGGCCCAAGGATGTGGCTATCTTGCCGTCCAGCGTCATGGCATATTTGAGAATGCCAAACGGCTTGCCCAGTGCTGCTCGGTGCAGGAGCGCCTGCACAGTGTGTGGACGGAGCTCGGGCTCCACTAACACACAGCCGCCAGTGGCCACTGTGCGATTCGCAACCAAGAACAGTCTTCTGAACAGACATGGGGCGCAATGCCGAGGCAGAAATCAGCCTGTGACAAGCAAACCTACACGGAGCTGCACGTGTATGCGCCTCACCTCGTTCACAGCAAAACACGCCTGCTGCGCGGCCAGCTGATCCTCCACAGGAGTGCGGCACCCTACCTCCCCCAGCACATCCACTCGCACTCCCGCCCCACGCAACAGCTCTATCGCATGGCCTCGCAAGTGGCTCAATGGGTGCCGCATGCCTGCAGAATGATATAAGCTCATCAGGTTCTGACTCAGCCTTCGAGCGGTGCATCCTGTACACGTATTGCCAGCGCTATCATCAGTCAAATGTCCACCCGCACCGCCATCTTGACCTGCTGCAGTCCCACTTTCCAGACTTGAGGACGACATCTGAATTTCACCAATGACGACGCGCGACACGCCACTCTGGAGGAGGCTGCGTATGGCAGAATCATCGCCGTGGCAGTCCCCTGATTCCAGATTCAGGTAGGCTGTAGCGCCAGACGCGTCCGCCCTGGCTTCGCCAATGGCCTGCGCCTCGGCGCTCTCCGTCCCCTGCATGACATGCAACCTGCAATGTCAGGAATGACATAGCAGGTGCCATCTGTCCCCTGAACAACACATTAATGCAAGCCGCCACTAGCCAGCTGTGCAGAGCAGCGTCAGGAGCATCACCTGAGCTCGCTGAAACGTCTCGCTGATGGTGCGTCCATCCTGGCTGACCAGCACGCATCCGGCATTTGGATGCGGTGCAGTGAGACCTGCCGCATGTCCCACAGCAGGCATGAGTCACATGCATTGACACCGCTGCGGCCAGGCTGTGCAGTCCACTGTCACTGCTTGCATCGCATTCTCCCACCTGCTGAGCTGTCCGCGATCACTGCAGCCCGCTCCAGACACTGCAGATCGTGTGCTGCATCGGCCACACACGCCGGCGGTCAGCAGGCCATGACTTCAGCAGTGTGACAGCGTTGTGGAGAGCATGCAACAGGTCAGGTGATGTTATGCATCTCTAAGCACCTGATAAGTGTTCAGGACCTGCTCCGTTCCGGCTGCTGAATGCCACCTGCATGCACCGCATTTGACCAGTCAAACACAGCGCAACAGCAGCGCGTGCATAGGTGGCAATCGCTCAGCGGGATTACAGGTAGCACACCTGTCGATGTGTGTGAGCCACTGTATGCTGCTGCGGCCGCTTATCCAGAGAGCAACCAGGATGCGACCTCAGTGTGCAGTCGCCATTCGTTTGAGACGTGTGCAGCGCACGGCCAACACCGTGCTGCAACAAGTGGCCCAACATTTGACAGACCGTCTATCTTACAATGATGCTACCAGCCTCCCGCGGCCGGCACATTTGCCACTTTTTCTGTTGCATGTGTGCCACGAGTGCTGCTTACGTCGGGCACAAAACTGCAGCGTAAGGTGATGCAGGGGGAGGGGGGGCGGGGGGGGGGGCAGTCCTCGGTCCGCCCTGCAGTGATCTCACCGGCGCCCAGCTGGCACAGTGACTGATCGCTCCACGGGAGGTGCAGCAAGCTCTTTGCCAACCTTCGCCGCTGGAAATTGCAAAGCTACGCAGCATGGTATACGAGACCTAGTAGGTTGCGCCCACATGCGGCGGCGCGATTGGAGGCGCATTTCGGACCCCTTGCTGCGATCAGTACCGTATGCTGTTGTGCATGCACGGTATCAGACGGTGCCCAGTCCTGGTCCCGGTGCAAGGTGGTCCTCTGGGATGACCAAACGGCTTGAGTGATGCGTCTCCGCCTGAACTGAGTCGTTGCTCACCACCATGAAGCATCGTGGCACTGCGAGGCGCGCATCAGTGCCACTGGCACTGGCGTTGGCCACGGTCACTGGCCTCGTGCTGGTCTTCACACGGGTGCCGCAGCTGCACCTCGACTTGGAGGGCCCCACGGAAATGCTGCACCACAGCCAGAGCATGGACCTGCGAGGTGGGCTGCGGTGCAGTGTATCGCACATGAGTGTTTGCGGCGGTTGACGTGGATGTGTGCATGGTGTTAATGAGCAATTTGATATGGCGCAGGGACCGTATTCGTGTCAATTTCCAGCTATAGGTGAACTGATTTGTCTGGGTCATCGTGTGCAGCCTGCAGCGGCGCACCCATGCCGCGTGCTGTGCAACCCGCATGTCAGCTTGCACCAAATGCCAACCCGACACGCTGTGGGGCTGTGCCACCACATCGGTACGTCGTCGCTGTTAGCCACTGTTGTGGCGCCGCAGGGACGACGAGTGTGCATACACAATACAGCACATGTTCGACATGGCGGATGTGCCGGAGCGCATTTTTGTCGGGGTGTGCGAGCAGAACTGGCGCGACCGCGAGTCCTGCAGGACGGGCCACATGCCGCTTAAGCTGCGGGAGCACGTGCAGTACATGAGCGTCAACTCCAGCATGGCCAAGGGCCCCACCTACGGCCGCGCACTGGCGCAGCGGATGTTCAATGACGAGGACTACTACATGCAGGTGTGCCCTCGATTGAGGGTTCTTCTAGAAATCCTCGACTTGTGCTTGATCCTGGTTGTTCACAATGTTGACAGCACGCCTGTCGGGCCGCGAGTATGTACACATTCCCGATATCCTGCATGCAGATCGACAGCCACACCCAGTTTGCGCCCGGGTGGGACCGCCGCATGATTGCCATGTACACCAAACTGCAGCGGTGCAACCCAAAGGTGAGCTGCACACCGTCACGTGGGCTGCTCAAAAGACGACCGTTCCTGGATTCAAATGCCATGCAGCAGCACGATAGGCTGCGACCTTGTGCACTGTCATCATGCGAAGGCAGTCTTGTGAAGTGGCAGCGACTGTGCAGGTGGTGCTGAGCCACTACCCAGCGTCGTCCGAGGACCTGGACGACAAAGAGGCGAGATCCATGTTTGCATCATCTGCAACTCTGCATTGACGACCTGAAGAGCAGCTGCTGGAAAATCTTTCTCTGCAGGCAGGAAACCAGTGCAGTCGTCCATGTTGTGCCAAGCAGGTGCCTCGCATCTGCAACAGCACATTTTTGCCGGACGTGGGCGTCTGGCGGTTGTGGGAGGCGGAGAACCAGCTGCCGCCAGGGCAGTTTGTGCCGGTGAGGATGCCAAATGTGGCAGCAAGGCCGAGGTTACTGCCCAGCTTGCTGTCTGCACATTCATCCGTTTCGCATTTACTGACTGATCTCTTATGAGATTTGCGTCCCTGACAGAAAGCAACTGATCCGATGCAGACGCCATTCGCTGCGGCTGGGTTCATGTTTTATGCGGGCCACATCCTGAGGGAGGTGCCCTTCGATCCGCAGCTGCCTTACCTGTTTGATGGGGAGGAGATTCTGTACTCTGCCCGCCTGTGGACACACGGGTAAGCATGTCCATTGCGTGTCTTCTGCCACTTTGCATTCTGACCAGCTGATCTCGTGCGTGTAACTGCTGACACCCTTGAACGAAAGTGTCGATGCAAATGCTGGCGATCTTGAGGCCCTGGACTGGGGGCATGTGCTGCCGCAGGTACGACATCTTCACGCCAGTGGAAAACCTGATTTTCCATCACTACGAGCGGGAGAAGGGCAAGAGCGTGTACTCCGACCACGACGAGGTCTGGTGGGACGTGGAGCAGCGCACCCTGGTGAGACCACTCGATTGGAAGGGGTCATGTGTGCAACCGCAATCCTGCAAACCGCAGCAAGCAACACCCCGAGAACCGGTTAGTCACTGCTTCAATGCTGTGCTCAATGCCTGAGTGAGCCATCAGTTTCCTTGCGAACAGGTGAAGGTGCGCTTCATGCTGGGCCTTTCGCAGCAGCCGCCGAATGAGACGCTGGCAGACAGCATGCGGGTGTATGGCATGGGCAAGGCCCGCACGCTTGGACAGTACTACCAGTTTGCGGACATGGATCCCGCGACCAACACCAGCCACGCGGCGGCGAAGTTCTGTGGGCCAGAGAATGGCATCCCGCCGACGGCGTGCTTGAGACAGATCAGCGCACCGATTGTGCAAGCCATAGATGAGATGCTCGCTCAGTATGGAGGTAGTGAGCAAGATGCTGCGCAAGGTGCCGAGGATGCGGCTGCGGTTACAGAGGACCAGCCTGACCAGCAAGTAGCTCAGCAAGGGCCGTCAGGAGCGTTGCAAGAACTCAGCGAGGCTGCTGTGGCCTCCAGCCAGCACGAACCCAGCGAAGCGGCAGCGGCTGTGGTTAGGCGAAGGAGGTGGTGGCTCTGATTTTAAAGGTTCATATGGTTATTGAAATTTGGGTGAAGTCTGAGGGTGCTGGAAGTCGATTCTGGACGTGGTTTAATTCTAATTTCATGATATGCTGCAATGTCCATTCGTGACATGCCGACGTGACATACAGGATTCAGGTATGGCATGTACGCCCAGAAGCGCTCATTACTAACTGTACACATGCGCGCAGAAGTGATCACCTACAGTAAAACGTAACACGACCCATCCTGACCAATATCCCGCAAAACATTCCGACACACCATCCACACTCAAGCTGAGCTGCACACTTCACTGAACTGCACACTTGACACCAGATCCTGACTGCCACAGAGTCTGATGAATGTTCTGTTACAAAGCACAAGCAGGCGGAGCTGAAGCACACCCTGCGTGCTGAAGTTTTCTGATGCGCCCATCAACATGCATGCGCGGCAGTTGCGCAAGCTGTGCACCATATCAGAGCCACGGTGCCCAGCCCGCAAAGGTGACGCACAGCTTGTCGGGGTCCTGTGCATCCGTCAGCAGCTGCTGCACCTGGCCCTCTACTGCGCGGGCCTCGCCATCCCCTGCACCAAAACAAAGCGGAGACAATCAACGGCCACCAAGCCCTCGACAAACGCCTGTAAGACCTGCTGAGCATGGCAAGTGGTGTCCCTGGAGTATTGCAGCTGACCTGACACCTACTTCATCACTGGACATTCCCCTCATCGAGGTTGCTTACCTCCCTCCAGCCCCTGCAGCTTCTGCTTGACGCGGACGACAGCCCGCTCAGCATCCGCATTGGCCAGGTCCGCGCCATTGCCCGCTGCAGCGGCAGTGCCTGCAAACATGGCTCATGAAATTGAATACCCGCAGAGGTGGACGTGGTCCAGAGAGGTCGTGTTCAACGACCGCAGCCGGTCTGGCCGCACCACAGCTGTGTAGCAGTCGTTCTCAGGCTCTTTACTATTTGCTATAACCTGACTGCGCAGAACAGGCTCCCATGGATGCCAGAGCCAGTCAGCAGGCGCACCTGCGTCGGCGACTACGTCGCCGTCCTCCTGTGCACGCTGCCGCTGCTGCGCCTTCATGGGCGTCATGGCCCACTTATACAGGGGGTCATGGATGAACACCTGCATACACAGCCAGTAAGATGCTGGATACAGGTATGGCTTGACCAGCAACCCATGCGGAAGCAGCAGAGGCCTGCTGTTGCTTGCGCCTGCCAGCCTTGCAAGCATTGTGAATGCAGTCCTCTGGGCGACAGCCAGTGCTGCTGTCATGACGACGAACCTCGATCAGGATGAGCAGTGCCTCGCGGTTGTCCCGCAGCACGCGCATGGTCTCCTCACAGCAGCGCCGCATGACGCCCTCCACACCTGCGCATGAAGAGGCGCGGGTTTGTTCCAAATCGTGTGGGTCTCACATACTGCATGGCTTCGCGACGTCCCTGTCGTTCACAATTGCAGGCTGAATGGCAAGCCATTCAAGCAGTGTCATAAGTCAGAATCCACACCTGCGATGCCAAAGCCGTCGACAATGTCTCGGGTGAGGCGGAAAGGTATCAGCTCCGGCGTGTTGAGGAAGCGCCCCTGCGCATGTAGACCATTTGAGCTTGCCATGTGCAGTGTACAAAATGCAGAATTTTGTTTGACATTTACAATGTGGGCAAATACAAGGCACCTTTGCAGATGCGAGAAGCATGCTAAAAGGCAGCAGACACACCGTCGGGAGGGCACCAGGGCTGAGACGCAAACCTGCTCGAAGGCAATGCCCAGGTCGATGTGCACCACATCTGCCGAGCGCTGGTCGATCAGGATGTTGTGGCTGTGCCGGTCCCCCAGACCAATGATGTACCCTGCAGCACATACTGCCTGTACATGATCTTGTCCAACACACAGCAGACTCTGCAGCAGTGTGTAGATGCCGCTTTCCATTCCGTTGATCCTGGCATCTGAGCGCCAAACCACTGTGTGTTCTGCATGCCTTGCAGAGACCATCAGCGCAGCCACAGTGCGAGCTTGGCGGTGCGCCGGGCAGGTGGCGGCACCTGCGATGGAGGAGACGGCGACGCTGCGGGTGTAGGCCAGGCGGCGCTCAAACCAGGTGGCCGGCTCTCGGAAGCGCTCCAGGAAGAAGTGGTGCAGCACCGGCTTGAAGTGCTCGCAGACCTCGTCAAATCTGCACACATCATCTTGGCATGACTGACGTGCAATTGCTACCATTTGTGTAGCATGAATGAGGCAGGGCTTAAGCATGGCGGGCAGGTGGGACCTCTCTCTTTTCTGCAGTTCTGTCGACTTGCTGAAGTAAGAAAGGCCATACACGTGCACCATTCAGCAGGGGGCAATTCAAAGCAGAGCAGCACGGAGTCCAAAGACCCCACCGCTGGCGCAGCGGCTTTTTGCTGGTGTTGGTCCGCTGCATGGCCTGCCAGCACTGGTAGAAGGACCAGTCGCCGGGGCCAGCGTAGCGCTGGTGCGCGCCGCTGTTCCGGTCCGGCCCCACCAGGTAGTCGTTCAGCGGCAGTGTGTTTTCCACCCACGCCAACAACCCAGCCGCCGGCGTGAATGGCACCACCTATCGAAGTGCAACAAGAGCAGGCTGTGTTCAGGCATGTTAAAATGATAGAGACCATTCTAACATTGAAGGCTCGTCACCGAGCAAGTCGTGGCTCTGCAAGGTCTCTCTGAAGGACCTGCAAATCAACTTGGGCGACATCACACCCGTACCTTGTAGGTGATCATCTTGAGGCCGCGGCGCGCAGTGCTCTCGCATCCCGCTAGCAGGCTATTCACCAGGCCGAAGAACTGCTGCATGACCGCATCCTGGCGCATGTCGTCATTGCCTGCACATGACAGGACACGGAAATAAATCATAATCAGTGTGGTAAAGAGAGCTTGCAGAACAGCGGCTTCACAAGGGCGGGCAGCAGTGTAGACACGGAGGTAAGCAGTCAATCAACCTAGGCACCTGACTTGACGAGCTGCCTGTAGGTGTTGCCAGCGCTGTCCACAGCCTGTGTTGGTTGAATCGCACAGTCAGCAATCAGGGCCACCAATTGGAAACAGGTGGGGTGCAGCATCACCCTGTATGTGCAAACCTCCAGTGCAATGTAGGCCCACCTGCACGAGCTTGGGCTTGTTGATGCCACCGACAAACTTGATGTTGCCCGCGAAGTGCGTGAAGTGCGGCAGCCCCTTGTAGGCGCACGTGAGATCCACCTCCAGGGGCGCGGTGAGGACAGGCACGTGCGGCAGTGGCTTGACCCGCCGCCGGATGCTGCCGGGCATCACCATGTGGTCGGCCTTCTGTGGCGCACAATGCCCTGAAAGATCAGTCACTGGCAGACATGGCAGGCAAGGCTGGTGTTTGTGACAGTGGGGAATAGACTTCGTGCATACAAGTGCACAGCATATAGTGGCACCTGAGGCGCAGCTGCGGCCGCCAGGTCAATGTACAAGTCAACCATCTCGCCGATCTGGGCCACTGTCTCCTTCCTGCAAACCGATGAGGCCACATCTTAGTGCAGTCAGGTGCCCACGACTCTGCAGGCCGCCCATGAAGATGGATGGAATCTGATTTTGCTGTTAGAAAGGCTGCCTCTGAAAGAGACTGCAATGATGACGTCACCCTAAGGTCTGCAGTGTCCATATGTACAGCAACAGGTTGTAGAATATTATCTGTTGCAGCGCACCGGGTCTTGCTGGCGCGGGTTGTGTCCAGCAGCTCCTGGGCGGCCGCCACCTTGTCCTGGTCGATTGTGCGCTCCATCCCGCCGCCGCTGTCTGCCTGCCACACCCAGTAGGAGGACTGTTTCTCGATGCAGCTGCACACACTGGGCTGGTGCATCATGCTAGTCAGCGCCGGTGCATCTCCGGCTTGCAAGCTGTCCATCTGCTTGCACCTTGCGACAATGGCTTCATGCACCCGTATAACCAGTGCCGCACCTGGCCCGTCAGCTTGCGGCCTAACTGGTCGCGGTTCCCATTGGCCAGCGCATACAGGTGGTACAGGCTGTGGTAGGGGTGGTCCACTGCCAGCCGCAGCAGCAGCTCCTTGAGTGACGCCTGTTGACCACACGACAGAGAGCTCAGCAGCTCCCAAGTACCTTTGCTGCAAGTGTGCAAGTGGTTGAACTCATAGATCTCTTCAGCCTGAGAAGCACATGCCGCTGAGCCGGGTTACCTGGAAGCCGCTGGACACCAGGGAGCCAGTGGCTGCGGCACTCAGCCGAGATGCCATCTGGTACATGAGCGGCAGGAACTTGTACGACGGCACGCGCTTGAAGGCGGAGCGTAGCTGCTTCACAACACTGCCGTCCGCACCCAGCGACAGCCACAGCTGCACCAGCCGAAACACCACTTCCAGGTCGTGAGCAGAAGCGGCCACCAGGCACCTGCAAATCGTCAGTTCCAACAACTTATACCATGTGATGTGCTGCTAGCCTGGACACAGGAGGACAGCGAGAGTTGTTGCATCCTATAGAAGGGTTGTGCAAAAGAGATTGGACCACACCTGCCCTGCAGAGAACAGAGCATGCCCGTCGCACCTGCCATAGTTGTCAATGGCCTGCTGCAGGAAGGCAGCTTCTCGTGCCATCAGCGAGCGGGACTCCTCCTCGTCATGCTGCAGCAGCTTCTCCAGGTTGCGGATGTGGCCGAGCAGCCTCCTGCTGTCCTGGTCCTCTGGCACATTGTTTGCACCCCGCTTCACTTGGCCGGCACGGTCCCGCCGCTCCCACTCTGCCTGCAGCACAGCTGCCTGCACAAGACCATGTGTGGTGAAACAACCAGAAAATCGAATCAATGCCCTTGCAGATCAAGAGCATGTTGACTACTGACACTTCATGGTGATACGTGAAAGCAATTTTTGAGCACACCAGGAGTGAATGATGTTTCGTGTGGCCCAGCATGGTGGCCTCACGGTAAGACCAAAGCTCTTCACCTGCTGCCGCTTGGCGCTGATCACAGCCTGGGCTGTGTGCCACTCAGGCGACTGCTTCTGGTTCTGCAGGTTGCGGTACAGTGCATCAGCGTAGTGCGCCAAGCGGAAGTGTGCCCGGCCTGCCATCTTGGCGTCAGATGTTGTCGCATCCGACGCGGACACCGCACTCTGCAGCATCTCCAGGATTGCCTGTGGGTTTTCAGACCTGCAAGAGACAGCGGGCTGTGGCCACGTTGCACTCGACCAGGTGTCAAACATTTCAAGCATGTTCATCAATCTGGCTGGCATTGGGACAGGCGGTGGTTCAACAACACGCAGAAGCACATGGTGCACCTGCTATGGGCGAGCCAGGAGCCGAGCAGGGTGGAGATGCGTGCCACAGTGCCGCTGGCGGGCCCCAATGCCGTCTGCGCCTCAGCCAACAGGGCACGCGTCGTGCCCATTGCAATGGCCGACTGGCCCTGCGCCCACAGCAGCTTTGCAGCCTCCAGCTGCCAACCAATCACCTCAGGCCGCTCCGCATGCAGCCTGCAGCAGGCATGACCACTTGGAGTGAGACCCACGACCATCAGGACTGAGATGGAGGTGCCTGTCATCAGATATGACTGTTGCACATCCGTTTCATAGTTGCAGCAGATGGCATACCATGGCAGCCGATGACACACCACAGCAGATGCTGACCTGTGCTCGGAGTCCAGCAGCTGCACCCGCTGCTGCAGCTGTTGCACAGCAGCCATGCCATGGTGCAGCTGTGACGCCCGGCGGGCGGCACGAGCGGCATCCACTAGCACGCCCGGCACTGCATCTTGCCGCTCGAGCGCATCCAGCAATGTCCTCCGCAGCGCCAGCATTGGCTCCAGCAGGTCATACCGCCCACCCTGGCCTGTGACAGTTTAAGACTGAGGTTCAGAGGACCAGCTCCCCAGCAGCTGAAAGTCAACTTATAGTTTGAGCATTGAGGGCAGAGTGTTCAGGGGCATGAGCCAGAGCAGACCTGTCACAGCCTCACGGTGCTTCCACATGGCCTGCAGCTTGGCCAGCGCTGCATCGTCAGGCACCAGCGGCTGCTTTGCACCGCCTTGTGAGCTGCTGCTGCTGCTGCTGCCTGCAGACGCCCCCCTGTCAGTCCAGCGCAGCGGCCAGGCCTCGCTAAGTGTCTGGAACATCTGCAGCTTGGCCAGCGCCAGGCTGACGTTGGCCGTGCTCTCTGTGCTCAGCATCCCCAGCGATTTCACAACAGCCTGCAAGCAATACAGAGCTGACTTGCAAATAGCTTGAGGCACATATAAGCAACATCTCCAGAGACACTTCTCAGTGCAATCCTGTTTAATCAACACAGTAGTGCATGTCCGTGCAGCAGGGCCCTCTCACCCTGCGGGTGGACGACAGGAGGGTGCACCAGTGGTCGTGCTGGCCTGTGTGCAAGGCCTCCAGGCAGCTGCGAAGTGCCCCATGGAAAGCCAGCTCTGGCTGTTGGCCGCCCACAGCTGCGGCATCTGCGCCGGCAAGCTGCCGTTTGCCAGGGGCACTGATGTCACGCCACTCCCCCAGGCGCCATGCACTTTCGTCCTGAACCTCTGCCATGTCTGAAGCAGGAGGTGGGACGACCATTCATTCAGTGCCACATCTCCGGGGACAATGTGTGATGCTACTTTGGAATGGCACGTCAGCAAGCAGAGATGCCACATTGCAGCCCAAAATGCGCACCCTGGCGGGCCTCTGGTGCCATGCCCTGGCAGTAGGATCGGATCAGGTGGTGGCAGCCCAGCTGCTGCAGTGCACCAGTCGTGCCGGCCAGCCACTCGGTGCTGCGCCTGCCGCTGGCCTGGCTGCTGAGGTTGTCTGAAAGTGTCAGCGTGCGGCTCCAGCTTCCTGTGTCAGCAAAGGCAGCAGAGGAGATGTTGCAGCTCAGCATCGTGGCAGGGGTATGCCATGACAGACAGAGGCTGCAGCCGCTACCCCAGCAGCTAGCAGGGCATTGCACCTTCGTGCTCGAACAGGGCTGCCTGCATCTTGGCCTGGGGGCTGCGCGCGACGGCGTAGATCCCGTCGGGTTCCTCGATGGTCTCGTAGATGTGCAGCAGCAGCTGATCCACTGGTGCCAGCATGCTCTGGTGAAACAGACATGTTCAATGTGTATGGCATTTGTTAGGGGCAATTAAGCAGATAGTTCGATCACATTGCGAACACCAACAATCCTGACAACAAGCAAAGCAGGAACGAGTACCTGCAGCCACGATGTCGCGGCGCCCAGCCTCAGGCCGCCCTGCTGCTGCTCTGCCCAGTACTCAGCGTAGAGGAGTGCAGTGAAGCTTGCAGAGACCTGCGGCACAGGCACCAACCTCATGCGCATGCTGGCATCTGGTGAATTCTCTGCTAAACATGGGCTGTCAACTGCAGCAGCTGCAACCCAACAGCTGTAATGCACGGACCTGAACAGCCGCCTGTGCAACTTGCAGGTAGTCCAAATCCAGCCAGTACACCTGCATGATCAACACCACAGTGACAGGCTCAGAAGCTGCACCAACAGCTGCACTGCATGTTTCATCACAAGGCCACGACACAGCTTCGCACCTTGCGCCAAAGGGTGGGGTCCTCGATGTCATCCGCAGCAGCCTTGCTGCGCTCCAGCGAATCGAGCTGCCGACTGCGCAGGTGATTCAGGCAAGCCAGCAGGACTCGCACTGCCTGGGGATCTGGCGCGCTGTGGCTCAGCACATGCTCTGAGATCTGCAGGGGTGAAGAATGCAAGACAGTCAAGCGGGATGTAGCTGATGCCAGCTTGCTTCAACTCCTCAGACCACCGTGGACATGAGCCTGGCAAACAATGTTTACAGAAGGGCTCGTGAACAAACCTGTCTGGACACGCGGCGGCACAGTGCGTGGTCCGCATCATGTGCGGCAAGGTCCCATAGCAGGTGCGGCAGCAGCAGCTCTGCAAAGGGCGCCTGGCTGGCAGCCATCTTGCGGCAGGCGCGCAGCGCGCGAGACGTACTGTGCGGCATGAGCGCATCAGCAAAGCGGCACACCCACTCGTCGTAGGCAACGCCATCAAGGCTGAGCAGCTGCGGGCTGCGCAGTCCATCCAAGTGCTCTGGCACCACAGGCGGCGCTGCGGCGTCTGCAGGCTTGGCGGCGCCCTGTGCAAAGATCTGCAGGTGCGCAAGCTGAGCGGCATCCAGCTTTGCCAGTGCCGCTCTGCCGTCCTGCCCAGCAAGCAGCCGCCTGCACAGAACAGCAACACCCAAGGTGGGTTGTGGCTGAACGCCCAAGGTCTGCTGCCATGTTTTCGCCCACACGCAGGCTATATGCAACCAGCCAGTCTCACAGCTTAGGCATGTACCTCAGCACGCTCTGAGCCGTCTTGATGACCGCCACATCGCCGTCCGTCAGGAAGCCATGCAGCTGCACCAGGGCGGCACCCAGCCAGGACCCTGCTGCAGCCGGCTCTGCTTTGTTGCGCTTGCCATTTGCCGCGGCAGGAGAGGGCTGTGGCTCAGTGGCCTTGCGGTCGTGCAGCGGGCGTGCAACAGCGTGCGGAGTAAATGCGATGGCCGAGGGGTGCAGCGGGCCAAGGAGGGCCAGCAGCTCCCCTGCAGTCATCGCACATCTGATTCATGCAGGTTGCCAACCGAGCAGCACACACCTGCGGAACATCATATGGCAGATGCGCTGAGATTGCTGCCGACACACCAATACATGTAGCTCTGCCCCACCTGCCAAAGCAGCCATCTGACCATCCTGCAGCTCGCTGGACAGCCGCACCAGCTGCCAGATGGCATCCACAACCTGCCGTGAGCATGGCTGCAGCTGAGCTGCGCCAGAGCTGGCTGAACTGTCTGCTGCACCGAAGAGAGCATCTGGCTGCTGGTGGAGCGTCTCTGTCAATCGCACCAGCGAGCGCTGCCTCAGCGACTCTGGCAGACTGGCAGCCCTGTAGGTGCCAGCCAAGAGGTTCAAGAAGAGCGAATGCATGCGCAACCACGATTCAAAGAGCTAAAAGCCGAAGCCACACTCGATCACCTGGTAGCAAAGCGCATGAGCTGCTGGACAAGCCTGTTATCTGTCTGCAGCTTGAGCATGAACCGCTCGATGTCCTTCAGGTCGTCGTCTGCAGTGCACACAAGACTTCACCACAAGTGTGATGGTCCAGATCAAGCACGCACGAGGAGTGTGCAGTTGACAATTCAAGTGACAATCTAGGTCCAAAGATGACGCTTTAATGATGATACCTGGTGGAAGAGGGTCAGAGTCAGCCAGGGCAGCGTGCAGAGCCGGTGGCGCATCAAGTGTGAGCTTGCGCAACAATGTGATCAGGGCTGCCCTGGCATCCCCACACGCGGGAGAGTGGCCATGTCGGCTGCTGTCCAGACACTCGCTGATGCGAGCCAGCACAGGCTGCACAAAGATGCTGCCCTGCTGCAGCGCATCCGGCTGGCTAAACAGCTGGGCAAACATGCTGCCAAGGATGCTGCAGCATGCTGCCTGCACCTCCCTGTGTGACAAAGAAAGAGCAACTTCAAGTTATCAGGTGCACCACTGGTGGCATGAAGCACATCAGACAGCATGCTCTGACCAGCAGCAAGCAAGGGTGCGGTAAGCACTCACCTCTTGTCCATGAACTGCAGCACGATGTGGGCAGCATAGCGAAACGTGGCCGGCTTGCAGACGTGAGGACCCAGCAGCTCCAGCAGGGCGTGTAGCGGCGCAAGCACCTGCAGCCCATGCCGCGGATGCCGCGCACCACTCAGGTGCGTGTGCATCAGCGAGAGCAAACCCGCTACCACATTTGGGTCCAGCACCTGCAGCAGCAAATGACCGAGGGTGGCGTTGCACTTTGACATGTGTCAGTCACATCACCACTCTGCCCTGGCCAGATAAATGCTGTGATAGTGGAACAGGTTGCAGCATGACGAGACTGCAGCTTGATGAGGATCTTCTGCCACACCTCGTCCCAGACGGTGGACTCATCCTGGCCATCCAGCAGCTTTCGCACGCTTTGCACGACGACATCCACACTGCAGAAAGGGGGACTGGCAGCGTCGCGCATCGCCAGACTGGCCATCAGCAGCACATCCCCGATGATCTTGGTGAGGTGGTCGTTGAAGAGCTGACACAGCTCCTCGTCTGAAGCAAAAACATGTGGCTGACCAATGTGTTCAACCACACACTGTCCACAGGCGATCATCGATGTGTCAGTCAGGTGATGGTCAGCTTTCCTTTGTCACCTGAGAAGGCGCGCCTCATGATGCCGCCGTTCAGTGTCTTGCGTGCCAGCTGCTGATCGGCATGGCGCTCAGACACCGTCAATGGATATGCCACAGCATAGATCCGGTCCAGCGATTGCAGCAGCAGTTGCCTGAGGTCCACACCTGCATTTGCAAGAGCACATCAGGTTGACGCATTGCCAAATACACAAACAGATACAGTTCCACCACCAAACCAAAAGTAGCTTCAACCAAAGACAGGTGGTTGCTCCACCTAGTGCATCGGCAATGGCGTCCAGTTCGTCCTGGTGCTGCCCCAAGACCAGCACTGGCACCAGAAATGGCGCATATGCCATCAGGAACAGCTCCTGCCGCTGCCCTTTGGCACACTCCACTACAAACAGCTCCTGCAGCCCGCACCGACTCTGAGTCGTGCTGCCACATGGGAATTTCGCTCTGAAATCAGATGGGCTGCCTGCCTGTTCACCGCAATATGAGCCTCTTCACCCAACAGCAAGCGCAAGCACCTGCACGTCCAGCAGCTCCTGCAAGGAATAGCCCAGCCGGAACCAGGACGATGCCGTGCACCAGGCGAACATCAGTGCATAGGCTGCGCGGTCAGGGTAGCCCAGCCGCGCGGCGCATGCATCCAGCACACAGCGGGCGAGACCCAGCTGCAGCGGCTGCCGCGCCACATGTGCGCCGATGAGCAGCAAGCACTCTGCTTCGAGCTCCGAGCAGGCCAACGCAACATGTCCTGCAGGACACCGATCTGCAGTAAAGCTGCAAAGCTCTGCACGTAAGCGATTTGCAATTCAGCATGTTGTGCTGCAGGCATTCATGACCTACAGGCTATGGCTGCAGACATGGCAGCTACTCAAAGTGCGTACCCAGGGCCAAAACACTAGTTTCCATGTATGGCTCCATGGTGACGTCCAGCGCTGGCCGGACACTGTCGAGGTACAGCTCTGCTTTGGCATCCCGGAATTGTTCCTGCTGGGACACACGTCTTAAAGTCAGCAAGTTGTTGTCCTGCAACGATGTGAGTAGTGCATCTATGCACCACGAACAACATGGCAACAGCACATACCTGGAGCTTGGGGCTGGTCCGCAGCAGAGCCGGCAGCATGCGAGCGCCCTCCACACGGCCCAGGTAGACCTCATCGTGCAGCAGCGCGCATACGCGCTGCGTGCTCCTGCTGAACAGCTGCTCCGGCAGGTGCTGCTGCGCTGCGCTGATGGCCGCCATGACGGTGGACGCAGCCTGCATGCGTGTCTGCCACCGCCAAGCCGCCGCCTCGCCGTCTTCCTCACATTTGTCCAGCCACAACAGCGCCTCCTCCAGCACCACGACCAGCTCGCCTGCATTTGCCATGTGGGACATGTAAGGTTCTCGTCCGCAACTGTGAGACATCCGATGTCAGCTCGTTGCCACCTGCAGCAGCTGCATGCTCCTGCTATGTAACTTCACAGACACCTGATGTCGCTCAGGTTACCTGCAGGGCAGGTGCCCGCCAGGAAGAGCCTCTGCAGCTGTCGCAGGATAGTCACCAGGACCTGTGGCCTGGTGTGGTGCGTCTGCATGAGCCCGCCATCGCTGCCCAGCAGCCGCGGCGCCTCTGGCGCCATGTCCCCAGCACCGGCAGCCGCAGCAGTGCACACCACCTCGATCAGGCGCAGCTCCAGCTCCTCAGGAGGCGCTGCACCTTCCTGCATTTCAGTAACAAGGCTCCAATCACCAGATGCCTCACACGCATTCGGACTCCCAGACTTTGCAGGGGGCAGGATGATTGATTGCACACATTACATGAGAGACTTGCCTGCCGGCAGGTGTCCAAGCAGGCGAGGGCTGCCTGGGCAGTCCTTGAAGGCATGGCTCGTGCGAAAGCTCCCAGCAAAGCAGCTATCTGGAGCCTGAGGGCAGTGCCATCCTGCTGTGCAGGCCTGCATGCATGTCAACAGCAGCATAAAACGATGCATACGGCCTTCGAGTTGGGCTCGCTCCACATCAAGGGAGCAGGCATCACCTGTCAGATGAGCCTGTGCCACCGCGAACGTCTAGGTCCATGTCGAAATCGTCTAGCTCAGTCCCATCGGCTGCCCGAGCACCAGGGCTAGGGTAAGCTGCATCTGCTGTCGCTGCATCGGCAAATGCCTCTTCCAGTGCACCCAACATCTCGCCCACCGAGCTGCAGAGGTGGGCACGGTCACACCGTTGCAAGGCAAAACGTCCGGTCAGCAGCTACAGCAGATGGTGTGAGGGCAGGGCCATTGCAGTCTCTTCATACGCCTCACCCTGATGTGTCGGGTGCTGCATGCTGTTGGAGGAGCAAACCCAGTGCTGAGCCCAGCTGTGTCAGCGCATCCGCATGCGGTATGCCCATCTTATCTGACAGGGCCTCGCCCCAGGATTTGCTGACCAGCTGGAGACCCTCCACCAGAGCATCTGCATACACCAACAGACTTTCTCCATTGCAGCATGGAGTGTTATTGATGCTTGTGACGATACTGTTGTCGACAGGGGATAACACAGAAAACATACACAACAGCACAGAGCGTGTACATTTCAAGTGACCAGTGTCGTGCTCACCTGGAGTCAGCCCACTCAGGCTTGCTGCCCGACCAGCCGCTGCCTTGCCTGCACCTGCAGCACTGACGACTGCCGCACAAGCAGCAAATGTGCTGCAGGCCTGGACGAGGGGCGCTATATCGGATCCGGCTGGCCGCACATCATCCTCTGCTGCTGCCCGCTGGGGAAATCGCGACTTCACGAGCTTGTCCAGGTCCAGCTGTGCTGCCTGGACAAGCCGCTCCTGAGCTGCTGTTGGCACGTGCTGTTGCGAAAGATCGTCGATGGCGGCCGCATCACCAGACAGCTGCTCGCGTGCCAAATCCTCACCTGACGCACGATGTTTGCAGTTTTAACGAGGATAGCTGACCTTACATTGGACAAGCATGTGGAGCGCCCGCCTCAGCAAAGGGCAGAGTGACTTGCATGTCTAGCGCACCTCGCAGCAGCAGCTGCAGCTGTGCATCGGCATCTGCCACAGCCGAATCTGTACACCAGAGGCGCTGCTGCGGCTGCTGATCAGCACTACATTGCCAGTCAGCAGGCAGCAGCCCCAGCAGTGCAGCCAGCACGGCTGACTGCTGTTTGCTGGACACTTCCAGGGACGGGCTCTGCAGGCTGTGTCTGAGCACACGCTGCCGCAAGTCAACGTCATCCAGGGCTGCTGCATCTGCAGCCAGAGTAACACCTGACGGTCAAATGCACAGGCTGATTACGTGTCCAGGGGTGCAGTATGATGGCAATAAGACAATCAGGCCAAAGGTGGCAGAAGACAAGGGTCGTCTCTGCGTCACATGCCCTACTGCACCTGAGGAGGCAAGCGCAGCCAGCAGCCCCAGTGCCCCGCTGCTGGGTTCGGGCTGCCGCAGCATGACCAGCTCCGCCAATGGGCGAAACGAGCCTGAGGCGGTGACCAGACCCCGTTCGACCAGCGTCGTCAGCAGGTGCAGCACCTCAGCATCTGACTGGCCCGCTGACTCTGCCAGCCACAGCTGAAGGGAGACGAAGATGCCCTGCGGGTGCAAGACACCATGTCGCTGAGCTCCAGTTTGACGGGCTGTGCGATCATGCCTTCGTGCTGTCCACCCATATTCACCTGCCATGTCTTCGTCCACTGCTGCAAACCCTCGCTCTTTTGCTGCTGCTGCTGCTGCTGCTGCTTGTGCAGGCTGCCCGGCAAGTGCATGGCCACCTGCCGCAGGAACCGCAGCGCCCACACATGGCAGCCTGCACTGCTGCTGCGCTGGGACACATCTGACTCCTGCAGCTGCCCCACCGCTGCTGCCACTGACGCTGCCCAGGACTGACATGCCGCAGCTGGAATGTGACCACCGTGCTCGTGCCACAGCAGGGAGGCCACGGCCAGCGCCCGCTGCGGCCCAGCCAGGGTATCATCCGGCTGCCGCAGGGAGGCTGACGTCTGCATGGCCATTCAGCGCATCGTGAGTGGGCTGCATGCAAACGGTTGTCAGCTGCATCCGAGGACAAATATCCTTCAAGAGAGTCTTTAAAGAGTTTGACCGACCTTTTGTCGCTTTAGGGGAGGTCCGGCATCTGCAGCGCAATTGTCTGCAGGGCTGCTGATGGCAGCGGCCAGGCCGGGCGGCGCCTTGCCGCCATGCCTCCGAAACTGTGACAGGGCACGCAGGCTGAGCAGGGCATGCTCCGCTCTCGACAGCTGGTGGCCACTGCCTAGTGCTGTGGTATCCCTGCAAAGCAGTATGCAACATTTGTTCGACACAAGTGAAGGCTGCATCTGATGACGACGTAGATTGGCGGTGCACACTGCAGGGCTGCGGCACAGAGGCATCATGCTCACCCCAGCTCATGCATCCGATCCATGTCGCCTGCAATGAGCTCATCCAGCTCCACCAGCGCAGGGTCCTGCACGTCGGCAGAATGGCTGATTGGTGGCACTGCACCTCGTGTAGCATGCAATAGTGTGGCGACACATGACAGATGAAGAGGCTCCAGCCTGACCTCGAGCTTGTTCAGGCGCAGCTGGATGCTGGCATACAGGTGCAGCGCCTCCTTCAACCGCAGCTTGCTCGACTTCCAGCACCTGTGCCGCATCTCCAGCAATTTGCATCATCCAGGCTTCTCAAGGCTGCTCGACAGTTCACACTTGACAGGAGCCGGTCGGGCATCAGGCAGGTGAACACCTGACCAAAGCTGGCTTGAACGCCTCGTGCAGCTCTGCTGCTTTGAATGACACATCGAGCCCATTGCTGAGCAGAAAGCTGTTGACGGCGCCAAAGACAGATGTCATCATCCGGGTATCGTCCCTGCATGAAAGGTATCAGTCTTCGCATCACTTGTAAAGACCATTGCAACCTCAGGCAGAACAAGTGAAATTCCAATCGAAGCCGCTGGCGCATACCAGCTATTGCACTCTTTCTTGCACAATGCAGTGCTTGCAAATGCGCAGAAAAAGAACAAGTGAAATTCCAATCGAAGCCGCTGGCGCACACCAGACATTGCACAATGCGGTGCTTGCAAATGCGCAGAAGAACTCCGTGGTGTCGCCCCGAAATTGGAGAGACAGGGACCCGAATGTGGCCAGCAGCATCTGCAGCGCGGAAAGTCTGTGATAATGTACACAGCAATCGAGATCCCGTCATGGCACTCATGCATGAGGAGGCGACGCATGCAACATGCAGCACACAGACAGCCGCACTTCAGAATAGACAGTAAGCGCTTGATGCAGCAGCATGTCCAAGGCAGCAAATATTGGCATGCACCTGCAGAGTGGACACCAGTCGGAAGCTGTCCTCGGTGCGGTCCAGCATCTGCCGCTCCTCCAGCTGCGACATGACCTGGTCCAGCAGACCTGCGGCGTGTGGGGATTTGCCATGTGGGCGGGTAATGAAAATTTCAATACAACCACACTATGCGGCAACACGCAGCCATGACAGATGATTCATGCGCCAGCGTCATAGACTACTGCAGCCAGATGGACACCTTGTGCATCCTCTGGCTTGGCGCAGTCGCAGTATGCCGGCGTGCTGAGCAGGTGCGTCCGCAGCACGGCGGCATACTCTGCACCAATGACCGTCGACAGGCCTGAGACCTTGAGCACCTCCAGCACATGGCTGAACAGCTTCGTCGCCCGCCGCAGTAGCAACGTCGAGCTACCTGCGCCGAAATCATGGTCTCCAATTGACACAAGTAGCAAGAATCGGTTGCCTCAAGCACTTGAAAGCATCTTCTGCGACGGCACAGCATGCGTGGGCCAACCTGAGCGTGATTGATCCTGTGCCACCGCCACAAAGCGTTTGAAGACCTTGAAAGCGTTGGTGTCGATACCCTTGCTTCTGTGGATCTCCGCGGAGTTGTTGCCAATTATCAGCGCCGCCAGTCCCGGCCATGAGGCAACTGTTGCACATGCAGACACATGTGTAAATTCCTAGTACATTCCTAGACTCCTGCATGCATTTTGTGTTCACTCCGTCACGTGCGTGCCTGGAATCTTGTCCTGGGCCCGCAGAGCTGAAGTCTTCAAGTCAAGCGCCAGCAGCACATCGTTGCTGTCCAGCAGCTTGCCGCACTCCTTCACGCCTTCCTGCGCGTTAGAATTCGCTAAACATGACAAGGAGTGTGCCACCCTTCAGCGCAGATTCAGTACGTTGTTCAGGTGAGCATGCATCCTGGGAATGGCTGCACACCTTCCGTGTTGTGACCTTGTCCGATCGCAGCAAATTTCTGACCTTCTCAATTGCCTGTACATCTATCGACATCGGATGCCGTTGATCAGGCCATTAGGCAGATATAAGGTCGCAAACACGACTTTTGTGTGGCAACTCTTGGGACTGCAGCCGTGCTGGGCATGCTGTCCTAATTCTGTTAGGCTCCTGCGAATGGCGATGGTGGCCTTCCTCGACTTCAACTCAGCTCAGCCCTGCCACACTGCTGATGTCGGTGTGGAGGGTGTTTGTATCGGCATGTGACAAGGTAGCAAAACTTCGCAGAGCTGGCGCATCATCTTTGGCATGTCGTAGGCGTATGCATGCTGGTCTTCAAGCTGTTGCGGCCGTCTCGTGGATGGTGATCTGCAAGCAAGCATGCTGCTGCACTTCACTGCCGGCTTTGCACACTCGGCAGACAGCATCATGCACCAGCCATGAAAGCATGCCAATCAAAATCACCAGATGGGCTGCTGACCTTTGAGCGGTCCAGCGTGAGCAGGATTGCCGCCTCTGGATCATCATGAGACACCGACAGAGTCTTGAGTGCTTCGCTCGGCTCCTTCCGCCATCCGCGTGGAAATCCATACAAGTGCAGCATCGCCGGTGGCAGCTTGCACTGCAGCGCCATCCTCAGGGCTGCGGCATAGCAAAATGCCCATTGCTGACTATATGCGTCATATTCTTCGCAGCATGAGTGCCTGTGGAGGGATGGGCACAAGCCAGTGTTGCCTCACCGATGTAACCTGTCGAGGGCCATCCGGCTGGCAGGTCCAACCATTGGTGCTCGTACCAGCTGGTCCCTGGCAGGTGCAGGATGTCCGGGCCAGACCCGAGCCTCCGCTGCAGCGCTTTAACACTGTCATGCTGGCCGCCAACCACGAGCACCGCCTTCAACCTCGTCTTGCCCTGCACAAGATGAGGAGGTGAACGTCACAGTGGAAGGGCATGCACCACTGTGATGGGTATTGCATCCTCAGAAAGTGTGCCTACCTGCTCAAGCACCTGCCAGTCGGCAGACTCCGCTGCGTCCAGCGTCGCACTCTCTGGCTGGGGCGCCTGAATCAGCCACGTGGTGAATGGCTCGCCTGCCCGAAAGCCGCTCAGGCTGTCCAATCTGACCGTCAAATTCATCCCAAGCAACTCACGTCTATATGCTGGCGTCAGCGGCTCCTCGCCTGCAAGCACACCACAGCGGGAGCTTCAGGGCTGTGCAACTTCCACGCTGTCTGCCTCGCATCAGCGGCTGCGTGTCTCATGTAATGCACAGCACCTGTGCACCTACAATGGCAATGTTGAATGTCCACGGCGCGCGCTTGAGTCGCGGGCGAAACAGTCGGCACTGCGGCTCGTCTTCTGCGGGTGTGTCCCCACGACTCGCCCGCATGGAGCCCAGCTGGCTAGCCATAACTGCGGCCTGCTGTCGACTGCCTCCACCTCGCAGCGTCAACACCAGCAGGAGCATGAGTGCTGCAGCGGCGGATGCCACAGCCCACCTGGCATTGCTGCGCAGCACAGCCCGCCAGGAAGCGAGTGCGCTGTGACTCGCACACCGGAACGCCGGGACGGTGCCACTGCCACTGCCGAGGGGCAGACTTGGTCGCCTGCCGCCACCAGGTCTGATCATGCACAGGTGACGGCGCAGCGTGAGGAAGGTCAGCAATTGAATTCTGCCGTGAGACGCCCACAGCGACCTGACTTGGACGCTGTGGATGCCCCAAGCGGCCGGTTTAAGTCCAATCGGTGTCGACGCACAGCTGAGGAAACACCAATGTAGAATGCTGGCGTGTTTTGATGAGATGCGCGGCTTGGCTGCGATATGATCAATGGACTTTGTGGACACGCGCAGTGTTGTTCTGCCAAGCGGGACCTTGATGCATCACTGGAAGCGCGAGCGACGCACTTTTAGCTGGGTATCAACATGTAAGAAGCACGATTTGATGGATCCAGATTTGACATACGATCTGACATGCTGATGCTCCCCTGCATCGATCAAGATCGCGGCCCTGAATGCACAGCGCTGTTTGCACATTTGCGTGGCCTCATAAACGTGCAGCTCCTTGCCATGTTGTTGTTGCAAGTCGGTCGGCGATCAGACGTTGTCCGACACTTGAAAGGGATGAGCACGGCGAACATGGTGCAGCGCAGCTCGCCTCAGCGCGTGGCGGCAGCATCGTGAGCCTGAAGCGGCGCTTCTCATCACATGGGATCTGCTACAAGTCATGACCCCGCAACCAGAGCTGAAGTGCTGTGGATCACCACCATGGCGTGGCCACTTGACGCGCGTGCGGCAGACATCCCCTTGAAGGGTTCGCAGGAGTTCAATGGCGGCCTTTCAAGACCATCTCAGCAGATCTATCACATCAGGTGGGGAAAACAGATGTTCTGGTAGTCGGCATCCGCAGCAATGCGGGATTGCAACTAGCAGGTGCGGCGACGGCGCGCATGTTGCAGCGGATGGGTCCATTGGCACGCGGTCAGTTGTTCCGAGATGCGAGGATCCGTAAGTTCTGCGCTTTTCCAAGCAGTATCCAGCATGCCATATGGCATGGTTGTCGGGGACTGACAGAGTGCAGACCATGGTGAGGATGTGCTGTGCGAGTGATGCAATCTGGAGGAGCCCAGTGTCCTGAAGATGTGAAGGTGCAGTCAGACCCATGAACGGCGTCACGAGGTGGCCGTTTCAACGCCCGGCATCAGCAAGTGCTCACGCGCCTTCTTTTCACACTGCTGAGATTGTCTGGGGACATGGTCATTGCTGTCTCGCCCCAGTTACAGTCCGGCGCACTGCCGACATGTCTGCTGTATTGCAGGCGAAATCGCCAGCAGACATGACAATGGACTTATTCCATGTTACAATTCGCCTGCAACACATAGCATGTAATGTGCACCAGTGCTTAAAAGGACATTTTGACGTGTGTGTCACCAGGAAGACTGCCAAGGATGGACTGAACTGGGCACTCTGTGCCAAACTTGGCCGACGCCGCCTATCTGTGCATGAAGATCAGGCACTGAAGGAAGTGAAAGAAATGCACTCAACTGCTGCAACACATTTGTTCCCAAAACTCTTTGACAGAATCTGTTCAACCGCCATAGTGGTACACAGGTATTCTATGCACATGAGATAGGACTTCCAGTCGTCTAAAAGGGACGGTGGGACATTGCGCCACTTCTGACAGCCGCCTCACACTGAGCTGTGACCCTCAATGAAGTCGCGATGCTCATGCCTTTTGCTTTTGCTTGTATGTGCAGGACTGAACCTGAGGACGTGGTCGAGAGGAATCCGCAAGCAGCAATCGCAGCGTGCATGAGCAGCGTGCATGAGCCGCATACTAGCATGGTGCACAAAGGTGCCGATACTTGCAAGCCTAAACGGCGCAAAATTTGAAGACACGTGCGGTTACATTCTTAGACCTGGCGGGTTACATTGGTGAAGTGATGACTGCATCATCCTGAAGGAGGCACCACAACCGCCGAACTTACCACTTCGGCAGGGACGCTAATCTCTGACCGGCCCCTCCTCTGAGGCTAACGCCTTTGTAGGGTTTTCGCAACGCTCAGGCGCATGCAGGGGTACCAAATATTGGATGCTCTTCGGTGTTTCAGCAAACGATGCGTTTGTGCATCAGAGAATTGTAGTAGCAGAAGCGCCCGCGTTATTTACGCTGATCTGATGGATGACGTAACATTCTCAACAGCATGCCCTTCCCTGTCACAACCTGCCTTTCACGCCCGAAAGGCCGGTCCCTCTAACAGCGGTCTACAGGTCCAGTCCCGTTGTTCTGCTGTCCATTTCCGCGTGCATCCGCGGTGTGCAGCCTGCGATCGACGAACGCAGCGAATTCGAAGCTGGTCCGCAAGCGTTGCCGTCGATGGCAGCGGGCAGACGCTGACTTTGCCCTGGCCTCGACCCATACTGGTGCAGGCCCGCGGCCCTCGTGGACAGCGTCTGCAGAAAGAGGCCTCACGTAAGGCCACATTGCATCGTGAACACCACAGATGCATGGCAAGGGTGCTTTGAGGCGGCTCACTTGGCCAGGCACGGACCTGTACGTTTGATCTGCTATCTGTGCTGCCACTCATAAGGTGATAGCGTGTTCGCAGGCGTGATTTGCAGTAGCATTGCCGGTAAAGGCCTCCACAGCCGCAAGAAACCACAGCTGCCCTGACACTGGCGGCTTTTGTCTGGCTTTAGTGTTGGGCAACGCTGAGGATCGTCGCTGGTGGGGAGTGAGGTGGGGTCACGCGTGCATTGCACCACGGCTGTCATTTCTGTGAGACTTGACAGTGCGCAGACGCAGTACGCAGGAGCTGAGCCAGCAGGATCTGTCAGGCCCGCTTCCTTTCATGCTGTGCTCATCCCTGCACAGATGCTGAGGCGTGCGGCAGGACTGCTGGCGGCCTGCAGCCTGTTGCTGGGGGCATCGGCATACTACCTGCCAGGCACATATCCCCGCGAATTTTCAGTCTCGCAGCATGTGCAAGGTGCGCGCTCGTGCAGTCATGCAATCATTGCGCATGCAGTCATGTCTGCATGTCACCTCGCTGATGGTGAGACCTCAGGAACCCGGCTGGGACTCGAGCTGAAAGCCTTGATGTGTCCATGCAGCGGACGTCAACTCGCTCATATCGCCGGAGACGGAGCTGCCATTTGATTACTATTCGCTGCCGTTTTGCTGGCCGCCGGAGGGCATCCGCAGCTCGCTAGGTTCTATCAACCCTGGCACCATCCTGATGGGCTCCCGCATCGAGAACTCACCCTACAACTTCACAGTCAAGGTCAGCGCTGCTGTCTGCAGCATGCACGAGTCAGACAGCTGCCAGCATTCGAGATGTCACACACAAGTGCATTGTACACTCTGAGCATCATTTGTGCAGGTCGATGAGAAGACCAAGACAGTGTGCAAACCGGCAGGGTATGCCGAGGCACTCACCGCAGAGGAGGCAGACGTGAGCTACCAGCTGCTGCATCTGCAGAAAAGCTTGGATGGCAGATACGTGTTGTGTGTCTGTGGAAGAGTTGAGACCCTGCTGACATGGACAGCACACTGCCTGTGCAGGATCTCAAGTCCAAGATCGAGCACAGGTACAGGGTGCGCCTGATTCTGGACAACCTGCCAATCACCACGTACGACCTGGAGCGCGGTCCTGAGTCTGTCCGCCCTGGTGCGTTGATTGTGTCAAGGATTGCTGCTTGTATATGCGTGCTGCAGTGCGTGTTGCAGATGTGGTGCTTGAAGGCTGGTGCACCTGACCGAAAGCTCACCGTCGATGGTCATCGGCAATGACCTCCTGCTGATCAATGCGCGTGGCTGCAACCAGGCTTTGACCTGGGCTTCTGGGCGGACGACCGGCACTTCATCAACAACCACCTGATGTTCAAGATCCTGGTGTTTAAGACCAATGGCCAGTACACCAAGGCGCGCAAGCGTTACGAGGAAATGGAGGCCGCCTCCGTCGTTGAGGTGAGCTGCAACCACAGTGTAGGCTGCAACCACAGTGCAGATTGAAGGCCGGCAAATACCTCCCTCAGCATGGCACAGTCGATGTGCCTTAGCGCCCTTGCAGCATCGACACATGAGAAAGCCATCTCGCGGCGTGCATTGACATTGTTAGAAGCGAAGCATCATCGATGTGCAGGGTGGCGCCAGGAAGCTGCAGGCTGCAGACAGCGCGCCTGCTTTCAGTGGCCGGGACCTGAAGGCATTGTGGGGCAAGAAACACCCACCGCCTCCTCCGCCGCGCACCTTTGGCAAGGAGACTCCCATGTGAGTTCTGGCGGAATCCCGAGTCTGGCATTGCAGACCAAACCGGATGTGGCATCGTGATGGGGTCCTTGCTGTGCCGACCCTCACATTCCACCGCCTCCAGATCCGCTGTGGCACAGCATGATGTCAGCTGCTGTGCACTGCCATTTTCGGCAGGTACATGATCGTTGGCTTTGAGGTGGTGCCGTGCTCAATCCATCGCAACCCGGGGGCGCGCCTGGAGGACATCCCCTGCCCCATGAGCCCTGACGACCCTGATGCCCCCAAGCCCATGGAGGTCACCAAGGGTGTGCTACTTCGACTGTCGTGACACTGGTCGACCAAACACTGTACAGGTTGAGGTATTAACGAAGTGCCAGTCGTGACACCGGGTGCCTGATGGGAACTTTCATGCGCAGGCGCCAAGATCACATACACATACGATGTTTTCTGGGAGGAGAGCAATATCGCATGGTCATCCCGCTGGGACGCGTACCTGAAGATGCCTGGAGGACGAGTGAGTGTTCGCTGACGCTGGCCGGCGGGAGCATCATGCCTGCAAGTCATGCCCTTGTACATGGTTCATGACACAGGACGGCCAGTGACCTACCACATTCCATGATGATTCGCAGGTGCACTGGTTCAGCATCCTGAACTCGATGATGGTGGTGGTAGTCATGTCGTGCATCGTGGCCATGATCATGATGCGCACCATCCGCAAGGACCTGGCGCAGTACGAGTCGCTCATCGTCGACTCTGGCGGTGCGCCACAATTAGCTGCCGTGCAGGGTCTCTACAATGGTCTCACCTCGGTGCACGCACATCCACCCTGGACGGC
The DNA here is from genome assembly GCA_036584455.1 of Tetratostichococcus sp. P1. Classification (NCBI taxonomy): domain Eukaryota; kingdom Viridiplantae; phylum Chlorophyta; class Trebouxiophyceae; order Prasiolales; family Stichococcaceae; genus Tetratostichococcus; species Tetratostichococcus sp. P1. The sequence goes on from BTPI01000007.1 coordinate 1,855,097, forward strand.
AACACAACAGCACCTGCACGCATCCACAGCATGCCTTGAAGCTCGTGCGCACTGCTGTCCACCGTGGGGAGCAGGCCAGCCGGCAGTCTTTAGCTGCCTGTTGTCCTGAGCAGGCCAACAGGCGGAGATTGAGGAGAGCGGCTGGAAGATGGTGTCGGGCGACGTGTTCCGCACGCCCAAAGATCCGCTGCTGCTGTGCGTTGAGGTCGGCTCCGGCGTGCAGATTTGCGCCTCCGCCTTCATCACGCTGCTGTTTGCTGCCCTGGGTGAGCAGGAGCTGCATCAGTCATGTAATCAAACTACAGCAGCTTCAAGCCCAAGTGTGTGAGCGGTGTGAGAACATTTGTATGACGGAAACCTGTGCCGGTTTGGCCGAGAGCTGGCTCAGCCTTGTTGGCCAGATTCTAAACCTGGCCTGTCCAATCGCAGGCTTCCTGTCGCCGGCGTCCCGAGGCGCGCTGCTGACGGCGCTGCTGGTGATGTACCTGCTGCTGGCCATCGCCGCCGGCTACGCGTCCGTGTACATCTGGGGCATGATCAACCGGTCGTACGAGGGCTGGTACAACGTGTGCTGGCGTGTGTCCTGCTACTTCCCGGGCATCACCCTGGGTATGCCAGCTGCCGCCCCCGGCTTGTAAGCATGCATCCCGGCGTCAATGTCATGCTGATGATGTTTGTGGACCAAACGTTGACCGTCGAGCAAAGTACATGGTACAGCGTGATTTGTTCAGCTGCTAAAGATGTTTGCTTGAACATTCGGAATGCTGAAATGGATGCTGTCTGATGCGCAGGCGTGCTGTCGGTGCTGAACCTGCTGATCTGGCACACGGGCTCCAGCGGCGCCATTCCGCTGGGCGCATTCTTCAGCCTGGTGTCCCTGTGGTTCATCATCTCGATCCCGCTGTGCTACTCTGGTGCGGCACTGAGCAAACTTCACCTGTTAAAGACTTATGTGTCCCAAGATATGATCGCATGTGTGCACCAGTCTCCTGCGCCTCGGATCATCTTTGTCTTGCCGAGCTGCATGACAACGACTGCCAGAGCGTCTGATTGTGCGAGTTGGTGTGCGCCTATGGCATGCAGGCGGGCTGCTGGCGGCGAGGCAAGAGATCAAGCAGTACCCGACGCGCACGAACCAGATCCCGCGGCACATCCCGCCGCCGCACTGGGCCAGCCACCCGGCGGTGCTGTTCCTGGCGGCCGGCCTGCTGCCCTTCGGCACCATCTTCGTGGAGCTGTACTTCGCCATGACCTCCATCTGGCAGGGCTACTTCTACTATGTGAGTCTGGCTTTTCTGGGACGCAGGCCACACATCCTGCGCAGTCGTGTGCCAACCATTCCCTTTCTGCTCTTCTGCATGCTCAAGGTCATCTGTTGCCTCATGCGGATCTTACACAGCAGGTCGTCATCACCTCTAATGCTAGCTCCCTTCTGGTGCAGATCTTTGGCTTCCTGTTCCTAGTGGGCATCCTGACGACGGTTATCACCATCGAAGTGTCCATCGTGTGCACCTACGTGCAGCTGTGCGCCGAGGACTACCTCTGGTGGTGAGTTCTGGACACCGAGTCTTGGCATCTACCTGCGGGCAACTTCTGTTGATGTGACATGCAAATGCAAATGGCCATCGTGGCCGGAACTGGGGTGTCCTGTCCGCCGGGAAGCTTCTACGGCTGTTGATCGCAATGACACAACCCTCAATTGATGCCCTTTGCAGGTGGCGCTCGTTTGTGCGGGGCGGCAGCGTGGCGTTCTACGTGTTCCTGTACTCGCTGGGCTTCATGTTCAACACGCTGCACCTGCTGAGCGGCGGCCTGTCCATCGTGCTGTACCTCACCTACATGGGCCTCATGGTCTGGGGCATCTACCTGGGCTTCGGCACCATCGGCTTCCTGTGCTCCTTCTGGTTCACGTGCGTTCCCCACACGCTGCACCCCACTGAGATGCCACATCCCGAATGGCAAGCGCCATGTTTGCAAGTGTTGCTCGTAGCTTCGCTGACTTGTGACTGGGTCTGCCACCCTTTATGTTTGTCTCTGCTGACATGTGCTTGTATATGTGCTTCTGTAGGTACAGCATCTACGACTCAGCCAAGCAGGCATAGAGGTGTGGTGTGCGGCATTGGTCTTACAGAATCCAGTCAGCCGTTCTATCCTGTTGAAGCAAAGCAGACGTTTGTGCGAAACAAACAGGGACTGTGATGCTGATTGCTAGAGACACCTGAACGAAGATGAATGCTTCCTGCTGCTTTCTGCACTCGGATTTGCCGGACACCACTGCAGACCATTCGAGGGCCAAAACCACAAACACGCAGAGGATTCCCCTGACCATGCAGGCACCGATGTATGCAGATTAAAACCAGAAATCCCGTTCTCTCCTGCGAGATTGCCACTTGCACCACCGCTCACTTTTCACGCTGCTTATCCCGCGACCTGAAGATGTCGTCCCACCGATCCAGCAGCTGCTTATCAACATCGAGGTCATCCGCTGCAAGCCACGACCAACAGAAAGGTGATCGTCGGCCGTTCCAATCAGCCCTCGGCGCAAGTGGAAACATGGTACGAGTGACTGCACAGCAGCCAGACATGCTGCCATGACAATCCGCAGGCTGCCCCACCTTCCTCGTTCTGGCCGGGCAGCGACCGCCGCTGCCCCGCGCTGAGCTGCTTGCGGCGCGCCGACTGCGCCACGGTGGACGCCGGCTTGGCGATCGCCGCGCGCAGGCGGGTCACCAGCTGCGAAACGCCCGGCACCTCCAGCTGCACCGGCTCCGTGGCTGCTATCCGCTCAACCTGCAGTCATCACGTAGATCGTCCATGCAGAGACTCAAACTCTGCATGTGCAATGCAGCCTGCTTGCAGAGATGCAAGGAGAGGTGTGCGCTGGACCTGCGGCATGTCGCACTGCTGCGTCAGCTGGCATGCACCTTACAGCATGCGGTGCACGCATTGCAGCAGGTTGGCAAGGCTGCAGGTTGTGCGGCCAATACTGTGCAAGACGAGAATGTGCCTCGCACACCCATTCTGTTGTATCTTAGTCAGTTGTGTACCTGCACGTGGATGGCGCCCAGGATGAGCATGAGGCCCGTGAAGCCGTCCAGCCGCAGGTCATGAAATACCCAGGGCAGACCGTACGCCGCCGCCAGCGCATAATAGAATCCCGGATCATCTTCGTTCAGCGCCTTGAACACCCATGCCTGCGCAGCGCCAGGGGTATCACCCTGTCGAGGGTATGTGTAGCTGCACACCTTTGCAGTACTCAGACATACTTGAGCTCCACTGCGCTGCCATGCAGCGCCCACCGCTGGAGCGAAGATTTGAAAGTGTGTGTATATGTGTATAATCACGTCATAGAGAAAGCCAAGGCTCACCGTCCAGTTTACGTAAGGCAGGAAGCTGACTGCGCTCATGACGCCAAACACAAAGTCCTCCTCCGAGGTCTCCATGTTGACTGGGCGCCGCTCATTGCATATGCGCGCCTCCCCAGTGAGCAGCGGCAGCGCTGAAAGCGCCAGGCCGCCAACCGCCGCCGCCAGGGTGGCGGTCTCGGCCACCGAGGTGACGAGGCTGGCTTGTGTTGGGGCGGCGCGGTTGCTGCGCCGCCGCTGCTGCCCTTGCTGGGGCAGGGTCATTGCAGCGCGTGCATGCAGGATGCGTTGGGTGGGACTGATTGATCCGAGGTTCGTTGAAGCGGCAAATGTGGGGTGCTGTATCAGCACGCCATGTAGAGTCATGGTTGCTGCTGTAGTGCTGCCTGCAAGGCTGAGAACCACAAACGTTTTGCAGCCTCGTGACGGCAGGTATGGGACTCGATGCCTCGTCAGACATATGCAATTTCCTCACTATTCGCTTGTGAACCTGCGTACTGACTCCAGACGCCTGCATTCTTTCCATCTTCGTTGCAGAATGGTTGACTAACCCTGCTTGTGATCGATGCACGCATACATCTGTGTCGATTGTTATACTAGTACGGTCAGTTCTTGCTGTCCTGATCAGCAGGCGAGAGTGTTTGAGCGTACTGACGCCATCGCCTGACATTCAGCCGCCACAATGCAGTCCCGTTCGTGGGTCAGGATTTGAATAGTGTTTGGAAGTGCAGTTGAAACTGAGGGATACAGGGCCCACAGGTTGTTGCAAACCCCGTAAAGATAGGGTTTGAAATTACCGGAGGCAGCCAAATCTATTGCAAACGGTCATGCTGGGGGTACGCGTTTGCCGCCGGGCAGCGGCATGACGCCATGGTCTGCATCACCGTGCAGCAGGCGTCAGCAGACGGCGAGCCGCCGGCTTGGTGCATCATAGAGCTGCAGGGGGCTATTGAGAGGCTAGCCGAGCCGGAGAAGGGGGCCGCCCTTGAGCTCGGCACACTATGCGTCCCGGCAAATGTGAGTCCGCCACATGTAATCACCAGCCAGCAGACGATTGCTCCTGAACATGTGATCACTTTGGGAACGCTGTGCCTCAAGGTTTCAGCAATGCTGCCACCATTGGTCCTCCATCCGTTATGCACCTTGGGAGTGCGCGCCCATCGCAACATTTGTCTTTTGCATGATCTCGCATGCGATCATGGTGGTGTGGCGTGCACAGAACCCAGAAATTGTGCAGCTGACGCTGGGCTCGCATCAGCTGGAGGGCAAAGTGGTGCCGCTGAAGAAGCCGCTGGCGCTGCTCGACTTTGGCAGCAGAGACGGAGCAGCAGATGGCACGAGACGGCACTGTGAGGTAAGCTTGAGTACATGGTGTGGAAGTTCACGCGCTCACACAGCATGACTGTGAGTATTGCCAGTGGCAACATTTACGCGTGAACATTGTAAAAGCACTGCGCAGATCGTCGGCGTCATCCGCCAGAAGTACATTTTCAAGACGAGGCCCAAGCCACTGATCACGAAGCCCGGGAAGTGATGTCAGCCGGGGCAGCACCGCAGCCCCGAATTAGTGCTTGTTTCAGAAATCCTGCATGTCCCGGCTCAGTTTGAGTCACGCCTCTTGCTTCGGGCCACCGGTGGTGGCGCCTTGTAGCTCTTGGCGTCGACTTTGCTGTTTCGCAGCTCTGTGACCTGCACTCATACGAGAGCATATGAGTGTTGCAATGGCATAGCGCTGTTTGCATTTGCCTGATTACTCCGATTTCACGTGGAACAGCGCTGCTGCATGTTCCAGGATGCACCAGCTCAAGCCACAAGCTGCCACTGCAACTGCGACTGCCATGCAGCCCTCCCCACCCCACCGAATGTGCAGTCGAGTTGCTGTGGGGGTCAGTCCTCCGGCGCACCTGCTGGCTGTGCAGCGCATGCAGAAACTCCCGCAGCGTCAGCACCTTGCCGCTGCGCAGGTCGGAGGTGCCGAACAGCTTCTCCAGCTGCTGGTCTAGATTGGCGCGCCCATGGCGCAGGTACAGAATCTGCATTGCCTCCTCCAGTGTCATTACGCCTCTGTTTTCCTTGTCCATGATGATGAACTGCGTCACGTTGTACAGCTGCCGCGGCTTGAAATCTGTGGTCGCATGGTGAGCGACTTGACTGTCGCTCCAGTGTCACTGTATCTGAAGACCAAGAGATTATTGATGATTGAGCAGCAAGACGTCTGACAAGTGCAGCTTGCCTGTGTCGTCGTTGTCACAGCGGTGGTGCATCTGCTGAAACTCATGCCACGACAGGCTGCCATCGCAGTCCTCGTCCACCTCCCAGATCATGTCATCCACTTCCGACTGTGGAGCCAATGATGCACAGGCGTCGACAGGCCGATGATCAACATGTCTCCAACTGCAAGCATATGATGCTTGACTGCTGTAATTCCATGTTTTGCCGACCTTCTTGATGTTCTCGCCGCATTCTTTGAAGAACGCCATGAGCTCATCTGCGTCGATCTTCTTGTCCCGCTTCGTGTCCAGCTTGTCAAACACACGGCGGAGGTCCGCCTCCTTGCTGAGCCGTGCATGCCGCCTCTGCGTGCACGGCACATGACACGCAATATACATACGATGAAGATCAAAAGATTGTGCTACGAGTGTGCAGAATGCAAGCAATCACGATAGATTTAGAGGGGAATGTGACATACCCGCGCCTCAGCGCTCATGTTGTCACCGCTTCACCAGGCGCATTTGGGTGCAAAGCTCCGGCGCCCCAGAAGGATTGCAATTTCAACGCAACAGAGCGGCTTTGCTCAAGAGCGCCGAGTCTTTTGCTATGTAGTCCTTGCTCACCGGTCAGCACAGGCAGTGTACCCGTTTCTCATGCAGAAGTTCCAAAGCAGGTGCTCGTGCACTAGTAGTGCAGTTGTGTTCTTAAGAATGTTTGTCACCGGACAGCGTGCTTTGAGGGTCTCAGAAACGGCGTTGCTGCCGGTGCACGGCCTTCGACAGGTCCAATGGTTGGTTGAGGAAGCTGGAAGCTCTTCGCAGAACCGCTCACGTAACAGGATGTCCAGTGTGCACGCCTGCGCAAACTGGTATTTGCATACTTCATGCATCAAGAGGAGCACTGCTAAGTTCCGTCCGACTGCGCGGTGTACTGTTTTGAGCGCTGCAGAGGGTGCAAACGCTGCACACTCTTCCTCCTTGGGCCATCTTTGACCATCAAGCGGGGCAAATCCCTTCGACAGGAACTTTGCGATCATTGCATACTATTCTGAGCAGCTAGCGCAGCCGGCGACGGCTTGGCATGGCCCGAGATGGCAATCTTGAGTCACCGCTGCTGGGGTGAGGAGCGCCGCCATGATGCCCTGCGACCTAAGGGTCGAGTTGCCGACCGCGCTGTATGTTATTGCTTTTACACGCTGGACGCAGGACACTTAACAGGGCGGAGACGGGTCACGGCCTGCAGCTGATCCTCGATGTGCCGCCAATCACTGACGATGCGCCGCACACTGGCGCCAGCCTCGCTCAGACAACCTTCAATCTCATCAACGTCTTCATGGGCATCGGGTGAGGAATTGGCATGCAGCACCTGTCGTGGAGGCGTGCCACGGATGCGGCGCAAACCACCTCATGCCTGTCCTGTATCTGCCGCAGGCTGCTGTCGATGCCGTACGCCATGCGGCTGTCTGGCTGGTGCGGCCTGGCAGCGTTGTCCGTGGCTGCGGCGTTGTTCTGCATATCCGGAAAACTGATCGTCAGAGGATTTGATCGCATCCCGCACGGCAAGCCGCACAGCTACTCCCAACTGGGTGAGAGCGGCGCTGGATCATGGATCATGCCTGGACGTCCCTGTGGCATTGTACATGATCCTCATCATGCTGACCGCTCTTTGTCAAAGCGAGTGCTGCTGCCACATATCTGCAGGCAAAGCCGCGCTGGGACCTTCAGGAAAATGGCTGGTCACTTGTTTTGCAATGCTTGAATTCTTTGGGGCATCCTGCATGACGCTCATTGGTGAGTGGCTCTTCACAGCATGCCTCTGGCGCTTGTGCACAGCGAATTCATCCGTCTGTGTATTGCAGTAAACGTCGACGAGCATCGCAAGTCTGGATGAGCACTGATAGTCAGCCCTGTTGCCACAGTAATCTGGAAACAGGCTGAGGTCTTCCTCCCAGCGCACGGTGAGTCCTGACCATGGCATGTGCTTGTGCAATTGTCGTGTATGGCGTTAGCGGGTTCCGTGGAATTGTCAGAAATTACAGTCGTTACTGCCCCTGTGCAGGTGCGTGGAACCTGCAGCCGCTGCAGCTGTCCGCAGCAGTGGCCACATTGGCCGTGGCACCGCTGCTGTTCATCCCCTCGCTGCGGCAGCTCAGCCACCTTAGCTGGCTGGGCTTCGTATCCACGCTGGTGGTCATGCTGGCTGTCTGCGCTGCAGCTGCCGCTGACCCCCACCGCACAGCCGCCCCCCTGCAGGCGAGGCCTCAGCCATCTCCATATCTGCACTGATGATGCGCCTCGGCTTCATGAAAGAGCTTCTTGCATGAGGTGCCTTCAGGTGCTGCAGTTGCTGTGAACCTTAGAATTCATGTAGCTGAGACGTCATTGAATTCATTTGCATTCCTAGAATGCAGCAAGCTTACAACATCGTGGTGCTTGCCCTGTAGCCGGCGCCAGGCCACGAAGCGCTGCACTGGGGCATCATCCCGGCATTCGGCATCTTTGCGGTCTCGGTGTCCGGGCACTCCAGCCTGCCGTCGATACGCGCGTCAATGGCAAAGCCGCATGAGTTTAGCAGGGTGTTGAACCTGGCGTTCCTCGCCATGGCTGGCATCTACAGCGCCACTGCGGGCTTTGGGTGCGTCTGCTGACTCTCAGATTCCGGTTGTGGGGAATTCTGCACTGGGACTGGGTACCTGCGCACTTGGCACCTCGTGCTTGCACCACAACATTGGTGATTGGGACGCTCACATTGGGGCCTGTTGGCATAGGTACTTTTACTTCGGAAACCAAACATCAGCCATCATCACCCGGGACCTGGCGCTCCGAGCGCCGTTCGCGGGTCGCACGTTTGTGCTGCCTGGCCTCACGGTGGTCAAGCTTGTCGACGTGTTTGTGGCAGTGAACGCGTACACCACATACCCACTCCTGGTGGTCGTGCTGCAGGTAAACATGGTGGAGCATTGGGCTTGATTCTCTGCAGTTGTCCACCAGCGTGCTCAAGTAGTATGTGACAGCAGCATCCTCTACATTATAATCTCTTTTGATCGCTGCTTCAGGACATGGCGATGGGAGTGTTTTCACGCCGCAGCAAACTTGCGCAGCTTCCTGCACTGCCGCTGGTGCTGCGCCTGCTCATTTTTGCGCTGGGCAGCTGCCTGTCCTTCTGGGTGAGGTCTGCCTGATATGCAATTGCCTGAAGTGTGACAAAGATGTGCACCTCTGTCATGATCTCAAGCCAATATTACAAGCGGCAGGTTCAGATGTCCGAAGTCTTCAAGTTGCGGAGAAGAGCAGAGGCCAGGGGTAATGATGGTTGCCGCCTTGCAGGCTTTTGATGTGCTGGGCATCTTCATGTCCCTGATCGGCGGCTTCTGCAGCCTCAGCTGCAGCCTGCTGCTGCCGTCGCTCTTCTACATGTGCCTTTACTGGAAGGAGCTGTCGCCGGCGCGCCGCACCAGCATCGCCGCGCTGCTTGTTTTTGGCGTCTGCACACTGTTGCTGGTGGTTACAACTGACATCAGGGCGTTGCACCGACACTACAGGTATGTTTGATGTTAAGCGGCACAACCTGCCTTTGCCTTGTGGCCTGCTGGATTGAGCCACGCTGCCACTGATCCGAGACCAGCTACCTTGTGAATGGTTGCAGGGCCGATGCCGGCACGTCACGGTGACAAGATGCCCTGTGCGATTTGCATCAGGGCGTCGCCTTTGTGGGCATGCCTCTAGCATTGCCGGTCGCTCCCGCGATGAAAGATTCGCATGGCTGTACTATTGTCTGCTGCTGAGATAACGTGTGAGAGCGAACAACATGTGCAGGAGCAACCTTGCAGTTGAAAGGGGCCGTCATCTGTTCTCCTTTCTCCGAAGAAAGGCAGCCTATCCTCTGCCCATGGTCATCCTCTCACGGACCAGCAGCTTCCGGTCAGCAGCGGGTGTCATGGCCTTGGTCATGGCCACAACGTATACACCCGCGGAATGCTTATGGTGGCAAGAGCACCTCCATTCGCCACACAAATCAGACGTCTGAGCGTCTGTGAAGCCTCACAGTCTCTGCTGCACCAATATTGCCGCTCAACATTTGGGAAATCCCATACCTGGCCATTCCCAGTTCCAGCAAATTGGTGGACAAATTCTCAGCCTTGTAGAGCTTTTGTTCGTCTCAGACATCGGAACAGCTCCTGCGCTGCAGCTGAACCCAGCGTCATCACGGCGATGGCGCAGTCCCCAGGCCCAAGCTGGGGCAGCTTGAGCCTCACAGAGACCAGCCTGGTCTTCTGGTTGATCATCGACATCGCCTTTCAATTGGTAATTCGTCCTACATGCAAGTGTTGTGCAGGAAAAGGGCAAACCTGTGTGCCCTGCCGTGAACCTGTTTTCTGCTCTCAGAGCACCAGGTTTGCCGCTGTGCCCTGCAGACCGGGTACGCCATCTCACTGCTGCTGAAGACGGAGAAGTTCTTCGACCTGACGGGCAGCCTGTCCTTCTTCACCATCGCCATCGCGTCGCTGATTTATGGTGGAAGCTACCATACACGGCAAATCATTGTGACGGTGTTGGTGGCGGTGTGGTCGGGGCGCCTGGGCTCCTACCTGTTCAAGCGCATCCTGCAGACCGGCAAGGACAGCCGCTTCGACGAGATCAAGGGCAACCCACGTGCGGATCCCTGATCGGCGCACATCGCTCTCATCCCACCTGCAGTCAATCCGCCAGCAAGCTTGGCCATCCTGGCTGCATTCAAACTCAAAGTGTGGATGATGCACTGCCGGCAATGCGGCAGTGGAAGCGTTGGCGGTCTGGCATGGTGCCAGACGCTGCACGATAGCAGGGCCGCGTTTGCAGTGCTGATCTCATGCCCTCAGTGACAGATTCGCATTACTCCTGCCCACCTGCAGTGAAGTTCCTGGCGGTATGGCTGGGCCAGGCGCTGTGGGTGTGGGTGACGCTGCTGCCGGTGCTGATTTTGAATGGCAGCCGCGCCGACAACAACTTCCAGTGGAGCGACGCTGTCGGCGGCGTGTTGTGGGGCGTCGGCTTCTTCTGTGAGGCGCTGGCGGACTACCAGAAGTCGTCCTTCAAATCGAAGCCCGAGAACAAGGGCAAGTTCATCAACACAGGTGAGGATGGTCTACAAGACAGTTCTGGTGGATGTGCTTCAGTGTTGAAACCTGTACCGCCAACGACATTGGATTGTGCCGCTGCAGGTCTTTGGGCGTGGGCCCGGTACCCCAATTGTGAGCGCCCTTCCGACCCTCCCGCTGCTGCTTCTGCATGCGCTGTCTGCAGATTGCAATCAGTGCAAATTGCCATATCAATGTCCAAAAGATTCGCAGTGTCACACATGTATGAGCCGGGGATGGCTTACGGTGTAACTTCATGGTGCAGATTTTGGGGAGATGACGATGTGGTGGGGCATCTGGTTCCTGTGCATCGCCAAGCTGCGCGACGGCTACTGGGTGTCCATCGTCAGCCCCCTGTTTGTCATGCTGCTGCTGTTCAAGGGCAGCGGCATCCCCATGCAGGAGAAGCAGGTGCGGAGACCTTGTTCAGGCCGCCACACTGGCATGACACATCTGATGTTGCGCATGCGCCTTGTTCAACAGGAGATAAGCTGCGTCGCAGCTGTAAGCACATGACGTGCACACGCTATCTGTTGTTTAATGCATTGCCGACTGGGCTGCATTTGTGCTGTGCAGCAACGGGAGCGGTGGGGCAAGGACCCGGCCTTCCAGGCGTGGAAGCGCAACACCAACCTCCTCATCCCCATTCCCAAGTGAGGTCCGCTGATGCACCGACGCTGCTTTGACGGCCTACTTGCAGTTTCAATTGCTTAGCAGCTTCCGCCGATGAATACGTGGGTCGTGATGTGGTGGTACTCGTTCGCAGGTTTTGGGGCAAGAATGTCAGCGCTGAAGATGACAAGATGCAGCGGCTGGCATCAAATGTGGCGCACGAACAGGAGCAGTCTTCTGGCAGCGAGGAGGGCCACGACAGGGTATGACAGGGCATGGGCACGCTCAGGTTTGTTCGTGCAATCGAAGTGTGTAACTCTCGGGTCTGTTGTTGCAATTGAGAACTGTAGCACCATTCGGGACCAGCAATTCTGTCCAGCAATTCTGAGCTTCATCTCTGAACAATGACAGCAGGACACTGCGGCCGCTGCATTGAAGTTTTTGGTATTTATGTATTTGATTGCCACTCGTGAGTGAACTTACGCTATTGAGTGAGTGAGCTTACGCTATTGAGACGTTCGACGTTGAACCATGACTGTGGAAACCATAACCCAACACAAACCAGACAAAGTCTTGTTCCAAGATGGTCACGCACATACTCCCACCGCATGTGAGCGTCACATGATGCCACGCCCGTCATGACTGTCATTACAAGTCCACTGTTGTGTTGCTGATCATCGGTCGTCTGTTGCCCCTGGTTTAGTTCGTCACTTGGAGCCCTTGGCCATGCGGGACTTCTTCTTTGCCGGCGGGCGCTTAGGCAGCCACCTGCTGGGCGCCGGCCACATGGGCGACGGCGTCCGCTCCTCGTAGTGGTCCATCGTCGGCAGGCCTGCAGCAGCACAGCACGGCAGATCGCGTTCAGGCGACGTGCACATGCACGTATCACCGAAAGACGTTCACAGCACAGTGGCTGCACCGTGTCGCATGTGTATGAAAACCTCACAAGTGGTTTGCGGGGACGGATGCTATGCAGAGGTTCTGAGATTTCACAGAGCAAGTGAACGCAGGCAGCTGATGTATTCAGATAGGTTGCAGGAGCCAAGGGGAGGGCGCACTGGTGTAATCGCGCGCGGTGTACACCTTCTTCTCGTTGCGCCAGTACTCCAGCGGGCGGTGGTGGCTGCGGGAGCTGCGCCGCACTCCGCCCTGCGTCCTCAGCCCCAGCCCTGCAGCAAATGATCACGCCACCCGTGAGCAGCATGCCAGCCAGGCACCGGGCTTTACCAGTTGCAAACCAGATGAACCATGGCAATCCTGGGGGCTCTGGGGCGTTCTGGAGTCTACGTGAATCATGTGGACACATGCTGGGCAGAGACACCATCACAAGGTCAACAGGGGGCAAAAGCCCACCTGCGAGGCTCTTGCGGCCGCAGTACTTGCGCCGCTCGTTCTGGTGCCGGGGGCCGCCCGCCCGAGTCGCCGGCCGCGGCTGCGGTGCCGGCGTCACCGCCGGGAGGCGCTGCGAGTCGCCCGCCTCCGCCGCATTTTCTGCAGCGGCCTCTGCTGCCGGTGATCCGAAGCCACTGGGGGCCGCAGCCGGCGGGCTGGATCCAACAGCGTGTCCATCATCCACCGCAGGCGGCACGTCATCAAAGTCGCTGTCGCCGCCGGCGTCGCCGCCCTCATAGCCGCCGCAGTCGTCGTCGCTGCTGTAGGCCGGCTCCGCAGCTGCCGCGGCGCCAGACTGCTGCTGCTGCACCGCCTCCGCCATCGCACGCTCGACCGGCGACACCGGCTGGGGGGCGGCAGCTGCATCGGCGGACGCATCGCCAGCGTCCTGCATGTCGGCATCGGCTGGGGCAGCAATGTGCCCTCTGGCGACTGAGCGCTGCCGCGGCGCTGGCGTGGGCGCACCAAAGCGCAGCTGCTGCACGCTGGCGCCGATGCTGCAGCGCAGCAGGACACTGTGTTGGCCCACATTTGGTAGGCATACGACCTGCCACATGCTGGCAGTGCTGGCTCAGTTGACATCAAAGTCAACACGTGCAGCGGTCTTATCAAGCAGAAAACTGCACAGGGCACAGAATGCAGGTGCACCTGCTGCGTCGCGACCGATCGGCGGGGCTGCCGCCTGACCGCATCGCGGAGCGCATGGTGCCGGCCTTGCTGACGGTGTCCCACCGCGTGCGCGGCAGCGGCTCATCGGGCGACTCCGCCGGTCCCATCGCGCCCTCAGCTGCATCTGCAGGAGCAGCCACTGACATGTCAGATCTACGTCACCTGCTTTTGGACAGCCGAAGTCATTGCAACGCTATCAGCAGGTTATGCAGATGGAGGGCTGCAAAGCGTGCATCACACTGATCACGCCGCACCGTCATGCGATGAGCTGCCACCGGGGCTCAGGCTGCTGGCCGTGTCCCTGTGCTTCACGCCAAAGCTGAAGGTGTCCTCCTCCCCGCTCGCGCCGCTGCTGCCGCTGCGCATGATCGCCTCTGACGCCGCCGCAACAGCTGCGTCGCTGGGGCCGCCGTCGGCACCGAAGCGGCTGCGACCGCGCTGCTGCATGGCGCTGCGGGTCCTGCCTGATGGGCTGCCGACGGCTGAAGCTGGCGGCAGCAGGAAGTTGTCCACGGGCGAGCCGCTGCTGGACCTGCTGCAGCAGTTGGTGAGCGAAATATCAGGGCACAGTATCATCAGAAGCAGAAGCTGCGCTGCAGCTCTGATGACAACCCCAACATGTGCCAGAGGCAGAATGCATCAAAGCACCTCTTATGCAAGGTCCATGGCAAGCTTTTTCCATTGGACGCAATCGAACAGTGGCATCAGGCTTCACCTGCTGGAGCGCGACCGTGTGGTGACGCCCATGCTCGGCAGCGCTGGCGTCGGCGCGCAGTTACGGCTGGGCAGCAGCGCCGGCGTGCTTGCGTCCGATGCGCTGCCCGCAACGTCCCCCTCCTGGCTGCGCAGCGACGCCAGCCGGGCATTCCTCGGCACGAATGCGGTGTCGGGCGGGGCGAAGGCCCGCTCGGGGACGCCCTCCAGCGGCGTGGGCGCGAACCCGTGGCCCCGCTCCATCTCCAGAATCGCCTCCACCGGCGTCGTGTGCGCGGTGGCCGCACCGGCCTGCAGCCGCGCCAGCGCCGGCGTCTTGGCCGCAGTGGGCGGCAGCGGCGGCGCAGGCGGCGGCACCGGCTGCGGCAGCAGTCTGACGGTCAGCGGCCGTGGCCGCGTGACGTGCCGCCGGCGGCGCGGCCCCTCTGCGGCGCGCTTCATCTGCAGCCGCTGCAGTCGCGGCATGAAGCTCGGCGCCTCGTCTGGGTGGCTCTGTTTGCCTGGGGGCGACCCCGCTGACTGTGTCTCGGGCCGTATGACCCCTGCATCGCAGCAGCATGCAAGTTCAATGAGAACACAAAGACTGTCCACGGTGAGGTCAGCTACATCCCAAATAGTGGCGCTGTTGACAAAGTTAGGTGCATAATGCATGCCACACGCGTTTGCACCACCTACGCACCATTCAGGGGCTGTAGGATGCCTGTCATTGCGGCGGATGGTGCTCCACGGTGACAGAATGGACCTGCATGCACACAGGTGGTGTGCTCTTGAGGCGAAAATGCGGCTGACTGATTTGACCACATCAGGCTGCACGGCGACTTGCATACGCGTGCTGCCGCTAGGGGTCAGGGAATGGCTTGCATCGCGCTACATAAGAGCAATGGTTGCTGCTCACCGCTCCAGTCACGAGTGCCCACGGGATTGGCTGCACAGATGTCAGGCAGCCTTGTACGATCGCAACGTGTTGCAAGCCCGCTGCTGGCTCTCCGGGGCGTGATGTCCTTGAGGCGCTTCCGCACCGTATGAGCGTTGGTTTACAGGCGTACAAGTTCCGGCTGTGCACGGGATTGGTCTAAGCTTGGGCTCTAGCCGCAAGATGTGAGCGATCTGCCGGCTTGGCCCGCGTCGCTCAGGTGCTGAAACTTCCAAGAGCAAGCAGCATGCGTGTGCAATCCGCGCGTGAGTGTTGCAGGCTCGCCGGAACGCGCGATGCCAACTGCTTCCAAGCTGTCAGTCGACTAGCCGTTTGAAATCGCGAGGGTTTAGCAATCGGACACCCTTGAGCAAATTGTCCTCAACTCGGCTGGACTATGGTTTTGCCTTTTCACTGCCTATGACTTTGCCTCGTGCCCTACTGTATCTTGGCCTGAAAAGGAGCCCTTACTTAACTGCAGCATGGCCCCCAGCCGCCTTGCTTCGGCGCTGTGTACGGCGATGCAGCTTACGAAAGGGATGGACAGCCTGCGAGGACTCAGGTGCCTGTGGCAGATCAAGCCGTTGAGGCGGCGCCTTCTCCTGTGGCGCTCTCCATGCCAATGCCTGATCCGTCGGCCACTGGCCCATCTGCTGCGGCTGCTGCCTCTGCTTCCGAAGGCTCTGCTGCCTCTGCCACAGGCTCTGCCGCTGCTGGCACTTCATCCCCTGCATCACGTGCTGCCGCGCCCGCTGCTGCATCCCTGCACAGCACACATGCAAGGCTCTGAGGAGCTAGCCGCCATACTGATGGATGAGCAGCCTGGCTGAGCAAGCCGATAGGAATCACAGGCTTCCGTTGCTGTGTAATGTGCAAAGGTACTGTTCTAGGAACAGCTGACGACTAAGGCTCTCAAACTTACCCCTGTGGCGGCTGCATTGCGGCCTGCATGAGGGCGAGCTCCTGCTCCACGGCGCGGCAGGCGCGCTCGATCTCGCCATTCTTGGCAACAAGCTCCTGTGTCAGCAGGCGGCAATTAGCACGTCAATACACATTTTCGTGAGCTCCCAGTTTCGGGAACAGCTGGCTGGGCCGAACACAAGGGACGGCAGAAAAGCGGGGGTCTGAAGCTCTGACAGAGGTGCGCATGACATGTGCATCAGGGTCACCTGCCACTCTGCCTCGAAGGTAGCGAGCTCCTGCCCTGCCGCCGTCTGCTGCAGCTTGCGCTCGCGGTTCACGGAGTCGATCTGCCCCCTCAGCTCTGCCACCTCCCGAGACAACCTGCAGAAAGCCCAGCAGCATGAGCCGTCAACAGATGGCGGCTGCAACCCTGATCAGCCTTGGGGCAGACAGCTGTCATCGGTGGCGCGCGTTCCAGTCTGAGCATGTACAGGGTGACCTGAGTTGGAAACTCTGCGCATTCAAGCGTTGCACATGAGGCAGCCCACCTGGCATTGGCCGCCTCGAGGCTGGCATTCTGCACACGCCATGCCTTTGGCCCAAACTTGAGCAGCAGCTCCAAGTTGACCACCCTGCAACATTTCCACTCACCCCGTGACACCAACTGCCAAGCACATACCGGTGGCTCACAGCAGGCCATAGCGTACGTCTCGTAGTTGGCAACATCTCCCTGATATGGGCAGGAACATACTGAAATTTGCTGTCACCCATTCCGATCATGCTCCACCCTGAAGCAGGCAGATGTCACTGCACCTGTTGTACTGGTGCCCCAGCTGGCTGTGCGCATTTTCCAGCGCTTTCTTCCAGGCGGCAAAATCGTTGCGGCGGGCCAGCGGCGGCTTGTCCAGCCTGTAGCGAGTTACATCCAGCGCTTCCATCGGTTTGCCCTCGCGCACCCTTTGCAACTCTGCCTGCAGCACCGGATGACCCTGCGAAAGCACAATCAGAGGACGCTCACATCATCGACACTGTGCGAGCACAGGGCGCAATGCCTTTGCACAGGCCCTTGTGTGCTGCATGCACCTCAACGATGCAAGTGCCAGTGCCTCAGCATGGTGAGTGCCAGTGGTGCATATCAAAGCAGCAAGGCAGTATGGCATTGCATATAACGGCTCACCTCCAGCTTCAGCTCGTACGCTGGTGGCAGGTCCTTCAGGTATGCTGCCGGCCGCTGTGGACTGTTCCGCATCTGTGTGCAGCGCTGATATCCTTGTTGGTGATGCTGAAGAACTGCTGCGCAGTAAGTGGGTGACGGGGCAGCACATGCAGACGTGCAAACAGAGCCGAAGTTAGCAAGTGAGCTGGCGCCTCACCTCTTCCTGTATGAGCTTATCGACTCGCTGCTTCTCCTCCGGCGTCAGGCGGTCGACATATGGCAGCGCATCGATGAGGTCTTGCCCCTTGCGCCAGCCAGAAGCCTGGCCTGCCGGCGCGCTGTCAAGCGCCAGCGGCTGTGCCATGGTACCTGCCGCAGGCCTCGCCCCGCAAGGTCAGTGCGCGTCACGGCGCGGACGGCAGAGATGCAAAGCCTGTCTGGTGACGACAATACCGGAGCTGCTGCTGAGGGTGTATCTATGTCTGTGCGCAGTACAAATCAGACGTCCGTGCGCCTCAAGACGCTCCCTGATTGCAGCGTTTCACCCAGTGCAGCTTCCAATCACCAAGTCTGAACGGGCTGTATCGCCAGTGAACGGCCGCCAAACGTTCGTAGAAGCTTTGAAACGCTCAGATGGTCACATAGCAGGACAGCACTGAGCAAAGGAGTCGCCGTCCTCCGCTTGGACTTCAGCCTGACTTACCAGTACTAGGTAATTGCTAGCAACATTAGGATGTTCCCATTTGGAGTTTCGTC
Source organism: Tetratostichococcus sp. P1 (assembly GCA_036584455.1). Lineage (NCBI taxonomy): Eukaryota > Viridiplantae > Chlorophyta > Trebouxiophyceae > Prasiolales > Stichococcaceae > Tetratostichococcus > Tetratostichococcus sp. P1. Next base: position 1,872,904 of record BTPI01000007.1, read on the forward strand.
TCGGACACACCTTAGACACCTCTCGCGCAGGAGCCCGTACAGACAAGCTTGATGTAAATCTGTGGTGCGATGTGCATTGCCTGACGTGTGCGCTGGGCGCGATTTTCGCTGTCGGCGAAGATGCATTGGTCGTCTGGGACGAGGATGGTCCTGGCACTGCTGTGCCTGCTGTGTTCAGCAGCGTTCGCGAGCGCGTACATTGAGACAGTGAGCCAATCTCATGGACAGAATGACTTCATACACGCGTTCCCGCTGAGCAGCGTGCAGCTGGACCCCGAGTCACCGGCTGGGCGGGCGCAGGCACTCAATGCTGAATACCTGCGCATGATCGATCCAGATGCGCTGCTATGGGCATTCCGAAAGAATGCAGGACTGCCAACAGGCGAAGCGGTGCCTTACTACGGATCGTGGGAGGATCCGGCCGTTGAGGTACTGCGGTGCTGCATGTGGCAGCATGCGCATGCATGAATGTTCGCTACTGAAAGCTCCAATTTGTACATAAGTGTATCGCAGAACACCTCCTGAATTACATGCATTCTCATGAACAGGTCCGAGGAGAGTTCACAGGTTCGTAAGTCGCGCCGGCGCAACAGGCTTTTTGGCAGCATGCAATCCGCTAAATGCTGTTGCATCAGAACTCCGCTGGTATGACTGCGTCGACCACATCAGCAAAAGATTTTGAAAGTCGTGGATTGCCCTATCCTCGTGCAGGTCACTATCTGTCTGCGACCGCGCTGTACTATAACCACACTGGTGAGCTGGCTAGGTGCAACATGCCCGGCTTAGCCGTCCGCATGTGTCATGCATGCCACGTAGTAGAATTGTGCTGGCACGCTCCATGCAGGCGATGAGGCTGTGCGCGTCAAGGGGCAATACCTGGTCCAGGAACTCAAGAAGGTGTGACCACCATTGCAGTCCATGCTTCTGCCGTGAGCAGCAGCCTGGGGGCGTCGGCATCGACTCACATGGAAGGTCCCTGAGACACATGAGCACAAGCACAGGTGCAAGATGCGATAGGCACAGGCTACCTCTCCGCCTTCCCCACCGAGCACTTCGACCGGCTGCAGAGCCTGCAACCGGTCTGGGCGCCCTTCTATGTGGTGCGCACTCTTCTCAAGCGCACCAACAAAGCAGCTTCAAATGCCACTCTTGCAACCTGCACCCAGACTTGACACGACTGACACGAAAGTAGTGCTGCTGTGACAGATCCACAAGATCATGGCGGGCCTGTTGGACCAGCATCAGCTCGCCGGCAACGACCTGGCACTTGGCATCGCCCTGGACATGGCCGACTACTTTCTGGAGCGCGTCAATGTGAGTCGGTTGCACCAGTGTTTACAGACTCGAATGCATGCTGACTTAAAAACAGTGTGCGTGTCCTGCATGTGTATGTTGCTCACATGCCATTGAACCTGCTGCAGGATGTCATTCGTGTCAATGGTACCGCTCGCTGGCATGAGACACTGGAGACAGAGTGCGTCGCCATTGCATTTGGCCCATGCCCCTGTCATACAACCTGCGGGATGTTCCTGTGCATGCAATTCACAACTCGCTCGGTCATGTGGTGTGCCCTGTGCACAGGTTCGGAGGCATGCAGGAGGTGCTGACCAACATTCATGCGCTCACCAACGAGGACAAGTATTTGAAGTGAGCCAATTCTCATCCCACATTGGTGTTATGATGTGCACATTCCACCTCTGCTTCACAAGTTTTGATGCAGCTGCACACATGTTACCTCTGTGCTGTGTCATGTCTTCAGGCTGGCTGATCTGTTCGTCAAGCCCACCTTTTACGACCCCCTGGTTGCCGGCACAGATGTGCTGGAGGGCCGCCATGCCAACACGTACGCTTGTTAGCGATTCTGAGCACATGCACGCAAATCTAGCTTGCAATCATCACATGAATTCCGTCCTACAGGCTCGACACGTGAGACACTCCTGACAAGCGGCTCTGTCATGCACTGCAGGCACATGGCTCAGGTGAACGGCTTTGCTGCACGCCATGAGCACGTGGGCGACCAGGCGAGCCTTGCGGCTGTCAGCCACTTCTTCAAGCACCTGACCTCCGCGCACAGCTACGCCAGCGGCGGCAGCAACGACAACGAGTTCTGGGGCGCGCCATCGAGCCTTGGAGACACCTTCCAGAAGGCACGCTGCACGTGACATGCGCATGCACATGGTGGACGCATGTGCCCTCCTGCTCTTCACACGGCGGCAATGGATGCTGGGGGCGGTCTGATGAGGTGCATGGGGTGTGTGTCATCCTGCGCACTCATCATGGCCTTGCGCTCTGCAGGACAAGGGGATCAACACTCAGGAGAGCTGCACCACCTACAACGCCCTCAAGACGGCCCGCAGCCTGTTCCGCTGGAGCGGCGCCAGCCAGTTTGCAGACTTCTATGAGCGGGCAGTCACGAATGGCGTCCTGGGCATTGCTCGCATGCCGCAGCAGCAGACAGTGCACGCGCCTACCACCGTGTGCCAAGCTGGCTCAGCCAGGTGGGAAGACTGACTTGGGGAAAGCATTCAATTCTTAATTTCAATACTATACAGCAGCTGGCCGGCGCCACACGAGATAGCTGTTGAATATGTTTGCGCCTCAGCCGCTGCTCCGCACTGTGCAGGAAGGCGACCGACCCTCGCCTGGCAGGGCTACACAGCCGCCGGCACTCTGGTGCGAAGAGTGCCTCCAGAAATGACACGGACGCGCCAGGCCCAGGTCTGAGCAGTTGCACTGAAACAGTGGGAAAATGACGGTGTCACTGCCCAAAATCGTCTGCTGGCACTGCTGGTACGCATCACGACATGCAGGCAGTGCTGGGCCTGAGGGTCGAAGCACGAGTGCTGTGACTGCAGGTGTGTATCTGTACCATATGCCGATGGGGCGCTCAGGCGTGGCCAAGGCGGACAACTTCCATGGCTGGGGCCACCGCTTCACGAGCTTCTGGTAGGATCTCTGCACCCTGCGGCAGCCCGTGCATGTACAGCATGTCGTTCCAATTGCACCTGCAAATGGCACTTCCACACCTCGACATGATATGTTCCACGTTGACTTCGTGTTCCAGGTGCTGCTATGGCACAGCGGTGGAGAGCCTTTCGAAGCTTGCTGACTCGATCTTCTTCTGGAGGTGGGCAGATGTTGGCATGGCCTGAGGCGCTGATGTCCAGAGATGCTCATCGATTGCAACTTCAGCATGCCTGCTGTGGCGCCGTTGCCCCAGTTTCAGGGCGTTCAACATTGTGTTTGTCTCCTCTATGAAGGCACAACATCGACGAGCTGCCAGCACTGTACGTCAACCAGCTGCAGCCGTCGATGCTGCAATGGGAGGCCCTGGGGCTGAACATTACGCTGCGCTCCTCGCTGTTTGGCGACAATGGCGTCGCCGCTATGTCGCTGCACTTTGCTGTGGGTGATGCTGCAGCCAGCTTTGCATCAGGTTCCAAGTCAGTCACCATCAATTTGAAGGTGGGCGCTTCACAGCTTGTAAGAGGTTTGAGGATTGATCATGGCACTGAACGCTGGTCAACTCCTCCCTGCTCTGAGCTTCATGCACCTTGGAACTTACCTAATGTGCAAGACGTTTCTGTCGTACTATGCCCCAACAGATCCGCATTCCAGAGTGGACAGATGCGGATGCTGCGCAGCTGTCGCTCGATGGCAGCCCGATCAAGTGCTTGTTTGCGGCAGGAGATGCCAAAGGCTACTGCTCCATTGTGCGGTCCTTCAAGACAGGTGTGGCCTGAGAGATTGTGCATGGGCATCCTTATGTGCAAATGCTTTGGCTCACATGCCGAAACCTCAATTGACACCCCGCATGTAGTATGCAGCAAGATGTTCACTGCTGTCGTTTCAATGATGTAGGCCAGCGCCTGGATGTGCAGCTGCCGATGCAGCCGCGCCTGGAGACGCTGCAGGTGCTCTACACTTGTACACCTATCGCGTCAGCCTCGAAGCAGCATGAGCTCGGAGAAGTGCATGTCCATCTGTGCTGGTGCAAGGCTGGCGAGTCGAAAAGCTTCTGCTCCTGTGCAGGACGACCGCCCTGTGTTTCAGGCCTTCAAGTCCCTGCTCATCGGCCCGCACCTGTACGCTGGCCTGACACACGGCCCGCGCGACATTGTGGCCGACCCCGCGGATGTTGCCTCCATGGTGTCTCCGGTCTCCTCCGAAGGTGAAGCTTAGCCATGTGGTAGGCAGTGTCTCATGCTACACGCTTGCACAGCGATGCAGTATGATGGTGCGCGGAGCTGTGTCTGGCGCATGGTATATGAAAAGCAGCCATCTGTCACAGCATGCTGCTGACCCCAGCTGGCCGCCTTGGTGGCAGCATGAACCGCCAACAGCTTGCACTCCACGCCCTACGCTGATTCAGTCACTCCTCATCATGCAGGCCACTTGTCACTGTTGCCAGCGTGGGCGCCGCAGGGCGTGTTCTTGCGCCATGATGACGGCGGGCTGTATGCTTCGTGGCTGGAAGACGGTGGCGACGCCCTGGATGCGACCTTTCGTCTGGTGCCCGGCCTGTCTGAGACTCCAGATCACGGGTGCGCGGCCTGCTCAGAATGTGCTTGCCAGACCACGACATTGCAAGCCGCGCTTGCAGAGCAACCACGCCCACATGCAGCTGTTTTTTTTTCGGCCTTTTGCACCAGTTGCTACCGCAATTTGAGGGGAGGCGGCCTTCGACACAGGTTATATGCCAGCAAATCCATTTCCAGCACCTGTCATTGTGCAACGCCATGCAGGTCGCAGCAAGAGGCGCTGAGCCTGGATGTACTGCAGCAGTGGCTGCAGAGGCACGATGCGCCGCCACCCGCGGAGCTGGTGTCGCTGGAGATGGTCGGCAGCCCCGGCGCCTTCCTTGGGCTCGTGCATCCTGGCTTCTGGACGGCCGGCGATGTCCAGGTCTTGGCCAGAGCCATGTCCTGTACATACGTCAAACACTTCAGCATGCCTTGTAAAGCCTGTTGGGCAGAGACATCTAAGGTGCATTGCGGAGGCAGGCATGCAGCAGCCTGCACGGGCTCCCCACCCTGAGGGCCCGCCTCAGGGCGTCCTGCCGCTGATCTGTTCACACTTCCGTCCAGCTGAGACCTGCCGAGAGTCTGCTGGTGCTCATCTCAGCAAACTGCCTTGCATGGCTGCAGGCCGAAGCGGTTGTGACGTCACATCCCGAAGGCACTGAGGCTCGCGAAAGGCACACGTTCGTGCTGCGCTGCGGGCTGACGGGGCGCGCCGGTGGCCTCTCGCTGGAATCCGCGGAGGCCCCCGGCAGCTTTCTGGCTACGCATGTGCCAATTGACCAACATCCTAGCTGCAACGGGGTATCTGCCAGCAGCTGCGCGAAAGGTGAACATATTGTGGGCGAAGTTTTTGCATACCTGCAGAATGCAGCTGACTGTTTCATGACCCATCCATGCTGCAGCAGCCGCAGCAGCATTTCCCCTGACAATATGCGGCGCCATGACTGAGTGTGCAGGCATTCGCCTGTGCACGACCTCATACAGAATTGGCGCTTCTGTTAGTGCTCAGGTCATGTGTTCTATCTGAGGCTGTGCTGCTAGTCGCAGGACGTACCAGCTGTGCTGCTACGTGCTCACGATGGGAGCCACGGTTCAAACGCCTGCGGGTCGCACGCGCTCCGGCTCAAGGCAGCAATGCTGCGGCAGCATTTGCCGCAGCAGCCACCTTCAACGTCATTGAGCCGCAAGGCCATCTGCCCGAGGCATGCACCTTTGAAACTTCTGCCTTGGCCTGCAGACAACGCTGCTTCAATGGTACAGACCTCCACTGCTGCGGTGCTACTTCTCAATCATTGTTCATGCACCCTTCCAGTGGTGCTTTTGCATGCTGCTGCACAGCAGATGGTCAAAGGACAGATGCAGACACCTTGGCTGCACACCTTGCTGCAGGGGAGCAAGCTGCTGCGCAGCGAGCAGCAGTCATTCATCATCTCCCCATTGAGCAGCATTGTTGATGAACGGTACACGGTGCGCAATTGTCGCTGTGCCATGACAGCCTTACACGAGGGTCGTTCCTGCTGTTGCATCTTGCAGCTGCCTCCTGCTTGCGAGCGACAAGTCCTGCTTGCGAGCAACAAGGATATGTCCAAAGATCCAGAACCGGAAAATGTGATGCCGAGAGATACAGGCCATCTCCGATTCCACTGGCTTGCAACTGCGCAGGCGTACTTCGAGTGGGTGAACCCACATGTGCAAGCGTCCAGCTGGCTCACACAGGGGTGGCTCGCGCTGCTGTGGACGTGCTTCAGGTTTTACATGGCATTTGCCGTCGTTCTGGCCGTCGTCATCCACAGCGCTGAGTTTGTTCACAAGAAGACCAGGCAGCAGCGCAGCCGGCGGCAGTGCCGCAGCGCATCCACAGCAGCCAAATCGCCCAGCAGCGCTGCACCGCAACAGCCACGGCAGCCGGAGCAGCAGCCCGCTGTAACTGTGCCAAGCCAGGCTCTGGACGCTGCCGAATCTGTGCCCCCGCAGCAGCCGCCGCAGCAGCTGCCGCAGCAGCCCGCTGCAACTGCGGAAAGCCAGGCCCCAGATGCTGACGAACCACCAGGTTCGCCTCCTTCGCTGCGGGCTGCCTCATGTGCTGCAACTTCAACCCGTGTGCCATATGCAACCTTGCCTGTGAGCTGAACATCGCCTTCTGATCAGTATGTGCTCCCAATCGTTGCGATGGAGTGATACAGCAACATCCATGAGTATGCAGACGGTCAGGCCGAGCCACAGCTGACCCTGAGCGGCGATGCTATCGCGCTGCTGGAGCTGCTGAAACGTATCAAGCCCGTAGCAGCGGCCAAGGCCGCCGCCGAGGCCACTATGGCCGCGAAGTCGCCGCAGCTGGCTGCGGTCATGGCCCAGTCCCTGGCCCAGGCCGCGTCAGCACTGTTCTCGCAGCTGGCAGCGTCGGGTGTGGCAGATTCGGGCGCTGGCGCCGACTCGCAGGCCGCGGCGGCGCTGCGCGGGCGGCTGGCGTATGAGGCGGTGACGGCGGCGGCGGCGCTTGCAGCCAATTCCGAGGCCGCGGCCGCAGCTGAGACGCAGGTGATTGTAAAGGAGTGGGCGGCGGCGCTGCGCGACCAGCTTGAAGACAGCGTGGCCGAGGGGGCGGCGAACCGCCTGGAGGGTGAGTTCGAGTGGGCAGTAAGGACCAACGAGTTACACATCACCCCTTCACACGGCTCGCACCCTGGTAAGCATCTGGATGCGCCTCCGCTGAGTGGCAGAGCTATGGCAGCCCACCTTGCGTCTTGTCCTGCGTGACATGCGCCGTCTGACGCCCTCAATGCGCTGGTGCTTGCAGCGACACTGCCCTTGGCCGGGGGCCATTGGTCTGCCAGCATGTGTTGCGGCTGACTAATAGGCGCCCTCATGTATGTATGCAGGCAAGCAGGTGGCGTCTCAGTCGGCCGGTGATGCTGCGGCCGCGCTGCACGTGCTGCTGGATCGTGCCAAGTCGGTTGTGGCACTGAAGACCCAGGCAGCCACGGCGGCCCAGCCAGCCGCGGCCAAAGGACAGTCCCTTGCTGAGGCCGCGGCGGCACTGTGCAAGCAGCTGGCCGCCGCCAGCGCCAGAGACGACCTTGATGCCATCGCCGCCTCGCTTGCGAAGCTGGCAGACGACGAGGCTGTGGTGGCGGCATCAGTAGCACATCTGGCTGACGCCCGGGCCGCAGCTGAGGCGGAGGAGAAGGCGGTGGTGGCGGAGTGGGCCGACGCGCTGCGCACGCAGCTGGTGGACACGGTGGCGGAGGGCACCGCAGCGGCGCTGCTGTCCCACTTTGAGTCGGCTGTGCGCAACAGCGGGCCCTGTGTGACAGAGCCACAGGATGCAGTCGTCAACGAGCAGCTGGCGGCGGCACCGCTGCCGGCACCGCAGCAAGACGACGCTGCACCTGGGAAGCCCTCAGGTTGGTCATCATTACAGCAGGCTCCGTTTCAGATGCCATAGTCCATCTCGTGATGTGTCCTTTCGAGCGAAGTGCCTTGTACATGATAACTGCAGGTCCGCTCTGACTTGCAGGCAGGCTTCGAATACAGCTTCTGAGCCAGCTCTGAGCCAGCTCTGCTGCTGAACAGTCGACCCTGTTGCTGACATGCGCAGGCAAGGAGCTGGACACAGCCTGGCAATCAGCAATGCAAGACCCCGCATCTGCAACTGCTTCCGAGACCGTCAGAAGCTGTATTCGAAGCTGTGTTCATTCCCGTTCAGGTTGGCGCTGTTGTTCCACACGGTGTCTTGTTGTCAATCAGTTTAGATGCAGCATTACCGGTCTGTTACTTGAGCCTGCTCAGCCTGTAAGCTTCTATCATGGTATCTTGTGCATGATGAGTTCAGACGCAGCATCACCAGTCTGTAACTTAAGCCTGCTCAGCCAGCAAGCTTCTGTTACGTGCAGATGACCCGGTTGCGGCTCTTCTACAATCCCTTCAGGCGGCCACGCCGCAGTTTGTCGCGGATCCTGACATTCCGTCAGGTCTGCTTCCACATTAGTGAGCTGCCTCGTGTGACCACATTGTGAAAAGGAGTGCAAGTCCATTCCTTAAGTGTGCCATGATAGCTGATGGGAAGTGCTTTCATGCACAGGCAGCCAGGAAGTCAGCCTGATGCCCACCCTGCAGCTAAGCAACCTCGATGCCAATGCGCACGCAGGTCTGTATCCGTGAATGAGCGATGCATCCCATTTTCTGTGCTTGAAGTCGGTGCGCAAACAGCATTCGCACCTCAAGCCACTCCTGCTGTCTCTCAGGCCCGCCTCTTTGCCCCTCTGTGCTGCACTTAGTGCATGGTGTTGGTTGCATGCGCAGGCAACCAGGAGGCGGCTCTGCTGCTGGAAACACAAAGCAAACCCGAAATGGAAGCGCCAGCAGGTCTGTCTTGCTGCTTCTAGTTTCCTCGGTTGCTGCAATTGCAATTTTGTCGAGGGCCGCTGAGGGCCGCTTCACTGCCATCATGCCGTAGGTGATTGACAAAGTGTGTATGAGCGCAGGCGAGCAGCAGCCGGTGCAGCCTGCGACCACGTCCACAAGCACATCTGTGGCCACGGCTTCATCTGACGATGAGGAAGGGTTTGCTATCATCAACAGGGTCGCCTGAATCACACGATGTGATGGCCATCGATCTGCGCCGCCAGTCAAATGTGGCAACATGCCGGCAAACTGTCTGTCTGCATTCCCATTCAAGCCGTGGACTAGCCATGATGTTTGCTCTGTGATTCTGATCGGGCTTTCTGTGTGACTCGCTGGCGGGAAGGCCACAACCAGGGCAGCACATCCCATGTGCATGCATCCAGCAGTTGGACTGTGGTATTGCATCTGTACTAGGATAGGTCCGTATGTATAACACAATTGTGTCAGGAGGTTTGCATGCATGTTTGTATTTCAGGTGTATATCAACTGTAACATGTTTAGGATGCCTTGGCTACTTTTACATACTCCTGTTGACATGTCAATGTTGCTACCGCGACACTCGCTCCGCCAACATTTCCTGTGCGAAACCTTGAGTCCCAATTTCTCCTGTCTTCGATCAGCTCATAACCCGAGTTGTGCAGTGTCAGCATCACCCCGCACGCCATCTGCCACACTGAGCAGCTCACTCAGCACACCAGCACCTGTGGAAATGGCTGCACTGGTCATGCGGCTGTCACCACCAAATCTCGAAACTTTTGCAGACTAGGGCGCCATTTCGATGTGACATTCCCGTGGCAGCTGCATATAGCTTTCTCAGCTGCTGTCGCTGTCGCCCCAAACAGTTCCCTACTGCGCCGAGAGTGCAGCTGTGGCCAAAGCTACAGCTGGCCAAGTTTGTGCCTGCATGACTCCAGGGCGCCGCCTGGGTCATGTTGCAAGCTACTGTAGCTGCAGCTGCACCCAGGACCTCACTCAGCAGGCCGCCACCGCCGCTGCTGGCTGCGTCGGCGACGCAGCCATGACCAGGTCCCGGAACTCGTGCGGCGCCAGGCAGCCATCCCCGTCAGTGTCGTGCGCCGCTACCGTGTGCTGCACCGTGGACTGCAGCTGCGCCTCTGGCGTGCACCGCGCCGACGTGTGCGCCAGCACCTGTGACAACGTTGGAAATGCTCATGCTGACGACACAATCAGCTGATACAGAGTTTGATGGCAGTTGCATGGGCACCGGCATGCTTGCGGCTACATGTGCAGGTGAGTGTGAGCAGAGAATCACGCCACTGGCTGGCTAGCTGGCCACACTGGCGAGCACTTGACAGCACTTTCGAGCAGCATGTCAGAAGACGGTGCAGCTTGAGCAGTAGAGGAATCCGCACCGTGGCCATCTCCGCGGCGTCCACGATACCATCCCCGTCGATGTCGTACAGCTTGAAGGCCACTGCATCAGACAAAGTGTGAGGTGGCTAGTCAGTATCCTGAGCTGAGTATGGCCACTGCATGACTCATGCAGGCACAGTAGCATGTCGGGAAAGCAATCCACGAGGCAGATGTGAGTGCTGATGCACTCGTCAGTCTTGTTGCCTTCGCATGACGTACACAATCAAAGGAAGGAAACATGGGTGCCAGCTGATACTTCTGCTGATACTCACATTCCAGGCGCTCCTGCGGGGTGCTGGCCTCCAGCTTGTGCATGGCAATCATTGCCGTCACAAACTCCTCGTACAGCAGGATGCCGTCGCCGTCCGCATCGTACAGCTCAAAAAGGCGCTGCAGCATGCACGTGGCAAGATGTGAGTGCGAGCGGGTTCGGCATGTGCACTGCCGGTCACAGGACTTGCCTGTCAGTCATGCGCCATGCTTGCACGCATTGCAAGACAGCACCAATGCTCAGGTGCCGGTTGCACACAGAGGGGCGCCAGCGCATCAGACAATGCAAAACGGAAAACCTCTACAAGCTGTGCCCATACGCACCTGCACAAAGAAGTTGTCGCCGAGTTCTGGCATCTCCGCCAACTTCCGAATCTTGATGCGATCCTGCCCATGGCTCAACCGGTAGAACCTGCAGTTTGATGCCAGCATATATTCCTATAGAGTGTTGCACGCACAGCACTGACGACCGACATTTGGTGCATGCTTTCATCATGCGAGCACCATGCCATGCGGTGACTGCAATAACAGAAGTGCATGAGTGCATGCAGTCTCACCTTCGCTGCAGGCGTCTGTGTTCCGTCTGGGTCATGCAAACATTGCTGCCACCGCTTTGAAATGCCTTGCCACTGACATTTCCCATCCTTGTTAGCTCTACAGGCCTTGTGAGAATGCACAGGCACCTGTCAAGCCGCCCTGCCTAGCTCATCAGCATGCCAGCGCATCGGCAAATTTACTTGCCTGAAAGGTGGCAGTCTGGATCTGGATCAGCATATGACGTATGTATCAGGTAGTACTTGCCTATCAATTGCCCAATGCAACGCTGATGTTGGTGCGACCGTGTCAACAAGCCTGACCGACCTGAGTGCCGATTCGATGAAGCAGCTGCGGCGCTGATCTGATGGCAGACGGCCGCCTGATGTTGTTTGATGAGAGCAGGACCAAATGCAAATGCGATCGGCGATTGTGAGGGCTTCAGTGAAGGTGCTGCTAGGCAGCCAGAATTTGACTTGGTGCACGTGCAGTCGTGCACCTGTGCGCCAGGTGGTCAAAATGCCCTCACATGCTGTCTTTTGCAGCACAAAGCTTTACTTCGCTGCATGATCATCGAAACTCACCCAGTGTTTCGTCGAACTCGGACTGGCGGCCCTCTTGCAGCGACTTTGAGAGGGACTGGCAGACGTTTCGGAGTCAGCCTGTTGAACTTCGCAACTGGCTACTCAAGTCAATCACTGACTCGAAACATCAGGCCTGCAAGTGTCTTTGTCAGCGCGAATGCCTTGCTCATGCTGATGCCGCGACGATTGCAAGCTCCAGTAGACTGCAGGCGGCAGCGCCATAGACAGCGGCAGCTGCACCAGCGGAAGCTCATGTTGCCCTTGTGAGTCTGATCTTCGGCGCTGTAGCGTACGCGAGAGGCCTTGGACTGCCTGCTTGGCGTGGAATGCAGCTGGCGCGAGGCGTATGGGCGGCATATGAGAAGGTGTTGCACCGCTTTCCGGTCCGGACGCAGGCCGTCACCACCGGCATCCTGTGGTGAGTGCAACCTGGCAAATCAGGGCCGTCCATGCTGCAAAACGTCACACAAACAGCTGCGAACTCACACGCCGCACTCACGGGCATCATTGTCAACATGACTCTGGCCTGCAGGACGATTGGAGATGCGATCGCTCAGACGCAGGTTGAGAAGAAGCCGGTGCGCTTCGACCGCCTGGATTCCCGGAAGACTGAAGTGTCTGAAGAATGCATGTGACATCAAAGCGTGTCCGTGTGCCATACATTCCTGCTCATCCGTTGCATTTTCAACTTACAGTATCCAACTCAGCCTTCACAGGAGGTCAACAGACGGCGGTTGCTGGCAACAGCGGCGTATGCCACAACAGTCGTCGGTCCGATAGGCCATGGCTGGTACACAGGTACACAGTGCCGAATGATCACATACATTGCATATTGCACACAAATACAGAACTGCACACACGGGTACAGAGGATCGGGTGTGTTGGCACAGGGCTGGACATCCTGGCTCGGCGGTACTTCCTCCCCGGAACGCTGTCCTTTGTGGCGTGCAAGGTGAGACTGGGCTGCACACGCTGCAGGTCTCAAGCTTTGTTGCAATGATGGGGCAGCAGGTGCAGTGGCATTGTGCAGTGTGCCTGGAAATGCTGCAGCGCACGCGCATTCTTGACCTCACCCATGGCAGCTGTACGCATGCAGGTGGTGATTGATGAGGTGGTGTTCACGCCGCTGCACATCGCCGCCTTCTTCTCCTTCCTGACGACTGCTGAGGGCGGCAACTGGCAGGTGGGTGCCGAAGTGCAGTACTGTTGATCAACGTGGCAGTGCACACCTTGCTCCATGTGTTGATCACTGTGTTGCAATTGTCACAGTGTTTAGTGTGCCATTGTGCAGGATGTCAAGGAGAAGCTGCGGAAAGACTATGTCTCGACGCTCGTCACAGAGCTGGTCATTTGGCCAGGCTATCAGGTGCGCAGCCACATCTGATGGATCCCCTGATAATGCTTGATGAGGCATATATCATATACTGCGTGCTGACGCAGTGCATGTGGAACGTGTGCAGGCACTCAACTTCTGGAAGGTGCCGCTCCAACATCAGCTGCTGGCGGCGAATGCCGCCACCGTTGCAGACTCGACCTTCCTTTGCTGGTAAGCGATGTTGTCGTGCAGGCAGTGGGTCTGCCACTTAGTGCCGCCAGGACATGAAGCAAGTGTGACCCGGCAAGACCGACCTGCTGCAATGCTGCTGCAGGGCGAGGAGCCAGGACAATTGGTTGGAAGCCATTTGGCCATCGGCAGCAGTGGGACAGGTAGACGAGGAGGGCAGCACAGCGCCAGCGGTCACAGCAGCCTCGGCGGCTCAAGAAGAAGTGTAGACAGAATTCGATGCACGCAGCAGGGGTGCTGCAGTTTCGCTCACTGACTGGTGTCTCAGGCTAGACGCCGCAATTCGACTAGGTTCGATGTTGACACTGGCGCAAATGTACACCATTGACTTGAAATTCCTCCACAGCAGATGCCGACCCGATTCCAACCGTCCGAGTCTGCTGAGAATTAGATCCACAACGATGCGTGCAAGGGGTGCACAACAAGTCGTCCCCGCTCTGGCAGCCCTGCAGTTACACATGCACGATTAATAGTGGTGGCAGGGATTGTGCATGGCGCAGGCAAGGCTCACTAGACGCCGCGATGACATGCACAGGCTACTCGTTCCCAGATGAACTCACCTGGATGCAGATTACCTTGTTGCCGCTCACTATGCGTGTGTCGAAACTCATCAGCTGCCGTGCTGTCCTGCTGCCGCGATGTCCCAGGTGACATCGTGTCACTCCCACACAGTTCTGCTTCTGCTGCACTGCTGTCGAATGCGGCGGCATCCTCGGCATGGATGCCCAGGATGGCTGCCTCTAGTGCATCTTCGTCAAAGGTGGCGGCGCTCTCAGCGGATCTGCTGCTCGCGTTGGGCTGCGCCGCCAGCCTGCTGTCAGCGGCTGATGTGTGCTGGTCGCCATGCACCGCAGCTGCTGCTGGGCCGCCGGCAGCAGACGGCGGAGGTGTGCTGGCTGGTTGCCTTCCCACTGGAGCGCTTTGGCTGTCGGCGTTCGGCTGCGCCGCGCCGTGCCACCACTTTCGCCTGCCAGCCAGCGGTTCGTGCACCAGCTGGTAATCCGTCGCATCGGCTGCCTTCGGCGTGTGCTTCTGCAGCCACTGTGGCAGGAGCTCATCAGGCGCCCCTGGCTGTGGCGCAGGGATATGTGCTTCTGCGCAATCTGGCTGCGGCCGCAGAAACGCTGCGACAAAGTCCTGTGGCGACGCCGCCAGCTGCGGCACACCACGACCGTCGATGGCGAGCCTTGGCGGCCGCAGCATGCTTCTGCGCCATGCCGTGATGATGTCACGTCACCGCAGCAGAGGCTATGATACTGGCAGAGAAGGGTGCTGCACATGTTGCTTGAGCACCGCATGCCTGATGACGCCATGAGCACCCTCTTGGCTAGGCACCACCATGCCGGCTGCCAGCCAGATGTACCGGCACGCAGCTGGTGGCAAGGTGCTGCTGCTTCGCGTCTCAGTCAGCTGCCCGGCGCATACCCACTGCCGATGATCACATTCTGATCACCGTACAATGCAGCGGCTAAGCGTTCAAACACAGCAATTATGAAGACCTCATAATTGCTCCGAGAATCTCTGCTGCACGTGTCGGCCTTTCCAATTCTCCGGAAGCAATGGACCGCAGCGGCTTTCCTCGACATTCACACGGTCATCGCCATGCAGGAGAATTACTCAAGGACATCCAGATTGTTCTGGCGAGCTCAAGGGGGTCCAGCAGGCAGCAGCGTTGCCAGGTGCATCTGACTACGGCGGCCGAATGGGTGAGAACCCATGCAAACTGTGCCGCTCACTTCGCAAGTACACCATTAAGAGTACGTGTGTTGACACAGTGCTGTTTCCGTGCAGCTGCGCATGGCCAGTCTGTGGCCGATGCTGGCAACCAGATCTTTGTGACACTGCGGCGTGGCAATGAGTTCCCGCCGCGCACATGTGACGTCAGGCAAAGATACTGCCAGTTCAGGATCTGCACAAACCGCACTACGTATGCGCAACCGCAGATAGGTGTTGCTATGCCTGCCTGTGCAGGATCAAATACGAGCAAACGCTCCTAGATGTGAAAAAAGCGGTTGCCGTGAAGCTGGGTGTGCCCATCAGGCAGCAGCAATTGTTTTTGCACCAAAAGGTGCTGCACCATCGGATATACAACCATGTCATGTTGGATTCACCATGTTTTTAACATGTCCCAGCTTCCTGCCAACCAGTCAAGTTCCGCCCCTGCTTCCTTTGCAGGAGGTAACCCCCGATGTGGAGACCAAAACCCTGCTGGAGCTGGGCCTGCACACAGGTAATTGTCATACCTCAGGATACAGCAAAATTATGCCACGAGTCCAATGACGCTCACGTCCAGTCGACGGACCCTGCAGCAATGTGGCTTGCTATGCCAAAGCACCAATGGCTTCACCTGAACGTCGGCAGCCGACATGCTGCAGGGTTTGGGCTGCAGGGCTACGACACGGTGCGCACATGCCTTGAAAGCTTCCCAGTCAAGCTCAGCCTGTGTGTTCGCTTCGTTCTATACGTGCTGATGTCCCGTGTGCGTCTCCCTGCAGAGCGTCGCACCGGATTACTGGCCACCAGTGCAACAGACGTCCAATGGCTTGGTCATTCAGACATAGGCTATTCAGTGAAGCTGTATGGCAGTAGGCGTGGCACATATGTACAGAATAGTGGAGGATTCTCACCAGCACACCCCACTCATGTGTCATGACACTGAGGACGCGGTCGACCTGCCTGTCCACATCTAGGCAGCACTGACTCTTGCCAGTGTCGTGTTTCTCAGCCCCAGGATTGGCATCTGTGCTGTGGACTATCACCCAGTGCTTTGTGCCGCCCCAGTCCTGGTTGCATGGCCAATTGAAACATTCTGCATACCTGCGCACGGTACACGAGCACATTTTGGCACCAGGTCCAATATTGCATTCGCCACAGTGGAGCATATTTGACTGACACCGACAGCAGCTGCCGTCCCTTAACTGCTCATTTGCGCACCCCTGGATTAGCTTCTGCAGCTGCTTCCAGTTTGGTTTGTGGCCTGCAGCACCATTTCCCTCAGCAGCTGCACGCTGCTCGAGTCGTCGCCGCCAGACTTCGTCAGGCGGCGGCAGAATCTCGACCAGTCCAACATGGGCGCCATACTGCAGCGAAAATCATCGGAGCCAATACATATGCGCAGAAGTGAGCAACACACTGTTGACTTGTGCAGCGCAGGGCATGCACATGCAGCGTGTCATTTAATGCCACCAGACGGCGCCGCTGCAGTCTCTCAGATGTATGTTGTACCTGGTCTGCAAGTAGCATCGCCTTATTCCAGAGCTCCTCTCGGGCCAAGGGGCAGTCCACAATCACACTGTTCCCGCACCGCAGCTGTGTCGCCGCAACGCTGAAAATGATCGCATAGGACACGGCGTTCAGAGCAGCTGGGTCACACGGCAGCCCTGACAGGCAGTCCTTGGCGTCATCTTTGTCAATCAGCGGCCATGCCAGCCGACAGGCAAGTGCCGCCGCCAGCGTTGACTTGCCACAGCCGGGGTGGCCCTTGAGCATTAGAACAATCGGTGCAACATTGTGTGATGCTGCGGGACGGCTAATATCGTTGTCATCGCGCTGCTCACTGCCATGTCCGCAGCTGTTGGACATCACGACCGATGTACTATGGCAAGAAGTGTGTGTGAAACGTTGCAGGTGGTGCACTGTTGCAATGCTGGCCGGGTAAGTGCAGCAAGAATGCGCATTCTGATGAGGCACAAGCTGTTGTGATCAATACC
Source organism: Tetratostichococcus sp. P1 (assembly GCA_036584455.1). Classification (NCBI taxonomy): domain Eukaryota; kingdom Viridiplantae; phylum Chlorophyta; class Trebouxiophyceae; order Prasiolales; family Stichococcaceae; genus Tetratostichococcus; species Tetratostichococcus sp. P1. The sequence goes on from BTPI01000007.1 coordinate 1,889,867, forward strand.
TGTTGCAACCCATAATGCATGGATGATCTGCCTCATGCATGCTGGATGTCGCCTTGTCAGATACGCGTTTGCTTGTGAATACACTTCATTCATCACTGCACTTCATTCAGTCGCTAATTGACTGCGTACTCCGCAGCTGCTGCCCCGATCTCAAAGTCTCGCTCAAGATCGCGCCGCACGCCGCACACACTGAGTTACCGCTGCAAACATCCACCTGCTCAGCACAGCGTCATTGTCGGCTCAGCATTAAAGTCCAAAAAGGCACTACTTTGACGGTCGAAGAGCCATGCGCACAGCAAATCTTGCAGAGGTTGCGCAGCAGCTGACGGCGCCTGGCAAGGGCCTACTGGCATCCGACGAATCCACCCCCACGATTGGTGCGGCGACTGCAACATACCTTTCGCATGCGTTGAGAAGTTGAGACTGCTCGTCGGTGCACACCTTTCTCTACATAACCAACATGCCATATAGGTAAGCGGCTTCAGAAGGCTGGCGTAGAGAACACAGAGGAAAACCGGCGGGACTACAGGCAGCTCTTCTACACAGCGCCCGGCATTGGCAACAGCATCAGCGGTACGCCTGAAGCGGCTGAGGCTCTGCGCAGAACACCCATTCATGCCCAACATCACAGTGCGAAGCTTATGCCATGCAAGCCACTTGCGGCTGAACCGCTGTGGTATCCTCGTGCACTGTCAGGCGCCATCCTGTACAAGGAGACGCTGTCTCAAGCCAGCTCAGACGGCACTCCATTTGTGGATTGCCTACAGAGGCAGGGCATCTTGCCAGGCATCAAAGTCGATGAGGTGCGCTTTGCCGAGGCTTACCACAGTCACCAGCTCGTGGACGCATGTTGTATGCTGCTGCCGCAGGCTGCTTATGGTCACATCCACCAACTGGACCCCTGGGTACACACTGACCCTCATTGCCGCATCACACAGGGCCTGCAGCCGATGCCCAATTCACCGTCTGAGACAACAACTCGCGGCCTAGACAACCTGGCAGCAAATGCGCGCACCTACCACAGCCAGGGCGCCCGCTTCGCCAAGTGGCGCGCAGCGCTGCGCATTGGCGACGGCTTGCCCAGCGACGCCGCGGTGAGCGAAGCAGACTGCCAGCATGTGTGCGCAGCATGTTGATGAGCGCGCTGCACAAACCAGATAGCAAGGCTCGACTGCTGAGCAGGCATCCTGCCTGACCACGGGGCTTCCCCAGTGCTCGAGATTGTGCACAACAGTGCGATGTGGAAGTCATTCCCATGTGAGATGCAACATTTTGCACAGGTGGAGGCCAATGCGGCTGAGCTGGCGCAGTACGCCGCCATCTGTCAGGCGACAGGCCTCGTACCGATCGTGGAGCCGGAGATCCTGATTGAGGGCGGCCACGACATCGGCACCGCGGCGGCGGTGTCCGCCCGTGTCATCTCCCGCTGCATTGCCCACCTATGGCAACAGGTCAGCAGCTCTGCTGTTGGGCAACCCGCCACCGTATCTTCGCCTGTTGTGCTTTCAGCCATAACTGCCTATTATCTGTGCTGTGCTTCTACATTCTCAGCTCGCGTGCCTGTGCCACATCTGGATGTCACATCGTGGTGAAGTCGGTCACGATCGGCAGGCGTGGTGAGGTCCATCGGCATGTGCTAGTCTACGGGAGTGCGTGGCACAAGCTGTTTACATAATATCAAAACCCTGGTCTTGCTATAGGAAGCGCTGTCGTTGGAGGCGGTGCTGCTGAAACCGCAGATGTGCATTTCTGGCAGCGAGCACAGCGGCGCAAAGGCAGCCCCAGCAGAGGTGGCGAAGCACACGCTTGACGTGATGCGCAGGCAAGGGTCGTGGCAGCTGTGTTGCAAAGAGACGAGTGAGCTGCGGCAGACCGTCAATACCTGCACCTCCTGATTGTGGACATCTGGCACCCAACCATGCGCATGAGCTGCTGGGTTGTGGTTGCTTTCCATGGCTGGAACAGGATCATAAGCAGGTAAAGTTTGTCAGCATGGATGTGCTGACAGGTGTGTGCCGCCTGCTGTGCCCGGCATCATGTTCCTTTCAGGTGGACAGTCAGAGGAGGAAGCCACGGTGAGACGTCCTGCATGCTGTGCAGCGCCTCGTGCATCCATGATCTGAGCGTGAGTCGCCACTGTTGCCCTGTGCAAAGGCAATCGCCCTGGCTGGCACAACAACCTCATGCGGAATCTTGGGTTGCATGCACAGGTCAACTTGAACGAGCTCAATCGACTGGCGGGCCCATCAAAGCCCTGGGCGCTGTCCTTCTCATACGGCAGGGCGCTGCAGGTGCTGATGCATCGTCAACTAGCATCTTGTAGCGACATTGACCACGTACCTCGACCAGCTGCAGTTCAAGCAGGCTGAATGCCCCGAGCCGCACTGCCGATTCTATGACAGCTTCTGCAGGCTGCAAGGGCAACGATTCGTGGGCATCATCCCCGTGCAGATGTCCTGCTGCACCATGGAACGGCACGAAGCTGATGCCACGCCGTTCCTTTCTTGCAGGCCAGCGTGCTGAAGCTGTGGAGCGCGGACAGGAGCGCGACGCAGCCGGCGCAGCAAATGGCAGCGGCGCTGGCGGCGGCAAACGGCGCGGCCACCTGCGGCGCTTACTCCGGGCCCCACCCCTCCATCACCTCAGCAGACAGCCTGCGGGAAACGTTCCGTGGCTGGGGCGGCGGGGCAGCACCCGCCTGAGAGATGCTGCGTTGCACTGTGCAAATTTGATACCGAGAACACAATCTTGTGCGGCAGAGGCTTCGCATGCAGTAACAGCTTCCAGAGAGGAATGTGATGGCGTCTTGACTGAATGTAACCTTGTTGGAACTGTAGTTGCATCTTGCAAGCGTGACAGTACAATATCAACCATCCAGAGGTGTTGCAATCGAATGATGGGGTCCGAGTGTGCAGTGAAACAAGGCTGCTGAACCTGACCCTCTAGAGCTGCTGCCCGATAGGTGTGCTGCGCGAAGCTGTTCCAATGATGCGTCAGTGGGGCTGCGGCGCTGAACCCAGCGACGGCACCTCCTTGGGCGTCTGCAGCACCACAGCCCACACACCCACTGTCGCCGCGGCTGCCAGAGGCGTGAACACCTGCGCACGAGCACAGCAATGGCTGGACCACCTGTGCCACCTGTACGATATGATGCTGTCTGCAGCACAACATGGCAATGTTTGCGCAAGCCGTGATGGTGTGCGGAGTTGCACATGTGGCAGCTGCACCCTGTGCACCCCCTGTCAAGTAAATGCAATCCATTACACATTGTCTGTGTGTGTCAAAAAAAGTGCTCAAATGAACGCACCCTGGAGACGGTGGGGAGCGCTGCCGTCGGCCGCCGCAGCGAGTGCAGCAGGCCCAGCACGACGGTGAACAGGGTGAGGGCGCCCGCCTGGTGCGCCGCCCCCAGCGACACCGGCACGTACGTCAGCAGCGTAGAGACGCCCAGCGTGACCTGCACCACGACAAGATCAATCGATTCACGGGCTGGCTTCCACGGCAACCCGCTCTTTGCCGATGATTGCAGTGCAGTAGGCCTTGTGCGCCACCCCCAGCGACACCGACACATGCGTCAGCAGTGAAGAAACGCCCCGCGTCACCTGCACCACAATGTGATGAATATCCTTATGGGCCGACTTTCACCGCAAGCAACTCTTTGCTGATGGACAGACGGATTGCAATGCAGTGAGCATTGTGTGCCGCCCCCAGCGACACCCCATATGTCAGCAGCGTGGAGACGCCCAGCGTCACCTGCACCATGATGTGAACTTGTAATTTTGCGCTGTGCCAATGACTGACGGCTTGCAGTGCACAAATGAGCAAGGATGCCGCCCCCACCGACACCAGCACGTATGTCAGCAGCATGGAGATGACCATTGTCACCTGCACAACAACGCGAAGGGCTCACGAGCACCTGTGTCAGTGAACCCACGCTATGCCACTGGAATGACGGTTTGCAGTGCACTAGTGAGCAAGCATGTCGGCCCCGGGGACACCGCCATGAACGTCAATAGCATCGACTTGCCCAGCACCGCCTGAAGTAAGACAACAAGGATGCCGAGATCCATCGGGTTTCAACATAGAACGAAGAAGCAAAGGGCCAGGATGCTGACTCAGCACAAGGGCACCAAGCTCATCCATTTCCAGACAATTTTGGCACCAATTGCAACTTCCTTGTTATAGGCGACAAAACCAACGTGCATACGTCCACGCAATCGCAGAAGGGTGTCCTGTCTGATGTGCAAGGCCGTCACCTTCATCATGCTATAGAGCCACCAGGGAGGAGCCGCCGCCGCATGAAACCCGAACCTACGACCGTTTCCAGGTGCCAGCAATTGTGCACGTGCAGAAAGTCTTGTGAATCATTCAAGCTGAGGAAGCTGCAGACTCACCAGCTCGGCTGTGGCGGCCACCGGCACTCGTGCCATCGGCAAGTGGCTGGCGGCGGGAGCTCCGCACATTCCCCAGGAACTTGAGGGTGCTCCACCTTCGCACGTGCAGACTCGAAGCGATAGCCAACCAAAGCTGCAGCAGACCCACCTGCGCTGCTGTGACGGCCAGGAGGCCGTTGAGCCACCGGCGGCTGACGGGCGGCAGGGGCGCTCGGCGATGGGCGGCCCACGTGGAGCCCACGACCGCCAGCGTGCTCAGGGCCAGCACCCTGTCGCAACACGGGTGCAACTTGTCGCAACACGGGCGCAGCTCGCGGTCAGCAACGATGATCCTCTGTGCCAGCCTGATGTGGCAGCAGAATGCCAGCACTGGACGGCAGCCGCTGCCAGCAGCAATGTCAGCAGTCCCAACACTGAGCGGCGGGTGCAACTCGACGAGAAACTGCACAGCTGAATTCACACCATCCCAACTTCGTGCAGAGAAAGCAGGACAGCAGATGCACCTGTGGTGAAACTGGACTGCCGCAGTGTTCTCGAAGGCGTTGCGCCAGCCGGGCAGCGCAGAGTACTCCTCCGGCACGACCCGGCCACCCATCAGCGGGAAGGTGTTGTACGCATGCCCCGCATCCAGCCCAGCCACAAAGGCGCCTGCAGCAGAACAGCTCAATTGCATTAAGCAGTGACAATGCCCCGTCTTGACACCTCCCACCACAGCATGCTTGCCGAGACGGACGGCCAAAACAGCAGGTGACAGCGCATATAACCACGCGGCCAGCGGAGGCGAACTTCACCGCACCCGAGGCTGCCGTCACTGCGATGAGCCCCGCCAGAGGCAGGGCCGCGCCCCTCAGCTTGGCGGCGGCATGCTGCACGGCCGGCGCAGCGGCGGCCAGCTGGGGCGTCGGCGCCGCCAGCGAAAGCGTCGTCCAGAACAGCACCGCGTAAATGGAGAAGGCGCTGGCCAGGTGCGCCGCCAGGCGGTACGGGCTCACCCGCGGCGTCTCGTAGTGCTTCTCCGGCTCCTGTTCATATCAGGACAAGGCCAGGGTCAGGCACATGATGAACATGATCACAAGATGGCGAAGGTGGAGAGAAGGCACTGGCCAGGTACGCAGTTAGGCAGCACTCACTGTGGTGATGACACACATCACTAAGCAAAGAAGCTTCCGTGGAAGCTTCAGCAATTGTGCATGTCAAGTTGACTGCACTGCTGGTGTGTTGGTCCTTTCAGCAGATGTCATCTGGGTGGCATGTTGGCGTTGCAGGGAGTTGCACAAATTATTGGACTGCACCACGAGCAGGGCTGCCAGCAGGAGAGGGGCTGCCGGTGGTACCACAGCGCCCGCGTCACACCCAAAGCAGGAGTGGCCTGGCAGTCACTCACGTGCAGGCCGCTCTTGACCATCCACCAGCCGACGAGGCCCTGGGTGCCGCCCATGAGGAACAGCAGCCCCAGGCGGCCCGCCAGCGGCCCCGTGACCGCGCCCCGCGCAACGAAGTACGTCGCCGGCACCGCAAACACCACGCCCAGAAGCCGGCCCCACATGCGGTGGCTGTACTCCATCCTGCGGGCGTATGCAAAGCAACAGATAAGTGAACCTGAATACGTTTTCAACCTTCCTCATCTCGTGCCGTCTGTCAAACAAAAATCGATAAAGAACTTCTGCATTCCACTACAGCATGGGCAGCACGGTTGCATCTGGCACATGCTGGGCAGCCACAAGTCAGCGATTCGGGGCGTCACACCAGTAGATGAACTTGAACTCGTCGAGGCTCATGCCGCGGTTGACGCGCTGGTACTCGGGTGACTGCCTGTACTTCGCAAACTCCACTTCCCAGTCCTCCTGTGTGAAGTATGTAGTCGGGTCACGCTGGGCGCGCTATGCATGCTAGGCATCAGCACGCTGCTGTGTGCCATCGCCTGCCAAGCCCAACAGTGGACTCGTGAGCATGAGCGGGTTGGAGACAGATCTAATGTGCTCACCTGGCTGCGTGGCGGCTTCTCGCCGGTGAACTTCCAGTCTGTCATCGACAGCCCTGAGCGCGTGAGCCGTGTGACGCCTCCGAGCACCACCTGATGCAAGTTGTGCATCAGACTCGGTCCTGCTATCCTGAGCATGCCCGTTTTGCAAGCAATGGTGGTTGAGGATGCGCAGAGCCAAGCCGCGTGTTGATTGCAAAGCCAAGAAAGGATGCAGCTGCTCTGCAGCCCCTCACCATGCTTGCCACCCAGCCACTGGTAACGCCCAGCCAGGCGGCCAGCTGCTTGGCGGTCTTGTCTGACAGCCCCGCTGCAATGCCCCTATGCACCACCTGCATACGTGCGCAAGCACTCCTCTACGTGCAGGGCAGCACAGCTGGCTCGCTTCGACAACTGCATCACGCGAAGTGACCTGCCAGGACGCTCTTGAGTCGCGAAGGCAGCTGCCACCAGAGTGGCAAAGCATGGTCTCAGCCGACTGCGAGCACAGTAGGCAGTGCTCACCTGGCTGCTTGCACCGCCTGCAGTGCCTGCCGCTGCAATGCTGCACATGCGGCGCACCGCTGCTAAGCCAGCACAGCCTGCGTCGATGACGCGGCGGTATCTTGAACACTAGGCCTTGTACTGCCGCCATAATAAACATGTGTCGCAGCCCTGACATGGTCATCACCTGTCTGAGAAGTCACTGTCCCGCTTGCGGCGCGAGCCGCGAAGGTGGTCAAGCTGTGCATTCCTGCTGCACCCCACCCCTGCTGCGGCATCATTCGGAGGTGGTACATGCCAGCCAAAGGCGATTCAAGAACAGACACCGTCCATGTTGTATGATACACACTCACGCATGCAACAGCTGACTACCTGTGCCAACGCAAAGGCCGCTGGCTGTGTGGCATGCTGCCATGCACGCGCCGCAAGGCTGGGCAGTTGATTGGCGGGCGACACCTGCGCGAACCCAGCTGCAGCGGCGCATGGCAGTCCCGAAGGATGCTTCAAAACAGCCTGTAGGGCTAGTGCAATCCGCTGCGCCCGCATGGCCAGTCGCAAATGCACGCCTGCGGTGCCACGTAATCCAACTTGACTGTGGCTGTCAATCACGCGCGCGGCGTTCACGACGCATGGCAGTGGCCACAATTGCTTACAGCAGCGTCGAATCCGCAGATTGCCGCAGGACTTCCATGCAAGAAAGCCAGTGGAAGCATGACGTGGAAGGTGGAAGTCTGTTTGGCAGTGATGGAAGCTGCAAGAGAGGATCTTCATACAATCTGAGAACGTACAATCTGACAATCTGTACGATATAATTATCCTCAGGGTTTTGTCACCAGAAAGCGCACACTCTACGTCAGCTCCTCATTCTCATTCCACGCTTTTCTCACTCATTAGAACACAACAAACATCCACAACCCCACACACCCACAATCAGCCAAGCAGCTATAGTTACAAAACGCGTCCAAACTCGACCGCGTACAGTGCCAACCCCGGGGAGGGGTGCAAGTTGCCACCCGCGCGGCTTGTCACCCGTCCGGCCTGGCCTCTCACCAAGGCCTTGCCGATCTCTCTCCTCGCCCCTCGTGCTCTGTGCGATCTCATTCACAGGACACGCCAACCAAAGGAGCCGCTGCGTGGAGCCCGTCAGTGGTGAGGCCCTTATTCTGCATTCCAAAACTTCGAGAGACGCTGTCTTCCTTGCCTAGCCGCCGCCCCGAGCTCGTCGCTGCCGCCGGAATCGCCACGCATGTTAGCGCTGCTGTCCGATCAAGTCGTTGCAGTTGTCAGAACCGTGCATGCAGCCGTCCTGAGCCAGCTGCGCATCTGAAGGAAGCTGTGCCAATGACACAAATCTAGACACCTGATTCAACCGTCACACCACTCGGTTTATGTTTTGAAGCACCAGAAACTAGGATCTAGCGTCAGATCCTTACGCCGGCGCCCGATGTAGGCGGACTGCGCTGATTCTGCCAGATTCGCAGCAAGGGAGGGAAACAAAAGTAAAACGAGGAAAACTTTGCAGGGTATTTCAAGTAAACCAAAGCCGATTTGGTGAGTGTGCGTTGGCGGCGGATTTGGCGGACAGACAATGGTCAGCGCTGCATCCGTGCCGAGCAGAACGAAGCGATCATTGCAAAGACGATACGATCGGTGGCAGCACAGCTTGTTGGGCAGTCAATAGCTCTCTGATTGGCGCGCGCGTGCATGCATGCATGCATGTATGTGTTTGAGCATAGCTGCCAACAATAGCTAGAGTTGTCTGTGCCAAAACCCAGACCCAACCTAGCACACCATCTGCATGCTCACTGAACTTGCGCAACGTATTGCTACGTCATGTCACTGCAGGTGATGGAGGCAGAGTTGAATTGCGCGCACCGGCGGTATGAAGACTGGTGCCGAAAATACCAGTGGGAGATGGTTGTTGTGGAAATGCTGCGCAATTTGGAGTGGCAGCAGCTTGCACTGCGGCGTTCTTGCCTGATGAACCCCAGCCTGTGCTGGCGGTCCCTGTATCAAGCTGCCGACATGCACCCAGCTGCAAGAACACACACTAGCAAGGAGTCTCGGGCAGACGTTGGTTACGCCAAAGCTTATGCCGAGGCTGCCCAGCAGTGGTTCCACGATGGACTGCAACGCTTCGTTGCAAACATCATCTGGACATCAGGTGGCGCAAAATTCATGCGCGCACCGGGCATTGATGCAAGTGCTATCCCTGACGCCACACTAAATGACATTGCCACAGCCTTCGCAACATCAGGCAAGTGTTGCACAACTCGCCAGCACCTCGACTGCCGGCGACGCTATGGCATGTTGGTGCACTACCGAGCCCGCTTGTTCTGCATTTCATTTGACAGCGCATGCAGGACGCGGGCTTTGGTGTGGCTGTGCATCCACACCTGCACCTTCCACGTGTTCAAAGTCTGCTATGATCACGCTGAATATGATACACACATCGACTTGCTGACTGAGGGCATGTTCCGTGTCTGGACCGCACGCGGCATCCTGCCCATCTCTGGGTAGCGGCACTGCAACAAGGCGTGGCTTGCGTCGTGGCATCGCCATGCCTCCGGGCGTGGTCCAAGGGTGCGGGATGCTGGGAGCGAAGCAACGGACTCGGCGCTGGCTGCGCTGGGGAGAACAAGATGAGCTTGTGCGGCGACGACTGTGGGCGCATGGCGGCGCAATGTTGGACACTTGCAAGACGGACTGGTGGACATCTTCAGGTGGCAGCAGGCAAATGGTGCCTCCTGCATGAAAGGATGGACTGAAACTCATCGTATCATATGAAGGACTGTCTTCAATTGGAGGGACTGGTTGCCGAGACGTTGTGCGCCACACCGCAGGTGGCAGGCGAAGCCCGGCAATAGCGACGGCGCCAGCGGGGGCCCCACAGCCAGTTGCGCCACGTGCTCGCCTGCCGATTGGGAGTGTTCGTGGGCTTTTCCTCCCAATCAGCGATATCGTCAGTCTTGAGTCAGAGTAGATATACACGACTGCAACAAAATATATAGGATAGAAAAGAGAAAGTAGAGATAGAAGTGAAGCGAAGCGCTCGACTCTAGCATGGCCAAACAGAACAGATGAGCTCAGCAATTGATTTGGTGTGTAGAAGATAGCTGTAAAATAAACAAATACATATATAGAATAGATAAATACATGCGATGTCCCATGATCCAAATACATACATGTGAAACTTGCACTACAATATCACCTGATTCACTGCAATCCTCCTTCGGTGGTACTTTTGAAAATGCCGAATCATGCGCTGATCACCGACGAGATATTCGATTGAGAGCATGAGCTTTCATCACAATGGCCAGCTCGTCTTCATCACCTCACAATGCGAGCTGCACATGCTGTCTGCACATGATGTTGGCTGTCTGACAGATCTTCCGACACCGCAATAGAGCCCTCAAATCAACAGTGCGGCATCTGCATCCCGCATGCAGATGCCGCAAAACCTGGTGCGTGACAAGCGGCTCGCTCTGCTGAGCCTTTCAGGGCGGCAGCAATGAGATAGTCCAAACTGCAGCGCACTTTCAAAATGGATGCGCAGACGCTGCTGCAGCAGCTGCAGGCGGCGGTGGGTGGCAGCCCTGCCGACATAGCGCAGGCCACGAAGGCGCTGCAGGCTGCTGCCGGCCTTCCTGGCGTCTGCACCGGGCTGATGCAGATAGGGCTGAGGACGCAGCTTGAATCTGGCGTGCGCCAGCTTGCCCTGTTGGTGGGCCGGCTTGCGTTCCTCTGTCCGTTTACACCAAGGTTCTGCTGCCATTCGGTTACTATGAGCATCGCGTGCACCTCGTTGGCCAAACGTGCATTGGGTGCCACCATGATGTTGCCGCTGGCCGCTGCATCGCAGGTGCTGCGGCAGCACATCCGGGCGCACTGGACGCCTGAGGCGCCTGGCTTCAAGGAGCCCATCATCCAGGTCGGACGACACATCGCAAATGCATCCAATGGCGCTGGCCAATGCTCGCCTGTGCCTATGAAGCGGTGGACGTCCCTCAAGCCTCAACTGTGCCCTGCGGATCCCATACATGCACCCTTAAAGAAGACGCCTTCGAAAGTAGCGACATGTCGCACCAGCTCCCCCACGCTCTGCAGGATGCGGAGAAGGCAGCGGTTCGGGCCGGCCTGCCGCAGGGTCTGGCGGACCCGGACAGCAAGCTGCGCACAGCGGTGGGGCTGGCGGTCGCGGCCATCGCCGCATGGGACTGCCCCGACGCGTGGCCCGACCTGCTGGACAACCTGCTGCGCGCCATCGACCAGCGCAACAACCAGCCGCTGGGTGAACTCTGTGCAGAGCTCTGTGGAGCGCACCTTGTGCACAGCAAACTCTGCACACACGCGGCTGTCTTGGAGGCGTTCCGCTGTGGAAGGCGCACGTCAGCCTGCTGTGGTGGAAGGTCCTGCTGCGAGGCACTGACTAGCACGACAAACAGGCACGAGTTGGTCAGTGTGAACAGGTCAACCTGCAGCTCGGATCAGAGCAGGGCCTGCCATGGTTGCCGCCTGCCAGCTCCCGCTGTGCTGCAGGCATTGTGCTTGAGTACCCATCCAGGCGATACAAACAGAGGCTGTGACGCCCATGCTTTGCTGCCAGCGCAGTGCATGGCGCGCTGCAGTGCCTGTCACTGTTCGCAGACGAGCTGAGTGACGAGCAGGTGGTGCAGGTGCGGAACTCTCCTCTGCGTGCCTCACTGCTGCACTTCACTTGTGGGCAATGCAATTTGGCAGGACTGACTGCGTTGCCAGGGCGTGCATGTCGAATCGAGTGGCACAGAACTCACATTGGTCTATCGTCCAGTGCAGACTGAGCTTTTGTAGAGCAAACAGATGCTGGAGAGCCATCAGTAACGCCGTGCCAATGCAGGGCGCACCATTCCTGCTGGGACAACTGCTGCACATCGTGCAGACGGCGGACGCCGCGACGCCGGCGGTGCCGCGCCATGCGCTGAGCATCCTGAACAGCTTGCTGGAGACACTGGCCAACCTCATGGATAGTAAGCACAAAAGCTCGGCAGCTGCAATATCGTAGGAGCCCGACTTCGCATTCAATCCTGTGCAATGTCACAGCCAAAAGTGGCAATGCAGGGCGTGATGGACGGTTAGGTCGACCATCAGGCTGCGCAAAGAGTTGTCATAGACAGCATAGCTGCGCAGTCATCCCCCTTGCAACTTGCAGCAGGTGGGTTCCAGCGAAGCAAGGTGAAGGCACTGCTGCAGCCAACACTGGACGGGTGGTGCACCACGCTGTCGGCCGCGCTGGCGACGCCGCTGTCGCTGGATCACCGCCGCCACTGGGGTGCCCAGCACCAGGCGCTGATGTGAACAAACACTCGCGATGTGATTGACGCACATTGTGAAGTGGGCATGCACGAGCACACAGAGAAGAGTGGAGTTTGATGAGTGCAATTTGCACACATCAGCTGTGCTGCCACCCCCTTGGTGGTCGTGGTGCTGTTGCGGTGGTGTGTGTTGAGTCGGCTCGCACGCCTCTGCAGAGCCACGACGATGCTCACGGCGCACTTTGAAAAGTCCACATCGCCGCACGCTGCGGAGCTGGCGCAGCGCGTCTTGAACCTGTCCTTGGGTGGGCAGTCGTAATTGTGCTCTGTGATGTGCAAGCCAAGTGTGCAGGCCTGCATTTCCTTGACAGTGTGATCTCAGAAGAGCATGAAGGTTCTGGTGTTGCAGCAGCTGTGCCCCAGGTGTCAGCAGGATACTGACGGAGGGACAATAGCAGGAAGTCGAACGATTTTAAGTGGATGCTGCCATGCAGGTGCGCTGCCGCTCTATGAGGCTACGGCGGTTCGGGGGGAAATGCAGCTGGAGGATCAAGCTCCCGACTCTGACGTAGACGCACCGCCGCCGCTTGCCATGGTGCTGGACCAGGTGCTTTCAAGTTGCCATGCACAAAGGCTCACGGTCAGCCTGCAGATGGGAAGTACATCTGGTCTCATTGTCCCCGCCGGACATCAGCTGTGACCTTGGGGACACCTCTGCAATGTCGCCGGCAATCTTTGCAGTGCCAAAGTGCAGGTGCGAGGAAAGGGCAGATGCGAGAACTGGCACAAACAATGGCCACTCCCAGACAACAGTGTCACGATGGCTGTGCAGGCGCTGGAGCAGCTGACAGTGCTGGCATTCGCCCGGCGCATGCGCTCCCTCTTCCAGCCGGGCCTTGCGCAGCTGCTGCACCTGTGCATTGGTGCGCGGTTGTTGGCTCGTCTGCGGATCGTTCCATGGACTAACCAACGATCGTCTGACTGCTGCTGTTCCTGTCAGTGGTCCTGAGTCTTTCTTGCTGAATACATACATGCTCTCTTCAAATTTCAATTTGCGATTTCCTTTGTTGAAGGTCATTATAAATATCTGCTTTGCAGGCCACATGCAGCTGACGGCAGAGAAGACAGAGGATTGGGCGGAGGACGTTAACGACATGCTGTCGGAGGAAAATCTGGGCGGCACGGGGCTGCGGGCGAGCGCCGACCGGCTGCTGCAGGCGCTGGTGATGCGGAACGGCGCCCTGGGGCCGGCCGCGCTTGCAACAGCCCTGCAGCAGCGCCTGTCAGAGGCCGACGCCCTGAAGGTGAGTCGGCAGCCACGAAGCCAATGTCTGTGAGGCACTGCTGAGGCAAGCGTCGAGCGCTTGTCGCAGGCATCAGTGGGAACAGAGCACCCTGCTGTGTGTGCAGCAGCCCTGCAGGCATGCCTGGCTGAGGCTGACGGCTGACAGGATCGGAGAGTGTGGCCACTTTGCAAACACATCTGTCTGTTGCTTGGGGGCCGGGTCCACCTGGCAGGGCCTGCAATACACTTTGTCCCCACAGGCAGCAGCTGGTAGGAGGTGCCGGCGCCGAATGTTGAGCATCATTGAGCAGAGGCTCAGACATGCCAGCTGTCGCTGCAGGCGGCGCGGGCCCGCAGCATCATTCTGGGCTGCGACAAATCGTGCTGCTGGCTGCATGCAATACGCCTCCGCGGCTGCGGCGTCAGGGTTGTGTTGGAGTCGTCATGAACCGAAGCTCTACCAAAACATGTGCAGGCGGCGGGATCAGAACACTGGTGGCGGCTGCGGGAGGCCGCTTTGTTTGCCGCCGGCAACGCTGCCTCGGCGGTGAACGAGGCCGAGGACCGCGGCTGGGACGCAGTGAATGCCTCGGCATTTGACATCAGCGGGCTCCTGCAGCACGTGCTGGATCAGGTCCACCCTGCCTGACAAGCTGCATTGTCGATTCAAGTGTTACATGGTGGTTGGTTGGGGTTCGACCATGTGGCAGGCAGTTTTGCAGGTCAAATGCTTGTCAACTTGTCTGCTGGGATGAGTCCTTGGTCTGCTTCCCTGCTGCAGGACCTAGCCCCAAATGCCGGCGACATGCCGCCGTTCCTCGTCGGCCGTGCCTTGTGGCTCGGATCTCAGTGCGTCCGTTGCCTCCAATATGGACTACTTGCATGTCTTAGCACATGCTTCGGAATTGACTTTTGAAAGACCATGCTGCAGACCCATTAAACCTCCTTATTAGGTCGAATATCAAGCAAGGCGCTGAGGAGCAGGAGGTTGGCTGCCTGCAGGTGTGTGGCTGCCATGAAACCTGACCAGGCGACTGCTTTCCTCAACGCCGCAGCCGCTCACCTGCAGCACGATGCCGCGCCTGTGCAGGTCCGTGCTGAGCCGTGCCCTGTCTTCCACTCTGCAAAGTATACCAGTCCAGACCGTGTCCACGCCGTCGGAGACATTGCCAGTTCGACCCTACAAATGGCAAGGGGCTTTCAATATTCAACCACTGGCACCATGTCAGACCCACTATGGCCATCTCAGATGAGTACACTGAAGGCGTTCAGGTGTTGGCGGGAGGAGCTGAAATCCAGCCCACAACAATCCTATCAGAATTTGACAGCACTTAAGGCAGGTCGGAAGATTTAACATTCCGGTCGCAGGTGGGCGCTCTGAAGACGGTGCAGGCGCTGGCAGAGGAGCTGAAAGCGGACGCACTGCGCCCGCACCTGCCCACCCTGTACCAGGGTGAGCCGCCACCGTGCTCGTCATCGCATCTCTGCAGGCATCAGCAGCTTGCACCCGAGCGTCCAGGCTCAGCAAGTAGCCTGCTCCTTCACGTATCACCAGCAACAGACCTGGGCCGCTGAATGCCCTGCAGGCAGGTCGGCGTGCCATGGCAGTGCACAATGCCTGTTCAGTGCACATCTGGCCATGCAGCCCTGTGCGATGCGCCAATGTCACCAGCTGCCCTCATGCTGACATGGTACAGGGATATGTGCAGCAAACTAGCAGGGTGGGCTCAACTCGCCAGTAGGATTGAGTAGTGACATGACGCTGGCGACTGCAGGCCTGGGGGCGATGCTGAGTAGCGTCACGGAGGAGCAGCTGCACGAGGTGCTGGCGGCGCTGGCCCAGCTGGTGGACGCGGACCCGACCACCGCAGCCGCAGCGGAGCCGCACATCTCGCCCGGCGTGCTGGCGGTGTGGGAGCGCAACGTGACGGACCCGCTGGTGGTCCTCTCGGCGCTGGAACTCATGCAGACGCTGGCGGCCATCCCCGCCTGCCTCGCCAGCCTGCAGGTGCGCATCCCTTGTGCAATACCCGTGGTATCATGATGATAGTTCCGGCAACGCTGGGCACGTACGACGGAGGTCGGCGCGGGCGCCTTTGCCATCAGGTGCGCACGCAACCCCAGCCCGCGTGCCTGTCCTGACCACATCAGGGCGCAGCTGCCCACGCCGACTAGTGTGAGCGGACATGACAGCTCACTCTTGTCCTGGATTATCGCGTCACAGGAGCGGGTGCTGCCGCCACTGGCCGGCATCCTGGCGGCCCCCGAGGCGCAGCCCGACATGCTGGTGGAGGGCGCTCTGGACCTGCTGTGCGCCCTGGTGCGCCCTCTGCCTGCGTTTTCATATTGAGTCCACAGCATCCTGCATGCTCTGGATGCTGTGAAAGCGGTGTGTCATCCAATTGCTTGACTATCGAGCTGCAGAGGTGCACAATCAGGCATGCCATCGTGCCATCCGCTCGACAAGTTTGATGGCCTTCACAGGCTTCCTCCATGGGCTGAGCTTCGTTCGTTGGTCAAGACGTCGATTACATTGTATTGCAGCTGAAGCCGAGCAGCCCAGAAAATGGGGCACGCGTCCATGCGGCGGCGTCGGGCCCCGTTTTACAGCTGCTGGCGCACTCTGATGACAATGGCGTGCTGCAGAGCTGCTGCGAATACTGGCGGTGAGAGACTGCGCAGGACGGTTGCCCTCTGTCAACTTTGCTGCCCTGCAAGCAGGCAACTGGAATTCCTCTGCACGCCCTGACCTGGCAGCATGCACCCTGTCCGCTGGCAAGAGGGTTGTCAGGTGCATGCATGGTCATGAAGTCTTTGAGCCATGCCCAGCCTCACGCCCGACCTGTGCACAGGTACCTGCTGCGGATCGCGGGGCCGTCGCTCTTCAGCGGCTCCGATGCTGCCGCCAACCTGTCAGCCATTGCCGGGGGCCTGGCGCGGCCGCTGCAGCCGGAGCTGGGCGACTCGGCCGCCACCTGCGCGGGGCCGGCGCTGCTGGCGCTGCTCACCGCGGCGCCGTCGGCCATCGCGCCCGCGATACCTTCTCTGTTGAGCGCCATCGCGGGTGGGCTGGTGCTTCTGTGAGGGCCTGTCCCAGCGCTAGCCGTGGCTTGAAGCTCAAAACCACCAGTGATCCTGCTCTGCTGCTCCTGCTGGGTTGGGGACAGGCTTGCAATGCCACACCGTTGTGGAAGATGGTGTCAGGAGCTGTTGCTGGCTCCATGCAATCCTGGCGCAGCGGAGCCACCATGTGCCGTATCCAGCTGTGCAGGGAAGCTGGCGGTGGCGGAGAGCACGCCGGTCATCACGGGGCTGCTGCTGGTAGTGGCGCGCCTTATTCACCTGCACCTGCCCGACACGCTGGCCTGCCTCGCCTCCCAGAGTGCGCCACCAGGTGTGCCACCGGCCAACTCTTAATCACAGAAGAATTTGCAGGTTTGCAGTAAGTCATTCTGCGCTGTGACCATGACTGCAATGCATGTGCTCAAGCACAGTGGCCTGCTTATACGCGCAGCGGTGCCATGATGTCATTTCTGGCAACATCCTGTCGCCATTTGGTTGTAGAGGGAGGCTCGCCCAACAGGGTGGCATGGCTGAAACCTCAATCATCCGCATGTGCTGGCCCCGTGACAACAGGCGCCAAACATCCCTGGGACTTGGTTCCGTATGATGCTGCCCCATCACTGCTGTTCAGAGGAACCCAATGTTGCACTGCAGGTGGGCAGGGCACGACGGCGCTGGAGACGGTGATGGCCAAGTGGGTGGAGCGACAGAGCGAGTTCACCGGCGCCTTCCAGATCAAGCTGTCCGCCACAGCGGTGGCGCTGCTGATGTGCGCCGACAATGCCGCCCTGGACCAGATACAGGCAAGCACATGTCTGAGGCCTGCATGTGATGCAACATCTGAGCGACAAACATGACACACAACACTTGAAAATAGTTAACATTTACAGATGCTGCTCAGGCAATACAGCAAGGCATTGAACTTCTTCAGCACGTCTGTGAGCCTTGGCCGTTCACCATGCAGAAAGCACTGTCATGTAGCAACAGAACTGCCTACACAGCTGCAGGTCAAGGGTGAAAATCTGGAAACTATCTGCACATGCGCTCGATGGCGGTAAAGCAGAGGAATTGGTGGACTCCCTTGCGAAAGGCATGGCTATCGGCACGGAATCTGTGGTGCATACGACTTTTGGTGACTGCATGCAGGTGAAGGGCAAGCGGCTTGATACTGACAGCGGGCCACGCACGCGCTCGCGGGCGGCAAAGCAGGCGGAGCGGTGGGACTCCATCTCACTGCGCCTCAAGCTATTCGTGCTAACGGTGGATGCGCTGGCAGAGGCGCAGGCCCAGGTGCAGTCTTGGCTTGGCCTTCACTGCTGCCTTCACTGCTGCCATGTTGTCACGATACGACCTACTGCATCTGAAGCTGTTCGTGCTGATCGTGGACGCGTTGGCAGAGGCGCAAGCCCAGGTGCAAGCTCGGTTGGACCCTCGCTGTTGTCTAACACCATGATACCAGTCTGCTGCGCCTGTTCGTGTTGACGAAGGATGCGCTGGCAGAGGCGCAGGCCCAGGTGCAGGCCTTGTTTGTCTGCACGTTCCATCTGGCCTTCGCGGTTGTCATGCGACACGGCACCAGTCTGCCGCTCCTGAGGCCGTTCGTCCTGACCATGGACGTGCTGGCGGGCGGACAGGCTCAGGTGCAAGCCTGGACACTGTACCTCCCAGTTTGACGCGCCTGGGGCTCTCTTTTCGGCCAGGCAATGCAGCTCGCAGGGCCGGCAAGCAGGATGCCATGAACAACATGAGATCAGAGTTGGTGTGATGATTCAAGTGCACATGCTGTGGCGCGGCAGGAGACCGCGAGTGCAGGCAACGACAGTGCCGCCTCGGACACGGATAGCTGGGAGGAGGCCGAGAGCGACGAATCCGATGCCGAGGGCGCCGCCATTGACAAGGTCAGTCTCTGTACGATGAAGGGCAAAATGCATCACTATGCCAAAGGTGTAAGCATGCGCTGTCTGAAGCACGTGTGAAACAGATGCACGAGATCAAGTGCCCTTTGCCTGCCCCTGCGATATGCAGTCAGCTGGTCAATGCCTGTGACAATCATGTGACAATCATATGCCAGTCCTCAACAACCTGAAGCTGATGCGCATGTCTGTGACTTTGCAGGTCACAAAGCCACCACTGGAGGAGGTAATTGCCCGAGCCGTGGCGGAGGAGGCCGACGACGACAACCTGGAGGAGGCGGACTTCAAGAGCGACCCGGTTGCGCACATCGACCTGGCAACGGTGCTGGCAGAGCAGCTGCGCCGCTTTGCAGCTGCCGATGAGGCGCGCTTTCGGGCAGCGTCCGCATACCTGACGCCGATGCAGGCCGCCGCCCTGCACTGTTGACGGACAGGAGCGGGCTTTTGTGCTGCAGTGGGCTGAGCACCTGCACAGTGCTTTGCAGCGGCAGACATCAGGGGCGGTGCTGGGCCGCATCTGCAGCTAAACTCATAGCAAGCCACAGCTCTGCATAGGAGGCGCAGCCATGCAAGCACGGGCAGAGTTGCAATTGTGCGACTTGGTTGATGCAGTCGCGGCGCAGAATGCCCTGGATCTGCACATCAGCATGCTTTGGGTCTTGTTGCGGATTGATGTGATGGTCTGTCGGTGAGAAATGGAGTTGCGATGATCGCTGCTGGAAGCAGCACGTTTTCACAAGGCACATTTGCACACAGCTACGCTGCCTACGCACATACCTGTTTGCTAGTCTCGAAGCTGTTAACATAGGGCGCATGAGTGGCCTGTAAGTCTGCAGGAGCTGTGCTGCCGGTTCCGAAAGTTCTGCTTGAGGTTTGGCAGTTGGCCATCATGCGTAACATCCGACTCAGCCTTGTGCTGGCTGTCTTAACACTATCAGCAGCCTCCACATCGTTCGCAAGGCCTCTGAATGGCCTGGCCGCGTCGCTGAAGGCTGCTACGAAGCCATTCACAGGTGCTCACCGATACCCTCATGCGGCGCAAAGTGGATTGCACACAAGTCGCCTTGACAGCGACGCATCACGTTCCTGCGTCAAAGGCTATCATTCGAGACCAACTGAAATGACCTGCCTTGAGGCAAAGCACCGCTCGATCGCGGGCATTGACCCGGTGCTGTGTTGGCCCATGCCGACAGGAGAAGTGTGGGCGCTGCTCATTGCTGGCAGCGCAGGCTATGGCAATTACCGCCACCAGGCCGACGTCGCGCACGTGAGTCTGCGATCATTCAGCATCCACACGAACACAGCCTGGCTTGGGCGCCTCTGCGTGGGTGTGGTGGCAAATGCCGCATGCAGGGACCGGCACAACACCACACCTGTTTCATTGCGCAGGCATATCAAGTGCTGTCGGCGGGCGGCGTGCCGGACGATCACATTGTGGTGATGGTGTACGACGACATCGCCGGCAGCTTCCAGAACCCGCACCAGGGGCAGCTGTTTAACCGGCCCGGCGGTCCAGACGTCTACAAGGGCATGCCCAAGGTAAGGAAGGGTCAGGAGTGCATGTGCTCTCAACGGTGGTCACGTGATATTGCAATATTTATCTTGGGTTCCAGGCTCAAAGTTGCATTCGCATGGTGCGCTGCTTCAGGCGACTTCTTCGTTTTATGTCTGCAGGATTACACGGGGGAGAATGTGAATGTGGACACCTTCCTAGCTGTGCTGGCCGGCAAAGAGGTGACCGTGTCTGCAGCGCAAGGATGCCTGCAGCGCATTCGACAGTACTAAAGGTGCTGCTTCATGTGTCTCACATTCCGTGATGCTAACATTGTGCTTGTTTACTTGGCAGGACATCCCCACAGCGCTGGGGTCCAGTGGCAAGACCATCAAGTCCGATGGTGACGACAGGGTGTTTGTGTACTACAGGCAAGAAAACTTGCATACCAGTTCTGAGCCCTGTAGCTGGCGCATGTTCGCTGCTGGTCGTATGGAGATCTTGGTCAACTGGCATCTCGTTGGCAACGGCTGCCTGTGAATTACCCGATTGCAGTGACCACGGCGCGCCTGGCATCCTGGGGATGCCCTCCGGCGACTTCCTGTATGCTGACAAGCTGACGGAGACCCTGCAGATCAAAGCAAAGGAAGGGTGCGCTGCTGCAAATGTGTTGTATGCACCCCTTGCTCAACCCCTGATTTGCCGGATGATGAAAGCAAAGCTGATGCGATAAGTATGCCCACAGAAAGGGGCTGGCGTTGATTGCTCTGCAGGGGCTTTGCCGAGATGGTGATGTACATCGAAGCCTGCGAGAGCGGCAGCATCTTCCAGGGCACGCTCGATGACAGCCTGAAGATCTATGCAGTGGTGTGCTTGGTAGACAGCTGCCCCAGGCTTGCTCACGACCACCTTGTCAATGAAGCATATCAAGACATATACATGCATGTTTGCTCGTCAGTCTGCACATGTGCTCATGAAATGTCTGCCAGGATCTGCCCTGCATACCTCGGAAGGCACCCTGAGCTGATCTGAATGATATGCGGTGTAGACGGCGGCAAACGCTGTGGAGTCGTCTTGGGGTGCATACTGCCCAGGGCAGAACCCCGGCCCGCCGCCCGAGTTCGGTACTTGCCTGGGCGACCTCTTCTCCATTTCCTTCCTCGAAAACGAGTGCGTGCCATGTGACTGCTTGATTTTTCTCATTCAATGCTGAATTTCGATAGATTTTCAGCATCGTGCAGATTATAGATGACAGTTTTGTCCCTTGATGCACGAATATCATGTGCACAAGTGTGCTGCTGCAGCGCTGCTCGGTGCGCAGCTTCTGACTGAAGTTGGCCTCAC
Source organism: Tetratostichococcus sp. P1 (assembly GCA_036584455.1). NCBI lineage: Eukaryota > Viridiplantae > Chlorophyta > Trebouxiophyceae > Prasiolales > Stichococcaceae > Tetratostichococcus > Tetratostichococcus sp. P1. Next base: position 1,911,113 of record BTPI01000007.1, read on the forward strand.
TGTGCAGTGACACGGCGGACCTGGTGAAGGAGACCTTGGAGCAGCAGTTTGAGCTTGTCAAGGACCGCACCAGCAACAATGGTGTGCTCGACACTGGAATATCAAGTTGATCTTGGTATCCCCTGCATCTGCCAGCATCTGCCAGCGGCGCAGACTCACGTGCTGCCGTTGTTTGAGGGATCTTGAGGGCCAAGGTAATGATCCTATACCCTGGTTGTGCAGGCACGTACGAGCAGGGCAGTCATGTACTGCAGTTTGGCTCGCTGGCCATAGATGCTGAGCCTGTGGGCGACTACCAGGGCGAGGCCGGCACGGGTAAATGCATTTAGCCCTCACGAAGCGCATGCTTCCGCAGGCTGTGCGACTTGGGCAGCCAGCACGAATGTCAGCTCTGGCCTATGTTCACGCTTACTTATTTGGATGCATGATGCTCCTCACACCAGATGTGAACATGCAGGGTTGATGACTTCCGGCTATTGTGCACAAACTGCACAGTGTCCCTCGTGAACCGATGTGCCTGACTGCAGACATGATGGTGGCACGTGCGCGGCAGCTGCAGCCGGCGCGCATGGGCGGCGTACCCCAGCGCGAGGCGGATCTGGTGCCCCTGCGCTGGGCCGTGCAGCAGGCAAAGACGCCTGAGGCGCGCACCGAAGCGGAGGCCGCACTGCAGGTGAGATCCTGCATACTCGCATGCAATGAATGCACCATGCGCATGTCAAAGCTGGCAAGAATGTAGCAAAGCGGAGGCCGCGCTGCAGGTGGGCTCCTGCTTGCCTGCTTGCAATAGTGTGCATGCCAAACCTGCCAGAGCACAGCTTGTGCCTTGTGGTGCTGAGACCGTCTTTGAGGGTTGTTTCTGGAAATACAGTCGATTTATTTTCACAGTCGGCTGTCCTGCTTGGACAGCCTCTCTGAGATGGCTCTGGTGCTGAAATTCACAGTCATGCCATCTAGTCGAAACATCCTGACAAGATTGCACTCTTGCAAGGCACTTGCATGTCTGGTTGACAGTGCCTTTCTTGTGCATCATGCCAGGCGAAACATGCCCTGCACAAATGTGTGGCACCTGCGCTTCCAGCACCTTGAGCACCCATCCTCGATGAGCATGTTGGTCCTTAACAGAAGCATGAGAACTGGCCATGTATGGCCTCTGCCACAGTGTGTCGGGAATGTCAACCAGATGTGGCCTCCCCTGTGCAGGCGGCCCTGGTGCAGCGCGCTGCTGTGGACGCAGACGTGCGTGGCGCTGTGGCAGGGCTGCTGCGCCAGCCGGCCATCGCTGCCCTGTTCCAGGTGTGCAGCCAGCTGGACCCTCAGCTCCTGAGAAGCGCAGAGACGAGGTTACCACTTGTGGGCTCAGCCCTTGCACCTGTGTGCCTTCGTCATGGCGTGGGCGTCACGCGGTGTGTTGCAACTGCAGCAATGCAGCACGCAAAGCTGTGGGCGATCCGATTCAGCATTCTCACTCTGCTTCACCAATTGGCTGCGCGCAGGCAAAGTATGGTGGCGCGCTGAAAGTGGGCGCGGCGGCGGCGGGCAAGCTGGATGTGGAGTTGCTGGTCAGCGGCGTGCCGCCACGCCCCGCCGGCGCCGCCCTCGTGGACGACTGGGACTGCCTGCGGGTGAGAACTGCTGCCTGTGAAAGGATAGGGCTTGGGAACGAGTTGTTGTGTGCAAGTTCTTTGCCCTGCTGGCGCCGCACTGTGGACAGGAGAGACAGCCGGCGGGTGACTCTCTCTTCTGCCGTCATCTGCTGCAAGAACACACCATTGGGTACCAGTCCTCTGCAAGTTTGTGACTGGGCTCTTGGACCGCCTGGTTCCGTCGCAGCGCAGGCACACTGTTTCCGATGGCAGTGCATGAGATGGGCCTGGTGTGACCAGTGGTCTGCTGTCGGAGAGCGCAGGCGGGATCTGCATGGCGTCAAGTGAGACGCGATGCTGTGCCGCAGGACATGGTGGGTGCCTGGCAGTCGCAGTGCGGAAAGCTGGACCAGTATGGCATGCAGCACACCCGCGCATTCGCCAACCTGTGCAACGCCGGCGTGCCGCCTGCGGACCTGGCAGCCCAGGCCGCCCGCACCTGCAAACCGGCTGCTGCGACGGTGGCTGTGGCATGAGGCGGCGGTGCATGGGAGATGCATCTCAGCCGGCGCTGGCGGCTGTTTTAAGGGCCCGCCAGCTTGCCCGCACTCAGCCGGCACAGTATTCGCTGCAGAAGCAGCTGACTGCAGTGGGCTGATGCCTGCATGTGCTGAACCTGCAGTTGAGCAGCGCCTGGCCGGGCATTGCAGTGCCCGGATCTGATTCCACTACAGATGGCAGCATTTGTAGATGGCTGCCATGCCCGGCTTGTAACATAGGGAAGTTGATGTCAATGGCTCAGGCCGCCATGTCGCAGGTGTCTTCAAAGCGATGTTCTCAGGGTTCGGAAGATGTGCTGTGTTTGATGCCATTGTATCGTGGAGCTCTTGATTGTTTTCGTGTGCATGTGAAGATGTTGTGGCTCCTGCAAACAATGATTACCGGGCTCATCTTGTTGGCTCACGCAGCGTTCAAAGAACCACTTGGACTTCCAATTCCGACTCAGCCTGCCCGTCTCCCTGCAAAATCTGTCGCATAAGAGATGTCATGAATGACTGTCTGTGACAATTTATCAAACTGAAGAAGACCGTTAGGGAGGGTGGAAACTGGAAGGTTAGAGCAGAGAGCACTGGATGGTTGTGGACTTCTCCACTGGCGTAACATAGAATCAAATGGTTTCAAGAGCAACCTTTCACCCGGGCGCTGTACCAATTTGTGGAAGAGACCAGAGTGTTTCCCTCAATGGTACACAGGTTGTTCTGCGGTGTGAGTGACCAGTGCCTGAGTGTTCACACTCATTTGCCCTTGGGTTTCGGCTTGGCCCGCGGCTTGGCAGCGGGCTTCTTCTTTGCCGGCGCCTTCCTCGGCTTCTTCACCCCGCCCGCCGGTCTGCTGCCTGCCGCTGCCTTCTTCTTGGCAGCCTTCTTCTTCGCAGGCTTGACATCTGCACCCAAAGCACAACAATGCAACATGCCGAAGCAGCGGACCGGCTTGGATTAACATCTCATGGAGACATGTGCAGGAGACATGTATGAGTTGCAGACACTGCCACGGGGTCAGTGCAAGCACCTGTCTCGCCGGCGGCGCTGCGGGCGAACGCAGGCTGGAACACATCATCGTCGTCCTCGTCCATGAACATCTTGTGATCATCCTCCTGCAAAGGGTGAGCAGAGCATCAATCCCATCCGTTTGCGGCTCAGCAAAGCATCACATAGAGTCCTCTTGCTTGTGAGCCACAAAGCTCACGCAAAGGCGCCCTGATAATCACGACCACCCAAGTCCAGTGCAGAATGTGGAACAGCACTGGGATGCCGGCATGTGCACCTCGCCCTCGTCGGGGTGCGCACGGGCAAGCTGCAGGAAGGAGTGCATGACGGCCTCAACCTTGGCCTCTGTCTGCCCAATGTTCACAACACACAGCGTGCCGGGCAGCGGCGCATGCCGCGCCTCGTACACAATGCCTACAAGCGAACAAACTTCCTGCTCCAGCAAACCAGCGTGCTGCGCCTGTGGTACCCCAGCAATGCATGCATGCATGCACTGCTGTGCAGCAGAACACTTGGCGTCAACACTGAAAGCATTGTGGTGTATGTGTACTCACCTTTGAGGTCAAACTGCACATGGCTGCTGCCGTCCTCCTCCCGCACCAGCACCCGCCCCACTGCACCTGCAATGGGTCGCACCCACACAAGCATCATGATCCAGACGATAGCTGCACAACCAAGTACCGTGCACAGCTTGGCATGCACCTCTATGTTCACTGTGCCCAGAGCACCAATTGCCCTGAATGGGCACTTTCGCCCACTTATGGCAGCGTCGACGACAGCAGCGAGACCAACAGCACCTGAGTCGCCGTTGAGGTCGGTGGCGCCGCCTTCGAGTGCCTCCAGCTCCGCAATGAGCCGAATCTGCTGCAGCTTCTCCGGCAGCATCACGGGCACCTCCCCCGCCACTGCTGCCTGCAGGGTTGATTAGGTGTCGACCTTCGCACTCAGGTCTGCTCACAGAATACCCGGCAAGCTAAGCGATGCACTGCGTCTGCACGCGCTGAGGTCGGAGGCGCTTCCCACCGCATGCCCGCCAGCACGCATGCGCAGGCTGAAGTGATATGTGAGACCACAGGCTGCAGCAGCAACTCGACATGTGTACAAAATGCAGCATTGTAAAGCTTGTGCATAGCTCACCAGCTTTGGTGCCGCCTTTGCTGCGGCTGCTGCGCCGCCCTCTGGGGGTGCCGCAGTTGCGCTGTCCGGTGCAGCCGCCGCCGCCGCCGCAGAGGCTGCCGCTGTTGCGTCTGCGGCCGTGGCGGCGGGCGCGTCTACAGCGGCTACCTTGCCCTGCTTTGCTGGTGCCGCTGCGCCGGGTTTGCTGTACGGCGCTTTCCGCTTCTTTGCTGAGGCCGGGGCGGCTTTGCCATTTGCAGCGGCGGCTGCTGATGTGGCTGCTGAGCCGCCAGGCTTGACCTCGGCCTTGCCGCTGTTGCCTGCGCCGCCTGCCTGCGCCAGCATGTTGCTCAGCAGCGGCTGCTTCAGCTTCCGCTGCTTGGGTTGCTGTTGATGGTGCTGCGGCGATGCTGACCGGCGCTTGCTGGTGCTGAGCGGTTTGCTCTTCCCCGCTGCCATTGCTGCCACCTCTTCTGGTTGTTGTCCCTGAGGCTCCGCTGCACACTCGGCGACACAGAGTTCAGTGATGCCCAAGCAATCTGGTGCGCGTGCCGATCATCTTGCATGCGCAGCGTCTTCCATGCCAGTTCACGTGACAGCACCTGCAGCATCACCATCGCCATCGCTATCGGCTGCAGGTGAGTGTGCAGGCTCCGGGCTCTCGTCGGCAGGCTCTGCCGCTGTCTGCGGCGGCGGACTGTCATCATCGCTGCTGCTGAGCTCAACGAGCGGGAAACCCTTCGGACCCTTCTGAGTCGGAGACTGCATATACGTGAATCGTCGTTTGAGCGTCACTCTTACATATTGAGAACCTGCTTCAAGGGTCCGTTGGTAGAATTCAGCAGGACCTGCAGCAAAGCATGCATGCCGCATGTTGTGACACCACACCCGGTAATTTGCGATCCATGCGGGCAGCCCGTCATCATCTGAGCTGGACATGATTGAAATTGATTCACATGTCGAAGGTCAGTCTGTATCCAGGATAGCGACGACTGGACTGCTCACAGATCAGAGTCCAAGTGTTTGACTTCAAATTTGCTGTTGCAGAACTACAGGCTTGGGAGCTGGCTCACAGCAGTGCGCCAGCTGTATGATGTGCCAGTGATCTTGTCGAGATTTCGTTGGGGTCGGTCAAACTCCAAGAAGCATTTGTTCAACCTGTCAGTCAGAGGAGCTGCAAATGTGCTGGCAGCCCTCGCCACATGGTGCAGCAAATGTGAGGTGCAGCACAGATCGCCTCATACTTAGCTCGTCACATCGTGTGCAGACGTGACTACTGATCTCCCGCATAGTCACGAGCGAGCCGCGCGCGATTTTGCTGCCCCAGTCTCAGACCTGTCTGTTATGCAAGCCTGCGCTACCAGACCCCTCCCGCCCGCCTGGCATTCCTGCAGGCAGAGCACAGGCAGCGGGCTGTGCCGCAGAGTTATCGTGCATCGCAGGCAGAGCCGCAGGGTGCTTGTGCAGGCGAACCTTCTGGAGGGTGCCATTAACACGTGCGCCCTCCATTGACAATGCAGGCATCGGCGTCAAGTGTTGCATGCGTGAGGGATGCACTCGCAAAAATTCATGCCGCTTCTGATAATTCAAGCAGCAAGCAAATTCCTACATTTGCTCATGCCTGCTGCGTCCAGTCTGACAAGCTTCATCAACCAGTCGCCGCTCAACGAAGGCAAGAAGCAGCTCGCTATCCGCCAGGCCGGCGACTATGATGCAGCGGCGATCCGTGCACAGATCAACACCCTTGTGAATGACAATGGGGTGAGCAACATTCCACCGGAAAGCATGGGATTGGATGGCGGCAGTCCATCATAGAACACCAGATACCACAAATGCTCGTGTGCTCCCTGCTGCACAGGTGCTGGTGTTCAGCTGGACCAAGTAAGTGACCTGCTGGTGACAATAATAAACCGTCCCTCATGTGCCAGCCACCTGCTAGGCCATGGCTGGTCCGACATACGGCATCTTTGCCGTGATTCATGTGCTGCCGGTCTTCAGCTATCGACCTGATGCACGTGTCGACTCAAACACTTGACATCCGCTTGTGCCAGGTGTCCTTTCTGTGTGAATGCAAAGCGGCTCCTGGATGACCTGGGTGCAAAGTACACGGCCATAGAATTGGATATTCGGGATGATGGCAAGGCTTTCCGCGCAGAGCTGGGCCAGGTACGGGGAGCACCTGTCAAGACGACTGTCTGCCATGCGGTTATCGGTGTAAACAAGGGTGACGTTCCCTGCATACGCAACAGAGATTTTGCATGTGTTGATGCGGCGATTCATGCTGCAGCTAACAAACCGGACCAGCATGCCCAACGTCTTCATCGGCGGGGCATCACAAGGCGGCTGCAATGATGGCCCCGGGATCGTGACGCTGCACAAGGAGGGCAAGCTGGTGCCGATGCTGAAGTCGGTGGGCGCGCTGTGAGTGCGGACGTTGGGTGTGAGATGACTATCGTGGTTTGCAGAGGTCGGCATGAGAAGTTTGGTCGAGCACCTCGGCAGTAGAGTTTGCAGTGTGAGCAGGATGGATGCTGTGGTTTGCGGAGGAATTCCAGGGAGATTCAACAATCTTGCATGGTGCATTAATTCTTCAATGTCCGTTATTGTCAATTATTGCTGGATACTTTATGCAATGTTTTGGCGCACATGCGATGGCGCCTTCTGGCGCACATGCACTGCTCAAAGTGTTGTCGCATCGAATGAGAGGGTCGGTGTCACACGCTTGAAGCATGTTCTGGGTGCGACAGCATCGACTGTGGAATGCCTGGGCCTCTGAACTGAGTTGGCAATAGACAGGCAGTTCTACTCGGCGATACAGGGTGGGTGAACTCCTGCATGGCAAATTTGCCCGATTGATGATTCAGTGTCCGCATAAACTGCGATTCAGAGGCAGACACGCACGTTCCCAGAGAGTACCTTTAGACTGGCATGCGCGAAAGAGGTCGACAACAAGCGCTGTGGGATTAGGTCCTGCACTTTGGGTTGCCACCTTCACTCTGTCACGAACCTGACGCATTCAACATGATCGATCTCAGCAGACTAATTCTTTTGGGCGTACTCACTTGCGCGGCGGTCAGCTCGGCGAGCGCTTTTCCAAAGGCCGTGTTGATCAAGGTGTGCCGTAGTGCGCATGCGCGTGCGCATGTGTCATGCGTCAGTGCTGCATCCCACAACAGATCCAGCCATTGATAACTTGCACTAGTGCCCTGATGTGAGATGGCACAATTGACTGCAGGGTGGGACAGTCGTCAATGCAGACCGCACCTTTGCGGCGGATGTCCTGCTGGAAGATGGCCTCATTGCCGCAGTGGGCTCCAAGCTGCAGGTGGGTGCTTCCGTCGCCGGACTCCACACCTGCTTTCATGCAATCTGCGCTGTCTTTAATGTCCTGGCAGGCCATGCAGCGGTGGCGTATGCATCGTGCATGCCAACCGCCGCACCCGGCGGTTGTCGGGCCCAGGGTGCACCCCGGTCTTCGATGCACTGGCAAGCTGGTCATGCCAAGCACACCACTGGGCGTGCATGCATATCAATGAGTCAGAAGTCAGTTGCCACTGCAGGCCCCAGCGGACGCCAGGGTGATTGACGCCACAGGCAAGCTGGTCATGCCAGGCGGCATCGACCCGCACACACACCTTGAGATGCCGTCCTTCGGCACCCTGGCCTGCGACGACTTCTACAGGTTCGCATGATGAGTCCACTCGTCTCAGGCACCCATGCTGCATCTGGCGTTGTGTTCGCTGCCACAGTGGCTCAACGCATCTCAGCTGCATCACATTCAGGGCCTGCCTTGCAATCCAGGACTTGAACACCATTTCTCAAGGCAGGCACCCACCCAGCTGTGTCGCCATTCATCTCTTTGTTTCCTGAAACGCGCTGCAGCGGGCAGGCGGCCGCGCTGGCGGGCGGCACCACGATGCACATCGACTTTGCGCTGCCGGTGAACGGCAGCCTCAGCGTGGGCCTCACCGAGTGGCGCCGCAAGGCCGCCATTGCCGTCATGGACTATGGCTTCCACATGGCCATCACCTCCTGGGACGATCAGGTAGGGAAGGGAAGGAAAGGAAGCGCAGGCATCCCTTTTACTCAAACCAAAAGCCTGTTGGCCTGTTGGTGGGAACACTTGCGCTTCCCTCGACCAGCAGCGCTGACGCAGCGAGCACCACTTGCTGGGGCGAAGTGTCATTGCTGGGCGTATCCACCTGAGTCGACAGCTCGTCACGTGTGACTGAGAATACGCAAACCGCGACAAGGCACCTTGCCGCAGGTCGAGAGGGACATGGAAGCGCTGGCGGCTGCGGGCATCAACAGCTTCAAGTTCTTCATGGCCTACAAGGGCGTCTTCCAGGTGGGTCGCCTATTGTAGTGGTGACGCCTGCCTGCTGCCATTATTGACTGGTGTGTGACTGCGCCTTCTTCAAACCGCCACTGTCTTGAAGGCTGCTGCAGGAATGGGCAACAGGTGGTGGTGCCCAAGGACAGGGCGTCAGAGTGGCAGACAGAGGCGTCTGCCATACAGAGCGGCATAGGAACCAAAGCAACATGCTCACGACCAAGCTGCTGCGCTGCTGCAGGTGACAGACGAGCAGCTGCTGGCAGGATTTGCAAAGTGCCGCGACCTGGGCGCCCTGCCTCAGGTGTGCTCCTTGTTCTGGTGTCTCGTAAAGGGACCCCGCCTTTGGCAGTATACAGCTGCCCAACACGTCCAGTGCCACAGACTTCGCTGCGTCCGCGGCATGATAAAGTTTCATCTGTTGAATGCAGGTGCACGCAGAGCATGGCGACGCCATTGCGCAGGCGCAGCAGGCGGTTTTTGACGCAGGCATCACTGGGCCGGAGGGCCATGCCATCTCCCGCCCAGCAGTGCTCGAGGCTGGTGTTGCTGGCTGACAAGGGACCTGTGGATCCCCTACAACTGGCGCTCATTGATTCATCAAGCAATGCAAACTCAGTCCTCATCCGCTTACAGACTGCAAAAGTGATTAGCCTGTCGTGAAGGTCCACACAAGGTCCATTCGATGCTGCGCAGGCAGAGGCGACAGCCAGGGCCATACGCCTCGCAAACTTCGTTGGCGTGCCGCTGTATGTGGTGCACGTGATGGCAACCGAAGCCATGGAGGAGGTGCACCTGTTTCGTCTCGCTGAGCTGGCAGCATGTGTTCTCCCACACGGTTCTGCATCATCAGAGACAACAGCTGTGGTCCTCATCAGTGCTTTCGTGCATGCAGGTTGCGAGGGCAAAGACGGCTGGGCAGCGCGTGATTGGCGAGGCAGTTGCCTCTGGCATGTCTTGTGACGACAGCGGCCTGTGAGTCCTAGATGACACTTCACAACGGCCGCATGCCTGCCTGAAGCTGCTTGCGACCGCGCACATTCTGCTGGTCGTGAGCTGTGTCGCTGTGCATGCCAGCTGTACGCTCTGCACGCACAGCATGTGGCACTTCTGAATTTCACTGAAGAAATAGGTCATGGCGGCAGTAGGACATGAAGTCAAGTCGGTGGCCACAGATGAGATGGAGGTGTCGACAGGGCAGCGCACTTTGTGACGGTGCTGCCGATCGGCGGTGTGCTGCCGCTGGCATCACGGTCTGCCGCTGGCATCACGGTCGTACACATCATTGACAAGCTTCCCAACCTTAGATTGCGTGACCACAGGTGGGACCCGGATTTTGACAGGGCGGCGCGCTTCGTGATGTCGCCGCCAATCCGCGGCGACGGCACCGCCGCCCGCATCAGGGGCGCGTTGGCGGGCGGGGCCCTGTCCATCGTGGCCACCGACCACGCCGTGTTCAACAGCACCCAGAAGCGCGCCGGCCGCTACGACTTCAGGTGCGTCTGGGTGCACACTCCCTTGAGTACAATCCTTTCCTGGGACCCAAACCCCGATATGCATGACACGCTCGACTGTTGGCCGGAGAGACAGGGTGTCACACACTGACTAAGCCATGTGCTCAGCAAAGCACAGCAATAAACAAAGGATAGCTGAAAATGTTGGGAGTCTGCGTTGTGTGCAGGAAGATCCCAAATGGCGTCAATGGCATTGAGGAGCGGCTGCATGTCGTCTGGCAGGAGATGGTGGTTTCAGGTTTGGCAGTTGCTGCCCACACCAAATTCTATGGCAGATCAGCAAGGGGGTCGAGGCTCTGCTCACTAGTCATCAGCCACATTCAGCAAGTTGCAATCTACAGCCGCACATGTGCTAGCACCCTGCAGAGCAGGCTGTTGGACTTGGGTGCTCATGTGGCATGCAAGGCAATGGTCTGCGACAGACTTTGCTTCATACTTGCTTGCTGTTGGCAGGCCTGATCACGCCCTCCAGATTCGTGGACATCGTCAGCACCAGCGTCGCGCAAACTTTTGGCATCTACCCGCGCAAGGGTGTCATCGCGGCGGGCTCGGACGCTGACGTCATCATTTTCGACCCTGCCGCCGAGCACACCATCAGCGCCGCCAGCCACCACTCCCGCATGGATACCAACATCTACGAGGGCAAGAAGATCCGCGGCAAGGTGCTGCACCTTGATCCGGCTGTCAAATCATCAAATCTGCACCCTGATTTGCACCTATGGCACTTGCATTCCCCCTTACACGATGTTGAGTTCCATTGCGGCATTCGATGCAGACATATTGCTGTCATTGCCAGCAGATGGACAGAATGCTGCACTTCGACAGGGTCCAGTAGCTGTGCTACCTGCTGCAGGTGGTCGTCACAATCAGCCAGGGCAAGGTCGTGTTCGAGGGCGGCAAGCTCAGCGTCGTGGCGGGCGCCGGGCGCTTTGTGCCGATGCCACTACAACCGCCGATCTTTGAAGGCATGGAAAGGCGCAATGAGCTATGGCTGGCCGAGGAGTTTCCGTATGGGCAGACGCCTGTTTGGCGACAGCACAGCGGCGCAAGTGCCAATGACGAGCTGTGATGTGGTATGTGAGTGCTCAGCATCTGTGAAGAGACTCGGAGCTCGTTATGTACCATCAGTTGTGGTTTCATTGTTCACTCTGGCACTTCAGGGTACTGCGCATCTAACAGTCTTCCTGCCTGACGTGACACTCAAATTCTCAAGCAGTGTTTGTACCCTGTTGACAATCTGAGTTCGTGCAGTATCTAATGGTGAGCTCAAGACCTGCCTGACATAACGCTTTTCAGCACAGCAGCCGCCCCCAAAGCGTACGCGATGGCAGTGACGACGTTGACAAGAGCAGCATGGTGCAGGTGGCCCGCCGGGATGCTCCATGTTGCATTCTCTGCAGTTGCAGCGCCCCGTGCCAGCTGCACAGTGTGCCACCCTTCCTGCAAACCTGAAATATTGTTGCTGCACCTGGCTCGCACCAGCGGCTGCGGCAGCACGGTGGTGACCACTGGAGACTGCCACCAGTTCAGCCGCCACCAGTTGCTGCCGCTGCCGCCGCAGGTGTCGCTGCTGCTGCCACCGCCGCTGTCGCTGTTGCTGCTGTTCCACACGGGAGCAGGGTAGCGGGCATGCAGCGGCAGGGTCACCTCCGCAGCGATGCCATCGGCTGTCGGCTGGTGAGCTGTGCCTGCCAGTGAACCCGCTGCCGGCTGTGATATTGCAGCGCTCTGGACATGTTGGGCATGTCCGTCTGTCAGCTGCTGTGGCGACACGGCGCGCACCGCAATCCGCAGCAGCAGCGCCGTGGGCTGGGACTCCACCTCCGTGCGCTCTGCATCCGGCTCGCCGAACAGGCGGGCGGAAAACGCTCCGGGGCCGCCTTCCCGCGCCGCCGCCAGGTTGCCCAGCTGGTCCATGTCGGCAAAGAGCACTGCAGGCAGCGGCTGCACCAGTGCGACCTGGCACTGCGCACCGGCTCCACCAGGAGAATTGCAGCCGCTGAGCTGGGGCGGCAGCCGGAGCGCCGAGGCCAGCCGCCGCCAGAGGCCGGCGATGCCGCATCCGCCGCAGGGCTGCATGCGCAGGTCGTACGACAGCTCCCTGTGGAAGCCCGCGCCGCGCAGGCTGCGGGTCAGCTGCCCGGGCCACGCTGCGCCGCTGCCTGCTGGCAGTGTTGCCAGCGCCTGCGCAATCGCAGGAGGCCATTCGATCTGGAGTGGAGCACGCCGTTCGAGCTGGAGTAGAGTTAGTCTAGCCAGATGCTTTATACTACTGACAGGCCACTCAATCATCCTGTCGTGAAGGCAATATCCTGAGCAGTGAACCAGAGATCGGCAGCTGTTTCGTGCACTGCACCTGTTGCACCACATCTAGCGGAGCCGCTGCAGAGGCTGACTGGCGTGCCAAAAGCACCAGCGGCATGAAGGTGATCGACAGCCGCATGGCGGTGTTGCTGAGCCGCATGCTGCAGCTGCAGTCAGTATGGTATGTGGCTGTACGAGTACCCTTCGCAGCCGCAGAAAGTCAGAGCAGCAATCGATGTCACATAGGCGCCTGTAGAGGAAACACACGAAGTGAGCAGGGCTTCCGTAGGCAAAGCAGGCGAGGATGGTGCGCAAGCGCAGGCATATACCTGGTATGGTCATCAGCAGGCCGAGAACCGTGAAGCCCCACCCCTGCAATGTGTGGTAGAGGAGCTGTTGGTCAAGTGACCGTCAGGACACTGACACTTGAAGATGCAGGATCATGAGGCTCACCGCTCCGTCCTTGGTGATGACATGGCCTGCAAGGTGCAGGAAGCCGTAGGCAAGCGTGCACAGGCCGCCAACTAGCAGCACCAGTGCCAGGAAGATCGCCTGCTTTGGCGCCTTCGGTGGCGGGAGGGGCTCGTCCCTCTGCCACGCAGACTGGATACAACGGCGCAGATCCGGTCAACTTTGACCTCATGATTGACCATCTGAAGGAATCCAGGCAATGTGTTCGATGCATCGTCACAATCATGGTGCGGTGGGCAGATCGCGCTCCTCACCTGATCAGGCTCCTGTGTGGGCACAGGACGGTAGCGCAGCGTAGACATCGCTGGTGTGAATCATGCAAACCACGAGCTGCATTGAGAATTTTCGATACCGGAAAGGAGTCCAATGGTGTGGCACAGGATTGGGATTGGAGTCACCCTCACAGACGCAGCCTCAACAGCAGTCTGCCAATATATAAGCAGGAAAGCTGTGTGCAGATGCATGTGTCATGTAAATGAGCGACGACGCTGATGCTGCCCCTGAATCGGAGGTGCATGAGCATTGCATGTGGGGAAGACGGGCGGGTCAAAATCCAGCTTGCATCTAGTATGGTCATACAACATATGTTATGTCATACAACGTATGATACAAGATCCTCAAAACCTCGAGTGCAGAAAAGCCGAGGCTATTTGAAATACCCGCAATCCTGTACGCTTCCAGTTTACCCCTCAGTTCAGCTGCGCCACTATTCATCATCATTTACAGAGCACCATGACGGAATTGCTGCCCGCAACTACTGCCCGCAAGAGGGCATCATGCTCATGCTCGCATGCTGCACAATCGGTGGTGCAGGGCCACAGTTCTGCGGTATGCTGAAGCAAACCTCTTGAGCCATCTAAAAGTCCACCAGCAGGTCCGCATCGGGGTCGGGTGGGGGCGGCGGATCCAGCGGGTCATCCTTGCCATACATCCTGCGCATGGTGGGCCGCGGCTTCTTCTTTGCTTGTGAGACAGCGTTCCCGCCACGGACGCTGCTCGTGTCGTTGCTGCCGGCGGTCTGGCCTCCCGCGCCGCCACGTCCGCCGCCGCTGATGTTGAGGCCACCATTTCTGCCGCCGCTGCCCCTGGTGGCGCCCCGGCCACCTCGGCCATGCATGGCGGCGCCGGCGGTGCCACTGCGATCGAAGGCCTGCTGCCGCCGCTGCTGCTGCTGTTGCATGCCACCACGGCCGCAACCGCCGCCTGTGCCCTGTGTTGGCGGGGGCGGCACCCTTTCAGGGTTTGCGGGCGGTGCCGCTGCCCGCCGGCGGTCGCTGCCGCCCTCCTGCTGAGCCGCTGCAAGGTGGCGGCCTGGCGGTGCGCTGTTGTTCCCTGAGCCTGTTCTGGCGAGGTCGGACAGCGCGTGCGCGGTGCCGGCGGGGGTGCCGAACTCGAAGGCCTCGTGCGTCTCGTGCAGTAGCACTGCACATGAGGTTAGAGGTGTCAGAAGCATTGCGTAATCCTGCTGCATGCGAGGTTTCAGTTTTAGTACGAGTCGTACCGTGAGATTCTGCAATTCAGTATGGGACCCTGCTGCTCACATGGTCCGATGCCATGCTCAGCTGCAGACAGGGATTGAAGGTGCACATTGTGCAGCATTTATCACGGAAACCTGCACAACAGTGCCATCAGACACACCTGTCTTGATGCCCGGGCCGCCAGAAGCACCGCTGCCAACGTGCTGCTGCGCCTCTGACGCCGCCACGCGGCGCACACGCCGCACCGTCACCGTCTCCTCGTGCCGCCAGTCCGGCTCGCCGCTGTTGCCGTGGCGGCGCTTGACGGGCGTCGTGGTGCGCTGCACCGTCGTCTCCTGCATTTGAGTCAACAAACGTCTGTCACTTGCTGCTCAGCCTCGAAAAATTGAAGCATCAGGTCGCCAGCACATCGCATTTGAGCGTCTAATCCGCATGGACAAAGCCCCGTGACTACACAACTCGATGATGTCACAGCCAATCACATCGTTGAATGGGGCAACCAGCTCGCCGAGGAGTCGAACGGACGAACGACGTGTCCCACCTCGACCAGGCAGCCCATGCGCGGGCGCTGCTGAGAGCGCGGCCTGTCCGCCGAGCCTCGCTGCGCGCCTGGCGGCCTGGGCGAGTCCGGCTCCTCCACTGTGTACTGCAGCCGCTGCTGCGACCGCGGCGTCCCCTGCATGTGAAGCAAGCCTGCGCAGCTGTTTCGGGGTCTTGGTGGTTGGAAGCATCCAATGGCTTAACACAGACATGCAGGGGCCACATATAAGCCAGATCTGCATCGTAGATGCAGTAGCATGAGACGCATGTTCAAGCGCGGCCGCATGCGGAGGGTGAACCCGAGTCGGCGTGCTGCGGGCGAACACGCCCAGCTGCTCCCGGCTCTGGCCGTTGCTGCCGCCCTCTGGCGACGAGTCCAGGTCGTAGAACTCCGCCCACTCCCGCGGCTGCTGCGGGCGCGGCTGCTGCGGCTGCTGTGGCGGCTCGTGCCGCTGCTCCTGAGGCGGCCCAGTCAGAGCGCCAATGGTGCGCCGAAGCTGTGCCAGCTCCTCAGCCTGTGGCCATGTTACATGGCCATCAGTAATTGTAAACTGTTGAAGTTTACAGTTCTGTCAAGTGCTGTGATTGACGTGCGAAGGGCCAAGATCCTGCCTTCTGACAAGATACTGCCGGAAGACAGCATGATGCCCACCGGTGTACAGAGTGCGCAGCAGCAGATGCAGGAGCTAGTTCCGCCGGCATGTCGTGGTCTTGCCTTGGTGCGGATGCGCTGCTGCGCCGCCTGGTTGGCTGTGGTCAGGCGCCCCGCCTCCTGCGCCAGCGAGGCGCCCTCCTTGGCTGCGCTGCCGCTGGCATCTGCAACCGTGTGGCAGTTCTTCTCAGTGGCTACAGCACTGTACCTGTTGCGAAGGTCAAGGCCATTGCAGTCGCAATGCAACAGAAACCACAGCGCGCCTGCTTTTGATATGAGGCAATGCTCCATGCATCAGCAGGTTCACAGGCAGTGCATGACGCCAGACCCGGCAGTGGCGCCCGGGAGGCAGCCATCATGTCATCCAGCTCGGCCTTCAGGTCCTGCTGCCTTGACGCCTCGCTGTCAATCACGGCTCTTACGCCTGCAATTGCTGATATCTGGGTTGGAGGCAGCATCGGTGCATGCATGCAATGCTGCAACAGCATATGCAGAGCGCAGGTGATTTGCATACTCGATGCTCCAGGTAAACAGACTACTTAAACCTTCCAGCTCGTTGCGCATCTGGCGGTTGGCCTCTGCCCGGTCTGCTGCCTTACGCTGCAGCTCCTGCATGTGCATGCAACAGACAGTCCTCCGTTTCCCAGGTCTCCAAAGGTTTCCCATTGAGTAGAAGCTGGCATATGAAGGACATGCAGAGTGGAGATACCAACCTGCTGTGTATTCACAAGCTGATGCAGCTGTTCGGACACTGCTTCACGCTCAGCCTTGCAGTCAGCTAGCTCCACATCGATGGCGGCCTTGCGGTCCTCGAGCGTCTCCAGGCTGCATGTGGTCTGGAAGGCTGTGCTGTCCGTGACGAAGGCTTTCGCGTCCTCATGCAGCTGCCTTCTCATCTCTGCAATTTCTGTCTGCATAAAAGGATGCTGACAGTCATGTTTGTCACAAGTGTGTGCCAAAGTAAGTGGGCAGGCTGCAGCTGTACCACAGTATGCACGATCCGGCGTTCCCCCAGAGATTCCACTCTCAAGAAATGCGATAGCGCACATCCGTTCCATGCAGGGTTTGCTGTGCATATGTGCCTGCGCTGAGTGCATACCTTGAGCTGCTGCACCCTTGCCGTGTCGGCGGTCGCACGGTGCGCCCGCAACTCAGTGACCAGCTGGCAGCTCTGAATGCGGGTCTCCAAGCGGCACACCTCAGCTGCTAGCTTAGTCTCCTCCTCTCCGAGGGCATTGCACTCTGCCGCCAGCTCGATCATCTGAGCCTGCATGCAAGGCATGCCAGCATGTCATATGCCACATGCGCCTCTTGCAGATTTGGCTGCGAAAGACACACATCATGCTGGTGCGCCAGCAGTGTAAGGCACGCATGCATGCAACAGCACAGCGACCCCACACCTTCAACACGCCGCGGTCATGCATGGCCTGACCAATGGCTTCATCGATGCCATCCAGCTCCCTCTTGACAGCATCGATCTTCGCTGACAGATCAAGCCAGGGCATCGCGTCAGATGCTGTCAGTGCGCCAGGCCTGGCATCTGCTGCGATGTATGGTAATGCTATTGCTGCTGCAGTCTGCCGGCCACTCTCCTCATCGTGCCCCTCCAAGCTGGGGCTTCCGCTTGTCGAATGTATCGCGAATTGCATGCTTCCGTTTCGAATGCATGGTCAGGTCTGCTGCTGACACAGTGGATCGAATGGGCATGCTTTGACACGCTGTAGCTGCTTCATCCTGTGTCTCTGCTGTCCACATGAGCGAGGAGCCATGCCCAATGCCGCCGGGAAAACGAGCTGCGTTCTATGCTGCACACAGGATGGCTTGGCAAGCTCACTCAGCCACAGGTGTCAATCGAGATCACTCATGTTGCGAAGGATGGGGTGCATCTGATCCGCAAACCGACGCGCTAGGCAGGCTGCTGTTGTGTCTGACCTGGAGGCAGTGAGCAACTGGAGCAAATGTGGCAAATTGCAGGCCGGCTCTTCTGCCCCCTGATGCATGTCGGCATCTGCCGGACTGCAGTGACTCAATTCGGTTGAAACTCCTGGAGAAGCGCCTCTAAAGCACCGCATTATTTGCTGTGGCCACGTGTTTGCCAGCGAATCTGGCAGCGAGTCATCTCACATCTTTGGCATCCTTGCCCAACCCGTTTGCTGATTGCAGCATTCGTTCATGGTGCAAGGCAATCGTGTAGGTAGAAAGGGACCTTCAGACCGTAGATTCGGGCACCAAGTCGGCAAGACACCCGTTGGTATCAAGAAGCCGGGGCAGGACAGGAAAGGCGGCAAGCTCACATCTGTCAAGAAAGGCGGCAAACTCGCATCCGTCAAGAACCAGATCAGAGCTGTCAAACGCCTCTTAGCCAGGGGCGGCCTCGCGCCGAAGGCAGTCGCAGAGCAGGAGCGGCGCCTAGTACAGCTGACAGACAGCCTCGAGGAGCACCAAAAGGCGGACAAAGCGCGCAAGTATGCTACAAAGTACCACAAGGTGAGGCAGAGTGTCGTCCCACACAACCACTAGCTGCTGCAAAGGCAGCACAATGGCGGCTAGTGTGGCTCATGTGGGCTGCTGCGTCCTGGCACATGCGTGATACAGGTCTTGCATGCAAAACCGCACACGCTGCCTGCAGATACGTTTCTTCGAGCGTGTCAAGATCGAGCGACAGATCAGTCGGCTGGAGCGCCAGCCAGCGCCAGACAGCTCAGAGGTGGCAGCGGAGCGAGCTGCCCGGCTGGCAGCCCTGCGTGACGACCTCACAGTGAGTTCTGCCGCAGAGCATGGTGGCAGAAGCATGCGGAAGCACTCGCTGTCAGGGATCGGACATCAGACTCGCACTCACATTGCTGAGCTCCGGCTTTCACATCTTGCGTGCAGTACGTGACGCACTTTCCCAAGGAGGAGAAGTACGTCTCGCTGCTGCGGCAGGCGGAGGACCCAGAGGCACAGGTGCCAGTTGGTTCATTATGACATGATGTATCTGCCTCTTGTGAATATCTGCACTGCATCTGCCATCAAATGTTGCCCACTTCCCATGAATATTAACACATCCAAGAGTGCGCTCCTGTGAGTTGGGGTGCAGGCGGCGCTGGATGCTGAGCGGGCGCGGCTGCGCGCCATAGCCCGCACACGCGCCGCCGATGCTGCGTTGGTGGCAGAGCCGGACGAGGGCCGCGCCCTGGCGCTCGCCTCTGCCGGCGCCGCGCAGGTAGGGCTCTAACTGCACATGCGCGGATGAGCCTGACATCAGCACGGATGTTGACAGCCTTGTGGAAGCCAGCGTATGCACGCCTGCCAAGGAGTGTGGATGGGGCATTGACGAGATACAGTGGGGCAACGCAGCTGCATTTGTCAGGCTCGAATGCATGCCCGTGGGGTTTGCAGGCGGCAGACAGCGACGACCAGGATGACTTCTTCCTCGCCAGCAATGATGAGGGTGGCGGCGGCAGTGATGTAGGAGACGGCGGCACAGATGTGGCTGCATTTCAGCGTGCCGCCGCTGCATCAGATGCTGCGCATGCATCACCTGTGAGAGGTGCGTGCAAAACGTGTGGCCGTGCTTGACACCATGACACGGCGTGGCGCACACCAACAACCATTTCAGGGCATGACTGCTGCTACGCTTACGCTCATCACCCAGGTAGTTGTGCTCCTGGTTGCTGCTGCTGATTTTTTTCGCATTGCCTTCGTACAGGCAAAGGAGGTAAGCAGCGGCAGCGCCCAGTCGGGCTAGGTTTTCCATCAGTAGACAAGCAGCGCCGCACAGTGCCGCAGCAGCAGCAGCAGCAGCAGCAGCAGCAGCAGCAGCAGCAGCAGCAGAAGCCCCATCGGCAGGCACAGCAGCGCGACGAGCAAGCTGCTGCAAAGCCACACCGGCAGCAGACAGAAAACAGGCAGCGAGCGCTGCAGCAGCCACAGCCAGCTGCGGTCAAGCAGCGCAAGCGGCCGCCGCCTGCTACAAATGGCACAGGCGCAGGTGGCAACTTGGGTTACCGGCCGATTAAGCTGCATGCGGCCGCCTCAACCAGCAGATCACAGTTGGAGCCAGCAGCATGGCCTTTCCGGCACAAAGCGCACAGCACAGAGCCCTCAGCCAAGCCTCAGAGTAAGCTGGCGGCACCAGCAGCGGCGCCGGCAGCCCCTAAGCCGAAGGAGGGGCAGCCGCTGCGCAAGCGCGCTGAGGGTGGACGCAAGCGCAGAAAGAAGCACTAGTGCAGCTTTGATCTGCATCGATCACAATTGCTGTTTTCGCTTCGACATGGCCCCGAAAGAAGAAGCCTCACACGCCTTCTGCAGAGTCCGGTTTCGTTTAGAAGTTTGGTTTTCTCATATCATGCAGTTGGAACACTGCATATGCTGATCTAAGGATGTCTGCAGCGAAGATGAGATGCCCATGCTTTTGTTCTGAAAATCCTGATGAAAGTGTTCAGATTCAGCCAGGCCTGCAGACGATGAGCTTCAGTCAATCGGTGGTTCACATCTTTCGTCTGCCACTGAGGACCATTTAGTGGTGAAATTCCAGGCAATTGTGTATGCCAGCTGTCAGTTGCCATAAGCTATACCAAGAAGGCATACCCACAGCCGTATTGTCTGGCGTTTGAGGCAAGCGCCCAATAGAAAGATCGCATACGGTATGGGGAGACCCTAGGATTTCAATCAAAGACATTGCACACGTCAGTCCTTCACCCGGCTCCGCCATCAGGAACTGATCACAGATGCGGATGGTAATCGCACCCTCAGACATCCCAGATATTCTCGCAGGCTGATGCTTTGCCTGCTAGACTCCGCCGTCTCCAAACATCCCTTGCCTCTGGCGACCACCGTCCTCTGATCATCCCTGTTTCGGGCTTCTCACTTCAGATGTTTGGCGTGAAGATCCAGGTGGTCTGGACAGAATGTCGCCACGAACAGGTAGCTGTGAGTATAGCCATCCTGCAACCAACCACCGCCACACAGGATGTCACAGATGCATCAGAGAGGTGCGCCAGATGCCATGCAAAGTGGGTATTGATGGACTATCAAACATCACAGCAAGAGACTTAGTATGAGAGATCCACGCACTTGCATCCGCAGGTTGATTTCCAGCTTGTCATTTGACTTGGCTGCTTCCACCAGTGTCTGTGGGGTCAAGTTCTCCTTCAAAAAGTCGTCACTTGTACCCTGCGGGCAAATGCAAACTCTCCGACTTAGCATAGGCTGCTATCAGCAAGAAGATTGAAATGTCACATAGCTGCTTCACCAAAGTTCAAGTATTGGGCGAGATGGAATCTGCGCTGTCATGTAGAAGTTTCAGTGGCAGAGTCATATGCCAGTTGCCAGCAGAGAGCCCGAGCCAGCTCACCTGGTCGACGAGGATTGGCGGCAGCTTTGGTCCGCTGTATGCCCTAGCTAGCTCAGTGGCATCATACTGCTTCCACGCCTCCTTGTCTTGATCGCCCAGGTACGCGCTGAATGCTGCAAAACAACAAAGAAGACTTGTGACCAGGTTGTGGGCCCAGTCAGGGGCTGCAGCCGGCAAGCGTCAACATCGCTTGACTTATGATATAGACAGCATGCCACTTCGGCGATACGCGGCTGACATGGCCACAGCAACACGGCAAGCTTCACACCTTTCCGGCCAATGGGTGCAGCGCTGGCGTTGCAGATCGGCGCCAGGGCGCTGATGGACTTGTACACAGTGGGGTTCTTCAGGCCAATCATGATGGCGCCTGCGTGCATGCTACAATTTCAGCACAGCGGAGGAAACAACCGCAGTCGTTACATATGTGCCACAAAGCTACGAACAGATTGCCAACACAGCTACGAACAGATCGCCAGCCATGGCAGCTGAGACAGCAGCTCACCGTGGCCTCCCATGGAGTGGCCCATGATGCTGGCCTTCTGGACGTCCAGGCTGCTGAAGGCCGAGTCGCTGCCCAGCAGCGCCGGCAGCTCCTTCGTGATGTAGCTGTACATGCGATAGTTGCGCCACTTGTCCGTCTGCAGGCAAAATGAATGTGCACACATGCCGAGCTTTGAAAACCTGAGGACAACCATGCCTCGACATGCTCTGCATGTCCTGGTTTTCCATGCGGTTGGAGCAGCGTAGCGCACATGACTGCCTGGTGCACCTCTCACCGTTGCATCCATGTAAAAGCCGGCAGACAGGCCCAGATCGTACGATTCGTCCTCGCCCTCGATGTTGAGCCCCCGTGGCGATGTGTCTGGCACGACCAGCGCAATGCCATGCTCTGCCGCCTTGCGCTGTGCACCCGCCTGCCGAAGATCAGAAAGCGCCACCTAAAACCGGAGTTCCTCGAAAGACTGTGCGCGTACAAGCCTCAGCCCGCAGCTCAACATGGATCATGCAAACGCCCGGCATCGTCCCACCTTCTGCGTGAAATTCTCATCAGTGCAGGTGAGGCCGGAGAGGTAGTACAGCACGGGAACCTTCCGCTGCGCCGCCTGAGGTGGGAAGAACACGAAGAACCTGCGCAGTCGACCAACAACCATCGTGGACACGGTCGGGAGCCCCGGCCCTTGACAATGGTGCATAAATGCACACTAGCCAGTGTGGCACCTGATGCATCATGCAAAAGGCAACGTGATCAAGATACTAGAAACGCACTTCATGTCGCAGCCCAGCTCCTTCGATGCATGCTGGAACCGCTTGTTCCAACCTCCGAAGCACTGCAGGCAGAGAGCAAAGTGATTGCGCCTGAGATTTCCTGCTACAACATGCTACCATCTGACTGGTCACACATGTGCAATCATCTGCTGTGCGCTGGTGTGAAATATCATCGCCTCAACAGCAGCTGCTGACAGCACGCGCATGATGCAACCAGCATGCAATCATCTGCTGCACCTCTACTGTGTGTGCTAACGATCACCTTCTCGCCCTGGATTTCTTTCGCCATGACGGCGCAGGTGTGCAGTCGACGTCTGATAAGAATAACACGCTGCGCTCGAATGATCGTCTGCATGCATGCACGGCCAGCATACAATTCTGCCGAAATGGACCAACTTCGTCGTGGAAGCTGTGACGTAATAGGGTTTACACCTTTGAGAGGTCATTTTCAGGCGAACTGAAGCAGGCTGTCCCAACCCATTCTCGTTCAACACGACTTCTGCGCCGCACGAGCTACGAGCCGCCGCGGCCAAAATCATAGGTGCACCCTCAGAGCGCGCCATTGCTCTGCTCCGGTTTCCGCGGCGTCTTCCGCTTCAGAGGGCTGCAGTATAAGAGCGAGTTCCTTCAGAGCCTCGGTCCGGCCCTCTAAATTCAATACAGCAAGCTGGTGTAGGAAAACAGACTAATGACAGCGGACTGGACCAGTCCCCGACCCGGGCACGTTGCACAGGAATTCATGCACATAATTATGTCATGAGGCGAACACCTGAGGGCGGCGCCGCTGAAGTAGCTGCTGAGGCGGCCGGAGGCGGCCAGGCACAGGCCCAGGAAGGGCGGGCTGGGCTTGCGCGGCCGCGACTTGAACTCCGGGTGGAACTGCGTGCCCACGAAGAAGGGGTGGTCTGCCAGCTCCACGATCTCCATGCGCTCCCCCTGCAGGGCAGATACGTGTCACTGTCGACGAATTAACGCTCAAACATCGCCGAAAGGGGGTCCATGCTACTTGCGAGCAGCTTCAGCAGGCCCTCGATTGGCACTCGGCATGCAGCGTCCACATCTCCCGGAAACGTGGCACGAACGCTGAGGGCGCACTCGCCAAGTCTGCTCGCGACGGCAAGTGTGCGACTCACCGTCTCGTCCTTGCCCACGAAGCGCAGGCCGTGCTCCTCCAGCTGGGACACCAGATCGGGGTTCACTTCGTACCGATGCCTATGCCGCTCGTCAATGTACTGCTCCCGCTGCAGTCGAGCCACAACAAGCAGGTCGGCCGCGGGCAGAATCTACGATTATATATTACCGCATTCGAGCACACGACATGCGCAATCTGCGAACCTCAATGCAGCTCCACAATCCAAGCCATTGCCACACCTGGTACAGCTTGGCTGTGATGCAGTCGACCGTCTGCAGCAGGGTGCGGCGGGAGCCGAGGCGCATGGTGCCGCCCATGTGCGTGCGGCTGCCCTCCGGCATGAACACCACCGCCGGGTGTGGCGTCGCCTGCAAAAAGCAGCCGCAATGACATTTAGCAGATGCAGGAATGGCATGCTGGTGCAGTGCCATGATATGGCATGCTGCAATATTACCTGTGTAGGTGGAACAACACCTTGAGAACGTGTTCTTTCAAGTAATCTGATGCAGCATTCGGCATCTACTCCCATGAAATGCGCCTCACCGACTCAAATTCTGTTGAGTTGGCGTCTGCCAGTCCCACCACGTTGCGAGCAAACTCCACGACTGCAAGCTGCATGCCCAGGCAGATGCCCAGGTACGGCACCTTGGCTGTGCGGGCATAGTTTGCCGCTGCAATCTTTCCCTCGACACCCCGGCTGCCAAAGCCACCTGCATGATGCCAAGAACAGGGTCCTCACCTTTGGTTGACCTCTCATGCACTCTTGCTAGGTGCAGCTGTGCCAGATGAGGTGCTGTTGCTCAGCTTGAGTGCACACCGAGGTGCAGCCATTGAAGTAGCACAAGCTGCTTGACAGCCTTCGAAAGTGTCGTCCCCACCTGGCACGAGCACGCCGTGCGCCCCTCTGAGCTTAGCCCATGCGGCTGCGTGTGCTGCGGGGTCTGCAGACTCTGTCGCCTTCTCCAGCTGGCCGGCGTCCACCCACTCGATCTGCAGCTTCCGGCTGCATGCCAGGCACGCGTGCTGCAGCGCATGCCACGATGACTGCAGTGAGATTGTGCAGCAGCCAAGCTTGCTCAAAGGATGCCCGCCCGGTGACATACGACAACTCGAGCACAATTGGCATGAACATGATGCTTGAAGCTCGCCTGCAGCGCCTTGATGACGGACAGGTATGCGTCTGAGAGCCCTGTGTACTTGCCCACCATCGCAATGCGCAACACCTGTTAAGACGGCAGCCTCTTGTGTTGGTGCAGCTTTCAGGTATGATTGGCAGATCACAGACGAGCATGTGTTGCTGTTGAAAGGCACAGAAAGAGTGAAGGCAACTGCTGGCATTATCGATGTCCTGTACCTCTGAGAGGCCGTCCCAGCGGTCTGCAAGGTTGTCCTTCCACTCCACCAGATTGAGCGGACCAGCCTTGGTAATCTGCAACGCCTGGCACACAGTCTCGTGCGCCTGCTGCTGCGCCATGACCAGCGGCACCTGCAGCAGCCGTTGCAGACATGATTGCACCACAGCAAGGTGCGGCACCTCCATCAATGCAGTCGGACGGCCATTTCAGACTGAGAAAACAAACTTTCTGGCTGATGCTATTGACAGTATTTGAACACGGGCAGATTGATGGCCAGGAACACAGCTTCGTACTTCGCCAGGATGTGCAGCCTACCTGCCAGATGTTGGACACATCGTGCAACGTCAAAACATGGTGGGGCGGAACCTGGCAGAACAGCGCCTGCACCGCAGCACACTGGAATGCTCAGCATCCGCATCAGCTCACAGCACTCTGGTCAGGTGCCTATACACATGTTGTCCAAGATGGTCGGATGGTGTTGCAGGCGCAGGTGCGACTCACAGCAGCGTTGTCAGAAAGCTGTCGACACCCACCAGCTTCTCCCGCACGGCTGGCTCGATGGGGTCAGTGCTGCGGCACGCCAGCAGCGTGGGGTTGATGCCCAGGGAGCGCAACACCGCCACGCTGTGCTGCGTCGGCTTGGTCTTCTGCTCGCCCACAACGCCCAGCACCGGCACCAGGCTGACATGCACCACGCAGAAGTTGCAGGCGCCCACCCTGAACTGAAACTGCCGCAGCGCCTGCGCCGTGGCCAGACTGACTCAGCAGCTGAAAGACTGTTGATCCTATCATTGGGACTGCATAGACCAAAGACAACATCTGGTGCAGCAAGCAATTTGATCGCGTGTCCGACACCAGGAGGCTTGCCTCGATGAAGGGCATGGACTCGATGTCACCCACGGTGCCGCCCAACTCAATCACGCACACGTCGGGGTGCCCCGGCCGGCCGTCCACAGGCTCGTGCGCCACACGCTCGATCCAGTCCTACTCAGTAACGAGACATCAAGGTCGCCAATTCGCCAAGCAGTATGATGACAGCGATGTGTGACATGCACCGCAGTCTCCAGCATAATCCAAATGCATTAGAGTAGTAGGCCCGGCTGCCTGCCCACCTGGATGGCGTCCGTGATGTGCGGCACCACCTGCACCGTCTTGCCCAGGTAGTCACCCCGTCGCTCCCGCTCGATGACCGACTGCAGTGCAGTGCCATTGGAACGTTTGTGAGATTCTTTCTGCATCGCAGCACCATGCTCTGGTGCATGATCAATGGCAGGGAACTGACACTGACCTGGTAGATCTTGCCGGTGGTGAGGTTGTTCTCCTTCGCCAGCGTGATGTCCAGGAAGCGCTCATAGTTGCCCAGGTCCAGGTCCGCCTTTCATGAGCGGTGCAGACGCGTTGCCAATTCCCATTATTGAAGTGAGGAGATTGTAGCTTCACTGTCATGGCGGACAAGCACACCATGGCCGCCATCACAGCGGCTCAACTGGGGCACAGCCACCTCTGCGGCTCACCTCGCCACCGTCGTCCAGAACGAACACCTCGCCATGCTCAAAGGGCGACATGGTGCCGGCATCGGTGTTCAGATATGGATCTGCAGGCAAGTGGCACGTCAGCGCATCAGTGCAGGCGATGACTGGTGGCGTTTCGGGTGGGGGAGTGGATGTGCGGTAGGAAATGAGGTGAAAAGCTGACAGAATTCAGCGATCTAGATGAACAGCTTGAGATGTCATTGCCATGCTTGATGAACCCCTTGAGTGCGGCGGCAGCGCCGTCAGCTGGCCGGCAGAGCTGAAATATACCCACCGATTTTGATGGACGTGACGCGCAGGCCCCGTGCCTGCAGCAGCACGCCCATGCTGCTCGCTGTGACGCCCTTCCCCAGCCCGCTGACCACGCCTCCAGTGACCAGCACATACTTCATGCCTAATCAAGCCACCAAGCCGCCAAGATTTAATGACGTTCCCAAGACGCAGCGGGCAGGAGATCAATCTACAGCGTGCTGTGATGTTTCATGGACGCTCGCCAGCCACCTACGACTCCTAAACTGGTGGCGACTAGAACTTGAGCTCAAATTCAAGTTGAAGACTCGCAAATCGACACTGAAGCCTTAGCGTCCCCTGTTTTATCAGGGTTTACGATGGGTTTGAACTTGCAGCAGAGTCATGCACGCAGAACTCCTTCCCGCACCTGCTGCTGGCTTTTTGATCGCACAAACAGGCGCCTCAAGCAGATGCGGTGACAGTGGATCGTGTCATCTAGGGAAGGGCCGACATGCCGGACTACGGGATTGAGAAAGGTGGGGCTCACTGACAACATGATTCAAAATTGGACGCCGGCCCAGGGCGCGCAGGGCAGCTCTGCCATAAGCTGCAGTCCCTGGTGCACACTCAGACATGCACGAATGTTTGCTGTGCCGTGGGCACTCCTCACATTCTGGGCATTGACATGGGCTGCAAGACCTGTATTCTGCTGCATCTGGGTGCCTGCAGAAACGGCAATCGACTTTCTCAAGCATTGCGAGGTTGACGGCGATCTCAAATACCGCAACATCCTGGTGAGTAGAAGCACCACCTGACTGCAAACGTGTTCGTCCCCAAGCAGCACGGCCTTGTCATGCTGCATTGCGCCAATTCGACATTCTTCTCACCACTGTTGCAGCAAGCGATCGCCAATCGGCAACGCAGCACCCTGGACATAGACCTAGATGACCTGACAGAGGTGAGAAGGGCTGATATGGCAGCCACCACCATATACTTTCAAGCTCCTGCATCACATCACCTGCTCTGCAGTGTTGGCATTTCAGCAAAGCTTTCATCGTGTGCAGTATGCCCGGAAGGCGAGCGACAACGCCAAGGAGGGCGCGCAGGAGTTCTTGGAGAACGTGCAGACCAACACAAAGCACTACCTGAAGCTCTTTGCAGAGGCGGCAGATGACTGCTTGCCGGAACCGTCAGTGCCCGTTGAGGACGATGTGTATGACGTCCTCCAGGCTCAGGTGCAACATCGCTACTAGATCATACTATCAATTGTGGGACGGCGTGGTCGTGGCGTGCTTAGTGTCTTATACAGCTCAAATACTCGTTTGTGGATAGCGGTGACACCTGACCGTACTGTTCCTGGTGCGCAGAGGCAGCGCGGCATCGACATTGCAGAGCAGAACAGGAGAGAAAACGGCTTGGGGGTGAGTCGTGCTGCTTCTACGCTGTTTCCTGATGTGCATGCAAGGTAGAGCGGTTTTGCTGAATTGATTGCCTTCACACCCACACCGTAGCCCCATGCTCTGAACCGGCCATGCCCATGCCGCAGAGGTCAAACGACCCCAACCAGCTGCTGCCACCGGCACTGGTGCGGCGGTATGAGGTGCTCATCACGCCTCGCAATGACGCCAAGCCCCTCAGGATGCGGGAGGTGCAATCCGCCAGCATCGGTCACCTGGTCACTGTGCGGGTAAGCAGCAGTCTGCAGTCCGACAAGCTTTGCACGGCAGTGCCACTGCAAGCTCGGCTGTCTGATGACCTGAAACGGTGAGCTTCTGGAATTTGCACAGCTTTTGTATCACACAACCGGCTGACTGGGTGTTAAGTTCGGCTGCGGGTCGTTGTGCAGGGCATTGTGACAAATGCCACAGATGTGAAGCCGATGCTGACGGTGGCCACATACCTGGACACCACCACCGGCATCGAGGTGTACCAGGAGATCACAGGTGAGGATCAGCCAAGCCACCAACCTCGTGGTTGCAGGACGTCGCCCAGCACCTGGAGGCTGGCAGGCGATGAAGTCAGCAACATCTGCCAGCATCAAGGGGCAGCGTCACTCCCTGTGCGGCTGCAGCCAGTCACCTGGGGCTGACCTGCTGCCGTCTTCTCAGCGGCTGGCCTGGACCGCCTTTCTTCATGCTGCAGGGCGGACGTTCACGCCGGTAGAGCGGCCGCCAGAGAGCGCGGGGCAGGCGCGGGGCGCGGCGGACCTGGTCATGCAGACGCGCGGCTCGCGCTTCATGAAGTTCCAGGAGGTCCGCATCCAGGAGCTGGCAGCCGAGGTGCGCACGGCATCGAAATCACCCTCCCAACTGCCACCAGCCTCTGCTGCAGAGCCCGCGCATTGCTGCGAATGTTCGGCTGCCAGCCAACTGCTCTTCGACAAGTACCTGGCGCAGCTACACAGAGTGTAGCAGTACGTTACCAAACCCGCGCTCGCGGTGCTGTCAAATCTGCAGGTGCCCCAGGGTGCGACGCCGCGCACCATGGTGGTGCACCTGCTGGGCGAGCTGACGCGGACCGTGAAGCCAGGCGACGCTGTGACGCTGTCGGGTGTCTTCCTGCCGGAGCCCTTCACGGTGCGCCGCCTTTGCCAGTACAACTTTCATAAGATTTGGGACCATGACACGAGATTTCCTTTCAGCTACATGAACACAGTCATCTGGTACCAAGCTGCGTCCAGTGCGAATCCAGGCTCCTTGTGCACGATTGCTGCTCCGTAACAAATCGAACCGATGGTGTGGTCTTTGTACACTGCAGGGCTTCCGGGCGGCGCGGGCAGGACTGCTGACCAACACGTACCTCCTGGCGCAGACGGTGACGCTGGACAAGCGATCCTACCAGGCGCTGGCCATCACCGACGAGCAGCGCTCGGTCATTGAGGTGCACACGCCAATTCAGCTGGGAGTGAATGCTCTTCTGCCACCCTCTAATGAAGCGTTAACTTGGCCCGCCTGTCCTGCTCTCCGTGCCTGAGGATGCACTGTCAGGCCTGTGCAGAGAAAGGCTCGGAGTTGCTTTGACAAGCGCAGCTCTCAGCTGCTGGCAGTCTTTCAACGATTTCCACTCAATCCTTGACAGAAACCGCCTTCCAAGGGATATCTACTCAATGCCTCTGCTATACACAGGCGCTGGAGGAGGAGGGCGATGTGTACGCCCGCCTGGCGCGCAGCATTGCGCCCGAGATCTGGGGCCACGAGGACGTCAAGAAGGTGCCGGCATGCCGCATGCACACCGCCTTCCTCTGAACATGCGCTGCCCCTGCCGTTCATGAACATCAAGCCCGCATCTGCGCTGGCACACGGCAAACTGGTGCCCGCTGCATCAGCTGGGATGCTGCACATGTTGCACAGGCGCTGCTGCTGGTGCTGGTGGGCGGCGTGACGAAGGAGATGGACGATGGCATGAAGCTGCGCGGCGACATCCACGCCTGCCTCATGGGTGCCGCCCTCCGCGCCGCTGCGCATCCCGCAAACCCCCCTGGCGATGCATGTGCTTGGCAACAGCACTGTTGCATCAGCACGAAGCAGCTGCCTGCGGCACGACCCGCTGCAGGCCCACGGTGGACACAGATCTGATTTTGACCTCCGGCTGCCACACATGCTGCCGACGCTGGGTTGGTGGGGCTGCAGGTGACCCTGGAGTGGCGAAGAGCCAGCTGCTGCGGTATGTGTGCAACATCTCGCCGCGCGCGGTGTACACCACCGGCAAGGGCTCTTCTGGCGTCGGCCTCACCGCAGCCATTACCAAGGACCCCATGACCGGGGAGATGGTGCGCACCTCGCCAGTTGACTGCTTATGCTAAGCACTGGTGTGACACGGCCTGAGACACGAGCCCCAAGGACACCGTCTCCCCACGCGTCAGTGATATACGACGCTGATGGCCGGCAGCAGTGCTTCCCTGTGATTGTCTCAGTTCGACTGCCCAACGTCTTGTATGCCGCAGTCACAGAGGCTTGACAAATGCTGACGCTGTGCACATTGCTACACCCTCAGATGCTGGAGGGCGGTGCGCTAGTGTTGGCAGATAAAGGCATCTGCGCCATCGACGAGTTCGACAAGATGGAGGAGTCCGACCGGACGGCTATCCACGAGGTACGAGGCATCTGCAAGGTGCTGCAGCGCAGCACCCTGCTGTCATGCAAGCTCTGCACGAGGGTGTCATGCTGCGGGTCTGTGCCTTGCAGGGGTGAGAGAGTGTCCATCTGCCTGTCAACCGCATCAAGCTGTGTGCACAACACAGGGCTGAGCGGTGTCCCTGTGCGCATGTGCAGGTCATGGAGCAGCAGACAGTGAGCATTGCCAAGGCTGGCATCACAACAACGCTCAACACCCGCACCACGGTGCGTGGGTGTGCGGATTTGTCACACACAGCCTTTGATTGGCGTCACCCTACCCCGCGCCACTCAGCTGGGTTCAAAACGCAACTTCTTGATCTTTGCTTCATGAGGTTGCACACCCAAATATATCAGGTGCTAGCAGCCGCCAACCCGGCGTGGGGGCGGTACGACACGCGACGCTCCCCCAGCGAGAACATTGCGCTGCCGGCGGCGCTGCTGTCGCGGTTCGACCTGCTGTGGCTCATCCTCGATCGCGCGGATGACCACATGGTGCGTTGTGAGGGTGTTGCAGGAATCTGTTGTGTTGTGCAGATGCGTAACTCCCTGTCCCTGGCTGCGTAATGAGTCCAGTCCTCCAGCTGGCTGGTGTGACCGACTGGCTGGCAGAATCAGCTGGCTCTCCTGGCTGCTGCCAAGCAGAGCAAGACAAGTGGCTAAGCAGAGCAAGACAAGTGGATGAGATTGTGCATCTCGACCTCTGTATGTGCCATCGTTGGTCGTCCAGTGAAAACGGGCGTAGGCATTTTTTCGCGTGTGCTGGCCATGTACAAGCAGGACTGTTCAAAGCCTGACTGACATGCGATCAGGTCGGTCAACGCTATTGTTGGTCCACAGGACCGGGCGCTGGCGTCGCATGTGCTGGCGGTGCACAAAGAGGGACGGGCGCCGCGGCCAGAGGGAGCTGCAGATGCCCTCACGCCGGACGAGCTGCGCGCCTACATTGCCGAGGCCAAGCAGCACCAGCCCCATGTGCCCAACGATCTAACAGGTGGGGCACACAGCCGCCTGCCTGTGTGAGCTATGCTGCAAGGTCGAGCCAGAGCCAAAAGGATGACTGCGCTTGGCAAACGACCGGGTTCTTGACTCGGGCGTGTGCTCCGGCAGTTTGACAGACTCAGCTCTCAGGGAGCTTGTTGGTTCAGAAACATTCGTGATGTCCCCAACCATGACCTGGTGCTGGCCTCTTGCAACACATATCTTGCAACGCGGTTTATGGATAGTCGATGAACACACGGTTTTGCCCGCAGAGTACATTGCGGCAGTGTACGCGGAGATGCGGATGGAGGAGGCGCAGACGGAGCAGCCGCACAGCTACACCACGGCGCGCACGCTGCTGTCCATCCTGCGACTCAGTCAGGCGCTCGCCCGCCTGCGGCTGGACGACATCGTGACCCAGGTGTGCTGTCATGGCAAGGCCGCATCTGACAGACTGTGCAATGGAGCATTCTGCAGCTTCAAATTACCAACCACAGCAACATCCACACATAGACATGTATCGGGCAGGCTCATGCTTTGCACATCATGCCCGCCGGTCCTGTGACTTGACCTGGCCGACTCGGCGCTCGTCGTCCCTGTCGCCGCTGTCTGAGCTCCTGTTGGCGGCTGCAGAGCGACGTGGACGAGGCGCTGCGGCTGATGCGGATGTCCAAGATTTCGCTGTCGGATGAGGCGGGCGGCCGCGGCGGCGTGGACGCCATCTCCGCCATCTACTCCCGCGTGCGCGACGACGCTACCGCCCGCAAGAAGGCCACCTACTCCTGGGCCGAGCTTACCTCCCTCGCCGGCCAGGACTTCACGGTGCGCTGTACCTCTGGTGTTATGCACACTCTAGATGTTCTGGTGATCAATGTGTGCAGGCGCTTGGTCATGCTGCTTGGCAGCAGTCGATGGCGGCGTGGCCTTCGAGAGTGCAAGGTGGGGCCTGGGTGGGGTAATCAATGTCGAGTAGTAGATGCAACGGCGCTCTCGTTCCCTCGGGCGGCGCAAGACCTGCCCCCGGGAATTTTTTGGCGCCAACAGCGGGGCGACATGCCCATGGCGGCTCCGCACCCCTAAGCGGCGCCTGCCCTGCAGTCCAATCTGCACTCTCCCGGCAGGCGCCGCCCAGTCGCCGCCAGACAGCTTCACTAAGAGCTTCTGCGATCTAGATATCGCAGATACGACCATACTCAATGACTAACCCAGGCAAAAGATCGGTGGATTACCTCGCAGGCGAGTGTACCCATGTGGTGTACCAGATTACACATGCACAATCCTGCACAAGATCTGAGACCTTGTCTCCGCATCGTCTGCAGCACGAGGAGGTCAAGGCCTGTGTGGAGGAGTATGCGGTGGTGGGCATCTGGGAGTCGGAGCTGTCGGCGGCGGGGGAGCCCATCATCACCTTCAACGAGGCCTGCCGGCCATACTGAGGGCATGCGCAGTGCCGCTGGGTTGTGGCGGAGCTGATCGGCGCTACGCAGTCGAAAAAATATGACGAGAAGTGACAGTGACTTGGTTTGCGGCACTGCAATGTTGGTTTTGCTGGTGTGGGAGGCATTCGTCATTTGATTAGCGGTGCACATACTGCCGCGCGGGCCATCTACATGTCTCTTTTGCAGGGCCAAGCAATTGCCCCTCTGCGGTGTGACGGTGACCGCTTGGACCTGCCTGTAATGTGCTATCCGGAAACCGTCTTACTGCACAACCTGACTACTTCACCAACGGCTGAGCGCTTGGCTGACTACTTCGGCTGGCTAGGGCTGATGATCTGCGCGTCATCACTAGTCAGCAGATCTGTCTGACAGTTCACGTGACACGGTCAGACTGCATTGAAACATGCAGTCGTGACCCTGTACGCGACGCGCAAGCAGCCGTTTACACCTGCATGTGCAGCTGTTAGGTTCATGCTGCAGCTGTTCTCACAGTATATCCAGCAACTCGGCCGCCGTCAGTATTTCAAGGGACCTCACATTCGCGCGAAATTTGGACAATCTTTCGGCGGCGCGAGCACGTCGGAACCATCCCGGGAGTTTGGTTGATATTTTTCACGGCAAGCGCGCGGTCTTGCAGACACAGTCCGATTTCCTGCACAAGCTGTTCCAGGTTGGCAGCCGCCTGCGCCGCCGCGCAGGCCACGCATCCGTCTACATTGCCTACGACGTCCAATTTGTTGACGACCAAGCACAGCCAAGCAGCAAAGTGGGACTCGCTACCGCGCAGCGTCTGCACTGAACGGTTCCGCTTCCGGCGCCTGGTGACGCCGGCTTCTCCGCGCTGTATCATCGTAAGGTGAGCCACGATGTGTGCAACAACACTTGGATGCAGGTTGTGCGCCAAACACCGGCCTCACGGGATAACATGGGCCTTTGCATGCCGGCGCCGCCCCACGCAGCTTGTGCATGCAACAGCAAACTGGGAGCACGCTCAGGTTGAGCATCCTCACAAGGATCAGGCCGCAGCGTGCCTGTGACAGCCGGCTTGCGAGTTCAAGTGGGCTGATCCCTGTCTTTGCCCGCGCAGTCCTAGTACAGCAAGACGCTTGGCGGCGCTCTTGGCATGCCATTGTAAGGCGCTGTTAAGCGCGGATCTGCATCGGCAGCGGGGTCCTGCACACAAGGTGAGCCCTGGCAGCCCTCCTCGGTCTGAGTCAAAGCTTCTTCGATGACTCGTATGGATCTGCGCGGCCACCGACGTCTGCACCCATGGCGCGCGGCTGCGGACATCTCAGACGTTCTTGTAGCGCCTGACATTGCGATATGGATCCATGCATGCTGTGGCTACCGGTCGTGGCGTGGTTGCTGTGAACCTTGCCAGAGCATGTTTGGGGGCCGCCCCACAGCGCGTGTGGTGTGCTGTCGATGCTGGCCCCTTGCCAGGGGCGGCAGGAGATGCACCGCTTGCACTTCCGATGTTGAGCTGCGGGCCGGACCGTCCCGGCAGTCTGCTGACGCCGGTTTAGATATTTCGAGGCTGAGTTGAGTGCACCGGCTCTTTCCGGACTTTATGGCGCGCCCGCAGCCCGCGAAGCACCCGCGCCTGTCGCAGCAGGAACCTTGCTTCAAGCACCACCTGCACAGCCCTTCGTGCGGTGCCGATCACGGTTTTGCAGCTGCCGCGCCGCGCCTGTACTTGCCGAAGCTTCACCTGCGCCTCCAGGACAGGATCAGTGGAGTGTCACGCCAGCAGAGCTGCTGCGATCGCCCGTCGCCCGCATGCTGCTCCTTCCATCATGTGGAACCAGGCTGGATCGGCTGCACGCTGTCGGCTCTGCAGTGCGCGCCGCGTCGAGCCTCTAACGGCCGTGATTCGAACCGAGGGCAGGGACAACCCTGCTTTTGGCCTGATGGACCATGCGCCGTTTGATACAACAACAAGAGCAAACGCTTATGAATGCCGTTTGCCGGTCTGTCCGATGATGCTGATCCCCTCTGCCGCGGTGCAGGCCGACCACAGCCTCCCGTCATGGATGACCTGTTTTGCGACGAGGTGTCCGTGCTCCTGGAGGTGCCGGACGTGCAGCACAACAGCCTGGAGACGCCGGAGGAGCTGCTGGACGATGACGACTGCGCCAGCATCGACACGTTCCTGGGCAGCCTGCCCTCCTGCAGCAGCGAGGACCACGCCCACGGGAGGCTGCACGTGCTGCTGGAGCTGGAGGCCCGGCAGCGCACAAGCGACTACCTGCGGCGCCAGCCGCACTTTGACTCCACGCACCGCTTCTCCATCGTCCAGTGGCTGCACGTGGTGCGCGGCTGCCCGAACGCTGAGATCACGCCCCGTCGTATCTGTGTGCACCACGTGCTGATGCTGCTGATGCCTGTTCAATCCTGGCGGTCATTACCACGTCTCGCATCCTACAGTTGTGTCCTGCCTTGCCATCTGTCAACGCTTCGGCGCTGTTGGCAACGTCCCTGTCCCTGATGCATGTTATTGCTGCCGCACAGGCGTGCTTCCACTTCAAGCTCAACCTCAGCGCATTGGCAATCGCTGTGCGGTTGCTGGACCGGTTCCTGGACGTGTGCCTCGTGCCGGTGAGTCTCTGCGCCCATGCTTAATGCATGCATGAATTTGCTCGCTGGGCTGAGCGCGGCATGGGCATGCTGCAATAAAATAGCGTGAGCGCAGGTTGCATACAGTACACCGCAACATGTGTATGCACATCGCACAGCACATTCCAACATGTGTGTGCACATCGCACCGATATCCCCTGATCGCCACTCAATGGTCACGCGCAGGCGGACCAGCTGAAAAATGCGCAGTGCGTGGCGGTGGCCTGCCTGACGCTCGCAGCCAAGCTGGACGGACCGGAGGCCGTCGACAATGTCGCCAAATTCCAGGTGAGCCAGGCGTGCCTTTGCACTCGAGTCTGCTGGCACGCAAAGTGACAGGCTCTGCTTGTTGCCATTGCTGGTTGCAACATCCACGCTTGAACGCTGGCCAAGACTGCCAATTCGGTCTCAGGCTGACGCCGCTGATCGGTGCTGCGCCCTGCAGGTGGACACGTCCATCTGGTCGACGGACTTCAGCGCCAGCCAGATCAAGCAGATGGAGCTCATGATCTGCGCCACGCTGGACTGGCGCACGCACTGCGCCACGCCCGTGGACTTCATGGACTGCCTGCTGGCGCTGGCCAACGTGGGCCGCTGCCCGAAGGGCAACCTGGTCGCCGGCGGCCACCCCGCGGCCCGCGTGCGCAGCGCCGCCCACCACCTCATTCTGGCCACCCTCGCAGGTATGCGCCAAGTCGGCCATTCGCATTATGACAGCTCGTGTGTGATGGCCGGCCGCAGTCTGTGGAGCCTGGCAGTGCACAGCGAACATCGCGCCTTGTGCGCACGCAGCCTGCATGTTGTACTGGTTGTCAGCTTGCACAAGCCACTTGCGATCTGTCTCATTTCCTACTTGCAGACTCCAACTCCATCGCGATGCGGCCGTCGTGCATGGCGGCAGCGTCCATCCTGTCGGCGCTGCGCTCCTGCTATGGCATTGGCCCGGAGTACTCGCAGACCTACGCCTGCTTCGCCCTGTACATCGAGCAGGTGGGTGTGGCACGATGTCAGAAAGAATTGTCTGCGACAACTTCGGCCTCCTTCGGTGCATGCATAAAGGGCACTATAGCCCTCCTGCACTAGCTGCCAAAACCCCATGTCAGGGCTAGAAACTTCTGCCATGTCGCTGGGTCTTGACATCTAGATGAACTGCTGCAGGAGGAGATGCAGTGGTGCCTGGACCAGCTCAGGAACAACAGCAGCCGGTCGTCAGGCGGCGCCAATGCACGCAGCAGCCAGCCGCCGGTGCAGCCGGTGTTCATCCCAGCCAAGGCGCCGCCGCTGGCCGCATACAGCAAGGACGAGTGCTCGCCCACCTCTGTGCTGGCGTCGCTGCCGTCACTGCCGCTGTCCCAGCTGTCGCAGATGTCGTGCGACTCGTCCTGCAGCTCCATCTGATCTGAGCAACAGCTGCCGCGTGCCGCACAGCAGCATACAACTGCAGCAGCGATGGCAGCGGCTGCGGCGGCAATCGCAGCAGCCAGCGCCGCGGCCAGAGCACCCATCTTTTGTGCTGGGCGTAATCGACTGCACCGCCGCCCCACATACGACAAGACGGCTGGAACACACCTGGTGCAGCTGGCGCAGTCAAACTTGCAGCCAGCCTGTGGTTTCGTTCACCCATCTTGTGCAACAGCCGCCCGCAATCTTAAAGCGGCAGGGGGACCTGCACCCGCAGCAGATGTACGGCAGCACCCTTGCCCACCCGGCCTGTTTCATTTCGTCAACGACAAGCCTGCGGAGTGAAGGCAGAAGATTCTACACTAGAGCCGGCGCTGCGCAGCATGATCCAGCGGTTCCAACCTTGCCGGCTTCAACCGGAGAAAAGTTTCGAGAAGTGTGTGTCTCGGCGCGATGATACCTACAAACTTGCCTTTCAGAATCTGTTCGGTCTGGGGCTGGCTTCCACAGCCTGCAGTGGTTTGGTGATTTGATGGTTTAGAAGTGTGTGACACAAGGGGATGGACGGGTCGGCCTCTTTCTCGGGCACTGCAGTGGGCTGCGATGTGTGCGGTCCATGGGCACCTTTGCTCCACCCTGGCACCATTTTCTTCTTGCAGCCGACGCTTGCGCAGGGTTTCCATGCATGCTGGTTTCCGCAGTTGAATGTTGTTATGCACCGCATTGTTGGGAGTGAAGTGCCGTGGTTTCTATAGCATAGTTGGGTATTCTTTCGTTATCTGGCATGACAATAAGTCGGACAACAATCTGTAATCTGGGGAATGAACCATCTCCTGTTACGTGCCGGCAAGATCACTTCAGCTCAAGCCGTCTGCTGGGCGTCAGGCATCATGAACGGGAAGACAGGATGGGTGCACTGCCATGCAACATGATTTCAAGATGACGCCATGGACGTCCCACGGACCCCCACTGTGCAGCCTGCAAAACCACGCGGTTCAAAGCGCTGCCACACTATGCTCTCATATGACTGCGGCTGCTCCTAGTGCAGACTGTGTGCCTGCAGGACGGCAGGCTGACTGAAGACCAAACCCTGAGGTTCCGCCACCACAACGGGCGGCGATGCATTGTTCAGCTGCCACAGTGCTGGCATGCTTGATCGCTGAGGTTATCCGTGCATGCGGCTGCGGACCACTGCCTGTGCCAGCGATGTGGGGCCCCTGGACTTTCCCTCGCTGTCGCACCCACTGCGGCAAGCGAGCTACAAGTCCACACCGCTCCGGCTGGTGGTGCTGTGCAGCACAGCCTCTGATCTGCTCCCCGGTGCGCAGGCTGCAGGTGCGGCCGACCATCCTACGCTGACATGCTCTTCTGGATGACCTGGGCCGCCCAGTCGGCGGTGTCGCTGAGGCCGCCGTCCGAGCTGCTCTGGCACTCGCGCACGAACTGCATGACGAAGGGCTTCTGCTGGAACACAGCGCCGACGCCTGCAATGCGCATCATAAAAATCGGGCTTTAGGGGCCTGGCATGTGAAGAGAGGGTGACCCGCTGCAGCATGGCCACACGAGTCATGCAGCAGCCTGCCATGTCGGGGCGCTGTTACACAGCATGGATGCCCACATGATGCGCCACATGCATATCGTCAGGTCGCAGAGCGCACGCGCACCTGTGAGGGTGGAGGCCAGGTCGCCCAGCAGGGCGATTGCGGTTTTGTTGACCGTGGGGTCCTGGTTCGCCTTGTCGTTGAAGATGAACTCCACAAACTCGATGGCCCCCTGCATTCGATTATGCACATCAACCCGCGATGAGCCTCCCATTGAGACCAGCTACCGACATGATGAGCTTTGAAGCAGGCTGATTGGGTCTCAACCCTGATGACGAATGGCCATTGGCAGACCACAGAGCTGAGGATCGGTTCATACAGTTGCATTCATATCGTTTACAATAGCTGAACATTGTGTAGTTTGCTGCGAGAAGTAGCTGAAGAGGCAGAGTCTCAGGTGCTGGCGCACCGTAGCGGAGGCGACAAGGTGCTGGTTGACCTTCTCGCGGGACATGCCGTTGAGGATGCCGGCGTAGGCCTCCAGGATGCCGTGCCGCAGCAGGTTATTGTAGTCGAAGAAGTCCTCGTCCCCCGTCTGCTGCTGCTGCACGCTCAGCGCCTGCATCGGAATGAGCATTTCAGCGTGGGAACAATGGGGCTGAAAGTGGTATCATCAGAGCTCATCAGCTAGGGTGTGATCTTGGCTGCGGGTTTCAGCAGGGATGAACTGTTGATGTCCTCTTCAAGCAGTACACATCTAGGCCAAGGCTGGAATCAGGTCCCTGATTCGCAGCGAGCAGCACAGCCAGCAGCAGCAGCAGTCTGGTTCTGGAGGGCGTGATATGTTTGAGCGGCACCTGGGCAGAGGCGAGCATGGTGAGCACGTGCGACAGGTACGCCTCGAACTTGTCGCCGATCGCCAGCGCGATGTCACCAAACGACGACAGGATCTGCGGCTTGATGTTGCGGTGCACCGCGTCGCTCTGCGTAGAAGATGCCGTGGCTCGAGCAGCAAGTTTGAGTACAGATGACCAATGACTCCAGTATCGAGTACGAAAGAAAGCTGTGTGGATGCACATCATGCAGCTTGGCAGCCTGCACTGGGACACCCTGGATGCATCAATGCCATGGCACCACACGCCTTGTTTCAGGCGGCGAGTTTGAGGTCTTCGCAGCCAGCAGCAGGAGCGGACCTGCAGGTTGGCCAGCAGCACCGCCATGACGCGGTCGCAGTACGGCGCCACACCCTCCTCAATGGCGCGGCAGATGTCGCCCAGCACACCCACACTGACCTGGCACACCTGCCAGTCCTGCAGATGAGAAATGAAAGCTGGGTGCCATGGTGAATGTCAAAATGTGATTAATGCACAGGAGAGGAGACGATTCTACTGATGTCAGTCACACAGGGTCCACATCTGGGAAGTTGCGTGGCAGAGCAAGCAGAGTAGAACCATGAGAACTGGCGCCACGAAAACCACCTGGTGGTTGGTGAGGCCCTGCTGCAGGACCGGAAAGAAGGTGTCCATGTACTTGACGAACTGCTTGCCAGTGGCATAGGTGAAGGCGCCCACCGCCAGCAGCGCCTCCTCGTGCACATTCGCGCTGCGGCATGCAAACACCCGCAGCAGCACCTGCAGCAATAACATTTGCCTTGATTTAGCTTGAGTGACAACACAAAATGTGCTGACAAGCTATGTCACATTCGGTGCTCCGTCACAATTGACAGAGAGCCATCGTGCACA
Source organism: Tetratostichococcus sp. P1 (assembly GCA_036584455.1). Taxonomy (NCBI): domain Eukaryota; kingdom Viridiplantae; phylum Chlorophyta; class Trebouxiophyceae; order Prasiolales; family Stichococcaceae; genus Tetratostichococcus; species Tetratostichococcus sp. P1. The sequence goes on from BTPI01000007.1 coordinate 1,951,340, forward strand.
ACATACAGAGAAATACTCACAACAGGGTACTGAGGTGAGCTGCCTCACCTCCATGATGGCGTCGCCGAACTGGAGCACGCCCGGCTTGGTGGCGTCCGTCTCGCTGAGCTTCTGGATGATGACCTGCAGCACCCCGCACAGCAGCCCCTGCACGAATAGCGACAACACGTTGCGACAGGTCAGTATGAACACATGGCCTCGGGTGGGCACACGTCACGGTGCCACGCTGCAGAAGGGCAACTGGTGCACAGTCGAACCTGAAAATACTGCGCGGGCAACATGATACAGGCCCCGCTTGCGAGCAAAAACACATAAGCAACAACATGCATGCCTGGATCTCAGACTGGCGCTCGAGGGCCTCGGGCGTGTTGGCAGGGGCGCCCAGCGTCTCGTTGAGCTTGTTGATCATCAGCGGAATGAGCTGCCCCACCATCGGCAGCGTGTCCGGGCTGGCGCACCGCACCACCTCGTTGATCGCCTCAAAAGCCTGCGCCTGCAGCCGCGTGCTCTCCCCCTGCCGTGCCGCCTGCACCCGTCGGCAGACCACCACTTTGCGGCACACCATCGGCCAGGATGCACAGACAGAGATGAACTGACCCAGCACAAAGGATGCAGCAATGCACAAAAGATCACAAGTACCCATTGTGTTGAACAGGTGTGCACATTTGGCGAACGTGACACATGCAGTTCGGCAGGGCAGGAACATGCGCAGTGAGGCCCACCGTCTCAAGGAGCGCCTGGATGATGTCCTTGAAGTAGGGCGACAACGGCGACGCGGTGTCGCTGTCCTTGAAGCCCGCTGCCAGCTGGCTCAGCGCATAGCATACCTGCAGGTAGGTCCGAACATTACATGCTCCTGTTAACCAGCGCAGCTTCGGCTGCACCAAACCCTGTTGCACTTCATATCTGCTGATAGAGATACTTTGATCTGCCGATGTACAAAGACAGAAAACTCAGACTGCCTACTACCAAAAAGAGACAAGCATGCGGTCAGCACCTTCTCGGCGATGTGGTGCTCGTCCTTGATGGCGACGAGCAGTGTCTCCACGATCGGTGGCAGGTTGGCTGGCGTGATTACCGGCGGGTTTGCGCCGCTGCCATGTACAAACTCAAAGATGCGGCCTGCAACAGGCCACTGCTCAGTGAAAACAGGGCTGGGTTTTGCTTCGGAGCCGTACAAATGAACAGTAAGCGGCCCGCATATCATGGTGACATGGCTGATTGAATCAGCCATGGCTGAAGATGGCAGCTCACCAACGGCCCAGGCTGTGGTGTGTCGGACCTGCACCTTTGGGTCCTTCATGGCCTGCATTGAAAGGGAAGCAATCATATCACAACCGCAACCTCGGACCACCGCCCCTGTTTTCAGTGGTGGCTTAGGTGACATGAGGGTGATATTGTGCAGCTGGCAGTGCACGAGTATTGACATCGGCACACGCGGTGTGCACCTGCATCAGGAAGTTGAGGCCCAGGACCACGAGCTGCGCCAGCTGGTCTGGCGATGGCCCCTCCAGGATGCAGCCAAACACGAAGGTGGCCGCTTCCCGGTACCGCCAGTCCTCTGGCCCCGTGTTTTTGTTGATGTTGGGCTGCGAGGCGTCACAGCAGCAACATCATGCAGCAAGCCGCCACAGCTGGGCATGTAGACAACTTCCGACAGGCTTGGGATCTCGGTGACAATGCAGGCCTTCTGAACAGGGCCACACCTGCACGAATGGTGCGATGACGAGGGGGATGATATCGTCACGCACTGTCAGGGCAACAAGCCCCAGGCATACGCCCGCTGCCATGGACACATTCCACACCGTGTCGTCCAGGTCCTGGCCCTCCTGCAGAGTGTGAGGCCCAGACTGTGAGCCAATTGCTCAGTGTCTACAAGATGCTAAAAGGACAGCTTGCAAAAGCAATGGCGCAGTGAGCACATGACAATCGTGCATCTGGTGCCACCCGGCTGATGAGTGTGGCTGTCACACAGATGCTGAGTCGGTACGCACATCCTGCTTGACGAGCTGCTCCAGGAGCAGGGCCACCAGCGGCTGCAGCGCCTTGGACACAAAGCGGTGGTGCACCTGTGATGTGTCCCCGTCATCGATGTCCTGCGGCCAGCACAGTGGAGGTGATGCCAGGGGCAAGTGACATGTTGGGTTACCTTCCGAGCAGTGTCAATCTCAGAGCGTTTTGCAGACGAGCAGGTGGGTTGTTCTGCAGGAGTGTTGACCAAACCCCACCTCCTGGATGGCGGTCTCCTCTTCACAGATGGAGCACCAGAACTCGATGGCCTGCTTTGCGACATCCTCCTCATCATTCTTCACCGCATTGTGCGTCAGCTGGAAGATTGTGTCCTGTGGATAGGATACGAGAGACATATCAGCATACCATTGCATGGAATAAGGTAAGGCAAGATTAAAGCCAAAGTGCCAAAGGCACAGCTCCCAACAGCACAGCAGAACTCGCCATGTAGGGCGGCAGCTTGTCATAGTAGCTGCTGGCGATCTTCACGAAGCACTCGAAAGATGCCTCGCGCACGCGCACGTCCTGGCTGTTTGTGCCCTCGCAGATGACCTGCAGTTCCAGTGTTTAGTACTCAGCATGCTGTCACGAGTGCAGTTGCAGATGCATCGTGACCTCAGACATGTGAGCTTGGCACTACAAACCTGCATGAGGTAGTTGCGCTCGCTGTCGTTGTTGAAATTCGAGTGGGCAAACTCCAGCGCGTTGAACAGCGCGGTGGTGGCTGCCAACCTCACGTCGTTGTCCTGCTCATTCTTCTGCATACCCTGCGCAAAAATTACAGAACGGCAATATCGATGCCGAGTTCTGTACGAAAACTCCAGCATCATCCAGCGGCTGCAAACACAGCCACTGCAGCACACCATTAGCATCGATCATTTGATGATAACACTGACCTGGACGACGGCTGTGAGCACTGCATTGATCTCCTCCTGGCTGAGCACATCATCATGAATGGCGGCCATCTCCTCACAGATGTACCCAAGCGTCTCCAGCGTGGACTGCCTGTGAACATCCGATGCTGAGCGTACGTCGGATGCGATAGAAGTCCGGCACAGCACCAGAAACATGTGACAATCGCATGCCTCAGGCCGAACAATGACACGAAATGGCTCCTGACCTGAGGCCGGTATCTGGCGGCGTGACGCTCATGTTGCTGAGCAACAGCTTCACCAGGTCTGGCCACTGCTGTGTGGGCAGCTCGATCGCGGCCACCTTGGCCAGGACGAGCGCTGCTGTATGCCGAGCGGAGGGCTCCTGCACATCCAGTCAGATGCGCACGCAGACGTCAACCACCGCCGTCGACCCATCCATCGCAGCAACCACTAGGAAGGCCGCTCGCTTCAGCGGCAACCGCCAGTTGCATCGTGTGCTGAGATCAGGACGTGTTCCAGCAGGAAATCGACTCAAGCTCACCTTTGCTGGCAGGGTTGCCAGCAGGGACTGCTTGATGTGCTGCTTCACACCTCCCTCCAGCTGCAGCCATCGCTGGGCCTGCTGTGCCTGCATTCCACATGCATTGGACGTGTCAACGGCCAGCTGCAGCTTCATGCGCACGACCCGATCTGGCCTTTTGTCTGGTGGTGCACGCCATCAACAAGGGCTCAGCAGCCGGCACCTTTTTCGCCGCGTCGGCGCCTGGCGCATCGAGCGCGTTCTTCAGAAGGATGCCTGCTATCTGTCGAACGTCTGCGGGCTTGTCGCCATTGGCAAGCTCGCCCGAAAGCGTTGCGAGATATCCCGCTGCATTCTGCTCTTCTGCCTGCTTCAGCTGTGCCTCTGCCTGCTGTCGGATGTTGGCATCCGGGCTCTGAGCTGCCTGCAGTATGGCGGTCAGATCCGGCGTACCAGACGCCATGCTTGCAGGCCCGGTTGAGCTCACTGAAACTGCATCGACTTTGTAGTTCGAATGGGTGCAGCGGCACGACAGCCTGCAGCGCGACACGCAGGTGCGTGAGCTAGCAGAATTCTTCTAATGCTGGAAACTTGTGTAGAAATTTCACGCCTGAGACGTTTGCTTGCTGGACTGCAGACTGCACAATGGCAGCAGCAGCACCGGCAGCAGGAAGCTGTACACCCGCCCTGCATCGAAACTGCAGGAATGCACGAGCCATCCACCGAACTTTCATGACCTCCGTCTATCATGGGCTGCCATTCGACAGGGGCAAGGGAAAAGATTCAGTTTCGGGGCGAAAGCGCAAGGCTGCATCCTGATGCTGCCGTGCATGTACCTCCAAACCCCTCCAGGCGGGGCGACCTGCCGAGGGATGGCTGTCTGATTCCCTGGCTCATGCATCCTGCATGGGGAACCAATTGGCCTGGCCTCTTCCGAGAGTCCAACAGAAGGGGACCGGACTTCCCCATCGGTTTATTCACGCGGGCCGGTAGATTTATCTGCCTAGATGAGACCTCCTTGGTTGGAGGCGCCTTGCGTCTGACTTCAATACTTCAATACTTCTATCATGCATCGCACTGCCGAACACTGCTTCAGTTTGGCCAAGTGGGCGGAGCGCATAACTTGTCAATGAGCGCAGTAATGGAGGCTTTCGGTCCCTTTTGAACAGTGCCATCAAACCACCCCGGTGCAGCGATTTGTCTCGAACAATGTCAGACGCCAGCGCCGACCAATTTGATTTGCGCGCCGAGTGCTGGGGGCACGCAGAGGATGTGAGTCCGGGAGACTCAACGGTCCATCATGTTGAATGACTTGCCGCACCCATGCCACGTGCAGCATACCGCGTGCAAGGGAGTTGCGATGGAATGTTGACCGTATACGTCATACATTGAAGCTGTGATCGATAATACAGGTGCGGGCTGTGTGCCCGCTTGGATCAGGATTCTTGACAGCGTCTCGGGACAAGACGGCAAAGCTCTGGGTAGAGCAGGACGCACATGCCTTTGACAACCCCACGACACTGGTGAGAATTGGTGACTGCTGATGCTGAGGTTCTCTTCGCGTGCGCTATGTGTCCCAAGGGCTGCTATTCCATTTGCCAAGACGCTCAGCCAATGGTGCGCAGAATGGACACTCGGATTATGTCACCGCCGTGGCATGCATCCCACCACACATGTCTGCATCAACTCCAGATGGCGCTTTCGTCACTGGTATGTCAGACTGACCCAGGATTGCTGTTGCAGTGCATGGCATGCTTGGGACTGACTTGTTGCTGGTCGGTTGCAAGCTGACATTGGATGGACGCAGGCTCACGGGACAAGACGGTTATCATCTGGGACATTGCTTCAGCCAAGCCCATTCGGAAGCTGCAAGGGCATAAGTGGCAGGTCACCGCGGTGGCTGTGATGCCAGATGGCAATGTCGCATCTGCATCGCTGGATGGGTGCGCTCCCATCTGCTGCTGCATGCATCTGCATGTGTACAAGCCTATGTTGCAGCATGTTGCAGACAAGCTATGTCCCGAACGGACTGCGACTGATGGTGCCTCCTTACGAGAAAACCTGCATTGCATGCAGCACCATCCGGATCTGGGATGCCGAGGGCAATGCACAGGTGCTGGAAGGCCACGAGGGCCCGGTGCAGTGCCTGCTGCTGCTGCCAGACGGCAGCCTCGCATCCGGCTCCAATGACAAGACTGTCAAACTTTGGCAGGGTGGCAGATGCGTCAAGACGCTCACAGGCCACACCGACACAGTCAGGTGCTCTGCAGTGTTGAAGCGCCTGCTGCTGCCAGATGGCTGACCCTGGTGTAGACAAGCATGCACGCATTGCGTATGTGCGCCAGTACATGGGCCATGCAAATGTTTGATCGTTCGCGATGTTGCGGCGTATTTGCAGGGGCCTCAGCCTGGTGCCGGATCTGGGCTTTGTGTCCGCATCGCATGATGGAACGCTGCAGTTGTGGACGGCGACCGGCGAGCCTGTCGCCACACTCGCGGGCCACACCGCCCTGGTCTACAGCGCAGCAGCCACAGCAGGCGGCCTGATCGCATCTGCCAGCGAGGACAACACAGCACGTCTGTGGCGCGCAGATGGCACTTGCCTGCAGGTGCCTCTCCCCATCACAAGGAAGCTGGAGGGTATCAGCAATGGTGCCACCACTGAGCTCTATTCATGTTTGATGGCAGTCTGGCGTCAACACAAGGTGTTATGCAGGTGCTGGAGCACCCTGCCTGTGTCTGGGACGTGGCGTTCCTGCCCAACAGTGACCTGGTCACAGGCTGCGCCGACTTTGCTGCCCGCGTCTGGACAAGCTCTGCAGAGCGCACAGCATCAGCCGAGACTATTCAGGTCAGTGTTCCAAAGCTTCACACACAAACCTTGCTGTGTACCCTCATACCAGCAGCTTCTAATTGTGGTATCGCGTGTGGCATGCATTCTGAATCTGATTGTGCATGCACATGCAGAACTTCATGGCGACCCTGGAGTCGCGGAAGGCGGCAGCAAAGGCTGGAGGGGACGCTGGTGCACTGCCGGAAGGCCTGACCCTGGAGGACCCGATGGTGCTAACACAACCAGGCAACAGGGATGGCCAGACCAAGATCGTTCGCGAGGGCGGGGGCGGCATGGCCTACAGCTGGAGCGCTGCCAGGTCTGTGAGGCGTCTGGCCAGAACATACTCAGAGCCTGGCATCTGCTAGCAGAACAGGCAGAGTTGCTGCAAGGGCGATCCTGAGCAGCTCTTCACCGGATTAACAAGCGAGACTGCCAGCATTCTGCAATATGTTCTGGGAAGAATCTGTGCGCACCATGTGCCACGACAGGCAGGAGTGGGAGAAGGTGGGCGAGGTTGTGGCAGGTCCTGACGCTGAGGACACAATGGCAGTGGGCGGCAAGCAGCTGCACGGCCGCACGTGGGTAAGGCCTGTCCTGGGTCCAGACCTGAAGTTTCGACTGTACAGGCAGTGGCACTGCTGCGACTGAACCTGCTGTGCAGAATAGCCTCAGCAAGGAAGTATGCGGAGATCACATCATCCCATTTTTGCAGGACTTCGTTTTTGATGTGGACATTGCGGATGGCGAGCCGACAAAGAAGCTGGCAGTGGATCGGGGCGAGGACCCGTATCATGCTGCGGACCGCTTCCTGGAGCAGGAGAACCTGCCAACCACGTATCGGTGGGTGCAATTATATTTCGTAATTTGTACGCTAGGAGGGCATGTCGATCCTTGCCTCTGCTGTTCCTGCTCGTTATGCAGCAATTGTTAGACGAGCGCAAGGGCAAGCTCTGTCTCTGCTGTTGTCAATGATATATCAGCAAAGGAGAGCAGAATGGGCATGTGGGTGCCATCTCTGCTTTTGTGAAGGTTGCAGTGCACAGCAGCATCCCTATGTTCAGAGTGTGCAAACAAAGCTCTGACACCTGTTCCATGCGCAGGGAGCAAATCGCCAACTTCATTGTCACCAACTCGCACGGCGCCGTCACTATGTCAGATGTGCCCATGAACGTGGTGAGCTGCTCACCCTCCTGAACGGCAGTGTCACCGCTCCTTGCTCTGTTGCTGCTCTGTTGCATTCGCATCGAGGAGACAAGCCTTTTGGCAGGCTGATGACCGAGCAGCGCATGTGGGAGACAATGTTGTCCATATGTAGACTGTCCAGATGTGAGCGCCTGTGTGTGAGCTTTGCTAATATTTGAGCGAGCTTCGCTGGAATGCCCATCACAGGATCCTTTCACTGGTGGCGGCGCATATGTGCCCGGCGGCGCGCCCAGCTCCCGCGGCCCAGGCGGCGGGTCGGGCTCCCACCAGGTGACCGGCGGCGGCGCAGATCCCTTCACGGGTGGCAGCAGCGCCGCTGCACCCGCTGCAGCCCCATCGCACACACCGGCCACTGTGTTTGTGACGTTTGCCAGTGCGCCCAACACAGAGGCCATCGCTCGCAAGGTGACTGCTCCTCTTCATCACTCGAATACTCAAACCAAAGGCGCTGGTGGCTGCAGCTTTGCGGGCTCGAGCTGGTATCATGGGTCTTGATGCTGAAGTGCCAGTCCTGCCGCCGTGTAACAGGTGCGGGAGAGCAGTGGTCAGGTGGGGGCAGCCGAGCTCGCCCTGTCAGACGAGGAGGCTACGCCTGGCGGGGTTCTCGACCAGCTGCTCTCCAGGTGCGCAACATGCCACAGCACAGCCCGCACGTCAATGACACACACCTGGCAGAAAGATCCCCGTCTGCTAATCTGTATCAACCAGAAACGTGGTCATTACCTGTGTTGTTGTCGAGGTCCCTATCTCAAGAGAAGGAGCGGCATGTAGCTGACGGAAGTCATCCAGAGTTGGCTGCTTTTCTACAGGGCCGCTGCAGGCGGCGCCTCGGGTGCCGCGACTGCGCCGTTAGAGCAGCTGGCGCTGCTGGGCAAGATGCTGCGGTGGCCGGCGGCGCAGCTCTTCCCGGCGCTGGACATCGCGCGTCTGCTGGCCCTGGACGCGGCCTACGCACCTGCCCTGGCACAGGACGCAGGCAGCGCCGCAGCACCAGGTGCACTTGATGAGTACCTGATCGGTTCGCGGTCACACCTCCACTGTGCACGCCTGCCTTTTAGTCATCAGCCAGCTTCACAAACCACGGTTGCCGAGTCGCTCTTGACTTGGACATTGGGCAGCTGTACGCCATGCTGCTGCCGAGGGCAAGGCATCTGTGCATGAGCACAGGCGGCGGCGGCATTGGCGGCGCGTTTGCGACTGCCGCAGCTGAGCCGCAGCTGCCCGCCAACCAGCAGACGGCGCTGCGGCTGGCGTGCAACGCCTTCCAGCACCCTGTGCTGCGGCAATGGGTGGCAGCACAGGTGCGTACAACAGCGCATGCTTACTGGCTTTCGTCAAAGGCCCACACCCTGCTTGCTTTGTCGAGCATAACCTGTGTATACAAACAGCAGTATTACGATGCAAGAGTCGTGACATCCATGCAGGCATCTGGACTGCTGGATGGCTTTGCGAGTTGCCTGCAGTCTGGCAGTAAGGCTGTTCGGCTGGGCGCCGCCACCTTCCTGCTCAACTGTGCGGTGCTGCAGGGTGCGCCTTGACCTTTGCATGCTAGCCTGCAATCTGATCTTGCTGGGATCTGAACAAGCATGTGCTAAACACCCTGTGCCTGGTGTATCGGAGGTCATAATGAATGCACGATGGCTGAGAGGGTGGTCCCAGTGGTGATGTTGAGCTCTGGCCCACTGTGGTTGCAGATGCGGAGCTGAAGGTGCAGCTGCTGTCTGGCTTGTCTGAGCTGCTGGGCAGCTCCTCAGACGCGGAGCAGCCAGAGACGTTGTACAGGTTGGCGCACCATACTCGTTTCTGAGTCGTTTGTGTGACTGCTGCATGTATGCAAGAGGCAATCATCAGGCTGTGAATCATCAAGGTGCTAGGATCATCAAGGTGCTATATGTCCGCTGACACTCGTGTCTGCAGGGTTCTGGTGGCGCTCGGCACGGTGCTGCACCAGGATAGCATGACGCGCAGCATCGCGGCGGACCTGGACGTGCCACAGCAGGTTCGGCAGCGGCAGGCGGGCGCAACTGGCAAGGTGGTAGACGCCGCCCGGGAGGTGCTGCGCATGTTCCAGCAATAGTAGTCTCAGGGCTGTGGAGCGTCTGCCGGATGCACTCCGGAGGGCTCTGAAAGCGATCTGTGGAGGCTTGTGTAGCTTTGCACTCTACTATGAGCTTCTGCGTTGACCCCAGCTGAAGGCTCAGTTCATCACACGTTCTGACAACCACATGTGTCACCCCAGACCCAGTGTGCCAAATACCATTTCGCCAAGTCAACTGAACCAAGAGCGGAACGTGGTCATCATGGCACATATGCGATGGCCTCAATCTCCACTGCAGCACCCAGTGGCAGCGCCTTTGCGGCATAACACGCCCGCGCTGGCTTCTCCTCCCCAAAATATTTTGCTGCGCAGCAGAACAGAGATTATTGGTGTCAATCCTGCGACACACACTGGTGCATTGACTGCAAGTGCGTCATGCTGTCATGTCCAGGCTGTAGACTGCACCAGCATGATTTTGTGCACATCAGGCACACCGTAGATTGTGTTGACAGCGGCAAAGTCGCCAATGTCCGCCAGCAGCACGGTCGTCTTCACGACATCCTTGTAGTCGACGCCGGCAGCCCTCAGGATGGCGCCCATGTTCTTGAGCGCCTGCTCTGCTTGCCCCTCGGCGCCTCCCTCTGCCAAGTCCTTTGTCTGGCGCGCATCACACGGCACTTTGCATAATCCGACCGCATGAGGCCGTCGCCATGCAGCTGCTGTAGCACCCAGCAGAATTTATCAGAGTGTTGTGTGCTCTGCGAAACGCAACAGGAGGTACATACCCCAGGAATCAGGCCGACTTGGCCGCTGACGTAAAGCGTTTCGCCAGCCTTCACCGCCTGGCTGTATGCACCAACTGCCGCCGGCGCCTCATCGGTGTTGATCAGCTGCTTGCCTGAAACGAAATTCCAACAGTTCAAGATTGATCAATCCATGAAGCAACAACTCGTACAGCATGCCACTGAATTCAATGCGTGTTCTCATGCAGGTGGCGGGCTCGATGCATGACGCCGCACCTGCCGCCATTGCCACAGTTGATGCAAGCCGCTGTCGTCGGGGGTGCCCAGCTGAGCAAGGAGCACGCAGCGCAAATTGGAATGTCTGAGGTGCGTTTGTCTTGCAAAGAGGGGGTGAGATCGCGGCCAGCGACCGGGAGGCGAGCATCATCAGCTGGCGGGACCAAGATTCGTGTGCGCAGGAGGCGATTGACAGTTGCCAAACAGAATCCCCAAGATGATTAGAATTGATGCACGGTCGCTTTGCACAGCGTTGTGGGCGATCACAGCCCTGCCGCGGTTTCCGCCGATGGAGTCTAGATCTATACCGTCTGCAGCTAGGTTCCACACTGCTTCCTGTTGCCAACTACTTCCTCGAGCCGGCGCACTTGAGTGCTGCAAGCCCTGCAGGTTGCCCTCTCTGCGACAGCCAAGGGGCTTTGGTTGGGGGCACAGCACAGGTGAGGAGAGGTGTAGGGCACCGCACACGATGTTGGTCGCAGTGCCACCGGTGCTGCGTACACGCATCAGTCAGTGCTGCGTTGCTCTGGCGGTTGTGCTAGAGCCCTTGGGCGCCGTACCAGCTGCAAACAGCCAGGCACAGCAGAGCCCAGCAGCAGCTCTGTTGCTCCTGACTTGAGGCACCTTCTGCTGCCCTGTGCAGGGGCCCAAGATGGTGCAGCCCCTCAAGAAGGTGAAGGTCGTGCACAAGCACAAGGGCAAGTTCAGGCGTCACCAGTCAGACACAAACATCTCTGTGAAGGTGAGCACAGCGCGCTGTCACGCCGCTTGCACTCTCCCAAGCTCTTGAAGGCGCAAGTGCACCTGTGGCGCAGACCCGCAGCTGGCGGCAAACTGGATGCTGATAGCACATCAAGTCAAGCACTGCCTGACACTACGCAGGAGTCATGGAGGCGGCCAAAGGGTATTGACTCGCGTGTGCGCCGCAAGTTCAAGGGTTGTGGCATCAACATGCCCAACATCGGCTATGGCACAAACAAGAAGCACAGGCACCTGCTCCCCAGCGGTGCGTGCTGCAGCATGGAGCTGCCATGGCGAAGGGCATTTCCGCAAGCCGTGCACAGCTTCGGCCACGGATCCCGTGCAATTTAGGCAACCCCATTAAGCAGCTGGCGGTTCATGACATGTCTTATGCTGACTGTGCAAATGACCGCTGCTATGCAGGCTTCCGCAAGTTTGTGGTGCACAACGTGGGCGACCTGGAGCTGCTGATGATGCACAACCGGTGGGGCGAGGATTTGTCGCCCCAGTGGCTTGCAGGCCCTGTCCATGCTAGTTGGCATTGCTTGTGGCTCGGAACCATGCAACAGTGGGCCGGCTCAGGAGCCCTTCTGAGAAGGCTCTGCCCATTCGTGCAGGACGTACGCCGCGGAGATTGCGCACAACGTGTCGTCGGTGAAGCGCAAGTCGATCGTCGACCGCGCAGCGCAGGTGCAGTCCACAAATGCATATGTGTGTCGCAATGGCGGCAAGTACTCAGGGCACATGGAGATGGCAGCGGTCGCCACATGATGTGTGTGATGTGTCATTGGTGCTTCATTTATTTCCTGACGATGATCTCTTCTGTGATGCAGCTGAACATCAATGTCACAAATGGCAAGGCGAAGCTGCGCAGCCAGGAGGATGAGTGATGGAGCGGCCCGGCAGTTGGCTAGTGGTGATGTGATTTGTCTTGTTACCCTGCTGCCAAGTATGTAGGCGCAGTGTGATGTAACGAGGCAGGCACTGCCCTTGTTTCAGGACATGTTTTACACGAATCCACACAAATCCACACAAATATATCTCCGTATTCAGACTACATCCAGTGACCCCCCAGTCATTTCCAGTCAAAGCACACAGTCAAACCACATGCAAGACACCAGGTGCTCAGACCCTCTTCCATCAACCAAGTAGAGCGCCACTCGCAAATGTCCATTGCGGCAACATTGGTCAAATGCAATCCACCACTGCCAATACCACTGCATGCTGCCAACACAGTGGCGTGCATGCGAGCAAGGTTGTCCCTCCCCAATGAACATCTCTCTCTAGTCCACTGCTCAGTCGCTGTCGTCCGCATCCCTCCTCTGCCTGCGCTTCGTGCTGCTCGGCTGGTTGCTGCTGTTGCGTTTGAGAGCGCCCCTTGCTGCCTTGAAGCCCTGGCGCAGTGCCCAGCCCCCGACAGGCACCGCCACGCTCAACACCTTGCCACTGACATCCGCTGTGACCTGCGGTGGCAGCAATTGCTCAAGGTTGACCAATGTGCCCTGCGTGTTTAAGGTTGTGCACAGCGGGTTGCGGGGCAAGGTGTCGTAGATTCGTCATCTTACCTTGGCGGCATTGGCAATGCCACTGGCGGCTGCAGCATTGATGTCCTCGGCACCCTCACGCCAAGGGCGCTCTGATGTGGTATATGACCGCGGCGGCATGTCCGGATCCTCTCCGAGCTGCGCCACAGATGCTCAGAGGTCGGGTTGTATTGTGAGTCCGCCATGAGACTGCATCCATTGCCTGAGCTGGGACAGCACGGCGGTGACCGGCATACCCGCCGCTGAATCAGCACCTTGGTGTTGGCACATGATGTGGTGAAATCGATCACCCACCTCCTGCCGGCGCTGTCGATACAGGTAGCTGGACGAATGTTGTACCGCCACGGCCTCAGGGGGTGGCGCCGCCTGCCGCACCTTTGGCAACGACCGCACCAGATCCTGCTTATCCGGTTGTTGCTGCTGCTGATCTGGCTCCGCAGCTGTGTGCAATCAGCAAAATTGGATATGAGGCGCAACCCACAGAGTTGGCAGTAAACCACACAAGACGATGCACGCGAGTCGCCACAGGTGTCGCTGCATTGCATGCGCCATATCTCCACTACCCGCCCACTTACCACACACTGCACGACTATGTGTTGACCGGCAACGCGCGCTGAATGGCGAGTGACGCAGCTGGGTACCATCGAGTGTGAGCTGTGCCGCTGCACCGCTGGCTGGCCGGCTCAGTCGAAACTGCATAGCTGGCCTTGGAGTGCCAGGTGATGTGCCTCAAATTCTGACTTGAGTGCCTCAGATTTCCCGAGGTCGTGGTTCGCCAGACTGTATAGCTTTTGGCACTGGTAAACAGGTGAAGTTGCACTGTTGAACGTCATCCTCAAGGCAAGCAAGGAAGCAACTTGCAGTACGTGCTTCCTGTGCTTTCACTGTTTCCACCTGCTTCCACTGATTGTGCAGCTCAGAGCTCAACCAGTACTTGGGTGATCAAATCCCATTGCAGCATCGATATGTTGCCAGCCGTCCTAGAAGCTATGCCTCTCTGACGACACGGCGGCAGGGCTGACCGCGTGTCTGCGCACGATATCACACACAGCCTGCTGATCAACACCGCAAGCCCCGAAGCCATGGCGGGCTTCGGCGCGAGCAGCGGCGGCTTCAGCTTTGGCGGTGAGATCTGAGTGTGTATCGATGCGGTTGAGATAGGGCGTTGCATGTTTCAAAGCAGCATGAGCTGATTGCGCTCTCCGCAGGATCATCCACTCCCGCATTTGGCTCGTCCACTGGAGGCCTCTTCGGCTCCAGCTCGGCGCCAGCGTTTGGCACATCGTCCACGCCGGCTTTCGGCGCCTCCTCGGCCTCTGCATTCGGCACATCCTCCACTCCTGCATTTGGTGCGACATGGCAGAGCTGCATCGGGCACTGCAAACACCCCTTCTGCATGACTTTGCTGCAGCCGGAATGACAGCGATCATGTACTCGCGCTGGCTCTGCTGTGCAGGTTTTGGTCAGAGCCAGCCAGCGGCGTCAGCAGCGCCAGCCTTCGGTGGCGGCAGCGCCCTCGCAGGCTCGGCGCCAGCGTTCGGCTTTGGTGCCGCCTCGGGCGCCGCACCAGCCAGCGGCTCCGCTCCCGCGTTTGGGACCGGCGGCGGTGGCATCTTCGGAGGCGGCGGCGGCGGCGGGGTGGCATCTGCCACGGCATTCGGCTCGACCAGCACCCCGGCCGCGAGCCAGCCAGGCGCCTCCCTGTTTGGCGGCGTGAGCTTTGGAGGCCCCCCCGGCAGCGCATTCGGGCAGCCTGCAGCATCGTCTGCTCCAGCATTTGGCTCGCCCGCGCCCGCGGCCGCGGCGGCCCCAGCTCCCGGCGGCTTCAGCTTTGGCGGCGGCGCGGCGGCCAGCAGCGCCCCCGCGGCTGCGCCCGCCCCTGCGTTTGGCCAAACCAGTGCACCCGCATCGTCCGGAGGTCTGTTTGGTGCTTCACCTGCAGGTGGGTTGGTGTTGTGTGAGGCCCAGACCTGCTGTGAGCCCCGAAGGCCGTCGATGTAATCAGCACTTTGGCTTGATAAGTCTTGTCTTCGACCATCATTTGCAGCACCGGGCGGCGGATTCTCGTTTGGATCCGCACCTGCTGCCTCCTCCGCGGCCGCGCCGTCACTGTTCGGCTCCGCGCCGGCAGCCGCTTTCAGCGCTGCACCATCGCTCTTTGGCGCCCCTGCCAGCACGCCAGCGTCTGCACCCGCCAGCGGCAGCCTGTTTGGCGCGCCAGCAGGTTGGCTGCCTCTGCACCAGCAGGCTTGCTGTCGTTGCATTAGTCTCTGCAATCGGGCCACTTGCATCAACATACGTCAGCAAACTAGTGTAAGAAATCAGCGGGGCAGGTCATGATCACTAGATTTCAGCACATGGTCACTTGGCTATCGCTTTTCTGCAGCATCGGCTGCATCAACACCATTGCTGTCGGGCACAACGGGACTAGCGCCAGCGGCGGCGGCAGCATCTCAGCCCAGCCTGTTTGGGGCGGCCGCCGCGCCTGCGCCAGCGGCTGCCCCCGCCCCTGCAGCGGCGCCGGCGGGCGGCGCCGGCGGCTTCAGCTTTGCCAGCTCACCGGCGCCGGCTGCATCGGCTGCCGCTTCGGCAGCACCAGCTGATGGCTTCAGTTTTGGTGGTTCGCCCCTGCCCATGGGCTGCTGTTTTCGAGTCAGCTGCGCTGTCTGCTGCTGAGACGTGTTGGCAGAATTCGTGCTGTTCCGTCCGTGCTGTTTGCGCCAGTTCATGATGGACACAATCGTGTTTGCACGTGCAGCGGGCGGCTCAATGTTTGGCACTCCTGCCGCATCGACGCCGCAGAGTGGTGCAGCGGCAGCCACCACTGCAGCATCGACTGCGCTCACTCCTGCCGCGTCGCAGCCTGCATCCGCCGGGCTGTTTGCCTTTGGCAGCGCCCTGGCTCCCGCTGTCTCTGCCACACCAGCAGGTATCTCTGTGCTGCCTTGTCGATGGCATAGTGCAGTTCACCTGAAGGGCAGATCAAAGTATCATCGGCACATTTACGCTCTGTAAACTCCTTGGCTGTGGCTGTGCTTGTTTGTTACTTGTGAGGCTCATCTCATGCAACATGTCAATGCCGCTTGCAGCGACGATTGAGCAGTCGGCAGCGGTGCTGCCAGCCACGGCCAGCACGCCAGCCCTGACACTGTCCTCGGCGCCCGTCGCAGCCGCCATTGGCGGCAGCAGCACCACTGCTGCTCTGACGCCCGCCACTTCGAGCGCGCCAGGTGACATTTCAGAATCAGCCATGCTCCGATGACGACCCTGAGCGTCATGAATGGGGCAGCAGTGCCTGCAATGAGACTAGTCAGGTTGATGGCGCCATGCAGAGCTGCTGTCTCTGGCATCATGCACGAGTGCACGCAAACCGCATCGCCGATCTTCACCACTGCACCTTGTCTTCTGATGCGACTGCTGCTAATGCGCTGCAGGCTTCAGCTTTGCTTCGACGCCGGCTGCGAGCTCAGGGGGCGCCGCCGCAACAGGCGCCGCCCCGACGCTCAGCCTGTTTGCACCGCCAATGGGAGGCGCCTCTGCCCCCGCGGCCAGCGAGGCCGCGGCGGCTTCGGCGGCTCCGGCCGCGAGCGCGCCGGCATCCGGGGAGCTGGCTGTCGTGCCGGCCTCCGCTGCTGCCGCCACCGCAGCTGTGCAGCCCCAGGTGAGGATGGTCACAGTCTCTATCTGCAGCAGCTCAAGCGATGGAGCGCTGCCCACCACTCACTGTGCTGTTCAGGATATTCAGGATTCCAGGATGCTGCAGCCGCAACTGCACATGCATGTGGCATGGCAGACACCCAATCACGCTGCACTGGCCTTGCTCGCCTCACCTCCTGCAACACAATCTGATCGGGCTGCCGAGCCACTGACCACCTGGACCGTCAGCAGGCGCCATCGGAGATACGGGGCAAGAACGTGGAGGCCATCATCGCGGGGTGGACGGCGGAACTGGAGGCGCGCTCGGCGGCGTTCGTGAAGCACGCTGCGCAGCTGGCGGAGTGGGACCGCCACATCCTGACCAACCGCCGCGCGCTGCTGGACCTGGAGGACGAGCTCCAGCGGGTGTGTGCATTCACATCTTGAGAGTTTCGCACGGTCATCATCCACATACTGTAGCAGTTCATCGTGTGGACGGTGACAACGACCTGTTTGAAGGTGAATGTTATCCATCGAGTACGAAGTGTCGCGCGCTGCTGGACCTGGAGGACGAGCACTCCAGCGGGTGCGAGGGCAGATCCAGCATCCATTCGTTCAGAGAAAAAGTGCTGCACGGTCACAGTCTTCACAATGTAGCAATCAATCCTGTGGTCTGGCAAGAGTAAGCCTCAATGGCAGGATCTATTCACCAATGATATGAATTGCTGCGCGCTGCCGGATTTGGAGGACGAGCTCCAGCGGGTGCGGACGAATATACAGTATTCATCGTTTGGAGATTACGTACGATGATCATCGTCACACTGTAGTAGTTGACCTTGTCATCTGGGCACAATGTGTTTCAAAAGTGGAGATTCTAATATTCATCTCTCCGGTATGATTTCAAAGTGTTGCGCGCTCCTGGACCTGGATGAGCCATATTGGGTACATAAGAATGCCAGTTGGTGGTCTTCTCAGGCATCTTCCCACCAGGGACGTCGGCCATGGCTCCTGCAGCCAAGGAACGCCTTGCACGACACGGATCCGGCATGTTGTATGTATAGGAATGCAAGTGCAGGACGGCTGTGGTGGGACTGCTGTTCCATGACCACCCGTTATGCTGCTGTGGGCAGGTGGCCCAGGGCCAGGAGGCCCTGGAGAAGAAGCTGGGGCTGCTGGAGACGCACCAGAAGGAGGTCCACGATTCCCTGGTGTCCATCGAGTCCGAGGCCGCCCGCATGTATCAGGTGCCCAGCGGTTAAGGGATACATTGTCAGGTTATCAGAGACGCATGGGGTGATGGGCTGTTTGGATCACGCTGCCGTCAGCAGGCGACATGCGCCGCGTGCTTGGCCCCTGTGCTGACACAGCACCCAGCGGAGGCGCACCTGCAACGGCCGCAGCTGTGACTGCGTCCGAGGTGCTGCTCGAGCCTGCAAGTCAGAGCGATATTGAGGGTTTTGAGTGTCTATTTCGCAACCGGACGACATTCAAAACTGTGGATTGCGGTCTGCAGGAGGAGCGGCCGCTGCTAGACGACGACTCGGCGCAGCGCGATGCGCTGTACGAGCGTGCCGACCGCGTCGCCGCCGCGCTAGCCTCCAGCGGCGATGAGCTGCGTGACCTTATTGCGGACGTCAATGAAGGTGCAAAGGGATGGCTGTCGTGGGCGTGCTTCGTGTTACCGCCCCCGCTTCACTTGCCATGTGCCTCGCTTTGACATAGCTTGCTGGCCTGCCTTCACTCGTGGTCGTCAGCCGAAAGGGCATGCAATTGAGAACATCTCAGATAGCAGTGACGGAACATCAGTATCATGCTGGCTGGTGTGCAGGTGCGGCGGCGGCGCTGGGGGCGCCGGACACGCCGCTGGCCAAGGCGGTGCGCATCCTGAACAACCAGCTGCAGGCGCTGACCACCATCGAGGCGCGCACCGGCGAGCTCGAGGCCCGCCTCTCCCAGCTCGACGTCGCCGCCTGATGTTTGGACGTCGGAAGTTGTCGTGGAGGGCTCGTGGCACGGGAGCCGGCAGCCCATGTCGGGCTGTGAAACCCTGCCCGACACTCTGCGGCTCGTTGGCGGATGTGCATGACAGCTGCTGGTGCACCATGATCTGAGGGTTGCGAGCTCCTTGGCTTCTCGTTGCACAACGATGCGAGCGGCTTTGGGGGCGGTTTTGTGATGGCTGTGAGGAATACTGCCGGCTGCTGTGCTTGCTGGCAAGCAGACCGCTTGTGTAATGCTGTCGCCGACGTGTCCGTGACAGATCTGCATGCAGCTTGGAGTGATAAGGCAGATGCAGGCCTCTTGCGACAGACAATTGTGAGAGTCTGAAGACGCTGCCATGCCTACACAGCCCTGTGTGCGCTATGCCCTGGAAAGCCACCCTGCACTGCCAGACAGAATTCTGCTGTCTGCAATCCCAGCTCCTGCAATGCTGCAAATGGTGACATAACAGCTCTTGCAGTCCACTTGGGTGTTACTGATCCTCCCGATCAAACCTGGAATTGCTGCAAGGCGTACACTGGACCTGCACTCACGCAACAAGCGGTCAACTTCTGCACAGCGCAGCTTGCAGCCATGGCTGGATACTTGCACCCGAGGCCTGCAGGAAGCTTGTTGCATAGACAAGGAGAGGGCGCCAGCTGCTCATATTTTCCATGCAGCTCAACACACCGGCAATCGGCAGCACGGCAATTGTATCGGGATGCTGTATTCCGGAACAGCCGACAGTCAGCCCAGAGGACAGTCTGCGAATATGGCAGGCAATCAGAGGCTCGGTGAGCATGTGTGAGCCTCACAACTTGCAGGTTGCGAGCCCTTTTGCACTTCAAGGCACGAACTCTGAACTGAGGCGCGGTCTTCAGCGGCAGCCTTGATGGACACGTGCATCGTGCAGCGAAGCCTTTTCATGTGCAACCGCAGGCAGGTGATGCGGCCGTACGATGACAGGGGATCCTACGACAATGCGCCGCCGCCAAACAGCGCGCGGCCACCGCCTGGCGGCGGCGGTGGCGGCCCACCCGGTGGGCCAAATGGCAACGGCAGCAACGGGCTCGGCAGCTTTGCGAAATCACTCATAGCGGGTCAGTAGCTGCCCTGATGGAGCTCATGGAGCCAAGCATGGTGTCGTGCTCATGGCCGCTGCATTTTACATGTCCATGCTGAGATCTCGACTGCATCTGCGTCTGCAGGCGCGTTCGTCATGGGCATGGGGGCGGGCGTGTGGTTCAATTCAGAGGCGTCGTTCCGGCCGAACAACGTGGCCAGCACGGAGATGATAGACCGGAAGACGCCAAACTCGGAGCTGTGCATGGCGAACGGCTACAGCTCCATGGTTTTCGACCAGCGGATATTTGTGTCCTTCAACCCGTGCGTCTCCTCCTTGCTCGGGCTGTCGCATTGGGACCATCTCAGAAGATTTCTGGTCACACCTCGAAGCGGGAAAGGTTGCGTGCAGCACAGTCTCCTTCTTAGTCAGCCCGGCACTGTTCTACCATATCGCCTATGGTCATGGTTGCTTGCGCAGGTTCAATGTGTACGTCGCGCAGCCAGAGGTGAAACCGGGCTGCGTGCTTCGGCGCAGCAATGTGCGGGAACTGGAGTCACGGAACCTGGTCGACTCGAAAGAGGTGCACCCGATATCTGCACTTACCCTGATGGTCGAACACAGCGTCACATTGCACAAAGTCCGAGACATGCATTGAGCAGGCCTCCTCAGAGCGTTTGGTATATCTAAAGTCTACTATGCTTAGAGAAGTTGACATCTGGTGTCGTGCAGGTGGAGGCATGCAAGCGCAACATGAACACCTTTGCCTTCGTGGGCGACCTGGAGAAGAGCCCAGAGGTGGTCTTTCAGCCTAATGCTGCGTTCCCTCTGCAACGGTCAAGGATGGTACTTGGCTTGCTGTCGGACTATTCTATGTGTGTGGAACACACCTCACGATGCAGTGCTTGTACCACGCAGGTGTCGTGCGTGTACCACTCGGAGGCGGCGGAGAACCAGTTTCTGCAAAACCCGCGCAAGAGTGTGCTGGGCGATGGCTACCAGGCGCGATCAAGCCAGGCGCTCAGCGCCCCGGGGCTGGACGCTCCACAATAGTCGCTACACAGGCATTGCAAATTGAATGCGTGGGGCGGCCATGAGTTGCTTGCGAGGTCATTGTAAGCGGCTCACATCCTGGAAATCAGGGCTTCTTGCCCTGCGATGACTTGCGAGAAATATGCCTACGGAGTCAGCATGGCTTGCCACCAAGATTGTTCTACCGTGTGGGATGGATGGCAATTTTCAGAGTACGGGTTCAGGTAAGTTGAGGTGTGCCCATTCATCTGTAAATTGTGTACATTATTACATGCTGGGTTGCAGCGGTCAAATGTGTGTCGAGCACTTTGGAAAGACAATGTATATCTGGTGCCATCAAAACCACGAATCTCTTATTTCCCCTCAGCTCGCCTCTCATGGATTTCAATGCTGAAAACGCTCAGCTTGCGGCTTTCCGCTTCCCCTTCATCCTCTTCTCGATATCTGTGGCAACGTTAAAGATGCCGCCCGTCGGAGCCTCGCATGCTGCACATCTGCCGCCATTCTTCTTGTTAGCATTGTGCTTCAGCGCGCAGTTTTCACAGAAGTAGTGCCGGCAGCGGGTCACCTGCGAGATCAGAAACGCTCAGCTGTAAGACGATATTCACTCGTCCGACTATGCGAATCCTGCTTTGAGTCTAGATGCTGTTGACACGAACCCCAGTAAGCAGTAAACAGCCATTGTGCTGGTCAAATATACAATGCGGCCCCTCTACCGAAGCACCACCCCTTGCTGCATTACCACTGTCACTCAGCTGCCTTGGAGGCTCACTATCACTCAGCTGCCTCAGAGGCTCACCACAGGCATTCAGCTACTGCAGGGGCTCACCACGGGGTCGCGGCACTCCTCCCAGGGTTTACGGCAGATGAAGCACGCGAAGGGCAGCTCCTCCTCGTCGGAGTCCTCCGCCTCGTCGGCCTGCTCGCCCTCCGCGTCCGGATTCCACCCCTCCGCCGCTCTCAGCGCCTTGGCCTTCTGCTCCGCTTCCCACTCCTGTGGTTCCATGCCACATGGGGTTACGGCGGTGCGGGCATGAGATTCTGTTCACATCGCGCTCATCATGTACTGATGAGCCAGATGCAGCTGAAGCCACAGTCACTGCTGCTTCGACACTGCTGCGCAACATGAGCTGCCGCTTGCGAAATGCCACAGACGACTTGGCTGACCAAGCATTGCTGCCTGCAACAGCTATGCTTGCAATGACAGTCACTGTCGCAGTGCATGCACCCGCTCAATCTCCCAGCCGCCCTTGTAGTCCGACCGGTCGTGCACGAACTTGCAGGCGTCGCCATAGCCGCAGAACCCCGTCTCCTTGTAGTCCTTGCAGATGTCGGGCTGGTAGTCGAAGCGCACAGACACCCGCGCATGCACGTTGGCTCGCAGCGGGCCGTGCTGCCCGGCGCCCTTCTCTGCACCGATTGTGTGTTCTCGTCGGAAGCCCTGCAATGCAACACATAGCCATTCAGGACTGTGGTCACCTGTCATAAGTAGGGAATGCCATCTGCTGGGGCAGCGTGCCTCCTTTGCACAAGCCATGCCAGTGCGTGGTCTGCACACGTCATGAAAGCGCCTGCTGAATGAAGACACGACCGAATTCACCTTTTTGTAGTCTGTGTAGTTGTTCATGCCCTTATAATCCCCGCTGGCCGGTGCATCAGGGTCTGCCACTGCCTGCGCCAAGACCTGCTCCCGCAGTGCCCTGCAGTATACGCCATGCAGTATCAGACTACAGGGCACATGTTGCGTCTGTATGCTGTCCTCACTGTGTACTGGCACGTTACGTCTCCAACCGGACGCGCTGCTGGCATCAGCAATACGGCCGCACCTGGCATCCCGGTCAAATTCGGTTTCTGTCTCCAGAGTCGCTGTTGCCCTGTTGTCCGTGGACTGCTGCAGCGTGCGGCTGCTTTTGAAGGTGAAGGGCTCTAGTTTGTCGTCCGCTGGCTTCTTTGTTGAGAACGCCAGCGGATTGTCCGCCTTTGCTGCTTTCTGCTTCCGCACGACGCTGGACTCTTCCGGTTGCGTGGCTAGCTGCGCCGACTCTGACTCATCCGCCGCTCGTTTGCGGATGTTGCCGCGCCGCTGCTTCTTTGCAAAGGCCACAACAGGCTGCAGCTCTGCTGCCGGAGCTGCATCCGTTTCTGGAGGAGTTGCCGCGGCGTCGCCCATTGTGCCGGCGGAACAAGAAGAACCCACAAGAGCTGTCAGGGTTATTAACGAAGCAAGGACAGTAGGGGATATGGCCTCTGCACCTGCACCTCGAGACATGCAGTGCCTCTTCTCGTAAACTGGAAGCAGCTGTAAAGTAGAGGAAGCTGCTGCTGACGTCATGATTACGGTTCCATCATGTTTCCTCGAGCTTGCGTGCAGATGGGTGTTCGCCATCAATACATCACGTTGATACAGCACAGTGGTGACATATCTCGTGTGCAAGGCCGTAGAACCTACTTTCTATTTTGACATTGCGTAAGCGGATTGGAAGCTGCCACTGCAAAGCTGGTGCAGTTAGTCTGTGCACCTGCAAAGCCGACACTAAGGCTCATTAGCAGTACCTGAAGATAGTTTGGCTCGCCTCAGGCCGGCAAACATCCGCACGGGTTCCGGCATGGCACTCCGCAGCCGCAGTGGCAGGCGACTATCGGACCTAGTGCGGCAGCAGCTGCTCGCGATTGGCGAAGAGCAGCCGGTTGCATCCACATGCTTTCAGGTTACCAAGCGGCCTGTCCTGAGGCTGTACAGCATTGCTTCATGAATATCTGCAGTATCTATGGATGCGCATGTCGGTGACTCGAGCCTGACCGCCCTGCTGCAGCAACTGCCGGCGCTGCGCATGGCAGCATGCACACAGCAAGCGCAGATGTTCGCCTCGTCTGCAGCCGTGAGACAGGCAAGTGTCTTATTGATGTCTCCCCATGAAAGAGGCCCTTGCCACGCTTACCGTGGCAACCTTATTTATGCTGTCAAGCGGCCACAAAGGTTGTGTCCATTGTCACACTGGCAGGTGACGTGCCAGAGGGCACAGCTGTTGCAACAGACAGCAAGGGGCTTCTCATCAGCTACTGCAACCAGCAGCGGACAACCTAGGGGGGTGAGTATGGATGAGCAGCGTGCCATCTGTCACACTGCACATTTGACATGCCCTGCACATGTGGGCATGTAGTTGTGCACTTCATATGTGCTGCCTCTTCCTGCGCAGCCGGTTTCGTTCGTCAGCCTGGCTCTCACGGCAGCCACGGGCGGGGCATTGCTGATGTATTACAATCATCTCATGGACCAGAAGTTGAAAAAGAGTGAGTGCGGCCACGGGTTCTGGAGCGCATTGACACATGTGCAGATCTGGGCAATACCTGAATGCTGGCAGATACGGCAAATTCAGGCAGTGAGGTCATGCAGCAGTGGCAGGAGACGACGAGTTGGCTTGTTCACCTGACCAGCTTCAAGGGTGATTCTAGTGCGGTGTTGCTCCATCTTAACTTTGATTTCATTGACGGCACAGGCGGCTTGGCAGCAGAGGCGGCGGTGGGCCAGCCAATGATAGGCGGCCCCTTCGAGCTGACCGACCAGGACGGGAAGCCCTTCAGCGACCAGGACCTGAGGGGCCGCTGGGCGCTGCTGTACTTTGGCTTCACCTTCTGCCCCGACATCTGCCCCGACGAGCTGGAGAAGATGGCGGAAGCCGTGGATGCAGTCGGTGAGCAGAGACCCATACTCCGTCACTCTGTTGCCTCACCTCGTTTGCCCCAGTCCCAGACCTGCCCAGACAAGTACCTGGACAAAATGGCCACATGTTGGCGCATTTGGTTCCCCTTGGCTCAGTGCCTCGTTTCACTTGTGGGCTGACTTGTCAGCCCCATTAGCACAATCTGTGTCAGCTTGTTGGTGATCCCGGCCACCGAGTTGGTCTGGATCAGGTTCCTCACTTGGGCTGCCCAGGAAACCAGCCAGGAAATGTGAATGGTTTCTGCAGCATGACTCGCGCAGGCCACGCAGATGTGCGAGACCAAGGGTATATGTGTCATCCGACTCCTTCAACTGAGTTGTGCGCTCCTGCACGCGTGTGCAGAGAAGGACAGCGGCGGCAAGGTGCAGCCGGTGTTCATTTCGCTGGACCCGGCGCGGGATTCAGTGCCGCAGGTGGCGCGCTACGTGAAGGAGTTCCACCCGCGCCTCATTGGCCTGACTGGCCCAAAAGAAAAGGTGTGCGTCTGTTTTCTGCTCGTTCCAGGTCGCTTGCTGCTCACAAGCGAGGGAGCATTGGAGCACTGCGCACCAGGGGTCACTTGGTGCTCCTGACATGATGATGGGCAGCGTGTCTTTTGGTGGCACGCTTTTTTTGCGTGTAGTACCTGACGCAGTACCTGACATGACGTGTTCTGCATGGCAGACGGACGCGGCAGCAAAGGCGTACAGGGTGTACCATATGAAGACGGACGAAACGGAGGACTACCTGGTGGACCACTCCATCATCATGTACCTGGTCAACCCGGCCGGCGACTTTGTGCAGTTCTTCGGCAAGAACGTGGATGCAGCAGCGCTGGCAAAGGCGATCCAAGGCCACATGGCCAATTGGAAGGAGCCGCAATGACGCGTCGTGTGAGCACCAAACCTGCTGGGTGGTCGATCACGGACTTTCATGACTTGCTGTGTCTGCTCTCGCATTCGCATAAGGATTTCCAGGACCCCACACTGCGCGCAATTTTCTGTTTCTAAAGCCTGAGGTGCCGCCCTCACACACAGCTGGCCAGCAGCCACTCTATTGCCGCATCGACATCACACTCCGTCTCCTCCAGCGCCTCCCGCGCTTTCAGCATATCGAACCCCATGGCCTGCACCCAGATGCGCTGTCAGTGTCATGGCCAGAACACAATTTGCAGAATGCACGACCAATGTAGCACACAGCGTGGATGTCTGTCACTGGATGTGAAGGCTGTGATGCGAGATGGTGGAGTCCTCAGTGAACAATATGAACTCGGTCCACTGGCATGAGTGGCAGGTATATTTATGGCCGCACCTGGAGGTGCGCAATATCACACCCCATAGCTGCTTCCCTCGCCTCCGCCGCGATGTCATTCAGAGGCGCCTCATGCACATCGCCTGACCTCCGTCCTTGCCCTGAGCCCCTGGCTTTACGCTTGCTGCCTCGCTGCGGCTTGCTGCCGGCATCCCTGTACACCACAGATGTGCTCATGTGCATGTGCAATGCCAGTGTGTCCAGGTTTCTTCGGCTCATGTGGGTGCTCTTACTGCCGCCTGCTGACGAGTCCAACTGGAGCAATGAACGTGCCACGGTGTGAGGCATAGTGCCCCCAGAGCTTCAGAGACAGCACAGCGCAGTTGGCTCAGTGCTTGGACACAGGGCGATGACACAAGGCAGTCGGCTCACTGCCTGGACGCGGTAACACAATGCAAATACTTCTTGGCCGTGGGGCGGATGACACGATGCAGTCAACTTCCTGGCCGCGGGGCAAATAACACGATGCAGTCGACTCACTGCTTGGGCGCCGGGGCGATGACACCGCCGCTGCGGGAGCGCTTGGCGCCGCCGTGCGCTCGCTGCTTGCGCACCGCCACCGCGCTGCTGTTCATGCGGTGCGCGCCGTTCGACACGTCCTGCAGCGGCCCCGCGCCGCCGTTCCGCTCGTCCGACTGCTCCTGCACAGCAGACGGCGCAGCGTAGCTGGGCACGCATGCGGGTGCACCGACGCGATGCGAGCAGCTCACAGCTGCATCTGGTGATGGACCCAAGTTGGTTGTACATAGGACCAACTGTAGAATCTGCTGCAGATTGTTGCCGGGGGCATCGGAACATCACCCACAGCACACTGGACAGTGGCGGTCACGAAAGGGCAGCACAGCAGCGGCACCTGCGCAGGCCGCAGCAGTAACTGGGCGTGCATCTGCTTCATCGCGTCCCGCAGCCGCTGCAGCAGCGCCAGCTTCTGCCCTCTGCTCAGCTGCGCCGGGTCCTCGGCTGCACGTGAATAACAGTGACAGGCGATAGATCGCCTCGGTGTGGAAGGTGTTCACAGATGCTTCTGGTCGTTGTCAGTGCGTGCGGCGTCAAAGGCTGCATGCACAGATTGCAAATTCCGCGGTGCAGGAGATGTTGTCCGCCATGCAAGCTGGCAGCGCACACCCATGAGGCTGTCCGGCAGCTGGACCGGCTGCTGCTGCTGCTGCTGCGAGTGCCGGTTGTGCTGCAGCATGGCTGCTACCTCCTCCAGCTGCTGCTCTGCCGCTGCAATCTGCTCCTCTGACAAGGAATACCTGCAGCGGCATCACAACTCAGACGAGCCGCAGGAACTATTTACACGTAGGTGCCACATTTGACTGCTGGCTGTTGCACGGGCTCATACGTCAAAACTTGAGTGGAGCAACTCACTGCTGCCTCGCCTCGGCCTGCCACTGCGCCTTCATCTCAATGGTCGGGTTTGCTGCGCGCGACAATCTGATTATCAGCATTATGGTGTTATGCAACTGCCTGGCACGGAGGCAAAGCGTCTGATCTGCAGCAGAATGATTGTAGTTCCCGCCAGATGCCAGCCGATCCATCGCAAAGCAGAAGGCTGCTCCTGGCTCACGTCCAGACCAGATGATGAGGCCTGCCTTGCGCTCCACATCGGCGCGGACAGCATTGTCCTGGCGGATCCGGTCGATGTCCACCTTGAGCCCGGTGTAGGCTGCAGCGTATGCACTCAAGCTTTGGTGCCGGCTCCGAATATCCTCATGCAGGTATACTCCCCATGACGCCTTTCCAGACCCATTGAGCAAGCACCAGCAATCAGCAGAGCACTGGTGTGCCTGCACCTGCCAGGGATTGCTGGCCGAGCAGGCGCTGCGTCTGGCCGTTCAGCTGCTGGTACAGCTTGCCGGGCAGGAGGCCGGTGGCCTCAATCTCGCGCCACCGCCCGACGCCATGCACCATCAGGCACAGCCGCAGGATGGCCACCTCCGTCTTCGTCCACCCCGGCGACGGGCTGAAGTTCCATCTGCATCGCGATTACACAGCAACATCAGCCTGAGAAGAATCCTCAGCGAATGGCAAGGCTGTCCCAAGGCATGCCGCTGCAGGGATTGCTTGGCAACATGCGCTCCTCCCGCAGCATCACTCACAGTGAGGCGGCGTCGCCAAGCCTGGGTCCCCTATAGTCGTTGCCGTTGTTGTCCATGACACTCTCTGGTCACGCAATGCTGCCATTGTGCGAATGGCAATCAAAGCTCATGGCACAGGGCGAAACTCTCAGAGCGAGCAACGGCATCACGTATTGTAACAGTGTGCAATCACGACTGACACGATAGATTTTGATCCCTGCTTTGCTGCACCGGTGTGCGCAGGTGAACGTTGGCTTACAACCTGGAGGCATTCAAATTTTGGAAGCTGTCTGACGGCGCAATTGCAGGTAGGCATCAGGCCATCAGCGTCGACAGTATTACACTATAGCAGTGCAATGTTGCAGCGTGTCATGCATATTGAGAGGATGACCTTGTTTCCGGGTTGAACAGGGCTAGACGCACCGCGAGGAGTTTTTCCAAGGGCAAAGGCGCACATGCCGCCATGCAGGCGCAACATGCATCTCATTGCAGGCACGCACATCGGGTGCTGCGATCCGACCAGCACCAGCGTCCCGATGCCCACAACTAGGGCGAGGATGCAGGGGGCGCTAGCGTGACGTGGGGCTCGCTGGCAGCACCTGTGATGTGGTGCAGCCAGGCTGACTTGCTGGCTCGAAGCCCTGATGCTCGCAGGTCGCAGCAAACTTCTGTTCGTTACATCTTCGTGGAGCAGACTACAAGCTGAATCTTGTTTAAATGTCTTCAACTCATCGGCGGCGGCATGTCAGTCAGGCCATGGCTCTGACGTGCTGTAGGGTTGGAGCTGGAAGTTGCGCCCGCTGACGGGGTCTGTGCTGTCCTGGGCGAGCTGCTGGCACTTGAAGCACACCAGCACACCGCTGGGGTACACCGCAAACATCTTGTTGCCGATGCGGTTGTGGCACGCCTGGCAAGACCGCTCCGCAGACATCGGCACCCGCCTGCCCATCATCTGCGTGTCAGCAAGCAGAGCAACACAATCAGCGTCTGCTCACTCTCTCGTTCTGAGCCCGCAACAGCAGGCATGTAACATCTGCGGCTCAGGAGCAAAAAATTGCCAGATGGTGCACAGATCTGCCACAGAGGAGTGCTTTCCCTTGCAAAGCTGAGACACCCGGCGGCGTGCTGCCTCTCACCTCAGCACGGGTGGCGGCCGCGGCGAGGTGCGTCAAGCGTCGCAGGGAGCGCACCACGGCGCCGCTGCGGCAGCGGTGCTGCCGCTCCGCCAGCAGCGCCGCCAGCGCCTGCTGCGCCTCCGCCAACGGCATTGTGTCCGGCAGCGCCGCCAGCACGGCGCCCGGGTCCAGGTGCTCCCCTGCACCGCAGGTCAGAGAAGGTTTTATGGTGACTGGCCAGGGCACGGCGTGCTGGACCCATGTGAGCTGCACCGCAGCCCTCTTGCAGAGTGCGACATGGCAACAGCGCATGCCCAACAGGTTGTCGAAGGACCAGCAGCAGTACAAGGCATATGAGCGCCTGTAAGTCGCTGCCATCGACATCAAAGTTCTGCAAGCTTGTGTTGCGGCGTCAGTCTGTCATGCAGCGGCGCAAAATCAAACCCTAAACCCTTCACCCGCAAAGCGCAGCAGGTAGCAGGCCTCCGGCAGCATGGCCGCCCCCAGCAGCAGGGACAGCAGCTGCCGGAAGCCGGGCGGGCCCAGGTGCGCCGCGCAGTACGCCTCTGCCGCCGCCACGTCCCGCAGCACCAGCGCCTGGATGCGCAGCGCCGCCTCGTGGCCGCCCGCCTGCACAGCAGGTCGAGGTGTCAAGTATGATCACCTTCACTTGCCCAGCAAGCAGGGTGTGAACACAGCTGCAGTGCAGGGCTGTGCTGTCAAGCATTATTTCGATGCTATTGTAGTTGGAGATCATGTGAGTGCTTGTTTCAGGGGATCTGTGGACATAGTGGCTCTTCAGTTGTGCCCTGTGAGCAGCTCACCACAGCGCAGATGGCCATTGCTCTGCGACAACAGTGGCGCTCCATAGGGCACCTCTGCCGTTTTCAGAGGCGGAACGAGGCATCTTTGAACTGAGAAGGTCTCACCAGACCGTGGCTTTGGCATATACTGATACACTTTCAGTTGTTTATAGCACATCTGACGGTGTAGCAGGCCCCGCACCTCCCATTGCGCATGTCATGCAGCTGCGCAAACCGTGCCAACAAGCCAGAGTCCCCCCACGCTTGAAAGCTTGTACAATGCAAAACATGATATCAGGCGCTGCACGCTTCGACTTCCAGCAGGCTTGCTTCCTCGTGCGCAATTATGCCAGCAGCATCGACGAGCAAATGGCAGCCCATTCGTGGTGACTTTGACGGCTACCGAGCCTATACAAGGTTGTGGCTGCAGAGCGCAGCTGTCAGCCGGGGTGCACCTTGGAGTGCAGCAGGACCTGCTCCTCCCACAGCGCGGTGCCGTGAATTTGCGCCAGCAGTGCCGGGCCGTCCACCAGGTCAGACGCCTGCAGATGCGCCTGCAGCCGCGCCCGCAGCCCCGCCAACCGCGCTGCGTCCTGACCGCTTGGAGCATCCCTTGCATCTGCAGATGGCGAGAAGCCTGTGGCGGAGTCCCCATGGTTGCCTCGTGCTTTTTGGATGGTTGTTGGTTGACAGCTGCGCCCCTGAAGAGTATCCCGAATGATGATTGATCTGTATGGTCACTTCCCTAAAGCCTGTACAACAGCTCGCACCTGAGCCGGCACTGGCCCGCCGCTTGGCCGGCCTAGCGCGCGGGGATGGCGGCGGCAACAGCTCCGCCAACGCTGCCGCCAGCGCCGACGCCAGCTCCATGTGCACTGCCGGGTCCTGCGACCCGCAGTCCGCCACCAGGTGCTCCAGGTACTGCCACAGCAGGTCGCCGGGCTGCCGCCGCAGCAGCTGCAGCACCTCCTGTGCTGGCAGGCTTCGTCTCTGCACATGCATGCACAAAACGGTTGTCAGTGCTCGATGCAGACCGGCTGATGGGATGAAGCATCTCGTTGGCCGGTGAACTCGTCGGCCCCTGCACGTGCAGCATGTCTCAGTCCGGCATCAGGGCAGGAATATGCCAAAAGATTAGTGTATGAGAACTGTCAATCAGGAGTCGCCAGCGCGCTGCAAAGCTGGCAGGCCCACCTTCAGCATTGACAGCGTTTCTGCAGGCGAAGTCTGTGCCAGCCATGGCAGGTTCTGAAGCACCAGGGCGGCGCTGGCCCGGGTCGCGTCTGCCAGCAGCGCTGCCGCGTGCTGCGCGGCCGCCACACCCGCAAGGGTGCCCCCAGACTGCCCTGTCTCCTGTGGCATGAAGATGCGCAGCTCACAAGTTAAGCGGTAAAAACCCGCAATATGCACTCTGCAGCTGGCCCACCAATTCAGCCAGCCTCGAGCAGGACAGCATGAGACCCCACAAGGTGAATTGCCTAGCGTCTGTCTGTTGTCACCAATGAAACCATCTGCACCCACCCGCCACAGCTGCAGAGCCTCCTCGGCTTCGCCGGCAGCGGCTGCAAGCGCCGCCAGGGCGCCCAGCTGCCCGTCCGCCAGCAGCCGGCCCTGCAGATGTGTGGCGTCCGCCGCGCAGGTGCCTGATGCTGCCAGCGCCTGGTGCAGCCATTTGTTCCAGAATCATAAACCATTTGGACGACATGTAACTGCCACAGCAGTAAATTGATGATATGTTGATTAATGTTGCTGTGTCACATCAAGTCTGGACGAGGTTATGGTGATAGCAGTCAATGGGGTAGCAAGGTCATTCGGTGACAGGTGACAACAGTGTCTAGGTTGTGCACCTCAATTTCGGCCTCTGCGCGCAGGTCGGCCAGCAGGTGGAGCAGCAGCGTGTCAACGCCATCCAGATCCTCCACCCCAGACTGCAGACGCGCCTGCAGCGAGAAACTGGGTCTGTCGAGTCCAACCACAAAAAAGCATAGACTGTTGAGAGCCTGCTTTTAGGAGTCAGCGCCTTTGACCGCCTACAGTGCCGCTTTGCCAGAGCAGTTGAAGCAACTGTGGCACCCTTCGATGGCTTCTGTAACAGCGTTGTCTGGTCCCTCTCGTCGCTCACCCACAGCAGGTAGTCAGCCAGCCGCCGGCGCGCCTCAGCCAGGAGCTGCTCGGCGTGGCTGCTGCCCGGCCGGGCTGCCCTGCCAACGGTCGCCTCCAGGGGCGCCAGCGGCCGGGCCAGGCCCCACCGCCTGCGGGGCGGCGGCCGCGGCGGCCACGCCGCAGTGCGCGCCGGCGCCAGAGGGAAGAACTCCCGCGGCTGCAGGTCGGCGGGGCGGCAGCGCCGGGCCGCAGCAAACGCCTCCGAGAATTGGCAGCCTGCGCCACACATGTCAAAGTTTGTTATGCTTGAACAAGGACAGCCTGTGGAAGCGACATGGTGAACTGGAACAGTCCTCGCATTCACATTACATGTTGAATGCGGGCAGTGGACTTAAGCTTTGGCAGCGGGAGCAGGCGGATCAGGCGCACTGTGTATGAGCAGGAAGGCGGCCTCGGCGGCGGCAACAGGCGCCCAGGGTGCCCGAGCTGCATCGGCCAGCGCCAGTGCAGCGGCGGCGTTGCCGGACCGCAGCAGCTGTGCGGCCTGTTCCTCCAGTGCCACCGCCCGCAGCAGCCACACCTGCACACCAGGACGCAGGGCTGACACGTTCTTTGAGACTGCGTATCTCGTCCCAAGAGGTGCACGCCATGTCAATCAGAGTGCCTAAGCATGTTGCAGCATGCTTCGCCAGCACACGGCTGTGGCTGAATATTGCGGCGCGTGGAGGGCGGGGCACCTTGCGGTGGCCAGCCAGGGCGATGGAGCCCCCTGGCGGGCCGTCTGCCGTCAGCAGCGCCTCCCCTGGCGACGGGAAGCCAGGCGAGCCGTACCCCAGCCGCTGCACACATGCTGCATCGCCCCACTGGTACACCGACAGGCCCTGTGATCCGACAGGGTTTGCGTCATCTGGACTGCTTCATATCAGGCGGCAAGGGTCATGCATGCAACCACTTCTCATGGCTCGTTGGGATCAAAAGGTGCATGCATAGACACATATCACTGTCACGGCTCCGAATGTTCTGCCACTTCTTGCAGAATAGCACCTTGTGAAAATGCAGTTCAACTTTCTGGTTGTTGCACACCTCCTGCGCGGCGGACACCACGAAGAGGCCTGCAGCGGCCAGGGCTGCTGGCAAGCTGGGGAAGGTGAGTGCGCTGCGAGTCGGCTGCCCGGCTGCGTCAACAATGATACCCACCTGGTCCTGCGCTCAGGAAATCGATTGCTTCACCATTCACACCGCTCTGAGCACATTTGCATATTGCACAACAGCTATCTGCAAGGCTGCAGATGGCTGGCGAATCACAGGTGCTTCTGGGTTTCGTGCATGTACAAGTGCAAGTTCGAGATGGTATGGGTCAGCACGGTGAGCGACCCAGCAAGGCGCAGCAGTTCCACTGGATCTGGGTCATGCACAGGTGCGAGCACCCACCATGAGCAGGATGGCGAGGGGCACGCCGTTCGGCAGCCGCTGTATGAGTGTCGGCGGCGGCGCCTCCGCGGGCAGCGAGAACAGCGGCGTCGCGGCGCCGGCTGCCACATCGAGCAGCAGATACTCCAGCGAGGTGCACACCACCAGCCGCTGCCCCAGCCATGCCATTGCCTGCGTGACATCGGATCTGCGTGTCATAACATGCAGAGCACTGCAGCTTGCTGATGACATCTGATTTCACTTCATTCGACTTGTTGGAGTCCATGCTGGCCTTTGTGTCATGTCCATGTGGTGCAACCATGCCATTGTTTGTCAGCCGGTCCTTTGCCTTGTAGGTGAGCATGAGCGGCAAGAGGCAAGAGGCAAGACGGCACCTGAATGGGCAGAGCTGTTGCGAGGTCTGCCTGGCCCAGCTGCTTGGCTGTGGTGCCCATCGCCGGGCTGCCCGGCACCAGCTGGAAGACCAGCACCCGCGCGGTCCGCCGCGCAGCCTTGACCGCCAGCGCCAGCAGTGTCGGGGCACGCCTGTCGCTGCCGCTGGGGCTGGCCGCCACGGCCGTGATGCCCTGTGAGTCAAGCACGAATGCGTTCCAGCCTGAGCTGCTACTTCAAGGCTGGCGCGATGGTTTGGTTTCATACAGGCTCAGCGACACCTTGATTGCGGGCAGCGGGTGTCCCTCCATGGTGTCAGCGTCCAGCAACAGTAGCAGACCATCGCACAACGCTGCCAGGCGCTGCACGCGCTCCAGATGCACCACCTCCTTCACTGGCTGCATACAGTGAGAACACAACGATCAGCAGACAAACTCTCGACCTGTGCCGCGCCTTCCTGTACTAGTGGCTCCGTGTGCCGACCGACGCTCCTTGCAAGGTATTGCAAACTGATGTCAAGCGGATGCTTAGTGATGCCACGACACACTCGTCGGTGTGCAGGCACTCGTCAATCTGCAGACATCACCTTCTTGCTGATGTGCTTGCGAGCGGTCAGTGACAGGTGCGCCCCTGACAGCGCCACAACAATGCGGTGCTCCTCCAGCTGCCCATCGCTGAGCCCAACGTACAGCTTTGTGCCATCTGCTGACAGCGCCAAAGCTGAGATGATGCAGCCCCGTGCCTACATTCAGTTCAGAATAAGACTGCAACACTGGCGGCAAGTGCAGTCGCAGATCGGATTTTGTGCATTCACGACAGTGAACTGTGAAGTGCTGAACAACTCACCCTGTGCTCATGCACTGGCCACAGGCGGAATGCCGTGCGCTGGCCAGTGCCAACATTGTTGGCGGCGGAGCCATTCATGTCGGGGCTGCTATGTCAGATGATGTGCCAGAGTCATGACTACCCATCAGGAAGGCTGCCGCGGAGGCTTGCAGCCAGTGAACCACCACCAGACTGGAATTTGTACCGCTGGGGTTGCGGCACCACACACTAGCTCAGTGGGAAGCAGCTGACATCATGCCCATCGCCGTGATCATTGCGATCAGGTGCCATTGAATCAAAACATGCATGTCAACAAGATTGATTGCTCAGCAGTGGGTTGCTGCAGCCTGCACCGAGGCTGTCGAAAGCTGACCGACAGAACAATACTGTCTTGGCTGTCAACGCATGTACCGTTGAAGCTACGCGACTGCTCTTAGCACAGGTCTATGGCATGTCCGAGAGAAGATGTGACACGGACCCGACCACAGAGACGCCGATACGTGCGGGAAAGGCGAGAGATGCACTCCGATGATCAGAGTGGGGTAAAGGCGCAGTCCTTTACGGATGATGCGACTCAATGTGAAACACAATGCGACTTATAAACTGCCCCTGTAAATGGAGGGACTGATGAAAACGCTGAGGAGCTCGATGCATGGCCATTGATGGGAGCCTTTCCAAATGTTTGGGGCTCCCAACAATCGAGAGGGGAGAATGCCCTCCTTTCCGTTCGTTCAGCCCAGCCCTACAATCGAGAGTTGGGCTCCCCCACACAATTCACTGCCAGAGTTGAGCGAGCCTTGTGATCTATTGACTTCAGTCACACTTGGAATCCTTGCGTCGAGGTCTCCTAGCACCCGCCGCAATGCTGCCTGAAGCATCGTCTTCACCATCGAAGCCGCCGCCGTTGCTGCCACCGTCAGTGCCCTGCCTCTGCAGCACGATGCACCAGTTGCTCTTGTCGAAGAACGAGTCCACGACAACAGCGTCCGGCACCTGCGCCGCCAGCCCCTCCAGCTCGCCAGCGCGGAACAGGTGGTAGAAGCGCTCGAACACGATTGTGTTCTTGGCTGTGTCAATGCGTGCAAAGGGCTGGCCGGCGACACTGCCGGCCGCTCCTGATGCTGCAGAAGCCGCTGGTGCTCGTGCTGGCGCTGCTCCTGCTGCTGGAGCACTCCTGGCTTCGCCGTCTACTGCGCTGCCTGCTGCATCGGCAGAGGCGCTCACGGTGCGGGCTGCGACTGCTGCTGCCTCCAGCCGATGGAATGGCAGATGCCAGGGCACCATGTAGTCCAGGCTGCCGCCGTTGCTGCCGCCACCACAGCCGTTGTCGCCGCCACTGCCGTCAACGCTAGTGCCACCGCAGCTGTTGCTGCCTCCAAGATCGTCCCCAGCAGCTGCACTCTGGGTGCTGCTGCCTTTGCATGCCGCCTTGGCGCCACTGGCTCTGCTGCTGCTATGACTGTCGTCCGGACCCCTGACAGGACGCCCAGTGACTGCGGCACCATCGGGCGGCTGCTGTATTCGCTGCCACTTGGCCAGCAGCTTCTCCTCCTCCTGCTCATATGCCCACACCGTGACCAGTGCCCTGCCCCCTGCAACAGAAAACAGCATCGAGGGTTTTACTTAGTGTTGAAGATGAGGAGATCACACATGTTCACAGGCGTGGCACCCACAGTGAAAATCATACACATTTTGCAGGCGTGATAGTGTAGCAATTCGCTCGCAGACCTGAACGAAACTGAGCTTGCAATTGCCGGCATGACAATCACCTGGCCGCAGGATGCTGCACAGCCGCTGTAGCAGGCGCCTCCGCCGTGCCTCACTCGAGATGTGGTGCAGCACTGCGATGCACAGCACGCCGTCGCAGCTGCCTTCCCGATATGGCAGGGTAAAGCCGTCTGCGACCGCGACATCCGCTCTTGCTGCTCGTCCTGCACAGCAACGAGCACATTCGCTCACGAGCTTCAGTTGCCAACACCATTGCAGAGTCGGGCATGACAAAGGGTATCTCATGGAACTGCAGGAGTGTCCTCATCTATCTCGGAATCCTCAGGATATGGAGAAGTCCCCACCTGTGTGCGATGACAAGCGAGCAGCAGCCACTTCTGCCAGCCCGCTGCTGCGATCCGAGGCCAGGATGGCTACGTCATGCCGCACCCCAAAGTACTTGCCGTTGCCGCACCCGACATCCGCGATGACGTCACCACTGGCAAAAGTCTCCAGGAAAGCGCGCACTTTGGGCCACACAGCGAACCTGCACCACAGGATGCGTGCGGGTCATGCATCCACGGTGAACACTGCAATGCTGACAACAGGCAAGATTCTTTCTGCAATGCGATGCAGTGCCCATGCCCTTCTGGACAGAAGAGAGAGGGCGCAGGTGTTAACTCACCTGGTGGAGTTGAAGTGCGGGGCAATCGTGTTGTACACATCATTGACGAAGCGGTCCTCCATCTGCTGGCATGCTGCCTCAGGGTCTGCGCCGGCAGAGCTGCTGTCAGCTGCCAGGCTGCAGCCGTTTGCGACTGCCTCCACAGGTGCCGGGCGCTGTGCGACGTCACCAGCAGCCCGCTGTGCCTCACGATTGCCGCTGCGGCCTGTCTGCTGGCATGCACTGCCCAGTGAGCGCTGATTACCGCTGGACAGCCGACCAGTTGCCCGCCCGGCGCCTTGCAGCACAGCAGCAGCGCTGAGCTGCTGTGCCAGCTGCGCCGCCATCGTGTGGGGCTGGCAAGGCTGTGCTGCGTGGCCACTGCCACCGGATGCCGCTTTCGCTGCTGCTTCTGCCGCCAGCAGGTTGCGCGTGGGCGGCAGTTGCTGCAGCTGGCTGTCGCACTGGTGTGGCCACTCGCAGTCACAGGGTTTGTCCCTCACCTGCAACCCCAGGATGGTCCCATAGACGACTTGTACCGCAGCACATCATGCGTGGATCGTGCAGTTGCTCGAATCATGTGATGTATCCTGTGTCTGGTCTGGAAGCAGCACAGACACCTGTCGAAAGGTGAGCGACACCCGCCGCGGCGCTCTCTCAATCGCTTCACCATCGATGACATCCTGCCTCCGGTGCGGTATGTAGTGATCCCTGAGACAAACAGTTGCTGCACTCAATGAAATTCCGATGGTCTTGGCTCATCTGCAGCGAGATCCTAAGCCAGGTGCATGCTTTCCCATGCAGACGACCATCCCTGTCGCGAAGGTGCCGTATTTTGACCTTGCAAATGCATTTTTTCCTCAGCATGCAGGGGCATGATGCAGCACACACCAGGCATATCGTGCCTCGCCAGACAGCACCAACAGGGAGCGACGCGGCAGGCAGATGGCGCGGCGCTGCCCGTCCCGCCGGAACTGCATCACCGCGGGGCCCGCCAGCGACAAAGACAAAATAGCACCTGCGGCCAGATCATTCCCAACACACGATGCCCACCTGTCAGTTGATGTGCAATGGACATAACACAGGGCACAGCACACCTGGCACACAGTGCCCCTGGCAACCACACAGCTTGCAGCACAG
The DNA here is from genome assembly GCA_036584455.1 of Tetratostichococcus sp. P1. Classification (NCBI taxonomy): domain Eukaryota; kingdom Viridiplantae; phylum Chlorophyta; class Trebouxiophyceae; order Prasiolales; family Stichococcaceae; genus Tetratostichococcus; species Tetratostichococcus sp. P1. The sequence goes on from BTPI01000007.1 coordinate 1,989,090, forward strand.
CTCGACACCTGTGAAGGCCGAGTGCGTGTCGATGTGCGGCGACAGGCCGACGCCGATGCCGTACTCGTTGACTGTCAGCTGATCCAGGCGGTCGGTGCCGCCAGCGGCCCGCAGCCGCGGCAGCAGCGCTGCCACTGGCGCCGGCATCGGCGCAATCGGCTGCTGCGGGTCCACATCCCTGGTCAGGTACCTGCAGCAACACCCAGAGGATGCTCCTGTGTTGCCGCATTGTGACACTTCCCACGCTCAGTAACTCCCAAGCACTCAAACGCCTGTGAAGCCAAAGTCTGAATAGCAGAGATGCACTTCGAGCTTGCCAAAGAGCACCTGAACTCGAAGCCGAAATGCTTGACCCGCCGCCGTGCAAGCGAGTCCCACTGTCCCTCATCTACAGCTGACAGCAGCTCCTGCAGCATGTCCACAGGTGAATGTCTGTGACGTGCAGTGCACTGCCTTTGAGCACGATGAGCGGTCCTCCTGACCGCGTCATCCCCGCACATGACCAGGCATGTGACAACATTGATGACTGTGCACTCACAGCAGCATAGGCAGAGTCTCAGAGTGTTGCCTGTTCCTCAGCCTCGCTGACGAAGTTGGGAAGCAGGGTCAGGCCTGGCACGCCGCATTCCTCGCTCGTGCGGCACACATCAACATGCTCCTGTTCTGAAGCCTGCGCAAAAGTAGGAATGTCGTCAGACAGCTGTTTGCAATGCTACAGCATCATGAGATCAGTCTCAACAACCGTTTGCAAAGACGCAACCTCACCTCGCCTGGAGTCGCACGGCCTTTGGCCTTCAGTGCGGCATATTTTGCTGTGAGCGTGCGGCTGCCGAGGTCTGCACATGGCTTGTCGTGCAGGAGCTCGCGCGCATGCGCCGCGGCAGACTGCGAAGCGAAGGTCGCAAACACGTAGCAGGCCTCCTTGTCATCCAGCTGCGGCACTTGCACGCTGGTGCAGCCCAGTGACGAAAGCGCCGCTGCAATGGCGTCACGCTGCACACCAACGCCGGGCCCCACGTTGCCAAGCAGCAAGTGGCAAGTTGGCTGTGCGCTCCTGCCGAACATGCAGCTTTCTGTCGACAGTATACTGCCTTGCAAAAGCGCAAATGGTCCATTCGCATAGACCAGCCGGATTGCATGCACTCATGCACTCCGAGCAGATTGGCACTCGTCATCGTAGATACATGTCAATCTGCAGCTTGCATTATCGACTCGGCGAGACAGCTGTGTTGAACATACAGCCACGCGTGTCTCATGCGAACCGCCTGCACCCTGAGCTGTGCAGTGGCATGCAGACGTCCCTGGTAATTTTCAGGACATGCGCATGCCATCTGCCTTGGTCAAACACCTGCAGCGGTCACCGCGCGTCAGTCGACGGTCAGTCTCCGTAGCAACAGCGAGCCAGTGCCCTTCCGTATGGTCTGTGGCCACTCATAGGGGCGATGCCAGAATGAGCGCCACCAGGAGTGACGCATCCAGACAGCTATGGCGGCAGCTGGATACCACCTACCACAGAGCTCTGGATGGCGGCGACGTGTTCAGAACGGAAACAGATGACAAGGTGTTCACGGATCCATTACTGAACGTGGGCTTTGTACTGCGGGTGGCGGCAGCGCTGAACAGCAAACCCACACCCAAACCGTCAACGAATGACGGCAGGTACAGGTAGTGACATGACGATATCCTGCTATCACATATGCACAGCAAACAGCGCAGAACAGACATGCTGTGCTCGGAGCGCTGTCTGATGGGTGGCGGCTGCGTTGAGAGCGCGCTCTGTGGCAATATTCGCAGGCCGGCAAACCCTTTCCTGCCTTATGATGAGGCGCTCTGGGTGGCGCACTTGTCCGACACGCACACGTGCCTGCTGAACAAGTTCAACGTGGTGCCGCACCACGCGCTGGTGGTGACCCGGGAGTTTCAGCACCAGACGGACCCGCTGACCGCCGCTGACTTTGAGGCAACGCTTCAGCTGCTGCGGGTGAGGCCGGCAGCTGTCATGTGCGCTGCAAGCCAGCGACAGCGACCAGATTGCTTGAGCACATCGCTTGAGCCTTCGTTGAATGACGAGACCCTTCAATGAGCTCCTGACCTAAATCGTAGGCCATGCCAGAGGGCGGCATTGCCTACTTCAACAGCGGGCCTGAATCCGGTGCATCTCAGCCGCACAAACACATCCAGGTGCTCTTTGGGCTCGCCAACTGTTTACTGTGAGCTCAGTAAGCTCACGCATCTGACGTTGCTGGCGCCTACAGGGGCCCCATTTGTATCCCAGCAAGCTGAGCTCGTCCGTGACGTCCATTTGCATGATCAGAGCGGCCTGCTCTCTTGAAGGTGGTGCCGCTGCCGCTGCTGGAGGGTCTGCGAGCTAGGCTGCCCCTGCATCACATCCTTGCGGCAGCAACCAGCGAGACCAACGGTGGCATTGCTGAAGTGCGGCAGCTGCCATATCAGTGCCTTGCAGCACGACTCCAGCCAGACAGGTTGGAAGCACTGCCTGCCATGCCAGCGTGCGCACGCCCAGCTGAACGATGTTCAGCTGTGTACGATCAAGGTGTTTGAAAAGTTTAATCTGTGCTCACGCCATCTGGGCCGCACAGAAACGTTGCACTTGCTGCTGCAGGGTGACCGGCGCACAGCTTGCAGACCTAGCCGCTGCCATGTTGCAAGCGTCGCAGCGTCGAAACAGCAGCGCGGAGGGACTGTCGTACAACGTGGTGCTGACGGCTGAATTCCTGCAAAACATTCCGCGGCGGATGGAGGCGTCGGGGCCGGTGTCAGTCAATGCGCTCGGTCCCGCAGGCACGTTCTTCGTGAAGACTCGGGATCAGTTGGAATATCTGGAGCAGCGTACGCCAAGCCATGTGCTGCAGGATGTTGGGTTTGCCTGGTGATGAGCTGCAGGTGCATCACATCAGCAGCTGCCGGGTGGTGGGTTGGAATATCTGCAGGGATCAGGGGTGAGATGCACTAGCCGTCCCAGTCATGTGCTGCAGAGCACACTAGACTGCAAAGTGTATTCGTTGTAGATGTGGAAAGCCTTCGCAGCTCGCTTGTACACTTCAAATACGCAAAAAAGTATACTCGTTTAAATTGTGTACAGCCTTGGGGTTGTAACATTTCAAACACGCAACAAGCGATGTCGCAACAAAGGAATTTCAGCCCATGAGGAGGCATGTTCATTGAAAAAGCGGCTGCACAACTATCTACAATCAACGGCAGATCACACGCTGTCAAATGTTCCGTAACACGAAATTGCCAACTGCCTGAAGCTACTTCCTGAGTGTTCCTTGTTCGGCGGCGCATGAGCTCCTCTGCCGATGCTGCTTCAGCAGCGGCACGCAGTTGCCACGCACTCACGACTTGACGATGTGCTTCAACCTCGCCCAGAGTGAGGGCTTCTTGGGCTTTTGGCCCTGCAAAACATGTAGAGGGTCTGAGGGGGCCAACAGCTAGGTATGCACACTCATGCGGTGTGATGTACGTACATGACATGGCCAAACAACTGCCATGAACCTGTGCCACACACCTGCTTGAAGCTGGCGCCCATGCCTGTGCCGCTGCTCACCATGCTCCGCGGCGACTTTGAAGCGTACTCGAGTGCGCTGTCATCGTCACCTGCAGATCGCCGGCGCACTGTAGCTTTGATGCTTCTCAAACCCTCAATGCTACATACCTGAGGTTTGAAGTGAGTTAACATGCACTGCAGTGCCCAGACTGGGCACGACACAAGTTGTCATCTTATGCGGCAGCAAAGCTCACCCAGTCTCTTAGAGCCGGCCCTGCCGTTCTGCCGGTACTGCGGCGGCGTGAGGGGCCGCGATGGGGAGCGTGCCAGCGGATCCCTTAAGTCGCCCGTCTTGGACTGCGCCCGCCGCGCCTGTTCATGCAGTACAGGGGGTTGCCCCCAGAGATCACAGGATGTGCATGTGCACGAGGGCAGTGGCATGCATCAACGCGATCAGGGCTGCCTTGGCTGGAGGCACCAGCCCTTGCAGGGGTGTGCGGCAGACAGCGCCTCACCTTTGCATCGTAGGGCGGCATCTGCTCCCCCCGCGCCTGCAGCTCCGCCTGCAGCAAAGCGGCAGGTGAACATCAATGAAAGGGTGCACAACTGGCTCGGTGAACATGGGTGTCAGTCAAATGTTAAGCGAGTCCGAGCACTGGAAGGCTGCCTCGTAGATAGATAGATAGGGCATGGTTGATCTCGAGGCCTGCTGGCGTCTGCCTCACCTCCCAGGTGTTGTACCGCTGCTTGAAAAGCCGGAACAGCAGCAGCAGGTCCATCTGGTGCCCTTGTTGGCACCGTACCACATCCACATTCTGCACGGCCAACAGCTGTCATCTCAGCCACAGACAGCAGGTCTGTATTGATGACCTGCGACCCACATGCGGGAGCGACACATTCAGGTCATGCACTGCAGACAACAACGAGCTTGACGGCACACCCAGTCGATCTCCAACTCCACAAATGCCCGCTGCAGGATGCGCCAGTTCTGCTCCATGTAGTAGCTGGATGCCGCATTGAAGTCCACCTTGCGCATGTTCACCACCTCGGGGTTCACCGGGTTCAGGCGGTCCAGCAGCTGGCAGGCCACTGCGCCATTGTTGGCCTGCAAGGCGGCCGCGGTGTCAGCCCATGTCTGCCCAGCACACTCGTGTCGGACCAGCGGCGTTCATGGCTGCAGTGTCATGCAAAGGCTCTTCATTCGATTGTCATCGTCGGCCCAGCTTGTTGAGAGTGTGGCGCAGGATTGCATATGTTATCATCGCAGCGTGGCGCCTCCTCACCTGGGAGATGTCCGCGAGGTCCAGGTCCAGCACGGAGTTGATCCACAGCAGCAGCTCTCGCCGGCCCACGGTGCTGAGGTGGATGGGCTGCAGCTTGGTGCTGGGGCTGCCCGAGAACGCGGAGTAGCTGCTGCCCGAGTGCGCTATTGACGCCGGCGTCTGCGGCCGCGATCCGCTGGCGCTGTTTGGCCTTGAACCAGGAGTGGGCGTCTGCGGCCTCGACGCTGTGCCCTGCAAACGTTCAAAGCTTCAGCTACTCAGAAACAGCATGCGAGACAGAGGCCAGCAGCAGTCAGTGGTCCAGTCTGGCATGCGTCTGCCAGTTTGAGCGGGGATGAGGCTTCGCCGTGCATCGCATGCAGCTGTAGGCTGCGTGTGAGTATCTAGCTTCCCTTTGCAGCTGGCGCTTACATGCTGAACGTAGTGGCCCTGACCCAACGCCAACTGCTGCAATTTGTGAGCTGCTTCAAAGCAAGGCAGGAGCCTCACACAACATGCGCCCACACCCGATGCAACAGCGACTTACTAAGCGGTTGCTGGAACATATATGCTTCTGATCACATGCAGCACCATAATCCAGCATGGTACAGCTCCAGAAGCGATACGAGCGCCAGTGGCAACATTGCATGTGACTGACATCAACGCCAGCCAGGAGCCGTCTGGGACGCCGGATCAGGTGCAGAAGTGCATTCGCGAGCTTCATGGCCTTCTACGGCATGCGTGGCAAACAGCACGGCTGACTCACTGTCAACGTACTCGGTTTGAAAGCGTTAGTGACGCCGATCGAACTGACACACGCCCCAAAAGTCTGCAAACGTCTGGTATCCGCGCTTGATGTCCTCACCTTACTGACAGGTGTAGATGGGCTACTGTGCGTCCTGGTGAAGGACGGCATGCCGGATCCCTGGCTGCACCAGACCCCGCGACGAGTCCGCTTCGCAGGTGACCTGCCTCAAGACAAGCCGCGGATTGGTGCACACGGACACGGCCGTCGTCGCTGATCCAAGTTGCTCACATGCATGCGTCTTCAATACATCACGGACAACTGCACGCGCTGACCGACTTGCTCAACGCACGCGAGTTCGGAGCAGTGATGTCAGCACAAGACCCTACAATTCAGTGTCAACCGCCCTTGGGTGGAAACCAAAACCGCCCTGAGGTGGAATCGTCAAAAATCACACAAACTCGACTGCCGACAGCTCAGCTTGACGCTGTACCACTGGGCTTCATTCGCGCGTCTCAAACACTGCACTGCGTGACTAGGGTAGAACATCGCGCTCTATTTCATTGGATCTCGTGCGCTCTGCGGCGCACTGCATCAAACGCTGAGAAGAGGTCGCGACCAGGGCAACCACCAGCTGGACGTGTCGGAACCCGATTTGCACGGGCTCTGCGGCAGATCAGCCGGTGAGTGGCAAGCTGAAGCAAATCTGCTGCAGATCTAGAGCCGCAGGACCTTTCCGGGGGCCTTCGCAACAGCAGTAGGCCTGGAACGGTTGCAAAGCTGTCGTCGCAATGCGTCTCCTCACGCGAGTGCGTCTGCTTGCCCAGGCGCCATGGCGGATGCTGCCATGCCCATCGAGGCTGGCAAATCTTCGGCGCGTGCATCGTCCGTTAGGCTGAACCCTGGACCGGCACTGCCACTGCACCAGGTGGGCACCCCGACAGAGCCGAGATGAGGCATGCGCGCTGCTCTCGCTTTCAAGTAGCTGATGCAGAAGTGATGCTCATCCTTTCATCGATGGGTCCTCAATGATGATCCCGACAAGACCACCAAATGCATGACAGTTCGATGTGCGCTCAGGCGGGTGGTGAGGGCGCCAAGCAGGTCACAACGCCCACGGGGTCGCCAAGGAAGGCTGTCAAGCCCGACGTATCCATCAGGATCACAGCCGATGCGTCGAAACAGCCGCCGAAGGAGGGATCCGAAATGCCTGCGGCGCCCTCGGCAGCAGATGCCGCCAAGCCCGCCCTGCCAAGCCTCCCCAGGCCCGTCGCGCCGGCTGCACCTGCAAAGAAGGAGGAGCCGTGCGTGCTGACCATGCCGCGGGACGAGGCGTGGCCCAGGCTCCTTGCGTACGAGGTAATCTGGCCATATGACCTAGTACATAATGCACATTCAACAACCACATACCTGCACAAGGTTAGATTGGTCACCATGATGATCAATCTGCACCGTTGCAAGACATGCACGAATATGCAGTTTGTTCCGGCGTGCAGGCGTGCCTGCAGGTCTGCATCAAGGCCACGATCGATGGCGCCCCAGAGGCCGTGGAGTTCTTGCAGGACAGCTGCACTGCGCTCAAGAAGGCCTTCGGCACGCACCCGCTGCTGCTGCAGCCGCCAATGATTGGGGCATCATCAAACGCCATTGCCGGCGGGGCAGTGCTCTCCTGGTACTGAGCTTCTGCTCCTTTTGGGAATCACTACAGCAACTGGCTGCACACATGTGCATGATGTATTTACCTCAACAGAAGTCTGTCAGTAGCGACACCCTTGGTACACTGATTGATAACTACCGGTGATTGACAGTCTGAGCTGTTTTGCATTTACAGGGCGGAGGTGAAGCAGCTGTACACGCCGCCGGTGGAGGAGACAGTGACGCAGCTGCGCACCACCGTGGCCGGCTTTGCCGGCCTGGAGCTGGGGAAGCCCGACAAGGTGTACGTCTCCCTGCACGCCTCCTCGCAGCCAGGTGCGGAACTAATTGCAGTGTGCTTTGCCGTCGTCGTTTTGCACTGTGAGCTTGGATCCTGTGCACACAACATGCAGAAGGCGCCCTGGACTGGCCAACTTATGCACTACTCCGCTGTCATTGGCATCTGCGAGGCATTAACAATACATCGTGATGGCGTGCTGCAGAGGACCGGGGCGTGTGGACGTCTCTGCTGGACTGCGACATGAGCGACGCAGTGGCGATGGTGCCGGCAGAGCGCGGCTCGGTGCTGCAGGTAGAAGTCCACAACGAGCAGGGCCTCGTGGCGTCCGGCAACGTCCCCATTGCCGACCTGTGGCAGGTGGGCTTGTGCCTGACCCACGCTGCGATGCAGATGCTGGCGGTTTGTTTACACGGGAATTGTGACTGCCAGCTGCCACATGCCATCAGCAAGGCAGTTGCGGCTTGGATTGTGGTCAGTAGACTTGATACTCATGCAGCATGAGCCTGTGCAGACGCTTTGACAGGATTTGTCGCACATGCCTTGCTGATCTTCGCTGATCCTCTTCAGCGCACTAACTCTGCGTGTCCGAATGTGCAGACGACGGAGCAGCGGAATGCTGCGCAGGCAGCAGGCGCCAAGGCCAAGCAGAGCCTCTGGCGCTCCAAGGGCAAGGACGCCACATCCGGGGGGTCACTGCCCAGCGTCGAGGTGGTGGACAAGGATGGCAACAGGTGTGAACTGTCACTCGCTGCAGAGTCGCTGCAATGGTAGGAAGCACTGCCAATCGTAGTCCAGCATCATCGATTCGCCTCCCATACCTTACGGTCTCTCTGGCGTCATGCAGCTGTTGTTGCAGCGCAGCAAATTAGACACTGCAGTGCATGCCCACGGTACATGTGCAACTATCATCTGACTGCAGGGTGGGCCATGTGACGCTGTGCACAGCGCTTCAGCAGCGCGCTATGTCAGCGCCACGGCCCATCGGCCTCATCATCAAGAACCCCTCTGTACCAGTCACCGTCACGACGTGGCAGGTGCGCAAGTACATGTACTGGCTATTCCAATGCAGCACTCGTGCTATTATGCAGATCATCCAGTAGGTCACTTCGCGACAACAGACTTCGTCCACTTGTCCAATGTGAGGGGCAGGACTTCTCACAACAGGGGCTGGAAATTCCTGCAGGTGTACGAGATGGTGCTGGAGACGGCGCTGGCGGAGCAGCGCTGCGGGGCACGCTCCCTCGCCCTCACTGGCTCCTGGCGCTGGCTGCTGCGCGAGGTGCGGCCACCTCAAAGCAGCAGGACATCAACACTGTTCGTGCAATTGGAGAACGGCTGTCTCGACATCTACAGCAGCTGCCGTGTGTGTTTTGTAGGTCCCTCCACGACTGCAAGGCGCTGTTGTGTGAACTGACACACAGTTAATGCTCTTCTGTGCCGTGCGCCCGCAACAGGTGGCGGCACACTACGGTGTCCGGCCGACGTTCGCGGCGCTGTCCTTCCTGCGGTGGGCGGCGGCGCCGGCGCACCTCACGCCCACGGCGGATTGCCTGGCGATGTTGGCTCAGGAGCTGCGGCCGCTGAAGCGCGCCCAGTCCAGCCTGCTGAAGGAGGTGCGAGCCTTTTGCATTCAAGCAGACATGTGTGTCAGGTGAGGCAAGCAGTCTCCAGTCTCAAACCAGAGGCATCTTAAAGTGCATTGCACGAACTGGACGCACTGACACATACCTACGGCTTTGGCACATCGTTGAGCTTCTGCCAGTTTCAAGAGGGTTGCTGCACTAGGTGCGCTCCTATCGGCTGACTGCGTCCCTCGCTGAGTGTCATCCACAGGAGGTGGCCATCCTGGACGAGGTGACGGCGGCGTGCGAGGCGCTGCTGGCGCAGACGTTCGAGGGGTACCACTCGCTGTCGGAAAAGGAGCCGTGCGGCATCCTCAGCGGCGGCGCCTCGGGCCCTGAGAGCCCCGCGCCCGCCATGGCCCCCGCCGTCCGACTGTTCGGTGCGCCGGTTGCAGCCGAATGCTTGGGTGGACCCACTTGCAGCTTTGGCACCTCAACTGCGCTTTGGCGCCCTATTTGGTGCGCCAGACTTGATCGCTTTTGCAATTGAATGCTTGGGCTGGTCCACTTGCAGCTTTGGCGCCTCACTTTCACTGTGGCGGCCCCATGATGTGCTGCATGTCCAGTGTCAGTTTTCCCCTCACTGAATATTGGATGGAAAGTGCACAGCCTGCTTCGTCCAGGGATGGGACGATCGAGTTATGCGCTCTATACTGATCATGAGAGTGCCACATGCTGGCTCATTGCGGCGTGCAATATGCCGCAGGTATCCTGAAGGAGGACGGGCTGCTGCGCGATACGGTGTGGCTGCAGGACCGGCTGCGCCTGGCTGCGAGCCGCCGCTACCACCGCCTGTACCGCAACTGCGTCAAGCGCATCACCGACAACGGTGTGCTGGTTTGATCCCTGCACAAAGGTTGTGTCCTGCTGGAGGTGGTGTGCTAGCACGGACCATGCTTTGTGTTGTAAACTAAAAGGTGCTCTCAATCCAATATGGTGGGTGACGATCCACGGTGCACTTGCACAGGCTATGTGGCGGAGAACAAGCGCACTAACAAGCTGGCGCCCATCGATGAGAGCGGCAAGCTCACTGCTGATGAGCTGACCTACCGGCGCCTGGAGGTGAGCTGGCATCCAGACGTGCACATTCGCAGATGCTGTGCAGTAACGACCAACATGGCCTGTCTGCCAGCCCAAGTTCTCCAGGTCATCGTACCCATTGTAATTGCTCTGTCTAGCTCAGCGCCGGCCTGATCAGAAAGGTGATCTGCAACATGCAACATATGCTGCAGGCACTGTGTGAATCCATCCGTGCGGAGCTGGAGAACGACCGCCTCATTGCCGAGACCGGGGTGTTCCCCTCCGCCATCGACCTGCCCGCCGTCACCGCACCAGAGTACTGCCATGTGTGCGCCGCTGCACTTGCACTCACACGGCTGCGTTTTCATCCAGACTTGATGATCTGCTGCTGCATGGCTGCTGCAGTATCCCTTGGTGTTCATTCTGGGGCAAGCTGGCCGGCTGACCTCGGCTGCGTGCCGGCACACAACAGGAGCTGATCACAAAGGTCACGGAGGTGCTGAAGGACTCGCCGCCGCTGAAGCCCAACAACGCGGCGGTGGACCTGCTGCTCGCCGTCGGCCGCCTGCAGGTGCGCTGCCTCAAGGCAATCGGATCATTCAACAGTCTCGCTCCCTGCACTCTGGTCGCAGCATGCTATAGAAGGCTATGGACGCAGGGAGTGTCACAAGTAGCATAGGTTGCCCCCTCACATGGTGGCACATTTGTCCAGATTACATTGCACACGCAGGACTATGTGGCCACCTCCGGCGCATCGCCCCCGGCTGGTGCACGCGGCTACCTGGATGGGCCGGCCATCTTTGCGCCACACATCGACCGCTGGATCGACACATCGCAGGCAGGCGCATCGACATGCGGCTTGTCACCTTGTAATACACACTCTTCCCGCGGCGTGAGCTGGCGTCTGGCATTCGCGAGCAAAGAAGCTGCTTTGTCAACCGTGCCATGCTGACACGTTCACCTGTGGGCCCTCCACAGGAGACGCTGTGCAAGACGTGCCTACAACTGGAGCAGGAGGGTCCCGAGGGACCGCCTGCCACCGGCAACTCGTCACCCCGCAAGAGGCCTGGTGTGCAAATGTCGCTTCCCCGTGTGCCAGCTCAGCCAGTAGCTCTGTTGACACTGGTGTCACATTGGGAAATAGAAGGCCAGAGTCACACGACATCAAATGCGGCTATGATGGTGATCGTCAATGTGGCCCCTGCCTTCCGCATTGCTTGACTTCGTCTGCTTCTTCGCGCTGCAGCGCCGGCGGTGCTGCCACTGGTGCCGGCGATGCTGGGCAAGCTGGAGGCGGAGCTGGCGCTGTACCAGCGCATCCTGACCTACTGGCCGCAGTTCGGCCCGTCCCTGGAGTACGGCATCTGCGCTGCGCTGCGCGACACCGTGTCCGCCACCTCCCGCCAGTGCGGCCTTGTGCAGGTGCCTGCCTTCTTACACACAAACACCGCTGAGTGATGCAGCCTGCATGCAATTTGCTGCATCGTCATCCCTTCCTTGCCAGTCAGCAGAAATATCATTGTCTTGGCCATGTGCGAGTGGGTTCTGCTTGTCTGCGATGCCACAGCAGTGGGACGTCTCACACAATCAGCATTTACTGGCCCTGCTTGTGACCACTGCTGCATGTCCTGCCCCTGCAGCAAAAGCCGGTCGCGCCGGCGCCGCTGCCTCAGGTGCCAGACGTGCGTGAGTCGCCCCGCAAGCTCTTCGGCCGCAAGAAGCAGCAGCCGGTGGCGATGCCGCCGCAGCCACTGCCTGCCCCTGCGGTAGAGACGGGCCCCAAGTGAGAACACAACGTCCCACACCTTGTGTGGCTCACGCGTCAGCACAGCTTCGAGTGTTTCGCAGCGGATTGATGCCGCTGTGGCATCTCGGCATCGCTGCATGGCAGAGTGCTGAAGTTGCCAACCTGCCTCGTTGCCAGGTCGCCAAGCAAGCGGCTGCCCTGGCAGTGGCGCGCCCCCGGCGGCGACAGCTCCTCGGTCGTGAAGGTGAGGTTGCCCGGTGCATGTTGTACACCTGCACAGTGACAAAATCCGCTCACATGCTGTGACACAGTATGAGCATATGGACAGCCACCACTTCTGATTGCCATGTGCAAATGGAGCTGTCTACCCTGCGTTGGCATCACGCCTGCCGAGATGTTCAAGAAAGCCGCAGAGTTTGAACCCTGCGACGTGCTGACATGCAGGCGGGCGTCGCGCCGCACGAGGCGCTGCTGCTCAACTCGCTGCGGCAGCTGCTGACGTCGGCGCCGGTGATGGAGTCTACGCTGGCCGGGTGGTGCGTCGCCGGCCGCAAGGAGCGCCGCCGCGCCAACTCCCGCCCCACCTCTCGCGAGGGTGCGGGCCCCATCAGGGGATGCCTGATAGTCAACTTGGTATCGTTGTGATGAGTATCCCATGGCCCTATCCTTGGCAGCTGCATCATTGCGCAGCATGCCAGGCTGCACACACCATGGCTGGTCGGGCATCCCATCCTGCCAATGGGAGGTCATCCTCAGCAGCTGCAACTACGCGCCGCATGCAAGGCTGGACACGTGAACAACGTGGCTGACTGGGCCTCGCCCAAGTCAGATGTGACGCAATTGGCTTCACAGGATGCGGCTTGACACGTGAAGCACCCTGCAGGCAGCGATGACGGGCGGCTGGAGAGCGTGGACAGCATCGACCACATGGCCGACTACAGCGACCCCGAGCTGGGCCAGCACTTCCTGCAGGTGTGCACTTGTACAGGCTGACACACACTGGGTGAGGTCGGCTGTATTGCCTGAGTGTGCATGCACGCAGGTGAATGCATTAGTATCGTAATCTGAGAGCCATCAATGCTGAAACCTGGCTTTGTCTCCGTGCACAGGTGGTGGGCGAGCTGCGCAGCCAGTACGCAGTGGCCATCAAGCTGGCGGCGCAGCGGCTGGCGGCGGCGGCATTTGGGTCGCCGCTGACGGCGCCGGCGGCGATCCTGGACCAGCTGTGGGAGGCCATCGGCCCGGTGCTGGACTCGCGGCAGCCGTACCACCTGCGCCTCTCCCAGCCCGCCGACCCCAAGCTCAACACCCAGCAGCATGTGAGCACCAACGTGTGCATTGCACCTGTGTCCATTATAGCTGCGTCCATCACGGCTGTGTACATCACAGCTGTGGCTGCTGCGCTCTTCGAGCCTGCTGCTCACATGCCTCGGCACACCTGGCATCTGCCATCTGGGGCTTGGGGCAAACAAGCGCCGGCACCATGCCGGACTCAGCATCGGCTGCATGCTGACCTTGACATGGCTCTGCCAAGGTTCTTTCGCAGCTTGGGGCGGTCCTGAGGTTTGTGCAGTGCGGCTACTACCGCTGATCCGCGGTCAAAACATCCATTGACTCACTCACCTGTGAATTTGCAGGTGGCACCGCTGCTGAAGGTGCTGAAGGACACGGTGGCGGAGCTGGCGGTGGCGGTGGACGGCCGTGTGCTGGTGGCCCTCACCCGCGGCCTGTGGGAGCTCACCGCCAAGGAGATCAACGACTACCTGGAGGGCCTCCAGGAATCGTATGACACCAAGGTGTGGGGCAGCTGCCTGGCGGCACATGTCTGAGGCAGTCGTCCAGTCACCTGCACGTTACTGATATAATTTCCTCTGGCAGATGAGATATTGCTGTTGGCCTCAATGTGCATACCTTGTTGCAAGTGACAAAGCAGCATAGGGTGCTCACCATATGCAATTTTGCGAGCGGGCACCTGCTTGTGCTGTGACGCAGCAGGGCCAGCATTTGGGCGCAATGCAAACCTGACACTCGTGTCGGCTGTGCTGCAGAACGCGTGGCGCAGCCGCCAGAATGCGTCGCTGATGCTGGACCATGTGGACCAGTTCTTCCGGGAGTGCATTGGCGCCGGCCCCAAGTCGGGCGTCAGCCTGCAGGTGCGCTTTTGTGGTTTCTGCGGAGATGATTTGGGTTTTTATGACCAGCATCCAGCTGTTGACTTCAGCTGCTGGCCTGGGTTTGACTGCGTGCTCGTTGGGTACAGGCTTCCTGTCTGTGGAGGTCTACTGCTGGTCAGCGGCAGGGGCAAGCAATGTGCCCAATGCGTATTGACCTCTCCTCTTTGGACTGCTGCGATCCTGCCTGCGACATCCGGAGCGCAATGTGGTTCTCTGGTGCTGCAGGGCAACGTGCCGGTGCAGGAGCAGGACTTGGAGCGGCCCTTCCACTCTAACAAGGCGCACATGCTGCTGGCCGCCAACACCTCCGGCGGCAACATGTCCTTCAACCCCTACTGAGCGGGCACACTTCATCCCATCAGGAGGCATCACCCCAGCCGGCATAGCCACACGGAAGGATTCGACTGCAAAGCGGCTGGGGTGTTATCGTTTGGGTGACACATGTACAGGCTGCAAGAGAGGAGAGAGAGGAAGGTTGCGGAAGACACCCCCTGGTGCTTTGGACAGAGCTCGTTTTCCTGACATCAATTTGTAGGACCTTCGTCGGACACCGTTCAGAAGCTTTGATGATGTAATGTGCTGCGCATTCCGCAAGGAATGACGAGCACATGCTCACAGCTAGCACTGGACCAATTGCTCTTGCTTTCGTGATGACGACCCGAGTTTCATGACTCAGGAAATCAGACATGTCGTTATTTGTTTGGTTTGACACTTGAGTCGGATGTTGTTGAAACAAGATGGACCCGCCAAACAACCAACGAAGCCCCTCTGAGGTCACTTGTGCTTGCCCTTGCCCTTCTTGCTCTTGCCCGACTTCTTGTGGCTGCCGCCCTCGTGTTTCATGCCGGACGACGGCGCCGGGCTGGCCCCATCCTGTTCCCTGCTGCCCCGCGTATCCGCGGACGCCTCTGACGCTGCCGGCGTGGCTGGCGGCTGCGCCTCCCTGCCGGCTGCATCTGTCGCCGCGTCCGCGGCTGCGGCTGCGGATGTCGCCGCCGGCTGCACCCGCACGAGCAGACACGATCAGGGCATGCATGGTGGGTTGGTGAGTGCAAGCGACCGCACCATGGCGGCGACACATCATCAGGCCAGGAGGGATAGGAAAGAGAAAGCCACCTGGCTGGAGTCCTTCGCAGACTGCTTCTCTGCGAGGCGCCGCTGCAGGGCGCCCAGACCGCTGCTGCTGACCGCCTGCCATGGCAGACCTCTCGCTTAGCGTGTCAGGCAAGCAGCCAGGCAGCACAGGAACATCACTGCTCTTCTTCGCTCCAGTGGGGCCAATGAAGGAGGTCAGTCGCACCTGCTGCTGCTGCTTTTGCTGCTGTTCTGCCTTCTGACTGCCGGGCTGTGGTTTGGGGTTCAGCCCCTTGCGCATGTCAAATGCATCCTCGCCGTCCGCATAGTATTTTGCCTCCACATCGTTGATCCTGCAGGAGCGGCAGCGGAGCCACAACTGCAGCATGCTGACGCGCTACTGGCATATCATTCCACACAAGACACAGCAAGATCTACTCTTGAAACTCAGCAATTACCACAGAGCAAATGAAGGTCAACAAACTGGCAGAAAGCCGGTGTGCGAGCATCGGGCCTGAGCCACAAGCGGCGCACTTGTAGCCCAGGGACTGCGTGTACAGGTGGTGCGCGCCCTTGTTTGTCACGCGGACGTGCAGCGACGCGTACTTCGCGCCAAACACATCCTGCATCGCCCTGTCTGCAGCGCACAACGCAGCACATGGCCTGGGCATGGCATGTCATCAGTGAAGACTAGCCAACCCAGCGGCAAACAGAGGCCAGGCCTGGTGCACCGCTGATCGCTGGTGGCGGCAACAACATCCGATCGAGCAGGCAGGCCGCAAGCAAAAATCAGCACAAGCATCAGGTGCTCACGGGAGGCCTCCATCAGGCGGGTGGCAATGCCGAGCTTGCGGTGCGACCGCGCCACCGCCAGCGATGTGATGTGCCCATGCACTTCAGTGGCCTCCTCCTCCCTGTCACGTGGCAGAGACACAGCATCAACGCGACTGTCCATGCGAGCCAGTATTGTGCTCGCTTGGCAATGACCGCCACTGCAGGTGTCAATGAGGTGTGTTGCGTGCCAGCAAGAGTGCTTCACGACACAGCCGCACGCACATCTTTGCGAGCACATAGCCGACGATCTTGCCGTTGTAGTCCTCTGCGACATACAGCAGCTGGGGCCACGACAGGATGTGGTAGAAGTAATACTGCGCAGGCACAACCAGCCCATGGCATCATGTGATGACGGCACATGTTGAGATGCAGCTCCGCAGCACAGAAGGACTGCGTTGCCCGAGCCCCGCAGCGCGACAGACATATGCTGGCTTCTGGACGGCCGAGCACACCTTCAGCTGATAGTTTTCTGGCAAGCACAGCAGGTTGCACTTCTGCATTGCCAGCAGGTCTGGCATGGTGGCTTCCCGGATGCACACCATCGCTGCCGTTGACGAAGCGTTTCAGCAATTGCAACACTTCCTGTATGATCTGATTGACGACCTGGGTGGCGATCCGGATGTGTCTTGCTGCCCAACTTTTGGCTGCAGACCTGCGAATGGATGCAGTGTCACCGATTGCGACAGTGGCAATGGCTGTTGGTACAAGCAGACAATGAGACGTTTTGGAGGTGCAGTGCAGCATCCGGCAAACGCTGCTCAATACGTTGGTGCGAGAGGCGTGGAGCAATATGGCATGACATGCTGATAGGGTTTATTCGGAGCGCCCTGTAGCGCGCAAGCCCGCACGTGCAGATCTCGATGCTACCCACAAAACACGTGCATCACTTCGTGCAACTCTTCTTCGTTCTGCGGCGCGATCTGACCTTTATTCCATTTCCTGTCCCCAGTAGCACCCTCTGCGCATCTCATCGCTTGTAAGCTCAGCTTTCTCGGTCAACATGGCTTCAGCACTCGCATCCAGCCGGGCTCTCTTCTCCAGTGTCAACACCAAGGTGCGCGGAGCCCCGTGACGCTCGAACACTCTGCCTAGCATCTGATATTAATCTCGTGTCGATCTGCGCGGCTGCATATTGTGACTACGGCGGTAGCAATCCTCGCGTCATGGCTGATGCACCTGGAGAATAAACGTGATGGACACATCCCTCGCTCGATCACATAGATGGAGCAGCCGCAAGCTGACCGTTCCGCTGTTCGATGCTTTTGTTATGCACAGCACAGCGCAGAGCGCAGGGTGTGCAGCTTCTCTTTGGCGCATCAATCCTGTCTGCCTGGTGCAATTTGCTCGCTCCTTTCTGTTGCAGGTCAGCCGGGCCCAGACTGGCAGCAAGCAGGCGACCCGCGCAGCTATTGAGTGGTATGGTAAGCATCTGATCTGATAAACATCTGTCGCGATTTGATTACTGCGATGTCACGTGTCAGGAAGGCAGACCGCTAGGCATCTGCCCCCCATGCATGCACGCCGGTCTCGCCAACTCGTCATCTGCTTTATCTCGGTCAGATCCTGTGCATTGCATTGAGCTTTGTGACATTCCACCTAGCTGCCTGCCTCAATCATGCCAGCGCAGCAGAACGAATGGTGTTCTCCCTTGTACAGTCCACTTGATGGTTGGAGAGCTGCAACCCTTCGCTGCTGCAGCAGCGTTTGGTCGTGCCACATGGTCAATTGCATGATCAGCTGTGTGCGACTTGATTGAAAAGGATCGCACTTTAAAATGCCTGACTAGAATGTGGTTCAACATCGCAGGTCCGGACCGCGCCAAGTGGCTGGGTCCGTTCTCCGATGGCGCCACCCCGGACTACCTCACCGGTGAGTTCGCCGGCGACTATGGCTGGGACACCGCCGGCCTGTCGGCTGACCCCGAGACCTTCGCACGCTACCGCGAGATCGAGCTGATCCACTCCCGCTGGGCGCTGCTGGGCACCCTGGGCATTGTGCGCTTCCTGGCTCCCTGCCACCCATTTCACTCTGCAAGCATTTGTCCTGATGCAATGCGAATTGGAAAGGGCATCGATGGCATTCAGAACATCATTCGTATGAACACATCTATACGTAGGGAAATACGTTGGGACATTTGTAGGGACTCATATCTGAATGGTTGTGGCTGAGTTATCGTGATGTGACCTACCCTTGGCGCCCCATATGCACAGGTGACGCCAGAGCTGCTGGCCAAGTACAGCGACGTGAAATTCGGCGAGGCCGTGTGGTTCAAGGCGGGCTCCCAGGTATGGCCTTGCGGTTGGAATGTACAATTGCGTCGACATCGATCGGTGTGTCATCAGTAGGCCCCACAACAATTGGCTTTGGTGTGCGGTGGGATCAAGATGTGATGGCTATTCATAGGTTCTGCCGCTGCAGATCTTCTCGCAGGATGGCCTGAACTATCTGGGCAATCCGGCCCTCATCCATGCGCAGTCCATCATCGCCACCCTGGCCGTGCAGGTCGGCGCTTGCCCGATTGCATGTCTGAGCCCATGTGTGCCCTTGCTATGAGGGTTGGAGCTGATATCTGCCAGTGTGAGCTGACGGACATCGACCGCGATACCTTTGCTGATGCAGGTTGTGCTGCTGGGCGCCGCTGAGGTGAGTCGTGTGCAGTTGCCTATCACTTGGTTTGCACAGACCATTCCTTTGCCTCACTTGTATTGCTGGTGATGATGGCAACTCCGGTCTGAATGTGCACACTGTCCTCGGAGTGTGCAGGCATACCGCGTGAATGGCGGCCCGCTGGGCGAGGGTCCCGACGCTTCCACATACCCGGGTGGTGCTTTCGACCCGCTGGGGCTGGCCGATGACCCCGACACCTTCGCCGAGCTGCGCGTGAGTACCTTCCGAAGCTGAGTGTTTTTCCGAAGCTGCGCGGCTACCTCAGGAACCTGTGCCTCAGGCGGTGTCGATCTGCATCATTTGCCATACGTATGGCATGTATACATGGTGTACCTCATGCGCTTTGCAGGGCCAAAGAAAAAACCTGCTTCTTGTGTCAGTGTGGGACTGCACTGAAACAGGTGAAGGAGATCAAGAATGGCCGCCTGGCACAGTTCTCGGCGCTCGGCTTCTTTGTGCAGGCCATTGTCACCGGCAAGGGCCCCATTGAGGTGTGTTTCCATGACATTCGTTCAGTTGCAAATTTGCACAACGATGATGCCCCTGTGTCACAACTACAAAGATAATATCACTCAGATGCAAATCTCAGTTGTGTTCACCGCATGCAGAACCTCGAGGACCACCTGGCTGATCCTGGCTCCAACAACGTGAGAACTTTATCTGCATGCGCTAGTCTTGTCTCTGAGATGCTGCACAGACAAAACATGCTCCTGAAAAGGAACTTGCAGCCAGTTGCAGACATTACATCAAGCGACACTGGTTACATTAAATATTGGTTGCTATCTCACGCAGGCATTTGCATACGCCACCCAGTACACGCCGCAGTAGTTTGCACAACCATACACTGTGGATCAGCGATTCCTCGCACACTGTGCCATCCTTGCGCCGCATGGAACGAAGAGTCTGTTGGCTGCTGTCGTTTCAACTTTGCTTTGGGAATTCTACTGAATGATTCTTTCGCAGCATCAAAAGTGTCGATGCTTGCGCCTCGGATTCCAGCACTGTTGACTAAACGTACAACATCTGCTGCAATGCAATTCAAAATGCAGATCGGGCCTGCTGAATATCATTAATAAGTAAATTCAGAATCAACTATCCATCTTAAGAACCATGCTCCATCTAGAGATGACACAATATTGCATACATCTTTGGATGTTGCACGCTGCTCCTCACACGTCTCACCACTATGGCATAATATGTGTTGAAGGCGGCATTCACAATGCAGCATGCATGACATGTCACGCCATGTGATATGAATCTTGGGAGAAGGTCCAGCTGCAATCCCTCACGTCTGCCCGCACTTTGCTTATGACAACACCGTAAGAAGGCTGAATGGTCCAGGGTGAGATGGTCTGCAAGCCCCTTCAAGTCGGGAACATACTGAAACTGGGCCGTAGACACTCTGTCGATCCACCCTCTCGTGCATGCAGAATTCTGTGACACATCCACACGAACCCTATCTAGATGTTCATTCGTAGATCATCAATTGGCAGTGATTCTGCTCAATGCCTCAATCGGCTGCACCCGGCTGTGGTCTCACCCGCATAGTTATCAATCGGTGGTGAGCCTGCTCAGTGCCTCAATGAGCTGCTTCAGATTGGCCTTCACCCGCGAGTCTGCCGCCAGGCCGCCCACATCGCCGGAGATGGCCTCGACATGCTCCAGCGTCTTGGTCAGCGTCTTCACGCTCCCGCGCAGCGCCTCGACATTGTCTTCCGTCAAAACCTGCACACGGCACATAATTCTCACTGACATCGATGTTTTTGCTCTTGGTCCTCCAGTGCCGATGCCGTCGGGCGGCCGAACATTACATGCCGGTGCAGGGCATGCAGCCCCCGCAGCCTCTGCACGTAGTACAGAAAACTCATGACGAGCAGGGGCAAGCAGGACAAACAGGACAAACAGGACGAACAGCGGTGATGGGAAGTGCACCTCGCCCTGCAGGCGGGTGATGTCGGCCGCGGCCTGCGCCGCGGAGCGGGTGAGCGCCTCGATGTTGCCGACCAGGTCGCCCTGCCTCAGCTCCCCCAGAAGCGGCGTCACCTGATGACAAGCAAACAAAATACTGTTTTCCTGATGTTCAGGATGGTCCACTGCAACCCATGCTCAGCAGCTCTCCACAAGGTATTGCGCATTAGCAACAAGGTGACGTCACAAGGCTGTGATTCCCTTTGAACTGTGAGCTGTCAGAACAGCAGTCCCCACCTGGCTGGCGAGCTCATGGACATGATGTCACAAGAGTGTGGTCCCTCTGGATTATGAAGCACCAGCGCACCTGGTCTGCGAGCTCAATGGCGCGCAGCAGCAGTGGCCGCGCATCCTCCACCACCTGTGTCACCACTTCCACCGCCTCCAGCACCTGCAGCATTCAAGCACGACTGCAAGTCGGTGCCCGGGCGCCATACATTGCTCCAGAGAAGGGCTGCTGCTCGGTGCGGCACAAACCTATCGAATCGCTCGCTGGCGCTGCATGTGTGATTGTACGTGCTGCACCTGATTCGTGCAGCGTGGATCTGGCAAGCATGGTGCACCTTGTCGATTCCGGCAGCATCCATCTGGCGGGCGATTTTGGTACACACATACACCAGGTCGTCCATTGCAACGCCCGGCTGGCCCTTGATGCGGCCGCCATTGCACACTATGTTGCCCTCCTCCTCGCAATTGTCATCCGTCGGCAGCGCCTGCACACAACTATCACGAGTGTGTGATCGTTTGAACATGGCATTGGCCGTTTCCTGCCAAATGAGCAGCAGCTGGGGTTGCGCAGAAGCCGAGTATTTCTTTGCAAATCAATGCTGAGTAGGTCAGCCCTCCAGGTCAGCCCTTCAGGGTCACAGCAAAGAGCTATTGGATGAGAAAAAAGCAGAGCAGCCACTGCCGACCAGCTGTCAGAGCCCTTCACAGCCTCGTATGGCATTTTTCGAGCACTTCTGCACCTTCCAGTGGGGGATGGGCGTCTGCGGTGTGATGTCAATCAGCGGCTCAGCGATCAGGCCCGACTGGTTCGCCTCAATGAGTGCATTGCGGGGAATGACGGTGGTGGGCTCGGTGACCTCCACCAGCACGTCCACCCGCTCCAGGGAGGGCTCCACCCGCATTGTGCTGCCGACCCGCACCCCCCGAATCTGCTTTGCAGTGACATGTTGTGGTGCAACAGTAGCAGGCCACTTCTGGTTCAGGGTAAGCATGCTACATGTGCACTAACATAGCGCAAATTTGCAGCGAATGCCTCATGTCCAGGTTGTGAATGCGAACAGTGTCATGGTGTGCTGGTCAGAGGGACATACCCGGAGGGGTGTGCCGACGGTGATGCCGCACGCTGATGGGAACTCCAGTATGCACTGCACGACCGAAATCACTTCTTTGAAGCAGCGTGATTTCTGCTGCAGTGATGCTATACAGGCAGAGATGGGCACTGACAAATCAGCTTTGGCCGAAGGGCACTGTCGTCGTTTGCGGACATACTCACATTGTAGCCTCTGCCCCTGCTGAAGAGGTTCCCGCCCCGCGCCCAGCTGACCAGCATCAGAGCCACGCCTGCACCAGATGTTTCGCACACTGTGTCCACGTCCATGATGGCCACTGGCAGTGTGTGTTGTCAGCACATGCACGTGGTGATGCATAATGGCACACACACGGCGTTGTTCTTTTGCGCAGGACAGCGCACCAATGCCAGTGAAGACAAAGATCCCGACGCCGCCCTCCACATAGCTGCGCTTGCCGAAGCCGAAGTCCCGTATCGACTTCTGCAGCTTCTGCACGAACCCGCTCCTCTGCTCACCATCCGGCGGCACCGCCGCGGCACTGGCGCTGACGAGCAAGGCGAGGCGCCCAGGCCGCACCACTGTGGCGGTTTGCCTGCAGGCGCAGGCTACCATACAGCTTGCTGATCAGCCGGTGCCATGCGGCAGCCTCTTCCTCTTCCTCTTCAACAACGGAACGCCATTCGTGGTGGCCAGTGATTGTGACGGAACCCACACAGGCGCGCGAATGTCCCACCTTGTTAGCCTGAGGGGCTGCAGCGGGCTGAGGCCTCTGAGCTGCAGGCTGACAGGAGCTAAATACAGCGGCATCATGCCATGCCTGTGCTGTGGCCCTGGGCGGCCTGAAATCCGCTGCAGGTGGCATGCCAGTGTCGGATGCTGTCGTGTGCGAGTGAGCTGTCCAGGCTGCGGGGGCCCCCGCAGGAGCGCCATCAGCACCTCCTGACCCTACTGCATTCCCGCTTAATCGGCGATCGCGTCACCAGCGAGAGGCACAGCGGTAGTGCTTGTTATCTCCGAGTGTCATGCAACTCTCGGCCTTCAAATCGCTGTGCCACAAGGGTGCAACCATAAGTTTGGGCAAGACTGTCCTCTAAGATTACTGAAAAGCTTCAACAGGCGTGCAAACGGCAAATTATCAGCGCTGTTCAGCTCGGTGCAGGCTCGGTGGCCCAGCTTTTGAGAGGAAGCCCTGGGGCGAATGCAGGTGTGCATTGCCCCCGCTGCAAGCGATGCAGGTTGCAACCCCGGTCGCTGTGCATACCCGAATGGCAGTGTGTACTGTGTAAAGCATCTTCATCGGCTGCAGCAGAGCGCGGCCCCCTTGAACCCATCGTCAGGCACTTGCCGCCAGCGCCGTCGCAGGGGCGCCGGGACTATTTGCCAGTATGGGGCGCAAGAGGAAGCGGCACCTTGAGACGAAGGCTGCAGCAGCTGCTGAGGCTGGTCGAGGTGGCGAAACCGCACATGAGAGGGTTGGTCAGGTGTATAACAACACGCCGCCTGATCCGCCCAGCCGGCTGCTGGCGCTGCAGCTGGGCGGTGGTGTAGCCATGGCGTATGGCAAGCGGCTCAGTGTTGTGCCCAGCGGGTGAGCCACCTTGAACCTACGACAGGGCTGTCGGTGAAGGACGTAGCATGTGACGCGCGCCTCAAAGTGTGTCTCCAGTCAGAATGCCGGTCATGCATGCCGAGGGCATCGACTTCTGCAGCTCCTGGGGGATGCGAAGTACCTTTGTCATCAAGTGCTTGGCGTCAAAGCTGACCGCCTGATGTGTGCTTCTGTGCAGAGCTTCAGCGCCAGCTGATCTGGGGGCGGCAGCAGAGCATGGCGCACCTGTGCGGGCGCTGGCGTTTGATCCCACTGGCGCGTGGCTGCTGTCTGCGGATGACACCAAGACTGTGCGGCTGTGGCGCACCGCAGACTGGACTGTCGCGCACACGTTGTGAGCACCATATGCCCTTCCCTGACTCTAGAGGCAACTTTGACAATATGGCGCTTTGGCATGCTCGATGCCTGTCCTTCACATCTGCCGATGATGCACCTAGTGCCCGCATTCTTGTTGTTGTGCAGTAAAACAGTCAAGAAGCCGACCTGCGCCGCCTTCAGCCTCGATGGATCGCATGCATTCGTCGGCGACAAGTTTGGCGATGTTGTTGTGGGTGCCACCGCAAGCGGCGCCTCGGCACCGCTGCTGGGCCACTACTGCAGCACCATCAGCTCAATGGCCGTGTCTCTTGACGGTGTGCAGACCACTGCCCTGAGTGGACATGCGCTGCAGTGCCAGTTGTCTTTGTTAGAAGTGCCAGATGTTTGAGAAGTGGGCACTGTAGCGCTGTAGCGGCGTGCCAGTGCAGGGCTTGAGCATTAATCGCATCTTTGCAGGGCGGCTTCTGGCAACGGCAGATCGGGACAACAAAGTGCGTGTCAGTCTGCTGCCGGCAGATCCCATCAAGGTGCGCACACGCTCCTGATTGGGTCGTGCTGTTTCTCACATCTGGTCCAGTCCGTGTGTCAGCAATCAGCCATCAGCACCTCAGCCTGCAGATGACATGCTATACATTGGTCTCATTGCAGGGCGCACACGAGATACACAGCTACTGCCTGGGGCACGTGGCCTTCGTGACGTCTGTCGCCTTTGTGCGAGGCGACGACGCCGCGACCGGCGTTGTCACGGCCTCAGGCGATGGCTCCATCAGGTTTGTTTTCGGTCTTTCTGCGTGGCAGATGTCTTCCTTCAGCCTGTCTTCCAGTGAGTGGTCGACAGCTGGTGTTTGACGGCTTGTCTCATGGCACCTGGTCTCACGGCACCTGGACATATTCAGGCTGTGGGACCACCTCAGCGGAGAGCAGCTGGCCATGGTGCAGCTCACACAGCCGCCCGAGGATGGGGCGGCTGCTGCAGCAGATGGGGAGGCAGCGGGAGATGCGGAGGCGAATGGCAGTGCCGCCGCCCCGCAGTCAGACGGCACGCCGCCCCAGTCAGCAGTACAGCCTGGCACAGCAGGCGGCAGCAGTGCTGGCGGGCCGAGCGCGGCCGCCGGCGGGGAGGCAGCCGGCGCAGCAGTGGCTGCGGCTGGCGCCGCGCCGGCCCAGCAGTCAGACGCGGCTGACGAGGCGGCTGCGGCCGCAGACGAGGAGGCAGAACAGGCAGAGTCAACGGGGCCTGGCGACCAGCAGCTGCGGTGCCCCGCCATCACAACACTTGCCGTCTCGCCCACAAAGTGAGCTGAAGGCGATCTGTTGATTCGTTTAGATCCATAATTGCTCAGGGGTTGGCATGATGTCCGCCACTTGTCAGATGCGAGTGCTGCTGACCTTTGCATCTTCCGGCCTACATGGATGTGCCCCAACCTCTAAATGCTTACTGTTTGCTGCATCTGCAGCCGCCTTGTGGCGGCGGCCATTGAGGGTCAGGATGCAGTGGCGCTGCTGGCTGTCAGTGTGCGCATCGGCCGCAACTGCGGTTGCACAAAGGGCACACTGTTGAGACTTAAGCCGGTTGCCATGCCACAAGTAAGCGAGCTTCCTGCGTGTGGAAGCTGCTGTACAAATCGGCATTACAAGGATGTGCAGATGCTGGCTCATCAAACGATGTACAAGCTCTCCTGCAGCACACTCTCTGGCCGTTGTACAGGTGCAGCTGCCGACGAGTCTGGCATTTGATGCCGAGGGCCGGCTGTGGGCAGCGGGAGGCCCGCTCAGCGGCTCAGGCGTTGACCGGCTGTGCCTGAGCGTTGCACGTCCCGAATCCGACGCTGCAGACTGCCAGGCAGGTTCAGGATGCGCGATCAGCATGCACACCATTGGTAGCTGTGACTTCATGGCATCTGGCCCACCTGCAAGCCCTGCGCAACCTGAAGTCAGACGCGATTGTGACAGATCAATGGCGTCCTGTGTGCAGAGCTTCGTGGATGCAACCGAAGCAGTAGGCGCAGCAGTGGCCCAGGCAGCAGAAGCGTGCAAGCTGAGCGCTGCCGAGATGGAGACAACGGAGCAGCTGGCAGCTGCAGGCGGTCAGCTGGGCGCGCACATGAAGAAGAAGGTTGGTGACTTCTGGCTGATTCCACCTCTGAGAATGGTTGTGCTGAGAGGATTTGCCTGTATCATTGTTGCTGGAATGTCATTGAAAGACGGATCAGTATGTAGGCACTCGAGCGAGTCGCACCCAAGCTTTCCACTCACGAGACTGCACATAGGTGTCGCATCTACTGCTCAGGTGTACAGGCCGGAGGAGATCGAGGGCAGGAAGCGCAACCGCACGGACGTGCTGCTCAAGAATGCGGCTGCCGCTGGCCAAGTCCAGCAACAAGCTGCGCGCCCGGCTGAGTAGATCATCTGGCGAGCACATGCCTCAGAGCGCATGAGCCGAAACGCGTCAACTTGTACACACGACATGTGCAGGATCTTTGGTGGTAGCACTTGGCAGTGTTGTAAAACATTGCAGGGTAAAGCCATGTGAGACTTGAAATGGCTTTGGTAAACAAGCCCCTTGAACGGCACACCCTTTTTGTCAGAGCAGAGTCATGCATGTCGGCACATCTACCGGTATGTCATTCGACTGCAACAATGGTCTAGTCAAACGAGTGAACGCAACACTCGCAACAACCGAAGGCCCCAACAGTTTCTGCCAGATGCCGTTGCCTCGCTGCGGCAGCACAGACGTGCGGCCTCTCCATTCCCGCTCCTGCCTCAGAATGCGGGCTTGTTTTTCAGATGTAGCACCTGCGCAGCGCAAAGAACCAGCGACTGAACAGTATGTTGCTATCCAGCCTCTGCTTGCTGTTGTATGTAGACGCTTGTTGCAAGCGAGAGTTGCCCAGCGCAGGATGCAGCAATTGCACACCCTGTGGTATTCTGTCTGATCCTCCCACAGCTTGGCTGCATATGTGTTCAGCGGGCTGGCATTGTTGGGCTCGCCCAGCAAGCTCTACGACACAAACCATGAATTGTCAGTGTAACCATGCCATCAAGTATGTGTCACAAGGATGTCGAGAGCATGCTGCCGTCCCTGTTGGTCAGTTGTTACACAGAGGCATGCAGCCAGTCAGTGTGAGCACGCCGCTGGACGATACATCCTCGCCATTGACATTGCAGCCAGGGACTTGCCCTGGCAGCAGGCGCGCGGATGCCGCAGGGGCTAATCTGTTGTTGTAGGGGTAGTCAAACAACTTCATTGACTACCCCTGCAGTCTGCAAATGCGAGCTCATTTGCGCACCTGGATGGACAGCAGGATGGTGCGGACGCTGTAGGCGGCGGACCAGTGCTCCTTCAGGATGTCCAGGCAGATGTTGCCCGCATTGTCCACGTTGGGGTGGAAGCACGGCGTCTCAAAGCGCACCAGCGGCGCCTCGAACGGGTAGTTCTGCAGCACGAGCAGGTCATATAGCCGTGAAGCCCTTCAAAGCCTACTCGCAGTGTGTGGCTCGCAGCTAGGGGTCGTCAAGCTGGCTTGTTGCCTGTCCATGCACTTGCCATGCTGCACCATAGACTCACTGGGGGAAACTTGAGGGACAGCTTGTAGCTGAGGCCCTCGTACACAGTGCCCGCCGCGCCACGGATGGTGGCGACCCACGAGAACAGCGAGTCGCCATCTGGGAACGCTGAAACGCCTGTATGTGCCAAGTCAGACACATAAATCCGAGAAGGGAACCACTGCAAACATCCTGACGGGCACACACAGATGCTTCGGCAGCTGACCATGGTCCCCATTCCAGGCGAGGTCATGGTGATGTGACGGACAGGATATCCTCACCTGCGTCGGCGCCTGTCATCATCGACATCAGCTCGCTCTGCAGGCGCTTTGTGACGGCGTGGCTGTCGCCCGTGGGCGCTGTTGCAGGGCTGCCCGACTTTGCTGACGCGGGCATGCCGGCCACCGTGTGCGCTGTGTTGCTCATGCTGCTGGCCGTGGTTGCGAGGCAGCAGCGGCAGCACTGAGCACGCCACGCGCACCTCTGACAACTTGCGAGCAGCGGGAGCAGTTGCAGCCTCTGATGCTGTCAAAGAACCTTCACGCCCTTTTAGCTGAGACCCTGCAGAGGCAGCTGTGTGCTGATGTGTGTATCGCCAATGTGACCCTTGTTGCGGCCGGCACCTCAGCGTCGCCTTGAGACCGAGTTGTGCAAGTCAACGAGCAGCAACAACCTGCAGAGCAACCAGAACGGCTTGGAATCTCTTGCACTTGTCAAGCTGGTACATGTCGAGCCTTGGTGCACCCAAGGTGCGCACGCTATGTCGACTGCCGGGTCTGCCACAACATAGAAACAACATGCAACTGTAGGATGTGGTCTCAGCAATTTGCTGACAACGGGCCTGCTTTGCCGACGCAGGACACTTCGTATGCAGCGAGACCCCCCAACCACCTACCTGGATTGTGTCGAGGGCAACCGTTTTGCTGGCAGCAGCAACAGGAGACGTGCAAGATCCGACAGCTTCAGGCAGCTCAGCACAAGGTCACTGATGGAGAACAGTGAGTAATGAAGATTGTGCGAATTCCATTCGGCTTGTGGGTTGTGGGTTGTGGCTGAGCTGTCGGGGGTCTCAATTCTGCAAAATGCTCGTGTATTCCCATTGCAGTCTTCGCTGCAAG
The DNA here is from genome assembly GCA_036584455.1 of Tetratostichococcus sp. P1. NCBI lineage: Eukaryota > Viridiplantae > Chlorophyta > Trebouxiophyceae > Prasiolales > Stichococcaceae > Tetratostichococcus > Tetratostichococcus sp. P1. The sequence continues at coordinate 2,017,536 of BTPI01000007.1, forward strand.
GGGAAATAATTTTTAAAGTTCAATTCCCCTTGTTCGCTGAGGGCTCTTTGCAAACTGACGCGCAGTAGCCACTCATTAGCAACCTCGGAAACCATAGATGATACTGGACAAAACTTTGACGGCGTTGTGTATGGTGTTCACAGTTGATATACTGGTCACGTGCATCCACTGCCCGTGTTCCTGAAGGTTCGCGCAGTAACTCTTGCGTTTCAAAATTTGCTGATGCTGCTGATGCATCCAGTCGGCTTGATGATTGCTGCTATTCGGATTGCACCTCAAAATGCGGTCACAAGCACGCGACACCTGAATGACAGCGGCATGGATGGCGGTGAGCACAATGCTGCCGTAACTGGCAGCTGCTGGATCACTTGGTTCGTTGCCTCATGAAGCATTCACCAGTGCAGCTTTCTCCGGCCCATGCTGGCCCCGCCAGCGATTCAGGAAATGGAGCAGTACGCACTGGAACAGCAGATGCATCCTGCAGCCTGCACACGTGCAGTTGTCCGCCGACGTGCATCAGACTGTAGACTGCAACATCAGGCCACAGTTTCACCGCCAGCCGTGCCCGCAATGACCGTGATTGCTGCTGATACAATGTTGTCATGTTGCACAGTTTGTCCCGGCAGTGAGCCTGGCAGAACTGGTGATGCCACCATGAGCTGATGCAGCAGTCCGGCCCGTTCCAGCATGGCAAATCACAGCCAGCATTCACGGGAGGGCTCCAGCAGCAGCTGGCACAGCAGCAGCTGGCACGGCAGCAGCTGTCGCGGCAGCAGCAGCAGTTGCACATGCCGCTTAGCCCACAGGCTGCAGCACAAATGCCGGCACAGATGTCTGCTGCCGCGCAGTGGCAGCCTCCTGCTGCACAGCAGGCTTCAGGCCTGCCAGTGGCTACCACAACACCGGCTTTGCGCAGCCAGCAATGGGAGTGGCAGCTGCAGAGACAAATGCTTATTGAGCAGCAGCAACAGCAGCTCGCGCAACAGCAACAGCAGCACCAACAGCAGCTCATGCAGCAGCGGCAGCAGCAGCTTGCACAACAACAGCAGCTTGCACAACAACAGCAGCTTGCGCAGCGTCAGCAACAGCAGGTGCAACAGCAGCAGCTCACTCTGCAGCAGCGGCAAATGCACCACAACCATCATCAGCAGCAGACTTCGAGACTGCCGCCTGCATTTGTGGAGCAGAGCCTGCGCATGCAAGCGCCGTCAGCACCACCTGCAGCGCAGCCGCCGATGCACAGCCACCTGGCATCTGGCATGCATCTAAGCTCCCCACTCGCAGGCCACAGCCAGCAGCCTTTCAGCCAGCAGCAGCCTTCGCCGCATTTGGGCGCTCCTTCAGCACCAGTTGTGACACAGCATGTGCCGCTGGATTTCCAGCGCCAACGGCTGATGCTGCAGCAGCAGCTGGCGATGCAGCGTCAGGGGGAGGGCGCGCTCCCCTCTGCCATGCCGCAGCCGGCAGTGGTGCCGTCCGGCACACCCAGCGGGCGGTCTCAGCCGGTCGGCGCACAGCAGCAGCAGCAGCAGCAGCAGCAGCAGCAGCAGCGCGCTATACAGCAGCTGCCTTATATTCAGCAGCAGCAGCAGCAGCAGCAGCTGCCACACCAGTGGCAGCAACACATGCAGCAGGCGCAGGCACCCGCAGCCCGCTCGCAGGCGCCTCTACAGGCCGGCCAGCCGCCTGCCCGCCTGCCTGAGCCTCAGCAGGTAGGCGTAGTCCATTTGAGTCGACTGCCCAATGCAGCTGCTTGGACACAGACAATCTTGGCAGCGGTGCCACCCTGAGTGCCCCTGCTTGCCGTCGCCGTGCAGCTTGGCAAGGTGCAGCTGCCGCTGCCGCTGCTGACGCCCTGCCTGGTCTTCTCGAGCGACTTTGAGAGAGTCGAGGTGGGCTTCCGCAAAACTTGCTGTACCGTGCATGCGGCTGGCTGCAGACATGTAATGTGGAACTGATGAACCACGGTGTTCCGTGATGATCGCAGCCAGACGACAGTGCGGATGTCTAGATGCACTGAACACGAACTGAGGTGGGTCACTGCACCTCAACCTGAAACAGGGCAAGCGGCTGCGGCTGGCGCTGCGAAGCGGTGTGCCCTCCGAGTTGGCGTGGGCGCTGAACGTGCTGGCGCTTGGATCCAGCGCCGCAGCCAGCCCCCTGGAGCTGTGCCACCACCCAGACCTCCTGCCGCTGGTACTGCAGGTGCAACACCCTGCCGCGCATGTGATGATGTCAGCCCCTGACTGAGCTTGGGACCAGACACGTCGTTGCTCCAGTCTTTCTGCCTTTATCGATCATACATGGTCGTCAGTTCCCGTGCTTCAAGTCTACCGAACTGCCGGGTGCTGCGGTTTGCTTTGGGATCGTGGCGCTCTCGGCCAATTCCTGTCGAGGACATAGTGTGCCCGCATCACAGCGTGCCCCCGGCTCCCTGCAGGTGATGGAGGACAGTCTCACCAGCGCCAGATATGGGTATGTCAAGGTGGATGGCAGCAACACAGAGGAGGAGGAAGAGCAGTTTGTGGGGCCGCCATACAAGCGTCCGAGGCGGGCCGTGGATGCGCCGCAGGTGCGGGCAGGACGGACATGCAACAGTCTGACGGAACAGCTTTAGGAGATTCACCATGTAAGAGTCGAACTTTTGACATTTTCGAGTGTGACCCATCGTTGCAGGGTGAGGCGTGGGAGCAGGATGAAGCTGTGGCGGCGCCTCCGCACATGCCTGGGCAGCAGCACACGGAACTGTCAGATGACGCCAGCCGGGTGAGTGCTGCATCGCACATGCAGTGATTCCTGTGACTGACAGTCCGAATAGGTGCACGATGTACTCTGTATGACTTGAGGTTCGTCACCTGCTGGCAGGCTGTCTGCGTGTCCAACATCCTGCGCAACTGGGCGCTGCTGCCTGGCTGCGAGCAGCTGTTGGCGGACGCAGTGTGCCTCGATGCAGTGGCGCGGGCACTGGCGGCGGCGGCACACGACAGTGGGGCAGCAGCTGCAGAGCTCGTCGGCAACCTGTTGGAGGTTCTGCAGCAGGTGTGCTCCAGTGTTGATATGATAATATAGGCAGCGGGCTGAAGTGTTGGCTTGATGCAGGTGATATGCGTCTGTCAACCACACCATTGCTGATGGGGTGATGATGTGCATCAGCACTGGACGAATGCTATACAGGTGTGTGGGCGGGCGCAGCTGGGAGATGGCTGCGACTCGGATGCCCTGCTGTCGGCGCTGTGCAGCTGCCTGGCGCCGGCTGAGCCGCTGCCACACCGCACAGCCGCAGCCACAGCGCTCGCTGCGCTTGCAGCACCACATGAGCACGCTGCGAGCATCGCCCGCTGGCTGACGGGCGCCGGCCACATTGCAGCCTACACAGCCGACGGCAAAGGCCGCAGTGAAGGCTGCTGCACACAGCAGCCGAATGGCAGCAGCGACCATCCTGCAGTATCGGCGGGGGATCAGGGTGCAGAAGCAGATGCTGGCGTCGGCACAATCAACTGCACACGTGTAGTGGTGGCGCAGCGAGGCCCCACGCTGCTAGGGCAACTGGCCGCGCTCATCAAGTGCACAGTGCAGGAGGCCAGGTACTACAGTGCCACATACCCATCAATTCCGCGCATCCGTTGGGCTCAAACACATGCTCACCTGCTGCTTCTGCTTGGGGCAACCGCTGCAAAACTCCATGCGATGTGTGCGGCTGCCACAGGGCAGCGGCGTCGGCGGGACTTGTCACCGGCATGGCAGCCAATGCCGCGGTGGTCGACGGCTTCGGGCAAGCGCTGCAGGCGGCCGCCATGCACGCCGGCGTCGAGGCCCTGTGCAAGCTGCTCGCCGGCAGCGCTGCCGCTGCGACGACGGGCCGCACAGCAGGCCGGGACGAGCCAGCGGGGCGGACACTCGCGGCCCTGCTCGCCGGCTGCCCTGGAGCGGTGCGGGCCCTCGTCGGCGTCGCCACCGGGGTGCTCGCGCCGAATGCGGGCTTCAAGCTGGCGCCGCCGCTGCAGTCGCACGTGGGCAGGCTTGTGAGTGACGCGCGTGCCGAGGCGTGCGGCGCTCTGGCGCTGCTGGCGCCTGCGACGGAGCTGCTGCAGCCGCACTCTGGCGGCCTCGCGGCCGCGGCGCTGCAAGCCTCACCGGTCGCAAGCAGCCTGGCTCAGATGGTGGCTGTGCTTGGGAAGACTGCCGCCAAGGTCGAAGGGTGCGAGCAAGGAGTGTAGACCGGCGGCCGAGCTTGAACACGTGGGCACGTCTGCATTGTGATTCTGTTATTCTATCTAGGGGCACTGTGTTTTGGATCGGTAGGACGGTGGGTTTAACGTGGGGAAAGTTAGGCAACTTTTGAGCAGACATCTTGAGCAGACATTCTTGATACAGCATGCCAGGTGCGACGGCGAGCGTCTGCCGGAATCATGTTGTGAACGTTCATTACAGCACATGGTTACTCACAACAGATTGCAAGTCAAATCACAACACCAGCAGCAGGCATGCTGTGGCACTCACAAACAGTTAACGTAGTTTCCGCAACAAAGATTTCAGAGCTTGCTGCACTGAAAGTCACACGACGTCCGGCAAGCGGGAAAAGAGCCAGCTTGCCTGATTGTCAGGAGCTGTTCTTGCACCCAAAAAATGCCGTCATAGTGACACTGCTGATGTATCTGGCTACCTAGCTACAAGCTACAGGTGCGGCTCGCATGCAAACGAGTCGCGCTGATGCAGTTGCATCAGGCATGGAGCAGAGGAGGCTCCATAGCTCATGGGAAATACCATGGCTGCAAGTCACACATGGAGCAATCGTAAGTATATAAGAGAGGGGCAGATCCAAATTCAAAGCAAGGCGCTATGCATGCTATTCGGAGCCATCAGGATCTTACCGCAGCAACCAAATGATGACAACATCATTTACAAGCTTGCATGTGGCTGTGAGTTAAAAGGAAACTCACCGGAGAGAATGTAGGGGCGCCCGAGAACGTGCTGGCGGTTATCACAGGTTTGGGGCAGCCTGTGCCGGAGGGCGTGCGGCCGCCTGCACCTGGCTGCCCTTTAGGGTATGTGGTCGGGTTGTAGGCGATCTGTCCGTTGAAATGGGTCGCGGTGTTGCCTGTCGCAGGTGAACATCAGGTTTAGAGGGTTCAGACAGTGCTTCGTGTTCCTCTCCTGGCGTCCGACTTGCAGAACAGCAAATAGTCATGCACAGGCAGACGATTCTTGTTATTGAACTGATTAGATGTGAACCTCAGCAAACAGTCACACACAGGCACACGACTCTCACTTTTGAAATGGTTGGATGTGAACCAGGACTGGGTGCCGGCGCAGTATGCATTGTCGATGGCGCCCCCAGTATAGGTTGCATGGTTGCCCTGTCATCAGACAAACAAGGTGCATGAATTTCGTGAAGTACAGATTTCACAGCACACACAGCCTGAGTAATGTCCATGTTGTCGCACCCTAGCTGCACGATAAATACAGAGACAGCATCTAACCTGGAAGGTGTTGCCCTTGATTTGCGTCTTTGGGCATCCACCGTTAGTTGATCCCAGGCGGATGGCGCCTGAAGAGAGGAACCATGCGAATTTGATGAAAATGTACAAGCAGAGTGCAAACAATTGAAGACTCCTGAGCAACATGCGCACTGACAGACTCACCACCAAAGCCTGCGCTCTTGTTGTCAATGAAGGTGCTTCCAGTGATTGCCGTCCTGTCTTTGCCGACCCTCGTATCTGTTGTGCATGAGTCATGGAAGATGGCGCCGCCAAATGCGCCATTGACCGTCACTTGATTCTGCTTGAACGTGCACTTGTCGACTTTGGCAATCGCGCCAGCAGTGACCATCATTGCGCCGGCCAGGTGTCCGCGGCCATTCTGGAAGAGCGTATTTGTGACTATTGTCCTGTGCGCGTGGTCAAAGGAGGATATCAGCAGGGAATCTCAGAAACTACCTATTGCCCAAACCACTGGTATGGTGCTGTAAATCTGTTTGTGTGGCCGGCAAACCGCAACTTGATGGCAGCCATGAGCATGTGTCTCACCGGCCACCCTCAGAGATGTAGAAGCCGGGAGTGTGGCAGCGCGGCACCGTGCAAATGTTGTTGATGAAGCGTCCGCTTTTGACGTACACCATGGACCTGGCAGCCGCCAGCGACGGGAAGCGCTGGCCTGGGAGCACAGCAGCAGACCCTATCAACCATGGTGCACTTGCATAGGCACCACACCAGTAGTGACAAGGTTTGCACGAGAAACCAGGGCACTGTACAAAGAGCTGCGAGCGGACCATAATTGTCCTGCCACAGGAAGTTTTCGAAAGTGGCCTCTGTGCCGTTCTCGATGTGCGTGACGGCCCTGCAGGCACGAGGATGCCTGATCAGTGTCAGTTTTGAAATGTTGAACCGTACGCATGCAGAGCTGATTTCACAGGCAATCTCAAGGAGAGGCTCCCCTGTACGATCCTCACCAGTCGACGATGTTCATGGATTTTACGGAACCCTTGAACGTAACTTTGCCGGCTTGCACGAAGAAAAGCACCGCATCTGAGTTGCCCGTACCTGTGCATCAGCAATGCGAGGCCATGTCAGTACAATGTGCACAGCTGCCGCATGCGATGGCAATGCTCGTATTTGCAGTGAACAGACCGGATGGGTGTGTGGCCTACCCAGGAAGTCGGGCTCATTGGGGAGCGCCAGCTGTATACCTACAACATATGGCTGACTTTGCTCATCTTCACTGGTACACTACTGTCGGGGCATGCCACGGCCGTGACAACACATTTGCCTTGATAAGCCACGCACATGCCGGTGGCACAGAGCATTGCACATCCAACAGCGACCCGCACCCTTCCAGTTGGCTGGCTGCGACTTGTACAGGTTGTACAGCGGCTTGCCAGCGTATACCAGGACCCTGCCGCCATTGTGCTTTATCCAGTAGGCATCGGTCGTCGTACATGTCACCTTAGCCGACTTCACCTTGTTGAGTTGGCTTTTGGCGCTGCCAAAGCCAACGATGGCGATATTGCAGGACGTGGACCCCGTATGTCCTGGTGTGAAAAGGCCCGGCTGCAGCGCAGGCAAGAGGATATAGTTTAAGTCCCAAGTGGATCCAGCAAGCTGCAGCGGCATGTTGGGCGGCGGCATCTGACGGGACGCAGAGCTAGCCCCCTTGTTCGGTGCCAGTCACGTCATATACACATGATACCGCACTCAATCTTGAAGTGTGCCAACAAGTTCGCTGCGGGTTGTGCATCAGTCCTATGCACACCACAGCTCTGTCTGCGGCACGCACCTGCATGAGCTTGCGTGAACTGCTGGAAGGCAGCTCGACATCCCAGCCTCTGAACCACGTCGGCTCAGGGATCGTCGGTTGGCGTGCAATTGCTTCGGCATGCACCGACACCGCCACGCCTGCGAAAGCGACAACGTCACTCTGAGCACAATGCACGTACGACAGCTGGCTGCATGTTGATGAAATACGACCGAAGCAGCAGAGCCACATGGCAACGCCAACATTCGCACCTGCCAGCGTCAATGCTGCTGCTAGCAGCGCCATCCCTCTCCGATGCATGGCGCTCGAGTCGCAATTGCGTCGCATGGGTGATTTCGTTGCAACCGACCGCGAGCACTACGGACTATTGCCACAGCAACGCGTCAGAAGGCGCTGCAACGTCTTTCAACTTCAGCGTGGCTCGTGATGCCATCATACGCTGCTGTAAGTGTGTGTCAGACGAGCCCAAGCCCAGCTGATCAGGGGTTCAAGGCACCACCAATCCAAGCAAGAACAGCAGATGCAGCTGCGATGCATGCAAGAGAACCGGCCGGAGGTAGTGCACATATGATTTTATCACCTTTACTGCAGCTTTGGATGCGTGGGGCGCTGTCGCCGACGCGTAGCCCGTCTGAATGCGTGCGCTGCTAGCCGACGCGTCCGCAAATTTCAGAGGTGTTCCACGCACAGCAGCGCTAACCTGGTGACCCCGCTAACCCTGGTGACACCGCTGCTGTTCAATCCAAAGCAACTTTTTGTAGCATTTGTTGTGCATCGACTGAAGCCGCGGTCGCAGACTCGTAAGAGAAAGTTGTCGCAGTCGGATCCTTAATGATACCCTGCTTCCTTATGTATGGCCTAAGATAGGGTTTAGAGCCCGCTCATGCGGGGCGTGCTGCGCATTCCAGCCTTTGCAAAACAACAGCATCTGGCCTCTGCGAGCAGATTTAATGTGTTGCATTTGGCGTGAATGCATCTGAGGGCTTCCCTACTGTATCAGAGTGTGTTGCAGGTCTGTGGTGCAACTTTAAATTTGGAAGCAACCTTGCTCAGTTCAGGTGCTGTGGGCAGACAAGTAGTTTCTGATCAAAGGGCAGCGATGACCTCACTGTATGCTGCCTGAAATGCTCACCACAATTCCCAAGGCATGATGGAGCTGGGGCCGCGCACGTCTGTCACCTGATTCTGGCAAGGTGCTGCAGCCTGCAGTGCAGCATGCTCCCACCAGATCAGCGCGGACATCCTTTCCTCGTGAACAACGAAACTAAGTCTTGCGCAGTGTGGTCATGTTGCTGTGCTCCAGCGGCAGGCGGATGGTGGCACAGCAGCTGACGCCGGGTGACGCTGTGGCAGAGCAGGCGAGGCAGCTGGCCGAGGCGCACGCTCTGCAGGACGCGCTGCAGCAGCAGCTGGAGGAGGCCTCCGATCTCGCCTACCGCAAGACGGTGCACGCATGCATCATAGCTGCGGCGATGTTAAGGCCTTGCAGTGACTTCAAAGCATGGTCGCCGCTCCTGTTCCTGCTGTGCAGCATCTGTGCATGCATGCAGATAGCATGTCACTAGCTGATCGGGCTTCTGACACGACTGGCCCTTATTGAATCAGGTGGAGGCGGACCAGCTGCGTGCGGAGCTGCAGCATGCCAAGGCGTACCGCACCAAGGCCCGCCAGGCCAAGCGGGAGGCGAAGCTCCTGCAAGATGAGGTGGCTCGCCTGCGTGCTGAAGCCGCGAAGGCGGAAGCCGCAGCGTCAAGTGAGTCGTCATTGCCTGCTCCTGGCCTGCTCCAAGAACTGGAATGCTGCAGACCCAGCAGGCATGTCGTGACAATACCACGAATGAAACAGCAGTTGAGACATTTGCTGATGCAGGCGATGCAGTAGTTCGGGATGCTACAGAACGTGTTCAGCTGCGGCAGCAAGTGGCCGACGAGAAGAGCCGGCGTGCAGCCTGCATCGGCCGATGCGAAGGCCTCGACTGGGAGAACAGCCAGCTGAAGTGCGAGCTTGACAGCCAGCATGCACAGGGTCCAACGGCCGCTGACCATGCTGCTGGCAAGCTGCAGCAACTGGAGCAGCAGAATGCGGCGCTGCGGCAGAAGCTGGCTGCCGTGCAGGCTGCTGTGGCCTTCACACAGGCTGCGCCTGACGAGCTTACAGCACAGCAGCCGCGGTGGCACCAACAGAGGCAGCAGCGGCAGCCAGTGCCAGAACAGCAGCAGCCACAGCAGCCACAGCAGCCACAGCAGCCACTGCAGCAGCAGGCAGTGCTGCGGAGTCAGCGCAGCCCCTCGCCTCAGCCAGCCACCGGCGATGACAGCGGCTGCCTCAGCAGCGACACCACTCGTGCAGTTTGCACGCTGCCTGGCGCCTCGCCTGATGACGTAGGACCGCCAGAGCCAGACCCGCCGCAGCCGCACAGGGGCTCGCCCGCTTCGCCAGCCCATGTTGGCAGACAGGAACCCGCCGAGCAGCGCACACCCTGCAGCAAGCCGCCCCCACCACCTGGGACAGCTGCCAATGGGTGGCTGGTGTCAGCCGCCGCGCCCTGCCGCAACCTGCTGCTGCACAGCGCCCTGCAGAACAGACTGGAGAGCGCAGCAGACGAAAGTGCAGCAGTGAGCAGCGAGCCAGCAACAGCGCTGACAGTTGCAGCAGATGATGATGCGCCAACTCCAGCCGCGGCCCTGCAGCGGCAACAGCATGCAGCCAGGGGCGCGCCCGCGACCGCGTTGCCGCTGCACTGTACACCTGCGCAGCAGCAGCCACAGCGGCAGAAGCAGCAGGCGCGGCCGCAGACGGAGGTGCCGCGCAAGGGCTGGCATCAGAAGCGCAAGGCTGGCGACATTGAGGACTTGCTGGCGTCCCAAAAGCCCACCAGCCGCCCGAGGGCGCAACAGCAGTCGGCACAGCAGATGGTGGCAGCGCCACGCATGCCGGCGCCGCAGCCGGCGGCGCCGCCACCGCCGCTAGCCGTGCCGCCGCCGCAGCCAGCTGCAGCGGACGGCCTGATGGGCACGCCGCCAGAGCAGCAGCAGGCTGCGCCGGACCCAGCGCAGCTCACGGCGCCAGACACCGTGGCATGGTCCAGCCCTGCTCGGCCTGCAACTGCAGCTGTGCATGCAGAGCAGCAGCCCAGACACAACCCTGCAGCTGCAGTTGCAGACCGCCAATCGCACCCAGATGCAGCAACTGAGCTGCGTCAGCCGCAGCAACAGGCTGCCCGCTCTACGGGTCAGTCGACAGCGATGCGGACGAACGCCGCCAGACACTCTGCAGATGTGCCACAGCCAGCAGGGCTGGCAGCGCAGCCGCCATTTGCAGCAGCGCAGGCGGCGGCAGCTGCGCGGCCAGCGATGCGGGGCGATTGCCCCGGCTACAAATTCAATGAGGTGGTACGGAAGAAGGCAGAGCGCGAGCTCTTGCAGGTGGGCAACTGCTGTTCCTCGTGGACTTCACGTTGCCATCGACTGCATCCTGTGACAGTTGAAAGACTTGAGCACGGATGATGGACCCATCGACAGACATTGTGGATGCATGAGAATGATCTTTCCACAGTCACCTCAGGAAAGCAGCAACATGTCACCTGATGCAGGCAGGCGAGTGTGTGGACTGTCGCAAGTGGTTTGCAGCACTGGACACCTGGGCCGATGGCGCCCCAGTTCAGCGGCCGCCCTGCGGCCACCGCCCAGGTCAGATTGGTTTAACAAACAACATAGTCTGGCCTCATGACTTGTGTACCTTGGGCTCTGCACTCGTCAGAGGCAATCACTATGTTGGTGGGTTCGCAAGTCATAGAGTTTACCAGTGGAGTCGAAATCATGCCAGTCAATGTATGTCGACCCTTGGTGTCGTTTCTGACAGCTGCTGCGAAGGCTGCCGTGTCTGACGACCCAGCACGCCAGCAGCCGCCGCCTTTTGCGCCGGCGGGCGCGGGCAGGCCAACCCGGGAGCAGATTCTGCAGGATGTGGGGCGCCACCGCTGGATGCATGCCCCTCCCGCCACACCGGAAGGTGAGCATCATCTGACCATGCTTGCACAGGGGCGATGCGACCAGTGCATCCGACGACCAGTGCATCTGCAGCATCAGCTGCATGGCATTACTGATGCCCCTGCCAACACATAAGTGTATGTGATCTTTAAACCCTAATTTGCTCCATGTCTACCTGTTGTCACTGCGCAGGGTACTGGGACATCGGTTTCATGGATTCGCTGGACTCAAGGGCTCTTTGAGGCTTCTGACCAGTCGGGTCAAGGAATACTGCATTACCATTGCCCGGACAGCTGGGTGCTTTATAAATTCCACGTTGCTTAGGATGAGTGATTGCAGCATTAATGTGATCTGCAGCGTCCTCTGCTGGTGTCCGGTAAATATTGCTGTGATGCTCTGTCACAGCATTTGCAACTCGAAAGACTGTCTCAGCGTCTCAAAGGCTCCACACTGAGGGCCTTCTCGTAGCTGAACGTGTTCCTGAAGGCGTCCACAAACTGCTGTGCCACCTGCTGCATGTCGGGCTTGTACCCGAGCTCCTGCTCCAGGGATGTGGCCTTGAGGTTGCTGATGCCGCACGCAATGATGTGCCGGTAGAACGACAGGTCCGTGGTGACGTTCAGCGCCACGCCGTGTGTGGCGACGCCCTGAGAAATCTTCACCCCGATGGCCGCCAGCTTGCGATCGCCCACCCACACCCCCGTGCGGCACTTCACCCGCCCCTGATGACGGCGATAGATGAGTGCCGTCAAAGGCATGCACAGGCGGCAGCCCCGCTGTACAAAAGCCGGTCTGCAAGCCGTCCTGCTGACCTCGCAGCGGCCCTCGCCAGTCGGGATGTCGAGTGCGACACTGCACGATCTCTGGTGCGAGAATGTCATGCGTGCTTGCTGCTTCGACTCACCCGTGCAGAAACGCCGTACACACCGGCGGTGCGGATCACCGCATCCTCGAGGCCCTCAACATAGGCCCTCGCCCCAACGCCCAGCTCCCGCAGGCTCACGATGGGGTACACCACCAGCTGCCCGGGCCCGTGGTATGTTATCTGCATTACCAGTCATGCCTAGATCTGTTTCGCTTCATACCATTGAAGTGTCAGGAAAAAGTCCCAGTCATGCTTCTGATCACTCACTCAAGCAGCACGTGTGCCTGCTGCGTGATATGGCATCAAATGATTTCGTGAGCGGCACAAGCTTCATCTGACGCCTTTTGGCCCCAACTGCAGCAGATCAGCGCCATCTGCCCGTCCAGGGCATCAATCAGCGATGTCCTGCCATCCTCCTTTTGGCATGAACAAAGCTGCACGCGCTGACGACGGCCACAGGTTTGGTGGCAGCTGATATGGAGAGCTCACAAACAGTAGCCCGCATGGGCCTGCCCTGCTAGGCATGTCACTCTCAAGCACATACCTCATCTAACCGCCAGGGCAGGAGAGGCCGCCTTTTCCATGTGCCATGTCAATTGCTGGCTCCTGTGCAAGCAGAGTTGGGCCGGAGGCAAGAAGTAACCCACCTGGCCGCCGCGCGGGCTGGCGAACACCTCCGCCCCCAGCCGAGCCAGCTCCTGCCGCCCGCCCAGCAGGTCCTCCTCCTGACCCCGCTTGCCAACGGTGTAGATGGACGGGTGCTGCGGCCGTGCAGAATCTGGTATGATGTCCCGGAATAGCCTGAACAGCATCAACAGCATGCGGAAGCAGCGGCGCATCTGGGCGTCGCACGGAGCCCCATGCATGCGAGGCCAGCTTGCCTGCAGCTGGATGAGCGTGTCGCCTATCGTCCCTGCGAGGCGCTTGTCGTGCAGGCGCTGCTGCAGGCTCAGACCCCGCTCGTAGCCGACGGGATCGCTGCCAAAGTCCTGGACATGCAGCACCCTCTCAGCGGGCGGCGTGACGCTGTGCAGGCCTGCCAGCAGCTGATCTGATTGCTGCACAGCTCTCTGCACACTCCGACGCATGTTTCAGGCTGATGTGCGAGGTGCAAAGGCCAGAATGAGGCCTGCAATGTGTCGTGCTTCCAAGTGCCAGATCGATGATGCTTCATGCTGTTTCAGAGCTCGGCCGCTGATCGGCTGCATTTGCATTGCGCATGATGTTCTTCACCCCGTATGACTGATCGACATCACGATCGTTTCGTGCTGACATCCTGATGGCCGTCACGCTTGGGCTGCCGGGCGCATGGGCTGCCAGCAGCGATCCCGCGGATGCTTACAGTAGCCGAGTTGGAGGCTTCATGAACGTGCCGGCGGGATCAGAAGCAGCCTTCAGACAGGAGAAACTCATGTGCCAAGTCTGCATGTCGCCACTGTCGCTATTGCTGCAGGTGACACTGCGGCGCATCACAGTGCACACGGCAGGTGCAGTGCTGATTGCGCGCTGCACAGCAGCAAGTCAAGGTGGTCGAGCGTAAACCGAAGCCTGTGTGCATCTTGCCGTAGGTCCATGCACCGTCCAGCAAAGAGCAGGCTGGGCGGAGCGTGGCATCCCGCAGCCTGTGCCTGCTCGGCTGCGTCGCGGCCGCATGCGGGACAGCGCCAGGCAGCTGGCGGGCTTTCCGCTTTCTGACCGAGGGTGAAAATCAGTCTCCCGCTGCTGCTACCCGTCAGCTACCCACGGAGCAGCCGCAGGCCATCGCAGCGGCAGCACCGGATAGGCCGGCGGCCATAGCATTGCCATCAGACAGCAGCACTGCATTTGGCAGTGCCACCAGCAGTGGCTTCGCGTTCGGAGCAGGCGACTTCGGTTTCGACAGCCAGTCACGCTCAGGGGACGGCGGCGCCAGCTGCGACCCGCTGTCTTTCGCGGACCTGGATGCCGCGCTGGGCACGATAGGGTCTGCTGCTGACTCCCGCTCTGCAGCCTCCGCAACCAGGGGGCCGCAGCCTGCTGGCAGCAGCTCCAGCAGCACGCAGCCTGCATCAGCCCCACTCGCGCATCCGCCTGCCGGTCCTGCAGCAGAAGCTGCCGTGCGACTGCAGCATGGCGGGCCGCCGCTGCCAGAGTTCTACCTGTCTTGGCGGGATGAACCAGGGGCGGCGCCAGACCAGCTGCGGGCGACGGATGCTGCGCACATCGCCAGCCTGGTGGATCAGTACCAGGCTGACCACGACATGGTACGTTTGACATGTTCTGCCAGCGCTGCGCACAAGCCTGTTTGCATTCAACATTGCATTGACAGCTTGTCTTGACATCACCCATGCCACATGGCTTCAGCCTAATTGGATGCCATCAATGCAATGCCAGCCAGAGGCGCCAGACGAGGGCTGGGGAGGTGAAGCGTATGAGGCGGATGTGTTGCCGGGCGGGGACGCCACCTTCCCCAAGTTCAGCAAGCGCCTGCAGCGGGCGCCGCAGCAGTGTGTCCGCTACAGGTGAGCACACCTGTGCACTGCGGGTACGAGAGTTCTTGCCGTACATCTAGTTGCCGTACATGTGGCATAGCTTGCCATGTCCCTATTGTCCCTGTCGTCCTTATCGTCGTAGTGTTTTGACAGCGTTCACCTGGCTCCGCCTGCAGTTTTGGGGGCACCCCCTTGTGGCCGTTTCCCCAGCAGCCACAGGCGCCGCCGTGCGAGGCGTGTGGCGCGCCACGCATGTTCGAGCTGCAGGCCATGCCCGCATTGCACGTGGCGCTCTCTGAGGGTTTGGCATGGCGCCGCGAGACCAGCGGTGAAGGGGACAATGCCTGCGGGGTCAGCATTGACGCCTGGCATTGGCTGACGGTTGCCGTCTTCACCTGCTCAAAGTCCTGCCGCGCTGCCTCTGGCTGCACAGTGATTGAGGAACACGTCGTGCTGGCGAACGAGTGAGCTGGTAGAGGGGAGCTGGTCAACTTCTAAATGAAAGGAACGTGCCCAAAGGAGCATCTCGACTGGGGCTGGGACTACATATGTATCTTGCCTTTGAGCTGTGACGGCGAGTCCCACCATATCCCGAGCGACTCAGATAACCATGTCAACTTGCAATACGCATCCGTGCATGCTGGATGATCTAGCACAGAGGCCATCATGTCAGCGTATACCGCCAACATGCAGACCGTTGGAAACAGACAAAACTGCGCCAACTTTGCTGCAACAAATGTGAGCAGAATGCACTCAATCCAGCCGCAGGCAAGCAGCAGCCGTGATCGGTGCACCGCTCATCAAAAGGCCGTTCTGCGTGGCGCTGATGTGTGCCTGCAGCATTCTGCCAGCCGCAGCTGTGCCACCCAGGTGAGAGCGGCAGTCAAGACACGCATGCGCAGCCTTGCTGAAAGTGAGAGAGCTTCCGTCCCTGTAGAGCCCTGCGTCATATATAGCCATACGTGCTCATGATCAAATGCGGGATCGCCGCCATGAACACTTCCTCTTGAATGCGCATTGCGCTGACGGCGCTGCGCAGAACTCGAGGTGACGCTGCACACATGCGACACCGACTGGCCTTTGCGACCTGCAGGCTGCCCCGCACAGCGCAGAGGTGGAGACGCTGCACGACAGCGGCCCGCCGCGCCCGACCGCTGCGGAGACCGCCCGCACGGTGTTGGACATAGTGGCGCACGGCACGCTGGCCACCCTCGATGCGGACGGCAAGCCGCTGGGCACCTACGCCTCGTACGTGCTGGACAGCAAGGCAAGCAGCCTCGGCTCTGGCAGTGCTCAGGGGCATGTCGAAGAAGCTGTGAGGGCTCAACCTGATGAAGGCTGTTTGCGTCACGACGACGCTGCTCTGTCATGATGACGACGTGATGATGGTCCTGGCAACACAGCTTCTCTCCCAAATCTCATCCAGTGGGAGTCCTCGAGTTCGACAAAGCAGCCAGCCGCTGTGACTAGCAACAGCGGCAGGATGCAGCCGCAGCTGCAACATGTGAGTGGCTATTAACGCGGCGCTCGTCTGATATGCTACAGGGCCAGCCGGTGCTGCGGCTGCGGGCGGACGCGGTGCACACGGCCAACCTGCTGCGGCAGCCGGCGTGCAGCCTGTTCGTGCAGGCGGCGGACCTGCCGGCGAGGCTGCTGGCGCGCGTGACGCTGAAGGGGCAGGTGGAGCAGGTCCTCGGCCCCGAGCGCGACGCCGTCGCCGGCCTGCACGCCCACCTCCATGGCGACGTGAGATGGGCAAAGGACAGCTTTCCTGTCTCGAATTTTGGATTGCAATCCCTGCGGTGAAAAGGTTCAAAAACGGCTCCGTTCAGGCGAGCGCGGCGCCGTTGTCGGCCTGCACGACCACTTCTTACGGCGGTGTGAGTCACTTGAAGGACAAATCGCCTGCTTCCGTTGTTTCATCTACCTCTGCAATCCCTGCGACAGTGGACTGTTCATGAGCAGCGCCCTACTGGCGAGCGCAATGCTGTCGCCGGCCTGCATGCCCACCTCCACGGCGACATGACTTAGAATCGGACTAGTTTGCCACCTCACACTGCAGCGTCTGCGGCAGCGAAAACAGCGTACACAGCGCCGTTTTGGTGAGCACGACGCCGTTGCCGGCCTGCACGCTCATTGATATCTCTATAGCAGCAATGCTATGTACCAAGACCTTGAACTCGTGAACACGAGTTCGAGACCAGGAAGCTTGCTAGGCCAGCCACTATGGTGATATGAACGAGTAAGAGGCTGTGAAAATCTTCAGCTTGTCCCTGCATCATCACATGCTGTCATGCCAGCAAGCCTTTGTTTGCGTGCAGCCAGGCAACTGAGCTTAGACACATGTAGAAACCTTTTGCATTGTGGCTGGATGCCAGGGCAACTGTCGCAGGGTGTAAGGTCTGTTGCTTGCAAGCACAAGCCTCCTGATGACACACATGTATTGCATCCACAGGGCGTGGGTGTGGATGCGCCGCGGGATGACGACCTGTACTACCGGCTGATCATCAGTGAGGCCTTCTATGTGGGCGGCATCGGCGTCGGCGCCGCCGCAGAGGTCATCAGCGCCGAGGACCTGGCTGCTGCGGAGCCTGACAGGTGCCCCTCACACAGACTCGGTGGCTGTTCATGCTTCAATCCATTAAATAAGGTCATGCACACTTCTCGGTCTGTGCAACAGCCAGTTGTATGCTGCAGGCATCTTTTGACCAATGCATAAGGTAGTGGCGAGCAGCACATTTCATGGACCTCAGATTTGAGAAACATGTTTTTGAAGCTGCAACATTTCATGAAACTGGCTTTCGATGGTCAGGTGCGGGAGGCGGCGGCGGACCTGGCAGAGCAGTAAAACACGGAGCGGGCGGGGGACAGTGGATGGCAGTAATCGCTGGTCGCAAAGCATACACGGGTGCTGGAGACATCGATATTCCATGCTTTACAATTGACATGGTCAGGCTGCGGGAGGCGGCGGCGGAGCTGGTGGAGCAGTGGAACACGGAGCGGGCGGAGGATGTGCTGCGCATCGCGGCGGACACCACAGGCGCCAAGTTCGAGGAGCTGTCCTCCGCGCAGCTGCTGTGGATCGACCGCCTGGGGATGTACCTGTACATCCAGGTCAGCCCTGCTCGCTGTGCCGGTTGCATAGCTGAGCACAGTTTTGCAATAACCTTGTATCATAGCTGTCACAGCATTGGCAGCACGCCTATTCGCTTGACGGAGCCACCGCTGCAGCTGGTCTTGCCATGCTGTGTTGCTGGTGGTTACAACAGATGTCATCCCTAGACTGCGGCTCCTAGCTGCCGGACTAAGTGGCTGCACGTGTTGTTCTGCAGATGCTGGGCGGGCAGGGGGAGGTGCACCGGGCGTCTTTCATGCGGGAGGTCAGCAACGAGCGGGACGCGCGGTCGGTGCTCACCATGCTGGCGCAGGTGTCCTGGGAGAAGGACCGCCAGTACAAGCCCGTGTTCAAGCCCACCCTGACGCCAGAGAGCCAGGCGGTGTGATGCGGCACAGATTCACTACGTTGGGCTGGTATAGAGGAATATCTGAAGGAGTGACAGATTCGATGAGCTCATTCACAGCAATTGAAGTAGTGTTTGTTGCCCCAGCTTATATCTGGTCAACTTCTGACGTCCCACACCCGCCGCCTGAAAAGAAGTTTCCTCAAACCACGTGCAGACCTCCTACTGAGTTTCGAACCCTGTAAATTTTCCGGACCTCACATACTTTTGCGCCCGATCACTGTGCTGATTGACCCCACACCAAGTGCAGACTTCTTGCGTGAGCAATGCAGTTTCACCGCCGCTCCAACCCTCATAGCGAGTCCACAGATACGCTGCGGCTCCTGCCGAAGGAGTGCAGCGATGCCGAAGAGGACACATTGGCTGGCAGCCCGGCGATGAGCCGCACATGGAGGTCGAAAAACACGGCGATGCAAGAGAGCAATATGGGACCCAGCAGGGCGCCCTGTATCGCATTGTCGAAGGCGCTGATGCCGCCCAGCACGCCCAGAGCTGTGAGGGTCGGGAAGCGATGCGACCCCGGCACCTGCACACATGCAAGCAGTTGTGCCGACAACAGCACTTGCTGGCGGCAAGCGCTGATTCTGTCCCGATCTCAAATTTAGCGGGCAGTTACATAAACTGCCGAGGCTCACCTCTGCCATGATGATGGCGTCACCCACATAGTAGGCCAACACATGCAACGTCAATAGCACTATTGCTGAGACGCCCCGCCCCTACATATTGGAAGGGACAAGAGTCAAAACCCATCTCATTGCTCGTTCCTCAGCATCTCATTGACAATGCATGTGCAGATTTACCAATGTAATGGCACCAGTTTGCATTGTAAACCTGCGCAAGGAGCTGCAGTGCTGCAGGCACAGCCACGAGGCACACTGGCACAAGCGGCAGGCAGGCTGCGATGGCTGACGCAAGAACGCTGAGGTATATGAGGTGAATACCAAACATCCTGCACATTCAATATCATATCGTATCTGCACACTCTTCTGCAACAGGCATGACACATCAAAGTTCCGAAGCCGAATATGCACAAAAGCACGCAATTTCAGTTGTGCAGCATACCGATGCAGATGGCCATCTTCACCTGAATGTGAGCCAAGTGAACAGCGCGTGAAATGCTGCCAGCTTGATGGTCGACACGAAGACCGACTTCAGAGCGTCACTGAATGCCGCTGCCGTCTTCTCCCTGGCGTAGTCAGAAAGCGGCTGCAGGCGCACCCATCAATAGCTTCAGCACTCCGACTGGATGTCGAGCATGCGATACTTTAAAGTACCGAGCAAAGTTACACCATCTGCAGGTCGCAGCAATGGTGATTTGCGCACCAGAACTCGTATGGTGTATGTCAGAGGGTCGGTTTTTGCTGCTAGCAGCGCGTACAGCAGGAATATGAACAGCATTGCTTGGACACCGAAGTTGACGATGCCTGCAGATTCAAGAAGAGAGTCTGCCTGAGGATTGGAACCATGCCTTTGATTCCGCGCACTCAGGAGAATGAGCAGGACCCAGCGCAAAGGCTGCAGCTGCTCACCTAGGCACAGGCGCAGGATGCCAATGCCACCCGTCAGCGCCAACGAGGAAGAGTTGAGGACACTGCTGCCGACCACCTTGCCTGCGAATGGCAACAGCATCGTGCAGAACTGGCATTCAGTCTGCAGGTTGACAGCTTGTGCAGTGATGTCAGACCGGGGAGGGCAGTTCCTACACAAGGACGCCGTCTGTGATGTGGCCCTACACATACAGCAGTCAGCACCCGCACCAAGGCTGAGCAGGGGCTCGGCCGCCGCCTGCGCCAGCTGTTGCAGCTCCTGTGACGCGCCCGCACTGGAGCCAGACAGGCTGTTGCGGGCAGCGGTCAGGAACTGCACGCCCAGCGCCTGGCGCAGCAGGATGCGGACACCGACTGTCGAATCAGCAGTGCCAAAGGGTGCGGCCAAGGACAAGGAAGACCTCCGTCATGCAACGAGATGTGAACGATCATGTGACATGTGCAACACGGCTGCCGGCAGCTCACCTGCAGGCTGCTGATGCCATCTCTGACCCGCAGCTGCCCAAAGCTCTGATATGCTACCTGTGGTTCCATTACATTGGTCAATATTAGATTATGGTGCCAATGAGAAGTGGGGACTCCCATGTTGCATGGACATCGGCAGCAGTGGCCTCAGCCTGCGATGTTTAAATGACATGCTGCTCAACACTCAGGCCAACCTGACAGGTCCTGTGCCCACAATATATACACAATGGCATCAAGAGCTGGACCTGGAGCTGGCGCCGAGGTCCAGCGCTGCTGTGTGCGGCGGCAATGCCAGACTGCCTCGCCTGCTGTCCTGGGTTCGAGCAGCGGCGGTGCCGCTTCTCGGCCTGCTTCAGCTCCCGCTGTGCTGCATCCCGCGCATCTGTGGCCGCCTGCAGCGCCTGCCAAGGACATGACAAGTCTCGATCGACTGAGTCTCCTACTGCTTCACCTTTTGCATGATGTCATTACGGCTTTTGCCAATGCACATGTGCTGCCAGCATACCGGTCCAGGCACTGCACCTGCTTCTCGGCTGCCATTCTGGCGTCAAGACGCACGAGCGTGGCCTCGGCAGCCGCCAGTGCTGCGTCTGCCGCTTCCGCCTGAGTGTCGCACACGTCCGCGTGCGCGGCGCAGGTGTCTGAGCCAGGGCGGTAGCTGCCGGCCGACTGCAGGCGCTGGTCCAGCACGCCTGCTGCCGCTTCGAGGGCTTGCTCCAACTCTGCCACCTGCACAGCGAATGCCCCTCATGATGAAGGCGTCAGACGACATGTGGTCTCTCACAGCTGTGGGGATGGCCTCGAGAAGGGAGAGCAAGCAGGGTGGGGCACATCGACGGTTCAGCACCTTGTCCTTCTGGGCTGTGTGCTGCCCCGCATGCTGCCGGTATGTGGTGCGCGCTCGCGCCAGCGCAATGAGGGCCGCGCGCATCTCCTCCGCCGTGCACCGCCGCGGCTCGGCCAGGTCGCTCTGCAGCCACCGCAGCTCGTCTACCACCTACAGCCAGACACTTCTGTCACTCCACATCGCTCAGCACCGCATGTCCATGGCACCCGGTTTCGGTGTGAGCATCTTCCGCATCAGTTGAACAGCCTCCTTTGAGCATGAGAGCCCGTGCTGAAAAGCTGGTGATGAGCTTGTCAGGGGCTGCTTTATAACAAAGTCCAGACCTGCGACAGGTTGTACTGCTGCAGCAGGGAGGCCAGCTTGGCCTCCAGCCAGGGGATGGCCTGCCCCGCCGCCTGCGCCACCTGCGGCCGGTGCTGCAGCAGCGCGCGCCGCACGGGCGCCGCCGGCCAGAAGGCCGGGCCGTCCGCCTCCCAGCCATCTGCATTGTCGCCATCTGTGGCCCAGGTGCGCGGCAGCGCCTCCCTGAGCGCCGACAGCGACTCCCTGCTCTCCTGGCCTGCGAACAACCCAGCATGTGCCCTTGCTTTCGCTGATTCGTTTGATCTGTTGCCTGTCAAAGCAAAGCATCAAGATGCCGCAATGCTGTACTGCCCAGAGACTCGGCAATGTGCCGCAGCATGCACCGGGAACTCGCCTATCTGGACGGTGAAGAAGGCGACGAGCAGCACCGCGCCCAGCAGGGTGGTCACGATCAGCCCCGCGGACGTCAGCGGCCGGATGTTGGCGCGCAGCTGGTCACACGCCCAGGCGTCCGCTGCGGCCAGCCGATCCAGCGGCCATCCTATGGCAGACCGCCAGCCTACATGCGTGACGATGCAGCCATGTGATGAGACCTGTCCCACAGCATGAGCTGCAGAAGATGCCGCAGTGACAAGGCGAGCAGGGCGCGCTCGGGGCGTGATGCAAACCCTACCATCGGTTTTGCTGAGCTGCTGGGCCTTTCGAGGTGTCGAGACGCCGTCCGCGACTGCCGCCCTGCCGTTCGCGGCGGGGCCGACAGACAGCACCCGGCGTGCGCAGTAAGCCACCAGCGCAGGCGCCGCCAGGAAAGTGGCGGCCAGCGTCGCCAGCAGCAGCAGCGCTTGCATAGCCCCCGCAAATGACGACTGCACAGCAGGAGGGCGACAGAATGCAGTAGTGCCCTGCCACAGAGAGCCTGCATCTCCTGTGCAAGTCACCTGTCAATCGTGCGAAAACTCTGTGGCACAGGGCTGTCATGCGTGAGATACCTATCTCGATGACCTGCCCACAGGCTGCCGTGTGGAACTCACCCGCAGCCACAGGAAGGCCTGGAAGCTGATGCAGGCGCGGAACAGCCAGCGGAACAGCACATTACTGGGCACCGTGTCGCACTCGACGGGCCGCCGCCGCTGCGTGCGGTGCCGCCTGAAGCTGCTGCTCTGCAGGGTTTTGACACCAAGAGCCACGCACTTTGCCACCATGTGCGCCGTGCCATAGACTGTCCCCGCCACACCAATGTCACCGTCTGCCGGTTGCGGCTGGCTGAGCGGCGTGGCTGGCGCTGTCTCGCCTGCTGGCACGGCGGCAGCGCCTTCGATTTCGTCGGCTGCTTCGTCCGTTGACGGCTGTGACTGTGGCTGCGACTCGGGCTGCTGCTTTGAGGGCGAGAACCTCACCAGCCGCTTCCGTGCCTACGCAATGTGATGCATGGCATGACACTTCCTCTCCGCAGGCACGTGGTTGGTGCAGCACTTGGTCACTCTTGCTGACACAGTGCGAGCTCACCTGGAGTCTGTACACCTTCATGTAGTCTTGCACGCTCTGCCGCCACTTTGCCCACAGCCACGCGACGTCCTGGCAGGCGTCGCTGACCGAGGCAAATGGCAGGCATGCGAGCTGCCACAGGATGCGGGGCAGCGACCGGGTGTGCTCCAGGCGCCGCGTGGCATCCTCGACCAGGACGTCCCGGAGGTCCCGCAGCGCGATCGACGACAGCACGCTCCACAGCAGGGCGGCACGGTACGCTGACAGGATCTGCCAGCAGTACCATGCGACGGCCAGGATCAGCAGCGCCAGCAGGTTGCCGCCCGCTGTGAGGGCCAGCCTGCGGGACTATTATCATAGGCTGCACTGCGGCAAATCAAGTGCATGTGCGCCTTCTGTGCAACGGACTTGTGGGGTGTTTTCAGGAGGTAGGCCGGCTGATGCATGGACATAGCACTACGGACCTGAGGTACAGAGCATTGCTTGATGCCTGAGCGCCGGGAGCAGCATGGCCAAACTCGCTGTCACTGTCCGACGCCATTGTTTGCAATGTCATCTGCAGAACGTCTTACGAACGCCAATCAACATCTTCGGTGTCTGTTCCAGCCTAAGATTCGTCCGCAATGCTTGCAGCGGAGCAAGCACGCCAGATGCCATATCAGCATGTGCAATGCCTCATTCAATTGCGTGCTCAAGGTGACCGAGTCGGCCCTTTGTGGCACCTTCAGAGCGGTACGCCGAAAAAATAGATGCTCCCACCGCATGGCTTTGCAGTTGTACAGAAGTTCCCCCAGAGCAAGGGACATGCCAACATATGCTCATTGTGCTGACTGGAATTTGCAAGGAAACACAGTGAGATTTCACTGTCGCGCGGTTGCACACGAAAGAGGCAAAGCCACACACTTCTCACACTCTCAAACCACGCAAAACACGAGGAAAACCGACCCGGTTCAATACATAAAAGTACCACAGCCGTAGTGTGAAAGTGGGCGGCAGCAGCGGCAAACACAGCACCCAATCTGACATTTACTTTGCCGCAAACCAGGTGTCTGCATGCTTTGCGTCCACCACCAGCTCCACGTCGAGCAGGTTCTGGCCGTCGAAGGGCCTCATCATGCAGTCGACGACCAGCTGCTGCGCCTCATCTGCAGATGCCTGTGGCCCCTCCAAGATAACCTCATCGTGGACCTGCGCTAATGAACAGCGCGTCTTCCATCGGGGACACTTGCACGTGTTTGAAAGTTGCTACGATTTCATGAATTTCCATTGGCAGTGCTGGGTGAATTATGCCTGGTCAAGAAGCGCACCTGCAGCAGCAGCTTCCAGCCGAGCTGTCGCAGCCCCTCACACCTGACGATCGACAGCATCGCCGCCGTCGCGACATCAGCTGCACTGCCCTGCATCCATGCAAACAGCGGCTCAGTATGACACACGGCGGTCTCAAAGACACGAGAAGACATGGCCTGACAGCTTTGAACATGCAGCACCACAATCAGTGTGACACTTGATCTCAAACTCTGTGCAGCATGTGCTCTCACCTGGATTGGTGTGTTGATGGCTGCGCGCATCGCATGGCCGCGCCTGGCTGAGCGGTCACTCCGATCCATGGCGCCCGGCAGCTGCCGCCGCCGCCCCAGCATCGTCTCGACATACCCCAGCTCTGCTGCCTGCCGCTGCTGCCGCTGCTGCCACTCCCTCACCTGCAGCATGCGCGCAGTGCCGGTTCGCCAGGTGTAGACGAGAGCAGGTTGACGCCAAGAGACACAGACTGACAGACCAGGCTAGGTCCAGCTACACAGTGGCACAGTGCATCACAGCCTACGTCCTCTGCAGATGGAGAGGTCCGTACCTCAGGACGGTCGGCATACCACCTGTTGACCGTCTCCTGCGCCTCCTCCAAACTGGTCTTGAAGTCCTTGCTGAGACCGTGCGCCGTCTTGCCATATGCAATGCTGAAGTTCAGCACCTGCGCAGGTCGCACAACGGGTGTCAACAGGGAATTTTAGACAGCGTCTGTGGCTGGACTTGGACTTCCCGTCACACACTTCCCATTGCACACTCTGTGTGAACGTGAGCCACAATCACATGTCCCACACCTTGGCCTTTCGCCGCTCGTTGGCAAACACGTTCTTCAGCAGCGGCACCGGTGGCTTCTCCCCCTCCGCGCCATCCCACTCCAGCATGCACTTGCCTGCAGCAAGCACGTATCCACTGCATTAGCACACAGTACTAGCTGTGAACCACAGCTGCATGGCGTGGTACTAGGTCGCTTTGTTGCCCATGCCATCGCCCGATAGACCCTGTACAGCAGATGTAGGCCTGCTCACCGTCAGCGACCGCCTCCTTGATATGGTCGTACATGCCGAGCGCCGTGCGGGAGTGGAAGTCGCCGCCCAGCACAAAGGCCTCCTTCATGGACACGCAGCTGGCCATGTGCGCCAGCAGCCGCAGCTCCAGCTGCCCATAGTCCGCCACGATGAGCGTCTTGCCCTCGTCCACATCCGCCGTGAATGCCTGCCGCACCTGTGCAACCAGCAAACACATACCATTTGATTGACACATACCATTCACTCGATGGTGTGCCATCTTTGCGGAGCATGAAAATGTGCCTTCATGCGCAGATCATTCCCGGCACGCCCGCCAGCAGAGCCGTGCAGTTTAAACGGTTTTGACGCACCCTGTAGCGGTCCTTCTCCAGCGCGGGCTGGTTCTGCAAATTGGGCCGCCGGGCTGACAGGCGCCCCGTCTCCGTGTTGATGTTCAGCGAGCAGTGCACCCGAGCCTGTAGCAGCAGTGAGCCAGAGCTTCGTATGGACCGAGTGCACTAAAAACACTAAGCAAAATTGACGTGGCTTGCATCAGCAGCCAATACAGCCCTGACAGAAAGATCCACAGACCAGTCCCTCAGGCTAACCTTGCCGGTCTCAGGGTCAACGGTGCTGATCTGGTCATCTTGCAGCGGCAGGATGAAGTTGCTGAGCAGCGTGTCGATGGCGTTGTGCTCGCACAGCGCATCCACTGCAGGGAAGCACCACGAAATATCAGTTGTGCAGGACCCCTCAGAATTCACTGGTACAGCAGTGCTTGAATGGTAGATTCGTCATCAAGGGCACCCAGAGCCTCACCTGCTGCACACGCTTCCAGGCCCTCCCTGCCGCCGCCGAACACGGCATACAGGCGACCATAGCCTTTGGCCTCCGCCTCGGCCTGCAGCTCTGCTGGCGAAAGCCGCTGCGCCTGCTCTTGCTGCGCCGCCAGCTGTGCTGCCTGTGAGCAGCACAAAGAACATGTCAGAATTTGGCACCTGCTGACTGGCATGCCTGCTTCTTCTATATTCATAGAAGAAGCAGACATCGAGCTTTCACCTGATCTCTGTCATACTCTTGTGCATGTGACGATCAAGCACTTGAGCATATCTGGCCCACCTGCTGCTCCTGCTGAGCCCGGTCGTCCAGCACAGCATCGTCGGTGGGCCACTCCTCGTCGGCGTCACCGCCAAAGCCCGACTCGTCCTCAATGCCAGCAGCCAGCACAGACAGGCCTGCAGAAAGGTGTCAATTTCTGTCAGCACATCCAAGCCCCACTGGCTGTCTCAGTCGAGGCTGAAGTTTCCTCTTTCAGGACATTGATCAGCACAGCAGCATGTCGCTTGTAGTGTCTGCACATGAAGCCCACCTGTGTCCGCATTGGTGTCCCCTGTGAGCTCAGCCAGCGCCAGCTTTGCTGCCCCTGGCCGCCCTGCCAGGCCACGAAGTACGGGCGTGCTGACTGCCGGCCAGCCAGTGGGTGTGTACACCTGCAAAAACGTGCACAGAGATGCTGAAGCACATGAAAGTGCCAAGCGCAGGTGCGGGATGATCGACTGCCAGAGGGAAACAGGAGGTCAGCCGACGCCTCTGAGACTATTTCCTACCGCAAAAGAGTCGCGTAAAGTAGGGAGCGGCGAGATGTGGGTACGTGCATGACTGACCTCGGGGACGAGCGGCGTGGCCTCATCCCGGCCCCACAGACCGTGCATCTCCACATCTATGTTCTTCTTCGCCTTCTTTCTGCCCTCCTCGATGAAACCATCTTCATTGGGCATCTGCGACAAATGTAATGACATTGGTGAAACCTGTTGCTACACACAGACGTGTCAACGAGGGTGTAGTGCCCTTGCACACTAGATGTCCAGGTACTGTGGACCTGTCTCACCTTGAAGACGCGGACCTTCTCCATGAAGTCCTGCTTCCGCTTGGCATTCTCCACACCCGCAAATAGTAGTTGCCGCACCTACGCAGCGGCATGCATGACCACTTCAGCTGTCAGCCAGAAAATGACAGCCTGAAATCAACTTTTCCAGAAACCATCTGCCAAAAGTGCAATCCTAAGCAGCGGACGCACAACTCAGCGGACCTGTGGACCGCTGCCGACGTTCATGTGGCGCGCCCCCGGCACACTCTTGGCCGCCCAGCTGCGGAAGCGGTCTCCCGCATCAGCCTGGTCCGCAAGCGCCCGCTCCTGCGCCGCTGCCAGGTGCGCCCTGCCAAAGCATGCACTCACATGTCGTCCGCATGGTGCGCCTGCGCTGCTGGCCTGCTGCCATCTGCTGACATTATTCCATTTCACCCTCTGCCCAGCCGCAAGGGTGCTGCCAGTACGACATACCGGCATGAGAACATTGCAAATTGAGTCTGCCATTGTACAGGAAGTTCACCTATCCACGAGCATGCCCTCCCGCTCCATATCCGTCAGCAGCTCGCCGAACGGCTGCCAGTACCGCTGGTACATGTGCCACATGGTGTACTGCTGGTCTGGAGCCGGCGGCGGCGTGGCCGGGATGGACTGCTCCATGCATGGCATCCCCTGCAGCTTCTCCTGCAGGTGCACATGTCAAGCGTAATTCCACCAAAGGCGGCTCAGCAGGCAGCAGCTCGGACATGATTTCTGGTTCAGCAGCCGGTTGTGCAGGAAAGAGGATAGCACGATCTGTGTTTTGACCCGTGCTGCTGTCACACCTGGAGGGCATGGTACAGCTCCCAGGTGGCCTTGGCGTCCAGCGCAGAGTAGAAGATCCACCGTGCCCGGGTCGACTCGTTCGTCTGCAGCTCCTCCATCGCCGGCAACTCCTTGACCTGGTTGTAGATTTATGTGACATTAAGCCTCTCACAAAATGAACAGCGAGACGGCAGCGACATCAAAGAACAATGCGATGCTTCATGGCTGCTCTGTACCTTGCTGGGCGTGCCGTCGACCTTGACCTTGGGCCGCTCAAACAGCTTCTTCATGGAGATCTTGGGCCCGCTGTCAGCCTCTGAGCGGCTGCCGAACAGCTCCTTGTCATTTGTCAGCGCCTGCAGTCCAGGATCATGCCGGTGTTTCACGATATTTGCTTCGCTGGGGGTCATATATAGATTACCTTGCGGCCTGGTTATGCAGTGCACCCCAGAATGCTAAAGAATCTACTCAGGATCAGCCGAATGGATGTCTCTTCTGCAAGATGCATCCCATCCCCAGCGAACACGTCCAGGCAGGGCGATACTATGCTGCACATACCTCCAGCGAGTATCCCTTTCCCATAGTGCGTGATGAGTTCCACAACCGCGCCATGTGCATTGTGTCTGCATAAAAGCCCTGGCAGTCGATGCCCTGGCGATACAGGAGGAAACAACCATCAGGCTCATCATTTTCAGAGCAAGTGGCGTGCTCCCGCAGACCCTGCTTGAACCTCCAGAACACAGGCAGCGCTGCAAGATAGGCAGCCAAGGGCGTGTGCCCCTCGCACCATGCGCTTCATGACATGTCGGTCGAAGCTGTAGTTGTGCCACACTTTCCGAATGTCTGGGTCCTCAAAGAAGGGCTTGAAGGCCCCAAAGATGGCCTGCTCTTCGTCCTGCATGATCATCCCGGCGTTGGTAGCTGATGTTGGGCGTGTGTTGGACGGCATGGTGTGAAATACTGTAGCGCTGAGACGAGTGGATGCTGCTCAGCTCGTACAACAAGCTGCTTGATGGGGCATCACCTCATCGTTCAGCAGTGTGTCGACCCACAGCATGTTCTTCGGCTCGTCGAGGTTGTTGCCGTCAAAGAAGTCGACGTCGCCGCCGCAGTACAGCGAGAAGCAGATGACCTTGCCGCGTGCGCAGGGCGACTCCTTTGTGACATCGATGTAGGCCACCTACACATGGAGTTTGTAGCCTTGGAGCTGGTAGGATAGCAGCAATCTGGGACAACACCATGGCAGGGCCAACATGTGACACATCCAGCATGCAAATTGCATAGTGCTGACAACATTCTTCAACCAGTCTTCTCACCTCTGTGTCGGCACCGTATATATGGTGCCTGTAGCAGGTGGTCAGCAAATTTGCGACACGCTCCGCATCATGTCGGTTGTTGACCACGTAGACGCATGCGGGCACCTCCTTCATGTTTTGCCGCTCCTCTGACTCGCTGTCATCCGCCTCAGCCGCCTCTTCGGCTGCCTCCGCCAAAGCTGTGACCGCTGCTGGCGCTGCCTCGCCCGCTGCTGCCGGCGGCACTGGCGTGGTGTCGGCTGACAGGCTGCCCACTGGTTGCGCATAACCTGAAAGTGACAATAACACTGAGTGTCGAGTGTCCTAGCAAAAGCCCATACCCGCTGAATGCAGCACAATGACCAAATTTTCCTTATGTTAGACACACTCAGTGAATACTGAAATCATAAGAGGAATGTCACACCATTGATGTGGCTGCTGCCGCTGCTGCTGGCGCCTGCACCGCTGGCTCGCCTCTCCTCCAGCATCTCGTCCTGCCGCACTTGCTGCTGCTGTGGCTGTGGCTCTGGCTGGCGCTGCTGTTGCTGCTGCTGCTGCTTCGCAAAGTGCGGCTGCGCCTGCGCCTGTGCTGGCTGCTGTGCCGGCGCCCAGCGCGGCTGATGAGCAACCGCGGGCAGCTGCCACTGCGGCGGTTGCCTGGGGGCGGCCGCCGCGCCGCCGCCGCCCCACTTCTGCTGCCGCTGCTGCTCTTCGATGGCGCGCCGGACCTTGACTGACGGCATTGCCGCCTCGTATCTGGATACCGCTTCTCGCTGCGGAGCTGCCAGGCTTCCGCCGCCGCCGGCGGCGGCGCGGTAGTCTGCCTGCTGCCAGGCTGCTGGCGGCCTGCTGCGATGCTGCCTGCCGTCGAGCCATTGCGGCACGGGATGCCTGGGGCCTGCTGAGCTGCCGGAACGCTGCTGCGGCGGCTGCATGCCGCTGGCAGAAGGTGTGGAACCTGCCACACTCCGCATGCCTGCCGCCGGGCTGTGCACTTCCCGACCTGCTGCTGGTGTGGCCCTGCAACGCATGGGCTGACACCAATGAGCAGCAGAACACAGCACATGGCCTTTGCTCGCGATTATTAAGTTGCACGAGGACGGTGCCTATGAAGAAACATGTCGACGCTTACTGGACGCTGCGCTGCAGATGTTGCAGCAGGTTTCTGCCACGGCCACTGCGCATGCTGGTGCCGCCACACAAGAGACGCCTGCGCGCTAGGACCGTGTCGACACGGCTGCTGCTGGGTGAGGTTGCTGTACGCCGCACGTCAGGCTGGGCGGGTGAATGATGATGCAGCAGCAGACTGTGCAGGCTGACCATGCGGGGCAACCAACCGCTGACCCTTGGCGTGCCACAGTCTATCAACTGGCAGCTGACGCATGTTGCGGGAACGCAATCTGAGCGCGCTGTTGCCCCTCGCGCACTGTCGTGCTGTGCCTGGGGTAGGTTCAAGCCTGCTCAGGCACCCTGCTCGGTGTTTGTGTGAGACATGCCATGCTGGTTCTCTGTTCCCACAAGCGCAGCAAACATGCGTTCAGCGTGCAATTGACAGGAGATGCAAAGGTTGGTTGGCGCTTGAAGCCATGCTTCGACTTTCAGAACGCTGTACCGGCTTGATGTGAGGAGTTTCGCGATGCTGCGTACAGGGCTCGCCTTGACAGCCACAGCAGCTCTGTTGACTTTCCTTTTGCTGACACACGGGTCGAACACCTCAGCAGCACCAGTTGACCTGACAAACGCCGGTTTTGACGATGCCGTGCGCCTGCGGCCAGAGGATTCATGGATGGTGTTCGAACTGTTCGCCTCCTGGTGAGTTGTTGCTCCTTGTGCAATGAACCTGCTTGAATTGTGACAGTCACAATATCTAGTTCATGGTTGTCATATGCAAATGCGCACCCAAATGCCGCTCCACAAATGCCGCAGGTGCCCAGCATGCAAGCATTTCGCTCCCACATACGAAGCGGCTGCCAAGGAGATCGCCGCCAGCACGCAGGCGGACAACATCCTCGTGTCGCGAGCAGACTGTGCAACGGAGACGAAGCTGTGCAATCGTTTCGACCTGAAAGGCTACCCAACCGTTCTGCTGGGAAGGCCCGCTGACTTCTTGCAGGTGCGGCGACAAACGCCTTTGCAGGCGGGTCTGAGAGCTGCTCCCCAATACTACTAGCCCCAGCGACCTCGTTTGTGCACAATCAGCAAGAGGCTACCCCACATTCTTTGTCTCATGGCGGTGCTGCTGGGTGGCATGGCAGGGTAGCGATGCAAAGCCGTTGACATATGACGGCGATCGCAAGCATCCCAAAGCCTTGGTCGAGTGGGTTGCAACCCATACTGGAAGGTGTGCTGAGGGTGCCGAGTGGCATGTCGGGATGCAGTGGCATCTCATGTTCTGAGCGCTTCCAGCAAAGATCTTGTCTTGCTGCCGTGTGCTCACCGTCATTCTCTGCATGCAGGACCATTGAGCCGCAGCAGGGCACAGCACTGCAGCCGGATGCAGTGAGTGCAGTGCAGCGCAACAGCAGCAGGACCACAGGCGCGCAGCAGCACCCAGCCCAGCAGGTGCATGATTCTGTCATGTGAAACCGCATGCAGGTTGCCTCTGCACTTGACTCGTGTCAGAGTGTTTACAGTTCAATAAAAGGCTACATCTGCTTTGAACCTTGCCATACGTACAGCCTGGCAGTTTGCCCCGCACTCACATTTGCCGCCCGGTTGCAATGCAGACACACCCAAAGCTGGACCTGACAGATGTGGTGTCGGCAACCATCGCGTCCTTCCGCAGCACGGTGGACAACCCTGCCCTCATGAAGGGCGTGGAGGCGCGGCAGGCACTGAAGGACTACCTGGATCTGCTGGCCACGGCGCACCCAGTCAAGCAGTGAGCTGCCGTGACACCATGGTGCCAACAGGGATCTGTACGGCGCCCCTTGGTTGCAGCTGGGGATTGTATTTGGTGATGATGTGCTTCAGTGAAGCTCATGCATGCAGCATGGAAGCACATCAGCAAGTTGCTTGTCATGTCAAGCGGCAGCTGAACAAGGTGGCAGCATGCATAGGTGTCGGGCAGGAGCGGAGGCAGCAGAGGGTGTGCTGGCAAAGTCCTGGCCGAATGCCAGCCAGCCACCGCATGCGGGCGCCTTTGCCCAGATTGCTGTGTGTGGCAATCAGTACACCGAACAGGTGCGCAAGCCCTGCCTACAGGCCCTCGATTGTTGGCACGTTGGTTCGTGCAGTCTGCTGCATTGTGCGAGTACTGCTGGCCGTCGACTTGATCCTCCAGACCGAAGACAGTGTTAGCAGGTGGACCGTCGTGTTGTCGCAGGCATGGGGTAGCTGTCGAGGAAGCTCACCAGAAACTCGGGGCTACACCTGCGCGCTATGGCTGCTATTCCACACCCTGGCAGCGCATGTCACGGGTGACACGGGCGGCGCGCTGTGGATGGCTGCTGTCAAGTGAGTAGGGCAGACAGCGTGTCAGCTCTTGTGCTTGCATGCACCTGGGAATGCGAAGATGCCGTGCATGCATATGGCATCTCCGCATGAGATGTGAGGTCGGAATTTTATCTTCATCGGTGCAGAGGGTTCATGGAGAATTTCTTCCCATGCGACGAGTGCTCCCGCCACTTTGGGACCATGGCGGCAGAGGACGATGCACTGCTGGTGCAGAGCCCCGATGACGCCCTCCTGTGGTCCTGGCGGGCACATAACAGGGTGGGATTTCTGTTTTCATCAGCCGCTGGCCTGCAGGTCGTGCGGAGGGTGCGTGTCCAGAATGCATGCTGGCGTCATTTGATTGCAGCACAGCAGCGTTTGTGCCGTATTCGGCTGAGCATCATGGCATGTTCAGTAATGCTGTGGAGCAGGTCAACGAGCGGGTAGGCAAGCAGGAGGCAGAGAGCAGCGACGGCGACCCGGCCTTCCCCAAGGTGCAGTGGCCTCGTCCGGACATGTGCCCTGCCTGCCGCAAAGGCGGCGGGAGCAGCGACAGCAGCAGCAGCAGCAGCAGCAGTTCTGCAGGCAGTGATGGCTGGGACGAGGCTTCGGTGCTGGCGTTCCTGAGGCAGTACTACGGCGACACCAGCGCGCTGCCACAGGCCGGCCGCTGGCACATGCAGTGGCACCGCAAGGCCACGTTCGCAAGGTCGGAGCGGTTCAGCGGGCGGCTGTTCCACGGCCGGCGGGCCAGGGGCCTGAGCGCGCTGTTCTGGCTGCTGGTGGGCGGCGGCGTGCTGACATTTGTGGTGAAGAGCTGCCAGGCACCCAACAGGGCATCGCCCAGGGGCCGCAGCGGCAATGGCAAGTTCAGACAGTATTGAGGTTTGCAAACCATTTTTCGAAGTGAGTTTACTAGGAGAACAGTTCAAGGCAACTGGTCACGAGAATGCAAGACGATGCACCCCACCCGGCTGTGGGACGCTGAACGCCCCTGTGCTGCTTCCTGCATCCGAGCTCCTTTTTCAAAACAAATCCAGAGTGTTCACTTGGCATGGCACACCGCATGGACATCTCACCATGGGGAAGCCGATGCCTGCACAGCAGACAACCCGACCAAGGTAAGCATGCTCGCTCGAGCTGCTTGTTTAGCCAGGGTTGCGGACGACAGCCTGCCGTGCTTAAATCCGCCGTGTCAAGCCTCTTCTTGCTCCTGCGCAGAATCATCGCACGTTTCAGGCCACTGAACGCAGCGGATGGCAGCCAGGAGTGCGTGAATATTGCCGGATCCAGCGTCAAGCTTGCCGCTGGCGACACCTGCCATGCATTTTCATACGACCATGTGCATGTGAGGCTCTGCCACACGCCGAGATCATTCACCTGAGATCCATGAAGGCAAGGCCAACACATGACCTGCTGCGGTTTCTATGAAGGACGTGTCTGCCACACTGAGGCGCACGCATTTATTTTGACTGATTAACTGATTGACTGCAGGGCTCTGAGGCCACCCAGCTAGATGTGTTTGAGGTGTGTGCATATGCTGTGCTGGCGCAAATGTACATGAAATGCAGCAGGATTTGACACGCACGCATGCATTGCGAGACCGCATAACATTTCTGTACATTGCACACTTGCAGAGCGTGGGCGATGTGGTGCACAGCGCATGTGAGGGACACGACAGCACCATCATTGCGTACGGTCAGGTGAGCCACTCGGTGTAGTGCGCGCATGCTCATGACTGTCCGTGCGCATGCTCACCTGCATTTGAAACCCTGAATCGTGCCGCATGGAGCGCATCACGCCGCGCCGACAGCTGCAAGCTCTCTCTCACTGCCGGTGTGTTGCTGCAGACCGGCAGCGGCAAGACACACACTGTGCTGGGGGACCTGCTGTCGGGCGGCGCCGGGGAGGGCCTCATCAGCCGCACAGCACATCTGCTCTTTCAGGTGTGTGGGGCTACAGCATCCGCTTGTGCCAGCCAAACAATGCACCGCAACTAACCACAGAGTGATCCATGCTGCCGATTGCATATTCCGGAGGCCGGATGCATGTTCAGGAGGGCATAAGAATGTGGAGAATGCTGACAAGTGCAGGAGCTGGCGGCAACAGGAGACCGCTTCATAGTATCGGCCTCTGTGGTGGAGATCTACTGTGAACGCATCAGGTCTGCATGCACCAAGATTGTGCTAGCGATTTGCTGCAATCGAAATTATGTGGCCAGTTACACATGTACAAGCACTGGGTGCATTGATGACGCTTGGATTGACTGCGCGTGTGTGCAGGGATTTAGTGAACCCTTACCTGGACAACCTGCAGATTGGATCTGACAGGCGGACTGGCGCCCAGCTGGCATTGCCAGATGCCACGGCTGTTCAGGTCAGCAACTACGCACCCGGAGATACAAGCACACAGCTTGATCATTGAGCCGGCTCTGTGCAGCCTTCGCCTCCACAATCAATGTTGAGTGCACTGATAGACATGGCAAAGACGCAGTTCCTGGGAACATGTCCTCATGTGCCGCAGCTGGGCTGTGCCACCGACCTGGTGGCTGTGCTGGGGCCTGCGCTCGAGGGCCGCGTCACCGCGAAAACCCTCATGAATGCAGGTGAATGCTCCGGCAGGGTCTGCGGCAATTACCCAGACATTTCATCCTGCGCTGATCTCTGACAGCAGGCCAGGCTGCTGTCTACATGCATGAGTGCATGGATTCATGACCACGAGCATGCAAGCATGCTGAAAGGTCCAAAATCCTGAAAGATGCACAATTTGCATGTACTGGTGGTGTCTGCAGCATCCAGCCGCTCGCACTGCATCATCATCCTGAACATCGAGCGCGCCTGGGCCTCTGGCCGTACCACCCACTGCCGCCTGCTCGTGTGCGACCTGGCTGGCAGCGAGCGCCAGAAGTCGGTGTGCACATGCTTCTGATCCTGCGCTGTATGCGAGCATGCAATGCTGTCGTGATCACTTGATCTTTTTGCTGTCTTGTTGGTCGTCAGACACCATTAGCAGTTTGAAAGTCAGCCTGACAGCTTTGCGTGTGCTTGCCTGCAGACTGCAGCGGAGGGTCTCACCCTGGAGGAGGGCAGGCAGATCAACAAGTCCCTGTCAGCGCTGTCTAACGTGGTCCAGGCGCTCACCAGTGAGCCGCTGCATGCTACATGCTGCCTGCTGCAGCGCAGCTGATGCACATCATGGACGGTGTTCATCTTGATATTGAAATCGGGTTGATGTCGTGCGACGCTAGGCAACTCGAATCGTTCCTGACTTGCAGCAGGTGGCAAGTCTGTGCATGTGCCGTACCGCGACTCCAAGCTCACCAGGTAACACTGCACAAACTCGCGGTGATACCATCGTTGAGCAGTATGTCCAATTCATGTACAACATCCAAGCACCCCTTGCTCACTGCTGCTGATCTGGTGGCATGGCGGCCCACATGCCCAGCAACACTGGTCGGTCGCATGCACGCAGGCTGCTCCAGGGTGCACTGGGCGGCGCAGGCGAGACCGTCATCATCATCTGCTGCTCGCCGGGCATCAGAAGTGCACAGGAGACGCTGTCGACGCTGCGCTTTGGCGCCCGCGCCCAGGGAATCGTCAACACTGTGCAGGTGACTTTCCACTCGTCTATTCGTTCATTGACCATGGTCTCCAGTGACGAGCAATTGAAGAACCTAGGTACACTAGGTGATGGTGCGCTGCAGGCGGTGGACAACCAGGAACTGGCAGCGGCAGGCAGCGCAGATCTCGCGAAGCTTGCGACGCTTCGGGTGCTACGGTTGATTGATACGTTTGATTCTCCTCCCGCTGAATGGCAATCTGCATTCCGACCCCATTTGGACGCCGCCCCTACATATCTGGCTTCAACTCCAACGTGCCTGTGGCTCTGCACTCAGGAGGAGAATGCGGCTCTGCTGCAGCTCATCGACCTGCAGCGGAGGCAGCTGGCAATGTGTGTTGATGTCAAGGCTGTGCGCGCTGCCTTGATTGTGCAAACAGTACTTTGGGCTGGCCTGTTCTTGGCCGAGAAGGTCCTGCTAGGCGGTTGCATTTGATCGCACGCATTGCGCACGCTCACCAATTGCAAGGGGACGGATAGCTGATTCATCTGTCACAACACGGGCCATGCAATTGATTCACGACCAACCGCACCATGTACATGTGCAAGAAACCAAGGGGGAGTTCAGCATCTGCAGCAGCGTGATCTGAGCGCAGCAGCACACCACCATTGCGGTTGGCACAAGTCTGCAGATGCCACACTGCCACACACAGGGCCGCAGCTTCCCAGCAATCATGCGAGGCTGAGCACGACAGCAACAAAGTGCTGATGCTGCTGCTGCGGCATCTACTTCCTGCCACCGCGCTGGCGGATGCTGAGCTGCAGGTGCACGTCGCTGGACACATTGTAGAAGCCCAGCGAGAACTGGTCCTTCAGGAAGCCAACGCCCTCCCGGCTGAGCTGCAGCCTGTTGGCCGGCTGCTTCAGCACCTGCGGCAGCGGTGGCAACAGAACTTGACGCATTGTTGACATGCCAAGCAGCTGAGGAGGTGCTGCAACAGCACATCCCCGCATCCTAGACATGCACCCGGAAGCACGGCATATGAATGTGACGAGCAAGGGCGAGGCATGACCATGACCATGATTGTGTTGGTGAGAGCGCACCTCTGCAAGGCGGGCCTTGAAGGCGCCAACGCCGTCGGTGAGGCCCGCCACCTCCACCGCCAGCACCTGCCCCTGCAGCACCTCGCTGCCCTCCACCTCCGGCACCTGCAGATCACGATCTCAAGCATATTTTGGTGTCAAGCATGTTGCAGCACTACTGTCTGCATCCATGAACATGATCCCTGGCACTGCACCAGGCACGCTGGCAGATTGCAAGCGCGCCTGCTGGTGTTTGTAGGCAGGTGAGCTATGAAGCAGACACACCAGCCCTTCTTGTGTGTGTCTGTCAAGCAAGGCAAGAGGAAGCAGTTTGAGGGGTGCACCTGGACCATGATTTTGGAGCCGCCGGGGTGGGCTGCCAGGAAGTCCTCCTCGGGCTGCAGCACGAAGTCGGACACCCGCTGCCGCTTGGCCGCCGGCTCCTCCGGCAGCGGCGGCGGCGCCGCCCCCGGCGGCGCAGGCGGCCCTGCACATCAATAAGGGTCTTGCTGTTGATGCGTCACATGCACAGAGCACACAGCGCATGTGTCGTGAATGAGATGACTGTGCACCAGCCCAATCTCGAGGAACCAAAAATGCAGCCTTCAATGGGCGCAAGACTCCTGCAGGTGTCAATGCAACCTGAGCAGTGACAGCAGCCTGAGCGGCCTGTGCAAGCACAGCTCCTGCATGCTTGCAATGTTGTATGAGGAGGCACCCAGTGCAGCCTGTGAGCGCACCGCCGGCTGCCGGCGGCGCCATGGGCCGCGGCATGCTCTGCATCGGCATGCCCATCGGTGGCCGCGGCGGCATGGGGAACCCGGCGGGCGGGAAGCCCGGCGGCGGCGCAAACCCCGGCGGCGGCCGCGGCAGCCCCATGCCCGGCATCGGCATGCCCATGGGCGGCCGCGGCGGCATCGGCCGCGCGGGCGGCGGCGCCAGCGTCGGCGGAGGCGCGCTGCCCGCTGGCTGCACATGTAAACAACCGAAGTTGGACCAAGGGCGCAGTGGAACCCATCAGCACTGACTGCACTGACTACACCAAGCATGCAGGCATGCAAGCCAGCAATGTGGTGGTCTGGAGGCTTACCCTGTGTGTCAGCGCACATTCTGCTATCCACAGGTGAAACCCCCAGCATCACAATGTGATGACGACGTGCGACAGTGCACGGCCCTCACCCTGGGTGGTGGCGGCAGCTGCGTGGGCGGCGGCCGCGCCGCCACTGGCGGCGGCGGCAGTGACGCGGCGGCGGGGGCGCCGGCGGGAGGGGCCGCCGCAGGGCCGGGGCGCACGGCAGGGGGCGGCGGCAGCGACGCCAGCTGCGGCGCCCTGGCCGCCTGGTCCGCCTGCTGCTCCCTGATGGACTGCAGCTGGTTCTTCAGGCCCTCCCCCCTCTGCGGTGTGTGGGCGATCAACGTGTCCAAAGACATATTGGCATGTTGGCAATGTTACTGAGGTCATCGCCATTGCAAGCATGGCATCAGGTACTTTGACTGACTGTCTGGGCAACCTTCATATATCCCACACATCACGCATCATACATTACATCCCCGCTGATCTTGCAGCAGAGCAGAGCCCGCACCGCAGCGCCGTCCCACACCACGGTGCGGTCTGACCCGGAGATCTGCGCCTCCCTGATGGACTCTGCCACCATGGACGACACCTCTTCCTGCGTCGACCCTGCACGCACGACCAGACATACGCCCTCAACCTCGTGCCCCTGCCACACAACATGCCACACGAGCAGGGCCAGGTGCAGTCTCGCTCCCAGATGTGTCAAGGGCGACGACATTGGACATGTTGGCGACATAAGCAGCAAGATGAAGTGACACGAACCTGACACATTTGCACTCGCAACTTACATGTGGAGTCTTGCAATGCAACACGTGTCATGGGACGACACTCACCAAACACGTCGGGGCGGCTGCGGGCGAGGCCAACCAGGTTGCGGGAGATCTCGTCATCGGACGCCTTGGTGGTGTCCCGGATCTTGGACAGCATCGCGTCCCGCTGCTGCTTCCACCGCGGGTCGATCAGCGAGATGCGCATGTGCTCCGCCATCTGGTCCACCGGGATCATCTCCCCCGTGATCGGCGACAGCACCATCTTCGTCGCCGCCACGGCCGCCGCCCGGGCCCGCGGGTCCGGCCGCTGATAGTCCTTCACCACCTGGTGTATTGCAAGAACATGCCGCGGGCCTCAGCAGGCCTGACAGTCGAGTCACCACAGCACCTCGCTCACGCAGTCGCCCTCCGTCACCGATTGTTGTGTGCAAGAACACGCTGCAGGCCTTAGCAGACTCGGGGTACCACAGAACTGCTCCTTTTCGCAGGTGCTCTGTGACTTCAACCACGGCCTCTAGTCAACAATCGCAAGGTTGCGACTCGCACGTCCGAGATTGCATACACATACGACGGCAGGACGATAAGAATGCCCTACAAAGTGGCCAGCAGCAATGTCCGAGAAATGCATGTTTGACAACACATACACGAAAGGCGGCAGGACACTGAGAATATCCTGCAACGTGTTCAATGGCGAGGAGCTCACCAGGATGTCCTCCTCCTCGTCCTGCGGGACGGGCGGCGCGGCATCGGCAGCCGCTGCGGGCGCGTCCTGCGCATTGGCGGCCTGCACCAGCTGCTTCTCCTCCTCGTCCATTTCCATCTGCAGCCCAGTGTGCATCGTTTCAAAATGGCAGGCTCACCGCATTTCGGAGCTTCACCAAGCAACCAGATCTCAACGACTTCGTTTGCCTCTGCTGAGGCTTGAGCAGTGCCCTATGCAGGCAACTCTGGTGAACGTGGTAAAGTCCGCGAGCTTGGCATGCTGTTGCATCCGCACCTCAACATCTGCTTCGTCCTTCTCCCCAGCAGCTGCCTCCTCCTCTTCCTCTGCCTCCTCACCGAAGGGCACCGCTTTGTTGAGTGCCTGCACAATGACAACAGGCGTCAAAGGTTCAGTGGTTTTGCAAAGATATCGCATGTCCACATTGTGCACCGTACACTGAATTGCATATGGCAACATGACAAGGCAATCTGCCAAGGAGAGCTGCCATGGAGAGGGCGTGCACTGCCACACCTGCACATCCCGCAGCGACATTGGCGGCGGCAGCTCAGCCTCCTCGTCCTCGTAGAAGTCGATGGTCTCCACCACAACGAAATCGTGCCTGTCAAAGAAAAACACGACAGATGTTGGTCGCCTTCAGCAGCACAACAATCAGCTTAGGTGGCTATTATCTGCAAATTTACTGGAGCTGGTGACACTGCCTGTCAAACAGCCTTGATGCCGATGACCTTCTCGAATTCTCGAATCATGCTGTCGAAGCCAACCTAGAAGGGCGCACCAGTCGATGGCCTGCATGGCGAGTCGCTCTGCTTCCTTCGCATCTGCGGCTGCCTTGGCCTCGCGGGCTTGCACCTTGTCCCACTCCAGCCGCTTCAGGCACCGCTCCAGAATTTGTTGCCTGCAGACGGCAGACGGG
The DNA here is from genome assembly GCA_036584455.1 of Tetratostichococcus sp. P1. Classification (NCBI taxonomy): domain Eukaryota; kingdom Viridiplantae; phylum Chlorophyta; class Trebouxiophyceae; order Prasiolales; family Stichococcaceae; genus Tetratostichococcus; species Tetratostichococcus sp. P1. The sequence continues at coordinate 2,058,110 of BTPI01000007.1, forward strand.
CAGGCTTGCAAGGCAGATGCCTACAGCAATGGAGGCAGCAGCTGCAGGCTGCATGGCAAGAGCTGCACACGCATTGCTAGAGCAAGCTTAGGCACAAAGCCTAGAGCTTCCAAGCTGTTGGCCCTTCAGAGTGTTCAGTCACCTGTCGCCAGCGTCCTTGCGCAGCTTGTCGGATGTGCCAGCCGGCGGCATGAGGACCTTGCTGTAGGCGTCGCACAGCGCGGTGAAGAAGGTGAACATGCTGTGCGTGGGCTTCAAAAAGTTGAAGTCCGGATTGCGCGTCTCCTTCATGGCCAGGTCCGTCAGGAAGCCCTTGCCATTGCGCGCCACGAACTGCGCCGTCAGCTTCACCAGGTCCAGGTCCTGCACCAGGTGTGTAAAACTTGTATTGGGCAACAAAACCGTGCGGGTGGATGCAGATCACGAGTGTCAAGACCTTCAGCATGGCAATGCCAAGGGCACAACCATTTCGTCCAGCACACTGTCGTTGTGAACCCAAAGGGAGGTGTGTTGAGGTAGCACTCTTGCAACTTGAAATGGCAGATGGCACGCCAAACCTGCATGCGGAGGCCCTCCGGCACATGAACAGTGTACTGCTCGTCCTCCGGCGGTTTTAGCGGCTCCTGCGGCGCCAGGATGCTGGTGGGTGCTGCCGCTGGCGGCGCTGCTGCCGCCACCGCAGCCGCTGCTGCCTGTGCAGGCGTCGCCGCCGCCGCTGATGCTGGCGCTGCATCCCCCTTCTTGAACTCCTCGACCTGTGCCAGGACGTGTACCGTAACGTGGCTGGCTACGATCAGCGTGTGACAGCAGTCCAGATGCTGGCCAAGACGGAGGCAGGCTGAGTCTAAGCGAAAACATTTGGAGGCCACCACTCACCCGCAGCTGGTAGTATTTGTGGTAAGGGTCGGTGGACTTCAGGAAGTTGAACTTGACGTTGTCACGCTCGTTGGCGACGATGCGCTTCTCAAATTCAATGCCTGCGCTCAGCAGTGGACAACAATGGTGATCCGAGGCGCAGCAATGTGATGAGTGACTGCCACTGCCACACCATACGGCGCAGGCTCCTCACCGTTCTTCGCCACGAACTGCGCTGTCTTATCAACGATGGCCCTGATGTCTGGAGGAGGGTGGATGACGCCAACAGCATGGGTCTGGCTGTCCACTGTGAGGTTCAGGCCGCTGAGGTCCGGCGCCGGCAGTGCGTCTCTGGCCTCACCCACCGCCACTACCGCGGATGAGGCGCCGTTGGCAAGCCCATTTGCCGCCATGGTGGCGACGGCGCCCCTCAGCGGCGCCTGGTGTGCCTCTGTGCCAGCGTCTCCGTGGTTTGCAGTCTGCAACTCGGTGGTGATCGGCCACTTCAATTCGCAGCGTCCAGGTCTTCGCAGCACGGTCTCGGCCCCTGCCCAAGATCAATTCGTGCTAATACAATTTGACCGGGAGAAGGCAGAAACTTGCAGCAAAGTGAGGAAGCAGGTGAGAGAGCGCATGCTGGAAGTCGATTCTGTTTGCTGCTTCCAAGACTTGCACTGCTGCAGTGCAAGGCCAGGCGACTCAATGTATTAGCAAGGTACCACCATCAATTGGAGTTGCTCATGCAACCCACGTGCACATGCACATGAAGTTGTACCGTTTCGATCTGTGATAACCCTGTCATCCTCCTGCTCTGGTTTGCGCTGCGGGCGCTGGATGAAGAAGCCTGACGGCGACACTCGAGCACAAAGCAGACAGCCCACAGGATGTGACGCAGGATCTGGTGCTGTCACTTCCAAATGATTCGCAACGCGCTCACAAGCATCGGCAGGAGATTGGCACGGCATGAAGTGGTCGGCGCGGACGCGGCTGGCAACAGCTACCTCAGGTGGCCTGCCTCATGTGCCTGCATGCTGCTCATCACGTTCTGCGATTCAGACGATATAGACGATGTGGTCCTGGTTGTCACGATGTAGACACTCATTGTCCGTTCTGTATGGAGGCATGATGATACGCCTTGATGGCGTGCTCTGTCCAGGCAAAGGGTGAAGAACGATGACGGACAGCAAGTCGAGCGGCGGTGGGTGGAGTTCCCGTCGGAGAAGGGCACTCACTACTACGATGCCAAGGAGATACCGCCGGAGTGGCACCAGTGGCTGACGGCCCGCCGCGACGAGCCGCCCAGCGCAGAGGCCGTGCTGCAGGGAGAAGCGGCCAGGAATGCGCTGCGCCACAAGGCGGCCGCGCTGGAGGATGCAGAGATTGGGCAGAGGCTGAGGGTGCGATTCGACAAATATGCGACGCTCCGTCTGCATGCCGATGCAGTGCTCGGACATCATGTTGCATGGACGGTGCAGGGTGTGAGCAGTACTTGCAGTGAGCCAGAAGCTCATGTACACAGGCGCACGCCTATGGCGTGCATTCCCAGTCAGCGGCATTCCCGCACGAGCTTCCCGAGCCAGAATGCCCACAGCAGGAGGCAGGCCATGCTGCTGGGCATGTAACAGAACAAACGCCTGCAGCAGATGAAGGCGTGGGCAGCTGGGTACCGCCGCGACAAAGCTGAATTGAATATGCTGCTGGCCATACGGCCGGTCATCCGCATTCCAGCCGGCATCTCGCCCTGCAGGCAGGCTGACCCGAGACTCCCACATGACCTATACCTTCAACGTTTATGAAAGGTTGTGAGGCATCTGCCTTGCACCTGGCGTGACTGTGCAATGAGATCGGGCTCTTTTTGCTCCGCAGGTCACAATCTGCAGGTCGCAATCTGCGGATCACCACCCTTCGATTACAATCCGACATACAACGGTCCTGCAACGACCCGGGTGCTCTGTGTGACGTTGGAGTTTGTTGTCGTTTGTGTGTGTCTCAAGCATGCTGCCACTCATCCAGTTCGAGGTCCTGTGGGTCCTGTAAACCATGCGCCGTGCAGTGGCGCTGCTCTCTAAACTCGCATATGGTACAAACACCATGCCTGACATGCACTACAACGTGTGTCTGCACATTTAACAAGCACAGCTGCAGCTTTCAGAGGTCGCCATCATCAATCGTCTCAAACTCCGCATCAATAATCGGACCCGGCTGCTGGGTAAAGTCGGGACCGGGTCTGCTGGGTGCTGCCCTGCCGCGACCCTGCTGCTTGTACTGCTGCGAGAATGGCGAGCCGCCAAATGGCGAGCCGCCGAAGGGGTGTCTGCGGGTAGTTTGCTGGGCTGCCGCTGCACGCTGCTGTGCCTGTGCCGCTGCCATCTGCACACCAGAAACGTAAAAGTCAGAAAGCATCACATGTAGACGCTATCTAGGAAATTGTGGATGAAGTGCGCGCATGACAGCAAACATGACAGTCAGCACAGCTGCACGTGCTCTGGCCCACCTGCCCATTGAACTGCCGCAGGGACAGCATCAGAAGCAGCGGTAGCAGCCAGCTGACCTGCAAGTTTCACACTGAGTCGTCAGCATGAGCAAAGCTCAGGGTGCACCAGCATTGGACCGCAAGAAGCTCGGCGTCAAGCAGGCATAGAAGCTCGCAGCAAGTGAAGCCAGCGCACCAGTAAAACTATGCGCAGGACCGAAAACAGGATGGTGAAAAAGGCGCCGGTGTAGATCGAGTACACAAACAGCGCCAGCCAGAACAGCTGCCCCACTGTGCTGTCATTGAAGTCCCCAAGCTGCCGCCGCCACTGCAGGAGCAGCAGGTGAGGTTTCATTACACCATGCCACACCAGAGCACAGACACAGGAGCGAAACTAAAGCAACAGGTCTGACCTTGGGCGAGTCCTGCCGCACAGTCTCTGCCAGTGACTGTAGCCGCCTCTTGAGCTGCAGACGCTGCTCAAGCCATGAGGTGCCGTCCACGACTGCTGACTGCGCCCTGCAAGCCATATAGGACGGCTGGCATTGGATTTTGCGGGTTGCTCCCCAATGCGTACACAAGTACGCAGCAGTATATATCATGCTCAAACGTCATCGTGGGACCAGACACGAAGTCGAATGCATGGATGTAGGTGCTGCTGGCAGGCCACACCTTCTGCCCTGCTCCTGCAAGTGCAGCGTGCGATTGAGGCGCCCCGCCACTCTCCGGCCAGAATCCTCTAGCTGCTCTGCTGCCTGCTTGAACCTGCGGTTGCAACGTCCATGTTCGTTGAGTGCACACCGTCCGGCGTGCATACAGAGCTGGCAAGTGCGCCGTGTCACTGTTGGCACAAGGCATCACCTGCTGGCTGCGCCGCGGCGCAGGCGGTCGCCAAAGCTGTCTGCCTGTGATGCTGCTGCGACTGAGACGGCTCGGTGTCTGCTGCGCTGTGCCGGATACAGTGTGCGCCGCAACTGCGTGTGGGACACGCTGCGCAAGGGTGCGAGCTGCCGAGGTTGGGCAAGACGATGCGGGCTTCGTTGCAACTGCCCAGGTCCACGCTGCTGTACGGCCGTCCGGTGGCACCGCTGCATCCTGAAGCTGCTATGTGCCCGCTGTTTCGTATTGTATATCTTTTTACTGCAAGACTGAGAGTGCTCGGTGTCCAGCTGCATGCAGCGACGTTGCAACCTGCAAGCACGTGACGGTGGAAGAGAGGATTACACCCGCCAGCCTCACTAGGCTGATTAGGGGAAGGATGTGAGATCGGATGTGAGCAAATGATAGTAGCGGCCAAACAGAAGTCACGAACCTCCACTGGAATGCTGATCAGTCAAAGAAAGGTGTGACACAGGTGCAGCCGGCATTGTGAAGCTGAAACTTTCCTGCGATCCCACCCACACGTTAGCCGAGCGTGTGCAGCACACTCCAATCGCCCCACACTTGGCAGCATCCAGCTTGGATGCAGTCTGCACAGCTTCAGAGGCAGTTGACCAGGCCTGCAGCCGTGGCAGCTTGCAGTACGCCACTGCAGCGGTGGCATGCCTTCAGCAGCTTGCCGCTGCAGCGGCGGCATGCCCTCCCCGTACACAGGGGCACCGTTGCACGACAGGTGAGACTTTCAACCTGTGTAGCAGATGGGTGACCGACAAGATGATGGATCACATCGTAACCCATGTGCCACAGCGTGCATCGGCGGCGGATAAGCCTCCTGCACATGTGGCAACATGTCTGCTCAACGCAACACATCAGCCTGCGGCAACCTGCAGACTGTGCATTTCTAGGCGGAGGCAAAGGGTTCGGAGGAGCAATCCGAGTCAGACGAGAACGAGGGCCGGTACCCTGAGCGCAATGCATGGACCGGCGGATGGGCAGGTGTGCCCATCCTCAGCATGCACAATCGGAAACCGAACAGATTGTTCATGTCAGTGCTGCAGTCCTGCTTGCCAGCAGGAGTACACAACTCGTTGTTGGACGGCACTGGTGCAGGTGGTGAGAAGGGCGTCCAGGCATTTGTTGCCGAGGTGCGTGTCTGACAATGATCTGAAGTCCAAGTAAGCAGTCAGTGTGACATGAGCTCACAGGCTCTTGTGCCATCACAATGGTCTCGGTATCTGCCTGAGAATAGCCGCTGACTCCCCTACAGTTCGAGAATGAGCCAACTCCATCTCAGAAGCGGGAGGTCAAGAAGGCCGCGGAGAAGGACCCAAACATCGTGAAGGTACATCCGCTCTCATCTGCTCATTCACCACCACATCTTTTAGTCTGCTGCACGACACCGAGCCGCATGAAGTATGAACGGTCAACGCCTTCGTCTCCACAGCCTGCGTGGACAAAATGCAGCCATCTTCTTTGCAGATCAACTTCAAGGGCAAGAAGGTCGAGGCCAGGCGCATCGCAGAGGACGAGGCGGCCAAGTCCGCGATTTACATCGGAAAGAAGAAGCTGGCGGCGGACGACTCGGCGCCGCAGTTCCTGGTGGACGACGAGCGCAAGTACCCCAGCCGCGACAAGCTGGGCATTGTCGGCGGGTTCGCCGGCGGCGAGCGCGGTGTGCAGCAGTACGTGGAGAAGGGCGAGGTGGAGATCGCCGAGATGGGTGCGCCACTGTCTCGGCGCACTGCTGACACAGTGTTGCACCAAGCATGCTGACCCTGCTCTTCGGCGGGCACCATCATGTCGGAGTCTGGCTGTCTGACTGCACATGAGTGTCACATGACTCTGCGCTGTGGTGCGATTCTACCACCAGATTTGATGCGCAGCCCCGCTGGACTGCAGGCCGCAAGCAGTCCTCGCCGCTGGTTTTTGCGATCATCGTGGCAGTGTTCGGCACCGCCGGCGGCCTGTTCCTCGCCAATGTGGAGGAGGTGAGCATTTTCAGTCTGCTTGGCACGGTAGCCTCCCGAAGCTGCGGTTGTTTTGAGGACCACCATGTCTGACAGGCGGCCCCCTACCTTGCTGCGGTCCAGATGCACTGGTCACTGTTTGGTCACTTGTCACGGAGCACGACTGCAAGGGTTCCTCGTTCGGTCCCAGGTGGGCGAGGAGATCTACGAGACGGCAGAGAGGGCGAACCTTCCGGGTGCCGCGGCGACAGTGACCTCGCAGCGGAGCACGCTGCTGTCGGGCCTCGACCCGAAGTCCAAGCTGGCCATCGAGGTGTGCGACGCCTGTCTAGTTGTCCTCATGTCAGTGTGCATCTACAGGGGCCCTGCAATTTTTGTTGCTGCTGCTGGCAGCTGGCCCTGGCAGTGTGGTACAGAGATGCTGTGCTCGCCGCAGATGTCTGCAGTGCTCATGGCATGCTATCCCGGCTGCACCACACTACAAGCTGTGCCTGGCCAGAAGTATGTGGTCCGCAACTGCAGGCAGTGTTGGCGGTCATTGGCGTGGGCGCGCTGCTGTACTTTGGCCGCAAGACGGCTAGCTCACTCGCCACCAACATTCGTGAGGGTGTTTTCAGCCTCGCCAAGCTGGCCGCATTCTGGGGTGTTGTGCTGCTGGCAGCCAAATTCGTGATCGAGAATTGATGTTGAAGCAGCTGCCAAGGTCTGAGACTGGGATATCTATTGGACGTGTGGTGTGTCCGATGGAAGTTTTGCACATTGAGTGACGCAACTTGTCAGCATGTTGGCAGTGTTCTGACTGTGTTTGACCACGAGCTTGCACCGTCACAAGATGGTGTTCCCCCCATAGCAGAGTACCAACGTGAAATACAAGACGGAACGTCCAGGCTTGCAACGAGTGACCGTCAACAGCAGCCTCTGACTGGAGTGATCACGACAGACGCCTGCACACTATCGTTGCACTTGTCTGCACAGTTGTTCCTGGACTGCCGTCGGCAGATGGCTGCTTGCTTAGGCAGTGCTGCTGTTTACTCGTCGTCCTCATCATCATCATCATCATCGTCCTCATCGTCCTCGGCTGCAACTGCGCGCCTCGGCCTCTTCGCAGCTGCATGGCCCACATCACACAAACATGAGTGGCTTGAAGCCAAGCACCCATGCATTGGGCGCAAATTTGGGCGCAAATTTGGGCAAAAGTGTCCACTCACGCTGCTCGTAGTCCTCCTCATCATCCTCCTCGCCGTCAAAGTCGTCATCATCGTCGGCGGCCTCCTCCTCGTCTTCCTCGTAGTCCTATCAAGGCACAGAATCATGGTTGAGGCACAAGACTATTGATCGGGACAGCAGGGGCTACCAAACAGCACAGTCCTCGCATGCACCTCCCGCTATGTGGCAACGATGAGGCTGGTCATACATACTCTTCACAATCACCTCCTCGTCGTCGTCCAGCGGTGGTGCATCGCTGCTGAGGTGCCTGCACAGGCAGCGTATGCATGATATGGTCATCGGCATTGTTTTGTATTGTATTATTTTACATATTGTAAGAATAAAATAAATATAAATAAAAGCATGCCACCTGGTGCCCAGCTCCTCGTCATCATCGTCATCATCATCCCCCTCATCATCATTATCGTCCTCAGCATTGAACTGCGCACCAGCAAGACATGTGGGTAATGTAAGCACCCATGTCTGACCAGCATAGACAACAGCATGCAGACTGCCGCACAGCACCCAATAAACAGCAGCTTCACCTCGCCACCCTCATCGTCATCATCGTCCACACCATCGTCACCGCCGTCGTTCCCGCCGGCAGACTGGTACTCATCCCCCTCGCCGTCGTCGTCATCCTCATCGCCCTGCACACCGACCTAACCTTCAAACTGACCGTTGACGGCTTGACACCATCGTCCATTGTCGAGACACACAAACAAATGCTGGCATTGCAAGGTGATGAATAATCTGGGTGAGGGGATCATATTGCGAGTTTTGCCGAGCATCGTGCGGAGGGACACCCTTGGGCGTTGCATGATATGCGTTTGCATCACCTCATCATCATCCGCCTCCGCAGCGGCGTCCTCCTCTTCGCCCTCGGCAATGTCCTCCTCATCGGGCTCATCGTCGTCCGCGTCAGCGTCGGCGGGCTGCTCGGCGGTCGCCGCCTGCTGCCGCGGCGCAGCCCGCCAGGCTGCAGGTTGAAATTCAAATTTTGGTGCTGACGGTGCACCAACCCATGGCATGCATACGTGCACACGCAATGCAGAACGCTTGTCCCTGACATGCTGACACTGCAGTGCACTGAACCGCTGCAGAGACCGCGCACCCTTCTGCCGTGGCTGCATCAGTGGCGGGCATGCTGCGGCCAGAGCCTCCAGCTCTGCAAGTGGGCGCTGCAGCGCCAGGGAGTACATGTCATGCGCCTTGGCCAGCTGCTGCCCAGCCGGCGCCTCGGCGGGCGTCTCCAGGAGCATGGCGGCTGCTACTGCCCGCGATCGCCTGCGTGAGCACGTCAGGCCTGAGCCTCAGCGACATCCTCCCCAGATGCTTGGGCCGACGAGCAGGAGACGTGCCCCGTTAGCACGAACACGGCGCTAGATCATGCTCCTGACATCCAGGCTGCAATCTGCCGTGAGCAGTCGGGGCAAGGACGCCTGGACAGGGGCTGAGGGCGCCTTTGTGCCGAAACATCCGGGTTGTCGAGTCAAGCCCTCTTGATATGCGTGGTGTACCCACTGATGCCCCTGAGCATGCTACAACACGCAGCAGCGAAATAACCTTTCGCAGGGCGCCGTTTCCACGTGTGCGTCTGCTGCTGCCTTCCTCTTCGCCCCTCTTCTGATCAGACCGGGGCAGCTCGTCGGATGGTAGCCCGTGCGCGCACCCTGGCAGCTGAGTCAAAGTATGCGAGCGAGAGCTGAAGCCGAGGCAGCAGCGGGGCCGGGCGAGCCTCGCCCCGCCAGCGGGACCTACAGGGCAGTCGGGGTGAGTGTCTGAGTGTGGACCCCTCAAAGGGGTGGCAAATGGTGCATATCTTGCCATTAGCATTTCAACAGATATTCAAACGGGCAACGGGGGCTTTCAAGCTGCCTGCTTTGGGCATTCAATGCTCACTCACTCACTCACTCACCCTCCACTCCTATCCGAGAAAAATGATACAAGCACTTGGGTTCAATGTACGGGCCTTGTGCGTCCGCGGTTTGCTGCTATTGCAGCTCCTCACGCAGCCGCAAATGCATATCATGTCCACAGGGACAGAGCCGCCCACAAATCACTCTGCCTTCCGGGCTGACTGCTGTGACGGGCTGCCGCCCATCAGCAGGATAACCCGGCGGACCAGCAGGCTCAGTGCACCAAATCCTAGGCATGCTCCCCACTGCGGCAGCGTGAGTGGCCGCGTGCCGAACGCGTCGCCGCCAAACTGCACAATGATCGCCTGCATGAAGCACGTGCTGCCGCGTCAACGACGATGCACGCAAAGCGGAGCATCCTGCACCAGCAGCACAGCAGTCGACAGCAACTTCCAGCCTGATACGCAGACACGGCGCAGAGAGGCATTCGCTGAATCACCTGGAGCGCCAGCTCGCCACCCAGAATGTACATGAACAGCTTGTTGTCGCCGAGGCCCTGCAGCACATCCGGCTCCCCGTAGATCTTGCGCGCGTTTACCTGGAAAGCGCAAGCAGGAGACTTGATGGTGGTCACCAAATGCTTGCAGTGTGGTACTGCAACAGACTTGACAGACTCTGCTCACCGTGCTGAAGACAGTTCAGCTTCCTTTGTCTGCTGTGGGGTCACCAATCAATTCGTTCACAGCTTCGTACCTGGTTGAACAGCTGCAGCAGGACGAAGATGTTGAAGACCAGGGTGTAGTGCACCGACGGGCCGTCCACCGAGCTGTGCCCTGGCACCCCAAACAGGGCGTCGCCGTGCATGACCAGGGCGTACATGAGCCCCAGCTGGAACACGCCCTGCCCGACAATGTTGCGCCACAGCAGCTGCGAAATCAGCGGCTCGTCATCTGCGCATACGTACAAGGACGCATGACATCATTTCAATATGTGCAAAATAGGCGTCATCGTAGACTTGCTGGAGGCTAGCAAGAAGCTCGTCACCACATCTGCAGCTGCTGCCACGGCAAGTACGCAAAGCTGACAAAAGCGGACACCACATAGACGTTTGAAAAGTGCACGGCGACACAGAGCGAAACTGCAGCAAAGGCACACTTCGGTAGGGCTTGAGGTCCAGCAGGTCGTCTGTGGGCGAGTCGGTCGCCAGGCTGAGTGACGCAAGGCTGTCCATGATGAGGTTCACCCACAGCATCTGCACCGCCGTCAGCGGGCTCTCCTGCATTGCAAAGAGGCAGCTTGTAGTTGGCCACGGGCACGAAACACATGCGTGACCATTGCTGTGAAGCCGAAGAGTGAGACTGCGCAGACAGTCAGGGCACCCTGTCGGCCTGAGACGGTGACAGCACCTGAAGCGCGAGGGCACCACCCACGGCTGTGATGATTGCCACACCATTGATGGTGAGCTGGAACTGCAGAACACAAGCATCACGTTTGTCACACAGCTGTGCAACTACTGCACAGTCTGAATGAGAGGCGAGCTGCAGTGTACACAGGTCAAGACGCATTGCTTGTGGTGTCGTTCGAGATGTATGGCAGGTGAAGAACAGATGCACCTGGAGGAATCGCGCGATGCCGGCATACACATTGCGGCCCCACTTGACGGCACTGACGATTGATGCAAAGTTGTTGTCCATCAGCAGGATGTCTGATGCATCCTTTGCTATCGATGTACCTGCATGTCAGCAACAGTTGGAATGTCAGGCTGTGTACAGTCGAGTTAGTGCTACATCGCTCACGCCAGCAGTTTCAATGCATCTGAGTCGAAGCAGTGACGCACCATCATTCATGGCAAAACCAACATCAGCAAGGCGCAGCGCTGGAGCATCGTTGGTGCCATCGCCAGTGACAGCGACCACCTCCTCTGGATTATTCTGCAGGCCTGCATTGTGACACATGCCTGATTCGGCAATCACACAACTCCGTGTGCACAGATGGCTACTGAACAGTGGATGGCAAGGACACGCTGCACACCAAACAACAGGCTTTGAACTGTTTTTGGTCTGTTTCTGGTGATCTGTGGGATATGCATACCCTGCACGATGGTGTACTTGTCAGCGGGCGAACACCGCGCCAGCACCCGCAGGCGGCTCCACACCAGGTCGAACACATCCTGCCGGATCTTGTCCTCCCCATCCAACACGGCGCGGCGGAAGTCCGGGCCGTCCATGACCAGGTACTTCTCCCCGCTGTGGCCGACCCCCTGACTGCTGCCTGCAGCGAGAGAGGTGGACCCCAATGTACCACAGCATCAAGATCCAAGGCTGCAAGGCGTAGCACCTGCATCCAAAGCCCAAAAACGTGACGGTGTTCAAGAGTGAGGCATGTTCGAGCCATGCACTGCATGTGTCGCTACCAGGTGTCTGAAAGCTATCGGACATCACTGACCTGCTGAGTGCTGTGGGCTGTCGATGCTGCCGGCAACCCTGGGCGCCGGCCCCAGCGCCCGAAGCTCTGCCAGCACATCTGGGTGGTCAGCCGCCAAGAGCTGCTCGCAGCCGTCTGGCAGGATGCCACACTGCTGCGCAATGGAGCAGCCTGTGGTCGCATTGTCACCTGCAGCAAGCACGATGCTTGTTCGAAATGCCGATACAAATTCTGAAAAATGTCATGGGACCACCCTCACTCTATGGTGTCAGACGTGTTCTCCCAACACGTGCCTCTGCAGACCTCTACAGCTGCTGACAGCAGCACGTGCAGTGCACATCGAAACTCTCCATGAACTTCTCCATGCTGCACCAACCCCGCACGCCTATCAACAAAATAGACAGTATGCAGCATTCTTCACAATGCACGCCAGCCCGGCGCACCTGTCAGCATGCGGACGGAGATGCCGGCGCGGTGGCACGCCTCGATGGCGGCAGGCACTTCCTCCCGCAGCGGGTCCTCGATGCCGATGATGGCGACCAGCGTGAGCTCCCGCTCCAGCTGCGCTGCGCTGAACTCATCGCGGTTGGCGTCCGTTTGGAACGGCAGGAACACGTCCCGGTACGCGATCGCCAGCATCCTGCACAAGACGGCAGAGGTGCGAGGTCAGACGCAGGCATATACCTCAAGCCGGACTCTGTGGCATCACAAACTGCGTGTAAAATTGCACTGCTCAGGTGTGCTTGTGGTTCGCCAAAATACTTCAGAAGCGGCTTGCCTCAAGCCGGAGGAGCGGGCCGCTGAAAGCAGGGCCTCCTTGTCTGCATCGTCCATCAGCTGCACGCTGCTGTCTGGGCCGACCTGCGAGTCACAGGAACAGCAGCAATCGAATGACCGCTCAAACCCATGTCGCCAATCTCGCACGTGCCATGCCCACTTGGCCGTACGTGTTTGGAAACCTGTTGCAGGACACAGCTTGCTGCTGTGCCATCACACCTGCTGGGTACACAGGTCCAGCACCATCTCTGCGGCGCCCTTCACAAATAGCCGCGCGCACATGAGCCCATCCAAGCTGCGCACAGACGAGGCAGCACATATCAGCAGCTCGTGCTTGAAAATGCCGGCCCTCAGACACATCAACCTGCTCTGCAGATCCTACACATTGAGATATAACCAATCTGAAACGATAAGATATAGAGGCGTCTGCAGGCCGTACCTTTCGCCAGGGTTGTAGGTCAGGCTGGACATGCGCTTCCGGTCGGAGGAGAATGGGTACCGCCGCACGAGCTCATGTGCAGACCGCAGGCGAGCATAGCTGCCGCCCAAGCCGTTGCACAGCTGCAGAAGCGCGCATTCTGTTCGGTTGCCCACCTTCACCACATCTGCAGTCCGAGCAGGTGAAACATGGAGTGACTGGCCTGCTGCAGCATGACTAGCTGCTTGAAGCTTCACCTCCGCAGGCTAGAGACCGAGGCCTGACTATTCTGCTGCAGTGAGAGCATCATACTAGGTCACACATCCGCAGCACTCACCTGATTTGCCAGCCTCAATGCTGGCGGTGGTGTTGAGGGCGAGGCTGTTGAGCAGCAGAGAGTGCAGGCGGGGGTCCAGCGACAGCGGGTCCCTGCCATCGATGCTGCTGCTGGTGATGCCCTTGTTGGTCAGGTACTGTAGATTGTCGAACTCCTGGCCAGCGAGCCACATGCGCACCACCACCATCTCGTTCTGTGTGAGCGTGCCTGCATGATGGTGCAAGATAGCATCAGCCACAGGGTGTTTGCCTCATCTTCGTGCGATCAAGGTACTCTGTATGGCGCTTGCTCTGTGTCACGAGGCGAGATGAGCAGTATGCACAGGCGTCACAATACCTGTTTTGTCTGTGCAGATGGTGGTGGCGCAGCCCATGGTCTCGGCGGCAGACAGGTGCCGCACCAGGTTATGGTCTGCCAGCATGCGCTTGACACTGAAGGCCAGGGCGATGGTCACAGCCAATGGCAGCCCCTCTGGCACGGCCACCACCTGAAGGCAAAATGCACATGCAAGCCTTAGGCTGTGCCATTGGCAGTGCCATGGGAGCGTCATCATCATCAAGTTGACAGTGGAACAATTGCCATTACGAGTCAAGATGATGACCCTCATGTGGAGTGTATGACAGTGCGCACCAGAATGGTGATGGCCTGAACGAGCATGTGCAGGTACTCGCTGGCAAACTCCCAGCGCCATGGCTGCTGCTGCACAAAGAATGTGCTGTAAGTGAACGGCACCGCCATGCCCGTCAGGCTGAGGCCCGCTGCGCCCAGCCCGACATACCCAATCTGCGCCGCCAGCACCTCCAGCTTCTTCTGCAGCTGCGTCTGCTGCCTGTGCACCAGTACCACGATGACTCTCAAGGCAGTCTTGAGTGTGTTGAACGAGGATGGCCCCAGGGCAATGAACTGCAAACTGTTCCTTGTCAGTGGTCATTCCTTGTCAGTGATCATCACAAGGTGCCTCCGCCTGCTGAAAAGGTATGCCCCGACGTCAGCATATCGCGGCGCACCTGAGCTCGTCACCACTGGTCTCGACGCCGGCGACCATGCCCGAGATCCGGCCCTGCGCTGAGTTGGGCCCCACAGCAATGACGAGGCACCGCCCCAGGCCCTCTAGCACACGGGAGCCTGAGAACAGCACCGGCGCTGTCTCCGCATCCTTCAGCACATCATCTGCTTCGCCTGTGAGATGGCTCTCGTCCAGCCTGCAAAGGCATTGGCTCATTGGCTGGGATGCTCTTCACCATACTTCGGACGTCCATCACACGAACATTATGCCCATGAGGAATATGATACGAATGCTGACATGGTACTTGCACACCTGAGGTTGCTGGATTCGAAGAGGAAACCATCAGCAGGGAGTATGTCGCCTGCAGTGAAAGATGATCGTGAAGATGTGACCCACCCCAGAAAGCCCACATGCTCGAGTTTGGCGTGCTCAGAACAGTAAGAGATCTCATGGAGACCTGCACATGCTGCCGCCAGGTGTACCTGTGTCGACCAGCAGGACATCGCCCACTAGAAGATCATATGTGCTGACGCTGCGCTCCTGACCACTTCGCACCACTCGAACCTGTGATCACACATATGTGACTGTCCACAGCCTACGCGTCCGAACTGACTGCCTGATGGCATACAAGCATCGGCATTGCCGGTCATCTATACCATCAACAGGCGATGATCTATACCATCAACGGGCAGGTTGGTTTGTGAGGGAACACACAGTGTACCTTCACATCTTCATTGATCTGGTTCAGAGCGCGGAACTGCTGCTCCTTCTGGTAGTTGTTGACAGCTGTCACGAGGACCACCACTGCCACGGCTGCCATAATTGCTGCGCCCTGCCGGGAGAACACAGTTGTGACTGATGTGCATGCAGGGCCAGGCGTGCAGGCACACGAGCACATCAGTGAACAGCCCGCCAAGCTGTTGCCGGAAAATCCACTGCATGCTCACCTCAATCCAGGAGTCGCCACTCTGGCCTTCCAGGGTCAGGCCCAGTGCGGTGGAGACGACACCCGAGATGAGCAGCACAATGACTGTCACATCCTGCAGGTCACACAGTCGACGACCATCAGGCTCACCAACTGCCTACATGCTGCCCTCAGCACGGCTTGCATTCACAGCAAGGCCTGTACCGATGGGCCTTTGCCATTCAATCCAGAGGTCAGCCAATTGTGCCTGTCGATCGGTCGCAGCCTGGGGCAGTCACATATGCGCAAGGGAACCAGTCTTGAGCCCCTGTGGGAAGCATCACCTCCAGCGCCTCCAACACCAGAGCCCCGAAGCTGACCTCCTCCCGCTCCGCTAGGCGGTTGGCACCAAAGGCGTTGATGCGCATCGCGCGGTCCTCCTCATCGCTGTCCGACAGCCCACGCCGGCAGTCTGATTGAAGCTGGTGCGCCAGGTCCTGCGCAGGCATGCGTAAGACAGACTCGACGCTGTGGTCCTGACATCAGAGTCTAATGGCGCCCAGCTGAACTCAGTCTGGGAGCTGCGTCTCAAGGCGTGGGTGGCTGCTCTCCAATAGTAAGCTCTGAGGCAGGTGTCGTGCGCACAAGCGCTGTGAAAGCACTGATGCCATGTCGAAACCCACCTGAGCACTCCCGACGATGCCGACCTCAAAGACCTCGCCGGCAGGCGCATCTGCCAGTTGTTTGAGGCCGGCCAGGTCGATTTTGAGGCCGTTGCTGCCGTGCGAGCCGTTGCTGCCACCTCCACCTCGAGAGCCGCCGTTTGAGGGCGGCAATCCTAGCTGCTCCCTGTGCTCTGTCTCTGTCAGCTGCGCGCGGATGCGCATGTGCCGCTGCTGCCGTTGCTGCCCTCTGCACAGCTGCGGAAGGCCTAGCGGATGCCGAAATGGCATGGGACACGCTGGTGCACATCTGCACCGTGATGTGGAAGATGTGGCAGAGCAGATCGATGCTGAGAGCAGCCGCACTCGCGCTCCTTGCGCGGTATCTGCGCGGACGTGCATTTGTGTCTGCCGGTCCACAGGGGGCCGGCAGCCGCGCAACACGGCGTTCAATGAGCTGCAGACCGCCATGCCGACTACAAGCTTGAGCTATGATGCTGCAATCATGATGTCTGCCCAAGCTGACGCAGGCAGGAGCTGTCCCCCTGCCTTGCTGTCACCCCGCTCAGGCAGCTGTGCCAGCACAGTGTATCGAGCACAATTCAATCTTGAGCCTTTGTTTTCCCCTGTTGGTGGGACGCAAAGTATCAGCAGGCGATCGACTATCCACTGGGAAGCTAAGTGGCGGTTCGGCTTGTCAAGTTCTTCTGCTTGGCGAGGCGATCCGCCGTGACAAGCTCGCGAAGGCAACGAAGCACAGGTCGTCACATGTATAAACGGCTGCTTTGCTGCCCCAGCCAGCAGGCACGCACACTGGGACAACCTGCGTACAGGGAAAACCCTTGCTGACAGGGCATTACGTGGCTGCAGAGTCGTCTCGTCATGTAGAACTTATGGCAGAAGCTCCCTTGACTGAGACCGCGCGCGCGGCATGCAGACTTGCAGAGCCTAGTTTGCCTGCCCATCTGCACATCGTCTGTCAAACACGCTGTCAGCTTCGCAGTGTCATTGGCAGTGTTGAGAGTGCACAGTCTGTGCTGCTCATTCTCGGGTTGCGAGCACACGGTGCAGGACAGCATCTGGTTGTTGAGTCGGTGCTGCAAAACTCCAGACTGTGACTGCTGATTTCGTCTCAGGTCGCAGCCGAGGCTGCTCGTGCGTCTTTCCTGCAGCTGTGCCACACGGCGCCCTACAGCGCGCCGACAGCAGTGTGCTCTGTCAAATGTCTGAGCTCTCTTGACAGCGTCCTGGACCAATGCTGCGCTTTAGTGGCGCCTGCGTGTGTAGCGCTGCTCGTCGTACCTCTGCATGACTGTCCCAGCAGCCTCGTAGTCAGCGCGGGCATTGTGCGCCCGCGCGCACGAGTGAGCAGCCATGAGCTCCCTTGCGGCGGCGCGCGCGGACGGATTCTACTTCCCGCCAGAGTATGATCCGTCCAAGGGCAGCCTCAATAAGGTGTGTGGCTGCACAGAGCGCTGTGGCAGATTTGCTGTTGCTGCGTCTGCCTGCTCACGCTTCGTGTTGTGTCGGTTGTGGACTCATGTTGACGATTCTGAGTGCTTGATGGTGCAGTTCAATGGGCAGCACCCGCTGCGGGAGCGGGCGAAGAAGCTGGGCGAGGGCATCCTCGTCATTCGCTTTGAGATGCCCTTCAATGTGTGGTGCGGCAAGTGCAACCACCTCATTGGCAAGGGCGTGCGCTTCAATGCAGAGAAGAAGGTGAGCCGAGCAGCGTCCCGTCCTCAGTGCCATGTGCTGACTCTATGTTCCGCATGATATGCACACCATCACACACAGGTGGCAGTGTTCAGAAGTTGCAGATGACCTGGGACACCGCCAGTTGCCGATGCTGCGGCTGTATATTGGTTGCAGGCAATCGGCAACTACCACTCCACCAAGATATGGAGCTTTCGCATGACCACGCCCTGCTGCCAGAACAAGATCGAGATCCACACTGATCCGAAGAACGCACGCTACATCATCGTTGAGGGCGCAAAGCAGAAGGTGAGACAGGATCGATAGCCCTGCAGGGCTGCAGTGCTCAGGAGCTCACTTTCTGAACACTGTTTCAAGTGCATGACGTTGCGCTTCTGCTCCTATAGCCATGCGCATGGATCAGTGTAGCTGCATAACTGTGTGCAGATGCGTGCACTGTGCAAATCTGAGTGCAAGTTCAACTGTGAAGTGAAAACCTGAAACTGCCCACGAAGCAGTGCGCAACTGGTCTCACATAAGTTTGAACGCTGCAACTGCGAGCAATTTCAGCTCCGACAAAGGGCTGAATCTTTCAGGATATGGCTTTTCTGACGATATCAGGTTGCCAATATTGCCGAGAATGTGCCCAAAGGGTGTGCAAGTGCGCACCAATGCCTCAAGACTTCGCTGATATTGGTGCGCGGCAATGGTGTGACGCTACACAGTGGGCCGCGCTGACTCTTCGCACCCTTGCGATGCCCACAGGAGGAGACATGGACGGCAGCGGATGCAGAGACGATGGAGCTGCCGGACTCGGCCGATCGCCCGAAGCTGGACGACCCATTTGCCAAGCTGGAGCACGGCAACGAGGACAAGCGGCGGGGGTGGGATGCCCGGGAGCGGCTCACCGACCTGTACTCCGACAGCGCAGCCAAGTTCAAGGACGACTACGCCACGAACAAGCAGCTGCGGCGCGTCATGCGGTGAGACACCATTGGCAGATGATCCCAATATAATATCGAGTGATGTGCTGGGGCACTGTTGCAATCAGTGGAGCCATGAGTCCAGCAGCTGCAGGATCTGCACCAGTTTGTATGCGCTTTCCCATAAGATGGCGGCTGTCGCACATGATGCATGGCTGCAGGCAAGGACTGCTGCTGAGATACTAGAAATTGTCAATGCAGGGACCGGCGGAAGGTTGCACAAGCAACAGATGCGCGGCGGCAGGCGCTGGGGCTGCCGGATACGGTGCCGCTGGTGGCGGAGTCGCCAGAGGACATGCGCCTTGCGTCGCTCATGACGTTTGGCGACGACAGAGCCCATGAGCGGGCGCACGCGGCGCGCCGGCAGCAGATCGAGGGGGCAGACATATTCGCGGCGCCGCCAGGGAAGGGCACGGTGCGGCCGGCAATGCCCTCCCGGCGGCAGCAGGTCGTTGCGGGCGCCAGCAGGCTGGCGGTCGGCTCTGGTGTGCTGAAACGTAGCGGTGCAGGTAGCAGCAGCGCAGCTGTTCAGAGGATAGGTGGCAGCAAGGCAGCTGGCAGCGGCGGCGGCAGCAAGCAGAAAAAGGTTCGGCGGCTGCTCAGCCTCGGCGTGAAGCTGGGGCTGTCAGAGCCGACCTGACGGTCTCGACTGGATTGACATGGATTTGTACAGTAGACATCAACCTGTTCGTGTTGTGGTTTGAGGCTTACAAGCTGTCGGAAGTCATACCTGTAAAGTAGAAACTGCTGTGCACAACACGTTGTTGAAATCACAATCGAATGACGGTACACTTTGACGCTGCTCGACTTCCTGTGCCTGAGATCATTACAATTTTGAGGCTGTCTGCCGTTCAACTATCAGGTCGTAGTGGCCCACGCCGTCGAAAAGGAGACGAACAGGCTGCTTTGCAGCTGCCGACTTTGCCGATGGCTCGTAAGCACCAACCCGCCTTCCGTCGCTGAACACATCCACTGGCCGCTGCAAGACGTCTGGCGCAACTGACACCTGTTAGCAGCACACGCAAAGAGCATGACTGGGCTGGCATCTACACAATTGCACCATGTAAGGATTGGCTTCAGCATCCCTGTCCAGCAGCCAGCGGCAGAAGCAAGATGGCACACGTTGGAATTTGTGGTGGCGAGGACCATGGACTCATCTGCACGTTACCTCTGGCTCTCCGCCCCATGTATGCTGTTTCCGCATGCCGGCCACATATGCGTCAAAATCCTCATCGATGAAGGGCGCCAGGTCGTGCCGCCTTTGCAGCATCTCATCACATACCTGCAACACACCACATTGTTGTGAACAGCCTAGCAAGTTGTGAAGCGACCCGCCCAGACGTCATGTTCACAGACTCGCAATCGACATGTGTACACCCAGCAATTGGCCGCTGTGCAAACGTGGTGCTCACCTGGCTCCTGATCTCATCGGCTCTGGTCGTTTCCTGTGCCAATGGCATCTCTGCTCCAGTTGCGATGCGGTGGTCACCCTGTAAGCAGCATGAGGCAAGCTACTACAGAATGTGGTTGTGCTGGGGACACTATAACACAGCAGACGCTGCAGTCCAGCTTACGAACACGCGGCAATGTGATGTCTGCACAACACACACACCTGTGCGAGGGCTCTGAAGAGACATCGGCCATCTCCGGTGATGCGATGCAGTGCGAGGTCGGGCTGGGTCAGCTGGCGATCTGAATGCGCGCGGCACATGGCTACAGAGACCCCAGCTGCAGATGCTGCTGACATGGTGCCTGCCCGGCTTAGTGATGCACCCAGCCGCTGCCGGAAGTTTTGCAGGGAAGCAGCTCGATTGAGTTGTGGGTTTGTCCCACCCATCTGCCCAGTGAGTCCAGCGCCTGCATGTGAAGCATGCATGTCAGCTTCGAGATTGAGCCAATTGTAAGCCTGCTAGCCGTGTCAATCTCTGGTACACACTGCGCGGTGTTGTGCCGCATGGTGCAATGCACCACTGTAGAGCAGCTGAAAGTCTCAAGGTCACCTGACATGGGCGCGAACATGACGACAGCCGCAAGCAGCAACGTTGCGCGCATGCAATGGCGTCGAGGCAGATGACGTCCGAAGAAATGCAGCCCAAGTGTTCAGCAGCGAGCGATCTTCTCAAATAACTTGCCCGCGCGGCACGCACACGGGAAGATGTCGACAAGTGCTACTACACACAAGCTTGTGATGAGGGAATGACCACAAGACTTAGGCTATGGTATCACCTTCCAGAGCCATCTGGATCTCAAACGCTCTTGGATGCATCAAGGCGAATATCGATGTTGGAGGTGCAGTGGATCGGTCGGTCACGGTACAGCCACAATTTACTGCACAACGTCAAAAAATCAGTGCTGCAAAGGTTCGCTCACAAGCTTTGCGCGCACAAGAATGGTCAGATGCACCACCTATATGGTGTGCCGCACTGCGGCCGATGCTGAACCCCAACAGCTCGCTGGAAATGAACGTCGCATATCCGCAATGCAGCTGGATACTGCTGCAACAAATCAACACCCCTGCTGACGACTCACGCTCACATCGTATACCGAGCGGCCCGACGAGTCTGACAACTTCAGGTGACCGCTACTACGGCGGCCGGGCTGCAAACGTAAACCACAACTCAACAGATCTGTTGGTCAGGCACCCTCTCCTGTGTACTCGCACGCCCCGGATATCATGTCGCCTGATGAGCATGATCGGCAACTGTGCGGCGGGTGGCACGACGGTTGTATGGTCCGACTTCATCCAAAGCCGGACGCCGCATTCTCACTGGACGCCGGTGCATCCTCCTTTGCCTGCATGTCCACGACGGCATCCACTATCGCATGAGCAACATCAACATCTGCCAGCAGATATGGCCCGCTGCCGTCTGGCAACCTCATCAGCATGCAGAGGTGTGGGAGCTGCATATTCTCATCCAATCACCTCATCATGGCTCTTGGGCACCATCTGAATGAGAGGCCTGCAGAAGCAGAGGCATCCTTCTGAGGCCTGTCTACAGTCATTCGTGTTGTGGATCTGCGAAATTCACATCGAACAAGGCAGCAAGCAAGTGCACTGCAGGCGACCCCCACCGCAGCTTGAAGTGGTAGAACATCTGCAGTTCAGCCAAGAGCATTGTGCGAATGCACATGTAGACACAATTGTTGCACACAAACAGGGATAGGCGAACAGCAGCGCACTCACCTGCAGGTATCGCTGCGTTTCACGCCGGTCAAACTTCGAAACGTATTTCCAGTAGCTGTACACACCTGTCACGGCCAGAGTCACGATTTAAGGACCATGCGTGACCCCGCATCCTGGCTCGACTGCAAGGTTTCAAGGCGATGCCCATGATGCCTATGCATGCTGAACATGCGCCAGAGTGCATCGGGCATCACGTGACAGGTTCATCAGCCTTGACGCATAGATCTCCCAGGTGTAGCACTCGTAGATGCGCTTCAAGCCACCTGGAAACACACACAAAGGCTGCCATGACCTAGCAAAACCCATCAAGAGACTCCGCACCGCCGGCCTCGTCGACACACAAGACTGTCGTGAGCAGCCTCACCCTGTGACATTGTGTCCCAGTAGTCCTTCTCCTCCTGGCAGCGCTCAAAGAAGGCCGCCATCTTGTCGGCCGCCTCCTCGCCATGGTAGGGGTCGATGTGGAAGCCGCTCTTGCCATCCTGCGCAACATGCACCATCAGCACCCCCTCAACACAACAGCAGGTGCCAACAGCCGTGCAGACCGAGGCCAGGCATGCGACCCCGCATCCCGACCAACCATCAGCAGATGGAAAGAGACCCACGCACGCACCACAATGATCTCGCTCGGCCCGCCATGGATCGTGGCAAAGGTCGGCAGCCCACAGTTCATGGCCTCGATGACCTGCAGAAGACATTCGGACGATGACGAGCATACCAGTGCTGGCTCATCCCGCAGGGTACCCAACAAGCAAGGGCCGAAGTCCGATTGGCATGTCAATGCAGCCACAAGGCTGACCGGGCATTGGCCGTGCCACATGGCACTGCAGCAGCTCTCTTGGAAAGGCTCACCGTCAGACCGAAAGCCTCATACTTGGCCGGCTGCACGAAGATGCCATGGTTGTCGGCGATATAGCGATACAGCTCCCCGTTCTTGACACGGTCCTTCTGCGCAACCTGCAGTCATGGACAGATGGGCATTGGTGCAGCAGGCTCATCGTTGCGCTGAGCAGGTACAGATGCAGTCATCGTACCCTCCATTGTTTGTTCCACATAGTATTGTGCTGGCGAGGATTTTGATCAATGAGTCTGTACACAAATTGCAGTTGGTTGAAGGAGTGCTGTGTCTCAACGCAATGCAAACTCACCAGCCAACGGTAGTCGCCATCCAGGTTGTGCTCCTCGATCAGGCTGTGCACCAGCTCGCACTGGTCCTTCTCCTCCCTGTGGGCAGCGCACTGCCATCAGCTCCTATGGTACCGATGCGGCGCCTGCTGATGGTGATTTATTTAGCACATGGTAGCTTGTGACGGGTTGACATGTAGCCAGGTGGCACTGGATGACCTTGCCTGCAGCATGACCAATGGAGCGCTCTCCAAAAACCTTTGTCTATGTACACCTACGGATGCCTGGGGCAGTACCTGTCGCCCGAGTTGTCGGGGTTGATGACGCCGCCCACGAAAACCAGGTTGGCAAGCTTGCGCAGCCGCTGGCTCTTGGCAAACAACTCCACGAGGCCTGTCAGGTTTTTGACACGGTCCAGCCGGGCCATGGTGAAGATGACCGGCTTATTCTTGTCCTGGTCATTACATGATGCGGTAGCTGTCATATGATTGTTCGCGCAGATGCCACTGAGGATCGCAACACAATGATTACCTGCAAAGTTCAAGGGTTTGCAATTGAAGGCACACACAGCAAGCACCGTGGATGCTGCACAGTTTCTGGTGGCGGGGTTTGGACAATCCCCCCGCATACCTTCAGGACGCCCTTTGCAAAGTCGTCGGACTCTTTGTCACCATATAGCATCTCCTCCAGCTCGTTGTGGAAGTGCTTCAGCCGCTTGTCGTGCTGGTCACTGCGCCGAGATGTCGAAATGATGCATAGACACACCGGATGCAGCTGTTAGAGTGTGATGCTATCAAAATCATAAATTCAGCAGGCTAGCAAATGTGCTGCTGCCAGCCACACCTGGGGAAGTAAATATCCTGATCTGCCCCTGGAAGATGAGCAAAGAAGGGGATGCTCAACTTGCGCACGTTATCATCCGCAATGCAGTTTCAATTGCAATATCATCAGGAAAACTGGTGAGATCGTCATTGGTGTCACCTGGCGAGACGATGTTGAACTTGCAGTCCTTGACATCGATGCCCTGAACTCAGCAAATAAATGCACTGTATCACCCCACGTTACTGATTTCAGCCGACGTTAGATATGAACAGCTCAGAGGCAATGCTTGTTTCGTGCATCCACGGTTGTGACCACACAGAACATGCATGCAGTAAAACGATAAGTGTCACCTTGACGACCCTGTAGAGGCCCGGCATCTGTATATTTAAAGAGTTTGTCACTATCAGCCAGCAATATGTGAGGACAATGCTTATGTGGCCCCTGCGACAGAGTGATCTACTCAGCTCACAACCAGAAGCTGCTGAGGCATGGATCGGGCTTACTGTGAAGAAGCTGTGGCTCTCGTACTGCCCCGCAACGCCACCCTTGACTCCCGCGATCTCCTCTGCAGCCCATAAATGGCAGTGTTCAACACTACCCCGAGGCTCCTCACAAGGCACGCCACACACTGAGCACACACAGACTAGATGGCACTCACGATATGTGCTGGCAATGATGAAGTCGGCTGTGTTCATGCTGATCAGGTCCGCAGTGAACTGCGCGCTGAAGTGATAGTCCTTCTGCATCGCCTTCCTGCGCAGCATCATGCAGAAGCCACTCTGCGTGTTCTCAACGAATGCCCAACTTGGTTATGTGCAGTCATGCTCCTCTCGTCATGCACTTTCAGAGGTGCATTTGATTAGGCCTACACACCAGTGGATGTCTGCGTCCGAGTACTTGGTCTTCTCGAGTGCATGTGCAATGTTGCACTGCGTCATGCACAGCAGTGAAGCTCAGCATATGTAGCATGCTAGTGCCACACATTCGCAGATCTCAGCATTCAGACGATTGACAACATAAACCTGTGTGACGCCCATGTAATTGCTGAGCAGAGATGCCACCAGGTTGCCATCTGAGTAGTTTCCGATGATGAACTCGGGCTGCAGAAGCAATAGGAATGTCTCAGTATCCGAGTGTGGAAGATGTCCGGTCGAGTCCTGCGCGAGATCCATCCACGAACTCGACATGCTCCCTAGGAATGTGACAATACTGTGCAGGATGGAAGCATCACCTTTGTCCCCATTGCTGCCCGCAGTTCGTGGGCGACATCAATCGTGAATGTCTCGAGATAAGGCCAGACATCAAAGCGGCTGACCCACCGCTTCAGGATCGTGCTGCATTGCAAAAAGGAAAGAAAAGCTTTCGAGTGCTCTGTCATCGCCTCATGTGCGCTGTCACCATGTAAGACAGTACTCACTCGCCATCGCGGAATGGTACACGCAGGATGTAGCAGTGCTTCGTGTCGTTGATCCGCTCAATGCGCTGGTCGCAGGTGGTGCCTTGTGCCTCTGGAATAAGCCTGGTTACGATGATGATGTCTGCGCAAAAGCGACGAATTGATTGTGGATAGGTCAGATGTCACATGGTGGCAGCAGATGCATGTGAGTTGTGTTGGCAATAACTCAGCAGGCTGCTTGCATCTTGAGCAACTGGTGATTACCACACCTGGCTCAATATCGAGCCCTGCCTCATCAATGCGCTTCAGCATCTCCTTCTCCAGGGCGTGCACTTGATCCAGAATGTACACGATTTGCCCACCAGTGTCGGGCTTGCCGAGCACGCCTGCAACGCACCCAAGAGAACATCAGAGGACCCGCTGGCGGTGATTGACGGTCGCATGACTGTATGCATGGCAACAACATCCTATGACTCACCTTCCTGGCCGAAGAAGCCATGTGGGGACAGTATCGCAATCGAAAACATCATAGGCAGCGCGCCGAGGAATGAAGCCAGGGTGTCATCATCTGGGGCCTGTTCATGGCACAGGAATGCTGCCAGGTGCAAATGGTGATCACGAATTTGGCAAACACACATAGCCAGATTGACAAAAGCAGATGCAGCTTGAGGTTGTAGCAACTCGACCTGAGATGATCGAGCCTTACTATGGCACCTACAACATCTGAGGCAGCTGTTATGCGCACAGGCACACCCTGTGCAGGAGGACATGACCCTCACCTCGAGGATGTCGAGCAGCTCATGCAGACGCTGCCGCACAATGCCCACGTTCTTGCCCCACCCAGGCTCGAAGCCCAGCTGCTTGAGCTGCCCGGCCACCAGCTTCCAGGGTAACTGTGCACGATGCAATCTGATTTCAACCTTTCCAGTTCTTGTGTGCTATGACACGGCATGGGGATGCCGCTGTGGCAGTGGCGGTGCTGCAGCTCTAGATTGGGCGCTTGCAGGGGAGAGGCGCAGTCATGCTCGTACAAATCAAGCAATTTTGTTTGCTGGTACACCTCAAGCATAATTTGATTTATACAACAACACCTCGTCGTCCTGCCCCTCGAGCAGCTCCTCTGCCCGCTGCGCGGCGCGGTGCAGCGCCGGGATGGTGGCGAGCTCCTCGCTGGTCATCAGGCTCTGGCCCTTGTGGTTCAGCAACGACAGGAACTCCGCGAGCAGCCCCGCGCCGGTGGCATCATGCTGGAACATCTTGTTGCTCAGCACGCGGTTGAGGAACTGCGCGCCCTCGCCAATGTTTGACGTCCTGCAGGTGCGCTGTATCACGGTTCTGGAATATATATGCAGCTGCACTCTCTCTGGCTTGTCCAAACGGCTTCGATGAGCGCAGCCTCTTAACGCCATTGCTGTCTGGAAACGCTGGCTTCTCGACAGCAGATGTGACTCTGCAGGGGCTGTGCACCTCTGTATGTTGGGGAAGCCAGAATTGAACGGCTCGAGATCCACTTCCAGAGTCCACGGATCTGTTTCTGACTCATCAAGCCTCTCCTGTGGGGAAAGAGGACAGAAAAAGGTAATAAAATAACAAAGGGAGGAGGAAAAGGTAACAGATGACAGGCAATGCCCAGTAAGTGTGCAAACCTCAAACTCCAGGTAACCCGACACCGTCAGCGCCTCTGCAGCTAGGTTTTTAGCCGACACACGCAGGAACCTGCAGGACAGCAGCAGGGGTTTCAGCATGCATGAAGTCCAAAGCATATAGGAATTTACTGCACAGCAGCAGGCCATTTCGCCTGCATAATGTGACGAGAAGCACCAATGACACATTTGCGCACAGGAATCCGCAGCAATACGGGCACGAGCTTGCAGTGCGGGTGAGACATGATGCAGGCGGTCGAGGGACTGCTTCATCTGTGACAGTCCATGGGAATGAGGTGGCAGCAGAAGAAGGCCCACCAAGCCTGGCCGATGTCGGGGCGGAAGCTGAAGGCGACGCGCGGCGGGATGCACACGATTTCCTGAGTGGTCTGGATGAGCTTGGCCAGCTCGCTGTTGAGCAGCCGTTTGCCCGCCTCGCCACCAGTTTCCTCCGCAATGCGCTTGAGCTCGTCCTTGGCCTTGTGTGGCAGCACGATGCCCTTGCCCTCGTCCGTCAGCCTGCAGATGCGATGTATACATACAGGTGTTTTCGCACCATCAAGCCTCAAAAGCTTCATTCGTGATCCAAACATTCGGTCAGAGTATATAGCCACAACACCGCGCTTGCAGAAGGGGCAGTTGATGGTTTCACACTC
Source organism: Tetratostichococcus sp. P1 (assembly GCA_036584455.1). NCBI lineage: Eukaryota > Viridiplantae > Chlorophyta > Trebouxiophyceae > Prasiolales > Stichococcaceae > Tetratostichococcus > Tetratostichococcus sp. P1. The sequence goes on from BTPI01000007.1 coordinate 2,085,381, forward strand.
AGTGTTGTGCAGCAAGAGGCGTACTTCTGGAGCAGCGCCAAGTACTCGTTGCGGTTCTCGGCCAGCGCGGACTTCACAGAGTCCAGGAAAGGCGCATACTCGACCCTGGGAGCCGCCAGCAGGCTGCTGCGGCGCCGCGTCTCTAGGAAGCTGCGTGACATGACATCTCAGGGTGAGGTCGCAGATCCTCCAGCATGCTTCACCGACAGCGTGCAGATGCATGCAAGAAAACCCGCAGAGTTTATGGCACTGCAAGGCAGATGGGAATGGGCGAAACACCTCGGGTCTTCCTCCTCAGCTGCAGGCAACACCGTCAAAACTTAGGTGGGGTGGAGCGTATGTCACGCTGCAGCATGTTCTGCGAGTGTCTGGGCACATGCTGAATAACTTTATATGCACAGGAAAGGTGCCTCGAAATCGTTTGGGTTCGGATAAGACAGCGGCAGCTGGCAAGGCACCACATTGCATGGGGTTCTGCCCACAGGACCCCATACAAGACAGCAGACGGTGACTCGGATGTTCAATGAAGGATCTATCCGTGTCGTCGCGAGCCCCATACTATATAACGTGCACCATGTGCGAGCGATGCAGGAGTACGGGTAGGAAACTCCGGAGCTCACCTCCATGCTGCAGCAGCTCGGCGCTGGAGCGCATTCTCACAGCGCACTCGAATCACTTGAAGGCAGAATTCAAGACCCCTGACACTCCTCTGTATGTAGATTGGCTCCTGACTGGTGCCCCACAGGCAACCTTCGGAAGGTGCAGTCCCAATTGTGCCTCGCAAAGCCCACTGCAACGTGCTGCAGAGTATCTTGATCCACACGAGCGGTGCAACACAAGTGTCACCTGTGGTTGAGACACTAATTGGTAGTGTGCAAGCCCCAGGCTTTCGGGGAAGCTGGACGAAGCCGGGGTAGTCACGATCAGCAAAAGCAGCGACCCTTTCAGAAGTGACAGGGAACGGAAAGGACTCCTATCGCATGATTGAAGCGCGCTGTGGGCCTCTTTCTCTACTGCCGCCGGGCCACAGTGATCTGACGCGCACTTGGCATTTGCATCAGCTCGCAGATATGTTGTGTTCGAGCGTTGCTGGATTCGAGGACAAATCCCACCCGAAAGTTTCAAGTTTTGAACCGATATGCAACAGCTGCTCTGAGTCCGCCAGGTCGCGGTAGACCACACGGTTCGGCGTGTGTAGGTCATGCTATCATATCAGAATGACAGCGTGATGCGCGTCGCCGGGCGACATGGGCATCCAAGGGCTGCTGCCCACGCTGAAGACGATCACCAGCACAATCCACGTGTCGAAGTACTCTGGGCAACGCATCGCGATCGATGCATACAGCTGGCTGCACAAGGGCGCGTACTCGTGCAGCAGGGAGCTATGCGAGGGCACGTTCACCGACAAGTGAGCATCACATGCATGCTGCTGCTTCTGGCGCTGGATGTGCACACCATGCAACTGCAGACCGTGCAACTGCAGACTATGCAACTGCAGATGATCAGGCAGACTCAGCGCTTTGCAAATCAAATGTGATGTCCTGCAGGTATGTCACGTACTGCATGGACCGGGTGCGGCTGCTGCGTGGCTGCGGGGTTGTGCCGGTGCTCGTGTTTGATGGCGGCCGGCTGCCTATGAAGGCGCTGGAGGAGGCGTCAAGAGCCAAGTACGCAACTGCAGCATTCTTGAGCGGTGCACGAGATCGCTGTCACCTAGCAGTTGCACAGTAGAGCGTTTCATTCAATATCTCGATCTGGATGCAGGGCGCGGAAGGAGCACCTGCAGCGGGCAGCTGCGCATCTGCATGCAGGCAATGCCTGTGCGGCAAACGAGTGCTTTCAGAAAGCCGTGGACATCTCGCCAGCGGTCGCAAAGCGCCTCATCGATGTAAGCAGAGTGCACCCTGCATCATGCGCGCTGAAGTCTCCGCATGTCCGTCGCATCAGGCGTAGGTGCCGTCGCGAGGTGCTTTATGCAATGCAGGCGCTGAAAGGGGATGGCGTCGAGTTCATCGTGGCGCCCTACGAGGCCGACGCTCAGATGGCGTACATGGCGCTCAGCGGCGATGTGGACGCAGTCATCACCGAGGATTCTGACCTGTTGGCATATGGCTGCCCCAAGGTGGGCCAAGTGGCCTGCAGTTCCCTGTGCATGTGTGGGCTCGAACGCATCACAGTTGCAGGCAACCTGTATGGTCGTACATCTGGTGACTTGAACGTGTTGCCTCTGTTCGCAGGTGCTGTTCAAGATGGACCGGTCAGGCGAGTGCCAGGAGATTGCACTGGAGGACCTCAACATCAACCGGGAGCTCAACTTTGTGGGATTTACGCCGCAGATGTTCCTCGAGGTGCACGCTGCCATTTGCACACATATCCTGTGCAGTGGCATGGCCAAGCTGGGACTTGCAAGTCAAGCTGATAATTGCAGTGATGCTTGCAAATTCCAGCCTCTGCTGAAGTGTTCTCTGTTGCTGCCAGATGTGCATCATGGCGGGGTGCGACTTTGTCAAGGCGCTGCCCAGCATCGGCATCAAGAAGGCACACCAGCACATCCGCCGCCTGCGCTCCTTTGTTAGGGTGCGAAAACCTCGATTATGTGCCACGCATCTGATCATTACCAGCTGACTGCTGCATGCAAACGAGACTACAACACTGCTCTCGTGAACTGGTGGCATATGATTGTTGCTGCAGGTGTCGAAGAGCCTGCGCTTCAGCTGCTCGGTGCCGCGCACCTACGAAGAGGACGTGCAGCGCGCTGTGTGGACGTTCCGCCACCAGCGTGTGTTCTGCCCCCGCCAGCGCCGGCTGGTGCACCTGCGGCCACTGCCGGAGGGCGGCCTGGCGGCAACGGCGGCGGTGCCTGGCGCAGTGTCTCTAAACGACGAGGCCCTCGAGTTCCTGGGGCCGCCGCTGCCAGATGATGTGGCCTGCCAGGTTGCAGCAGGTGGATTGATGTGCCACAGTCGATGCTGCTCTCCTGAATGCTGGGTATGGTAACAGCGCGGTGTCGCTGGCAACCTGAGCAGGAGTCGCGGCTTGCTTCAAATCACTGAAGTGACCAGGCTGTGTGGTCTCATTGCAGGCGAGCTGAATCCCATCACACTGCAGCCCTACCCGGCAGAGCAGGCAGCCTGTATTAGGCACTCAGGTACATATGGCGCAACCTGTCTCTTTGCTGTGGCATCAATACTACTTCTTGGCACGCCGCAAGTAGCACTTCGAGTGTCGCATGCGCTCACAGGCAGTGCAGCAGCCACAGAACCAGCGCAGAACGGCATACTGGACTACTTCCGGCCACATGCGCGCATCTCAGAGCAAGCTGCTCGCGATTTCCGGCCGCCCGGTCGTGCTGCACCTGGCTCAGGTCAGCTTGCGTGCACGAGTCATTCGATGTATCATCATCGAGATGCCAAGCATGCTATGATGTGTGTTTGACCATGCCAAAGCATCAACATTGAGGGCACGACCTTGCGCTTTACACATGTTGCAGGCGGGCTGCTTCGGGATGTGTTGGGGTCATCACAGCGTCCCGCTGCTGTTGCCTCAATGCACTCGGAGGGCTGCCAGTCGCAGCCGGAAAGCTTAGCTGCTGAGGCATCAAGCAGCGAGCCCAGTCCAGGTGATCTGACGACACATCAGCCAGACACACTAATCACAGCTCGATAAGAGTGCCAGCAGTAAAGATCGCTCCCATCAACGCGCTACATGTGCGGCCCCTGCAGAGTGTGGTTCTGAATTTACAGGTGATGGCGCACCCCGTGGGCTGCATCGCCTGGCGCCCTCAGATGCGCGCTCGGAGCGCCAGCAGCCAACACGGCTTGGCGGCGGCCAGCAGCGGCTTGACCTCATGCTGCAAGGCGGCAGGCTCGGCCGCCCTCGTGACGGCCATGACGAGGTTGCCGGGGAGGATCAGGAGGAAGTCAGCCCGGTGCGCGCCCATCCGCTGGCGGCGGGCATGCGGCGGCCCAGCCTGCGGCTGCCGGGCCGGACTGCCCATGCTGCTGCCGGCGCCACAGTGCAGGCACAGCAGCCGGCCAAGCGGCCGCGCCTGCAGTTGGCTCAGCAGGCAGCAGGTGCGGCGGACGGCGACAGCAGGGTCCTGCAGGAGCTGCCGCTGCCGGCCCGCAACAGCGGATCAAGCAGCTCGCCCGCCCCGCAGCGACCCGCAAAGCGGACCGAGCGGACCGGGGCAGCGGCGCAGGGTGGCGCTGCAGCAGCAGCAGAGCCAGATGCCGCGGCAGGTGTTGAGCTGGCACGCGGGTTCGGGGACTTGAGTCACATGCGGCGTTTCGCTGTGGAGGCCAGCAAGGCGCTGGACGGGCTCCGGCGGCAGCAGCGGCGCACGCCGGCCAAGGGGCCCAGGCCAGCTGCGGTTGCAGGCGCTGGCGGCGGCGGCGGCAGCCCCGGCGGTGCTGTTGCGGCGCGGGGTCGTGATGGCAAGCAGGCGGCCACAGCAGCCGCTGCGCGTGCCACCATCGAGAAGTTCAAGCGGCAGCTTGCGAGGCCTCCTGGCCGCACGCCGCCCAAGGCCGGCCGCGAGGGCGCAGGCGAGGCAGCCGCTGCAGAACCAGCAGATGCAGCCGCTGCCGGTGACGCGGCTGAGCTGCAGAGGGTTCCTGCTGCGACGCCTGTGCGTCTGCCCCACAGCCGTGGCAGTCCAGGCATGCGGCGCTCCAGCTTCTATGACGATGGATCAGACGATATCTTCAGCCAGCTCAGCAATCCGGGACTGCTGCCATGCCGGCGTGCAGATGGCCGCTATGCAATGCTCGACAGCCTAGTGCCTGAGAGCCCGAATGTCAGCCTGCGGCAGCTGAGCGGCAGCCAGCCGCTGTCGCAGGCGGACCAGCAGCAGTGGCGCCTGCTGTCGGGCGGCAGCCCTGCCCGCCCCGCAGTCAGCGACCCCTCGCCGGGGCTGCTTCGGCGGCAGCCGCAGCGCGACCTCAGCCCGTCGCCCAGCCAGCGGCGGCAGCGCCGGCTGTCGGTGGGTGCGCTGTCGGACGGCTGGCTCAGCGACCCCTCAGACGACGAGGCGGACCTGCTGGCCGCCGACGGCTTCCTGGCGCAGTCTCCGCTGCAATCCCCCTGCCAGTCTCCGCCGCCATCTCCTGGGCTGGCAGACGCTGGCGCCGTGGAGCAGGAGTTGGTGGAGGATCGGCTGTTTGCGCTGGCGCGGGGCTCTGGCCGGCTGCGGCGGTGCAGCAGCGGGGCGGTCGGCCTCGCCGGCGTCGAGGACTTCGACAGCTTTGCAGGCGAGTCCCTGGCTGATCATTCATGTCCTTGCTGAGCTCATGCATCGGACGCGTGTGTATGTGTGGCGTTCCTTGCGACAAAATCTCCATTTGACTTGCCTGACCCTCATTGTCCTGCCTTGCAGGCATTGATGGCAGCGACCCAGTGGAGGCATTCAGCCCTGCCCCATCGGCAGCAGTGCAGCTTGCCGGCCGCTTCCTGCCGCCTGCCGCCGTGCCGCTGGAAGACGAGGAGCTGCTGGATGCTGACGATGACGCTGCACCTGGTCAGCTGTTCCCCACAGCGTCTCCGCTCTTGGCGTCCACAATGCGGCAGTGGCTTTCAGTGGATGCAGGCGATGGCGGCGGTGATGACGCCAATGGCGGCGGTGGTGGCAGCCACGTTGGCAGCAGATGGCACTCAGCGGCTGAGCTGCAGGGTCCCGAGGCAGATGGCGGCATGGACATGCAGCAGCCCTTGTCGGAATACTTTGCGGCCATCCCAGAAACTGAGCCCCAGGACATGGGTGCACTGGGCCTCAGCCCTGAGCAGCCGCGCCAGCTGCGAAGCCGCACCCCATGCCGCGCAGTCTTCAGCCCCCAACAGCCCCGTCGCCAACCATGGCAGGACAGCCCCAGCGCTGGACGGCCTCTCAGCGACCTGCTGCCAGATGGGATCGAGCTCGCAGCAGGGCAGCACAGGTCATACCCAGTGTCGCCTGTGCAGCATGGTGCGTGTCATGGCAGCGGCAGCATGGACGGCAGCAGTGGCGGTGGCGGCAGCAGCACAGCGGCCCTCATTGCGGAGCTGCAGCACAGGGAGGACGTGGCAGAGGGCAGAACGCCGCGCCAGTGCAGCAGCATCGACGATGGCGCAGCTGCATTTGCAGGCCAGAGCGACAGCATCGTCCCAGAGTCGCCACTGGGGCTGGCGGAGCCTGATGAGCGGGCAGAGCTGAATGCAGTGCTGGGTGGCCGCTCGCCGCACCCGGGTGCTGGCGGCAGATGTGGCGGCGGTGATGGCAACTACTTCGGCAGATACGCTTTCAAAGCAGGGCAGTCAGCCGTCTGACGAGGTGTCTGTAATGTAATGTGCATAGAAACCGCATCGACGCAACTTGGAACCGACTTCGACAGTACCAGTGATCTGTGCATTTGTCTGCTGCAGTGATTTGCCACATGAGGTTGTCACCAACAGTGCTTACAACAGATGCGAGCGGCAGCAGTGAACCCACCACTAAATGCAATCGTCAATTTCCAGCTGACAAGCCCTCTTGCTGGAAGCACTACGGTACCACCCTCACCAGCACAAAATGGGGTCGCTAGTGCCAGACCAACCGATATGCTCTATAGCAGGATATGCGAGTCCACTTGGCTCATTCTGCATCGTCACTGTAGAATGGGTGTTTCCTGCAAGCATTCAGAGCTATTGGTCGCATGATCTTTTGTAAGCAAGATATCACACGCAGCATGCACGAGCTTACACTCCTGTTTGACAAAGGGTATGCCGACGTGCCACACCTCTTATCTGCTATGTACCAGATGTCTGCCTTCCCAATGCCCTTTGAATCGCCGTAGTTCTTCAGGATGAAGTCAGGCAGCTACGCGGACGAGCCCTTGTGTCAGTCATGGTTGGCGAGCATGAGTGCGCCAGGCAAACATATGCTGCAATTGCTTGGTGCACAAGCATGCAGCTGTCAGACATGCTGTTTGCAGAATGAGGTCCAATATTTCGATTTGTTAAACCATCCTACCTTGTCCATGCAGTCACCCTGGATGTCAATCTGCTCCTTCTCCGTGGGGCTCTTCACGACGGCAGCACCACTGGCAAACTTCTTGCCAAACAGCTTGGCCGCCTCCCCCAGCTTGACGCCAAAGCTGTCTAACCCGAACACTGTCGTGACGCATTTCCGCTTGTTTCGTGTGTTCTTGTCGATGATGACCTGTCGCAGCAAACTATGAATGGTGAGGTGCCATCAATGCATTGCATCACGCCATCCCTGTGTTTCACAACTCTGTGCTGCTGGTGCACAAATGCAGGGTTTGGGTTCTCAGCGGCTTGCACCTGCGGCTTCGTCTTCTTCTTGACCTTGCCGCCTGGCAGCACCTTCTCGATCTCATCGCCATTCTTGTCTTTCAGCGTCAGGTCAGCCACGCCGCCCTCTGCGCCGCTGGCAGCTGCATCCTGTGACGCCTTCCACCGCTTGTACTCCTCGCAGTCCCTGCGATTCTGGTCATTCGATTGGCATCGATGACAATGGCCTCCAGCAGCGGCAAGCGGTTGCGCTCGCAACAAAGGTTGGTGACATCCGCAGTTTGGTGCATGCGTGTTGCGAGTGTGCATTGACACGTGCCAATGCAGACTCTCATTCCAGCAGCTCACTTCGGCAGCACGTCATTGAACTCAGGTGGCACGCCGGTGACGGGGCAGTACTCCACTTTCAGCGGCGCTGGCGGCTCGCCAGATTGTTCAGCCATGACGGTCAAAAAGTACGCAAACCGTTCCTGGCCGCACTGTCAGCACGGCTTCAACGTTGCTAAGTTGCGAATGGCTGCAGATGACAACGCAAGCCAAGGTCTTAATCACGGTCTGAGGTGAATGGCTGCAGATCGTCGAGCACAGCAGACCCAAGGCGATGGCGGATGTAAGGCACTCGTGCGGCAGTCTTTGCAGGCCAAGCAGAGTGTTGCAAGCAGTATGAACGTGCCGGTGAGCGCTGGTTCGTTACTGATGCAGTGCAAACTGGCATGAAGCAGCAGGAAGCCTCAAGGCATGCAAGTAAAACAGAATTCACATGATGCAAACGTGCAGAGTTGTCATCCGCACTTGACGTGAGCAAAGGCTCTCTTGCACATCCTCCTCTTGCTTTCCGTCTGCTGCGCCTCCTGGAAGCGGCTCGCGGTTGCCATTGAGACGCGCATCGCCCCGCGCATGAGCTCATTCAGGAGTGCATGCAGAGCCTGCTTCATCTGAGCCTCGAGGCGCTTGCAGCAAACATCAACCGTGTCCACTCGCTTCACGGGATTCCTGAGGAGCTGGCTATCGAGCTGTTCAACCTCGTGCTGAGGCGCGGCAAGTTGACGCCCGAGGTGGGCTGCCGATGTGTCTTCCAGAAGACGATACAGAGGACAAATCTGGTAGATGGAATGTTCGTATGACAGGACGTAGACCAAAAATTCGTATGACATCCGTCCTGGTGGGCCGCAGCCAGCATGCGCATGATGCTGGCTCCTTTCTGCTGCAGGTGTTGGCGGTGTTTCAGGCAACGCAGCATGAGGAGCTGTTGTGTCACATAAGGTCGTTGCGATTGCAGCCGCTGATACCGGTGCTCAAGACCACGAGCAGCAGGTGGCTAGGCGACCGCTCGAACCTATATTGATGCGTTCGTGCCTGGATGCAGCACATGCCAGAAAGCAGGAGGCTATGACGCAATGAAGGCGTGTACTGCATCAAAGTTCGCTGGCTGAATGATCAGACTTTCGTGATAGTCAGCAGTGCACTACTTGCAACCAGATGCCCGATGGTCGATGCTCCCATTGTTCGGGTAGAGGCAAACCTTCCCATGTGCAGACTGCCAGTTTCCGAGAGGGCGATCCTGCCTGATTTTTATGGTTTACAGCATTCACAGCATGCCACACGTTCCAACTGCAGCACGCCGTGCCAGAAAACAACAGCGCCCGACCCCTGCTGATGCCCTCCAGCAGCAGAACAGCCAGCTTAACGGTATGACTTCTGGAACCGTGAGCGCGCGCCCTTGCCGCCAAACCTGCGCATGAGTACAGCAACACATCAGCACCATCTCTTGCTGACAGAGTTTGCTGCAGCACACAGGGGTGCCGAGAGCAATGCTCGGAACTCCAGGGTAGAACGGGCGAATCGTTTGCCACATCGGGATATCGGCTAAAACCAAGGGGGCGCACTTCTTGGGCTCGCAGCGCCGGGGGTCAGCCACCAGCAGCGTCCGGTCATACTGCAGCAGGATGTCCTTGATCTCCCGCTTCGACTGCTCGTCCACGTCTGCACAGGGAAAGATGGAAGAGGTATGCCCTTTGCTATCACCTGCCTCGGCATTGGCACTGGACAGCTCAATGCCAATGGCGCTTCTGCAATCACTGGCATGATCTCATGTGACGGAAAAAAGCCGCAGAGGCGCGCCATGCACAGCGAAGGCAGAAGGGCCGCTCACATTTCTGGTAGAATGCCACCAGCGACTTGGCAATGGCCTGGCGGATGGCTGCAGCACACCAAAAATGATGGGCTCAAACCCTGTCAGCGTCATGGTTGCATTGATTGAGCTGCTACCGCCAGAACCACAGGCACATGACCATAGCTAGCCATCGCGATGAGTGCACAGCTTGCCACACAGGCATCACACCGTAGATCTGCGACACGTGGCCGCCGCCCTTCACGCGCACGCGGATGTCTACGTTGGCGAAGCGCTGCTTGCCGAGTAGCAGCAGCGGCTCCGCAACCTTCCACCGCATGGTCTCCGGCTGCACCAGGTCCAGTGGCGAGCCTGCACAGGGAATGACGGAGCTGCTTAACCGCAGAGCCCACATAGGAAAGACTGTTCTGAGCACGAGCTGCTCGAAAGGACGCTGTGCTGACCCCTCCTGCGGAATTGCCGGCCAAATGGCTGCACGCTGCGGCCCACCCCACCCCGCGTCCGAAACCAGCTGACCCAGCTGACGCCTTGCTGCAGCTGTGCATTTTGCACTGGGCACAACGCCTTCGGTGAGCAGCAGGCGTCCTGCGGTGGATGCCAGGCCGCTGGCGAGATAGTATGTGCGGGCAGCGGCAAGGATGTGCTTTTATGCTGCTGGCTCCGCGGCTGAAAGTCTGATCAGCTGTGTGCTCCCTCCACCGCGCTGCTCGGCTGGCTGACACTAGCTGAACGGCATAGTGACAAAGAGCTCCTGTACTATGGCCGCGATGACTGGCCATCACCACTCACCGTTCAGCTTGATGAGGCCCTTTCCGCGCTTAGTGTACGCCACAGCCACGGCAGTTTTCTGCAGCAACAAGCAGCCTTGTCAAGCACAGGCTGAGGGTGCACTTGCACAGGCTTTGTAGTGCACATCCAGAGTCGAGCAAAGCGTGCAGCAGCCAGACAGGACTTCTCACCTTCCTGCCGAAGGTCTGCACCGACTGCACAATGGCACACAAGCACAGTGTTAGCAGGTTGGACCTCTTGCCGAGACTTTGGCGTGTTGTGCAGCAGCATCCACTCCAACAGTGAAGTTTCACGACAATGCACTACCTCGATGGCGGGCGCACTCGACGCCATGGTGGCTGTCCGAGGCAACCAACCGGCGTCCGCCCCGTGCACCCGTTCCAAGAGGCCGTCTCTCAGGCAGCGCAGCCGCTTTAGTGCACCCAAAACCCTAATCGGAAGCACGAGGGCGGCCTCTTAAATCGTGTGCCCCCTGATGCATCGGAAAACATGGCCGAGTCGATGCTTCGCCTCACGCAACATGACATCGCAATCTGGCCGTTGCGCAAGAGTAATGACCGCAGGGGTGTGGCGGCATATCGGCGAACGCTCTGGCGACCCTCTGTAGTGGGCTTGTTTGGCCTGCGGCAGCGCTGCGCTGGACACGCACCCAGTTCGATGGAGATCAGTGCTCAGGGCTGACATCAGCATCAAGCTCCCACCGCTGACCCATCACAGCTCCTGGTGAGACACCGCCAGTGAGCAGAGCAGCCCGACTGCGACATGGCGGACGGGACGGTCCTGGTGTCCGGCTTCTCGTATCTGCTGCGTAAGTTCGATTCAATAGAGATTACTGGCATCTACCGGTCATGCTGATGATGTAACACCTGGCGAGATACGGGTTTGATGTGACTCCATCCTCTGTCGCAGTGTCGCAGGTCGCCTCTCGCGGCGTGACATTCCTGCTGAACCTGATTGTGACGCGGCTACTAAGCCCAGAAGCATATGGGGTGCGCTCTGCTGTGCTACCATGTACGGTACAGAGCATGCTGTCACAGAGGTGGCCTGCACTGATGCATCACTGCATCTTGTTTTGTGTGGTTGCCTCTGCAGCTGGCCGCGGTGCAGTTTCACCTGATCAACACCATCATCCTGTTCCTCAGCCGCGAGGGCTTCCGCCGCGGCTGCCTGCGCACGCCTGTGGCAAGTCTTGATAGCACTGTCAAAAAGGCATCCAGTGGACTAGATGTGCCACATGCATCCTCTCTGTCTGTCAGGCTGTAGATCAGCGCCTCACTGCCTCATACTGCAGGATGGTCAGTGGAAAGTGGAGACTGCACGACGAACGCTCGCCAATGCAGTGCTCTGCATCCCAGCCGGCTGCCTAGTAACACTCATCACATGCCGCGTCGCGCTCGGCTGGCATGATGCAGATGCATCCCACTCCCCGCAGATCCACCGCCAAGCGATCTGGCTGCAAGGTCAGATCACTGGATGGCTTGCATCGCATTCGGTCATGCCTGCGCATGTTTCATGCAAACTCATTCAGATGCTGGCGCATGGATGCTGGCAGACGTCCAGGTCTTCTGTGTTGTCTAGTTTCGATCCTTTCAGTTGACATTGACATTGCTGTGGAATTGCGCAGGGGCTGCGGCCATGCTGGAGTTGCTCAGCGAGCCGCTGTACGTTCTGGCGGCTGTGCAGCTGCGCTTCCGGCTGCGTGCGCTGGTGGACACTGCGGCCATTGTCGCCAAGTCAGCGGCCACCGTCGCGCTGCTGCAGCTGACGGCCATGCCTGCAGCGCTGGCGCTCTCGTGGGCGCAGAACGCTTTTGCGGCTGTGACGCTGGCCTGCTATGGGGCGGCATACGCACGGGACGTGCCATCATGGCTGTCGTTGGAGGAAGCAAGCGAGGCAGACAGCGAAGAGATGCAGGAAGCAGACAGCTGTAAGGCGACCCACCCAACAGACCTTCCAGATGCAGCCACCACAGGATCGGACAGGAGCGCAGTGCGACAGCGCAAGTCGAAAAAGAAGGAGACAGAGGCCAGCACGGCAGCCCCTCATCCAGACGCAAGCGCCAATGGGAGTACCCAGGGAGGCTTGCTGCATGGGCCGACTCTGTGGCTGTGCGGCAGCTTCTCATTGCAGGTGTGCCACATTGCCAACTCGATGCGGTGCAAGGCATTGTGTGTGAACATGATTACACACATGTGTGATCATGACAAGCAGAGGAGAGGATTCCAACAAGCATGAGGACAGATCAGGTTTTCGTTTGCTTCAGCCTGCTCAATGAGCATGACCGCACACAGGCAGCTGAGAAGCTGGTGCTGGCAGAGGGCTCCAAGATGGTGATGGTCAGCCTGCAGAGCGCCCGCAGCCAGGCAAGCATGTCTATCAACAGTGCTGGCCTGCAGCTGGGTGGTGTCTTAGAGCTTCTTATGAACACTTATAGCGACAAAGCTGACCGCTTTGAAACATGCCTCGAAACTGTGAATCGCAACGCGTATCATCACTGCCATGCAGGGCGTGTACGGCCTGGTGGTAAACCTGGGCAGCCTGGTGGTGCGCACCGTGTTCCAGCCCTTTGAAGAGGCCGCATTCACCTCCTTCAGCACATCCGGCGGTATGCGGCCGTGCTATTGCAGGATCTGTGGCCAGAATTGTGTGTGCATTAAAGTCGACCACTGCATGGTGTTTGCGGTTCAAAGCTGGCGTACCCTGCACTGTGGTGTTGTGTACGGTATATATCCATCGGCACATGCTTCTACAGTGTGAGAGGGTGCTGGCACAGGTGACAAATGGCAATCAGCCAGGCTGCTGGCGGCACTGGTGCGCAGTGTCGCCATAGTGGGCCTCCTGTCTGCGGCATTTGGGCCCGCCTACTCCTGGCTGCTGCTTCACCTGCTGTACGGGGCGCGCTGGTCTGCGACTGCTGCGCCAACCGCGCTGTCAGCATACTCCTCATACATCCTGCTCCTGGCGGTGAGCACCCTGATCACTGCAATGCATGAGCCCATCAGTTTGCTGTACCAGTCAAGTGATCAGTCTAACCCACAAGGTTTTACTCCGCACCGCGAGGCTGCATGTTGCAACATTCATCCACTTTTCTGTTGCTATCTGCTGCAGGTGAATGGCATCCTTGAAGCATATGTGCACGCCTCTGCCAACAGCCGTCAGCTTGTCCACATCAATGTGGGCCTGGTGGCATTTGCTGGAGCACACATGGCACTGAGTGGCTTTCTGGTTCGGCTGGGCGGCGCCAGCGGTAAGTGAACTCTCATACAGTCGAGAAAGCTGATGCCAAGTGCTGCCTTGCTGTCATCTGGTGCTGCTGGGGAAAAGTATGACAGTAGCCGTGGTTTAGCATGCCTTGAGGCCGTGTGCACTGGCACTTCCGCAGGGTTGATAGCGGCTGATAGCATCAACATGCTGCTTCGCATAGCATTCTCGCTGGCATACGTGCGCATCCTGTCGGCTGGGCATGCCCGCCTGACAGCCTTCCTGCCCAGTCGTGGCTCCCTTGCTGCACTGTCAGCAGCTTCTGTTATTACAGGTGACTTCTCCTCCCAATGTTGTGCAATTGTTAGTGAGAGCATGCTTGTTTAGGTACATACCGTTGACCTACGATGGTGTAATCAAAGGCTCTGTGTGCTAATGCACTGGGCGGCATCCGCAGGCTGCTCGGGTGCTGTCACTGTTGGTCCCATTGCCGGCGGCCCCATTGCCCGCATGCTGGCCCTGCTGCATGGCAGCGGTGGCGCTGCCAGCCCGATGGCAGGGACTGCCTTCCAAATCCGGGTCGCTGCGCACATTGGCGTCGGGGCCGCATGCCTGGCATCAGTGCTGCTGGCTGTGCGGCGCTGCGAGGGGCGGCTGTGGTCAGAGCTGGCCGCCCTGCGCAGAGGATCAGGGCCAGCTGCGGGGTCCGCGTCGCATGCTGGGAAAGCTGTCTGAGCGCCCATCACTGGTGCCGTTTGACACAAGCACCTCTAATTTCTGACACATCAGCAAGTGCGAGGGTTTTGTATCTTGCAGTCAAGATGAACATGCAATGATGAAGCTCGCAGACGCCATTTGACTTTTGGTACTCACACACATGAGCTTCGACTGTGCAGTTTCTGAAGCCTGACTTTCACTGTGTGCAGGAGATGTGTTGCGCAGGAGTGCATTCAGGCCCTGTATATTGCGCTGACGCATGGTGGGGTCCCTTCGGCTCAAATCTGCGATGTTCACTGAGATTTTGTAAGTGGAATGCCGCCCACATGCTCGTCTTTTGTTAGCGCAAGCCATGAAGCCCATGTGTTGCTTGACATGCATGCCAAAAGCTATCACGCCGTAAAATCTTTGCCCATCCTCCAAAGATGCCTGTACAGGCACCAACATCATCCTGCTGGTGTCACTTGGAAGCGCACCAGATTTTCATTCTCTGGGTGTTGCCAAGCACGCCCCTGAGGGTGGTGCAGAGGTAACTCACAATTGGCGTCGCGCACAGGAGCATTGTACCACTGCATGCCACTATAAGCTCATACGTTTCGATTGTTGACCCTACAGGAGACAACCTCAGCAATGATGAGCGACCTGATGCATCCGATGTCTCGGATGTCCAAAGCATGCAATGGCCAGCCTTGCACGTGCGGTTGCCTGATCTTGTGTCGACCGCTCTCAGATTTTTTGATCTGGCTTGCTACAACTTTTCTGATAGGCTGCGTCGTCAGTACGAAGTGCCGCTGATGTTGGGTGCATGGGCATAGCTCATGAATGTGCAACACCCAGCGCCGCCGCCAAGCAAGCTGTCAACACGGAGGGCGCATGTGACATCGATGCACACACAACCGTTAGGCAGGCGCGTTGAGTGCCCAGCGTCTAACAATTTGATGCAGTTCATTTGCAACTCAATGTCGTGGACTCTAGACAAAATTCTGGCGGCCGCCGATGCAACAAATTGCGGTCCTTTGAGCACCTGAGGCACAATCACTGCATCAGTATACGCGGCAGCATCACGTTTCGGGGCGGCAGCTAGGTCGCCATACATAAAGGGTGGACGACTTCCAGCTTCCGGGCGGCATCGGAGCTTGTCGTGCCCAGCACGGCCCGTCCTAGGAAGGTTTGGAGCAGCGACTTGTGTTTCGATGATGCACAAATTTGCAACAGATCAGGGTCGAGCAAGGCCACAGGCCAGAATGCAGTCAATTGCCTGAAAGCACCTTTTGACAACATGATGACCGTGTCGGGCTCCTTGCAAGTTGCACTGCGTTCCTGGCAAAGCCTCTTGAAGGTGGAATAGAGCCACTGTGCACCGGAAGGTGCACCCTCCCGCCTGTTGAACAAGTCTGCGGGGAGCATAGGTCTGCGCCCCTGTGGATTTTCACTGATCGCATTGTGACTGCCACATTGTCTGGTGCTGGACCAGCATCCCGAGAGCACACCTGCTGAAGAGCCTCAACAACATTGATCGACTCTCTGCGCGCCAAGCTTTGCAGGAACCCTGCTGCACATGGGCGCTGCGCAGACTGCATCGAGGGATTTGCATCACTACCAACCACTGTATGGACTCACTTTCGGCTGTCCAACCACCTGCAGGTGCAAGCATGAGCTATCGTGGGGGCAACCGAGACTACCGCAGCGAGCGCGGCGGCTCCAGCCGCGGCGGCGGTGGCGGCTATGGTGGCGGCGACCGCGGCGGTCCCAGCCGTGGCGGAGGCGGGTATGGTGGCGACCGCGGAGGTCCCAGTCGCGGCGGAGGCGGCTATGGTGACCGCGGCGGAGGCTATGGCGGCGATCGTGGTGGCGGCTATGGCCGCGGACCCCCGGGCGGCGGGTCAGCCGGCATGCTGTTTGTGCTCATGAGATGAGATTGCACCTGCATGCCAGCAATGCAGTTTGGCGACCGGCTAGATGCATCAATGGGGTCGGCAGCTGGATTCGAACTGTAACAAGGGCTCCTGTGCCACTGCAGGTATGGCGGACGTGGCGGAGGCCGATTCGGCGGCCGCGATGGCGGCAGGTTTGGAGACCGCGGCGGTGGACGTGGCCGAGGCCCAGGTCGTGGTCGCGGAGGTGAATCATCATTTAACCTCCCTCTGACTCCGCAAAATTCCTTGTGATGTGCAGGAGGCAATCGTTTGCTGCCCAGTACAGTTGCATGTGGATGCAGGTGCTGGTGCTCTCATCCACCGCTGCATGGCAGGTGCTCATGGCTGCGTGGGTGGCTGCAGGGCCGGCCTTCGAGGAGCCCAACGACAGGGAGAGCCGCATCCAGGCCACGCGCGACGCCCTGCGGCTGATGCCAACGCAGGAGGAGTCGCAGGCCGCCACGCAGCGCATGACAGAGGCCCTGCCCGACCATGCCCTGGTGAGGCTGCAGTGTGGTGAACACACTGCCCGCCTGAGATGCTGATTCTGACAAGATTGGGACTGGCCCCGCCCTCTGCAACTCCTGGCAGCAAGCTGCTCCTAATGAGACCGCTGCTGCTTGAGCATTGTCATGCCGCCGGCAAGCTGTCCACATGTGCACAGGAGCTTGGCAGACAGCGGCGGCCCAGGCGCCCTGGCGGCGTCAGTG
The DNA here is from genome assembly GCA_036584455.1 of Tetratostichococcus sp. P1. Lineage (NCBI taxonomy): Eukaryota > Viridiplantae > Chlorophyta > Trebouxiophyceae > Prasiolales > Stichococcaceae > Tetratostichococcus > Tetratostichococcus sp. P1. The sequence continues at coordinate 2,102,111 of BTPI01000007.1, forward strand.
TCGGCCGTGCGCTGCGAGTGCGCGCCAACCACTTCAAGGTGCTCATGGTCAGAGCAGACGCAAGCACGGAGTTGTTGGAGCTGCCCTTTCGCCTGTGGCTCTTGCCTTTCCAATATCAACAAATGTTGTCGCAGGGCAGTCCCTTTTGATGCACCTCATAGCACCTCGTGCTGTGAGGTGCTGCGGCACGTGTCATAGTCACAGAGGTCTGGCTTGTGTGTCCAGGTCCTCTGCAACCTGGATGAAGCCCATCACTATGATGTGGTGCGAGAGCTGCGCACGCTGTCAGAGTATGCATTGTTTGCAAAAATGTTGCCAACCTGCAACCTACCGTCACTCACTGCATGCTCCAATATTTGTGTTACTTCCTGATGCCGTGTTCTCCATTGCTACAGGAGATCATCGTGGTACCTCAGGGAGAAGGTGAGGGTTTGAGGTAGAGGACATCTTGCTGCCAATGCCATGGAGTGCCAGGCTAAAAAAAATTGGGATTGCAGAATGTGGAACTGCAGGTATGAGCAGGCTCTTGAAACACCCTGCTGTGCCGTGCTGCAGGCGGCATCAAGGAAAGCTCCAGTGGTGTTGCTGGCCGTGTTGCTGCAAAGCCCCTGCCGACGGTCGTGTGCCGGTGCGCATCTCACATCTTGGTGCATGATTCAGGCATTGAGCCTGCCTCCACGAGAAAACACGAGTCAGGTTGCAGGGGTAAGCCATGATCACGACTGCATTGCAGGGAGGTCATGAAGAACCTCGCCCGCGAGGAAAAATGGCTGCCTGGCTGGGCCTATGACGGGTGGGCATTGCTGCCCTGCCCAATTCATCGATGGTGCTGTGCATGCTCCACAGGGTGTCAACATGATGCGTGGTGTATGCTGTTGGTTGACAAGGTTTGAATGGTAATGCTGCCTTGCAGACGCAAAAGCATGCACGCTCCAACCAGGTTTCTGCCGCAGCATGAGACCACCTACAACGTGAGCTCGCTGCGTTCTGTTGTGTGAATACGCGTGTTCGAAGCACACTGTCAGGGCCTGTTTGTGACAGCAGGCACATGTGCATGGGCAACCCTGACACCTAATCCAATTGGATGGTCTGCTCCGCAGGTTATGGCGGAGGATGAGGGACGTATGCGGCCCTTTGAGGTGAAGATCAAGTGGGTGACGTCTGTCTCTATTCAGGCGCTGCTGCAGTTCATCGGTGGTCAGCTGCAGCAGCTGCCGCAGGACTCCATCCAGGCCCTGGACGTCGCGCTGATGCATGGTGCGTGTGCCTGCGACTATGCACATCGTTGTGTGCACCAAAAACGTGTTCTGTCTGACGTGCATGCCATGCTCAAGACAGCCGAGTGTTGGATTGTGGGGCGTCCCTGATTTGTGGGGTCTTCAAAGGGCTCTGCTTGTGGACCGTGGGTCTCTGGTTTGTGTGGCATATTGCCACATGCTCGCCTGTCGTTGAAGCTTGCTGAGTCATGCCACAGTCGCTATTGAATCAAAATCGCTGTGACTGGTTCCATTTGTACGAGGCTTGTGCCGCCAGAAGTTGTATGCCTGCATAGTGGATGATCAATTGCACTGAAGCAAAATTTTACTGTGCCCTTGCAAAGGCACCAATCTCAACCCGGCATGTACCCCCATCGGACGCGCCTTCTTCCATCATTCTCCGGGTGCTGCCAAGCCCCTGGGCGGGGGCGCAGAGGTGTGGCCACGATCCACACAGCACCCGGATTCGAATGTCTAAACTCTGGGCATTAGTTGCGGTGAACACATCACTCGTCCATGCTCACAAAGACCGAGATAGTGGTTTGCGGTGTAGGTGTGGCTGGGCTACCAGCAGAGCCTGAGAGTCACTGAGATGGGGCTGACACTGAACGTGGATGTCGCATCCACAGCCTTCATCGAGCCACAGCCGGTGGGCCAACTGCAACCAAAAGCTGGACATTCTCGCAGAAGCGTCTCACAGCATCTAGGACTCTTGGCGTACACTGTGCTGCTGCGCAGTGAAGCATTTGCCATGTATTCCCATCAATGTGCCAACATATATGTCCCGGCCTCATACAGGTGCCCACACTGCTGGCACGCGCAGCTGGCATGCGCGAGGACATGCTCAACAATGGCTTGTCTGGACACCAGTACAGGGCGGCTAACAAAGCCGTCTCCGGCCTGAAGGTATTGTGATTGTGGAACGCATCACACTCTTTGCTGTGGTAGTGATCACCTCACCAATGCAACAGTGCAGCTGGAGACAGCACATTCGGCCACTGGATGCATTTGCTCCTCACCAGCAGATTCCTCTGCAGATTGGGCAACATGTCTGATGTGTCGTACAATTATGCAACTTGCACATGCAGGTGGCGGTGACACACCTGCAGAGCAAGCGCGTGTTCAAGGTCAAGGGCTTGACAGACCGCGGTACGCGCCTCTGTCGATTGTTTTGCCTCCTCCAACCCTTCAATGCTGAACACCTTTACTCGGTTCTTGCTAATACAGCAGTTTCACAAGGAATAATTGCATCCATGCCGATGGGATCTGAACCAATGTCCTCCCTCCTCAGGTGCCAACCGCATGCAATTTGAGTGCGATGGCCAGGAGATGACGGTGGCGGATTACTTCGAGCAGCGCTACCACCTGCGCCTCAAGCTGCCGGGCGCCCCGTGCGTGTTTAGCCTGAAACACTGTTGCACTGAAGCACCTGGTGTGGATATGCTTCAAGGCAATGTATGCAAGTCCTCAGCGTGGCAAGATTTTGGTGGTTTACAGCAGCAGCAGCATCATTTCAGTGTCATCGTGCAGGTGCATCAACGTGGGCACCAGCAAGCGTGTCAACTGGCTGCCCTGCGAGGTTTGGAGCATGTCGATATAGACTCTGCTGCTGTTCAGAGCCTTGTTGCAACTGATGCAATTTGCTGTGATGTACAAGACAGCTGCATGTATGAAGCGGTGTTGACTGCGTGCATGTGGTGACGAGCACACCCGTTCATCATGAGGTGTTGGGCGGCAGGTATGCACTGTGCTGCCGGGGCAGCGCGTCAAGAAGCTGGATCCCCAACAGGCGTCGCAGATGCCCAAGCTGGTGCGAATCTGTAGGCCTCTTCGTGTGATATCTGTCTGTGTTGCACAGAGCTGCTACATGCTGTCCTCATATCACCTTGATTGCAGTGCTGTGGGAGCATACATCCCACAGACATTACTCTGCAAGGTCATACATGATCCCATGATGCTCTCTCACAGGCGGGCACGGCCCCCAATGTGCGCGAAACGATGATCCAGAAGGCGGTGAATGAGTACGGCAGGCTGCCGCAAGATCCCACTGTCAAGGTGACTCTCCCCGGCGTACCTTCAGCAGGCGCTTCACACAAGCATGCTGTCATTTCAAGCCGTCATTCGCTGCTGTTCAGGCTACACATCCCATCAGTCAATGTCGAGAAACTCCTAAACCGTTGCAAGTCACCTGGGTCAAGCTGCCAACGCAGGCGTGGAAGATGAACATCAGCCCCCGCTTTGTGGATGTGGATGCTCACATCCTGCCAGCGCCCGACCTGCAATACAAGGAGCGTACGCAGCCAATGAACACTGGCTCCCTCGGTGCATGGTGAGCGATATATATCACTCTGAATAACAGCTCTGTCACATGTCGAAAGTGTGGGTCGAAGTGAAGCTCTCACTGACTGGTGGTTGCTGACCATGCATGATGCAATTGCATGGCTTTCTCATGGCTTGCAACATGACATGAGAAGCTAGCACTAACATTCATGATATCTATTGGAAATTGTAGTGATCTAGTGTGACCGGTATATGCTGCAGGAACCTGCGGCAGGTATGCACGCTGCAATGCAATGCATCACTGCTGCATTAGAGCTGCCAGTATCCAATCAGTTGCCATCCACAGACATGACCAGTCCAGCCACTCAGTCATGCCACCACAACACCCATCATGTGTTGCTTGTTTGTGTATGACCCTGGTTGATTGATCTTGTAAATGTGATGAACTTCATGTCCTGTAGCTGTCCTTCAACAAGCCGGTGCGCATCGACTCATGGGCGGTGGTGTCGTTCACAGACCCCCACCGCACGGGCAATGACCTGCAGGCATGTGCATGCATGCTCAAGTATCCATGGTAAAATTCCTGCAGTTGTTTGTCAACATTTGCAGTCGCCGTTACAAGGTCGTCAGGTCTTTTGCAGGCCTGCACATCCCACCTACCTCATGTAAAAGTGTGTGCCGATGATGTCACATCTGCACATGTCTGTTACGTGCCTGCAGCAAATGCTGGCTACCCTCTGCAACATCCTGATGTCCTGTGACATCCACATCCCACCGGGCTCGCTGCCGCCCATCGTGTGGCACTCCCCTGCTAACTTCGTGGGTGAGCTGCTGTTCATACAAAAGTAGTTCAGCTTCACATACCACATCCTTGCGCATATGCAGTGTAAGGTGGTCGCAGTATGCCACTTGAGCTAGCAACTTTGTGCATGTAGGCGAAACCCTGCAAGATGCTGTGAACGAGGCGCAGAACAAGTTTCGGGCCCCAGCTACCATCATCCTTGTTTGCCTTCCGACAACTGGTGGGAGTTCTGTGCTGGTCTGCTGTACAGCAGTGGTATATCATGGCGGCGTGTGCATGGACACTAAGCTGATTTGCATGCCGACTCGCATCAGGCTGACTGGCATGTCGTAGAATAACTTTGTGGCTGGCTATTCAGGGGCCGAACTGTATCGGGAGGTCAAGCGCGCCTCGGATGGGGTGCTGGGGTGAGCATTTGCGAGGTCTTTGCAGAGATCTGGTGTGCTGCCCTGCCAGTGCGAGGAGCTTGACCTTGCCGATCGTCTGCTGACTGATAAAACTGTTGTGCGCGACAGTGTCGTGTCCCAGTGCTTCGTGGCCTCCAAGGCCGGCGTGGGGGCGCCGCCGCGGCGCCTCGACCAGTACTGCGCCAAGTGAGTGGCATAGCCGGCTGCCCCGAGATCAGGCCTCGCTGCACAGGCACACTCTCGAGGCTGTGGCTTATTGCACAAGAACACAACACCGGTCTCATGTGGAGTTGCGTCACCTGCTTCAGCACAACACCATTATGCTAGGGAGTGTTCGAGTGCTGATGCAGCCTGTCCATGAAGATCAACGCAAAGCTGGGCGGCATCAATGTGCGCCTGGCGGGCAGCCAGCAGCAGGCGATGCCGCACATTGGACGCAAGCCAGTGATGTTCATCGGTGAGCAACTTCATGTCATTGACACTGCCAAAGAGTATCAAAATAGTATACCATTTGCCCCTGACCCAACTGCAATGTTCAATGCTACGTTTCTGAGGATCAGCTGGAAGTGATGGTCTGATGATGACCTGCGAAAGCTTCCATTTGCAGGCGCCGACGTCACGCATCCGATCACCTTTGCGGAGACAGAGCCCTCCATTGCAAGTGTGGTCGGCAGCCTGGTGAGGGAGTCCCTAGAGCAGGAAAATGCTGAGGAACCAGAGCCCACACTTACGTTCACACGTTTGAGAATTTGACTGCAAACATGCATACACGTGCCTCGATGCAGGATCCCGCCATTGCCCACTATGCTGCGCGCATCATGATTCAGGGCCACCGTGTGGAGATCATCTCGGTGAGATTTCAAGGCTGTCAGTCACTTTTGAGTATCGCCACCGTCAGGAGTACAGCCATTTGCAGTTTCAGATGCTGAGAGGACAAGTCAAAGCTTGACATCAGTCGACTCATGCATCGTTCTGAGCAGGGCATGCGCGGCGCCATCAAGGAGCTGCTGGGCGAGTTCTGGAAGAAGAACAAGCGGCTGCCGGAGGTGCTGATCGTGTACCGTGACGGCGTCTCCGAGGGCCAGTTCGACGAGGTGTGCTGCCTTGCATGGGCATCTCTGCACATATGTTGCAAGCAAACTGCCCCTGCCCTGCCTCTAAGATGATCGTGTCCTCCCTGAGCAATGCTGACGCTACTTGCTGCAGGTGCAGCAGAAGGAGGTCCCGCAGGTGATCTTGTTGCTTGAGCATCGAAAAGTAGCTATGTGGATCCACCTTTGCCAAGCATACATGTGCCAGAGCACAGCTGTGTGCACAGCAGAGGCGTATGAGCAATTGCATTCGGCACACATGCAGATCCGTGCCGCCTGCACGGATGTCAAGGCCGAGTACCGACCCAAGATCACCTTTGTCGTGGTGCAGAAGCGGTGAGCAGGTTATAATTTGCAAACTTCATGTGATGCTCAGATGCACAGCTGCATAGAGGTGAAGCCTCCTTTCAAGGCTCCTTAACCAATGCTGAGGGCTTCTGTGCATGCAATAGGCACCACACGCGCCTGTTCCCCATGAACAGCAGAGAGGGCGACAAGAGCGGCAATGTCATGCCAGGTAGCGAGCGGCAGAGAGCATCAGATCGCATCCTCATTAGTTGACTTGCAGCCAGCTGTGAATGATGTTTGTGAGCAACTCACATCTCCATTTCGTTGTTCTGCAAAATGCACCAGTGTGGTAACGTGCAGGCACCGTGGTGGACCGCGGCATCACGGTGTGTGCATTTTGGCTCCCTTTCAATTTAGTTTATTTTTACATCTGTATGCTGATGCACAAGTTGATGCCGGCAATGAGTTGATCGTCTGCCGTGAATTGGTGGCATCACACCTGCTTTGTGCCCTCACAGCACCCCTTCGAGTATGCGTTCTACCTCAACAGCCATGCCGGCCTGCAAGGCACCAGCCGCCCCACGCACTACCACGTGCTGGCAGATGAGAACCGCTTCCCGCCCAACGACCTCTGCCTGCTGACATACCGGTGCGCATGCAGTCTAAGTGCAAATCGACAAAACAGAATACTTGCACAACAGATGCATCACATGCTGGAAAATTATGCAGACTGACCTGTTGCAAGGTAGCCCATATGCTGCTCAGGCTGTGCTACCTGTTCTGCCGCTGCACACGCGCCGTCAGCGTCTGCCCGCCAGCCTACTATGGTGAGACTGCTGCGGGCAGGCCTCTGTTGCTTGCCCGCGCACAAGGAATCTTTTTGGCGAGTCGTGTTGCGCATGCCGCATTCATAATGACAGATTTTCAGTGTCAGCCTTACACGTCACTTGGCTGACCGTGCAGCTCACCTGGCTGCCATGCGCGGCAAGCTGATGTGCCTGCACTCTGAGTCGGAGTCCGACACCGCCAGCAGCACTGGCACGGGTAAAATTTTATTGCCTCTTTTCCTACAATCAAGAGCTGATCTGCCATAATGCTGTGGTGTTGACGAAACACCCGGCCAACTTGCAGTAAAGTTTTCTCGGTTGTTTCCTGCAGCTGGAGCTGGTGCACGCTCGCCGGTGGAGCTCATCAGCGTGAGTCTTGTACCGCTGATATTGCCTGTCATCAAGTGGCCATAATACTTAAGGCTGTCATGATAGCAATAATCCCGTCAGACTAACGAATTCAATCAAATGTTCATTCGCCTGCACTGCAGGTGCATGCTGCCCTCAACTCTAGCATGTTCTACGTGTGATGCACATTCTCGCCAGGTCCCGATGGTCATGACACCGGGGCCTCGGCAGCAACACAAGCCGTGCGGTCAGCCTTCCCGCTGATCCATTGAGCACACGAAGCGGAAACTAATCTGTGAGTGCCATGGTTTTGTTAGGTTTCGTATTTCCTTCTGGTTGTGCTCACGATTTTGCCACCTCAACTGGCAACCGCCAGCAGGCAAGGAATGACGCATCAGCCATCAGCAGGCGTTCCGTCGGTGCTGCCGCAGCATGTACAAACGTGCAGACTTGCTGCTGTGGTTCTTGTGTATGTACATGCCAGGTTTACACGCAACGTCAGGTGTGCCAGTGAGCCTGTCTGTGGTTGGCAACAGCATCACAGCACCTATGAAAACCCTAAACAGTGTGTAAAACCCTATATTAGATGTTATTATGCATGCCTTGAAGGCAAATAGAAGGCAGCTGGTTAAACGGGTTCCAGTGGCTTGTTTCTTTCGCCAGTGCCTTTCGTTTGATACAGCATCTGTGCGCTCACAGTTCAATTTTACCTGCAGTTTCTGTACAGCTGATGTTGGATGGACTTCGCATGACTTCTGCCACAGACTCCTTGCGTCCTCATGTCAACCTCTCACCTTTGTGTTGCTCGATCACATGTCATGCACCAACCAATTCACGCGGTTATGCATGTCGGAGGAGCTTTGGAAGCGCCCATTCCACATTGGATTGCGCAGCAGGTCCTTTTGAATGATCTCAGCCGAGTTGGCGATAACTTGTTGATCATTAAGTAGCATGGCTGCAGCCGTTTGTTGATCGCAACCACTTGGTGGTGTCGAAAGGGACCGCACAGTCCGGTTCCCAGGGATTAGACGGCTGCGCTCATCGCTAAGAACACAGCTTGCAAGATTCTTCGGCATGACGGACGCGTTCAACCAGGCGGTGAGTGCGCTGCTGCAGCACAGCGACCCGCGCAGCCGGCAGCAGGCCAACAGCTGGCTGGAGCAGTGGCAGCAGACGCCCGAGGCCTGGACCGTCGCGGCCGACGTGCTGCAAAACAGCCAAAGCATCGATGCACAATACTTTGCAGCGCAAACGCTCCGAACAAAGGTGACCGACTTCAGCGGCAACATGATGCACCACAGTTCGATAGGTGCAGGAATCCAGTGATCGAACCAGGTGTCTGGCAGCTCAAGCTGGAACTTTGGCAACACCAGCTCAGCTCCTGGTGATGCAGGTCCAGCGGGACTTTGAGGAGCTGCCGCTTTCGGCGGTGCACAGCCTGCGTGATACGCTAGTGGCACTCACGCTGCAGCATGCCCGCAGCTCGCCAGCGGTGCGCACGCAGCTGTGCCTGGCGCTCGCCGCCCTGGCGCTGCACCTGCCACCCCAGGAGTGGAGCGACAGCGGCGGTGGCAATGGCGGCCACACTGGCGTGGTGTACTGGCTGTGGTCCCGCTTTGGCAATCAGGCGCCCGACATCGCTCTGCCCTGCATGCTGGAGCTGCTGACGGTGCTGCCAGAGGTGACGCCGGCTCTACCCTGTCATATAGCCACAGCAAGGGTGCAGGATGCTCCAATCATGTCGGCCCAAGTTGGTCCTGTCCATCACCACTGATGTGCCCTCGCTAGTCACAGGAAGCCGGCAGCTACCAGCCGTCAGTGCGGCCCGAGCGCCGCCACCGAATCGAGCAGGAGCTGTCATGCACCTCAGCGGCAGCCTTCCAGATCCTCACAGCCGCGCTGCAGCAGCCAGGTGCACCCTCAGAACCCCGTGTTCCCGATTCAAGTGCTCCAAGCCTGCCATGTCCGGTGTTCTGGCTGGGAGGTAGCAGTCCATGGCCATGAGGCAGGGTGCGACTTGCTTGGGTTGCAGGCGCCAATGTCAAGCCCAGCGTGTGTCGCGCATTTGCGTCCTGGCTGCGGCTCACGGTGGAGCCGTTCCCGGCCGAGGCGGCGCAGCACCTGGTGCACATGGTGCTGGAGGGGCTGGGCTCCAAGGACACCTTCGACTCGGCGGTGGACGCGGTGGTGGAGATCATCTACCGCACCGCCATGTGGCAGGACCGGCAGCAACTGTCGCCCGAGTGGGGCGCCATTGTCCGGGCTGTGCTGCATGTGGTGGGCCAGCTGTTCTGTACTCTTCGTGTACTCATGTGGTTCGCCAGTCAGAAGAAGGATAGGTGATGCTTGCCATTGCTTCTCGTTCATCAAAAGCAGAGCACGCATGAATGATTCACGTCTGTGGAAACAGGTGATGGGGTTGCAGCCACGCTTCGTTCAAGCCGCACAGCTTGTCAGGGACGAGAACGAGGGACGAGAGCCACAGGGCAACAGCTTTGATGACGACCAGGAGACAGCCAAGGGCATGGCACGCCTGTTTGCAGAGGCAGCTGAGGCTCATGCACCAGCTGTTGTCTCAGGTGAGGGACAGCAAGTGTTCAGAATGGCAGTAGCACACACAGCAGATTATTGACATGCGCGGCTTTGCTGCTGTCCATCAGTGCTGTCTGTCAATGCACATCGGAAGGCTGGCAGCATGCCGATCTGTCAGCGGTTGTTCATGGACCGCAGGGCAGGAGGGCTGGGCATGGGGCCTCGTGCAGGCGATGCTAGAGGTGGCGGCATTCCCAGAGGACAGCATTTGCGCCATAAGCTTCAACTTTTGGCACCGCGTGTCTCGGCTGCTCACCAGCGGCTTCTCCCAGCCTGGTGGGTTAGCATCATTGATGCTGGCTAGACAAGGTCTTTGCAGGCTCTTCTGCTTGTGCTCATCAGTAACATTGTCCTGTGCCACTGGGCAACAGGCAGCGCAGACGGCGGAGCTCCGGAAGTGCCGCTGCCGCCGCCGCCAATACCGCAGCCGTTCCTGCAAGCCTTCGAGCAGCTGGTGAACGTGGTGCGGGGCCGAGTGCGCTACCCCGACGACTTCGACGAGTGGCATCGAGACGACCAGGACGAGTTCAAACGCTCGCGCTTCGCCATTGGCGACACTCTGCTGGATGCCGCAGGTGTGCCAAGGTCACACCCCGGTCGTCAGGAATGAAATGCAAGCTACATGGATATGAACGGTTGTGGGCAACAGCTTCTGCAAATTCACTCAGCAGAACACTGGACGAACTTGCTGACGCTAGCAAGTGCCTCGATGCAGTGGTGTTGAAGGGGCAGCGGACGCTGGCACTGCTGTCAGACCCGCTGCAGCAGGAGCTGACCCGCCTTGCCACGGAAGGCGGTCTAGATTGGCGCACGGCAGAGGCCGCACTGTTTTGCATCAGGTGCACCATGGGCATGTTCAGGGGCTTGTGAACATGTTGGCCCGCAAGGTTTAACACTGCTAGGCAGATCATGACGTCTGAAGCGCCAGTCTGACATATGAGTCACCTTGTGCAGGGCGGTGCACAGATGCGCACCAGATGCTGGCGATGCCGGGATGGCCGCGCTGCTGGCATCTTGGCTGCGGCTTCCACAGCAGCCGGTGCTGCAGCACACGCTGGCGATGACCACGTCAGTGTACGCGGACTGGCTTGCGGCATCCCTGCGGCTCAACGTGGGCCTGGAGCTGCCGCCGCTGCTGCTCCAGCTGTTGGGACAAGGTGAGAACCAAGCTTTGGGCGCAAAGGTTGTTTGATGTGACACTTGGCTTGTCGTCACGATTGTCCTAGGTGTTGCTCACAATAGATGTTGGACAACAACAATCGCACTGATCAACAGCTAGGCCTGGATTGGCTTCATGCTGTATTTCCTGACGCTCTGATGGTCCTTGCACAGCGCTGGGGCACCGCATCTCAGCCGGCGCCGCAGCCACCGCGGTGCGCCACCTGTGCGACGCCTGTGCGCGCCAGCTGGTGCCGCACTGGGACCTGGTCGCGGCGCTGTACGATGGCGTGCAGGCGGCAGGTGGCGCGGCACCCCCAGCGGCGAACGGCGCGGCTGCATCGACGCTCCTGGAAGAGGATGTGCACAATGTGAGGCCTGCCTGCTGAATTGAAGCCACGTCACACTGCATGCATCCCATGAGCAGGATTGTTTCTTCGCTGCACTGTGTGTTGCCCTTGTCACCGCCCGCCTCCAGTGCACGACTGTTGGCGGAAGCTGTCCTCACAGCCTAATCCTGTGTACCTCTAGGTCATGGAGGGCGCAGCACTGGTATCGAATGTCCTGCCAGCCGACCAGCGACCGGCAGCGCTGCAGCGCCTGTTTTCCCCGGTCGTTCAGCCGCTGCACCAGATGCTCGCGGCGCAGCCACAGCCCCAGTCAGTCGAGCAGCGGGAGGCGATCCTCACGCTGGCAGACCGACTGGGTGTCCTTTTCAGGTGCAGCAGATCATGGCTTCATGCTGCAACCTGTGCCGCACAGCCCAGATGCGCCATCAGCTTCCTCAATGCAGCAGAATAATTACCACATCTGAACCATCGCCTGCAGGCACGTCCAGCAACCGGCCGCGGTGGTCGAGGTTTTTGCAGGCGTGTGGCCGATGCTGCAGGCGGCGCTCGGCCTGTATGGGCACGAGCCCCGCCCGGCTGAGCGGCTGTGCAAGGTGATACTGCTGTTTCTGCCACCATCTGTTGCACCTACACAGCGTTGAGACCTGCCGTTTGGCGATGAGGTGCGTCTGGCGGTGTTGCTGACGGTTGGTTGCATGAGCTGTGTCGTGCGCAGGCCATCAGGTATGCACTGCGGGGTGCTGGGCAGGCCATGGCACCGCAGGCGCAGCCGCTCCTCACGGCGCTGCCGGAGCAGTTTGCAGCCAGCCGGCAGTCGTGCTACCTGTATGCAGCGTCAGAGCTCGTGAAGACCTTTGGCGGCAACCTTGCATACGAGCAGGCGCTGGGTGAGTCAACGGCAGCCGGGGTTGCCAAGCTAATGCTGACCTGATAGGTTTACAAGCTCTGCGTCTGCATTGTGCCCCCAGTGAAGTCTTGCTGATTGAACTGTGCGCCCTCAATCTCCACAGGAACAATGCTCAGCCGCATGCTGCGCGATGCGTGCGGTGGGCTGCGCACTCTAGCGCAGTTCAACGAGGACCCAGAGCTCGCAGACGACACCTTCCTGCTGGTGCGGCGCTAAGATTGCTCTGCCTGTGCTCCAATGGCTGATGCCGAGGTGTGCTCGGCAACTTGATCAGGAAGCAGTGCAATGCTGCACCGTGATGTTTTGACCCACGGCAACGCTGCAGGTGGGCCGCATGCTGGCGTACTCGCCGCGTCTGGTGCTGGCGCCGGGGCCGCTCGCCACGCTGCTGGACACCGCCCTCGCCGGCGTCCTCGTGCAGCACCGGTGCGCCGTGATCCCTCATCCGCCCTCTGGCGGATCCGCATGGCGACGTGGCCCCCAGCAGCTGTCCACCAAGCTCTGCTTGAGCGTCATCGGGAGCCAGCACACGGGGATATGCCTGCTGCATTATGAAAATTCAGACACGGTGTTCCAGCGTTGCCTGAGTGTCTCACGTGAGTGAGTTCCTATGGGCACAGGGACGCATGTGGCTCGGTCATGACGTTCCTGGTGCGGCTGCTGGAGATCGAGCTGCCCGGCAGCGGCAGCAGCGGCGACGGCGCGGTGCGCAGTGTGCTGCTGCCGAGGGCTCCGGCGCTGGTGCGGCTGCTGCTGGCGGGCATCACAGGGGGGCTGCCGCCTGCTCGCAACCCCCAGATCGCCAATGTCCTGTTCGCCCTGATGAAGGTGCACAAACTTGACATGCAGTTATTGCTGATTGCCTGGGCTGCAGGAGCATCTGAGGTTTGAGTAGTGGCATTCCACGCTCTGCATCGAACACACTCGCGTTGTGTTTGCCACACCTTGCCTGTTTGTTATTGCCTGGATGTTTATCTTTTTGTATTGCCCCCACAGCATTGCTGCTCAGCTTGCACACTCAAAGCTGATGCTCCGATGAAACTCAGGCGACGCAGCAGCAGGGCCTGCAGTGGGTCAGCGAGGCGGTGGCAGCAATACCCGAAACAGCGCTCGGCGCCAGCGACCGCCAGAAGCTGCTGGGCGTGATGCAGATAACCGCCATCGAGGGGCCTGAAGCCAGCAACTATGGGTGATGAACCGACCTGCCCTCTGCTCCTCGGCATGCACGCGCCGTCAGCATCCCTCTTGGAGCATCTCGCACCTTTCTGCGGTGCAAATTCGTGCAGCACTCACTATAATGTCGTGATGCACAGCTTCCCAATGACCCTGCATACTTTCCTGCTGCTATTTGCAGGGAGTTCGAGGATGTCATTGAGGACCTGTCTGATTCTTGTCGGCGGCATCGCCGCTTCCAGGATGCGGTTCAGCAGGCATTGCTGCCCCCAGCTGTGCAGGCCTGATGTTGAGTCGGGTTTGAGATGTGGACATAAGTGTGAAATCGTAGGAAAATGAAAGGTGTCCATTATTCTGGAGCAGTGGATCTCAAGCAGATGTTGACATGAGTCAGTGCGTGACATCAGATTTTGATCGATCATCAGCTACCGCAGCCTCTGCAACGGTGGCTCAACATCGGGAAGCGTGCCAAGAAATGAGGATTACACAGAGTGTTACAGAAAACTTTCTAGGGATCACATGCGATGGATTTCAGACAACGCGATCTCCACAAGACCGCAAACAGCACTCTCCATCCACTAGCAGAGGAGTTGCGCTTGGTATTGAAGAATGAGAGGAACACAGAGAATGTGCATACTCCTCGACACATGACGTCGCCACACCACTTCACCGTTGCACCATGCCCCCAATGACTTGCTCGCTCAGGCCTGCTTCAGGCCGCTGGCACCAGCATCTGAGGTGGGGCGGGAGCGCGCTGGGGTTGCTGAGGAGCCACGCGGAATCTTGGCCACTGCAGAGATTACCGAAACAAAACAATCAGTGCTGCATCCAAAAGGGAGAATGAACAGCAGAGTTGCAGTGCACATGAGCCCTGCGATGCAAAGTGGAGGTGGTATACTTGATGACAATTGCATTTTTTGGGGACAAGGAAACAGAGGCGCACTCTGGGGCGCCACATGCTGGTCGTACAGCTGCTTGGTGCGGGCATGGCCGGTTGCAAGAGCGTCGTCGATCTCTGGCTTCTTCAGCTCGTAGCTGCATTGCATTGAGATGTCAACGTCAGCATGGACATCAGCAACAGGTGTGGCAGCGCATGGTGCTGCTGAACAAACATGAAAGCGCATCATGGTGAACGTTGCCAGGTGTTGCAAAGCATATCAGGAGGAGAACTCACAGCTTTGGTGCGACGAAGGCGACCAGCACCACTGCACGAGGCATGCATGCTTCGTCAGTGCACAATCAGATGAACGTGAGAAATGCGTTGAAGGTGTGTTGGCGGGTCTCTGGGCCACAGCAATGTGTCGTCTTTCATGAAGATGCTGCAGCTTTCTGTACTCACCAAGGTACGCCCAGGTGAGCACCGAGAACACCTTGCCGAGCTTGGCAATCACAATCAGCGCCACCACAGCCTGGCGGCCACGAGTTCAGCGTCACCATTTGACCTTAATTTCGTGCCATAAGAGCTACTTCATCCTGATGAAACATGAACAAACCCTCAACTCTGGCATAACCGAAGCAGCATCGCACCTCGCCAGCCAGGACGGGGTCCTTGCCTGTTGCTACCCTGTACAGGAAGGCTGCGCGCATGCAAAACAAAACAGTATCGGCGCCATGTGCCCAGAACGTCGACTCAAACTACTGCAACCGCACAGGATAGTCCGATCGTCCGACATGCTCAGCCGTGACATATCACCACAGCTGCAATCACCAAGTCCGTTGTTGACCATGGGCAGGTATGAGTCGACCAGCGACTTTGCCTGGCTCTCAGAGATGCCTTCCCGCAAGATGCGGGGCACTGGTGGACCAGGCCTGCCAGACGAGAAAATTTTCTGCTCGTCAGCTTGCAGAGACATGTGATTCCAGATTTGCGCTGTGAGATTGTTTGTTCTTCGATCCCTATTGGGCCATCGGCACCATTTGACATGTGCTGCTGACCATCGGCATTTGCAGCATGCAGGTCCACGACCGATGACGCAGTGCAGAGCATGCAGCAAGCAAGCGCACCTATTGAAGTATCCTGCCAGGCTGGACCACACGAACGACGTTGCCACCAGAATGGCGGCTGCCATCGCCACGAGGCTGATCAAGCTGCGGTGGCTCCACACCTGTGCCGCAGCGAGCATCAGTCTAATCTTTGGGATAGCACCGGGAGAACCACGACATTAGCAGCCACTTTCGCACCTTTTCCAGCATTTGACACATCGGGAGTGTGCAAGCAGCAGCACACTGTGGCTGGCGCACCAGCAGGACGTACAGGAAGGTGGCGCCACCCAGCACAACTCCGGAGCGGATGGGGTCCCGCCACAGCAGCAGCTCCTCGACTGCAGACACGAGTGGAGCAAACAAGCACATTGCGACGCTGGGTGCTCACGACGTGCGAGACGAAACCCCAACACAGTCATTCTCAGAACAGTCAATAGGGTTTCAAGGGGCAGCGGCCGATTCACATCCGCCTGTTCACTCACCAGCATTGTCAACAGGCAGCGACACGCGCTGGTTTGGCGGCCGCGTTGACATCTAGCTGGTTGTCTAGCAGGCTGATCAGAGACAAAGCTGGCAGGTCTGGGCAGCTGCCTGGCGGTTCCGGAGGATTTGCGCACGACAATTCGCCGTAGAGACTAGATGCAAAGCGGTCGCACGAAACGCAGCGAGCAAATGGGTTGCGTCGCTGTCGGGAAGCGGGTGTGGGTGCTACAGGGCGGGTGTTCAGAAGTGCAGGGTCTCTTTTATGTCCAGCCGCTCTTTGCCTTCCATCTGGCCCTTTCCAATTCTTCCCCTTCCCAGCGCTCCTGTGGAGGTGTTCGGAAGCCTGTTCAGCCGGTGCCCTCTCCCGCCTTTCCCAGCCGCCTAATGCTCCCTACCACTTTTCCCAGCCGCCTATTTGCTCCTTCCTCTTTTTTCCAGCCGCCTGTTTGCTCCTGTCTTTTTTTCCGGCCGCCTATCTGCCCCCTTACTTCAGTCCCAGCCGCCTCTTTGCCCGCTTCCTTTACTCCCAGCCGCCTGTTTGCCCCCAGCCTTTATCCCAGCCGCCTATTTGCCCCCTCCTACTTTTCCCAGCCGCCTATTTGCCCCTTCCTCTTCTTCCCAGCCGCCTGTTTGCTCTTCCTCCTTTGCCAAGCCGGCCTTTTCGTCACATGTCCCTCCCAGCGGCCTATCCAGCCCTTCCACCATAACACAGCGGGCCCTTGTGCAATTCCAAACAGCACTTGCACTCTCTTGGGGGGTGGGCTGGGAAATTGAGGGGCACAATCGCAGGCTGGAAGGGAGTTGTGAGATGGAAGGCGGGCTGGGAATAAACGTGTCCAAATAGCGGGCTGAAAAGGCATGCACACTCACGTCAGCCGTCTTTTGCCCACCTGCATTTTCTAGGCGGGTGACCGTCGCATGGCGGGTGGGAAGTATACAACTTATTAGGCGGCTGGAAAAACAGCCCCACACAATAGTAGGCTGGAAAGGCTAAATTTTAAACACTTTCTTCCAGCCTGCTATCGTACCCCCTATTGTCCACCCCACCCCACCAAAGTGTGCAAGTGCTGTTTAGAGTTACATATGGCCGGCTGTCTTATAGAAAATAGGTGTACAGGCGGCTGGGAAGGGGAGAGGGGCAAATAGCCGGCTGGAAAAGGGCGCGGGCTATTCGCCCCACCCAAATTTCTTTCCGGTTTACTCGCTGGATAGTAGCACCCACGGCAGAGCTCGTGACAGGGAAACATGAGCGCAGGCGAGATATTGGCTTGTGGGGACAGCAAGCGCATGTACGGCAATACATCGACCTCTACCTGCGCTGACGTCCGGTGCCTCTATTGAAATTTTGACTGGGAACGACGGCCCAGGTCCAGGGGCACAAATTTGTCCATAGTCAGTCCTCGCGGATGTGCCTCATTCATGGGCAACTAATCTCAAGAAACAACACGTCCATACATGTGCACGCGCAGGAAAACATCATGCCTTGGATCTTTACAAAGCAAACGTTCATGTTGCTGTTCCCTCTGCTATGTCAACAGAGACTGGTGCAGTGCCGTCCTCACTGATGAGTTCTGCTATTAGGACCGCCAGCAGGGTCACAATAGAATAAAGGGCGCCAGCGCCACCCCAACGACACTGTACAGCCCAGCTCATGGACAGCGCCCGCGCTCACAGCGCTCTGGGCATGCGCTTCACGGAGCGCACACCGTGTGCCGCAAACCCTCTTGCGGCTGTGGAGAAGCCCCGACGCGTTTGTTGTCCTCCTGAGCCTGCTCCGCCCGCCTCAGAGCCGCCACTCCCGGATCCTCTGCTGTTCGCTTCCTTCCGTTCCCCAAGCAGCTCAGTTTTCCGGGAATGCCCAGGCCCTGTCGCCCCGCCCTTGCCGCGCAGCAGGTCTGTGCAGGGAGATGCGTAGCATCGAGTGTGACTGAAGCCTGTCAATGCTGATGATCAGCGTCTCCTGGTGGTGCAACAAGGCTCGTGCTGTTACAGCTCACCAGCAGCTGATTCGAGCGCGGCGAGAACAACGGCGCCACCCAACACTGCCGCAAAGACACCCCACATCTGGCGTTTCAGCGCCGACGCGAGCCCATCAGGTGGGGCTGGGCGCACTGCTGCAAGGCGATCTCATCAGGCCCTAGTTGACTGCATGTGCCCCAACTGAATGTAGGAAAGCACAGGCACACGGACTGTAGCTTGATAATGCAGCCTTCAGGGCGATGTTGATGACCATACACGAGGAATCGACATCTATCATGTGAAATGCATTGTGTCAGCGTGTCATCATAGCTGACGCGATGACAGAGATGTGCACCTCGTTTGTGCTGTGCAAACCCAAAACATGCTTGCCACCTGGCAACTGCGACCACTCTTGCATCACCGGCCGTGTAACCGCGCTCGATGCTAAAGTATCAGTCTTAAATAGTGTGCTGCAGCTCGCAGCGTCTCTCTAGCGTCTCGCAGCATTCAGTTTGTGTCACGGATCGGAACAATCTGCCCGCACAGGCTGACCATGCTGTGAAGAATGTGATACTGTTTGCAGCGGGACAGCTGTGCGACGCCATCACGTTGGCTCTGATGCCTGCAGCTTGGCGCAGCAGTCAAGTCGCTCACCTGGTTACAGGCTGCACCACAGAGCTGGTACCACCAACAGTCCTGCACGCCACTTGATGCGGCCCGACCACACGCCGGATGGCAGGGCACAGGCTCAGCCAGCCCGCCCAGATCGAGCGTCCGCCATGCCGAACGGCCAGTCCGGCCAGCGCCCCCCGGCGCGTGCCGGCTGGACAGGTGAAAGCGTCTGTCAGGGCGTTTCTGCACACGTAATGGACCGCTCATCTGTGTGACTGGACCGTATGCCACCAAGTGTTCAAGGCAAACCACCTCATCTGGGCTTTGTGCGTGTATGCAGCCTCGGATGAGCGGGCGTGGGAGCACAGGCAGCTGGCGCTTGCGCTGGAGCAGTCACAGAATGACACGCTACGCATGAGGTGTAGCATCATGCAGAGGATGCAGGGAGACCTCGTGAAGCGTCATTGAGAGTGACACAGGCAGCTGGCTGGCCGTATATGAAAGCGCCGATATGACAGCGCATGCGCCGCCTTGCAGGAAGGAGAATGCAGCAAAGGGATCCACCGAGGATGCAGACTATCTGTACGCTCTGTCCCTGGCACAGCAGCTGAATGGCCCGTCTGCAGCATCACAGCCAGGTACTGCAGGTGAGCATGCAAAGTGGACCGGATCGCCCTCCTGACATGTACTGCATGCCATTCGCAATGTCGACCATGGCAAGTGGTGAGATCCGGTTGCGGTCGGCAACAGGTGCACAGCCCACCCAAGCGGCCATGCCTCAGACTGCTGCGCCAGTCCGTGTGCAGCAGCAAGCGGCGCCGTCCACACCAGCTCCCCAGGCGCAACCCCCAGCTGCAGCAGGTGTGCGTGCCCCAATGCGCCCAACTGCCTTGGGATGGCAATGAGGTGCTTCTGCAGTCGCGATGGGTCTTTTGTAAATACCAGACCGACGTAGAGGCTGTCTCACCTTTGAAGCATCTGGCACAGGCAAGAAGAAGGGGCTCCTGAGGAGCCTCTCCAAGAGCCTGCGCAGAAAGTCGTCCAAGTCAGACAGCCATGGCGCCGGCCCAGCATCTGAAGACGGCGCCTCGACGGTCGCAGGTGGAGACTCTGTGATCTTTACAGACCCTTCCGACTGCCACGCTTTTGGCTTCCCCACACAAGACTTGTTACTTGAGCTGTTTCCAACTGCAGGCTCTGTCAGCGGGCAGCCGGAGGACCACTGGCTGCCGCCAAGTGAACAGCAGGCAGCAGGTGCAGGCCCCTTCCCCCATCCTGGCCAGCAGTCGCACGCGCAGCACTCCCGGCAGTCCAGCACAAGTCAGTGGGCGGAGCCGGGCCCGCCGTCCCCGACTCCACAGTGGGCACGCTCTGAGCAGTCGACCCCAGCGGGCCTGAGCCCGTCCGTCAGCCATGGCAGCCTGTCACCTGAGCCGCCGTCGCCGGCGTCTCCGCTGCGCGCGGCAGCACCCAGATGCTACACCCCCGGCGACAGCCCAGGACCCGAGCCCTTCAACGAATCCGAGGCAAGTCAGTGCCGCTCTGGCGTGACATGCTGATGAACCTCATGCTCAGCTCATGCTGCTGATGGACATGCTTGTGCGTGTCAATCATGCTTGATGACGGCCGACATCAGTGTTTCACCTCAGTCCGTTGTCTTATGCGACGCAGGCCATCGACCAGTCTGGCTACCGGGAGCTGTTGCTGGACACGCAGATGCTGTACAAGGATCTGGAAAACACGCTGGGCGACAAGCAGCACACAATGGTGCCCAGCTTGGCATGCTCAGCATATTTGTCACTTATTGCGCTGCTGTTGCGCGAGCTGCCATCGCGGCAGCATCACTATGTCGCAGGCTGGTGTGAAGCTTCCATGCGGACACGGTGCCAAACTCCCGCTGATGCTTGATGCAGGGGCGGCTGAGGGTACGAGGGGAGGAGCTGCAGGCCGACATGCGCAGCGTGCGGCACCGCATCGACGACCCCGCTGGCTGGGAGGCTTTCTCGCTGTACTCGCAGCAGCAGGCCGACCTGGAGAGCCGCCTGCGCCTGGTGGGCATCACACTGAAACACCCGCCGTGTTATGCGCAGCGACCTGTTGCACAGCTGTTCAGCATGTGACAAGTTGAGTGGCGCACGACCATCTGCCATAGCAGCTCGTGAGCCTTCCACAAGTTCATGCACGAAGATGATCCTTGCCACCGCACAGGGTGCGCGCCAAGCGGAGCTGCTGCAGAGTTGCATGAACCAGCTGCAGGACCTGGAGGCATTCGTGTTCGCCAGGCGGCCGCACCCACAGGACGCGCTGCAGCTCCAGGTTGGTGTCTCTGCCTACCATGTTCAGGAATCTTCGTCAGCGGTGGCCGGCTTGCAATCTAAAATACTAGATGAAGCCCTCCTTTGGCTTTTGACCCTTGCACCTTTGCGATGCAGGATGCCACCTTCTCGGAGCTGCTGCGCCGGCTGCAGAAGCTGGAGGTGGACCCACAGCTGCCGACCGATGTGGCGGCTGCAGCCAGTGGCGAGGGCAGCCCGGAGGATGCAGCCAGCCGGATCCGCGCCGTGTGCCAGTCCAGCGCCAACATCGACTTCGAGGCTGCCCTGGACATTGCTCGGCGCGCTCGCGTTGCCAAGGTACCCACTTGTGTGTCAGTACCGACAGTCTGCATGACGTGCATACTGCTGGCACCAGGCGTCTCAGCCGGCGTGTTCCTGCATGCCACGCCCCCTGCTCATGGTTGTTGGTGCTGCCTCAGGAGCATCAAGTGGAGGAAGACCAGGCACAGGAGGCCGCGCAGGAGCTGGTGCGGGCGCTGTCAAGGGACGACGAGCAGCAGGATCACTGGCAGCCGCCCAGTATCATGCGGCGCGGCAGCTGGGATGATATAGAGGAGTCAGCCGTTGCCATGGACGAGTATGAGGATGCAGAGGAAGAGCTGGAGGACGAGGACCTGCCAGCTGCCGCGTTTCCGGTGAGCTTTGTACTGACAAATTGTAGACCTCTGTCCCAGACCATGTGTGGGCAATTCCTTTGCAGTGCTGATGGAAAGAAACCTTGTTCGTTTGTGGACTTTCAAATGCCAACCACTGCTGTCTGGTGTGTGATGCCAGGTGCCACAGGTGGCGGGGCCTTTCAGTTTCCAGGGGCGCGCCCCCTCGCCAGCTGTCCAGGCCGAGGTGGTGGAGGACTCGCCAGAGGTGCCGCCCATGTCGGAGAGCCCCGTGAGCATTGTCAGCGACGAGGAGGACTGGGCAGACGCCGATGCCGAGCCGCCTGCCGCTGGTTACCACAGCCCAGCCGGCATGTCCAGGGTTTCCTCGTATGAGGACCACTGGATGCCGGTGTACGGCGCATCAGCAGCAGGCCGCGAGGCGTCGCCACCGGCACTGGAGCCGGTGCAGCCCGTTGCGTCTGAGCTTGCTACGACAGAGCCTGCTTCGGCTGAGGTGGCCCAGGACCGCGATAGCCACACAGCGTTGCCAGCAGCAGGACTCAGCCTGTTGCCAGGTGCCATGGAGCAGCCCGCGGAGGCCAGCGCAGCGCCAGACAGCGGCGTCGGCAGCAAGGTGGACGATCCTGAGACCGCCGAGCTGGAGGCCCGGCTGGCTGCGCTGTCACGAAGGCCAGCCGCCGCGGGCTCCGCTCAGGGCAGCAGCACCCTCAGCCCGGCGCAGCCTGCAGAGGAGCCCCCGCCAGCGGCTGGCGGCACAGACCGGGACCTGGCACAAGTGCTGCGGGAAGCAGAGGCCAGGTTCGCCGCCCGAGACGCTTCAGAACAGCAGCAGGCAGGAGCGAGCCACTCAGCTGATCTTGCAAGCGAAGCAGCACCAGACGACTTGCAGCCGGCAACGCAGTTCTGCATGGACGAGCTGGAGGCAGAGCCAGCGCCTGTGCAGCCGCTGGAGGCGCGTGCCCTGGCTGCGAATGCCATGCGCAAGGAGGCAGAGCCACTGGCAGAGCTAGCTGTGAGCGCACAGGAGCCGTCTCTGCCTCACGCGACCGCGGCGGATGCTGCAGAGGCGCTGGAAGCTGAGCAGCTTGCAGCGCCGCAGGTGCAGGATGCTGAGGTGGCTGCACCTCTGGGTCCGCCACCTGCGCCCGAAGGCGACCAGGCTGCACATCACAGCGGTGACCTGGAGCCAGCCGTGAGCGCGCAGGGATCCCCTGGTCATGCAGTGGCGATGGACGCCGCAGAGCCGCCGCCAGCTGAGCAGCTTGCAGCGCCGCAGGCACAGGATGCCAAGATGGCTGCACCTCCACATGCGCCGTCCGCGCCCAGCGGCGACCAGGCACCAGCGCACAGCAGCAGCGCGGGACCAGCA
This sequence comes from Tetratostichococcus sp. P1, assembly GCA_036584455.1. Taxonomy (NCBI): domain Eukaryota; kingdom Viridiplantae; phylum Chlorophyta; class Trebouxiophyceae; order Prasiolales; family Stichococcaceae; genus Tetratostichococcus; species Tetratostichococcus sp. P1. The sequence continues at coordinate 2,124,949 of BTPI01000007.1, forward strand.
GCGTCGGCGGCGCAGCGTAGGCCTCAGGAGCCATCAGACTGGCCGTCAGCCAATGCAGAAGGAACAGCGTCTGCTGCGCCACCTGCCGATGGCTCCGCGGAGGCAATAGCCGCCAACGCAGGGGCTGCAGCTCAGCAGCCTTTGCCAGTCCAGGGGACAGACGACGAGTCAGCTGATGCAGCCGAGCGCCATGCAGATGCGACGGTCCCGCCAGTGGTCGAGGCGCTGTCAGGGGCACAGCAGCATGTTAGTGATGCCGAGCCCCAGGCAGCAGCAGCAGCTGAGGAGGCACCCCCAGCGCAGCCCGACCAGATGCTTGAGCGGCAGGAGGACGGCTCTGGCAGCTTCAGCTTCCCTGCGCCTGCTGCGATTGCAGCGGCTGCGGTGGGCACCTCGCCGCGGGGCCCGCCTGGCTTCTCAGCGGCTGCAGATGCCGCGCCAGAAGATGAAGCGGCGGTTCAGGCTGCACAGGATGAGGGCAGCCAGCCCAGTGACCAGCCGGGCATGCCTGCAGCCGAGCAGAACGCCCCTGCATCTGGGGACACGGCTGTTGCCCTCGAGCAAGCATCAAGGGCTCTGGAGCAGGCAGCGGCAGCTCCAGCCGCAGAGCCGCTCACCGCAGCCCTGCCAGTGCCTCAGCCCCAGGCCATGAGCTCAGCACCAGTCTCACAGATCGCGTCACCAGTGGCGGGCTCCCCGGCAGCTAATGGCTCGTTCGGCTCATATGACCGGGCTGCTGAGCGTCGCAAGCGGGAGGAGCGTCAGGCAGCGCTGGAGGCTGAACGCAAGGTACAGCCTATTGCATCGCAACTGGCCTCCCTCTGACCAACACCTGTCTTCCTTCGACATTGGCAGCATTCTGCTGGCAAAAATCAAAACCTTGACACTGCCAGTCGAGCCACATAGCAGCTCTATCTGACACCCAAACAATCCAGACCCCGTCTTCAGTCAGTCAGCGTGTGGTTCCCCTGTCTAACAGGCACTGGCTGAGCGGCGGCGGCTTCGCAGGGAGCGCGGCAGCGGCGGCAGCGTCAGTGAAAGCATGCCTGTCATGCCCGCCAAGGATGCCAAGGCGCGCGTGCGGTTTGCTGTGGAGGAAGGCGAGGCGCCTGGCGACAAGCAGTCCGAGCCTGAGGTAGGTCTTGGAGGATGCTCCTACATTGCAAGTATACTCTGTTACAGTGCACACAATGGCAATACCTGACCCTGGATTGACTGCTGCTGGTTTCTTAAGGCTTCAACGCTTGAGCTGCAAATTGCGAGTTTGTACCTCTACTCCACAATCAGATAGCGCCGGCTGCTGCTCAAGTGTGACTGCTGGTGGTCGCAGGCGCCACGGGTGTCGCCGCGGTCAGCGCTGAAGCAGACGTCGCAGCTGTCGCCACGGGGCAGCCTGCAGCGGACGTCGCCCCCATCAGCGCGGCCGCCTGCAGGGATGCGCTCCCGTGGTTCGCAGGAGCAGCTGCTCAAGAAGGCAGAGAACATCAGGCATCAGCTGCGGGTGAGTCTTCTTGCACTCGTGTTCACATGTCTTTCGTGATATCCTGTCCTGTTTCATGCTCCTTGAGTGATTTGATGTGCTGCGACGACTGCTGCCTTGGGACGAAGCCACAACATCAGGGTTCCCTCAACATCACACAGGATCCGCCGGATATCAAGCAGATGTCCCGCATCGAGAAGCAGTTTGCTCTGATGGAGCTGCAGTTCCTGCTGGGCGACCACCGCGCCGCCGACCGCCGCCAAGCCGAAGCCCTGGTGGTGGGCACTTGCGCTGCGTGCCAACTCTGCACTCACTCTTGTTCAATGTCTGGCGTGATGTGCCCTCATGACCACGGCTCCAAGTGCCAGCTGTGCATGTTGGTCGTTCGCCTGATTTTTGCCACTTCTCACATGATCCGGTTGCTGTGCGGCTGACATGTCGTGCACATATGCACAGGACCAACGGCCGCGCGCATCCCGTGCATCATCAACAGAGGACCTGGGCCGGCTGCCAGAGGCGGAGCGTGCGCGAGTGCGGGAGCAGCGCCGGCGGGAGCGTGACAGGGAGCGGGCACGGGCGGCCGGCGCAGGTGGTGGCGGCGCCGCGCTGCCGGCCCGCCGCCAGTCGTCGGACGGCGCCAGCGTCAGCAGCTCTGATGCCGGCAGCGGCAGCGTCAGCGCAGCGTCCGCAGGTGCACATTTGCTGCTTGCAAGCTCGTGATCTAGCAACGCTGGTGTCAGTGGCGTCAGTGGTGGATGAGGTGCATAGACACCAGTCACTTGCCACAGTGTTGGTCAGGTTTGATGTCGAGTACCAGCAACTTCCAGCGACAAGTTGTACAGGCTCTTGCAGACTTGGGCCTCGACCTGGCACCATGCAGGCCGGGCGTCATCCGAGGCACGCTGGTCGTCGGCGTCTGGCGGCGGCAGCCTGCCCCGTCGCGGCAGCATCCCCACCATGCCCGGAAGCGCCGGCCTGCGCACGGTGTCCATCCCGCTGGGTTCCAGCCCCAGCGGCAGCGGCAGCCTGCGCACCGGCTCGGTGCCACACATCAACGGCGGCGACAGCAGCGCGGCGTCTGACTCTGGGTCCAGGCACCACCGGCGTGGCTCGCGGGACGGCGCCAAAGCTGCCGCGGCTGTGGCCGCTCCGCTGAGCGAGGAGCAGCTGCAGGCGCTGGCTCTGGAGTACCGCAACCTGGCGCTGGAAATCCGCGACTTCCAGGCCCTGGACCTGCAGGTCGCCATTTGATGCTGCTGCGATGGCCTAAATCTGGCTCTGCTGTCAAGGCAGGAAACATTGCCGTCGCATTAAAGTGTGCCAGAGACACAACACGCTGTTCTGCTTTCTGCAGGAAGCAGCATCGATGCTGCAGCGCATCTTGGCAGCGACAAAAGGCAGGCCGTCGCCTAGTGCAGTGGGCGTCCGCGCCTGGCCAGTACGCAAGGTTGCGGCGCTCCAGGAGGTGTGTAACCTGAAGCTCACATGGTGCATCTGAGGTACTTCGGCAGCACAGACCTACCCTATCTGGAAGCAAGACTTGCGCGGTGTTTGTCTCCCTGTGATAAAGCGTCGGTTTTCACCTTCCGTGTGGTGTGTGTTCCCAGGTTGTCGCAGACTGGAACGAGCTGCAGCACCTCACGAGCGCGTTGAAGCAGTGGCGCATGCTGCCAGACTTCACCTGCTCGGACGAGGGCACTCGCATTGGTGCGCTCTTGCAAAATTGTGCATTGGTGCACGGCCACTTCCTGCCTGATCAGCAAGCCAGCAGCTGCAGCGTGCTCGCAAGCCACTCTTCTGCTGGCCTCCTGGTCAATTGGAGCTTGCTGGTCTGCAGAGACGTACCTCAATGTGGTCAAGCAGACGACCACCAAGATGGCACTCACCAGTGTGGAGACCCAGCAGCGCTTCACCACTGCCGGCGTACCGTGGTCGCCAGATCTGCTGCAGGTGCACGTGGCTGTGCTGCTCTACATTAAGTACACACTCTGGTCGATGTCATCAGCGGGTGAAGCCTGATTCTGCCAGCGACTTCCGCACCATTCACACGTCTACCTGATGTATTGACAGGGGCTGAGACGTGCTGCAATGCAACCGGCAAAGCTGTATCTGGAGCGTGTGCTGCGGGAGGCCGGCAGCCTGGGCAACAGCCAATCAGCACAAGCGAACGGCATCAACCTGACAAGGGGCGCACTCCGCCTGGCTTCACAGGTGCTCTGCCAAATGTATACCGCATGCCAGAGGCGCTTTGCCCATACGCCAGATGCCACACTGTAGATTGAGTAAATTGCTTACAAACAGCTGACGAATGGCCTCCATCCTGCCGCGGCAGGTCCAGCAAATCTCAGGCGGCTTGGATCGCGATTGCTCCGTGCTGCTGAAACGCGTGCAGAATCTGCAGGCAACACTGAAGCCATGAATCGAACAAATGCAGTGCGGAGCAACGCAACCTAACAATGATGCAGACAGGACACATCAGATTGTTGAACCCGCATTCCGCAGGAGATTGCAAGTTCGAGTCAGAACAATGTGCGTAGCATCGGTTGCTTTCGTGCTGGCTGGGTGCAGCGGCTCACGCTTGCTCGTGAAAACTTTCCTGGTTTAGTTCATCGTTTGCTTGATGGAAGGAGATTTCTCATGCGCAAAGACCCGATGACTCCAGCCAGAACCCTGCGCCTGCGCCGCTGGCTGACCGCATGTCCCCAGCATGAAAGCCAGAGCAGATTTTCCAGTTGCCATTGGTTGCCATGACGGGCTTCAAGTTCGGGTTCGCTATCGATGGCGCACCTCCAGAGCATGCACAGGAGGAGGCTGCAAGCTCCCCACCTGTGAAACTTGAACCTGCAGTCGAAGTGTCAATCCCTGCAGACACACCGGCGCTCGGGGTGCTGCAGGATGTCCAGCTGAGAGCAGACGTCGCCTTGAAGCTCAGAGTGAGCGATGCGCTTGTATATGGGGTGCTTGAACATCGTGCTGCATGTTCCAGCGCCAAAGCACACCGGGCGTGTCATGTGCGCAGTGCTTAACCTCGGAGTCTGCGACTCGGCTGATTGGAAATTCAGACCTAGCTTCAAGTGACCTTCTTCCAGGCCGGTACGAAGGTAATCACGACCAGGCGGATTTCGTGGAGTCGTGGTGCATTGAGCGGCAGCTTCTTTGAATGCGCATCTGTAGTCTGCGGAAGGTGCTTACTCTCGGTGATGCTATGTGCAGGCGGCCTCAAACTGTGGGAGAGCGCAGTAGACCTGGCACAATTCCTTCTGGATCGCTTTGCGCCTCATACTGGCGTGGATGGTGGCTTGCGAAGACATCTGCTTGGCAAGCGTGTCATTGAGCTGGGCTGCGGGCATGGGCTCCCAGGCATCGTGTGTGGCCTGGCGGGCGCAGAAGTCTGCTTCCAGGTGTGAGCACGCAGGCCCCACACTCGGGTCCTGATTGCATGACGCAGCTCCATGCGCACATCAGGATATTGACAGCTGCTCATGCAGCAGGATGAGGTTCGAGTTTTTCTGCAGGACTACAATGCTGAGGCGCTGTCGATGCTTGCGGCTCCCAACTTGCGATTGAATGCCAGCCTGTGGCAGGTTCGAGCGCTGCACTCTCTCCTTACCATAATGAGTGATGGACATGCATGATTGTGTTGGTCCGTCAGTGGCACGGGTTGAGTTGACGATCGTGTAAGTCTGCCGTGCAGACTGACATTGCTTCTGCACGATTCTTTGGGGGCGACTGGACGCTATTAGGGCCGCTGCTGTCGTCCCTCGGGCTGGCATACAGTTTTGATATGGTGGTGTCAGCAGAGACTATCTATAGCTCAGCATCCATGAGAGCTCTGTTTGCTTGCATCAAGCAGGTAAGCTTGCATATCCGCATTGCGATATCCTTCATTACCCAGACTCATGAAGGCATGGTGTGACGGTGCTCTGCAGCGCAGCAACTGAGTTGAATTGCGCCGACTGCAGTGCCTGAAGCCAGGCGGCACTGCTTACATTGCTGCAAAGACCATGTACTTTGGTCTCGACGGTGGGACACTACCCTTCAGGTGCAACTGCCCTCCTCATCCAGTTTCAGTGTGCCGTGCCATCTGGAGACCAACGCACTCAATCGTCTCGGATCTCCCTGATGCCAGATTGGTGTGCCTTCAGGCAGCTGGTTGAGCAAGAAGCGGGCATCAGTGTGCAGCAAGTAGCTGTGGTACCTGAGGGTGTTGCCCGGGAGGTGCTCGAGTTGCAGCTCGATTGAGCAGCGGAGACCCTGCTATGACGTCCGCTCAGCCTGAGGGCAACAACAGTCTACTTGCAGCCCTGTTCGGGGGTCAGGTGTGTCTTCGTCAGGCAGGGGAACCACTGGTCAAACTGTCCACATAGTGTGTTGAGCACTCTACGGTGAATGCAGATGATCTCCAAATGATTCTTCATGAAGTATCTGTAACTGCAGATTGATACACGTGGGATGGCACAACCCAGCAGAAGATGGAGCATTACAATACCCTCAGCTGCGCTTGGAGGCAAATGATTTCTAGTGAAATGAGACTCAGCTTTTGTGGTGGCTAGTGAATCATTGTACCATCGCAGACAACAACAATCGATCTAGCCAAGCAAACGGACTCGTCATTGATCAGCATCTGCCATCATACTCGCATGGTGCTGAGAGTTTGAACTTGTGAACTTGACTCAATGCGGCGAATGCCACCGTGCTTCGCCCATAGGCCTTCAAGGTTGTAATCCTGCCTGGCCTCGTCGGTCAGCACATGCACTATGAGAGTGCCTGCGTTCATAGCAGTATGACCAGTCAGCCTCCAGAGCACAGCAGCGCATCTGTAGTACTGCAAACATCCTCCGACAGCGTGCGCACCGGCATCGACGATGGTCCAATCACTGCCTGTGCTGCCTTCAATTTGAAGGGGTGCAAAGCCGCTCATGTCGCTCAACTCTTCAGGACGATTCTCTTTCATCTGCAGGTGATGCGCAGGCCAGCTCACTGCCTGCTGTACATCACGGCGACCCGTGTGGTGGTGGACGGCATGGTTGAATGCATCATCGTTCACCTTGCTGTGCACCGCCCGTGCAACTGCTCGTACATGGCCGTCGCTGTTGCCTGTGTCGCAGCAAGCTCGATGTGTCATCCCGGCCGGCTTTGAAGGTGCCACAACCAACAATCTCAGAGCAAGATGGCACACATGCACACTTGAGCACCTGTGGCAATCACCATGGAGTCTGCAAAGTCGCAGGTCTGCCTAACATCCAGGACGACCTGAAGAGGATGCACAAATGACTGGGTGATGGACTTCGGACAGGTCACACTCCACATCCACCGGTGCTCGCAATTGTAGCATGCATCGAAACATAAGTTGCTCAGCAAGAATTTATCATGTAAACCCACCACGTCCCTCGCGTGGGCATGCGCCAGCACCTCTGCAACCTGCAAAGCGCGATGCATTGCATGTTCATCGAGGAGCCTTGCCGGCATGACATGCCAACCTACATGATGTATCCAGACAACGCTTGCATCCACTTGTCCATAAGCACCTCATCGGGGGTCATTGTTGTCAACTGCATTGGATGGGGGGCCAACGCTGCATCCGACGGCGGAGGTCTCTGCTTGCGGAATCTCCTCTTCATGACGCCACCAAGCCTGGCCTCTGACCCTGTAGACGCGACACATATGACGCTCCATACTGGCTGCTCGCTAATTCAAAGCAAGCGGCAGTCTCACGACAACATGGCCAAGGACTGCGGTTCACCTGTCGAGTCTCTGTAGTGCAAAGACTCTGCTGCAGTGTCTGGAAACATCTGAGCTGCATCACCCTCCTGCACACGCGCCTGCGCCGCGTCTGCAAGTGCTGCCTGCGCCAGCTCAGGGTTTGCCGCCAGCACCTCTGCTGGCAGTGGCCACCTCAGCGTCGTCTCCTCGCCCTTGCCTTTGTGAGCAAAGCAGCGTGGATATCATGCTTTCAATACATGGGATGCCGCACACAATTTGCACGACTCCAAGGATGCATGCCGTTGCCTGTCTCCAGATTGCACTTCAGCAAGCTTCATGTTCCCACCTGCAGCGCGATGGAGGGCTGAGGCGCACAGGTGACGCTGCATTGTCACCACAGACGTGCCGCTGCACTCCTGCAGTGCTGATGTGGCAGCAGGCGCTGCACGGCCAACTGCAGCATGCGCAACAGCCTGTGCAAGCTGTGCAGCGATGCGTCGCATGGCTGTTCGGGCGACTATGGCGCTACAGATCGGTCGCAATATGTGATAGCGTGTGCAAGTTGCAACGCGCCAGCGGAAATGACGACTGCGCAATGCTGTTGCAATATGCCTCAGCAGCGGGGAATCAGCCGTTGCACACTCCACCGCAGATGTCGAGTATGATTGACGTTATGCGTTACACTACAGTGTCGACTGCTGCAAACAGCCTGTTGCAGATCCGGGAGCGGCAGCAGCTGCTGCATTGCAGACTTCCGGAAGACTGGAAGAAGGGCGCTCGGAAGCAGCCGTGCGGTCATAGTGCACGTTTCCGATTGATATCATACGATCTTACAATGGAGGAACAGACGCCGGAAGCTACGTCTCGCACTGTGTTTGTGCGAAGCATCAGCTTTGGTGTGGGCAAAGATGCAGTGGAGCAGGCCTTTGAGGTTATCGGTCCCATCCGCAAATGCTTCCTGGTGCAAGCCAAGGGTGATGCAAAGCACAAAGGGTACGGCTACGTGCAGTTCGCGCTGCGGGAGGATGCGGCGGCCGCGGTGCAGCAGCTAAACGGCACCAGCCTCGGCGGCCGCAAGCTCAAAGTGATTGCTTTTGATGATCCACGTCCTGAAAATTAATTCACTTCCAAGTATGCTTCCATTTGATCCACTGTGCCCGCGCAACAGTGCTACGACGTGCACATCTGCCGCACAGGTCGACTTCGCCGCCGCGCGGGCACCTCTGGCGGAGCGCAAGCGCAAGGCCGAGGAGCAGGGCGTGCCTGGGGCGGCGAAGGCGCAGCGGCCGGATGCAATCGCAGGCACACCTCCTGATGAGCCACCAGCAGCGCACAAGCAGCCCGCCCGTGAGGCGGCCGCCAAACAGCGGGCTGCAACATCAGCAAACAGGGCGGCGGCACCGCGCATGACTGCCGCTGCGGCGGCCAAGCAGCGCATGGTCCTGACCGTGGCCATCGGAGGCATCCCGTCCGGACGGCGTGATGCGATCACCCAGCTCGCAGCCGCTGCCGGCAAGGTTGGCTCAGCTTGTTGGAGTCATGTGCAGCTGCCGCCAGATGTTATGTTCGCAGATGATGTGCACATCATGTTTGCACTGACATGTGCTGCAGGTCGTGGCTACAGACACAGCGCCGCCTGCAGACGTCATTGCTGCTGCCAAGCTCAGAGAGGACGGCTGCACCGATGAGATCATCTTTGTCACCTACGCCACGGTGTGATGTTGTGTTGATTCTCTGGACACTAAGCGTGGTGTCGATCTTGCCACGAAAAGCTGTGCTTCGAGTGACATGTGATTCGATTGCAGCTTGTAGACATATGAAGCAAGCAGGCCGAGCTCCCTGATTGATCACGTGCTGTCTGCACAGAATAGAGATGTCATGTCGGCGGTTTCGAAGCTGCACGGCTGCGATGTGACACCAGCCAAGGCAGACAGAGGCAGGCGCAGCGGAACGGAGGCAGCGCCTGCCAAAGAGCAGCAGCGGCTGTGGGCGCGGCAGGTGGCAGGCGAGGGCGCCCACCTCAAAACGTGGCGCATCATCATCCGCAACCTGTCCTTTCAGGTGCTCTTTGGTTCAGCATCAGTGTGACATTATAGCTGTTGGTGGACCACCCTTTCGCCTGCAGCGTGTCACTGTTTGCACCAGAGAGCATGTGCGGGTGCAAAATCGGACCGTGCTGATTCTTGCGGAGACAGCGATGTATCTGCTCATGCTATGAAGGTGAATGCAGCAGAGCTCCGACAGCGGCTTGAGGCGGCTGGTTTTGTATGGGATCTGTCCATTGCGCGCAGTGCTGAAGGTGAGTTGCATGCTGCAAGGGCTGGAGATGTCTTCAGCAGCATGCACATCTGTGGTAGCAACTTGCCAGCTGCAACACGTCAATTGGATTTCCACTGGCAGGCAAGCTCAGGGGCTTTGCCTTTGCCAGCTTCACATGCCGAGCGGACGCAGAGCGCGCCATCGCACTGCTGAACCAACAGGCGAGCTGTCAATGCTTCCAGCCTGTACGTTTCATTACTGCACCATGCACCGTATCTCATGCGCCATCAGCTGCTGCCTAGAATGTCCAGCAATCAAGCTGCACGTCCTCCATGCAGGTGATCCACAAGCGTCCCATTGCAGTGGACTGGGCAGTCGCCAAGTCACAGTACCAGACAGCAGGTTTGCTTCTGCTGAGGGGCTCCTCAACTGCTGCTCATGCCCATTCGATAGAGCAGATGCTCGGATCCTACATCACTGCCAAGATACAAAACATTGATGTTGTGTGCAGGAGCAGCCAGCGCATTGAATGGCGGTGAGCCTGGAAGTGTTCTGAAGGGCGTGCCGCCTGACTCGGACGCGGAGCCATCCGGCGCCAGCGACACGGACGAGTCCATGGCAGAGGAGGAAGACGAGGCCGAGGTGAAGCAGCCTCTTGACTTTTTGAAACAGAACCACAACCCAGGTACCACCTCGCCTTCATACAGTTCTGCGAGCAAACCGTGGGTCATACGACAAAACTCTGGCATTTGCAGGTGGATTAAGCTCTGCAAAGCTGCAATTGCAGGCGAGGCCGGTCGAGGACGAGCGCGCCATGCAGCGGTCCATGCTGGCTGCGCTGCTTGGCGGCAAAAGCAGTGCCGGCAGCCCAGCAGTGGCCGAGCCTTCAAGCGGCGAGGATGCAGATGCTGATGACGAGGCGGGCTCTGATGGCGACGCTGCTGCTGCTGCTGCCATGCGCGGTGCCATCCCTGACACAGCAGCGCGCGCACCTGCCCGCGTGCAGCCTCCGCAGGCCGCAGCAGGAGACGATGATGCACCCCGCACTGTCTTCGTGCGCAGTCTCCCAGCGGGCACCACTGAGGCGGTGCTCCGTAGCGCTATGTCCAAGTTCGGACCCCTCAAAGCCTGCAGGTGCGTGCCTACAAAATCTGCTGAAGTGTAAGCATCTACTGATTTCCATGCTTGAGTGTTGTAAAAGATTTCAGGCTGACTAGGGAGCGTATTCTGATCCTTGCAGGATTGTCATTGACAAGGCAACAGGACAGCCCAAAGGGACAGCATTTGTGGAGTACAGGCGCCCAGACAGTGCTGCAAACGCCAGCGTGCACGGCCAGTGAGTCTCAATGCATTCTCCGCCAGCGTGCACGGCCAGTGAGTCTCAATGCATTCTCCGCCAGCGTGCACGGCCAGTGAGTCTCAATGCATTCTCCATCCCGGCCTTACTCCTATCGAGATGATGAGTCTCAGCCGCTTGGCGGTCGGTCAAGTTGTACATCGCTTTGCTGAGCAGGAATCCAGGGTGCAGATGGTGAGACGCCCTTGATGGCTGATTCCGCTGTGCTGCAGGCCAGCCCACACTGTGGGCATCACAGTGGCAGGACGAAAGGTGCTGGCGGACCTGGCGCTGCCAAAGGATGAGGTCCGGGCCCTGGCGCTGGACAGGGCTGCCGGCTTCTGTGGCAGCCACGAGCGCAACCGCGACCGGCGCAACCTGTACCTGGTAAGCCCTGGCACTCTATTTGCCTGCAAAGGCAACCTGAAGGTTCATACGCTGTCAGCTCTCCTGCTGTGGTGTGCTTAGATCAGTACGGGAGGGTCATATGACAGGCAGCTGGCAGCTCTTTGAACATAGCAGCAGGTGCTCGATGCATGCAATCAGTGCAGGTGTGCCAGAGGGACTATCACGACCTCATTGTCAGGTTGGGGGTTTACAGCGGCCTTTGAAACATGCATATGTACAGCAGCGTATGCACCTACAATGGCACCAGTGGGTTCGCTGAAACCATGCAGGCCAGCGAGGGCGAGATTGCGGAGGGGTCGCCGGCGTGGGAATCCGTGCCAGCGGGCGACCGGGATCGCAGGAAGCGGGCCGCTGCAGACAAGGCGCTCAAGCTGCGCAGCCCCAACTTTGCGGTGTCCACCACGCGGCTGGCTGTGCGCAACATTCCAGCCTCCATGTCGGACAAGGCGCTCAAACAGCTGGCGCTGCAGGCGGTGAGCTGTGTGTTGTGGAGCAGTGCAATGCCTACTGTGCAGTTGTTCTGATGTGGGGCCGCAGCAACTCCCTCGCTTCAAGTGTCAGACCAGCTTTGCAAACCATCAACTGCTTGTGCAGGTGAAAGCCCACGCCAGCAGAGCGCATCCGCACGTGAAGCAGGTTTTGTCACCTCCTGCGCTGTGCTGAACGGCAATGAGCATTGCATTGTTATGGTGCATCCCAGTTGTTGCATGTGGCGCTGAGCCCGACTCCTGTGTGCATTGCTGCACCATCGGACCTCGGCCTGGTTTGGGTGACAGTGCAGAATATGTGCTTTGTGCAGGTCAAGATCCTCAGGGAGGATGTCCCGCCAGGTGCTCCAGCCATGAAGGCGGCTAAGTCCCGTGGGCGCGGCTTCATCGAGTTCACGGAGCACGAGCATGCGCTGTGTGCACTGCGTCAGCTCAACAACAACCCTCAGCCGTTCGGTGAGTGTACCATCAGCTGCATTCAGGAAAGAGGTCCACTGTAAGCGATTGTTTCAGCAGACACTGTCGTCAGTATCTCCCCAAGTCAATCTGTCTGCAATTCACAGGAGCGCAACACAGACCCATCATCGAGTTTGCCATTGACGACATGCGGAAACTGCGGAAGCGGCAGCAGCGCATGTCCCGCCCAATCACGAGCCGGGTCGACAGCGCAACTGGCAGTGATATGCAGAGGAACGACCGACGCAGGCCTGCAGCAGCGCGGCACCTCAGAGGGCAGCAATCAGAAGACATCGACCCTGCAGCAAGATCCCGAAGAGCGTCACTCCCCCGCCAGAAGCCGGGTGTCAGAGCAGGTGGTCTGCAAAGCAAGAGGGCGGGCAAGTCAGTAATGTCAAAGAAGGTCATCAAGAAGTCGTAGGGAAGAAACGGCAATCCGAGTTTGAAAGAAGACCCTCAGGTTTGCATTACAACCTGCACAACAATGCCGGGTAGGCACAAATGTAAACGCCGCCGTTCAAAGTAAGACCAGTCAAATGAACAGTATCTGCAGCCAGGTGGCACCTCAACTAGATACTCGAGCCTCGGATTGTCCCAGCCAGAGCCATCTCTTGTGGCGCCTCCTCGGTGGCGGTGAGTTCAAGGTGTCAGCCCACCCATAGTCAGTCGTAGTCAAACCAACCATAGCCATCTCTCGCATCGCCTTCTCTCCTCGCAGCAGCGTCATCTCTCGTCGCCGCCCCGGTATCGCCGGTAATCACATCACCACAGCACCCTCGACCTGGTCACAAAAAGGAGGCTTACGTGTGTGCCCTGACGGAGCCTCTTGGCTCATGCAGGGGCTCCAACGGGGGCGACGTGCAACAGACAAACAAAACTGAAAGAAAACCAAGCTGACTAAGAACTGAAACAAAAACTGAACGAAAGTAAGAAACAAAAGAGTAACATTGAGTTGGAGCTGTGGTGGTGTGCAAGATCCCTGGGTGGGAAAACCCCACGAAAATCCCTGTTGACAAGGCGAGCGCGCGTGCATAGGACTGTGGGGGCCGCGCGCTGGCACCGGCGCTAGAGCCGGGCTTTGCCTGCCCGACACCACACACAGCGACAACCAGCTCCTGAATCCCAAAGCAAAAGCAAACAAAACCCAACACTAAAAAAGATCCTGCAGGAAGGAAGGAAGGTTACATGTGTGCCTTGACGGAGCCTCTTGGCTCATGCAGGGACCCCAGCGGCGATGTGCAACAGACAAACAAAACCGAAAGAAAACCAAGCTGACTAAGAACTGAAACAAAAACTGAACGAAAGTAAGAAACGAAAGAGTAACATTGAGCTGGAGCTGTGGTGGTGTGCAAGATCCCAAGGAGGGAAAACCCCACTAAAACTCCCATTGGCAAGGCGAGCACGCGTGCATAGGACAGGCTTCAGGCTGCAGGAGACTAGCGCTGAGCATATCCCGGTGAGGCAAGAAGCACTAGCTAACATTGATATTGACATTCATTCAATACTGTGGTAGGCCATACATGGCCTGTTCACAGGCTCCTATGAAGGAACAAACATGCTGCTCGAAACGGATGTTCGATGTGCTGAGTGCGCGGGTAGCAAGACTGCCGAGGAAAGCCAAACGAAAAACCGTTCCCTCCTGATCCGTGCTGGAATCCAAACTGTCCAGCTTTGCACATTGATAATGGCAATGGCGCAAAAAAGCTGCCAGCTGGCTGGCATCCTGCTGAAGAAACTCGGCGACTGTGGAAATGTCACTGTCCTCGAACAACTCAAAGTGCTGAAGCCTCTGGTCCAGCAGTGCTGGGCACCCCCAAATCATGTGTGCCTCATCATCCACCTCCCCACAGCTGCACCGCTGACACAGCCTGTCCTCGCGCCGCAAGCCCTTCCATCTGCCCGTCTCAACACCCAAGCGGTGAGCCCCCATCCTGAACTGTGCCAGCCGCCGGCGGCCGGACTTGGAGGCGACAGCCTGCAGGTATCCAGCCATCTGGTAGTCATCACAGTTCACGGGTCCTCTGATCTGCAGCCACTCTTGCACCTTTCGCAAGTCACTGCAGTTCAGCCCATCAAAGGTACACTCGCAGGGTGAACAGCGCCTGTGCCAGCGTCGGGGGGTACACAGTGCCGGCGAAGGGATCAGTCATGATGGAGTGGCCGCCCTCCAGCATGCTGCTGCCGCGCTCAGTGATCCAGTCGGGCTTAGCAGGGTCGTCATACGGTTGTAGTGCATCTCCTCCACCGGCAACGGATCTGCATGCAACAATTGATCACGGATTGAATGGACGGAGGCAGATATCATAATAATGGAGCTGAACTATCTGGATGGCATCTAGACTGATGCATGCCAGCTCGAAGGGCAATTCGGACACGTTCAAACACACGAAACGGCAATGACAGTGCAATATGAATGGCACACCCGAGATCTGGCCCTGCTCATTGTACTTCAGCTGCTCCTCCATGGTCTGCATGACCTTGCGGGTCTTCAGCTGCTGCATGTCTTCACGGACAAATGCCTCCGTCTGCAGGAAGTGCCTGATGGCTGCCGCAACGATTGGGCCACTGTCGATGTACCGCCGCACATTACTGCAGGGAAAGAAGACATGAAATAAGTCAGATAATTGTGGCTGAGAAATCAATGGTCTAGTGCACTGGTGCGCTACATCCGCTATGGCAGTGCATCAGTGTCTATAGGATCACAACAAGCAGAGGCAGACTCACTGCTTCGTGCCCCAGTAGCTGAAGGACAGACTGTTGATCCAGGCATCGCTATGCAGCCCAGTCTTCCTCAGCCGCTCCTTCTCAGCCTCCACATCTGCCTCATGCAGCCGAAAGATGCACGCGCATAGCAGCGACATGAAGTAGCCTGCAGCAAAGCATCTTGTTGAAGAGCCAGCTCTGAGCGGAAGAATCTACTGCATGCCAGCAACACAGTCGGGCGAGAAGTTACTCTGCAACTAATGCAGGCAAAGCAAGCAAGCAAGCAAGCAAGTAGGCTGATTGGACAGTAGGAAGATCTGGCGCATGCATGAGCATAGCCTGTCATCAGGCGGAGGCAATGGCGGCAGCGGCACAGTTGAGAGTGTTAGCGGCGGCGGCGGCGGCGGCTGACTGCAGTGGATATGCAGCTGCAAGCTTTGTCTCACCAATGAGGGGGTGACCCCGCGGGAAGGTGCGGAAGATGCGGCGCAGGGCATGCGTGCTGTCCAGCTTCACCTCCCGCAGCGTCGCAAACAGCGCTCGCAGCTGCCTCGCCATCACCACTGTTATCCACGTAGGCATACTGGGGCCCCTGCTATAGTGAAGTCGCCAAACACTTCTAAGGTATCTCTGCCTGACCTGCAATGCGATGCCCAACATGGATGCAGGCATTGACGCTCAGAGACTACTAGCAAATGGCAGGCATGTCAACATGATTGCACATGCCTGTGCCGTTGAATACCGCTGTGCGACCAGCTGCAGCGCAGGCGCAACCTCCACCAAGCTGGTGCTCTGCACGCCCCAGCAGCCCATGATTTGGGCGTGCTCGTTGCCCACAGTCGCCATTGCCCTTTGCCATCACCCAAAATTACGGTGAACTTAGAAGTGTCGATGCACAAGATATATGTAATGCACGTAGAAGCCGACAAATCATAAGACCAGCAAATGCTCAGGAATGAGGGTAGCAGTCACTGCAATAATTGAGCATGCACATGAATGCCTGCTCCCTGTCGCTGGTCTTGGCGTACTTTGCCACAGCGAAGGTGTTGTCGAACTGTATGAAGGAGCCATTGCAGGCAGGGCATTCCATAAACAGCTCACTCATCAAGGTCAACTGCAAGTCTCTGCATCATCAAGTCGCTGCGGCAACTACCTGATAAGACAGCATCACCACGCTGTAACGAGAATTCCAATACATCAAGGGCCACGACACCTGGTCAGTGATGCCATGTGGCGAGTCATGTAGCTGAGCGCGCGCTGCATGTAGACCACCCAGACCGTCGCCAGCCACTTGGCGCTGGGTATGTAGGAGGAGGAAGGTTACATGTGTGCCCTGACGGAGCCTCTTGGCTCATGCAGGGACCCCAGCAGGGGCGACGTGCAACAGACAAACAAAGCAGAAAAAAAAACCAAGCCGACTAAGAACTAAAACAAAAACTGAACGAAAGTAAGAAACAGAAGAGTAACATTGAGCTGGAGCTGTGGTGGTGTGCAAGATCCCTGGGAGGGAAAACCCCACGAAAACTCCCAGTTGGCAAGGCGAGCGCACGTGCATAGGACTGTGGGGGCCCCGCGCTGGCACCGGCGCTAGAGCCGGGCTTCGCCTGCCCGACACCACACACAGCGACAACCAGCTCCTAATCCCAAAGCAAGAGCAAACAAAAACCAACACTAAAAAAGATCCTGCAAACACATACACAGTTTAGAAACAAAAGTTCAGCTGTCCAGCACCGCCGCCGCAAACCCCGCAGAAATGAATGCTGCAACCTGCACCGACTCCTGCTCTAGGAGGAGGAGGAGGAAGGTTACATGTGTGCCCTGACGGAGCCTCTTGGCTCATGCAGGGACCCCAGCGGGGGCGACGTGCAACAGACAAACAAAGCAGAAAAAAAAACCAAGCCGACTAAGAACTAAAACAAAAACTGAACGAAAGTAAGAAACAGAAGAGTAACATTGAGCTGGAGCTGTGGTGGTGTGCAAGATCCCTGGGAGGGAAAACCCCACGAAAACTCCCAGTTGGCAAGGCGAGCGCACGTGCATAGGACTGTGGGGGCCCCGCGCTGGCACCGGCGCTAGAGCCGGGCTTCGCCTGCCCGACACCACACACAGCGACAACCAGCTCCTAATCCCAAAGCAAGAGCAAACCAAAACCAACACTAAAAAAGATCCTGCTCTAGGAAAGACCGAAGGTCTGCCGACACTGCAAACAACCCCATATGCTGCTCCCTGACCTCGTCCAACGCCGAGCACCCAAACACCATGTGCTGCTCATCATCAACCTCGCCTGACTCGCACCGCTGGCAGGTGCGCTCATGCCGCGCTAAGCGCGGCCTCTCCCACCGGCCTGTCTCGACCCGCAACCGGTGCGACCCGGTGCGCAGCTGAGCCAGGTGCCTGAGCTGCACACGGCTGGTGACTTCCTTCAAGTAGGCAGCCACACTGTAAGTGCCAATGCGCAGAGGAGGTGCGATATGCCCAAGATACATTTGCACTTTGGGCAAGGCAGACTCCTGCACAGATGTCAAGTAGCGCCGCTGCAAAGCAGACAGCGCAGCCTTGATGTCGATGCGCCTCGGCCCGGCAGCAGGGAGCGGTGTCACTGCAAGCAAGGAAGCCACCTGAGCAGCCCATGAGGCTCGCACAGCAAAGCGAGAAGGTAAGTTAGCTAGCTTGACAGACTCCAAGAATGCCAAGCGAACTAGCCTGCCGTCCTCCATTGCCATCAGACGGTTCCAATACTTGCACACCTGCACAGTGGCCAACACCGTCAATGGGTACCGACCAAGCTCAGCCAACACGACAGCACTAGGAGTGGAATCTCTGACCCCTAGAATCCGCCGCAAAAAGCTCCGGTGCTCGCGCTCAAACTGAGCATCCATCTGACCCAGCGCGTGAGGCCCCCAAACCTCAACTCCATAAAGCATCACCGGACGCACAAGTGCATCGAAGAGCTGGAGTCGCATGACTGGATCCTGAATGCCCAACTCCCTGCACCGTCGGGCCATGGCCAACATCGCGCGGTGGCCCGTCGCAGCACGAACCAACCCAGCATCCGAGAAGGGTGCTGTGCGATGAAAGACCACGCCTAGGTAGCAGAAGGAATCCACAACCTCGACAGTAGAGCCACGATATGTCAGGTCGAGCTGCACGGCCGCTGATCCCGCACGCTGAAACATTACGGCACGTGTCTTAGCCACATTCACAGTGAGCTGCCACCTCTCAGAGTACCTCTCGAGGAGATTCATCTGAGACTGCAGCCCAGCCTGCGAACCAGCCACAAGTGCGAGGTCATCAGCATAGAACAGGGGCGGGACTGGCTGCCCTCCCAACGATGGAGCTTGAAGGTCGACGGTGCTGCCGGCAAACATCAACTCGAGATCGTCAACGTAGATGCCAAACAGCAGTGGGCTGAGTGGGCAACCCTGCTTCACACCCAGAAGGGAGTGAAAAGGCAGCGTGTCCGGCGATGTGCCCTGCACAACCAGCGGAACATCTGCATACAGGGCCTGGATAGCCTGGAGGCACCACCCCGTAACTCCAAGGCTCTGCAGCTTCTGCCACAAGAGGCCCCTTGGAACGGAGTCGTATGCCTTCAGGAAATCCACAAAGCACACGAACAGCGGCTCACGAGCGGCACGAGCAGACTCGATCAACGTGCGCAGCACCAGCATCTGATCAGCTGGGCTGTACCCCGCGCGGAACCCAGCCTGTCCTACTGCCCGCAAACGGTGTCGCTCACACCACTCAGAGAGTCGCGCAGTGAGAAGTGTGGCATAGAGCTTGGCCAGAACGGTGCTGACCGCAATGCCACGGTAGTTGCCTGCTACCATGGCATCGCCACCCTTGTGTTAGTGGGGGGGTGGATGTTGATGTTTGTTGTTGAAGAGGTGGCGATGGTGGTGTTGTGCTGGTGTGATGGTGATGCAGTCGGTGCGGCGTTGCGGTTGCTGGGCGAGAGATGGGTATGGCCGGGGTCGGTGGCGTCGAAGGGTCCGGCGGTGTTAAGGTGGTGGCCGTGGGTGTGTGGGCAGTGTTGGAAGACGGCGTGACGAGGTTGGGGGTGTGGCGATGATGATGGTGTAAAATTGGTGTGGTCGGTGTCGAGTAGCGGTAGCTGGGCGAGAGATGAACACGGCTGGGGTTGGTGAAGTCGGAAGTCCTGTCGCCGTGAAGGTGGTGGTGTTTGATGTGAGGACGGTGATGGAAGACGGTGTGATGGGAAGGAAGGAAGCTTACATGTGTGCCCTGACGGAGCCTCTTGGCTCATGCAGGGACCCCAGCGGGGGCGACGTGCAACAGACAAACAAAACTGAAAGAGAACTAGGCTGACTAAGAACTGGAACAAAAACTGAACGAAAGTAAGCAACAAAAGAGTAACATTGAGCTGGAGCTGTGCTGGTGTGCAAGATCCCTGGGAGGGAAACCCCCACGAAAACTCCCAGTTGGCAAGGCGAGCGCACGTGCATAGGACTGTGGGGGCCCCGCGCTGGCACCGGCGCTAGAGCCGGGCTTCGCCTGCCCGACACCACACACAGCGACAACCAGCTCCTGAATCCCAAAGCAAAAGCAAACAAAAACCAACAATAAAAAAGATCCTGCAAACACAAACACGGTTTAGAAACAAAAGTTCAGCTGTCCAGCACCGTCGCAAACCCCGCAGAAACGAATGCTGCAACCCGCACCGACTCCTGCTCTAGGAAAGACCGAAGGTCTGCCGACTCTGCAAACAACCCCGCATGCTGCTCCCTGACCTCGTCCAACGCCGAGCACCCAAACACCATGTGCTGCTCATCATCAACCTCGCCTGACAAGCACCGCCGGCAGGTGCGCTCATGCCGCTCTAAGCGCGGCCTCTCCCACCGGCCTGTCTCGACCCGCAACCGGTGCGACCCGGTGCGCAGCTGAGCCAGGTGCCTGAGCTGCACACGGCTGGTGACTTCCTTCAAGTAGGCAGCCACACTGTAAGTGCCAATGCGCAGAGGAGGTGCGATATGCCCAAGATACATTTGCACTTTGGGAAAAGCAGACTCCTGCACAGATGTCAAGTAGCGCCGCTGCAAAGCAGACAGCGCAGCCTTGATGTCGATGCGCCTCGGCCCGGCAGCAGGGAGCGGTGTCACTGCAAGCAAGGAAGCCACCTGAGCAGCCCATGAGGCTCGCACAGCAAAGCGAGAAGGTAAGTTAGCTAGCTTGACAGACTCCAAGAATGCCAAGCGAACTAGCCTGCCGTCCTCCATTGCCATCAGACGGTTCCAATACTTGCACACCTGCACAGTGGCCAACACCGTCAATGGGTACCGACCAAGCTCAGCCAACACGACAGCACTAGGAGTGGAATCTCTGACCCCTAGAATCCGCCGCAAAAAGCTCCGGTGCTCGCGCTCAAACTGAGCATCCATCTGACCCAGCGCGTGAGGCCCCCAAACCTCAACTCCGTAAAGCATCACCGGACGCACAAGTGCATCGAAAAGCTGGAGTCGCATGACTGGATCCTGAATGCCCAACTCCCTGCACCGTCGGGCCATGGCCAACATCGCGCGGTGGCCCGTCGCAGCACGAACCAACCCAGCATCCGAAAAGGGTGCTGTGCGATGAAAGACCACGCCTAGGTAGCAGAAGGAATCCACAACCTCGACAGCAGAGCCACGATACGTCATGGGGTCGACTATCAGCATCTGATCAGCTGGGCTGTACCCCGCGCGGAACCCAGCCTGTCCTACCGCCCGCAAATGGTGTCGCTCACACCACTCAGAGAGTCGCGCGGTGAGAAGTGTGGCATAGAGCTTGGCCAGAACGGTGCTGACCGCAATGCCACGGTAGTTGCCTGCTACCATGGCATCGCCACCCTTGTGTTAGTGGGGGGGTGGATGTTGATGTTTGTTGTTGAAGAGGTGGCGATGGTGGTGTTGTGCTGGTGTGATGGTGATGCAGTCGGTGCGGCGTTGCGGTTGCTGGGCGAGAGATGGGTATGGCCGGGGTCGGTGGCGTCGAAGGGTCCGGCGGTGTTAAGGTGGTGGCCGTGGGTGTGTGGGCAGTGTTGGAAGACGGCGTGACGAGGTTGGGGGTGTGGCGATGATGATGGTGTAAAATTGGTGTGGTCGGTGTCGAGTAGCGGTAGCTGGGCGAGAGATGAACACGGCTGGGGTTGGTGAAGTCGGAAGTCCTGTCGCCGTGAAGGTGGTGGTGTTTGATGTGAGGACGGTGATGGAAGACGGTGTGATGGGAAGGAAGGAAGCTTACATGTGTGCCCTGACGGAGCCTCTTGGCTCATGCAGGGACCCCAGCGGGGGCGACGTGCAACAGACAAACAAAACTGAAAGAGAACTAGGCTGACTAAGAACTGGAACAAAAACTGAACGAAAGTAAGCAACAAAAGAGTAACATTGAGCTGGAGCTGTGCTGGTGTGCAAGATCCCTGGGAGGGAAACCCCCACGAAAACTCCCAGTTGGCAAGGCGAGCGCACGTGCATAGGACTGTGGGGGCCCCGCGCTGGCACCGGCGCTAGAGCCGGGCTTCGCCTGCCCGACACCACACACAGCGACAACCAGCTCCTGAATCCCAAAGCAAAAGCAAACAAAAACCAACAATAAAAAAGATCCTGCAAACACAAACACGGTTTAGAAACAAAAGTTCAGCTGTCCAGCACCGTCGCAAACCCCGCAGAAACGAATGCTGCAACCCGCACCGACTCCTGCTCTAGGAAAGACCGAAGGTCTGCCGACTCTGCAAACAACCCCGCATGCTGCTCCCTGACCTCGTCCAACGCCGAGCACCCAAACACCATGTGCTGCTCATCATCAACCTCGCCTGACAAGCACCGCCGGCAGGTGCGCTCATGCCGCTCTAAGCGCGGCCTCTCCCACCGGCCTGTCTCGACCCGCAACCGGTGCGACCCGGTGCGCAGCTGAGCCAGGTGCCTGAGCTGCACACGGCTGGTGACTTCCTTCAAGTAGGCAGCCACACTGTAAGTGCCAATGCGCAGAGGAGGTGCGATATGCCCAAGATACATTTGCACTTTGGGAAAAGCAGACTCCTGCACAGATGTCAAGTAGCGCCGCTGCAAAGCAGACAGCGCAGCCTTGATGTCGATGCGCCTCGGCCCGGCAGCAGGGAGCGGTGTCACTGCAAGCAAGGAAGCCACCTGAGCAGCCCATGAGGCTCGCACAGCAAAGCGAGAAGGTAAGTTAGCTAGCTTGACAGACTCCAAGAATGCCAAGCGAACTAGCCTGCCGTCCTCCATTGCCATCAGACGGTTCCAATACTTGCACACCTGCACAGTGGCCAACACCGTCAATGGGTACCGACCAAGCTCAGCCAACACGACAGCACTAGGAGTGGAATCTCTGACCCCTAGAATCCGCCGCAAAAAGCTCCGGTGCTCGCGCTCAAACTGAGCATCCATCTGACCCAGCGCGTGAGGCCCCCAAACCTCAACTCCGTAAAGCATCACCGGACGCACAAGTGCATCGAAAAGCTGGAGTCGCATGACTGGATCCTGAATGCCCAACTCCCTGCACCGTCGGGCCATGGCCAACATCGCGCGGTGGCCCGTCGCAGCACGAACCAACCCAGCATCCGAAAAGGGTGCTGTGCGATGAAAGACCACGCCTAGGTAGCAGAAGGAATCCACAACCTCGACAGCAGAGCCACGATACGTCATGGGGTCGACTATCAGCATCTGATCAGCTGGGCTGTACCCCGCGCGGAACCCAGCCTGTCCTACCGCCCGCAAATGGTGTCGCTCACACCACTCAGAGAGTCGCGCGGTGAGAAGTGTGGCATAGAGCTTGGCCAGAACGGTGCTGACCGCAATGCCACGGTAGTTGCCTGCTACCATGGCATCGCCACCCTTGTGTATAGGGGTGATGCGGCAAAGTGCCCAATCAGGTGGCAAAGTGCCGACCCGCACACATGCATTGAACAAAGCCGCGATGCAACCCGCTAGAATGGTGGCTGCCGCCCGCAATGCATCTAATGACAGCAGGCCAACCGATGCCTTGCATCGTTGAAGGCGGAAAATGCCATCAACGACCTCAGCAGCCGTGAAGTGCCTACTCAAACTCGAACCATCTGCGGTGCGATGCTGCAGTGCCGTCGACAGTGCATCGGCGGCCTCTGTAGCAGTCACTGGGCCTGCTCGACCAAAAAGCTGGCGGAAGTGCGCGGTCATGTGCTCAACGTCTATGGGCGGGGCGGTACTGCCACGAGGCGAGAAGCAACCCCAAAATTTCCGAGGGTCGCCTCGGAACTGGGTCGCCAGAGCAACACTGCGCCGCCGAATAAAGGCCCGTCTGGTGCGACGCAGACATCGCTGGTATGCTCGGCGTAACTGGACGGCCTCCTCTGAACCCGAAGCCCTGTGCATTGCCCGAGTCGCATCGGCACGCATGCGCGCCAGCTCTGCTGTAAACCAACGTGCTGAGTGCTCCCTCGAGCGCTGACAAGGCTGCCGAGCCGCCTGCCCAGCAGTGGTGCTGTCTCTACTAGTGCTTGCCCAAGTCTCACTGATCAATGCATCGAATCTCGCACAAACTGCCAGCAGTGGCTGCCGATCAGAGGCTGTGCGAGCGGATGCAATGATATCAGCAAGTGTGTCTGAGCAGCCCTGAGATGACAGCACCTCTACCCACTGTAGCAGACGGTCATCGCCCATCATACGCGGAGGCGGTGCCGGTGGTGGACCACGCGACGGAGGGGCTGCCGACAGGGACCGTAATCGCAGGTGCACTGCCAGGTGGTCAGACTCAGGCGCGGCACGGACGCGTAACTCCTGGATTAGAGGCATGATGTTCGGGCTGGCCAGCACGTAGTCAATCAGACTGCTGCCGCCGCCACACCCCACAAAAGTGAGTGCACCATGCTCATCTCCAGGAACGCGCCCGTTGGCGATGCGCAGGCCGAGGCGCATGCACAACGTCAACAACCGTCTACCTGAGGCATTCACCGTGCCCCTGGCATCCTGACTGCATCGGACAGATGACACTGCAGCAACACCACGGGAGTGCAGACCACCGACAGAAGAGTCTGCCAAGTCTGCATCCGGCGGGAAGTCTGGCCGATCACCAGTTCGGGCATTCAGGTCACCCACAATCATAGGTTCCCCAACTGCATAAGCCTCCCCCACCCGCTCCTCAAGCCGCTGCCAAATGCCATTGTCATAGTGTGGCGAGCCGACAGGAGGAATGTAACAGGCTACAAGCATCAGGTCTCGGCCAGAGGGAAGGACCCCAGAGACCCGCAGGATGGCAAAGCATGCCTGCGGGCAGATGTGCCACTCACCCACAATCCCAGCTAATGCATCCCGCACATACACTGCAATGCCACCCTGAGCGCGGCGCTGATGCTGCGTCGGCCTAGAGAATGTGAACGCAGTATACCCAGCAATGCTAGGCGCCGATTGCCCCGCCCTCAACCAAGTCTCGGTGAACACAATGACATCAGGGTCGGAACCCCCAAGCATGCGCACAGCGACTGATGAGTCACGTGACAGCCAGCCACCGACATTCACATGAGAGACAGAGAGAGGTCTGCGCCCGTGCCGAGCCCCCGGGGCGGCAGCCCGGCCCCCGCACCCCTAGCTGTCCGGCTGCGGCGCAGCGGCGGCTGTCTCAGATCGACATCCAGGTACTGGAACGGGAGAATGCTGAGAAGATGGGGTCGCTATGGCAGCAGTTTCCACAGGCATCCTGACCTGAGCAGCGTCAGAAGCAGTGGAGAGCGGCGTGCCGCCTCCATGCTGCTGCCGACCAAGCTGAGATCGGCGCTGCTGCCGCATCTCGCTGCGCTCATGCCGCAGAGCTGTCGACTGGCTGAACTCGACGCTGATGGGACACCTGCCATCAAGAAGCACGCTCTTAGCAGTGATGATCGAGTTCACAACGTACATGCTGTGAATCCGCACCACCACCGCAGAGCGCGCCCCTGTCCTGCCATACATGGACCGCACACTCAGATCTTGCGGGCGCATGTCAATCCGCAGCTGCGATGAGCAGAACCGGAGGACAGCACGGTGTGCAGGCATGAATGAGCGGCCAGCTATGACTGGAGGCAAAGGAAGTCCCACAAACACAAGATCGCGCCCAGCCCTGCGGCTGGGTGCATGCACCAAATCGCAGCCCTGCTGGCGCCCAGCGGAGGCAGCAGGTGGAGAAGCTGCGGGTTCCGCTGGTGCCGTGGCAAGAGACGGCGTAGAACATGCGCGCCTTGCAGCAGAAGCAGCAGCCTGAGGCTCTGCTGGACCTGCTGGGGCGGGCAGTATCTGCGGCGCTGCCTGCAACTGCTGAACAATGCGAGTGAGTGAAGTGATCTGCGATGCAACCTCGACCTCGCGCTGCTGCAAGCATGCATGATGCTGCTGCAAACTGCTCAATGCAGACTGCATCTCAGACATCACTGCATCCAAAGAAGCAGAGGAAGGAAAGGGGGCGATCGCAGCCCCATCAATCGGGTCGATCGGCAGGCCAATCGGCTGCCCGACTGGCAGGGTGTCGGTGCTGGGTGCAAGCAGCTGAAGTCGCTGCAGCTGGGGCTGAGAGGCTTCTGCTAGCGGCTGAGGCGTCGTGCTGGGTGTCTGAGCGTCAGCAGCTCGCGAATCTGGCACAGCTGCTGCACCAGTTGCCGGGAGTGCTCCGACACCTGATGCAGCATGACTCTGGCCTGCCAGAACGGGCTGTGAGCCTGATCGCAGCCGAGGGCTGCTCATCTGAGCCTGATCATCTACAGATGCACACCGAGCGGTCGCAACAGCAGCAAGACCTCGGGGAGACGAGGCTGCACATGGAGTCTGTGCAGGTGCCAACCCAGATCTGCTGTGCTGAGACCGACGCGGCTGTGCAGGCTGTGCAGATGACACCTGGCTGGCCAGATGAACCCTCGAGAGCACTCTAGTCTGCTCTGCTGGACGCTGGGCGTCACGCTGTGATGCAACTGACCCAGCTGTCGGTTGCATCACGTGTGCAGCAGCCGAAACCGACTCCAGCAGCGCAGAAACAAAGGTACGAGTGTGCGCACTGCGAAACAGGCTCAATGAGACGACTGGAAAGACACGAGCGAGCTGTCGCTGGACTGTCTCAAGTGCAGCACCGGGTCGCACCCTGATACAGTACCTGGACACCAGACGACGGAGCTCCGACACCGCTGTCGCTGCAGCCAGCTCCTCCCAATCCCGTATAGAGCTAGAATCATCAGATACAACACCATAACTGCGCGTTCGGCGTGCCATCTGTTGCAGGCAGCGCCAAAATGCGAAAATTCGCACCCGACAGCTGCTGGTTGCAACAGGCGCACCAAAGGCGTGCAGAACGTCAAAACAAGTTGGCGTCCGTCAGATTCGCAACGTGAGGCCACAAGATGGCCTATAGAAGCGACTGAGAACGCTACGTGCAATAGCTTTTCCAACGTGCAAATGGAAAAGTGACATGGGGTCGACTATGCGGACGGCGGTGGGCAAAGTGTTGTGATTGTGGGGGAGTAGACGTTGGTGCATGTTGTCGGGGATTCGGACAACGGTGATGGTATGATGGTGGTGCGGTCGGTGTGGCGTGGCGGCGGTTGGGCGAGAGGTGGGCATGGCCGAGGTCTGTGGCTTCGAAGGGTCCGGCGACGCGAAGGTGTTGGTGATGATGGATGAAGGAGGAAGTTTACATGTGTGCCCTGACGGAGCCTCTTGGCTCATGCAGGGACCCCAGCGGGGGCGACGTGCAACAGACAAACAAAACTGAGAAACAAAGAAAAAACCAAGCTGACTAAGAACTGGAACATAAACTGAACGAAAGTAAGAAACAAAAGAGTAACATTGAGCTGGAGCTGTGCTGGTGTGCAAGATCCCTGGGAGGGAAAACCCCACGAAAACTCCCAGTTGGCAAGGCGAGCGCACGTGCATAGGACTGTGGGGGCCCCGCGCTGGCACCGGCGCTAGAGCCGGGCTTCGCCTGCCCGACACCACACACAGCAACAACCAGCTCCTCAATCCCAAGGCAGAAGCAAACAAAAACCAAAACTCAAAAAGATCCTGCAAACACAAACACAGCTTAGAAACAAAAGTTCAGCTGTCCAGCACCGCCGCCGCAAACCCCGCAGAAACGAATGCTGCAACCTGCACCGACTCCTGCTCTAGGAAAGACCGAAGGTCTGCCGACACTGCAAACAACCCCGCATGCTGCTCCCTGACCTCGTCCAACGCCGAGCACCCAAACACCATGTGCTGCTCATCATCAACCTCGCCTGACAAGCACCGCTGGCAGGTGCGCTCATGCCGCTCTAAGCGCGGCCTCTCCCACCGGCCTGTCTCGACCCGCAACCGGTGCGACCCGGTGCGCAGCTGAGCCAGGTGCCTGAGCTGCACACGGCTGGTGACTTCCTTCAAGTAGGCAGCCACACTGTAAGTGCCAATGCGCAGAGGAGGTGCGATATGCCCAAGATACATTTGCACTTTGGGCAAAGCAGACTCCTGCACAGATGTCAAGTAGCGCCGCTGCAAAGCAGACAGCGCAGCCTTGATGTCGATGCGCCTCGGCCCGGCAGCAGGGAGCGGTGTCACTGCAAGCAAGGAAGCCACCTGAGCAGCCCATGAGGCCCGCACAGCAAAGCGAGAAGGTAAGTTAGCTAGCCTGACAGACTCCAAGAATGCCAAGCGAACTAGCCTGCCGTCCTCCATTGCCATCAGACGGTTCCAATACTTGCACACCTGCACAGTGGCCAACACCGTCAATGGGTACCGACCAAGCTCAGCCAACACGACAGCACTAGGAGTGGAATCTCTGACCCCTAGAATCCGCCGCGAAAAGCTCCGGTGCTCGCACTCAAACTGAGCATCCATCTGACCCAGCGCGTGAGGCCCCCAAACCTCAACTCCGTAAAGCATCACCGGACGCACAAGTGCATCGAAAAGCTGGAGTCGCATGACTGGATCCTGAATGCCCAACTCCCTGCACCGTCGGGCCATGGCCAACATTGCGCGGTGGCCCGTCGCAGCACGAACCAACCCAGCATCCGAAAAGGGTGCTGTGCGATGAAAGACCACGCCTAGGTAGCAGAAGGAATCCACAACCTCGACAGCAGAGCCACGATATGTCAGGAAGGAAGGAAGGAAGGAAGCTTACATGTGTGCCCTGACGGAGCCTCTTGGCTCATGCAGGGACCCCAGCGGGGGCGACGTGCAACAGACAAACAAAGCTGAAAAAACAAATCAAGCCGACTAAGAACTAAAACATAAAGTGAACGAAAGTAAGAAACAGAAGAGTAGCATTGAGCTGGAGCTGTTGTGGTGTGCAAGATCCCTGGGAGGGAAAACCCCACGAAAACTCCCAGTTGGCAAGGCGAGCGCACGTGCATAGGACTGTGGGGGCCCCGCGCTGGCACCGGCGCTACAGCCGGGCTTCGCCTGCCCGACACCACACACAGCGACAACCAGCTCCTAAATCCCAAAGCAAAAGCAAACAAAAACCAACACTAAAAAAGATCCTGCAAACACATACACAAATTATAAACAAAAGTTCAGCTGTCCAGCACCGCCGCCGCAAACCCCGCAGAAACGAATGCTGCAACCTGCACCGACTCCTGCTCTAGGAAAGACCGAAGGTCTGCCGACTCTGCAAACAACCCCATATGCTGCTCCCTGACCTCGTCCAACGCCGAGCACCCAAACACCATGTGCTGCTCATCATCAATCTCGCCTGACAAGCACCGCTGGCAGGTGCGCTCATGCCGCGCTAAGCGCGGCCTCTCCCACCGGCCTGTCTCGACCCGCAACCGGTGCGACCCGGTGCGCAGCTGAGCCAGGTGCCTAAGCTGCACACGGCTGGTGACTTCCTTCAAGTAGGCAGCGACACTGTAAGTGCCAATGCGCAGAGGAGGTGCGATATGCCCAAGATACATTTGCACTTTGGGCAAAGTGTCAGGTCGAGCTGCACGGCCGCTGATCCTGCACGCTGAAACACTACGGCACGTGTCTTAGCCACATTCACAGTGAGCTGCCACCTCTCAGAGTAATTCTCGAGGAGATTCATCTGAGACTGCAGCCCAGCCTGCGAACCAGCCACAAGTGCGAGGTCATCAGCATAGAACAGGGGCGGGACTGGCTGCCCTCCCAACGATGGAGCCTGAAGGTCGACGGTGCTGCTGGCAAACATCAGCTCGAGATCGTCAACGTAGGTGCCAAACAGCAGTGGGCTGAGTGGGCAACCCTGCTTCACACCCAGAAGGGAGTGAAAAGGCAGCGTGTCCGGCGATGTGCCCTGCACAACCAGTGGAACATCTGCATACAGGGCCTGGATAGCCTGGAGGCACCACCCCGTAACTCCAAGGCTCTGCAGCTTCTGCCACAAGAGGCCCCTTGGAACGGAGTCGTATGCCTTCAGGAAATCCACAAAGCACACGAACAGCGGCTCACGAGCGGCACGAGCAGACTCGATCAACGTGCGCAGCACCAGCATCTGATCAGCTGGGCTGTACCCCGCGCGGAACCCAGCCTGTCCTACCGCCCGCAAATGATGTCGCTCACACCACTCAGAGAGTCGCGCAGTGAGAAGTGTGGCATAGAGCTTGGCCAGAACGGTGCTGACCGCAATGCCACGGTAGTTGCCTGCTACCATGGCATCGCCACCCTTGTGTATAGGGGTGACGCGGCAAAGTGCCCAATCAGATGGCAAAGTGCCGACCCGCACACATGCATTGAACAAAGCCGCGAAGCAACCCGCTAGAATGGCGGCTGCCGCCCGCAGTGCATCTAATGATAGCAGGCCAACCGATGCCTTGCATCGTTGAAGGCGGAAAATGCCATCAACGACCTCAGCAGCCGTGAAGTGCCTACCCAAACTCGAACCATCTGCGGTGCGACGCTGCAGTGCCGTCGACAGTGCATCGGTGGCCCCTGCAGCAGTCACTGGGCCTGCTCGACCAAAAAGCTGGCGGAAGTGCGCGGTCATGCGCTCAACGTCTATGGGCGGGGCGGTACTGCCACGAGGCGAGAAGCAACTCCAAAATTTCCGAGGGTCGCCTCGGAACTGGGTCGCAAGAGCAACACTGCGCCGCCGAATACCTCGGCAATCTTGCTACCCGCGCACTCAGCACATGAACATCCGTTTCGAGCAGCATGTTTGTTCCTGCGCAGGAGCCTGTGAACAGGCCATGTATGGCCTACCACAGTATGTAATCAATGCCATGTCAATATGCTGCCGTTGCTGCTGCTCCATCCGCTCCCACTTTTCCATTTGCACGTTGGAAAAGCTATTGCACGTAGCGTTCTCAGTCGCTTCTATAGGCCATCTTGTGGCCTCGCGTTGCGAATCTGACGGACGCCAACCTGTTGTGACGTTCTGCACGCTTTTGGTGCGCTTGTTGCAACCAGCAGCTGTCGGGTGCGAATTTTCGCATTCTGGCGCTGCCTGCAACAGATGGCACGCCGGACGCGCAGTTATGGTGTTGTATCTGATGATTCTAGCTCTATACGGGATTGGGAGGAGCTGGCTGCAGCGACAGCGGTGTCGGAGCTCCGTCGTCTGGTGTCCAGGTACTGTATCAGGGTGCGACCCGGTGCTGCACTTGAGACAGTCCAGCGACAGCTCGCTCGTGTCTTTCCAGTCGTCTCATTGCGCCTGTTTCGCAGTGCGCACACTCGTACCTTTGTTTCTGCGCTGCTGGACTCGGTTTCGGCTGCTGCACACGTGATGCAACCGACAGCTGGGTCAGTTGCATCACAGCGTGACGCCCAGCGTCCAGCAGAGCAGACTAGAGTGCTCTCGAGGGTTCATCTGGCCAGCCAGGTGTCATCTGCACAGCCTGCACAGCCGCGTCAGTCTCAGCACAACAGATCTGGGTTGGCACCTGCACAGACTCCATGTGCAGCCTCGTCTCCCCGAGGTCTTGCTGCTGTTGCGACCGCTCGGTGTGCATCTGTAGATGATCAGGCTCAGATGAGCAGCCCTCGGCTGCGATCAGGCTCACAGCCCGTTCTGGCAGGCCAGAGTCATGCTGCATCAGGTGTCGGAGCACTCCCGGCAACTGGTGCAGCAGCTGTGCCAGATTCGCGAGCTGCTGACGCTCAGACACCCAGCACGACGCCTCAGCCGCTAGCCTCTCAGCCTCAGCTGCAGCGACTTCAGCTGCTTGCACCCAGCACCGACACCCTGCCAGTCGGGCAGCCGATCGGCCTGCCGATCGACCCGATTGATGGGGCTGCGATCGCCCCCTTTCCTTCCTCTGCTTCTTTGGATGCAGTGATGTCTGAGATGCAGTCTGCATTGAGCAGTTTGCAGCAGCATCGTGCATGCTTGCAGCAGCGCGAGGTCGAGGTTGCATCGCAGATCACTTCACTCACTCGCATTGTTCAGCAGTTGCAGGCAGCGCCGCAGACATTGCCCGCCCCAGCAGGTCCAGCAGAGCCTCAGGCTGTTGCTTCTGCTGCAAGGCGCGCATGTTCTACGCCGTCTGTTGCCACGGCACCAGCGGAACCAGCAGCTTCTCCACCTGCTGCCTCCGCTGGGCGCCAGCAGGGCTGCGATTTGGTGCATGCACCCAGCCGCAAGGCTGGGCGCGATCTTGTGTTTGTGGGACTTCCTTTGCCTCCTGTCATAGCTGGCCGCTCATTCATGCCTGCGCACCGTGCTGTCCTCCAGTTCTGCTCATCGCAGCTGCGGATTGACATGCGCCCGCAGGATCTGAGTGTGCGGTCCATGTATGGCAGGACAGGGGCGCGCTCTGCGGTGGTGGTGCGGATTCACAGCATGTACGTTGTGAACTCGATCATCACTGCTAAGAGTGTGCTTCTTGATGGCAGGTGTCCCATCAGCGTCGAGTTCAGCCAGTCGACAGCTCTGCGGCATGAGCGCAGCGAGATGCGGCAGCAGCGCCGGTCTCAACTTGGTCAGCAGCAGCATGGAGGCGGCACGCCGCTCTCCACTGCTTCTGGCGCTGCTCAGGTCAGGATGCCTGTGGAAACTGCTGCCATAGCGACCCCATCTTCTCAGCATTCTCCCGTTCCATTGTCTGGAAGTCGATCTGAGACAGCCGCCGCTGCGCCGCAGCCGGACAGCTAGGGGTGCGGGGGCCGAGCTGCCGCCCCGGGGGCTCGGCCCGGGCGCAGACCTCTCTCTGTCTCTCATGTGAACGTCGGAGGCTGGTTGTCACGTGACTCATCAGTCGCTGTGCGCATGCTTGGGGGTTCTGACCCTGATGTCATTGTGTTCACCGAGACTTGGTTGAGGGCGGGGCAATCGGCGCCTAGCATTGCTGGGTATACCGCGTTCACATTCTCCAGGCCGACGCAGCATCAGCGCCGTGCTCAGGGTGGCATTGCAGTGTATGTGCGGGATGCATTAGCTGTGAGGGTGGGTGAGTGGCACATCTGCCCGCAGGCATGCTTTGCCATCCTGCGGGTCTCTGGGGTCCTTCCCTCTGGCCGAGATCTGATGCTTGTAGCCTGTTACATTCCTCCTGTCGGCTCACCACACTACGACAGGGGCATTTGGCAGCGGCTTGAGGAGCGGGTGGGGGAGGCTTTTGCAGTTGGGGAACCTATGATTGTGGGTGACCTGAATGCCCGAACTGGTGACCGGCCAGACTTCCCGCCGGATGCAGACTTGGCAGACTCTTCTGTCTGTGGTCTGCACTCCCGTGGTGTTGCTGCAGTGTCATCTGTCCGATGCAGTCAGGATGCCAGGGGCACGGTGAATGCCTCGGGTAGACGGTTGTTGGCGTTGTGCATGCGCCTCGGCCTGCGCATCGCCAACGGGCGCGTTCCTGGAGATGAGCATGGTGCACTCACTTTTGTGGGGTGTGGCGGCGGCAGCAGTCTGATTGACTACGTGCTGGCCAGCCCGAACATCATGCCTCTAATCCAGGAGTTGCGCGTCCGTGCCGCGCCTGAGTCTGACCACCTGGCAGTGCACCTGCGATTATGGTCTCTTTCGGCAGCCCCTCCGTCGCGTGGTCCGCCACCGGCACCGCCTCCGCGTATGATGGGCGATGACCGTCTGCTACAGTGGGTAGAGGTGCTGTCATCTCAGGGCTGCTCAGACACATTTGCTGATATCATTGCAGCCGCTCGCACAGCCTCTGATCGGCAGCCACTGCTGGCAGTTTGTGCGAGGTTCGATGCATTGATCAGCGAGACTTGGGCAAGCACCAGTAGAGACAGCACCACTGCTGGGCAGGCGGCTCGGCAGCCTTGTCAACGCTCGAGGGAGCACTCAGCACGTTGGTTTACAGCAGAGCTGGCGCGCATGCGTGCCGATGCGACTCGGGCAATGCACAGGGCTTCGGGTTCAGAGGAGGCCGTCCAGTTTCGCCGAGCATACCAGCGATGTCTGCGCCGCACCAGACGGGCCTTTATTCGGCGGCGCAGTGTTGCTCTTGCGACCCAGTTCCGAGGCGACCCTCGGAAATTTTGGAGTTGCTTCTCGCCTCGTGGCAGTACCGCCCCGCCCATAGACGTTGAGCACATGACCGCGCACTTCCGCCAGCTTTTTGGTCGAGCAGGCCCAGTGACTGCTGCAGAGGCCACCGATGCACTGTCGACGGCAATGCAGCATCGCACCGCAGATGGATCGAGTTTGAGTAGGCACTTCATGGCTGCTGAGGTCGTTGATGGCATTTTCCGCCTTCAACGATGCAAGGCATCGGTTGGCCTGCTGTCATTAGATGCACTGCGGGCGGCAGCCGCCATTCTAGCGGGTTGCATCGCGGCTTTGTTCAATGCATGTGTGCGGGTCGGCACTTTGCCACCTGGTTGGGCACTTTGCCGCATCACCCCTATACACAAGGGTGGCGATGCCATGGTAGCAGGCAACTATCGTGGCATTGCGGTCAGCACCGTTCTGGCCAAGCTCTATGCCACACTTCTCACTGCGCGACTCTCTGAGTGGTGTGAGCGACACCGTTTGCGGGCAGTAGGACAGGCTGGGTTCCGCGCGGGGTACAGCCCAGCTGATCAGATGCTGGTGCTGCGCACGTTGATCGAGTCTGCTCGTGCCGCTCGTGAGCCGCTCTTCGTGTGCTTTGTGGATTTCCTGAAGGCATACGACTCCGTTCCAAGGGGCCTCTTGTGGCAGAAGCTGCAGAGCCTTGGAGTTACGGGGTGGTGCCTCCAGGCTATCCAGGCCCTGTATGCAGATGTTCCGTTGGTTGTGCAGGGCACACCGCCGGACACGCTGCCTTTTCACTCCCTTCTGGGTGTGAAGCAGGGTTGCCCACTCAGCCCACTGCTGTTTGGCATCTACGTTGACGATCTCGAGTTGATGTTTGCCAGCAGCACCGTCGACCTTCGGGCTCCATCGTTGGGAGGGCAGCCAGTCCCGCCCCTGTTCTATGCTGATGACCTCGCACTTGTGGCTGGTTCGCAGGCTGGGCTGCAGTCTCAGATGAATCTCCTCGAGAGTTACTCTGAGAGGTGGCAGCTCACTGTGAATGTGGCTAAGACACGTGCCGTAGTGTTTCAGCGTGCAGGATCAGCGGCCGTGCAGCTCGACCTGACGTATCGTGGCTCTGCTGTCGAGGTTGTGGATTCTTTCTGCTACCTAGGCATGGTCTTCCATCGCACAGCACCCTTTTCGGATGCTGGGTTGGTTCGTGCTGCGACGGGCCACCACGCGACGTTGGCCATGGCCCGGCGGTGTAGGGAGCTGGGCATTCAGGATCCAGTCATGCGACTCCAGCTTTTCGATGCACTTGTGCGTCCGGTAATGCTTTATGGAGTTGAGGTTTGGGGGCCTCACGCGCTGGGTCAGATGGATGCTCAGTTTGAGCGCGAGCACCGGAGCTTTTTGCGGCGGATTCTAGGGGTCAGAGATTCCACTCCTAGTGCTGTCGTGTTGGCTGAGCTTGGTCGGTACCCATTGACGGTGTTGGCCACTGTGCAGGTGTGCAAGTATTGGAACCGTCTGATGGCAATGGAGGACGGCAGGCTAGTTCGCTTGGCATTCTTGGAGTCTGTCAAGCTAGCTAACTTGCCTTCTCGCTTTGCTGTGCGAGCCTCATGGGCTGCTCAGGTGGCTTCCTTGCTTGCAGTGACACCGCTCCCTGCTGCCGGGCCGAGGCGCATCGACATCAAGGCTGCGCTGTCTGCTTTGCAGCGGCGCTACTTGACATCTGTGCAGGAGTCTGCTTTGCCCAAAGTGCAAATGTATCTTGGGCATATCGCACCTCCTCTGCGCATTGGCACTTACAGTGTGGCTGCCTACTTGAAGGAAGTCACCAGCCGTGTGCAGCTCAGGCACCTGGCTCAGCTGCGCACCGGGTCGCACCGGTTGCGGGTCGAGACAGGCCGGTGGGAGAGGCCGCGCTTAGCGCGGCATGAGCGCACCTGCCAGCGGTGCTTGTCAGGCGAGGTTGATGATGAGCAGCACATGGTGTTTGGGTGCTCGGCGTTGGACGAGGTCAGGGAGCAGCATATGGGGTTGTTTGCAGTGTCGGCAGATCTTCGGTCTTTCCTAGAGCAGGAGTCGGTGCAGGTTGCAGCATTCGTTTCTGCGGGGTTTGCGGCGGCGGTGCTGGACAGCTGAACTTTTGTTTCTAAACTGTGTATGTGTTTGCAGGATCTTTTTTAGTGTTGGTTTTTGTTTGCTCTTGCTTTGGGATTTAGGAGCTGGTTGTCGCTGTGTGTGGTGTCGGGCAGGCGAAGCCCGGCTCTAGCGCCGGTGCCAGCGCGGGGCCCCCACAGTCCTATGCACGTGCGCTCGCCTTGCCAACTGGGAGTTTTCGTGGGGTTTTCCCTCCCAGGGATCTTGCACACCGCAACAGCTCCAGCTCAATGTTACTCTTCTGTTTCTTACTTTCGTTCACTTTTTGTTTTAGTTCTTAGTCGGCTTGGTTTGTTTTTTCAGCTTTGTTTGTCTGTTGCATGTCGCCCCCGCTGGGGTCCCTGCATGAGCCAAGAGGCTCCGTCAGGGCACACATGTAACCTTCCTTCCTTCCTTCCCACACGTGCCAGCGACCGCACATCCCCCTCACCACCAAGCCCGCCCACCGCCCACCGGAACCCCAACACCTCCCCCACCACAAACCCCTCAGCGTCGTCAGGCGTCCGCACCCGGGCGTCCGCCGCTGTGCACGCCAACACTGACTTTTCCGTTTGCACCGTGCCAGGGGGAGGCGGCCCCCTGGCACGGCATGCCGCTGCTCCCATACGCATTACAATCGCCTCCGCCACTCTTGCTTGCCTCCACGAGCAGCGAGCCAGCCTTGCGGCACACTCTCACAGCCCAAAGTGCTGCCATCCCAGCAGCATTGCACCTCGCCTTGCCAAACCCCGCACCTCCACGGCTCCAGCCTTCACACAGCCATTCAGCACCTCCGTGGTCATCATCTCAACGCAAGCGCTCAAGCGGAAAGTCCCCGGTCGCCTTCTTCAACGCCCAAACCCCCCAGCACGCCTCCACCAGCCAGCCCTCCAACATCTCCACCAACGGTTCTACGCCTTCACCATCACCTTCAGCATCCTCTTCACCATCATTGGAGCCGTCTGCAGCCAGCCCCGCCTCGCTAGCCGGACTTTGGCGGCAGTTCAGTTTGGCGATCAGCAGGGATCCCGCAGCACAGCACCTTCAGAAATCACCTCCGCAGCCTGGCCGGCGTCACCACAGCTTTGCAGCCATCCCATACGGCCTCATGATGCGCTCTGAGAGCCGCTAGCCTGCCATCGGCCTTCATAGCAGCCGCTTCAGCCGCGTGCGCCGCATGCGCGCCTGCGCCGCTACGAGCTTGGTCACCCTGTAGCGGCCAGGCACCCATTTGGCGTCCAGCAGCGTACAGCAGCCATCTTCATAGCTACAGCAGCGCCTCAGCTCTTGTCAGCATCCGGTTTGCGGCGGTTTTTGGTGGGACCACGGCAGACCGGCGTTTAGCATCAACACTCGGCGCCGCCTTGCCACCGACAGCCGAAACTCACAACCCTTTTGTCTTATACTGCAGACGCCCATCTCAGCGATCGTGTCACCTCATCAGCGTGTGCTGCCGCCCTCAGCCACGCAAGCTCATCGGTGCCAGCTGCCGCCTCCGTAGCTTGCCGCAGCTGCCGCTTTCGCAGTTTGCCGCTAGTTGCGGCCGCATCAGTAGCGGCTACCATAGTACATCGTCCGACTAGTGCTTTTCATGTTTGTTGTCTAGATTGGTAGTTGGTGTGAAAGGTGTTTGCAGCCGCGGGGGGGCATAGCCGCTTACGCTGTCAGCAACCCTTGTTGTGCTGGGAAGACCGCCTTAGGTAGTTCTGTTGACCTCACCGGGATTATGCTTAGCGCTAGTCTCCTGCAGCCTGCATTCCTTTGATGGATTCAGTGTTGCTCCATCTGCCTTTTCGAACACTTGTGATGATTGTTGTTGCATGATAGCCGCCGCTCTTGGGCTCTTGTCTCGAGTTGCCGCACCGACCTGGCCTTGTGCCAGTCACCCTGTTTAAAAAAAAAAAAAAAAAAAAAAAGGCACGCCAACACCGCCATCCGACCGCCGCCCTCCCGCACGCCTCCCACGCCGACATCATCATCGCACCGCTCCCTGCCGTCACCGCCGATGCGACCGTCTGCCGACAGCCACTCCCTGCCGCCCCCGGTCCTGCGCATCACCGTCCGCAGCCGACCGCCATCACCTCAGCCGCGCTCTGTGCCGCCCAGCAACAACCGCTACCACCTCCTAATCAGTGTGCAGAGCTGGACAGCTTGGGTTCCAGCTCGGATTAGGAGGGGACAGTTTTCTTTCGTTTGGCTTTCCTCGGCAGTCTTGCTACCCGCGCACTCAGCACATCGAACCTCCGTTTCGAGCAGCATGTTTGTTCCTTCGTAGGAGCCTGTGAACAGGCCATGTATGGCCTACCACAGTATGTAATCAATGTCAATGTCAAAAAATGTCACGTCCGGGGCCCCTGCCCAGCGACTGAGTGGTGGATGCCCGCCGACATGGATGCTGTCAGGACGAGCGTCGGTCGCGCCATGCGTGGCCTCCGCCCCGCCGCTTCACCAACCGCTGCCACGCCGACTGCCGCCCGCGGCAACGACGGATCATCTACCACCAACCCCGCCCAGTGTGCACCTCGCCGCGGCGCCGGAAGGCGCCGCGGCGGGGAGCCATGAAGCCCCACTCCGACCGCCCCCGCCTGCGCCTACTGTCACTCAACGTCAACGGACTCGCCGATAGGAACAAGCGCCGACAACTGTTTGCGTCGCTTATTGGCGGGCCTTACGACATTGACATTGACATTGATTACATACTGTGGTAGGCCATACATGGCCTGTTCACAGGCTCCTATGAAGGAACAAACATGCTGCTCGAAACGGAGGTTCGATGTGCTGAGTGCAAGACTGTCGAGGAAAGCCAAACGAAAAAACTGTCCCCTCCTAATCCGTGCTGGAACCCAAGCTGTGCAGCTCTGCACACTGATTATGGCAATGGCGCAAAAAGGCTGCCAGCTGGCTGGCATCCTGCTGAAGAAACTCGGCGACTGTGGAAATGTCACAATCCTCGAACAACTCAAAGTGCTGAAGCCTCTGGTCCAGCAATGCTGGGCACCCCCAAATCATGTGTGCCTCATCATCCACCTCCCCACAGCTGCACCGCTGACACAGCCTGTCCTCGCGCCGCAAGCCCTTCCATCTGCCCGTCTCAACACCCAAGCGGTGAGCCCCCATCCTGAACTGTGCCAGCCGCCGGCGGCCGGACTTGGAGGCGACAGCCTGCAGGTATCCAGCCATCTGGTAGTCATCACAGTTCACGGGTCCTCTGATCTGCAGCCACTCTTGCACCTTGCGCAAGTCACTGCAGTTCAGCCCATCAAACAGGCGGCGTTGCATGTGCGCAGTGACAACATCAGTGTCAATATGCTGCGGCACGCCATCAACGATGGGGGACATGAAGTCCAGGAACGAAGCCACCTGGGCAGCCCAGCAGGCGGACCGGATGGCGCCGCCATGGCCAGCCATGGCGACGTTCTCCAGGAACGCCTGCTTGGTGAGGCGGTCGTCCGGCATTGCGACCATGCGGTTCCAGCACCGCGCAATCAGCATCGCCGCCGTGTGCGCCACAGGGAAGCGCCCGAGCTCGCCCAGCACCGCAGCGCTGGGCGTGCCTGCACGCACACCAAGCAGACCACGAAGGAACTTTCGATGCACCACTTCGCATGCATCCATGCCATTGCCACAAAGCGCTCCCGGCCCCCAAGTCTCCACACCATACAGCATCACAGGGCGCACAAGTGCGTCAAAGAGATGCAGCAGCAGTGCAGGATCATGCAGCCTGAGGTCATGGCAACGGTTTTGCAAAGCAAGCAATGCGCGCTGGGCTGCACTGGCCCTGTCGGCGCCGGCTGCTGCAAACTGGTGCATGCTAGACACCTCCACCCCCAGATACCTGAACGAATCAAGCACCTCAATGGGAGCAGACATGTACGTGAGCACCGGTGGCGGTGGCGCCGGGCGGCGCCCGGCGCCATACACCACTACCTTCGTCTTCTTCACGTTCACCGTGAGTCGCCAGCGGCGGCAGTAGCACTCCAGCAGCTGCAGCTGCGCTTGCAGGCCAGCGACGCTGTTGGAGACCAGGTCCAGATCATCTGCATAGAGAAGCGCCGGCGCCGCAACTCCACACAGGGTTGGCAGGTCGAAGCTGGAGGCATGTGCCTCCAGCTCCGCCTGGAAATCGTCAATGTAAATACCAAACAGGGTTGGAGAAAGTGGGCATCCTTGCTTCACCCCCAAAGTGCTCTGAAACGTCTCAGACAACCCCCCCTGAAACTGCACTCCCATAGGGACATCAGCATACAATGCCTTCAATGCTCGCCTGAACTCACCGTGCACGCCAATGCGCTCCAGCTTCGTCCACAGCAGGTCGCGCGGGACGGTGTCATATGCCTTTTTAAAATCAACAAAGCAGGAGTACAGCAGTTGCTTGTTGGCCTTGGCCTTCTCAATCAGGGTGCGCACCACAAAGGTCTGGTCTGTGGTGCGGTGATTCTTGCGGAAACCCGCCTGTCCTCGCGCCCGCAGTCCATGCCGCTCTGTCCACTTCATGAGCTTGTCGTTCAGCATGCAGGCATACAACTTCGCAAGCAGGCGCCCTACCGCAATACCTCTGTAGTTACCTGGGTCGTTGACGTCGCCTCCCTTGTGGATCGGGGTGATACCACACAGCGCCCATGCCCGCGGTATTGCCTCAGCCCTCTGGCTGGCGTTGAAGATGGCAGCGATGCAACGGGCAAGCTCGGCAGCTGCTACAGACAAGGCATCGAGCTTCAGCAGCCCGACAGTGGCCTTACCGCCGTGCAGGAGTTCGATTCCCTGTTGGACGGAGGCGGCCGTGAAGGGCGTGTTCAGCTCGCTGCCGTCGGCGGCTGGGGGTGCGGCGCCAGCATCTGCTGTCATATCTGGATGGGTGTGAGGGTCACTGGGAGCCTCAAGGAGCTTACGGAAGGACTCCAGCATGATGTCATCCGGCACGGGGCAGGCACGCCTCTTTGCCGGCTTGAACTTCTTCCAAAAGGTCTTTGGATCAGATCTCGCCTGGGCAACGAGGGCAATGGCCTGGCTGCGGGTCCAGCGGCGCTGCGCTCGTCGCAGCAGCCGCTGGTACTCCGCGCTTACGACGTCATCTGCCTCCAGGAGACACATCAGCGTGCCTCCGACAAAGGCAGCGAGTGGGCGCATTTGGGGGCGGCACCGGGCCAGCATTGGCCAGGCTGGTCCTACTGGCAGCGCGGCACGCCTGCCATCACAGGCCCTACCTCCACCTCCCGTCGACGGCGAACGACCGCAGGCGTCGCCATCCTCATACGCGACTCTGCCGGTTGCGCCGACATTGCTGTCGTCGGCGACACCGACCCCAGTGGCCGCCGACTGCGCGTCGACTTCAGCCTCCACAACCACGCCTACACCGTCATCACCGCCTACACGCCCTGCGAACATCACCCTCGCACAGAATTCCTGCCGAAATTCACAAACCTTTTGTCTTATACTGCAGACGCCCATCTCAGCGATCGTGTCGCCTCATCAGCGTGTGCTGCCGCCCTCAGCCACGCAAGCTCATCGGTGCCAGCTGCCGCCTCCGTAGCTTGCCGCAGCTGCCGCTTTCGCAGTTTGCCGCTAGTTGCGGCCGCATCAGTAGCGGCTACCATAGTACATCGTCCGACTGGTGCTTCTCATGTTTGTTGTCTAGATTGGTAGTTGATGTGGAAGGTGTTTGCAGCCGCGGGGGGGCATAGCCGCTTACGCTGTCAGCAACCCTTGTGGTGCTAGGAAGACCGCCTTAGGTAGTTCTGTTGACCTCACCGGGATTATGCTTAGCGCTAGTCTCCTGCAGCCTGCATTCCTTTGATGGATTCAGTGTTGCTCCATTCGCCTCTCGAACACATAGAATGGTTGTTGTTGTTTGACTAAATAGCCGCCGCACTTGGGCTCTTGTCTCGAGTTGCCGCACCGACAAGGCCTTGTGCTGAGTCACCCTGTAAAAACCAAAAAAAAAAAAAAAAAAAAAAATTCCTGCCAAATCTTTCAGCCATGATGCCCACCGACGACCGCGCAGTCCTCCTCTGCGGGGACTTCAACTGCATCGACACCGTCCACGACGCTTGCCCGCCCCCACCCTCGCGCTCCCATCGCTTCATTGGCCGAGACCAGCTCCGGCAGGTCTGCGCGGCTGCCGGGCTCACCGACCCTTGGAGACACCTCCACCCGGCCCCTGCAGTCGGCTTCACATATGCCTCCACCAACCACGGCTGCTCGCGGCTTGACCGCTGGCTGGTGACAACATCACTGCTTGACCACTCACCTGAGGCTCGCATGGTTGACGGCCTGCCTGGTGATCACAGCGCCGTCGCCATTGCCTTCGCCCCACCCGGCTCGGCCATGGGTTCGTTCGACATGGCGGTTTCCCCTCCACCTGCTGGCCGACACTGCCTTCGTTGCGACCTTCACGGACGCGGGCAACCGACTGACAGCCAACAGGCTCCACACCATCAGGACGCATCCCGTCATGCCACCGACTTCCTCAGGCTGCTCCAAGCCTCACAGTCGGTGCCCTGCTCCAGCGGCTCCACGCCCAACGTACCTGCCGACGCCGACCCTGGAGGCCTCCTCGAAGACCTGCTGGCCTGCCTTCGCATTCATGCGCAAAGGCACCAAGCCGAAGACCGCCGCCGCACACACCTCGAGGAACGCCGACTGCAGCAAGCGGTGACACTTGCCGCTGCGCAGCTGCCGACCGCCACCGAGGCAACCCGACCCGTCGCCATCGCCACATACACCACTGCCGCTGCCGCCTTCAAAGCACACACACGAAGCCTCCATGAGCGGGCCCTGGAGCGAGCCGAGGCTCTGGAGATCCTGTTCTTCGAGAAGCCCACCCACTACTTCCACTCGCGCTGCGACCCTCGCCACTTCAGCGACACCACGTTCACCTTCGTCATCGACCACACAGCAGACGGCGCCCGCATCGTCGTCGACAGCCCCGACAGCCTCGCGCGCGCCCAGCGTATCCTCGCCGACCACTTCACAGCCCACTTGGCTGCACGCCCCACGTCCACCGCCGCACAGGATCAGCTCCTCGCATCTCTGGACGCCACAATCACCGCCGCCGCCGCCGCAGAATGCGATGCGCCCCTGACAGAGGGCGAGCTCAAGGTTGCCGCCAGGGCTCTCGCACGAGGCCGCAGCCCAGGCACCGACGGCGTCCAATCCGAGGTGTACGTCCAGCTCTGGGACGTGCTCGGCCCACCGCTCACCAAGGCGTTCACCGGCACCCTCGCCGTCCAGTTACGCCGAGCATACCAGCGATGTCTGCGTCGCACCAGACGGGCCTTTATCCGGCGGCGCAGTGTTGCTCTGGCGACCCAGTTCCGAGGCGACCCTCGGAAATTTTGGGGTTGCTTCTCGCCTCGTGGCAGTACCGCCCCGCCCATAGACGTTGAGCACATGACCGCGCACTTCCGCCAGCTTTTTGGTCGAGCAGGCCCAGTGACTGCTGCAGAGGCCGCCGATGCACTGTCGACGGCACTGCAGCATCGCACCGCAGATGGTTCGAGTTTGAGTAGGCACTTCACGGCTGCTGAGGTCGTTGATGGCATTTTCCGCCTTCAACGATGCAAGGCATCGGTTGGCCTGCTGTCATTAGATGCATTGCGGGCGGCAGCCACCATTCTAGCGGGTTGCATCGCGGCTTTGTTCAATGCATGTGTGCGGGTCGGCACTTTGCCACCTGATTGGGCACTTTGCCGCATCACCCCTATACACAAGGGTGGCGATGCCATGGTAGCAGGCAACTACCGTGGCATTGCGGTCAGCACCGTTCTGGCCAAGCTCTATGCCACACTTCTCACTGCGCGACTCTCTGAGTGGTGTGAGCGACACCGTTTGCGGGCAGTAGGACAGGCTGGGTTCCGCGCGGGGTACAGCCC
Organism: Tetratostichococcus sp. P1; assembly: GCA_036584455.1. Classification (NCBI taxonomy): domain Eukaryota; kingdom Viridiplantae; phylum Chlorophyta; class Trebouxiophyceae; order Prasiolales; family Stichococcaceae; genus Tetratostichococcus; species Tetratostichococcus sp. P1. Next base: position 2,168,146 of record BTPI01000007.1, read on the forward strand.
AGCTGATCAGATGCTGGTGCTGCGCACGTTGATCGAGTCTGCTCGTGCCGCTCGTGAGCCGCTGTTCGTGTGCTTTGTGGATTTCCTGAAGGCATACGACTCCGTTCCAAGGGGCCTCTTGTGGCAGAAGCTGCAGAGCCTTGGAGTTACGGGGTGGTGCCTCCAGGCTATCCAGGCCCTGTATGCAGATGTTCCACTGGTTGTGCAGGGCACATCGCCGGACACGCTGCCTTTTTTTTTTTTTTTTTTTTTTTTTTTTTTTTTTTTTTTTTTTTTTTTTTTTTTTTTTTTGGTTACAGGGTGACTGGCACAAGGCCAGGTCGGTGCGGCAACTCGAGACAAGAGCCCAAGAGCGGCGGCTACCATGCAACAACAATCATCACAAGTGTTCGAAAAGGCAGATGGAGCAACACTGAATCCATCAAAGGAATGCAGGCTGCAGGAGACTAGCGCTAAGCATAATCCCGGTGAGGTCAACAGAACTACCTAAGGCGGTCTTCCTAGCACAACAAGGGTTGCTGACAGCGTAAGCGGCTATGCCCCCCCGCGGCTGCAAACACCTTCCACGTCAACTACCAATCTAGACAACAAACATGAAAGGCACTAGTCGGATGACGTACTATGGTAGCCGCTATTGATGCGGCCGCAACCAGCGGCAAACTGCGCAAGCAGCAGCTGCGGCAAGCTGCGGAGGCGGCAGCTGGCACCGATGAGGTTGCGTGGCTGAGGGCGGCAGCACACGCCGATGAGGTGACACGATCGCTGAGATGGGCGTCTGCAGTATAAGACAAAAGGTTTGTGGGTTTCGGCTGTCGGCGGCAAGGCGGCGCTGAGTGCTGATGCTAGACGCCGGTCTGCTGTGGTCCATGACATTGATTACATACTGTGGTAGGCCATACATGGCCTGTTCACAGGCTCCTATGAAGGAACAAACATGCTGCTCGAAACAGAGGTTCAATGTGCTGAGTGCGCGGGTAGCAAGACTGCCAAGGAAAGCGAAACGAACAAACTGTCCCCTCCTAATCCGTGCTGGAACCCAAGCTGTCCAGCTCTGCACACTGATTATGGCAATGGCGCAAAAAGGCTGCCAGCTGGCTGGCATCCTGCTGAAGAAACTCGGCGACTGTGGAAATGTCACAATCCTCGAACAACTCAAAGTGCTCAAGCCTCTGGTCCAGCAATGCTGGGCACCCCCAAATCATGTGTGCCTCATCATCCACCTCCCCACAGCTGCACCGCTGACACAGCCTGTCCTCGCGCCGCAAGCCCTTCCATCTGCCCGTCTCAACACCCAAGCGGTGAGCCCCCATCCTGAACTGTGCCAGCCGCCGGCGGCCGGACTTGGAGGCGACAGCCTGCAGGTATCCAGCCATCTGGTAGTCATCACAGTTCACGGGTCCTCTGATCTGCAGCCACTCTTGCACCTTGCGCAAATCACTGCAGTTCAGCCCATCAAACAGGCGGCGCTGCATATGCGCAGTGACAACATCAGTGTCAATGTGCTGCGGCACGCCATCAACGATGGGGGACATGAAGTCCAGGAACGAAGCCACCTGGGCAGCCCAGCAGGCGGACCGGATGGCGCCGCCATGGCCAGCCATGGCGACGTTCTCCAGGAACGCCTGCTTGGTGAGGCGGTCGTCCGGCATTGCGACCATGCGGTTCCAGCACCGCGCAATCAGCATCGCCGCCGTGTGCGCCACAGGGAAGCGCCCGAGCTCGCCCAGCACCGCAGCGCTGGGCGTGCCTGCACGCACACCAAGCAGACCACGAAGGAACTTTCGATGCACCACTTCGCATGCATCCATGCCATTGCCACAAAGCGCTCCCGGCCCCCAAGTCTCCACACCATACAGCATCACAGGGCGCACAAGTGCGTCAAAGAGATGCAGCAGCAGTGCAGGATCATGCAGCCTGAGGTCATGGCAACGGTTTTGCAAAGCAAGCAATGCGCGCTGGGCTGCACTGGCCCTGTCGGCGCCGGCTGCTGCAAACTGGTGCATGCTAGACACCTCCACCCCCAGATACCTGAACGAATCAAGCACCTCAATGGGAGCAGACATGTACGTGAGCACCGGTGGCGGTGGCGCTGGGCGGCGCCCGGCGCCATACACCACTACCTTCGTCTTCTTCACGTTCACCGTGAGTCGCCAGCGGCGGCAGTAGCACTCCAGCAGCTGCAGCTGCGCTTGCAGGCCAGCGACGCTGTTGGAGACCAGGTCCAGATCATCTGCATAAAAAAGCGCCGGCGCCGCAACTCCACACAGGGTTGGCAGGTCGAAGCTGGAGGCATGTGCCTCCAGCTCCGCCTGGAAATCGTCAATGTAAATACCAAACAGGGTCGGAGAAAGTGGGCATCCTTGCTTCACCCCCAAAGTGCTCTGAAACGTCTCAGACAACCCCCCCTCAAACTGCACTCCCATGGGCACATCAGCATACAATGCTTTCAACGCACGCATGAACTCACCGTGCACGCCAATGCGCTCCAGCTTCGTCCACAGCAGGTCGCGCGGGACGGTGTCATATGCCTTTTTAAAATCAACAAAGCAGGAGTACAGCGGCTGCTTGTTGGCCTTGGCCTTCTCAATCAGGGTGCGCACCACAAAGGTCTGGTCTGTGGTGCGGTGATTCTTGCGGAAACCCGCCTGTCCTCGCGCCCGCAGTCCATGCCGCTCTGTCCACTTCATGAGCTTGTCGTTCAGCATGCAGGCGTACAACTTCGCAAGTAGGCACCCTACCGCAATTCCTCTGTAGTTACCTGGGTCGTTGACGTCGCCGCCCTTGTGGATCGGGGTGATACCACACAGCGCCCATGCCCGCGGTATTGCCTCAGCCCTCTGGCTGGCGTTGAAGATGGCAGCGATGCAAGGGGCAAGCTCGGCAGCTGCTACAGACAAGGCATCGAGCTTTAGCAGCCCGACGGTGGCCTTACCGCCGTGCAGGAATTCGATTCCCTGTTGGACGGAAGCGGCCGTGAAGGGCGTGTTCAGCTCGCTGCCGTCGGCGGCTGGGGGTGCGGCGCCAGCATCTGCTGTCATATCTGGATGGGTTTGAGGGTCACTGGGAGCCTCAAGGAGCTTACGGAAGGACTCCAGCATGATGTCATCCGGCACGGGGCAGGCACGCTTCTTTGCCGGCTTGAACTTCTTCCAAAAGGTCTTTGGATCAGATCTCGCCTGGGCAACGAGGGCAATGGCCTGGCTGCGGGTCCAGCGGCGCTGCGCTCGTCGCAGCAGCCGCTGGTACTCCGCGCGCGCGGCTCGTGCGGCATTGGACTTGGGGTCCCGCCGCGCCGCTTGCCGTGCCGCCCGCCGGCCCAACGCCAGCTCAGGGTCCCACCAGGGTGGCAGCTCCAAGCGATCTCGCCGCCGCCCCTTGGCGGCCGGCGGTGCTGCTGCCACCACGTCTGCCTGCGTGGAGCGAATCAGCTCGTCAAACTGATTCCCAACAGACTGCACGCCATTGGGATCCATTGCTGTCAGCGCTGCCGCCTCTATGGCGGCCAGCCGAGCGGCCACATCCGGCTGCTGCAGGCGCTGCTGCCAGGCTTCCAGCTGCGCTGCGCTGAGGCGCGGCGCTGCTGGTGCTGATGGCTGCTGCTGCTCTTGCTGCTGCTGCTGGCGGCGCCCGTGCCGCCCTTGCGGCTGGGCTGCGGGCTCTATCGTGTGCCGCTTGACAGTGACGACCACTGCCGAGTGGTCCGACTCCGGCACTGGCAGAATCTGCAAAGATTGGATCAAAGGCATGGCGTCGGGGCTTGCAAGAACGTAGTCAATCAGGCTGCTGCCCTCCTGGCCAATGCTCGTGAAGGTGACCTCGCCCGCCTCATCTCCTGCAACACGACCATTAGCAATGCGCAGAGTCGAATTGATACAAAGGTCAAGCAGCTGTCGACCCCAGCGATTAGGTCGCTGCTGGCTGTCGCGGCTGCGCCGCTGACTCTGCACAGGAGGGACAGCTGTTGACATGTATGCATCCTCGACAGGGTGATCAATGGTCCCTGGAAAGTCAGGGTGTGTGCCAGTTCGTGCATTCAAGTCCCCAATGACAAACACATGCCCCAAGCGCAGAGTGCTGACCACCTCCTCATGCAATGCCTCCCACACAGCAACCCCCTTCCCACACAACGCAGGACTCCCATCGGGTGGCATGTAACATGCAAAGATGTATGCATCCTCAGCATGTCCAATGACCCCTGCGACCCGCAGAAGTGCATAGCAATTCTGCGGGCCAGTCATCAGACAAGTTACCGCCGATGCCAGTGCATCGGTGGTGTAGACGGCGACACCGCCGCGGCTGCCGCCACGTTGCTGCCGCCGGCTCCGAGGCAGGTTGACGGTGTTGGTGTAGCCCGCCAGCTCCGGCGCGTCCGCCCCCTCCCGCAGCCAGGTCTCGGTTAGCACAAGGATGTCGTAGTCGGCTGCTGCAAACACCTGCGATAAAGCAGATGCATCTCTGGCAAGCCAGCCGTGGACATTCAGGTGCAAGACAGAGAGCGAGCTGTTAGGGGGCCGGATTGCGTCGGGCGCAGCCCGACCCCAACACCCCTAGCAGACATCTTTGAATGCAGGCATGGGTGCAACAGGCGCCTTTGCTGGTGGAGGTGATGTTGCCTCCGCCAGAGAGGGGACACCAGCTGGTGCATGTGTGACAGGCTCATCAGGCAGCACAGTAAAACGTGAAGCGATGCCAAGAGGAGCAGCAGCAGGGCAGAGGGCAAAGGCGCTGGGCCGGGGCTGCCGCGATACCGCCAGGCGCTGCAGAGCAAAGTCCAGGGCTGCGGCTGCAGCGCGCCGCGCGGCAGTCGCTGACATCACGTCCAGCGTCCCGGTGCGCTGAGCCTGGCGCTGCTGTGCCGCCAAGCCGCGCTGTTGCTGCGGCAGGCTGCGGAAGATCGAGACGCCGCACTCTCGCGGCAGCTTCGCCTTGGCGCGGCATAGCCTGCGCACAAAACCACCGTCTGACATGGATACGACTGCCAGGCCATCAGTGCGAGCACTCACACGCACCAGCCTGATGGCCTGGCTAGCGTCCATGAGGCCAAGGCTGCTGCAGCAGAAGTCAGTCACTGCAGCGAGCACGGCATCGCGGCCGCTGCCAGCAGCGAAGCCCAAGCCCTGAATGACCCAGGCTTCGCTGCTGGTAGCTGCTGCAGACGTCGCGCTGGCCTGCTGTGCTGGCTCCGCCCGCTGCATGCACTTGGCAGCATGGGCGGTGTTGCGCTGCGGCACAGCCGCTGTTGGTGCCGTCGCCACCTCCAGCTCTCCTGCACGTGCCACACACGCCTCAGGTTGTTCCAAGGACGAGCTCTGTGCCTCCCGCTGCGTCGCCAGGGCGTCGCTGCAGGGAACAGGCTCCTCCTGGTGGACCTGCACCACCAGCTTCACGGTTTGAGGCTCCGTAGATTCAGCTGCATGCAGCTTGGCACGCAGCTCCTCCATCTCCGCATCTGCTGCCTTGAGCCGCTGCATCATCTCCGTCAGCTGAAGTCTGCAAGATGCACAGCAAGCAGGCTGTGAGAGTGCAACTGCAGCAACTGCGGGGACTACCACCATATCGACACCAGACATAGGGTCCCTCACGCAATCATCGCACTGCACTGGTGCAGGACCACCCTGGGAGCATGGCTGCGGCCGCTGCGGGGCAGCTGGCTGCGGTCTGCTCGGTCCCACCAAAACCCGCTGCAAACCGGATGCTGACAAGAGCTGAGGCGCTGCTGTAGCTATGAAGATGGCTGCTGTACGCTGCTGGACGCCAAATGGGTGCTTGGCCGCTACAGGGTGACCAAGCTTGTAGCGGCGCAAACGCGCATGCGGCGCACGCGGCTGAAGCGGCTGCTATGAAGGCTGGTGGCAGGCTAGCGGCTCTCAAAGCGTATCATGAGGCCGTATGGGGTGGCTGCAGAGCTGTGGTGACGCCGGCCAGGCTGCGGAGGTGATTTCTGAAGGTGCTGTGCTGCGGGATCCCTGCTGATCGCCAAACTGAACTGCCGCCAAAGTCCGGCTAGCGAGGCGGGGCCGGCTGCAGACGGCTCCAATGATGGTGAAGAGGATGCTGAAGGTGATGGTGAAGGCGTAGAACCGTTGGTGGAGACGTTGGAGGGCTGGCTGGTGGAGGCGTGCTGGGGGGTTTGGGCGTTGAAGAAGGCGACCGGGGAATTTCCGCTTGAGCGCTTGCGTTGAGATGATGACCACGGAGGTGCTGAATGGCTGTGTGAAGGCTGGAGCCGTGGAGGTGCGGGGTTTGGCAAGGCGAGGTGCAATGCTGCTGGGATGGCAGCACTTTGGGCTGTGAAAGTGTGCCGCAAGGCTGGCTCGCTGCTCGTGGAGGCAAGCATGAGTGGCGGAGGCGGTTGTAATGCGTATGGGAGCAGCGGCATGCCGTGCCAGGGGGCCGCCTCCCCCTGGCACGGTGCAAACGGAAAATTACTGCCTTTTCACTCCCTTTTGGGTGTGAAGCAGGGTTGCCCGCTCAGCCCACTGCTGTTTGGCATCTACGTTGACGATCTCGAGTTGATGTTTGCCAGCAGCACCGTCGACCTTCAGGCCCCATCGTTGGGAGGGCAGCCAGTCCCGCCCCTGTTCTATGCTGATGACCTCGCACTTGTGGCTGGTTCGCAGGCTGGGCTGCAGTCTCAGATGGATCTCCTCGAGAGGTACTCTGAGAGGTGGCAGCTCACTGTGAATGTGGCTAAGACACGTGCCGTAGTGTTTCAGCGTGCGGGATCAGCGGCCGTGCAGCTCGACCTGACATATCGTGGCTCTGCTGTCGAGGTTGTGGATTCCTTCTGCTACCTAGGCGTGGTCTTTCATCGCACAGCACCCTTTTCGGATGCTGGGTTGGTTCGTGCTGCGACGGGCCACCGCGCGATGTTGGCCATGGCCCGACGGTGCAGGGAGTTGGGCATTCAGGATCCAGTCATGCGACTCCAGCTTTTCGATGCACTTGTGCGTCCGGTGATGCTTTACGGAGTTGAGGTTTGGGGGCCTCACGCGCTGGGTCAGATGGATGCTCAGTTTGAGTGCGAGCACCGGAGCTTTTTGCGGCGGATTCTAGGGGTCAGAGATTCCACTCCTAGTGCTGTCGTGTTGGCTGAGCTTGGTCGGTACCCATTGACGGTGTTGGCCACTGTGCAGGTGTGCAAGTATTGGAACCGTCTGATGGCAATGGAGGACGGCAGGCTAGTTCGCTTGGCATTCTTGGAGTCTGTCAGGCTAGCTAACTTACCTTCTCGCTTTGCTGTGCGGGCCTCATGGGCTGCTCAGGTGGTGTCCTTGCTTGCAGTGACACCGCTCCCTGCTGCCGAGCCGAGGCGCATCGACATCAAGGCTGCGCTGTCTGCTTTGCAGCGGCGCTACTTGACATCTGTGCAGGAGTCTGCTTTGCCCAAAGTGCAAATGTATCTTGGGCATATCGCACCTCCTCTGCGCATTGGCACTTACAGTGTGGCTGCCTACTTGAAGGAAGTCACCAGCCGTGTGCAGCTCAGGCACCTGGCTCAGCTGCGCACCGGGTCGCACCGGTTGCGGGTCGAGACAGGCCGGTGGGAGAGGCCGCGCTTAGAGCGGCATGAGCGCACCTGCCAGCGGTGCTTGTCAGGCGAGGTTGATGATGAGCAGCACATGGTGTTTGGGTGCTCGGCGTTGGACGAGGTCAGGGAGCAGCATGTGGGGTTGTTTGCAGTGTCGGCAGACCTTCGGTCTTTCCTAGGGCAGGAGTCGGTGCAGGTTGCAGCATTCGTTTCTGCGGGGTTTGCGGCGGTGCTAGACGGCTGAACTTTTGTTTCTAAACCGTGTTTGTGTTTGCAGGATCTTTTTTAGTGTTGCTTTTTGTTTGCTTTTGCTTTGGGATTTAGGAGCTGGTTGTCGCTGTGTGTGGTGTCGGGCAGGCGAAGCCCGGCTCTAGCGCCGGTGCCAGCGCGGGGCCCCCACAGTCCTATGCACGCGCGCTCGCCTTGCCAACTGGGAGTTTTCGTGGGGTTTTCCCTCCCAGGGATCTTGCACACCACCACAGCACCAGCTCAATGTTACTCTTTTGTCTCGTACTTTCGTTCAGTTTTTGTTTCAGTTCTTAGTCAGCTTGGTTTTCTTTCAGTTTTGTTTGTCTGTTGCACGTCGCCCCCGCTGGGGTCCCTACATGAGCCAAGAGGCTCCGTCAGGGCACACATGTAAGCTGCTTGCCTTGCTTGCTTGCTCCATTCGCCTCTCGAACACATAGAATGGTTGTTGTTGTTTGACTAAATAGCCGCCGCACTTGGGCTCTTGTCTCGAGTTGCCGCACCGACAAGGCCTTGTGCTGAGTCACCCTGTAAAAACCAAAAAAAAAAAAAAAAAAAAAGAAGTGGATGTTGATTTGTGCTGGTGGGGGTGTGGCGGTGGTGACGACGTCAAGGTGGTTTGGTCGGTGTCGAGTAGCGGTAGCCGGGCGAGAGACAGATACGGCTAGGGTTGGTGAAGTCGAAAGCGTCGGCGCCGTGAAGGTGATGTCGGTTGATGTGAGGACAGTGATGGAAGACGGCGTGATGAGGTCGATGATGTGGACGGTGGCGGGGAACATGTTGCGATTGTGGGGCAGTGGATGTTGGTGCACGTTGTCAAGGGTTCGGACGACGGTGATGTTGCGGCGGTGGTGAAGTCGGTGTGGCGTGGCGGTGGCTGGGCGAAGGATGGGCACGGCCGGCGTCCATGGCATCGAAGGGTCCGGCGACGTGAAGGTGTTGGTGATGATGGATGAGGGGAGAGTAATAGACGACGGCGTGATGAGGTCGATGATGTGGACGGTGGTGGCGGCGTGTCTGTGTCAGTGTGGGGGTGGATGTTGATGTTTGTTGTTGAAGAGGTGGCGATGGTGGTGGTGTGCTGGTGTGATGGTGATGCAGTCGGTGCGGCGTCGCGGTCGCTGGGCGAGAGATGGGTATGGCCGGGGTCGGTGGCGTCGAAGGGTCCGGCGATGTTAAGGTGGTGGCCGTGGGTGTGTGGACAGTGTTGGAAGACGGCGTGACGAGGTTGGGGGTGTGGCGATGGTGACGGAGGAGGAGGAAGGTTACATGTGTGTGACGGTGTAAGGTGGTGTGGTCGGTGTCGAGTAGCGGTAGCTGGGCGAGAGATGAACACGGCTGGGGTTAGGTGAAGTCGAAAGTTCCGGCGCCGTGAAGGAAGGAAGGAAGGAAGGTTACATGTGTGCCCTGACGGAGCCTCTTGGCTCATGCAGGGGACCCAGCGGGGGCGACGTGCAACAGCCAAACAAAGCTGGAAAAAACAAACCAAGCTGACTAAGAACTAAAACAAAAAGTGAACAAAAGTAAGAAACAGAAGAGTAACATTGAGCTGGAGCTGTTGTGGTGTGCAAGATCCCTGGGAGGGAAAACCCCACGAAAACTCCCAGTTGGCAAGGCGAGCGCACGTGCATAGGACTGTGGGGGCCCCGCGCTGGCACCGGCGCTAGAGCCGGGCTTCGCCTGCCCGACACCACACACAGCGACAACCAGCTCCTAAATCCCAAAGCAAAAGCCGACAAAAACCACCACTAAAAAAGATCCTGCAAACACATACACAGTTTAGAAACAAAAGTTCAGCTGTCCAGCACCGCTGCCGCAAACCCCGCAGAAACGAATGCTGCAACCTGCACCGACTCCTGCTCTAGGAAAGACCGAAGGTCTGCCGACACTGCAAACAACCCCATATGCTGCTCCCTGACCTCGTCCAACGCCGAGCACCCAAACACCATGTGCTGCTCATCATCAACCTCGCCTGACAAGCACCGCTGGCAGGTGCGCTCATGCCGCGCTAAGCGCGGCCACTCCCACCGGCCTGTCTCGACCCGCAACCGGTGCGACCCGGTGCGCAGCTGAGCCAGGTGCCTGAGCTGCACACGGCTGGTGACTTCCTTCAAGTAGGCAGCCACACTGTAAGTGCCAATGCGCAGAGGAGGTGCGATATGCCCAAGATACATTTGCACTTTGGGCAAAGCAGACTCCTGCACAGATGTCAAGTAGCGCCGCTGCAAAGCAGACAGCGCAGCCTTGATGTCGATGCGCCTCGGCCCGGCAGCAGGGAGCGGTGTCACTGCAAGCAAGGAAGCCACCTGAGCAGCCCATGAGGCTCGCACAGCAAAGCGAGAAGGTAAGTTAGCTAGCTTGACAGACTCCAAGAATGCCAAGCGAACTAGCCTGCCGTCCTCCATTGCCATCAGACGGTTCCAATACTTGCACACCTGCACAGTGGCCAACACCGTCAATGGGTACCGACCAAGCTCAGCCAACACGACAGCACTAGGAGTGGAATCTCTGACCCCTAGAATCCGCCGCAAAAAGCTCCCCAGGGATCTTGCACACCACAACAGCTCCAGCTCAATGTTACTCTTTTGTTTCTTACTTTCGTTCACTTTTTGTTATAGTTCTTAGTCGGCTTGGTTTGTTTTTTCAGCTTTGTTTGTCTGTTGCATGTCGCCCCCGCTGGGGTCCCTGCATGAGCCAAGAGGCTCCGTCAGGGCACACATGTAACCTTCCTTCCTTCCTTCCTTCCTTCCTTCCAACCTCGCCACGCCGTCTTCCAACACTGTCCACACACCCACGGCCACCACCTTAACGTCGCCGGACCCTTCGACGCCACTAGTCGGACGATGTACTATGGTAGCCGCTACTGATGCGGCCGCAACTAGCGGCAAACTGCGAAAGCGGCAGCTGCGGCAAGCTACGGAGGCGGCAGCTGGCACCGATGAGCTTGCGTGGCTGAGGGCGGCAGCATTCGCTGATGAGGTGACACGATCGCTGAGATGGGCGTCTGCAGTATAAGACAAAAGGTTTGTGAATTTCGGCTGTCGGCGGCAAGGCGGCGCTGAGTGTTGATGCCAGACGCCGGTCTGCCGTGGTCCCATCAAAAACCGCTGCAAACCGGATGCTGACAAGAGCTGAGGCGCTGCTGTAGCTATGAAGATGGCTGCTGTAAGCTGCTGGACGCCAAATGGGTGCCTGGCCGCTACAGGGTTGTAGTGCTCAGCTCGATAAAAGCATCAGTTGCCACATAAAGGCCCATTAACGCACGCATGTGGCGACACTATCGCCACCACCAGTCACGTCCTCCTCCACTGCCCACTGGTCCACCCCGCGGTGGACTGGCTCTGCCGACTCTGGGCTGCCATCGATGGTGGCAACACTCCACCTGCCACCCCGGACGTCATCATCGGCGGCGACCTCCGCGTATGGGCCCCACACAGACGGGAGCCCGACTTGTGGACGAAGCTGAGGTGTCTGTTCCTCACATGTGCCTGGGCCGCGCACTGCGCCGTCCACCACGGCGGCGTCACACCCACCCCATCATCCATAGCAGCTGCCACCCGCCACTCCGCCATCAGACGAATGCGTGCCGAGTTCACTGCCGCCCACACGAGCCCATCCCAGCTGGCGCAGTCGTGCGATGCTCACATGACGGGCTCGCAACAGCGGCAGAGTAGGCACGACGAGGGCGACACGCCTGCACAGGCGTTCCACCGTGTCTGGGCATCCAGCGGGCTGTGCGTTGTCAGGAACAATCACCTGACCATCACCTGGACCGCCACCCACCCGGTGCACCCACCATCATCACCAACATCACCAGCACCACCGACCCATGGCAGCGACAGCGTCGAAACAAGCCAAACGAACGCCCACGCTGAGCCCGACGTCGATGCTGCACCCGCTCACGACTTGTGACCGTCACACCATCACCATCGCCAAACATCCTCAGCCACCGTCCATCGTCGCCTTCACCGTCCACATCGTCGACCTCGTCACACCGTCTTCCAACACTTTCCTCTTATCAACCACCACCAGCACCACCTTCATGTCGCCGGAACCTTCAACATCACCGGTAATTTTCCGTTTGCACCGTGCCAGGGGGAGGCGGCCCCCTGGCACGGCATGCCGCTGCTCCCATACGCATTACAACCGCCTCCGCCACTCATGCTTGCCTCCACGAGCAGCGAGCCAGCCTTGCGGCACACTTTCACAGCCCAAAGTGCTGCCATCCCAGCAGCATTGCACCTCGCCTTGCCAAACCCCGCACCTCCACGGCTCCAGCCTTCACACAGCCATTCAGCACCTCCGTGGTCATCATCTCAACGCAAGCGCTCAAGCGGAAATTCCCCGGTCGCCTTCTTCAACGCCCAAACCCCCCAGCACGCCTCCACCAGCCAGCCCTCCAACGTCTCCACCAACGGTTCTACGCCTTCACCATCACCTTCAGCATCCTCTTCACCATCATTGGAGCCGTCTGCAGCCGGCCCCGCCTCGCTAGCCGGACTTTGGCGGCAGTTCAGTTTGGCGATCAGCAGGGATCCCGCAGCACAGCACCTTCAGAAATCACCTCCGCAGCCTGGCCGGCGTCACCACAGCTCTGCAGCCACCCCATACGGCCTCATGATACGCTTTGAGAGCCGCTAGCCTGCCACCAGCCTTCATAGCAGCCGCTTCAGCCGCGTGCGCCGCATGCGCGTTTGCGCCGCTACAAGCTTGGTCACCCTGTAGCGGCCAAGCACCCATTTGGCGTCCAGCAGCGTACAGCAGCCATCTTCATAGCTACAGCAGCGCCTCAGCTCTTGTCAGCATCCGGTTTGCAGCGGTTTTTGGTGGGACCACGGCAGACCGGCGTCTAGCATCAGCACTCAGCGCCGCCTTGCCGCCGACAGCCGAAACCCACAAACCTTTTGTCTTATACTGCAGACGCCCATCTCAGCGATCGTGTCACCTCATCGGCGTGTGCTGCCGCCCTCAGCCACGCAACCTCATCGGTGCCAGCTGCCGCCTCCGCAGCTTGCCGCAGCTGCTGCTTGCGCAGTTTGCCGCTGGTTGCGGCCGCATCAATAGCGGCTACCATAGTACGTCATCCGACTAGTGCCTTTCATGTTTGTTGTCTAGATTGGTAGTTGACGTGGAAGGTGTTTGCAGCCGCGGGGGGGCATAGCCGCTTACGCTGTCAGCAACCCTTGTTGTGCTAGGAAGACCGCCTTAGGTAGTTCTGTTGACCTCACCGGGATTATGCTTAGCGCTAGTCTCCTGCAGCCTGCATTCCTTTGATGGATTCATTGTTGCTCCATCTGCCTTTTCGAACACTTGTGATGATTGTTGTTGCATGATAGCCGCCGCTCTTGGGCTCTTGTCTCGAGTTGCCGCACCGACCTGGCCTTGTGCCAGTCACCCTGTAACCAAAAAAAAAAAAAAAAAAAAAAAAAAAAAAAAAAAAACATCACCGGTCTGGACCATGTCCAGCTCTCGCCCAGCCACCGCCACGCCACACCGACCGCATCACCATTACACCGCCACCATTGCCACACCCTCAACAACACACGCCGGCGTCCACTTCGCCAACACTCACAACACGTCGCCACCACCATCCACATCATCGACCTCGTCACGCCGTCTTCTGTTGCTCTCCCCTCATCCATCATCACCACCAACTTCACGTCGCCGGACCCTTCGACACCACCGACCCCGGCCATGCCCACCTCTCGCCCAGCCACCGCCACGCCGCACCGACCGCACCACCATCACACCGTCAACACCGTCCGAATATTCGACAACGCACATCAATATCCACTTCCCCCACACTCACAACACGTCGCCACCACCGCCCACATCATCGACCTCATCACACCGTCTTCCCACCACAGAACAGCCTGCTACACCGACTGCATCACCGTCACATCATCACCGTCACCACACCCCCACCAGCACAAATCAACATCCACTTCCCCCACGCAAAAACTACGCCGCCGCCACCGTCTACATCGTCGACCTCGTCACGCCGTCGTCTGTTACTTTCCCCTCATCCATCATCACCAACACCTTCACGTCGCCGGACCCTTCGACACCACAGACCCCGGCCATGCCCATCTCTCGCCCAGCGACAGGAACACCACAGCGACTGCATCACCATCACGCCAGTACACCACCACCAACGCCACTTCTTCAACAACAAACATCAACATCCACCCCCCACTACCATAAACCCGTCGCCACCACCGTCCACATCGTCGACCTCGTCTCGCCGTCCTCTGCTACTCCCCCCTCATCCAACATCACCACCACCTTCACGTCGCCGGACCCTTCGACACCACCGACACCGGCCATGCCCACCTCTCGCCCAGCCACCGCCACGCCGCACCGACCGCACCACCATCACACCGTCAACACCGTCCAAATATTCGACAACGCACATCAACATCCACTTCCCCCACACTCACAACACGTCGCCACCACCGCCCACATCATCGACCTCATCGCACCGTCTTCCCACCACAGAACCGCCTGCTACACCGCTGCATCACCGTCACATCATCACCGTCGCCCCCACCCCCACCAGCACAAATCAACATCCACTTCCCCAAAGCAAAAGCTACGTCGCCGCCACCGTCTACATCATCGACCTCGTCACGCCGTCGTCTGTTACTTTCCCCTCATCCATCATCACCAACACCTTCACGTCGCCGGACCCTTCGACGCCACAGACCCTGGCCATGCCCATCTCTCGCCCAACCGCCGCCACGCCACACCGACCGCACCACCATCATACCATCACCGTTGTCCGACTCCCCGACAACATGCACCAACATCTGCTCCCCCACAATCACAACACTTTGCCCACCGCCGTCCACATTGTCGACCTCATCACACCGTCTTCCATACCGTCCTCACATCAAACACCACCACCTTCACGGCGCCAGAACTTTCGACTTCACCAACCCCAGCCGTGTTCGTCTCTCGCCCAGCTACCGCTACTCGACACCGACCACACCACCTTTACACCATCATCATCGCCACACCCCCAACCTCGTCACGCCGTCTTCCAACACTGCCCACACACCCACGGCCACCACCTCAACATCGCCGGACCCTTCGACGCCACCGACCCCGGCCATACCCATCTCTCGCCCAGCAACCGCAACGCCGCACCGACTGCATCACCATCACACCAGCACACCACCACCATCGCCACCTCTTCTACAACAAACATCAACATCCACCCCCCCACTAACACAGACACGCCGCCACCACCGTCCACATCATCGACCTCGTCACGCCGTCCTCTGTTACTCTCCCCTCATCCATCATCACCAACACCTTCACGTCGCCGGACCCTTTGACGCCATGGACGCCGGCCATGCCCATCCTTCGCCCAGCCACCGCCACGCCACACCGACCGCACCACCACCGCACCATCACCGTCGTCAGAATCCTCGACAGCATGCACCAACGTCCACTCCCCAACAATCACAACACATTGCCCACCACCGTCCACATCATCGACCTCATCGCACCGTCTTCCATCACTGTCCTCACATCAACCGACACCACCTTCACGGCGCCGACGCTTTCGCCTTCACCAACCCCAGCCGTGTTCATCTCTCGCCCAGCTACCGCTAACCGACACCGGCCACACCACCTTTACACCATCACCATCGCCACACCCCCACCAGCACAAGTCAACATCCACTTCCCCCAAGCAAAAGACACCTCGCCACCCCCGTCCACATCGTCGACCTCATCACGCCGTCCTCTGTTACTCTCCCCTCATACATCATCACCAACACCTTCAAGTCGCCGGATCCTTTGACGCCATGGACGCCGGCCATGCCCATCCTTCGCCCAGCCACCGCCACGCCACACCGACCGCACCACCACCCCCACGCCACACCGACCGCACCACCACCGCACCATCACCGCACCATCCGCACCATCGCCATCGTCCGAGATCTCGACAGCATGCACCAACATCCATTCCCCCACAGTCACAACACGTTGCCCACCACCGTCCACATCATCGACCTCATCACACCGGCTTCCACCACTGTCCTCACATCGACCGACACCACCTTCACGGCGCCGACGCCTTCGACTTCACCAACCCCAGCCGTGTTCATCTCTCGCCTGCTTTTCCGTTTGCACCGTGCCAGGGGGAGGCGGCCCCCTGGCACGGCATGCCGCTGCTCCCATACGCATTACAGCCGCCTCCGCCACTCTTGCTTGCCTCCCCGAGCAGCGAGCCAGCCTTGCGGCACACTTTCACAGCCCAAAGTGCTGCCATCCCAGCAGCATTGCACCTCGCCTTGCCAAACCCCGCACCTCCACGGCTCCAGCCTTCACACAGCCATTCAGCACCTCCGTGGTCATCATCTCAACGCAAGCGCTCAAGCGGAAAGTCCCCGGTCGCCTTCTTCAACGCCCAAACCCCCCAGCACGCCTCCACCAGCCAGCCCTCCAACGTCTCCACCAACGGTTCTACGCCTTCACCATCACCTTCAGCATCCTCTTCACCATCATTGGAGCCGTCTGCAGCCAGCCCCGCCTCGCTAGCCGGACTTTGGCGGCAGTTCAGTTTGGCGATCAGCAGGGATCCCGCAGCACAGCACCTTCAGAAATCACCTCCGCAGCCTGGCCGGCGTCACCACAGCTCTGCAGCCACCCCATACGGCCTCATGATACGCTTTGAGAGCCGCTAGCCTGCCACCAGCCTTCATAGCAGCCGCTTCAGCCGTGTGCGCCGCATGCGCGCTTGCGCCGCTACAAGCTTGGTCACCCTGTAGCGGCCAGGCACCCATTTGGCGTCCAGCAGCGTACAGCAGCCATCTTCATAGCTACAGCAGCGCCTCAGCTCTTGTCAGCATCCGGTTTGCAGCGGTTTTTGGTGGGACCACGGCAGACCGGCGTCTAGCATCAGCACTCAGCGCCGCCTTGCCGCCGACAGCCGAAACTCACAAACCTTTTGTCTTATACTGCAGACGCCCATCTCAGCGATCGTGTCACCTCATCGGCGTGTGCTGCCGCCCTCAGCCACGCAAGCTCATCGGTGCCAGCTGCCGCCTCCGTAGCTTGCCGCAGCTGCCGCTTTCGCAGTTTGCCGCTAGTTGCGGCCGCATCAGTAGCGGCTACCATAGTACATCGTCCGACTAGTGCTTTTCATGTTTGTTGTCTAGATTGGTAGTTGACGTGGAAGGTGTTTGCAGCCGCGGGGGGGCATAGCCGCTTACGCTGTCAGCAACCCTTGTTGTGCTAGGAAGACCGCCTTAGGTAGTTCTGTTGACCTCACCGGGATTATGCTTAGCGCTAGTCTCCTGCAGCCTGCATTCCTTTGATGGATTCAGTGTTGCTCCATCTGCCTTTTCGAACACTTGTGATGATTGTTGTTGCATGATAGCCGCCGCTCTTGGGCTCTTGTCTCGAGTTGCCGCACCGACCTGGCCTTGTGCCAGTCACCCTGTAACCAAAAAAAAAAAAAAAAAAATCTCTCGCCCAGCTACCGCTGCTCGGCGCCGACCACACTACCTTTACACCGTCACCATCACCACACCCTCAGCCTCGTCACGCCGTCTTGCAACACTCTCCACACACCCACGGCCGCCACCTTGACGTCGCCGGACCCTTCGACGCCACAGACCCCGGCCATGCCCATCTCTCACCCAGCCACCGCCACGCCACACCGACCGCACCACCATCACACCATCACCGCCGTCCGAATCCTCGACAACACGCACCAACATCCACTCCCCCACGATCACAACACGTTTGCCCACCACCGTCCACATCATAGACCTCATCACGCCATCTTCACCCACACACAATCGACACGCCGACGCCACCGGACCCCCACTCCCGATTGAAGAAAAGGAGCCCCAGGATAGCGCACGCCCGCCGCAGGCGGACATAGAGTTGCAGCCGCCCGCAGAAACGCGCCGGGGAAGCGGCTACCTCATGCTGTGGGCAATTTTTTTTTTTTTTTTTTTTTGGTTTTTACAGGGTGACTCAGCACAAGGCCTTGTCGGTGCGGCAACTCGAGACAAGAGCCCAAGTGCGGCGGCTATTTAGTCAAACAACAACAACCATTCTATGTGTTCGAGAGGCGAATGGAGCAACACTGAAACCATCAAAGGAATGCAGGCTGCAGGAGACTAGCGCTGAGCATAATCCCGGTGAGGCAAGAAGTACTAGCTAAGCGGTCTTCCGGCGGCGGGGGCTGCGTGCGGCTGCGGCGGCTGTACCCCCGAGCGGCTGCAGTATACCCCTGTCAGAACTACCCAACTACATGCAAATCAACCAAGGAAATCAAGCCTAAGTGTCTATGTGCCACAGCACCCGCGGGTAAACCCAGAAAACCCCGCGCAGGCCATGCAGGGACCGGTTGCACACGAGGTGCACAAGCTCTCTGGCTTGTCTGGGACCGGGTTCGCCGTGAGGCGCCCTACATGCTGGTGAAGCGACTAAACTCATGTACCAAAAGCTGGCTCGTGTTCCCCCCTGCCCCACTGCCAAAGCTGCGAGGTTACCGGGTGGTGCCCGCGCCAATTGCCCACAGCATGAGGTAGCCGCTTCCCCGGCGCGTTTCTGCGGGCGGCTGCAACTCTATGTCCGCCTGCGGCGGTCGTGCGCTATCCTGGGGCTCCTTTTCTTCAATCGGGAGTGGGGGTCCGGTGGCGTCGGCGTGTCGATTGTGTGTGGGTGAAGATGGCGTGATGAGGTCTATGATGTGGACGGTGGTGGGCAAACGTGTTGTGATCGTGGGGGAGTGGATGTTGGTGCGTGTTGTCGAGGATTCGGACGGCGGTGATGGTGTGATGGTGGTGCGGTCGGTGTGGCGTGGCGGTGGCTGGGTGAGAGATGGGCATGGCATTACATTACATTACATTGATTACATACTGTGGTAGGCCATACATGGCCTGTTCACAGGCTCCTATGAAGGAACAAACATGCTGCTCGAAACAGAGGTTCAATGTGCTGAGTGCGCGGGTAGCAAGACTGCCAAGGAAAGCGAAACGAACAAACTGTCCCCTCCTAATCCGTGCTGGAACCCAAGCTGTCCAGCTCTGCACACTGATTATGGCAATGGCGCAAAAAGGCTGCCAGCTGGCTGGCATCCTGCTGAAGAAACTCAGCGACTGTGGAAATGTCACAATCCTCGAACAACTCAAAGTGCTCAAGCCTCTGGTCCAGCAATGCTGGGCACCCCCAAATCATGTGTGCCTCATCATCCACCTCCCCACAGCTGCACCGCTGACACAGCCTGTCCTCGCGCCGCAAGCCCTTCCATCTGCCCGTCTCAACACCCAAGCGGTGAGCCCCCATCCTGAACTGTGCCAGCCGCCGGCGGCCGGACTTGGAGGCGACAGCCTGCAGGTATCCAGCCATCTGGTAGTCATCACAGTTCACGGGTCCTCTGATCTGCAGCCACTCTTGCACCTTGCGCAAATCACTGCAGTTCAGCCCATCAAACAGGCGGCGCTGCATATGCGCAGTGACAACATCAGTGTCAATGTGCTGCGGCACGCCATCAACGATGGGGGACATGAAGTCCAGGAACGAAGCCACCTGGGCAGCCCAGCAGGCGGACCGGATGGCGCCGCCATGGCCAGCCATGGCGACGTTCTCCAGGAACGCCTGCTTGGTGAGGCGGTCGTCCGGCATTGCGACCATGCGGTTCCAGCACCGCGCAATCAGCATCGCCGCCGTGTGCGCCACAGGGAAGCGCCCGAGCTCGCCCAGCACCGCAGCGTTGGGCGTGCCTGCACGCACACCAAGCAGACCACGAAGGAACTTTCGATGCACCACTTCGCATGCATCCATGCCATTGCCACAAAGCGCTCCCGGCCCCCAAGTCTCCACACCATACAGCATCACAGGGCGCACAAGTGCGTCAAAGAGATGCAGCAGCAGTGCAGGATCATGCAGCCTGAGGTCATGGCAACGGTTTTGCAAAGCAAGCAATGCGCGCTGGGCTGCACTGGCCCTGTCGGCGCCGGCTGCTGCAAACTGGTGCATGCTAGACACCTCCACCCCCAGATACCTGAACGAATCAAGCACCTCAATGGGAACAGACATGTACGTGAGCACCGGTGGCGGTGGCGCCGGGCGGCGCCCGGCGCCATACACCACTACCTTCGTCTTCTTCACGTTCACCGTGAGTCGCCAGCGGCGGCAGTAGCACTCCAGCAGCTGCAGCTGCGCTTGCAGGCCAGCGACGCTGTTGGAGACCAGGTCCAGATCATCTGCATAAAAAAGCGCCGGCGCCGCAACTCCACACAGGGTTGGCAGGTCGAAGCTGGAGGCATGTGCCTCCAGCTCCGCCTGGAAATCGTCAATGTAAATACCAAACAGGGTCGGAGAAAGTGGGCATCCTTGGCCGGGGTCTGTGGCGTCGAAGGGTCCGTGGCGTCGAAGTGGCGGCCGTGGGTGTGTGGAGAGTGTTGCAAGACGGCGTGACGAGGCTGAGGGTGTGGTGATGGTGACGGTGTAAAGGTGGTGTGGTCGGCGCCGAGCAGCGGTAGCTGGGCGAGAGATGAACACGGCTGGGGTTGGTGAAGTCGAAGGCGTCGGCGCCGTGAAGGTGGTGTCGGTCGATGTGAGGACAGTGGTGGAAGACGGTGTGATGAGGTCGATGATGTGGACGGTGGTGGGCAACGTGTTGTGACTGTGGGGGAATGGATGTTGGTGCATGCTGTCGAGATCTCGGACGATGGCGATGGTGCGGATGTGGGCAATTGGCGCGGGCACCACCCGGTAACCTCGCAGCTTTGGCAGTGGGGCAGGGGGGAACACGAGCCAGCTTTTGGTACATGAGTTTAGTCGCTTCACCAGCATGTAGGGCGCCTCACGGCGAACCCGGTCCCAGACAAGCCAGAGAGCTTGTGCACCTCGTGTGCAACCGGTCCCTGCATGGCCTGCGCGGGGTTTTCTGGGTTTACCCGCGGGTGCTGTGGCACATAGACACTTAGGCTTGATTTCCTTGGTTGATTTGCATGTAGTTGGGTAGTTCTGACAGGGGTATACTGCAGCCGCTCGGGGGTACAGCCGCCGCAGCCGCACGCAGCCCCCGCCGCCGGAAGACCGCTTAGCTAGTACTTCTTGCCTCACCGGGATTATGCTCAGCGCTAGTCTCCTGCAGCCTGCATTCCTTTGATGGTTTCAGTGTTGCTCCATTCGCCTCTCGAACACATAGAATGGTTGTTGTTGTTTGACTAAATAGCCGCCGCACTTGGGCTCTTGTCTCGAGTTGCCGCACCGACAAGGCCTTGTGCTGAGTCACCCTGTAAAAACCAAAAAAAAAAAAAAAAAAAAAAAAAAAAAATCATGCCTTTATATCACAACAATTCCTCTTTTGTTTCTTACTTTCGTCCAGTGTATGTTCCAGTTCTTAGTCAGCTTGGTTCTCTTTCAGTTTTGTTTGTCTGTTGCACGTCGCCCCCGCTGGGGTCCCTGCATGAGCCAAGAGGCTCCGTCAGGGCACACATGTAAGCTTCCTTCCTTCCTTCCTCCCCACCAGGAACCAATCGTCCGGATTTTTTTTTTTTTTTTTTTTTTTTTTTTTTTTTTTTTTGGTTACAGGGTGACTGGCACAAGGCCAGGTCGGTGCGGCAACTCGAGACAAGAGCCCAAGAGCGGCGGCTATCATGCAACAACAATCATCACAAGTGTTCGAAAAGGCAGATGGAGCAACACTGAATCCATCAAAGGAATGCAGGCTGCAGGAGACTAGCGCTAAGCATAATCCCGGTGAGGTCAACAGAACTACCTAAGGCGGTCTTCCTAGCACAACAAGGGTTGCTGACAGCGTAAGCGGCTATGCCCCCCCGCGGCTGCAAACACCTTCCACGTCAACTACCAATCTAGACAACAAACATGAAAAGCACTAGTCGGACGATGTACTATGGTAGCCGCTACTGATGCGGCCGCAACTAGCGGCAAACTGCGAAAGCGGCAGCTGCGGCAAGCTACGGAGGCGGCAGCTGGCACCGATGAGCTTGCGTGGCTGAGGGCGGCAGCACACGCCGATGAGGTGACACGATCGCTGAGATGGGCGTCTGCAGTATAAGACAAAAGGTTTGTGAGTTTCGGCTGTCGGCGGCAAGGCGGCGCTGAGTGCTGATGCTAGACGCCGGTCTGCCGTGGTCCCGCCAAAAACCGCTGCAAACCGGATGCTGACAAGAGCTGAGGCGCTGCTGTAGCTATGAAGATGGCTGCTGTACGCTGCTGGACGCCAAATGGGTGCCTGGCCGCTACAGGGTGACCAAGCTTGTAGCGGCGCAAGCGCGCATGCGGCGCACGCGGCTGAAGCGGCTGCTATGAAGGCTGGTGGCAGGCTAGCGGCTCTCAAAGCGTATCATGAGGCCGTATGGGGTGGCTGCAGAGCTGTGGTGACGCCGGCCAGGCTGCGGAGGTGATTTCTGAAGGTGCTGTGCTGCGGGATCCCTGCTGATCGCCAAACTGAACTGCCGCCAAAGTCCGGCTAGCGAGGCGGGGCTGGCTGCAGACGGCTCCACTGATGGTGAAGAGGATGCTGAAGGTGATGGTGAAGGCGTAGAACCGTTGGTGGAGACGTTGGAGGGCTGGCTGGTGGAGGCGTGCTGGGGGGTTTGGGCGTTGAAGAAGGCGACCGGGGACTTTCCGCTTGAGCGCTTGCGTTGAGATGATGACCACGGAGGTGCTGAATGGCTGTGTGAAGGCTGGAGCCGTGGAGGTGCGGGGTTTGGCAAGGCGAGGTGCAATGCTGCTGGGATGGCAGCACTTTGGGCTGTGAAAGTGTGCCGCAAGGCTGGCTCGCTGCTCGGGGAGGCAAGCAAGAGTGGCGGAGGCGGCTGTAATGCGTATGGGAGCAGCGGCATGCCGTGCCAGGGGGCCGCCTCCCCCTGGCACGGTGCAAACGGAAAAGTCCGGATTGGAAGGTACTCCTATCGAACTGATCATCAATCAAGGGACAACGCCCTTTCGCATAGTGCTTTCATGGGGTGTGCCAAGTCCCACACACGGGGTGCGCCACGTCCCGAGTGCTCGCACTGGGAGTCGAACCTGCGACCTTTCGCATCCGAAGGGCGGCAGGTTCTCAGGTTACATTACATTTACATTGATTACATACTGTGGTAGGCCATACATGGCCTGTTCACAGGCTCCTATGAAGGAACAAACATGCTGCTCGAAACAGAGGTTCAATGTGCTGAGTGCGCGGGTAGCAAGACTGCCAAGGAAAGCGAAACGAACAAACTGTCCCCTCCTAATCCGTGCTGGAACCCAAGCTGTCCAGCTCTGCACACTGATTATGGCAATGGCGCAAAAAGGCTGCCAGCTGGCTGGCATCCTGCTGAAGAAACTCGGCGACTGTGGAAATGTCACAATCCTCGAACAACTCAAAGTGCTCAAGCCTCTGGTCCAGCAATGCTGGGCACCCCCAAATCATGTGTGCCTCATCATCCACCTCCCCACAGCTGCACCGCTGACACAGCCTGT
The DNA here is from genome assembly GCA_036584455.1 of Tetratostichococcus sp. P1. NCBI lineage: Eukaryota > Viridiplantae > Chlorophyta > Trebouxiophyceae > Prasiolales > Stichococcaceae > Tetratostichococcus > Tetratostichococcus sp. P1. The sequence goes on from BTPI01000007.1 coordinate 2,191,388, forward strand.
CCTCGCGCCGCAAGCCCTTCCATCTGCCCGTCTCAACACCCAAGCGGTGAGCCCCCATCCTGAACTGTGCCAGCCGCCGGCGGCCGGACTTGGAGGCGACAGCCTGCAGGTATCCAGCCATCTGGTAGTCATCACAGTTCACGGGTCCTCTGATCTGCAGCCACTCTTGCACCTTGCGCAAATCACTGCAGTTCAGCCCATCAAACAGGCGGCGCTGCATATGCGCAGTGACAACATCAGTGTCAATGTGCTGCGGCACGCCATCAACGATGGGGGACATGAAGTCCAGGAACGAAGCCACCTGGGCAGCCCAGCAGGCGGACCGGATGGCGCCGCCATGGCCAGCCATGGCGACGTTCTCCAGGAACGCCTGCTTGGTGAGGCGGTCGTCCGGCATTGCGACCATGCGGTTCCAGCACCGCGCAATCAGCATCGCCGCCGTGTGCGCCACAGGGAAGCGCCCGAGCTCGCCCAGCACCGCAGCGTTGGGCGTGCCTGCACGCACACCAAGCAGACCACGAAGGAACCTTCGATGCACCACTTCGCATGCATCCATGCCATTGCCACAAAGCGCTCCCGGCCCCCAAGTCTCCACACCATACAGCATCACAGGGCGCACAAGTGCGTCAAAGAGATGCAGCAGCAGTGCAGGATCATGCAGCCTGAGGTCATGGCAACGGTTTTGCAAAGCAAGCAATGCGCGCTGGGCTGCACTGGCCCTGTCGGCGCCGGCTGCTGCAAACTGGTGCATGCTAGACACCTCCACCCCCAGATACCTGAACGAATCAAGCACCTCAATGGGAGCAGACATGTACGTGAGCACCGGTGGCGGTGGCGCCGGGCGGCGCCCGGCGCCATACACCACTACCTTCGTCTTCTTCACGTTCACCGTGAGTCGCCAGCGGCGGCAGTAGCACTCCAGCAGCTGCAGCTGCGCTTGCAGGCCAGCGACGCTGTTGGAGACCAGGTCCAGATCATCTGCATAAAAAAGCGCCGGCGCCGCAACTCCACACAGGGTTGGCAGGTCGAAGCTGGAGGCATGTGCCTCCAGCTCCGCCTGGAAATCGTCAATGTAAATACCAAACAGGGTCGGAGAAAGTGGGCATCCTTGCTTCACCCCCAAAGTGCTCTGAAACGTCTCAGACAACCCCCCCTCAAACTGCACTCCCATGGGCACATCAGCATACAATGCCTTCAACGCACGCATGAACTCACCGTGCACGCCAATGCGCTCCAGCTTCGTCCACAGCAGGTCGCGCGGGACGGTGTCATATGCCTTTTTAAAATCAACAAAGCAGGAGTACAGCGGCTGCTTGTTGGCCTTGGCCTTCTCAATCAGGGTGCGCACCACAAAGGTCTGGTCTGTAGTGCGGTGATTCTTGCGGAAACCCGCCTGTCCTCGCGCCCGCAGTCCATGCCGCTCTGTCCACTTCATGAGCTTGTCGTTCAGCATGCAGGCATACAACTTCGCAAGTAGGCACCCTACCGCAATACCTCTGTAGTTACCTGGGTCGTTGACGTCGCCGCCCTTGTGGATCGGGGTGATACCACACAGCGCCCATGCCCGCGGTATTGCCTCAGCCCTCTGGCTGGCGTTGAAGATGGCAGCGATGCAAGGGGCAAGCTCGGCAGCTGCTACAGACAAGGCATCGAGCTTTAGCAGCCCGACAGTGGCCTTACCGCCGTGCAGGAATTCGATTCCCTGTTGGACGGAAGCGGCCGTGAAGGGCGTGTTCAGCTCGCTGCCGTCGGCGGCTGGGGGTGCGGCGCCAGCATCTGCTGTCATATCTGGATGGGTTTGAGGGTCACTGGGAGCCTCAAGGAGCTTACGGAAGGACTCCAGCATGATGTCATCCGGCACGGGGCAGGCACGCTTCTTTGCCGGCTTGAACTTCTTCCAAAAAGTCTTTGGATCAGATCTCGCCTGGGCAACGAGGGCAATGGCCTGGCTGCGGGTCCAGCGGCGCTGCGCTCGTCGCAGCAGCCGCTGGTACTCCGCGCGCGCGGCGCGTGCGGCATTGGACTTGGGGTCCCGCCGCGCCGCTTGCCGTGCCGCCCGCCGGCCCAACGCCAGCTCAGGGTCCCACCAGGGTGGCAGCTCCAAGCGATCTCGCCGCCGCCCCTTGGCGGCCGGCGGTGCTGCTGCCACCACGTCTGCCTGCGTGGAGCGAATCAGCTCGTCAAACTGATTCCCAACAGACTGCACGCCATTGGGATCCATTGCTGTCAGCGCTGCCGCCTCTATGGCGGCCAGCCGAGCGGCCACATCCGGCTGCTGCAGGCGCTGCTGCCAGGCTTCCAGCTGCGCTGCGCTGAGGCGCGGCGCTGCTGGTGCTGATGGCTGCTGCTGCTCTTGCTGCTGCTGCTGGCGGCGCCCGTGCCGCCCTTGCGGCTGGGCTGCGGGCTCTATCGTCTGCCGCTTGACAGTGACGACCACTGCCGAGTGGTCCGACTCCGGCACTGGCAGAATCTGCAAAGATTGGATCAAAGGCATGGCGTCGGGGCTTGCAAGAACGTAGTCAATCAGGCTGCTGCCCTCCTGGCCAACGCTCGTGAAGGTGACCTCGCCCGCCTCATCTCCTGCAACACGACCATTAGCAATGCGCAGAGTCGAATTGATACAAAGGTCAAGCAGCTGTCGACCCCAGCGATTAGGTCGCTGCTGGCTGTCGCGGCTGCGCCGCTGACTCTGCACAGGAGGGACAGCTGTTGACATGTATGCATCCTCGACAGGGTGATCAATGGTCCCTGGAAAGTCAGGGTGTGTGCCAGTTCGTGCATTCAAGTCCCCAATGACAAACACATGCCCCAAGCGCAGAGTGCTGACCACCTCCTCATGCAATGCCTCCCACACAGCAACCCCCTTCCCACACAACGCAGGACTCCCATCGGGTGGCATGTAACATGCAAAGATGTATGCATCCTCAGCATGTCCAATGACCCCTGCGACCCGCAGAAGTGCATAGCAATTCTGCGGGCCAGTCATCAGACAAGTTACCGCCGATGCCAGTGCATCGGTGGTGTAGACGGCGACACCGCCGCGGCTGCCGCCACGTTGCTGCCGCCGGCTCCGAGGCAGGTTGACGGTGTTGGTGTAGCCCGCCAGCTCCGGCGCGTCCGCCCCCTCCCGCAGCCAGGTCTCGGTTAGCACAAGGATGTCGTAGTCGGCTGCTGCAAACGCCTGCGATAAAGCAGATGCATCTCTGGCAAGCCAGCCGTGGACATTCAGGTGCAAGACAGAGAGCGAGCTGTTAGGGGGCCGGATTGCGTCGGGCGCAGCCCGACCCCAACACCCCTAGCAGACATCTTTGAATGCAGGCATGGGTGCAACAGGCGCCTTTGCTGGTGGAGGTGATGTTGCCTCCGCCAGAGAGGGGACACCAGCTGGTGCATGTGTGACAGGCTCATCAGGCAGCACAGTAAAACGTGAAGCGATGCCAAGAGGAGCAGCAGCAGGGCAGAGGGCAAAAGCGCTGGGCCGGGGCTGCCGCGATGCCGCCAGGCGCTGCAGAGCAAAGTCCAGGGCTGCGGCTGCAGCGCGCCGCGCGGCAGTCGCTGACATCACGTCCAGCGTCCCGGTGCGCTGAGCCTGGCGCTGCTGTGCCGCCAAGCCGCGCTGTTGCTGCGGCAGGCTGCGGAAGATCGAGACGCCGCACTCTCGCGGCAGCTTCGCCTTGGCGCGGCATAGCCTGCGCACAAAGCCACCGTCTGACATGGATACGACTGCCAGGCCATCAGTGCGAGCACTCACACGCACCAGCCTGATGGCCTGGCTAGCGTCCATGAGGCCAAGGCTGCTGCAGCAGAAGTCAGTCACTGCAGCGAGCACGGCATCGCGGCCGCTGCCAGCAGCGAAGCCCAAGCCCTGAATGACCCAGGCTTCGCTGCTGGTAGCTGCTGCAGACGTCGCGCTGGCCTGCTGTGCTGGCTCCGCCCGCTGCATGCACTTGGCAGCATGGGCGGTGTTGCGCTGCGGCACAGCCGCTGTTGGTGCCGTCGCCACCTCCAGCTCTCCTGCACGTGCCACACACGCCTCAGGTTGTTCCAAGGACGAGCTCTGTGCCTCCCGCTGCGTCGCCAGGGCGTCGCTGCAGGGAACAGGCTCCTCCTGGTGGACCTGCACCACCAGCTTCACGGTTTGAGGCTCCGTAGATTCAGCTGCATGCAGCTTGGCACGCAGCTCCTCCATCTCCGCATCTGCTGCCTTGAGCCGCTGCATCATCTCCGTCAGCTGAAGTCTGCAAGATGCACAGCAAGCAGGCTGTGAGAGTGCAACTGCAGCAACTGCGGGGACTACCACCATATCGACACCAGACATAGGGTCCCTCACGCAATCATCGCACTGCACTGGTGCAGGACCACCCTGGGAGCATGGCTGCGGCCGCTGCGGGGCAGCTGGCTGCGGTCTGGCTGACATGGACGGTGCTGCAAGTGGCGTGCAGGACTGCCGCTGCTGGCCCGCGCTGGAATCCCCTGCACTTGACAAGTGCAGATCGGCAGGTCCAGGTCCGCGTGACAGGCCCATGTCCTCCATCACCCGCTCGACCTGCGTCCGAATGGTGTTTAGGTCAGCTTTGGGGCGCACAGAGATATGATACTTCCGCGCAATTGCCCTGGCCACCTTCACGTCGTCGGTCGACTCGACAACTACCCAATCGGCTGCTGCATCCTTCGCAAACGTCACATCAGCATACGACCTGGTGCGTGCAGCCATGATGTGATCTAAAGATGTGTTTCAGACGGTCGAAGAGGTCCTACACGGAACGCCAGCCAAAAACGGCGTGTGACGTTGGCTGTCAGACAGCCACACTCGAACACGTCTGGTGCACGCAAATGATGAGCTTTTGCTGCGAAATTTTGGCAGTGTGCTTGTATGAATGTGAGGAACAACTCTGCAAAGCGTGCAAGCAGGAGATACAGTGGAGGCGAGGTGTCACGAAAGGATCGGTTGGTGAAGTGGTTGAGCGTTTTTAGGGCCACCAAAGCGTGCCACCGGCCAGCCGGGCAGCGACGCAACCTTCGCGGTCCTGAAACCATTGTAGTCCTCAGCTCGATAAAAGCATCAGTTGCCACATAAAGGCCCATCACAACAATTTTCAATACCACCATCACCGATGCAAGCATCACTGACCTACTGTGACTGAGAACTGTTTGAGCACCACAAGGGTGACCAAGCTTGTAGCGGCGCAGGCGCGCATGCGGCGCACGCGGCTGAGGCGGCTGCTATGAAGGCTGGTGGCAGGCTAGCGGCTCTCAAAGCGTATCATGAGGCCGTATGGGGTGGCTGCAGAGCTGTGTTGACGCCGGCCAGGCTGCGGAGGTGATTTCTGAAGGTGCTGTGCTGCGGGATCCCTGCTGATCGCCAAACTGAACTGCCGCCAAAGTCCGGCTAGCGAGGCGGGGCTGGCTGCAGACGGCTCCAATGATGGTGAAGAGGATGCTGAAGGTGATGGTGAAGGCGTAGAACCGTTGGTGGAGACGTTGGAGGGCTGGCTGGTGGAGGCGTGCTGGGGGGTTTGGGCGTTGAAGAAGGCGACCGAGGACTTTCCGCTTGAGCGCTTGCGTTGAGATGATGACCACGGAGGTGCTGAATGGCTGTGTGAAGGCTGGAGCCGTGGAGGTGCGGGGTTTGGCAAAGCGAGGTGCAATGCTGCTGGGATGGCAGCACTTTGGGCTGTGAAAGAGTGCCGCAAGGCTGGCTCGCTGCTCGTGGAGGCAAGCAAGAGTGGCGGAGGCGATTGCAATGCGTATGGGAGCAGCGGCATGCCGCGCCAGGGGGCCGCCTCCCCCTGGCACGGTGCAAACGGAAAAGTCGGACCCTGAGCTGGACCCTTCAACGCACATCAACATCCACTTGCCCCACACTCACAACACGTCGCCACTACCGCCCACATCATCGACCTCGTCACGCCGTCTTCCCACCACACAACCGCCTGCTACACCGACTGCATCACCGTCACACCATCACCGTCGCCACACCCCCACCAGCACAAATCAACATCCACTTCCCCCAAGCAAAAGCCACGTTGCCGCCACCATCTACATCATCGACCTCGTTGCGCCGTCGTCTGTTACTCTCCCCTCATCCATCATCACCAACACCTTCACGTCACCGGACCCTTCGACGCCACAGACCCCGGCCATGCCCATCCCTCGCTCAACCGCCGCCCTCCACACCAACCGCACCACCATCACACCATCACCGTTGTCCGAATCCTCGACAACATGCACCAACGTCCACTCTCCCACAATCACAACACGTTGTCCACCGCCGTCCACATCGTCGACCTCATCACACCGTCTTCCATCACCGTCCTCACATCAACCACCACTTCACGGCTGCTGAGGTCGTTGATGGCATTTTCCGCCTTCAACGATGCAAGGCATCGGTTGGCCTGCTGTCATTAGATGCACTGCGGGCGGCAGCCGCCATTCTAGCGGGTTGCATCGCGGCTATGTTCAATGCATGTGTGCGGGTCGGCACTTTGCCACCTGATTGGGCACTTTGCCGCATCACCCCTATACACAAGGGTGGCGATGTCATGGTAGCAGGCAACTACCGTGGCATTGCGGTCAGCACCGTTCTGGCCAAGCTCTATGCCACACTTCTCACTGCGCGACTCTCTGAGTGGTGTGAGCGACACCGTTTGCGGGCAGTAGGACAGGCTGGGTTCCGCGCGGGGTACAGCCCAGCTGATCAGATGCTGGTGCTGCGCACGTTGATCGAGTCTGCTCGTGCCGCTCGTGAGCCGCTCTTCGTGTGCTTTGTGGATTTCCTGAAGGCATACGACTCCGTTCCAAGGGGCCTCTTGTGGCAGAAGCTACAGAGCCTTGGAGTTACGGGGTGGTGCCTCCAGGCTATCCAGGCCCTGTATGCAGATGTTCCACTGGTTGTGCAGGGCACATCGCCGGACACGCTGCCTTTTCACTCCCTTCTGGGTGTGAAGCAGGGTTGCCCACTCAGCCCACTGCTGTTTGGCATCTACGTTGACGATCTCGAGTTGATGTTTGCCAGCAGCACCGTCGACCTTCAGGCTCCATCGTTGGGAGGGCAGCCAGTCCCGCCCCTGTTCTATGCTGATGACCTCGCACTTGTGGCTGGTTCGCAGGCTGGGCTGCAGTCTCAGATGAATCTCCTCGAGAGTTACTCTGAGAGGTGGCAGCTCACTGTGAATGTGGCTAAGACACGTGCCGTAGTGTTTCAGCGTGCAGGATCAGCGGCCGTGCAGCTCGACCTGACGTATCGTGGCTCTGCTGTCGAGGTTGTGGATTCCTTCTGCTACCTAGGGGTGGTCTTCCATCGCACAGCACCCTTTTCGGATGCTGGGTTGGTTCGTGCTGCGACGGGCCACCGCGCGACGTTGGCCATGGCCCGGCGGTGCAGGGAGCTGGGCATTCAGGATCCAGTCATGCGACTCCAGCATGCGACCGCAATGTTACTCTTCTGTTTCTTACTTTCGTTCAGTTTTTGTTTTAGTTCTTAGTCGGCTTGGTTTTTTTTTCTGCTTTGTTTGTCTGTTGCACGTCGCCCCCGCTGGGGTCCCTGCATGAGCCAAGAGGCTCCGTCAGGGCACACATGTAACCTTCCTCCTCCTCCTTCAGCTTTTCGATGCACTTGTGCGTCCGGTAATGCTTTATGGAGTTGAGGTTTGGGGGCCTCACGCGCTGGGTCAGATGGATGCTCAGTTTGAGCGCGAGCACCGGAGCTTTTTTTTTTTTTTTTTTTTTTTTTTTTTGGTTACAGGGTGACTGGCACAAGGCCAGGTCGGTGCGGCAACTCGAGACAAGAGCCCAAGAGCGGCGGCTATCATGCAACAACAATCATCACAAGTGTTCGAAAAGGCAGATGGAGCAACAATGAATCCATCAAAGGAATGCAGGCTGCAGGAGACTAGCGCTAAGCATAATCCCGGTGAGGTCAACAGAACTACCTAAGGCGGTCTTCCTAGCACAACAAGGGTTGCTGACAGCGTAAGCGGCTATGCCCCCCCGCGGCTGCAAACACCTTCCACGTCAACTACCAATCTAGACAACAAACATGAAAGGCACTAGTCGGATGACGTACTATGGTAGCCGCTATTGATGCGGCCGCAACCAGCGGCAAACTGCACAAGCAGCAGCTGCGGCAAGCTGCGGAGGCGGCAGCTGGCACCGATGAGGTTGCGTGGCTGAGAGCGGCAGCACACGCCGATGAGGTGACACGATCGCTGAGATGGGCGTCTGCAGTATAAGACAAAAGGTTTGTGGGTTTCGGCTGTCGGCGGCAAGGCGGCGCTGAGTGCTGATGCTAGACGCCGGTCTGCCGTGGTCCCACCAAAAACCGCTGCAAACCGGATGCTGACAAGAGCTGAGGCGCTGCTGTAGCTATGAAGATGGCTGCTGTACGCTGCTGGACGCCAAATGGGTGCTTGGCCGCTACAGGGTGACCAAGCTTGTAGCGGCGCAAACGCGCATGCGGCGTACGCGGCTGAAGCGGCTGCTATGAAGGCTGGTGGCAGGCTAGCGGCTCTCAAAGCGTATCATGAGGCCGTATGGGGTGGCTGCAGAGCTGTGGTGACGCCGGCCAGGCTGCGGAGGTGATTTCTGAAGGTGCTGTGCTGCGGGATCCCTGCTGATCGCCAAACTGAACTGCCGCCAAAGTCCGGCTAGCGAGGCGGGGCTGGCTGCAGACGGCTCCACTGATGGTGAAGAGGATGCTGAAGGTGATGGTGAAGGCGTAGAACCGTTGGTGGAGACGTTGGAGGGCTGGCTGGTGGAGGCGTGCTGGGGGGTTTGGGCGTTGAAGAAGGCGACCGGGGACTTTCCGCTTGAGCGCTTGCGTTGAGATGATGACCACGGAGGTGCTGAATGGCTGTGTGAAGGCTGGAGCCGTGGAGGTGCGGGGTTTGGCAAGGCGAGGTGCAATGCTGCTGGGATGGCAGCACTTTGGGCTGTGAAAGTGTGCCGCAAGGCTGGCTCGCTGCTCGGGGAGGCAAGCAAGAGTGGCGGAGGCGGCTGTAATGCGTATGGGAGCAGCGGCATGCCGTGCCAGGGGGCCGCCTCCCCCTGGCACGGTGCAAACGGAAAAGTCCGGATTGGAAGGTACTCCTATCGAACTGATCATCAATCAAGGGACAACGCCCTTTCGCATAGTGCTTTCATGGGGTGTGCCAAGTCCCACACACGGGGTGCGCCACGTCCCGAGTGCTCGCACTGGGAGTCGAACCTGCGACCTTTCGCATCCGAAGGGCGGCAGGTTCTCAGGTTACATTACATTTACATTGATTACATACTGTGGTAGGCCATACATGGCCTGTTCACAGGCTCCTATGAAGGAACAAACATGCTGCTCGAAACAGAGGTTCAATGTGCTGAGTGCGCGGGTAGCAAGACTGCCAAGGAAAGCGAAACGAACAAACTGTCCCCTCCTAATCCGTGCTGGAACCCAAGCTGTCCAGCTCTGCACACTGATTATGGCAATGGCGCAAAAAGGCTGCCAGCTGGCTGGCATCCTGCTGAAGAAACTCGGCGACTGTGGAAATGTCACAATCCTCGAACAACTCAAAGTGCTCAAGCCTCTGGTCCAGCAATGCTGGGCACCCCCAAATCATGTGTGCCTCATCATCCACCTCCCCACAGCTGCACCGCTGACACAGCCTGTCCTCGCGCCGCAAGCCCTTCCATCTGCCCGTCTCAACACCCAAGCGGTGAGCCCCCATCCTGAACTGTGCCAGCCGCCGGCGGCCGGACTTGGAGGCGACAGCCTGCAGGTATCCAGCCATCTGGTAGTCATCACAGTTCACGGGTCCTCTGATCTGCAGCCACTCTTGCACCTTGCGCAAATCACTGCAGTTCAGCCCATCAAACAGGCGGCGCTGCATATGCGCAGTGACAACATCAGTGTCAATGTGCTGCGGCACGCCATCAACGATGGGGGACATGAAGTCCAGGAACGAAGCCACCTGGGCAGCCCAGCAGGCGGACCGGATGGCGCCGCCATGGCCAGCCATGGCGACGTTCTCCAGGAACGCCTGCTTGGTGAGGCGGTCGTCCGGCATTGCGACCATGCGGTTCCAGCACCGCGCAATCAGCATCGCCGCCGTGTGCGCCACAGGGAAGCGCCCGAGCTCGCCCAGCACCGCAGCGTTGGGCGTGCCTGCACGCACACCAAGCAGACCACGAAGGAACCTTCGATGCACCACTTCGCATGCATCCATGCCATTGCCACAAAGCGCTCCCGGCCCCCAAGTCTCCACACCATACAGCATCACAGGGCGCACAAGTGCGTCAAAGAGATGCAGCAGCAGTGCAGGATCATGCAGCCTGAGGTCATGGCAACGGTTTTGCAAAGCAAGCAATGCGCGCTGGGCTGCACTGGCCCTGTCGGCGCCGGCTGCTGCAAACTGGTGCATGCTAGACACCTCCACCCCCAGATACCTGAACGAATCAAGCACCTCAATGGGAGCAGACATGTACGTGAGCACCGGTGGCGGTGGCGCCGGGCGGCGCCCGGCGCCATACACCACTACCTTCGTCTTCTTCACGTTCACCGTGAGTCGCCAGCGGCGGCAGTAGCACTCCAGCAGCTGCAGCTGCGCTTGCAGGCCAGCGACGCTGTTGGAGACCAGGTCCAGATCATCTGCATAAAAAAGCGCCGGCGCCGCAACTCCACACAGGGTTGGCAGGTCGAAGCTGGAGGCATGTGCCTCCAGCTCCGCCTGGAAATCGTCAATGTAAATACCAAACAGGGTCGGAGAAAGTGGGCATCCTTGCTTCACCCCCAAAGTGCTCTGAAACGTCTCAGACAACCCCCCCTCAAACTGCACTCCCATGGGCACATCAGCATACAATGCCTTCAACGCACGCATGAACTCACCGTGCACGCCAATGCGCTCCAGCTTCGTCCACAGCAGGTCGCGCGGGACGGTGTCATATGCCTTTTTAAAATCAACAAAGCAGGAGTACAGCGGCTGCTTGTTGGCCTTGGCCTTCTCAATCAGGGTGCGCACCACAAAGGTCTGGTCTGTAGTGCGGTGATTCTTGCGGAAACCCGCCTGTCCTCGCGCCCGCAGTCCATGCCGCTCTGTCCACTTCATGAGCTTGTCGTTCAGCATGCAGGCATACAACTTCGCAAGTAGGCACCCTACCGCAATACCTCTGTAGTTACCTGGGTCGTTGACGTCGCCGCCCTTGTGGATCGGGGTGATACCACACAGCGCCCATGCCCGCGGTATTGCCTCAGCCCTCTGGCTGGCGTTGAAGATGGCAGCGATGCAAGGGGCAAGCTCGGCAGCTGCTACAGACAAGGCATCGAGCTTTAGCAGCCCGACAGTGGCCTTACCGCCGTGCAGGAATTCGATTCCCTGTTGGACGGAAGCGGCCGTGAAGGGCGTGTTCAGCTCGCTGCCGTCGGCGGCTGGGGGTGCGGCGCCAGCATCTGCTGTCATATCTGGATGGGTTTGAGGGTCACTGGGAGCCTCAAGGAGCTTACGGAAGGACTCCAGCATGATGTCATCCGGCACGGGGCAGGCACGCTTCTTTGCCGGCTTGAACTTCTTCCAAAAAGTCTTTGGATCAGATCTCGCCTGGGCAACGAGGGCAATGGCCTGGCTGCGGGTCCAGCGGCGCTGCGCTCGTCGCAGCAGCCGCTGGTACTCCGCGCGCGCGGCGCGTGCGGCATTGGACTTGGGGTCCCGCCGCGCCGCTTGCCGTGCCGCCCGCCGGCCCAACGCCAGCTCAGGGTCCCACCAGGGTGGCAGCTCCAAGCGATCTCGCCGCCGCCCCTTGGCGGCCGGCGGTGCTGCTGCCACCACGTCTGCCTGCGTGGAGCGAATCAGCTCGTCAAACTGATTCCCAACAGACTGCACGCCATTGGGATCCATTGCTGTCAGCGCTGCCGCCTCTATGGCGGCCAGCCGAGCGGCCACATCCGGCTGCTGCAGGCGCTGCTGCCAGGCTTCCAGCTGCGCTGCGCTGAGGCGCGGCGCTGCTGGTGCTGATGGCTGCTGCTGCTCTTGCTGCTGCTGCTGGCGGCGCCCGTGCCGCCCTTGCGGCTGGGCTGCGGGCTCTATCGTCTGCCGCTTGACAGTGACGACCACTGCCGAGTGGTCCGACTCCGGCACTGGCAGAATCTGCAAAGATTGGATCAAAGGCATGGCGTCGGGGCTTGCAAGAACGTAGTCAATCAGGCTGCTGCCCTCCTGGCCAACGCTCGTGAAGGTGACCTCGCCCGCCTCATCTCCTGCAACACGACCATTAGCAATGCGCAGAGTCGAATTGATACAAAGGTCAAGCAGCTGTCGACCCCAGCGATTAGGTCGCTGCTGGCTGTCGCGGCTGCGCCGCTGACTCTGCACAGGAGGGACAGCTGTTGACATGTATGCATCCTCGACAGGGTGATCAATGGTCCCTGGAAAGTCAGGGTGTGTGCCAGTTCGTGCATTCAAGTCCCCAATGACAAACACATGCCCCAAGCGCAGAGTGCTGACCACCTCCTCATGCAATGCCTCCCACACAGCAACCCCCTTCCCACACAACGCAGGACTCCCATCGGGTGGCATGTAACATGCAAAGATGTATGCATCCTCAGCATGTCCAATGACCCCTGCGACCCGCAGAAGTGCATAGCAATTCTGCGGGCCAGTCATCAGACAAGTTACCGCCGATGCCAGTGCATCGGTGGTGTAGACGGCGACACCGCCGCGGCTGCCGCCACGTTGCTGCCGCCGGCTCCGAGGCAGGTTGACGGTGTTGGTGTAGCCCGCCAGCTCCGGCGCGTCCGCCCCCTCCCGCAGCCAGGTCTCGGTTAGCACAAGGATGTCGTAGTCGGCTGCTGCAAACGCCTGCGATAAAGCAGATGCATCTCTGGCAAGCCAGCCGTGGACATTCAGGTGCAAGACAGAGAGCGAGCTGTTAGGGGGCCGGATTGCGTCGGGCGCAGCCCGACCCCAACACCCCTAGCAGACATCTTTGAATGCAGGCATGGGTGCAACAGGCGCCTTTGCTGGTGGAGGTGATGTTGCCTCCGCCAGAGAGGGGACACCAGCTGGTGCATGTGTGACAGGCTCATCAGGCAGCACAGTAAAACGTGAAGCGATGCCAAGAGGAGCAGCAGCAGGGCAGAGGGCAAAAGCGCTGGGCCGGGGCTGCCGCGATGCCGCCAGGCGCTGCAGAGCAAAGTCCAGGGCTGCGGCTGCAGCGCGCCGCGCGGCAGTCGCTGACATCACGTCCAGCGTCCCGGTGCGCTGAGCCTGGCGCTGCTGTGCCGCCAAGCCGCGCTGTTGCTGCGGCAGGCTGCGGAAGATCGAGACGCCGCACTCTCGCGGCAGCTTCGCCTTGGCGCGGCATAGCCTGCGCACAAAGCCACCGTCTGACATGGATACGACTGCCAGGCCATCAGTGCGAGCACTCACACGCACCAGCCTGATGGCCTGGCTAGCGTCCATGAGGCCAAGGCTGCTGCAGCAGAAGTCAGTCACTGCAGCGAGCACGGCATCGCGGCCGCTGCCAGCAGCGAAGCCCAAGCCCTGAATGACCCAGGCTTCGCTGCTGGTAGCTGCTGCAGACGTCGCGCTGGCCTGCTGTGCTGGCTCCGCCCGCTGCATGCACTTGGCAGCATGGGCGGTGTTGCGCTGCGGCACAGCCGCTGTTGGTGCCGTCGCCACCTCCAGCTCTCCTGCACGTGCCACACACGCCTCAGGTTGTTCCAAGGACGAGCTCTGTGCCTCCCGCTGCGTCGCCAGGGCGTCGCTGCAGGGAACAGGCTCCTCCTGGTGGACCTGCACCACCAGCTTCACGGTTTGAGGCTCCGTAGATTCAGCTGCATGCAGCTTGGCACGCAGCTCCTCCATCTCCGCATCTGCTGCCTTGAGCCGCTGCATCATCTCCGTCAGCTGAAGTCTGCAAGATGCACAGCAAGCAGGCTGTGAGAGTGCAACTGCAGCAACTGCGGGGACTACCACCATATCGACACCAGACATAGGGTCCCTCACGCAATCATCGCACTGCACTGGTGCAGGACCACCCTGGGAGCATGGCTGCGGCCGCTGCGGGGCAGCTGGCTGCGGTCTGGCTGACATGGACGGTGCTGCAAGTGGCGTGCAGGACTGCCGCTGCTGGCCCGCGCTGGAATCCCCTGCACTTGACAAGTGCAGATCGGCAGGTCCAGGTCCGCGTGACAGGCCCATGTCCTCCATCACCCGCTCGACCTGCGTCCGAATGGTGTTTAGGTCAGCTTTGGGGCGCACAGAGATATGATACTTCCGCGCAATTGCCCTGGCCACCTTCACGTCGTCGGTCGACTCGACAACTACCCAATCGGCTGCTGCATCCTTCGCAAACGTCACATCAGCATACGACCTGGTGCGTGCAGCCATGATGTGATCTAAAGATGTGTTTCAGACGGTCGAAGAGGTCCTACACGGAACGCCAGCCAAAAACGGCGTGTGACGTTGGCTGTCAGACAGCCACACTCGAACACGTCTGGTGCACGCAAATGATGAGCTTTTGCTGCGAAATTTTGGCAGTGTGCTTGTATGAATGTGAGGAACAACTCTGCAAAGCGTGCAAGCAGGAGATACAGTGGAGGCGAGGTGTCACGAAAGGATCGGTTGGTGAAGTGGTTGAGCGTTTTTAGGGCCACCAAAGCGTGCCACCGGCCAGCCGGGCAGCGACGCAACCTTCGCGGTCCTGAAACCATTGTAGTCCTCAGCTCGATAAAAGCATCAGTTGCCACATAAAGGCCCATCACAACAATTTTCAATACCACCATCACCGATGCAAGCATCACTGACCTACTGTGACTGAGAACTGTTTGAGCACCACAAGGGTGACCAAGCTTGTAGCGGCGCAGGCGCGCATGCGGCGCACGCGGCTGAGGCGGCTGCTATGAAGGCTGGTGGCAGGCTAGCGGCTCTCAAAGCGTATCATGAGGCCGTATGGGGTGGCTGCAGAGCTGTGTTGACGCCGGCCAGGCTGCGGAGGTGATTTCTGAAGGTGCTGTGCTGCGGGATCCCTGCTGATCGCCAAACTGAACTGCCGCCAAAGTCCGGCTAGCGAGGCGGGGCTGGCTGCAGACGGCTCCAATGATGGTGAAGAGGATGCTGAAGGTGATGGTGAAGGCGTAGAACCGTTGGTGGAGACGTTGGAGGGCTGGCTGGTGGAGGCGTGCTGGGGGGTTTGGGCGTTGAAGAAGGCGACCGAGGACTTTCCGCTTGAGCGCTTGCGTTGAGATGATGACCACGGAGGTGCTGAATGGCTGTGTGAAGGCTGGAGCCGTGGAGGTGCGGGGTTTGGCAAAGCGAGGTGCAATGCTGCTGGGATGGCAGCACTTTGGGCTGTGAAAGAGTGCCGCAAGGCTGGCTCGCTGCTCGTGGAGGCAAGCAAGAGTGGCGGAGGCGATTGCAATGCGTATGGGAGCAGCGGCATGCCGCGCCAGGGGGCCGCCTCCCCCTGGCACGGTGCAAACGGAAAAGTCGGACCCTGAGCTGGACCCTTCAACGCACATCAACATCCACTTGCCCCACACTCACAACACGTCGCCACTACCGCCCACATCATCGACCTCGTCACGCCGTCTTCCCACCACACAACCGCCTGCTACACCGACTGCATCACCGTCACACCATCACCGTCGCCACACCCCCACCAGCACAAATCAACATCCACTTCCCCCAAGCAAAAGCCACGTTGCCGCCACCATCTACATCATCGACCTCGTTGCGCCGTCGTCTGTTACTCTCCCCTCATCCATCATCACCAACACCTTCACGTCACCGGACCCTTCGACGCCACAGACCCCGGCCATGCCCATCCCTCGCTCAACCGCCGCCCTCCACACCAACCGCACCACCATCACACCATCACCGTTGTCCGAATCCTCGACAACATGCACCAACGTCCACTCTCCCACAATCACAACACGTTGTCCACCGCCGTCCACATCGTCGACCTCATCACACCGTCTTCCATCACCGTCCTCACATCAACCACCACTTCACGGCTGCTGAGGTCGTTGATGGCATTTTCCGCCTTCAACGATGCAAGGCATCGGTTGGCCTGCTGTCATTAGATGCACTGCGGGCTGCAGCCGCCATTCTAGCGGGTTGCATCGCGGCTTTGTTCAATGCATGTGTGCGGGTCGGCACTTTGCCACCTGATTGGGCACTTTGCCGCATCACCCCTATACACAAGGGTGGCGATGCCATGGTAGCAGGCAACTACCGTGGCATTGCGGTCAGCACCGTTCTGGCCAAGCTCTATGCCACACTTCTCACTGCGCGACTCTCTGAGTGGTGTGAGCGACACCGTTTGCGGGCAGTAGGACAGGCTGGGTTCCGCGCGGGGTACAGCCCAGCTGATCAGATGCTGGTGCTGCGCACGTTGATCGAGTCTGCTCGTGCCGCTCGTGAGCCGCTCTTCGTGTGCTTTGTGGATTTCCTGAAGGCATACGACTCCGTTCCAAGGGGCCTCTTGTGGCAGAAGCTGCAGAGCCTTGGAGTTACGGGGTGGTGCCTCCAGGCTATCCAGGCCCTGTATGCAGATGTTCCACTGGTTGTGCAAGGCACATCGCCGGACACGCTGCCTTTTCACTCCCTTCTGGGTGTGAAGCAGGGTTGCCCACTCAGCCCACTGCTGTTTGGCATCTACGTTGACGATCTCGAGTTGATGTTTGCCAGCAGCACCGTCGACCTTCAGGCTCCATCGTTGGGAGGGCAGCCAGTCCCGCCCCTGTTCTATGCTGATGACCTCGCACTTGTGGCTGGTTCGCAGGCTGGGCTGCAGTCTCAGATGAATCTCCTCGAGAGTTACTCTGAGAGGTGGCAGCTCACTGTGAATGTGGCTAAGACACGTGCCGTAGTGTTTCAGCGTGCAGGATCAGCGGCCGTGCAGCTCGACCTGACGTATCGTGGCTCTGCTGTCGAGGTTGTGGATTCTTTCTGCTACCTAGGCGTGGTCTTCCATCGCACAGCACCCTTTTCGGATGCTGGGTTGGTTCGTGCTGCGACGGGCCACCGCGCGACGTTGGCCATGGCCCGGCGGTGTAGGGAGCTGGGCATTCAGGATCCAGTCATGCGACTCCAGCTTTTCGATGCACTTGTGCGTCCGGTAATGCTTTATGGAGTTGAGGTTTGGGGGCCTCACGCGCTGGGTCAGATGGATGCTCAGTTTGAGCGCGAGCACCGGAGCTTTTTGCGGCGGATTCTAGGGGTCAGGGATTCCACTCCTAGTGCTGTCGTGTTGGCTGAGCTTGGTCGGTACCCATTGACGGTGTTGGCCACTGTGCAGGTGTGCAAGTATTGGAACCGTCTGATGGCAATGGAGGACGGCAGGCTAGTTCGCTTGGCATTCTTGGAGTCTGTCAGGCTAGCTAACTTGCCTTCTCGCTTTGCTGTGCGAGCCTCATGGGCTGCTCAGGTGGCTTCCTTGCTTGCAGTGACACCGCTCCCTGCTGCCGGGCCGAGGCGCATCGACATCAAGGCTGCGCTGTCTGCTTTGCAGCGGCGCTACTTGACATCTGTGCAGGAGTCTGCTTTGCCCAAAGTGCAAATGTATCTTGGGCATATCGCACCTCCTCTGCGCATTGGCACTTACAGTGTGGCTGCCTACTTGAAGGAAGTCACCAGCCGTGTGCAGCTCAGGCACCTGGCTCAGCTGCGCACCGGGTCGCACCGGTTGCGGGTCGAGACAGGCCGGTGGGAGAGGCCGCGCTTAGCGCGGCATGAGCGCACCTGCCAGCGGTGCTTGTCAGGCGAGGTTGATGATGAGCAGCACATGGTGTTTGGGTGCTCGGCGTTGGACGAGGTCAGGGAGCAGCATATGGGGTTGTTTGCAGTGTCGGCAGACCTTCGGTCTTTCCTAGAGCAGGAGTCGGTGCAGGTTGCAGCATTCGTTTCTGCGGGGTTTGCGGCGGCGGTGCTGGACAGCTGAACTTTTGTTTCTAAACTGTGTATGTGTTTGCAGGATCTTTTTTAATGTTGGTTTTTGTTTGCTCTTGCTTTGGGATTTAGGAGCTGGTTGTCGCTGTGTGTGGTGTCGGGCAGACGAAGCCCGGCTCTAGCGCCGGTGCCAGCGCGGGGCCCCCACAGTCCTATGCACGTGCGCTCGCCTTGCCAACTGGGAGTTTTCGTGGGGTTTTCCCTCCCAGGGATCTTGCACACCGCAACAGCTCCAGCTCAATGTTACTCTTCTGTTTCTTACTTTCGTTCACTTTTTGTTTTAGTTCTTAGTCGGCTTGGTTTGTTTTTTCAGCTTTGTTTGTCTGTTGCATGTCGCCCCCGCTGGGGTCCCTGCATGAGCCAAGAGGCTCCGTCAGGGCACACATGTAACCTTCCTTCCTTCCTTCCTTCCTTATACTGCAGACGCCCATCTCAGCGATCGTGTCACGTCATCAGCGTGTGCTGCCGCCCTCAGCCACGCAAGCTCATCGGTGCCAGCTGCCGCCTCCGTAGCTTGCCGCAGCTGCCGCTTTCGCAGTTTGCCGCTAGTTGCGGCCGCATCAGTAGCGGCTACCATAGTACATCGTCCGACTAGTGCTTTTCATGTTTGTTGTCTAGATTGGTAGTTGACGTGGAAGGTGTTTGCAGCCGCGGGGGGGCATAGCCGCTTACGCTGTCAGCAACCCTTGTTGTGCTAGGAAGACCGCCTTAGGTAGTTCTGTTGACCTCACCGGGATTATGCTTAGCGCTAGTCTCCTGCAGCCTGCATTCCTTTGATGGATTCAGTGTTGCTCCATCTGCCTTTTCGAACACTTGTGATGATTGTTGTTACATGATAGCCGCCGCTCTTGGGCTCTTGTCTCGAGTTGCCGCACCGACCTGGCCTTGTGCCAGTCACCCTGTAACCCACAAAAAAAAAAAAAAAAAAAAAGATCCCTGGGAGGGAAAACCCCACGAAAACTCCCAGTTGGCAAGGCGAGCGCGCGTGCATAGGACTGTGGGGGCCCCGCGCTGGCACCGGCGCTAGAGCCGGGCTTCGCCTGCCCGACACCACACACAGCGACAACCAGCTCCTAAATCCCAAAGCAAAAGCAAACAAAAACCAACACTAAAAAAGATCCTGCAAACACAAACACATTTTAGAAACAAAAGTTCAGCTGTCCAGCACCGCCGCCGCAAACCCCGCAGAAACGAATGCTGCAACCTGCACCGACTCCTGCTCTAGGAAAGACCGAAGGTCTGCCGACTCTGCAAACAACCCCGCATGCTGCTCCCTGACCTCGTCCAACGCCGAGCACCCAAACACCATGTGCTGCTCATCATCAACCTCGCCTGACAAGCACCGCTGGCAGGTGCGCTCATGCCGCTCTAAGCGCGGCCTCTCCCACCGGCCTGTCTCGACCCGCAACCGGTGCGACCCGGTGCGCAGCTGAGCCAGGTGCCTGAGCTGCACACGGCTGGTGACTTCCTTCAAGTAGGCAGCCACACTGTAAGTGCCAATGCGCAGAGGAGGTGCGATATGCCCAAGATACATTTGCACTTTGGGCAAAGCAGACTCCTGCACAGATGTCAAGTACCGCCGCTGCAAAGCAGACAGCGCAGCCTTGATGTCGATGCGCCTCGGCCCGGCAGCAGGGAGCGGTGTCACTGCAAGCAAGGAAGCCACCTGAGCAGCCCATGAGGCCCGCACAGCAAAGCGAGAAGGTAAGTTAGCTAGCCTGACAGACTCCAAGAATGCCAAGCGAACTAGCCTGCCGTCCTCCATTGCCATCAGACGGTTCCAATACTTGCACACCTGCACAGTGGCCAACACCGTCAATGGGTACCGACCAAGCTCAGCCAACACGACAGCACTAGGAGTGGAATCTCTGACCCCTAGTATCCGCCGCAAAAAGCTCCGGTGCTCGCGCTCAAACTGAGCATCCATCTGACCCAGCGCGTGAGGCCCCCAAACCTCAACTCCATAAAGCATCACCGGACGCACAAGTGCATCGAAAAGCTGGAGTCGCATGACTGGATCCTGAATGCCCAACTCCCTGCACCGCCGGGCCATGGCCAACGTCGCGCGGTGGCCCGTCGCAGCACGAACCAACCCAGCATCCGAAAAGGGTGCTGTGCGATGGAAGACCACGCCTAGGTAGCAGAAAGAATCCACAACCTCGACAGCAGAGCCACGATACGTCAGGTCGAGCTGCACGGCCGCTGATCCCGCACGCTGAAACACTACGGCACGTGTCTTAGCCACATTCACAGTGAGCTGCCACCTCCCAGAGTACCTCTCGAGGAGATCCATCTTAGACTGCAGCCCAGCCTGCGAACCAGCCACAAGTGCGAGGTCATCAGCATAGAACAGGGGCGGGACTGGCTGCCCTCCCAACGATGGGGCCTGAAGGTCGACGGTGCTGCTGGCAAACGTCAACTCGAGATCGTCAACGTAGATGCCAAACAGCAGTGGGCTGAGCGGGCAACCCTGCTTCACACCCAGAAGGGAGTGAAAAGGCAGCGTGTCCGGCGGTGTGCCCTGCACAACCAGTGGAACATCTGCATACAGGGCCTGGATAGCCTGGAGGCACCACCCCGTAACTTGGGTGTGTGGCGATGGTGATGGTGTAAAGGTGGTGTGGTCGGTGTCGAGTAGCGGTAGCTGGGCGAGAGATGAACACGGCTGGGGTTGGTGAAGTCGAAAGCGTCGGCGCCGTGAAGGTGTTGTCGGCAGATGTGAGGACGGTGATGGAAGACGGTGTGATGAGGTCGATGATGTGGCCGGTGGTAGGCAACGCGTTGTGATTGTGGGGGAGTGGATGTTGGTGCATGTTGTCGAGGATTTGGACGACGGTGATGGTGTGATGCTGGTGCGGTCGGTGGTGGCGATGGACGGTGGCTGAGGATGTTCGGCGATGGTGATGGTGTGACGGTCACAAGTCGGGGGCGGGCGCAGCATCGATGTCGGGCTCAGCGCGGGCGTTCGCCTGGCTTGCTTCGACGCTGTCGCTGCCATGGGTTGGTGGTGCTGGTGATGTTGGTGATGGTGGCGGGTGCACCGGGTGGGTGGCGGTCCAGGTGATGGTCAGGTGGTTGTTCCTGACAATGCAAAGCCCGCTGGATGCCCAGACTCGGTGGAACGCCTGTGCAGGCGTGTCGCCCTCGTCGTGCCTACTCTGCCGCTGCTGCGAGCCCGTCATGTGAGCATCGCACGACTGCGCCAGCTGGGATGGGCTCGTGTGGGCGGCGGTGAACTCGGCACGCATTCGTCTGATGGCGGAGTGGCGGGTGGCAGCTGCTATGGATGATGGGGTGGGTGTGACGCCGCCGTGGTGGACGGCGCAGTGTGCGGCCCAGGCACATGTGAGGAACAGACACCTCAGCCTCGTCCACAAGTCGGGTTCCCGTCTGTGTGGGGCCCATACGCGGAGGTCGCCGCCGATGATGACGTCCGGGGTGGCAGGTGGAGTGTGGCCAGCCAGGTATCATCTGCACAGCCTGCACAGCCGCGTCGGTCTCAGCACAGCAATGTAATGTAACAGCAGATCTGGGTTGGCACCTGCACAGACTCCATGTGCAGCCTCGTCTCCCCGAGGTCTTGCTGCTGTTGCGACCGCTCGGTGTGCATCTGTAGATGATCAGGCTCAGATGAGCAGCCCTCGGCTGCGATCAGGCTCACAGCCCGTTCTGGCAGGCCAGAGTCATGCTGCATCAGGTGTCGGAGCACTCCCGGCAACTGGTGCAGCAGCTGTGCCAGATTCGCGAGCTGCTGACGCTCAGACACCCAGCACGACGCCTCAGCCGCTAGCAGGAGCCTCTCAGCCTCAGCTGCAGCGACTTCAGCTGCTTGCACCCAGCACCGACACCCTGCCAGTCGGGCAGCCGATCGGCCCACCGATCGACCCGGTTGATGGGGCTGCGATCGCCCCCTTTCCTTCCTCTGGTTCTTTGGATGCAGTGATGTCTGAGATGCAGTCTGCATTGAGCAGTTTGCAGCAGCATCGTGCATGCTTGCAGCAGCGCGAGGTCGAGGTTGCATCGCAGATCACTTTTTTTTTTTTTTTTTTTTTTTGGTTTTTACAGGGTGACTCAGCACAAGGCCTTGTCGGTGCGGCAACTCGAGACAAGAGCCCAAGTGCGGCGGCTATTTAGTCAAACAACAACAACCGTTCTATGTGTTCGAGAGGCGAATGGAGCAACACTGAAACCATCAAAGGAATGCAGGCTGCAGGAGACTAGCGCTGAGCATAATCCCGGTGAGGCAAGAAGTACTAGCTAAGCGGTCTTCCGGCGGCGGGGGCTGCGTGCGGCTGCGGCGGCTGTACCCCCGAGCGGCTGCAGTATACCCCTGTCAGAACTACCCAACTACATGCAAATCAACCAAGGAAATCAAGCCTAAGTGTCTATGTGCCACAGCACCCGCGGGTAAACCCAGAAAACCCCGCGCAGGCCATGCAGGGACCGGTTGCACACGAGGTGCACAAGCTCTCTGGCTTGTCTGGGACCGGGTTCGCCGTGAGGCGCCCTACATGCTGGTGAAGCGACTAAACTCATGTACCAAAAGCTGGCTCGTGTTCCCCCCTGCCCCACTGCCAAAGCTGCGAGGTTACCGGGTGGTGCCCGCGCCAATTGCCCACAGCATGAGGTAGCCGCTTCCCCGGCGCGTTTCTGCGGGCGGCTGCAACTCTATGTCCGCCTGCGGCGGTCGTGCGCTATCCTGGGGCTCCTTTTCTTCAATCGGGAGTGGGGGTCCGGTGGCGTCGGCGTGTCGATTGTGTGTGGGTGAAGATGGCGTGATGAGGTCTATGATGTGGACGGTGGTGGGCAAACGTGTTGTGATCGTGGGGGAGTGGATGTTGGTGCGTGTTGTCGAGGATTCGGACGGCGGTGATGGTGTGATGGTGGTGCGGTCGGTGTGGCGTGGCGGTGGCTGGGTGAGAGATGGGCATGGCCGGGGTCTGTGGCGTCGAAGGGTCCGGCGACGTCAAGGTGGCGGCCGTGGGTGTGTGGAGAGTGTTGCAAGACGGCGTGACGAGGCTGAGGGTGTGGTGATGGTGACGGTGTAAAGGTGGTGTGGTCGGCGCCGAGCAGCGGTAGCTGGGCGAGAGATGAACACGGCTGGGGTTGGTGAAGTCGAAGGCGTCGGCGCCGTGAAGGTGGTGTCGGTCGATGTGAGGACAGTGGTGGAAGACGGTGTGATGAGGTCGATGATGTGGACGGTGGTGGCCAACGTGTTGTGACTGTGGGGGAATGGATGTTGGTGCATGCTGTCCAGATCTCGGACGATGGCGATGGTGCGGATGGTGCGGTGATGGTGCGGTGGTGGTGCGGTCGGTGTGGCGTGGGGGTGGTGGTGCGGTCGGTGTGGCGTGGCGGTGGCTGGACGAAGGATGGGCATGGCCGGCGTCCATGGCGTCAAAGGATCCGGCGACGTGAAGGTGTTGGTGATGATGTATGAGGGGAGAGTAACAGAGGACGGCGTGATGAGGTCGACGATGTGGACGGGGGTGGCGAGGTGTCTTTTGCTTGGGGGAAGTGGATGTTGACTTGTGCTGGTGGGGGTGTGGCGATGGTGATGGTGTAAAGGTGGTGTGGCCGGTGTCGGTTAGCGGTAGCTGGGCGAGAGATGAACACGGCTGGGGTTGGTGAAGGCGAAAGCGTCGGCGCCGTGAAGGTGGTGTCGGTTGATGTGAGGACAGTGATGGAAGACGGTGTGATGAGGCCGATGATGTGGACGGTGGTGGGCAATGTGTTGTGATTGTGGGGGAGTGGACGTTGGTGCATGCTGTCGAGGATTCTGACGACGGTGATGGTGCGGTGGTGGTGCGGTCGGTGTGGCGTGGCGGTGGCTGGGCGAAGGATGGGCATGGCCGGCGTCCATGGCGTCAAAGGGTCCGGCGACGTGAAGGTGTTGGTGATGATGGATGAGGGGAGAGTAACAGAGGACGGCGTGACGAGGTCGATGATGTGGACGGTGGTGGCGGCGTGTCTGTGTTAGTGGGGGGGTGGATGTTGATGTTTGTTGTAGAAGAGGTGGCGATGGTGGTGGTGTGCTGGTGTGATGGTGATGCAGTCGGTGTGGCGTTGCGGTTGCTGGGCGAGAGATGGGTATGGCCGGGGTCGGTGGCGTCGAAGGGTCCGGCGATGTTTGAGGTGGTGGCCGTGGGTGTGTGGGCAGTGTTGGAAGACGGCGTGACGAGGTTGGGGGTGTGGCGATGATGATGGTGTAAAGGTGGTGTGGTCGGTGTCGAGTAGCGGTAGCTGGGCGAGAGACGAACACGGCTGGGGTTGGTGAAGTCGAAAGTTCTGGCGCCGTGAAGGTGGTGGTGTTTGATGTGAGGACGGTATGGAAGACGGTGTGATGAGGTCGACAATGTGGACGGCGGTGGGCAAAGTGTTGTGATTGTGGGGGAGTAGATGTTGGTGCATGTTGTCGGGGAGTCGGACAACGGTGATGGTATGATGGTGGTGCGGTCGGTGTGGCGTGGCGGCGGTTGGGCGAGAGATGGGCATGGCCAGGGTCTGTGGCGTCGAAGGGTCCGGCGACGTGAAGGTGTTGGTGATGATGGATGAGGGGAAGGAAGGAAGGAAGGAAGGTTACATGTGTGCCCTGACGGAGCCTCTTGGCTCATGCAGGGACCCCAGCGGGGGCGACATGCAACAGACAAACAAAGCTGAAAAAACAAACCAAGCCGACTAAGAGCTTTTTTTTTTTTTTTTTTTTGGTTTTTACAGGGTGACTGGCACAAGGCCAGGTCATTGCGGCAACTCGAGACTAAGAGCTATAACAAAAAGTGAACGAAAGTAAGAAACAGAAGAGTAACATTGAGCTGGAGCTGTTGCGGTGTGCAAGATCCCTGGGAGGGAAAACCCCACGAAAACTCCCAGTTGGCAAGGCGAGCGCACGTGCATAGGACTGTGGGGGCCCCGCGCTGGCACCGGCGCTAGAGCCGGGCTTCGCCTGCCCGACACCACACACAGCGACAACCAGCTCCTAAATCCCAAAGCAAGAGCAAACAAAAACCAACACTAAAAAAGATCCTGCAAACACATACACAGTTTAGAAACAAAAGTTCAGCTGTCCAGCACCGCCGCCGCAAACCCCGAGGGGAAAGTAACAGATACGGCGTGACGAGGTCGATGATGTAGACGGTGGCGGCGACGTAGCTTTTGCTTTGGGGAAGTGGATGTTGATTTGTGCTGGTGGGGGTGGGGGCGACGGTGATGATGTGACGGTGATGCAGCGGTGTAGCAGGCGGTTCTGTGGTGGGAAGACGGTGCGATGAGGTCGATGATGTGGGCGGTGGTGGCGACGTGTTGTGAGTGTGGGGAAGTGGATGTTGATGTGCGTTGTCGAATATTTGGACGGTGTTGACGGTGTGATGGTGGTGCGGTCGGTGCGGCGTGGCGGTGGCTGGGCGAGAGGTGGGCATGGCCGGTGTCGGTGGTGTCGAAGGGTCCGGCGACGTGAAGGTGGTGGTGATGTTGGATGAGGGGGGAGTAGCAGAGGACGGCGTGACGAGGTCGACGATGTGGACGGTGGTGGCGACGGGTTTATGGTAGTGGGGGGTGGATGTTGATGTTTGTTGTTGAAGAAGTGGCGTTGGTGGTGGTGTACTGGCATGATGGTGATGCAGTCGCTGTGGTGTTCCTGTCGCTGGGCGAGAGATGGGCATGGCCGGGGTCTGTGGTGTCGAAGGGTCCGGCGACGTGAAGGTGTTGGTGATGATGGATGAGGGGAAAGTAACAGACGACGGCGTGACGAGGTCGACGATGTAGACGGTGGCGGCGGCGTAGTTTTTGCGTGGGGGAAGTGGATGTTGATTTGTGCTGGTGGGGGTGTGGTGACGGTGATGATGTGACGGTGATGCAGTCGGTGTAGCAGGCTGTTCTGTGGTGGGAAGACGGTGTGATGAGGTCGATGATGTGGGCGGTGGTGGCGACGTGTTGTGAGTGTGGGGGAAGTGGATATTGATGTGCGTTGTCGAATATTCGGACGGTGTTGACGGTGTGATGGTGGTGCGGTCGGTGCGGCGTGGCGGTGGCTGGGCGAGAGGTGGGCATGGCCGGGGTCGGTGGTGTCGAAGGGTCCGGCGACGTGAAGTTGGTGGTGATGATGGATGAGGGGAGAGCAACAGAAGACGGCGTGACGAGGTCGATGATGTGGATGGTGGTGGCGACGTGTTGTGAGTGTTGGCGAAGTGGACGCCGGCGTGTGTTGTTGAGGGTGTGGCAATGGTGGCGGTGTAATGGTGATGCGGTCGGTGTGGCGTGGCGTTGGCTGGGCGAAGGAAGGAAGGAAGGAAGGAAGGTTACGAGAGCTGGACATGGTCCAGACCGGTGATGTTGAAGGTTCCGGCGACATGAAGGTGGTGCTGGTGGTGGTTGATAAGAGGAAAGTGTTGGAAGACGGTGTGACGAGGTCGACGATGTGGACGGTGAAGGCGACGATGGACGGTGGCTGAGGATGTTTGGCGATGGTGATGGTGTGACGGTCACAAGTCGTGAGCGGGTGCAGCATCGACGTCGGGCTCAGCGTGGGCGTTCGTTTGGCTTGTTTCGACGCTGTCGCTGCCATGGGTCGGTGGTGCTGGTGATGTTGGTGATGATGGTGGGTGCACCGGGTGGGTGGCGGTCCAGGTGATGGTCAGGTGATTGTTCCTGACAACGCACAGCCCGCTGGATGCCCAGACACGGTGGAACGCCTGTGCAGGCGTGTCGCCCTCGTCGTGCCTACTCTGCCGCTGTTGCGAGCCCGTCATGTGAGCATCGCACGACTGCGCCAGCTGGGATGGGCTCGTGTGGGCGGCAGTGAACTCGGCACGCATTCGTCTGATGGCGGAGTGGCGGGTGGCAGCTGCTATGGATGATGGGGTGGGTGTGACGCCGCCGTGGTGGACGGCGCAGTGCGCGGCCCAGGCACATGTGAGGAACAGACACCTCAGCTTCGTCCACAAGTCGGGCTCCCGTCTGTGTGGGGCCCATACGCGGAGGTCGCCGCCGATGATGACGTCCGGGGTGGCAGGTGGAGTGTTGCCACCATCGATGGCAGCCCAGAGTCGGCAGAGCCAGTCCACCGCGGGGTGGACCAGTGGGCAGCGGAGGAGGACGTGACTGGTGGTGGCGATAGTGTCGCCACATGCGTGCCAGCGGCAGAGCGCTTGCCCCAGGGGGCTGTCAGTGACGTGGCCGCGGGTACGACAGTAGGCGATGAAGGACGGGGTGCGAAGTTGGCAGTGGAGCGCCCGCCAGGCTATGGCCACGTCCGCCTTGTGGATGAGTGGGTGACACAGCTGTTCCCAGCAGCCACGATAGTGCCTGGCTTGGGCCTCGGTGATGTCCGCGGCATGGCGCGGCCTGTCGGCCGGTGTCGAAGCGTCGGCAGCGACTGGCCGGGCAACGGCAGTGCTGCTGGGGGCAGCCGCAGCGTCGCCGTGTGTGGCTGGGCCGCCGGTGTCGGCCGGGGTGGAGTTGGTGGCAGATGGCAGTGTGGCTCCCAGCCGCTGTGGCGCCCTCTCGGCGACTCGCTCATACACCGACTGCCGAGGCCGGCTTGGTCGGCCGAGCTGTGCCACCCATCGTGGGTGTTGGATGCAGTCGGGCGGCCTGCGAAACGCAGCCTCTGCATCCCGGATGGCACGCTCCTCTTTGGCCTCCACCTCGGCGTAGCCTGGCAGATACCAAGGTGGAACGACGGCAGGCTGTCTCGCCGCCACAGTGATTCGTCGCTGGGAGAGCAGCTCAGCGGTGAGCAGCTTGTCAGTGCCGAGGGCGACGCGATATTCCAGAAGGGTGTGGCCATCGCGGTGGTATGTGTAGGCGTTTGGGAGGATGGCGATGTGGGCGGTTTCGCCGTAGAAGTACGGACGGCCGGCAGTAGGTGCTGAGCCGTGAGCATCCTGCGCCTGCGAGCTGCCGCCACTGTCTCCAGCGTCCGCTGCAGATTGTTTAACAGGCGGCGACCAGAGGAGGATGTGACACGGGCTCCATGGTGGCTGTGGGGGCGGGTGTGGGTTGTGCGGGCAGGCGGTGAGGGAGTGGTCGGGCCGGATGGCGAGCATGCGTCCGCTTCCAGGAGCACGCACGAAAGCGTGACCAGAGTCGACTTGCCAGCCGACCCAGGTGTCGGCGTCAGGGACGGCGTCGGCGTCAGGTTGCTGGCTCGACGGTGGGGAGTGGGTACGTGGCGACTCGTATGCCCCTGTGAGCGCTGCTGCTGCCCGGAGGGCTTCCTCCCACGGTGGCGGACGTTGAGGTGGTGAAGCCTGGAGCGGCGGTCTGGGGAGTGGCGGTGGCGGTGGCGGTGGCGGTGGCAGGCTGTCGCTGGAGGCAGCTTGTCGTGCCGGGACGACAAGGGTGGCAGTGGGGTCGACGTGTGGTGACGATGGGGCCGGTGGCGGCGGTGGTGGGGGCGGGGGTTGGGGTGTTTGCTGGTGCCCGCCGGCGTCGTTCCCTGCGCCGGTCGGTGCAGGTCTCGAAGACGCCAGTGCTTCCTGCACCAGGTTGAGGGCGTATATGGCTATGTGTTGGCCGAGGACCGGATCGAGGCTGAGCAAACGCTCTTGGTCCCGGGCCTCAATGTGGCTGTCGGCGTCGAAGCGGTAGTCCTGTCGCAAGGTGTGAAGGGTGATGCCGTGGTGAGCGAAGACGTCAGCGAGTTGGCGTACGTAGGCCGAGAAGGCAGCTGGCCGTGCGAAGGAGTGGGAAGCGGGGCGGCCGGACAGTGGCATGCCGACGGCATCGAGGATGAGGGGCATGTACAACCAGGAGTTGGTGGGGCGTCCGTGGGGTGGTAGCGACGAAGGCAGTTGTACGATGTCTGGTGGGGGAAACTGGGGCGGGTTCTGCCGTGTTGTATGGCGTCGGCGTTGGCGCGGGCGATGTGGGCTGGGCGACCGACTGGCAGGCCTCCTGCGCAGCGACGGCTGCCTGGGCAGAGACGCCTGTGTCCGGCCGGCAGCGGAGGCGATGGCGGGCGTAAGCACGGCTGGTGCCACTGACGGCGGCGTTGCGGTCGGGGCTCGCGAGTCGTCGGGGGGCGCGGCAGCGTTGGTACGAGTGGTGGGACCATCGGGCGAAGAGTGTGGTGGTTCGCCGGCGGCGGGTTGGACACCGGTGGGCGGGTGGTCGTCGGCTACTGGCGTGGTGCTGCTGGGCCATGGGCTGGGCGGGGGGGCTGTAGTGCGTATAGCTGCAGAAGATCCGGGGAGAGCGAAGACGGTCGTGGTGCGGTTGCCTCGGCGGGCCGAGAGGGGGGACGGCGATGGCAGGGCTGCGATGGCGTCGTCGGGTGCGGCCTCGTCGAGAGCCAGCCGCAGGCCGGCGGACAACGTGGACCGGATTGTTGACAGGTCGGCGGGGGGCACCGTCGCGAACCTCGGATCACCAGTGATGGCGTCCAGCAGGTCTTGCATGCACCACAGGCCCGCCTGCGAGGCACGCGTCCATTGGGGCAGGTTGGCGTTGGGGTCTGAGATGGCCCTCCGGTTGAAGAAGAGGCGCTCGCGCATTGCCAGGTGAAAAGGCTGCTCGTCGGAGATGGGGTCACAGCCGACACGCTGCGCTGCTGCAATAGCTCCTCTGATGCGGTGGGGCAGCTCGACGGCAGTGCGCGTGTCGAGTGTGGAGACGATGGCGGCGAAGCCCAAGCCCCAGCAGTCGAGTCGGCGGCGGGTGTCCTGTCGGCGATGGGTGTAGAAGTCTGCAGCCCGCAGCAGCTGGAAGCTGCGGACGGACTTCCACAACATGGGGATGGGCTCCAGCATGCGGAACGCCTGCCTTGCCGCGAGGGCGGTGGCGAAGTGCTGCAGGCTGGGCGCCCCAGCGCCGCCCGCACGGCGAGGGAGTGCGGACACCCCCCTGCCTGGGTTGCAGGTTGCGGCGTGAGGGTCGGTGGTGAAGCGATTGCGGCTGATGTAGCCGTGGACGAGGGTTTGGAGAGCCGCCAAGTCAGTTGGGTCGGGGGGATCGATGCTCCAGATGTGGACGAGCCGGGACTGCATGTTCTGCTTGCCGACGTAGGCGCGGCCGAAGTGTGACAGGGTGTGCCGCGACCATTTCTTGACGGTGGCGCCCACTGACGTGATGGCAGCTGCTGCCTGCTGCCTTCGAGCCTCCTCTGCCTGTGGGCCGGACCCGACGATGATGCCGAGGTGTTTGGTGTGACGGGTGGCGGGCGTGTATGTGATGCCCGTGGCCGCACTGGTGTGTGCTGGTTGGCGGGCTGCGGAGCCAAACAGCATGGTGACTGTCTTGTTGGCATTGAGCTGAGCCCCTGAGGCGGCGCAGTAGGTGGCGACGGTGGTGGCGACAAGCCTGTCGCAGTCGGCGGGGGTCGCTGCATGGATGGTGGTGTCGTCGGCGTGCTGGTGGCAGACGGGAGCGTGGCCGCCGAACGGCAGGCTGATTGGGCGGACCACCCGCAGCTCGGCCATGCGACGGGCGTGCGACAACATCGGCTGCGCCTGGCAGATGTAGAAGAGGGGCGACATGGGGTTGCCCTGTGGGCCCCCGTTGACGATGGGGAAGGGCTCGCTGGGCGATCCGTTGACGCGGATGCGGCCGATGGTGTGGGTGAGGAACATGCGGGCCATGCGACAGGCGGGGCCGCCGAAGCGAAGCGCTTGCATGACTCGCATCAGCCAGCGACGGTCCATGTAGTCGAAGGCTTTGCAGAAGTCGAGGAACAGCAAGGTGCCGTCGGCGTCGAGGGTGGCGAGCAGGTCCACGAGGTCGGTGTGGTTGAGGATGTTGTCGCCGATCCAGCGGCCAGGGAGGAAGCCGGTCTGGGTTGTGTCGATGACGGGTGCAAGGGCCTTGGCGAATCTGGTGGCGATGGCTCGAGCTACGATCTTGACGTCCGCGTTGACGCCAGCGATTGGTCGGCGGTTGTTGGGGTCGGCAGGGTCGCCACGCTTGGGGATGAGGGTGTAGTCCGAAGTGCGTTGGCGGGCGGACATGAGTGGGCGGTCGCTGGCGAGGGTGGCGGTGAATGCCTTGGTGAGCGGTGGGCCGAGCACGTCCCAGAGCACAGGAATAGATACCCGATAGGAATAGATAGGAATAGATCACTTCACTCACTCGCATTGTTCAGCAGTTGCAGGCAGCGCCGCAGACACTGTCCGCCCCAGCAGGTCCAGCAGAGCCTCAGGCTGCTGCTTCTGCTGCAAGGCGCGCATCTTCTACGCCGTCTCTTGCCACGGCACCAGCGGAACCAGCAGCTTCTCCACCTGCTGCCTCCGCTGGGCGCCAACAGGGCTGCGATTTAGTGCATGCACCCAGCCGCAAGGCTGGGCGCGATCTTGTGTTTGTGGGACTTCCTTTGCCTCCTGTCATAGCTGGCCGCTCATTCATGCCTGCGCACCGTGCTGTCCTCCAGTTCTGCTCATCGCAGCTGCGGATTGACATGCGCCCGCAGGATCTGAGTGTGCGGTCCATGTATGGCAGGACAGGGGCGCGCTCTGCGGTGGTGGTGCGGATTCACAGCATGTACGTTGTGAACTCGATCATCACTGCTAAGAGCGTGCTTCTTGATGGCAGGTGTCCCATCAGCGTCGAGTTCAGCCAGTCGACAGCTCTGCGGCATGAGCGCAGCGAGATGCGGCAGCAGCGCCGATCTCAGCTTGGTCAGCAGCAGCATGGAGGCGGCACGCCGCTCTCCACTGCTTCTGACGCTGCTCAGGTCAGGATGCCTGTGGAAACTGCTGCCATAGCGACCCCATCTTCTCAGCATTCTCCCGTTCCGTTGTCTGGATGTCGATCTGAGACAGCCGCCGCTGCGCCGCAGCCGGACAGCTAGGGGTGCGGGGGCCGGGCTGCCGCCCCGGGGGCTCGGCCCGGGCGCAGACCTCTCTCTGTCTCTCATGTGAACGTCGGAGGCTGGTTGTCACGTGACTCATCAGTCGCTGTGCGCATGCTTGGGGGTTCTGACCCTGATGTCATTGTGTTCACCGAGACTTGGTTGAGGGCGGGGCAATCGGCGCCTAGCATTGCTGGGTATACCGCGTTCACATTCTCTAGGCCGACGCAGCATCAGCGCCGTGCTCAGGGTGGCATTGCAGTGTATGTGCGGGATGCATTAGCTGTGAGGGTGGGTGAGTGGCACATCTGCCCGCAGGCATGCTTTGCCATCCTGCGGGTCTCTGGGGTCCTTCCCTCTGGCCGAGACCTGATGCTTGTAGCCTGTTACATTCCTCCTGTCGGCTCGCCACACTACGACAGTGGCATTTGGCAGCGGCTTGAGGAGCGGGTGGGGGAGGCTTATGCAGTTGGGGAACCTATGATTGTGGGTGACCTGAATGCCCGAACTGGTGATCGGCCAGACTTCCCGCCGGATGCAGACTTGGCAGACTCTTCTGTCGGTGGTCTGCACTCCCGTGGTGTTGCTGCAGTGTCATCTGTCCGATGCAGTCAGGATGCCAGGGGCACGGTGAATGCCTCGGGTAGACGGTTGTTGGCGTTGTGCATGCGCCTCGGCCTGCGCATCGCCAATGGGCGCGTTCCTGGAGATGAGCATGGTGCACTCACTTTTGTGGGGTGTGGCGGCGGCAGCAGTCTGATTGACTACGTGCTGGCCAGCCCGAACATCATGCCTCTAATCCAGGAGTTGCGCGTCCGTGCCGCGCCTGAGTCTGACCACCTGGCAGTGCACCTGCGATTATGGTCTCTTTCGGCAGCCCCTCCGTCGCGTGGTCCGCCACCGGCACCGCCTCCGCGTATGATGGGCGATGACCGTCTGCTACAGTGGGTAGAGGTGCTGTCATCGCAGGGCTGCTCAGACACACTTGCTGATATCATTGCAGCCGCTCGCACAGCCTCTGATCGGCAGCCACTGCTGGCAGTTTGTGCGAGATTCGATGCATTGATCAGTGAGACTTGGGCAAGCACCAGTAGAGACAGCACCACTGCTGGGCAGGCGGCTCGGCAGCCTTGTCAGCGCTCGAGGGAGCACTCAGCACGTTGGTTTACAGCAGAGCTGGCGCGCATGCGTGCCGATGCGACTCGGGCAATGCACAGGGCTTCGGGTTCAGAGGAGGCCGTCCAGTTACGCCGAGCATACCAGCGATGTCTGCGTCGCACCAGACGGGCCTTTATTCGGCGGCGCAGTGTTGCTCTTGCGACCCAGTTCCGAGGCGACCCTCGGAAATTTTGGAGTTGCTTCTCGCCTCGTGGCAGTACCGCCCCGCCCATAGACGTTGAGCACATGACCGCGCACTTCCGCCAGCTTTTTGGTCGAGCAGGCCCAGTGACTGCTGCAGAGGCCACCGATGCACTGTCGACGGCACTGCAGCATCGCACCGCAGATGGTTCGAGTTTGAGTAGGCACTTCACGGCTGCTGAGGTCGTTGATGGCATTTTCCGCCTTCAACGATGCAAGGCATCGGTTGGCCTATTATCATTAGATGCACTGCGGGCGGCAGCCACCATTCTAGCGGGTTGCATCGCGGCTTTGTTCAATGCATGTGTGCGGGTTGGCACTTTGCCACCTGATTGGGCACTTTTTTTTTTTTTTTTTTTTTTGGTTTTTACAGGGTGACTCAGCACAAGGCCTTGTCGGTGCGGCAACTCGAGACAAGAGCCCAAGTGCGGCGGCTATTTAGTCAAACAACAACAACCATTCTATGTGTTCGAGAGGCGAATGGAGCAACACTGAAACCATCAAAGGAATGCAGGCTGCAGGAGACTAGCGCTGAGCATAATCCCGGTGAGGCAAGAAGTACTAGCTAAGCGGTCTTCCGGCGGCGGGGGCTGCGTGCGGCTGCGGCGGCTGTACCCCCGAGCGGCTGCAGTATACCCCTGTCAGAACTACCCAACTACATGCAAATCAACCAAGGAAATCAAGCCTAAGTGTCTATGTGCCACAGCACCCGCGGGTAAACCCAGAAAACCCCGCGCAGGCCATGCAGGGACCGGTTGCACACGAGGTGCACAAGCTCTCTGGCTTGTCTGGGACCGGGTTCGCCGTGAGGCGCCCTACATGCTGGTGAAGCGACTAAACTCATGTACCTCATGTATGTGATTGGGCACTTTGCCGCATCACCCCTATACACAAGGGTGGCGATGCCATGGTAGCAGGCAACTACCGTGGCATTGCGGTCAGCACCGTTCTGGCCAAGCTCTATGCCACACTTCTCACTGCGCGACTCTCTGAGTGGTGTGAGCGACACCATTTGCGGGCGGTAGGACAGGCTGGGTTCCGCGCGGGGTACAGCCCAGCTGATCAGATGCTGGTGCTGCGCACGTTGATCGAGTCTGCTCGTGCCGCTCGTGAGCCGCTGTTCGTGTGCTTTGTGGATTTCCTGAAGGCATACGACTCCGTTCCAAGGGGCCTCTTGTGGCGGAAGCTGCAGAGCCTTGGAGTTACGGGGTGGTGCCTCCAGGCTATCCAGGCCCTGTATGCAGATGTTCCACTGGTTGTGCAGGGCACACCCCATACGGCCTCATAATACGCTTTGAGAGCCGCTAGCCTGCCACCAGCCTTCATAGCAGCCGCTTCAGTCGTGTGCGCCGCGTGCGCGCCTGCGCCGCTACAAGGTTGGTCACCCTGTAGCGGCCAGGCACCCATTTGGCGTCCAGCAGCGTACAGCAGCCATCTTCACAGCTACAGCAGCGCCTCAGCTCTTGTCAGCATCCGGTTTGCAGCGGTTTTTGGTGGGATCACGGCAGACCGGCGTCTAGCATCAGCACTCAGCGCCGCCTTGCCGCCGACAGCCGAAATTCACAGACCTTTTGTCTTATACTGCAGACGCCCATCTCAGCGATCGTGTCACGTCATCAGCGTGTGCTGCCGCCCTCAGCCACGCAAGCTCATCGGTGCCAGCTGCCGCCTCCGTAGCTTGCCGCAGCTGCCGCTTTCGCAGTTTGCCGCTAGTTGCGGCCGCATCAGTAGCGGCTACCATAGTACATCGTCCGACTAGTGCTTTTCATGTTTGTTGTCTAGATTGGTAGTTGACGTGGAAGGTGTTTGCAGCCGCGGGGGGGCATAGCCGCTTACGCTGTCAGCAACCCTTGTTGTGCTAGGAAGACCGCCTTAGGTAGTTCTGTTGACCTCACCGGGATTATGCTTAGCGCTAGTCTCCTGCAGCCTGCATTCCTTTGATGGATTCAGTGTTGCTCCATCTGCCTTTTCGAACACTTGTGATGATTGTTGTTGCATGGTAGCCGCCGCTCTTGGGCTCTTGTCTCGAGTTGCCGCACCAACCTGGCCTTGTGCCAGTCACCCCGTGAAAAAAAAAAAAAAAAAAAAAACACCGCCGGACACGTTGCCTTTTCACTCCCTTCTGGGTGTGAAGCAGGGTTGCCCGCTCAGCCCACTGCTGTTTGGCATCTACGTTGACGATCTCGAGTTGATGTTTGCCAGCAGCACCGTCGACCTTCAGGCTCCATCGTTGGGAGGGCAGCCGGTCCCGCCCCTGTTCTATGCTGATGACCTCGCACTTGTGGAAGGAAGGAAGGTTACATGTGTGCCCTGACGGAGCCTCTTGGCTCATGCAGGGACCCCAGCGGGGGCGACATGCAACAGACAAACAAAGCTGAAAAAACAAACCAAGCCGACTAAGAACTATAACAAAAAGTGAACGAAAGTAAGAAACAGAAGAGTAACATTGAGCTGGAGCTGTTGCGGTGTGCAAGATCCCTGGGAGGGAAAACCCCACGAAAACTCCCAGTTGGCAAGGCGAGCGCACGTGCATAGGACTGTGGGGGCCCCGCGCTGGCACCGGCGCTAGAGCCGGGCTTCGCCTGCCCGACACCACACACAGCGACAACCAGCTCCTAAATCCCAAAGCAAGAGCAAACAAAAACCAACACTAAAAAAGATCCTGCAAACACATACACAGTTTAGAAACAAAAGTTCAGCTGTCCAGCACCGCCGCCGCAAACCCCGCAGAAACGAATGCTGCAACCTGCACCGACTCCTGCTCTAGGAAAGACCGAAGGTCTGCCGACACTGCAAACAACCCCATATGCTGCTCCCTGACCTCGTCCAACGCCGAGCACCCAAACACCATGTGCTGCTCATCATCAACCTCGCCTGACAAGCACCGCTGGCAGGTGCGCTCATGCCGCGCTAAGCGCGGCCTCTCCCACCGGCCTGTCTTGACCCGCAACCGGTGCGACCCGGTGCGCAGCTGAGCCAGGTGCCTGAGCTGCACACGGCTGGTGACTTCCTTCAAGTAGGCAGCCACACTGTAAGTGCCAATGCGCAGAGGAGGTGCGATATGCCCAAGATACATTTGCACTTTGGGCAAAGCAGACTCCTGCACAGATGTCAAGTAGCGCCGCTGCAAAGCAGACAGCGCAGCCTTGATGTCGATGCGCCTCGGCCCGGCAGCAGGGAGCGGTGTCACTGCAAGCAAGGAAGCCACCTGAGCAGCCCATGAGGCTCGCACAGCAAAGCGAGAAGGCAAGTTAGCTAGCTTGACAGACTCCAAGAATGCCAAGCGAACTAGCCTGCCGTCCTCCATTGCCATCAGACGGTTCCAATACTTGCACACCTGCACAGTGGCCAACACCGTCAATGGGTACCGACCAAGCTCAGCCAACACGACAGCACTAGGAGTGGAATCTCTGACCCCTAGAATCCGCCGCAAAAAGCTCCGGTGCTCTCGCTCAAACTGAGCATCCATCTGACCCAGCGCGTGAGGCCCCCAAACCTCAACTCCATAAAGCATTACCGGACGCACAAGTGCATCGAAAAGCTGGAGTCGCATGACTGGATCCTGAATGCCCAGCTCCCTACACCGCCGGGCCATGGCCAACGTCGCGCGGTGGCCCGTCGCAGCACGAACCAACCCAGCATCCGAAAAGGGTGCTGTGCGATGGAAGACCACGCCTAGGTAGCAGAAAGAATCCACAACCTCGACAGCAGAGCCACGATACGTCAGGTCGAGCTGCACGGCCGCTGATCCTGCACGCTGAAACACTACGGCACGTGTCTTAGCCACATTCACAGTGAGCTGCCACCTCTCAGAGTAACTCTCGAGGAGATTCATCTGAGACTGCAGCCCAGCCTGCGAACCAGCCACAAGTGCGAGGTCATCAGCATAGAACAGGGGCGGGACTGGCTGCCCTCCCAACGATGGAGCCTGAAGGTCGACGGTGCTGCTGGCAAACATCAACTCGAGATCGTCAACGTAGATGCCAAACAGCAGTGGGCTGAGTGGGCAACCCTGCTTCACACCCAGAAGGGAGTGAAAAGGCAGCGTGTCCGGCGATGTGCCTTGCACAACCAGTGGAACATCTGCATACAGGGCCTGGATAGCCTGGAGGCACCACCCCGTAACTCCAAGGCTCTGCAGCTTCTGCCACAAGAGGCCCCTTGGAACGGAGTCGTATGCCTTCAGGAAATCCACAAAGCACACGAAGAGCGGCTCACGAGCGGCACGAGCAGACTCGATCAACGTGCGCAGCACCAGCATCTGATCAGCTGGGCTGTACCCCGCGCGGAACCCAGCCTGTCCTACTGCCCGCAAACGGTGTCGCTCACACCACTCAGAGAGTCGCGCAGTGAGAAGTGTGGCATAGAGCTTGGCCAGAACGGTGCTGACCGCAATGCCACGGTAGTTGCCTGCTACCATGGCATCGCCACCCTTGTGTATAGGGGTGATGCGGCAAAGTGCCCAATCAGGTGGCAAAGTACCGACCCGCACACATGCATTGAACAAAGCCGCGATGCAACCCGCTAGAATGGCGGCTGCAGCCCGCAGTGCATCTAATGACAGCAGGCCAACCGATGCCTTGCATCGTTGAAGGCGGAAAATGCCATCAACGACCTCAGCAGCCGTGAAGTGCCTACTCAAACTCGATCCATCTGCGGTGCGATGCTGCAGTGCCGTCGACAGTGCATCGGCGGCCTCTGCAGCAGTCACTGGGCCTGCTCGACCAGAAAGCTGGCGGAAGTGCGCGGTCATGTGCTCAACGTCTATGGGCGGGGCGGTACTGCCACGAGGCGAGAAGCAACTCCAAAATTTCCGAGGGTCGCCTCGGAACTGGGTCGCAAGAGCAACACTGCGCCGCCGAATAAAGGCCCGTCTGGTGCGGCGCAGACATCGCTGGTATGCTCGGCGAAACTGGACGGCCTCCTCTGAACCCGAAGCCCTGTGCATTGCCCGAGTCGCATCGGCACGCATGCGCGCCAGCTCTGCTGTAAACCAACGTGCTGAGTGCTCCCTCGAGCGTTGACAAGGCTGCCGAGCCGCCTGCCCAGCAGTGGTGCTGTCTCTACTGGTGCTTGCCCAAGTCTCACTGATCAATGCATCAAATCTCGCACAAACTGCCAGCAGTGGCTGCCGATCAGAGGCTGTGCGAGCGGCTGCAATGATATCAGCAAATGTGTCTGAGCAGCCCTGAGATGACAGCACCTCTACCCACTGTAGCAGACGGTCATCGCCCATCATACGCGGAGGCGGTGCCGGTGGCGGACCACGCGACGGAGGGGCTGCCGAAAGAGACCATAATCGCAGGTGCACTGCCAGGTGGTCAGACTCAGGCGCGGCACGGACGCGCAACTCCTGGATTAGAGGCATGATGTTCGGGCTGGCCAGCACGTAGTCAATCAGACTGCTGCCGCCGCCACACCCCACAAAAGTGAGTGCACCATGCTCATCTCCAGGAACGCGCCCGTTGGCGATGCGCAGGCCGAGGCGCATGCACAACGCCAACAACCGTCTACCCGAGGCATTCACCGTGCCCCTGGCATCCTGACTGCATCGGACAGATGACACTGCAGCAACACCACGGGAGTGCAGACCACCGACAGAAGAGTCTGCCAAGTCTGCATCCGGCGGGAAGTCTGGCCGGTCACCAGTTCGGGCATTCAGGTCACCCACAATCATAGGTTCCCCAACTGCATAAGCCTCCCCCACCCGCTCCTCAAGCCGCTGCCAAATGCCACTGTCGTAGTGTGGTGAGCCGACAGGAGGAATGTAACAGGCTACAAGCATCAGGTCTCGGCCAGAGGGAAGGACCCCAGAGACCCGCAGGATGGCAAAGCATGCCTGCGGGCAGATGTGCCACTCACCCACCCTCACAGCTAATGCATCCCGCACATACACTGCAATGCCACCCTGAGCACGGCGCTGATGCTGCGTCGGCCTGGAGAATGTGAACGCGGTATACCCAGCAATGCTAGGCGCCGATTGCCCCGCCCTCAACCAAGTCTCGGTGAACACAATGACATCAGGGTCAGAACCCCCAAGCATGCGCACAGCGACTGATGAGTCACGTGACAACCAGCCTCCGACGTTCACATGAGAGACAGAGAGAGGTCTGCGCCCGGGCCGAGCCCCCGGGGCGGCAGCTCGGCCCCCGCACCCCTAGCTGTCCGGCTGCGGCGCAGCGGCGGCTGTCTCAGATCGACATCCAGACAATGGAACGGGAGAATGCTGAGAAGATGGGGTCGCTATGGCAGCAGTTTCCACAGGCATCCTGACCTGAGCAGCGCCAGAAGCAGTGGAGAGCGGCGTGCCGCCTCCATGCTGCTGCTG
Source organism: Tetratostichococcus sp. P1 (assembly GCA_036584455.1). NCBI lineage: Eukaryota > Viridiplantae > Chlorophyta > Trebouxiophyceae > Prasiolales > Stichococcaceae > Tetratostichococcus > Tetratostichococcus sp. P1. The sequence goes on from BTPI01000007.1 coordinate 2,230,770, forward strand.
ACCAAGTTGAGACCGGCGCTGCTGCCGCATCTCGCTGCGCTCATGCCGCAGAGCTGTCGACTGGCTGAACTCGACGCTGATGGGACACCTGCCATCAAGAAGCACGCTCTTAGCAGTGATGATCGAGTTCACAACGTACATGCTGTGAATCCGCACCACCACCGCAGAGCGCGCCCCTGTCCTGCCATACATGGACCGCACACTCAGATCCTGCGGGCGCATGTCAATCCGCAGCTGCGATGAGCAGAACTGGAGGACAGCACGGTGCGCAGGCATGAATGAGCGGCCAGCTATGACAGGAGGCAAAGGAAGTCCCACAAACACAAGATCGCGCCCAGCCTTGCGGCTGGGTGCATGCACCAAATCGCAGCCCTGCTGGCGCCCAGCGGAGGCAGCAGGTGGAGAAGCTGCTGGTTCCGCTGGTGCCGTGGCAACAGACGGCGTAGAACATGCGCGCCTTGCAGCAGAAGCAACAGCCTGAGGCTCTGCTGGACCTGCTGGGGCGGGCAATGTCTGCGGCGCTGCCTGCAACTGCTGAACAATGCGAGTGAGTGAAGTGATCTGCGATGCAACCTCGACCTCGCGCTGCTGCAAGCATGCACGATGCTGCTGCAAACTGCTCAATGCAGACTGCATCTCAGACATCACTGCATCCAAAGAAGCAGAGGAAGGAAAGGGGGCGATCGCAGCCCCATCAATCGGGTCGATCGGCAGGCCGATCGGCTGCCCGACTGGCAGGGTGTCGGTGCTGGGTGCAAGCAGCTGAAGTCGCTGCAGCTGAGGCTGAGAGGCTAGCGGCTGAGGCGTCGTGCTGGGTGTCTGAGCGTCAGCAGCTCGCGAATCTGGCACAGCTGCTGCACCAGTTGCCGGGAGTGCTCCGACACCTGATGCAGCATGACTCTGGCCTGCCAGAACGGGCTGTGAGCCTGATCGCAGCCGAGGGCTGCTCATCTGAGCCTGATCATCTACAGATGCACACCGAGCGGTCGCAACAGCAGCAAGACCTCGGGGAGACGAGGCTGCACATGGAGTCTGTGCAGGTGCCAACCCAGATCTGTTGTGCTGAGACTGACGCGGCTGTGCAGGCTGTGCAGATGACACCTGGCTGGCCAGATGAACCCTCGAGAGCACTCTAGTCTGCTCTGCTGGACGCTGGGCGTCACGCTGTGATGCAACTGACCCAGCTGTCGGTTGCATCACGTGTGCAGCAGCCGAAACCGACTCCAGCAGCGCAGAAACAAAGGTACGAGTGTGTGCACTGCGAAACAGGCGCAATGAGACGACTGGAAAGACACGAGCGAGCTGTCGCTGGACTGTCTCAAGTGCAGCACCGGGTCGCACCCTGATACAGTACCTGGACACCAGACGACGGAGCTCCGACACCGCTGTCGCTGCAGCCAGCTCCTCCCAATCCCGTATAGAGCTAGAATCATCAGATACAACACCATAACTGCGCGTCCGGCGTGCCATCTGTTGCAGGCAGCGCCAGAATGCGAAAATTCGCACCCGACAGCTGCTGGTTGCAACAAGCGCACCAAAAGCGTGCAGAACGTCAAAACAGGTTGGCGTCCGTCAGATTCGCAACGCGAGGCCACAAGATGGCCTATAGAAGCGACTGAGAACGCTACGTGCAATAGCTTTTCCAACGTGCAAATGGAAAAGTGTGGCTCGTTCGCAGGCTGGGCTGCAGTGTCAGATGAATCTCCTCGAGAGTTACTCTGAGAGGTGGCAGCTCACTGTGAATGTGGCTAAGACACGTGCCGTAGTGTTTCAGCGTGCGGGATCAGCGGCCGTGCAGCTCGACCTGACGTATCGTGGCTCTGCTGTCGAGGTTGTGGATTCTTTCTGCTACCTAGGCGTGGTCTTCCATCGCACAGCACCCTTTTCGGATGCTGGGTTGGTTCGTGCTGCGACGGGCCACCGCGCGACGTTGGCCATGGCCCGGCGGTGCAGGGAGTTGGGCATTCAGGATCCAGTCATGCGACTCCAGCTTTTCGATGCACTTGTGCGTCCGGTAATGCTTTATGGAGTTGAGGTTTGGGGGCCTCACGCGCTGGGTCAGATGGATGCTCAGTTTGAGCGCGAGCACCGGAGCTTTTTGCGGCGGATTCTAGGGGTCAGAGATTCCACTCCTAGTGCTGTCGTGTTGGCTGAGCTTGGTCGGTACCCATTGACGGTGTTGGCCACTGTGCAGGTGTGCAAGTATTGGAACCGTCTGATGGCAATGGAGGACGGCAGGCTAGCTCGCTTGGCATTCTTGGAGTCTGTCAGGCTAGCTAACTTACCTTCTCGCTTTGCTGTGCGAGCCTCATGGGCTGCTCAGGTGGCTTCCTTGCTTGCAGTGACACCGCTCCCTGCTGCCGGGCCGAGTCGCATTGACATCAAGGCTGCGCTGTCTGCTTTGCAGCGGCGCTACTTGACATCTGTGCAGGAGTCTGCTTTGCCCAAAGTGCAAATGTATCTTTTTTTTTTTTTTTTTTTTTTTTTTTTTGGTTACAGGGTGACTGGCACAAGGCCAGGTCGGTGCGGCAACTCGAGACAAGAGCCCAAGAGCGGCGGCTATCATGCAACAACAATCATCACAAGTGTTCGAAAAGGCAGATGGAGCAACAATGAATCCATCAAAGGAATGCAGGCTGCAGGAGACTAGCGCTAAGCATAATCCCGGTGAGGTCAACAGAACTACCTAAGGCGGTCTTCCTAGCACAACAAGGGTTGCTGACAGCGTAAGCGGCTATGCCCCCCCGCGGCTGCAAACACCTTCCACGTCAACTACCAATCTAGACAACAAACATGAAAGGCACTAGTCGGATGACGTACTATGGTAGCCGCTATTGATGCGGCCGCAACCAGCGGCAAACTGCACAAGCAGCAGCTGCGGCAAGCTGCGGAGGCGGCAGCTGGCACCGATGAGGTTGCGTGGCTGAGAGCGGCAGCACACGCCGATGAGGTGACACGATCGCTGAGATGGGCGTCTGCAGTATAAGACAAAAGGTTTGTGGGTTTCGGCTGTCGGCGGCAAGGCGGCGCTGAGTGCTGATGCTAGACGCCGGTCTGCCGTGGTCCCACCAAAAACCGCTGCAAACCGGATGCTGACAAGAGCTGAGGCGCTGCTGTAGCTATGAAGATGGCTGCTGTACGCTGCTGGACGCCAAATGGGTGCTTGGCCGCTACAGGGTGACCAAGCTTGTAGCGGCGCAAACGCGCATGCGGCGTACGCGGCTGAAGCGGCTGCTATGAAGGCTGGTGGCAGGCTAGCGGCTCTCAAAGCGTATCATGAGGCCGTATGGGGTGGCTGCAGAGCTGTGGTGACGCCGGCCAGGCTGCGGAGGTGATTTCTGAAGGTGCTGTGCTGCGGGATCCCTGCTGATCGCCAAACTGAACTGCCGCCAAAGTCCGGCTAGCGAGGCGGGGCCGGCTGCAGACGGCTCCAATGATGGTGAAGAGGATGCTGAAGGTGATGGTGAAGGCGTAGAACCGTTGGTGGAGACGTTGGAGGGCTGGCTGGTGGAGGCGTGCTGGGGGGTTTGGGCGTTGAAGAAGGCGACCGGGGAATTTCCGCTTGAGCGCTTGCGTTGAGATGATGACCACGGAGGTGCTGAATGGCTGTGTGAAGGCTGGAGCCGTGGAGGTGCGGGGTTTGGCAAGGCGAGGTGCAATGCTGCTGGGATGGCAGCACTTTGGGCTGTGAAAGTGTGCCGCAAGGCTGGCTCGCTGCTCGTGGAGGCAAGCATGAGTGGCGGAGGCGGTTGTAATGCGTATGGGAGCAGCGGCATGCCGTGCCAGGGGGCCGCCTCCCCCTGGCACGGTGCAAACGAAAAATGTATCTTGGGCATATCGCACCTCCTCTGCGCATTGGCACTTACAGTGTGGCTTCCTACTTGAAGGAAGTCACCAGCCGTGTGCAGCTCAGGCACCTGGCTCAGCTGCGCACCGGGTCGCACCGGTTGCGGGTCGAGACAGGCCGGTGGGAGAGGCCGCGCTTAGCGCGGCATGAGCGCACCTGCCAGCGGTGCTTGTCAGGCGAGGTTGATGATGAGCAGCACATGGTGTTTGGGTGCTCGGCATTGGACGAGGTCAGGGAGCAGCATGCGGGGTTGTTTGCAGTGTCGGCAGACCTTCGGTCTTTCCTAGAGCAGGAGTCGGTGCAGGTTGCAGCATTCGTTTCTGCGGGGTTTGCGGCGGCGATGCTGGACAGCTGAACTTTTGTTTCTAAACTGTGTATGTGTTTGCAGGGTCTTTTTTAGTGTTGGTTTTTGTTTGCTTTTGCTTTGGGATTTAGGAGCTGGTTGTCGCTGTGTGTGGTGTCGGGCAGGCGAAGCCCGGCTCTAGCGCCGGTGCCAGCGCGGGGCCCCCACAGTCCTATGCACGCGCGCTCGCCTTGCCAACTGGGAGTTTTCGTGGGGTTTTCCCTCCCAGGGATCTTGCACACCACAACAGCTCCAGCTCAATGTTACTCTTCTGTTTACTACTTTCGTTCACTTTTTGATTCAGTTCTTAGTCGGCTTGGTTTCCTTTCAGTTTTGTTTGTCTGTTGCACGTCGCCCCCGCTGGGGTCCCTGCATGAGCCAAGAGGCTCCGTCAGGGCACACATGTAAGCTTCCTTCCTTCCTTCCTTCCTTCCTTCCTTCGTCTTAGGACGCGTTAGCATAGGACGCGGGTGCAGGCGGACGGCCATGGCAGCGCTCAAACCTCCATCTGTAAATGGCGGCGACGAGGCTCGTGCTCAGCGATTCGCTCAGAGGCTGTCGGGGGACTTCGTACGAGTCCCAGCAATCGCGGTGCTCGGCCGCCCATGCAGCGACGATGGGACCGAGGCACTCCTCGAGGGAGTCGTCGAACTGGTCCGGCAGACCGTCGAGGAAGGCGAGGGCCGCAGCGGCCAGGTGGCTGCCTGGTGTGGATGCGGCGGCCTCGTCGCGGGAGGTCGCCTCAAAGCCAGTCGGCATCCGCTGCAGCGTCCTCGGCGAGTTGGCGCAACGTGAGGGCGACGGCGGGGCGGAGGGCTGATGGCAGGTTGGCGGTGTTGGGAGGATGGGCGTCGAGCGACGCCTTCCACAGCAGCGGCTCCCGGTCGCGGACCATGTCGAGGGTCAGGCGTGCCGTTGGCAGGGGGATGTCATGCTCGTCAGTGAGGTAACGCACGAACTCGGCTGGCACCTCGCAGAAGCCCGGCGGTACCGACGGCGATAGCCTGTGCGACGGCTGTGAGTGGGCCGCGGCCGTCGGCGACGCAGCCATGTCGGCAGGGCCGTCATTGGTGTCGGGGTCTGCAAAGCCGAGGCCCGTGCGGGAGGGGCCGATGCGGCCGCCTGTGGCAGCTGCAGTGGGAGCCTCGACGCCGCTGTGGACGAGGGCGTAGCCGGACACCTGGTGTCTCGCACGAGCCGTGGGATCCATGTCCTGGAGGTTGGTCTCCATGGAGACAGGCTGGCCTGTGGCTGCAGGCGGGCCAGCAGGCGCGGCGGCCACTGGGGACGGGCTGACAGGTTGGGGGGTGGTGGGCAGGGGGGAGCTCTCTGCGTCCATTGGGCAGCCGACGTCAGCAGTCGCCGTTGTGACGTGATGGACCGCTAGGGCGGTGTCGCCAGGCTGACCGTCGGCGGGAGTGGTCATGTCAATGTCGGCTGGCGCGTGGGGAGTGGCGGTGACGCTGTCGACAACGACGTGGTCGCTGGAAGGAAGGAAGGAAGGTTACATGTGTGCCCTGACGGAGCCTCTTGGCTCATGCAGGGACCCCAGCGGGGGCGACGTGCAACAGACAAACAAAGCTGAAAAAAGAAATCAAGCCGACTAAGAACTAAAACAAAAACTGTGCGAAAGTAAGAAACAGATGAGTAACATTGAGCTGGAGCTGTGGTGGTGTGCAAGATCCCTGGGAGGAAAACCCCCACGAAAACTCCCAGTTGGCAAGGCGAGCGCGCGTGCATAGGACTGTGGGGGCCCCGCGCTGGCACCGGCGCTAGAGCCGGGCTTCGCCTTCCCGACACCACACACAGCGACAACCAGCTCCTAAATCCCAAAGCAAAAGCAAACAAAAAGCAACACTAAAAAAGATCCTGCAAACACAAACACAGTTTGGAAAAACAAGTTCAGCTGTCCAGCACCGCCGCCGCAAACCCCGCAGAAACGAATGCTGCAACCTGCACCGACTCCTGCTCTAGGAAAGACCGAAGGTCTGCCGACACTGCAAACAACCCCACATGCTGCTCCCTGACCTCGTCCAACGCCGAGCACCCAAACACCATGTGCTGCTCATCATCAACCTCGCCTGACAAGCACCGCTGGCAGGTGCGCTCATGCCGCTCTAAGCGCGGCCTCTCCCACCGGCCTGTCTCGACCCGCAACCGGTGCGACCCGGTGCGCAGCTGAGCCAGGTGCCTGAGCTGCACACAGCTGGTGACTTCCTTCAAGTAGGCAGCCACACTGTAAGTGCCGCTGCCAACTTCGCACCCCGTCCTTCATCGCCTACTGTCGTACCCGCGGCCACGTCACAGACAGCCCCCTGGAGCAAGCACTCTGCCGCTGGCACGCATGTGGCGACACTATCGCCACCACCAGTCACGTCCTCTTCCACTGCCCACTGGTCCAACCCGCGGTGGACTGGCTCTGCCGACTCTGGGCTGCCATCGATGGTGGCAACACTCCACCTGCCACCCCAGACGTCATCATCGGCGGCGACCTCCGCGTATGGGCCCCACACAGACGGGAACCCGACTTGTGGACGAGGCTGAGGTGTCTGTTCCTCACATGTGCCTGGGCCGCGCACTGCGCCGTCCACCACGGCGGCGTCACACCCACCCCATCATCCATAGCAGCTGCCACCCGCCACTCCGCCATCAGACGAATGCGTGCCGAGTTCACTGCCGCCCACACGAGCCCATCCCAGCTGGCGCAGTCGTGCGATGCTCACATGACGGGCTCGCAGCAGCGGCAGAGTAGGCACGACGAGGGCGACACGCCTGCACAGGCGTTCCACCGAGTCTGGGCATCCAGTGGGCTTTGCATTGTCAGGGACAACCAGCTGACTATCACCTGGACCGCCACCCACCCGGTGCACCCGCCACCATCACCAACATCACCAGCACCACCAGCCCATGGCAGCGACAGCGTCGAAGCAAGCCAGGCGAACGCCCGCGCTGAGCCCGACATCGATGCTGCGCCCGCCCCCGATTTGTGACCGTCACACCATCACCATCGCCAAACATCCTCAGCCACCGTCCATCGCCACCACCGACCGCACCAGCATCACACCATCACCGTCATCCAGATCCTCGACAACATGCACCAACATCCACGCCCCCACAATTACGACGCGTTGCCCACCACCGTCCACATCATCGTCCTCATCGCACCGTCTTCCATCACCGTCCTCACACCTGCCGACAACACCTTCACGGCGCCGGAACTTTCGACTTCACCAACCCCAGCCGTGTTCATCTCTCACCCAGCTACCGCTACTCGACACCGACCACACCACCTTTGCACCATCACCATCGCCACACCCTCAACCTCGTCACGCCGTCTTCCAACACTGTCCACACACCCACGGCCACCACCTTAACGCCGCCAGACCCTTCGACGCCACCAACCCCGGCCATACCCATCTCTCGCCCAGCGACCGCAACGCCGCACCGACTGCATCATCATCACGCCAACACACCACCAACAACGCCACTTCTTCAGCAACGAACATCAACATCCCCCCCCCCCCCCCCCCCCAACTAACATAGACAAGCCGCCACCACCGTCCACATCATCGACCTCATCACGCCGTCCTCTGTTACTCTCCCCTCGTCCATCATCACCACCACCTTCACGTCGCCAGACCCTTCGACACCACCGACACCGGCCATGCCCACCTCTCACCCAGCCACCGCCACGCCGCACCGACCGCACCACCATCACACCATCACCGTTGTCCGAATCCTCGACAACGCACATCAACATCCACTTCCCCCACACTCACAACACGTCGCCACTACCGCCCACAGCATCGACCTCATCGCGCCGTCTTCCCACCACAGAACCGCCTGCTACACCGACTGCATCACCATCACATCATCACCGTGGCCACACCCCCACCAGCACAAATCAACATCCACTTCCCCCAAGCAACAGCCACGTCGCCGCCACCATCTACATCATCGACCTCGTCACGCCGTCGTCTGTTACTCTCCCCTCATCCATCATCACCAACACCTTCACGTCACCGGACCCTTCGACGCCACAGACCCCGGCCATGCCCATCCCTCGCCCAACCGCCGCCACGCCACACCGACCGCACCACCATCACACCATCACCATTGTCCGGATCCTCGACAACATGCACCAACATCCACTCTCCCACAATCACGACACGTTGCCCACCGCCGTCCACACCGTCGACCTCATCACACCGTCTTCCATCACCGTCCTCACATCAACCACCACCACCTTCACGGCGCCGGAACTTTAGACTTCACCAACCCCAGCCGTGTTCATCCCTCGCCCAGCTACCGCTGCTCGACACCGACCACACCACCTTACACCATCACCATCGCCACACCCCCAACCTCGTCACGCCGTCTTCCAACACTGTCCACGATCCACGGCCACCATCTTAACATCGCCGGACCCTTCGACGCCGCCGACCCCGGCCATACCCATCTCTCGCCCAGCAACCGCAACGCCGCACCGACTCCATCACCATCACACCAGCACACCACCACCACCGCCACCTCTTCGACAACAAACATCAACATCCACCCCCCCACTAACACGGACACGCCGCCACCGCCGTCCACATCATCGACCTCATCACGCCGTCCTCTGTTACTCTCCCGTCATCCATCATCGCCAACACCTTCACGTCGCCGGACCCTTCCACGCCACAGACCCCGGATTGCCCATCTCTCGCCCAACCGCCGCCACGCCACACCGACAGCACCACCATCACACCATCACCGTCGTCCAGATCTTCCACAACACGCATCAACATCCACTCCCCCACGATCACAACACGTTGCCCACCACCGTCCACATCACCCACAAACATTCGACACGCCGACGCCACCAGGCCGCCACTCCCGATTCAAGAAAAGGAGCCCCCGCCAACGACTAGCCGTTGCATGACAGAATAGCGCACGACCGCCGTAGGCGGATATAGAGTTGCAGCCGCCCGCAGAAACGCGCCGGGGAAGCGGCTACCTCATGCTGTGGGCAATTGGCGCGGGCACCACCCGGTAACCTCGCAGCTTTGGCAGCGGGGCAGGGGGGACACGAGCCAGCTTTTGGTACATGAGTTTAGTCGCTTCACCAGCATGTAGGGCGCCTCACGGCGAACCCGGTCCCAGACAAGCCAGAGGGCTTGTGCACCTCGTGTGCAACCGGTCCCTGCATGGCCTGCGCGGGGTTTTCTGGGTTTACCCGCGGGTGCTGTGGCACATAGACACTTAGGCTTGATTTCCTTGGTTGATTTGCATGTAGTTGGGTAGTTTTGACAGGGTTATACTGCAGCCGCTCAGGGGTACAGCCGCCGCAGCCGCACGCAGCCCCCGCCGCCGGAGGACCGCTTAGATAGTGCTTGTTGCCTCACCGGGATTATGCTCAGCGCTAGTCTCCTGCAGCCTGCATTCCTTGAGTGGTTTCAGTGTTGCTCCATTCGCCTCTCGAACACATAGAATGGTTGTTGTTGCTTGACTAAATAGCCGCCGCTCTTGGGCTCTTGTCTCGAGTTGCCGCACCGACAAGGCCTTGTGCTGAGTCACCCTGTAAAAACCAAAAAAAAAAAAAAAAAAAAAAAAACAAGTGCCAATGCGCAGAGGAGGTGCGATATGCCCAAGATACATCTGCACTTTGGGCAAAGCAGACTCCTGCACAGTTGTCAAGTAGCGCCGCTGCAAAGCAGACAGCCCAGCCTTAATGTCGATGCGCCTCGGCCCGGCAGCAGGGAGCGGTGTCACTGCAAGCAAGGAAGCCACCTGAGCAGCCCATGAGGCCCGCACAGCAAAGCGAGAAGGTAAGTTAGCTAGCCTGACAGACTCCAAGAATGCCAAGCGAACTAGCCTGCCGTCCTCCATTGCCATCAGGCGGTTCCAATACTTGCACACCTGCACAGTGGCCAACACCATCAATGGGTACCGACCAAGCTCAGCCAACACGACAGCACTAGGAGTGGAATCCCTGACCCCTAGATGCCGCCGCAAAAAGCTCCGGTGCTCGCGCTCAAACTGAGCATCCATCTGACCCAGCGCGTGAGGCCCCCAAACCTCAACTCCATAAAGCATCACCGGACGCACAAGTGCATCGAAGAGCTGGAGTCGCATGACTGGATCCTGAATGCCCAACTCCCTGCACCGTCGGGCCATGGCCAACATCGCGCGGTGGCCCGTCGCAGCACGAACCAACCCAGCATCCGAAAAGGGTGCTGTGCAATGGAAGACCACGCCTAGGTAGCAGAAAGAATCCACAACCTTGACTTTTCCGTTTGCACCGTGCCAGGGGGAGGCGGCCCCCTGGCACGGCATGCCGCTGCTCCCATACGCATTACAGCCGCCTCCGCCACTCTTGCTTGCCTCCCCGAGCAGCGAGCCAGCCTTGCGGCACACTTTCACAGCCCAAAGTGCTGCCATCCCAGCAGCATTGCACCTCGCCTTGCCAAACCCCGCACCTCCACGGCTCCAGCCTTCACACAGCCATTCAGCACCTCCGTGGTCATCATCTCAACGCAAGCGCTCAAGCGGAAAGTCCCCGGTCGCCTTCTTCAACGCCCAAACCCCCCAGCACGCCTCCACCAGCCAGCCCTCCAACGTCTCCACCAACGGTTCTACGCCTTCACCATCACCTTCAGCATCCTCTTCACCATCATTGGAGCCGTCTGCAGCCAGCCCCGCCTCGCTAGCCGGACTTTGGCGGCAGTTCAGTTTGGCGATCAGCAGGGATCCCGCAGCACAGCACCTTCAGAAATCACCTCCGCAGCCTGGCCGGCGTCACCACAGCTCTGCAGCCACCCCATACTGCCTCATGATACGCTTTGAGAGCCGCTAGTCTGCCACCAGCCTTCATAGCAGCCGCTTCAGCCGCGTGCGCCGCATGCGCGCTTGCGCCGCTACAAGCTTGGTCACCCTGTAGCGGCCAGGCACCCATTTGGCGTCCAGCAGCGTACAGCAGCCATCTTCATAGCTACAGCAGCGCCTCAGCTCTTGTCAGCATCCGGTTTGCAGCGGTTTTTGGTGGGACCACGGCAGACCGGCGTCTAGCATCAGCACTCAGCGCCGCCTTGCCGCCGACAGCCGAAACTCACAAACCTTTTGTCTTATACTGCAGACGCCCATCTCAGCGATCGTGTCACCTCATCGGCGTGTGCTGCCGCCCTCAGCCACGCAAGCTCGTCGGTGCCAGCTGCCGCCTCCGTAGCTTGCCGCAGCTGCCGCTTTCGCAGTTTGCCGCTAGTTGCGGCCGCATCAGTAGCGGCTACCATAGTACATCGTCCGACTAGTGCTTTTCATGTTTGTTGTCTAGATTGGTAGTTGACGTGGAAGGTGTTTGCAGCCGCGGGGGGGCATAGCCGCTTACGCTGTCAGCAACCCTTGTTGTGCTAGGAAGACCGCCTTAGGTAGTTCTGTTGACCTCACCGGGATTATGCTTAGCGCTAGTCTCCTGCAGCCTGCATTCCTTTGATGGATTCAGTGTTGCTCCATCTGCCTTTTCGAACACTTGTGATGATTGTTGTTGCATGATAGCCGCCGCTCTTGGGCTCTTGTCTCGAGTTGCCGCACCGACCTGGCCTTGTGCCAGTCACCCTGTAACCAAAAAAAAAAAAAAAAAAAAAAAAAACAACCTCGACAGCAGAGCCACGATACGTCAGGTCGAGCTGCACGGCCGCTGATCCCGCACGCTGAAACACCACGGCACGTGTCTTAGCCACATTCACAGTGAGCTGCCACCTCTCAGAGTACCTCTCGAGGAGATCCATCTGAGACTGCAGCCCAGCCTGCGAACCAGCCACAAGTGCGAGGTCATCAGCATAGAACAGGGGCGGGACTGGCTGCCCTCCCAACGATGGGGCCTGAAGGTCGACGGTGCTGCTGGCAAACATCAACTCGAGATCGTCAACGTAGATGCCAAACAGCAGTGGGCTGAGCGGGCAACCCTGCTTCACACCCAGAAGGAAGGAAGGAAGGAAGGAAGCTTACATGTGTGCCCTGACGGAGCCTCTTGGCTCATGCAGGGACCCCAGCGGGGGCGACGTGCAACAGGCAAACAAAACTGAAAGAGAACCACGACTTTTCCGTTTGCACCGTGCCAGGGGGAGGCGGCCCCCTGGCACGGCATGCCGCTGCTCCCATACGCATTACAGCCGCCTCCGCCACTCTTGCTTGCCTCCCCGAGCAGCGAGCCAGCCTTGCGGCACACTTTCACAGCCCAAAGTGCTGCCATCCCAGCAGCATTGCACCTCGCCTTGCCAAACCCCGCACCTCCACGGCTCCAGCCTTCACACAGCCATTCAGCACCTCCGTGGTCATCATCTCAACGCAAGCGCTCAAGCGGAAAGTCCCCGGTCGCCTTCTTCAACGCCCAAACCCCCCAGCACGCCTCCACCAGCCAGCCCTCCAACGTCTCCACCAACGGTTCTACGCCTTCACCATCACCTTCAGCATCCTCTTCACCATCATTGGAGCCGTCTGCAGCCAGCCCCGCCTCGCTAGCCGGACTTTGGCGGCAGTTCAGTTTGGCGATCAGCAGGGATCCCGCAGCACAGCACCTTCAGAAATCACCTCCGCAGCCTGGCCGGCGTCACCACAGCTCTGCAGCCACCCCATACTGCCTCATGATACGCTTTGAGAGCCGCTAGTCTGCCACCAGCCTTCATAGCAGCCGCTTCAGCCGCGTGCGCCGCATGCGCGCTTGCGCCGCTACAAGCTTGGTCACCCTGTAGCGGCCAGGCACCCATTTGGCGTCCAGCAGCGTACAGCAGCCATCTTCATAGCTACAGCAGCGCCTCAGCTCTTGTCAGCATCCGGTTTGCAGCGGTTTTTGGTGGGACCACGGCAGACCGGCGTCTAGCATCAGCACTCAGCGCCGCCTTGCCGCCGACAGCCGAAACTCACAAACCTTTTGTCTTATACTGCAGACGCCCATCTCAGCGATCGTGTCACCTCATCGGCGTGTGCTGCCGCCCTCAGCCACGCAAGCTCGTCGGTGCCAGCTGCCGCCTCCGTAGCTTGCCGCAGCTGCCGCTTTCGCAGTTTGCCGCTAGTTGCGGCCGCATCAGTAGCGGCTACCATAGTACATCGTCCGACTAGTGCTTTTCATGTTTGTTGTCTAGATTGGTAGTTGACGTGGAAGGTGTTTGCAGCCGCGGGGGGGCATAGCCGCTTACGCTGTCAGCAACCCTTGTTGTGCTAGGAAGACCGCCTTAGGTAGTTCTGTTGACCTCACCGGGATTATGCTTAGCGCGAGTCTCCTGCAGCCTGCATTCCTTTGATGGATTCAGTGTTGCTCCATCTGCCTTTTCGAACACTTGTGATGATTGTTGTTGCATGATAGCCGCCGCTCTTGGGCTCTTGTCTCGAGTTGCCGCACCGACCTGGCCTTGTGCCAGTCACCCTGTAACCAAAAAAAAAAAAAAAAAGAGAACCAAGCTGACTAAGAACTGAAACAAAAACTGAACGAAAGTAAGAAACAAAAGAGTAACATTGAGCTGGAGCTGTGGTGGTGTGCAAGATCCCTGGGAGGGAAAACCCCACGAAAACTCCCAGTTGGCAAGGCGAGCGCGCGTGCATAGGACTGTGGGGGCCCCGCGCTGGCACCGGCGCTAGAGCCGGGCTTCGCCTGCCCGACACCACACACAGCGACAACCAGCTCCTGAATCCCAAAGCAAAAGCAAACAAAAACCAACAATAAAAAAGATCCTGCAAACACAAACACGGTTTAGAAACAAAAGTTCAGCTGTCCAGCACCATCGCAAACCCCGCAGAAACGAATGCTGCAACCTGCACCGACTCCTGCTCTAGGAAAGACCGAAGGTCTGCCGACTCTGCAAACAACCCCGCATGCTGCTCCCTGACCTCGTCCAACGCCGAGCACCCAAACACCATGTGCTGCTCATCATCACAGAAGGGAGTGAAAAGGCAACGTGTTTGGCGGTGTGCCCTGCACAACCAGTGGAACATCTGCATACAGGGCCTGGATAGCCTGGAGGCACCACCCCGTAACTCCAAGGCTCTGCAGCTTTCGCCACAAGAGGCCCCTTGGAACGGAGTCGTATGCCTTCAGGAAATCCACAAAGCACACGAACAGCGGCCCACGAGCGGCACGAGCAGACTCGATCAACGTGCGCAGCACCAACATCTGATCAGCTGGGCTGTACCCCGCGCAGAACCCAGCCTGTCCTACCGCCCGCAAATGGTGTCGCTCACACCACTCAGAGAGTCGCGAAGTGAGAAGTGTGGCTTAGAGCTTAGCCAGAACGGTGCTGACCGCAATGCCACGGTAGTTGCCTGCTACCATGGCATCGCCACCCTTGTGTATAGGGGTGATGCGGCAAAGAGCCCAATCAGGCGGCAAAGTGCCGACCTGCACACATGCATTGAACAAAGCCGCGATGCAACCCGCTAGAATGGTGGCTGCCGCCTGCAGTGCATCTAATGACAGCAGGCCAACCGATGCCTTGCATCGTTGAAGGCGGAAAAGGTGAAAAGGTGGTGTGGTCGGTGACGAGTAGCGGTAGCTGGGCGAGAGATGAATACGGCTGGGGTTGGTGAAGTCGAAAGTTCCGGCGCCGTGAAGGTGGTGGTAATTGATGTGAGGACGGTGATGGAAGACGGTTTGATGAGGTCGATGATGTGGACGGTGGTGGGCAACGTGTTGTGATTGTGGGGGAGTGGATGTTGGTGCATGTTGTTGAGGATTCGGACGACGGTGATGGTGCGGTGGTGGTGCGGTCGGTGTGGCGTGGCGGTGGCTGGGCGAAGGATGGAAGGAAGGAAGGAAGGAAGCTTACATGTGTGCCCTGACGGAGCCTCTTGGCTCATGCAGGGACCCAGCGGGGGCGACGTGCAACAGACAAACAAAATTGAAAGGAAACGAAGCTGACTAAGAACTGAAACAAAAACTGAACAAAAGTAAGAGACAAAAGCTTGACATTGAGCTGGAGCTGTGGTGGTGTGTAAGATCCCTGGGAGGGAAAACCCCACGAAAACTCCCAGCTGGCAAGGCGAGCGCGCGTGCATAGGACTGTGGGGGCCCCGCGCTGGCACCGGCGCTTGAGCCGGGCTTCGCCTGCCCGACACCACACACAGCGACAACCAGCTCCTGAATCCCAAAGCAAAAGCAAACAAAAATCAATACTCAAAAAGAGCCTAAGAGCACATGCTTTGGACTGGTCATGTCATGCTCACCGTTCATTGCATGTATGTCATGCTGATCCCGCAGGCAACTACGTACCCCGCATCATCAACACGCCATTGGCCGAGCAGCGCAACTCGGTGCTGCGCAAGGTGGAGAGTATGTGTGCGTACATGCACCAGATCACACTGCTGTGGAGTCTGAGGAGGCTGATCTATGCCATGAACAAGCAAGTAGAATGCATGGAATAGTCGTTTGTGTGGCACAATATCCAGATTGATCGCATGCAATCTGAGATTATTGCTTGCTTCCTTGTAGATTGAGGTGTAATACTCTTGTCTGTCTTCATGTTCTCGAGTGTTTCACATAATTGCCCTATTCCAGACTGCAAATAATATCTTGAAAGTGCAGATGCACATATTGTCTCATCTCACTGTCATCTTGCCCAAATTGCAAAGCAGAGATGTACAGATGCTGCTATGCCATGCCAAGCATGTCTCTGACACAAACCTAAGTTCTTATCCTGATCACCCGGTGATCACTTGTCGGCTTGATAATCGGCGGATGTCCTCAAATTGAGAGATGTGTGCTTATGGTCTGCTCCCAATATGGGCTGATGCTCATGAAATGCTGACCGTGATGGTGAGTAGAGATGATTGCAATCAGGCGTGCTACTCAGCCAGTGTCAACAGCCAAAACACGGATGTGCTGTGCAGGAATGCTACCGCTAGCACAAGTGCGTGATGAATCCCATGTGCCGCCCTGGCCATCACCATACCCATCAGCTACTCAGCAAACTAAGGTAAACATGCATGTCACAAACTATGTCGTTCTGGCAGACACTGAAGGGACACTCATAAGCATGCACCGGCTACATGACCATCCGCGAAATACACATACTTGAGTGCCTTTGGACATCATCCGCCGCCGGTCACTTGTGCCGTCGCACAAGGCTACACATCAGCAGCGCCGATCAGCAGCGCCGATGCCTTGCAGAACACCATGAGGAAGATGAAGATAGAGACGAGCAAGTCTGGCTTGATGATCATGATGCTGGTGGAGGGTGACTTCAAGCAAAGCTCGTCCCAGCCATGGCGCAATGATAAGCAGGCCAATGACATGAACGAGGCCAGTTAGACCACCTGCCTAGTAGCTTCAGCCGCTGATGATGGGCGGTAGGACAAAAATGATGTATATAATCGTGCCAGCAGGGGCACGATCTGCCGATGATGCTTCGGCCCCTGATGCCATGATGATAAGCTGATTCCTAAAGCAGGGCTGGAGTGTTATCGTAAAATCTTTGCCGCCACAAGAACGAGGTGTTGGACAAGGAACCTGAGTGATTGAGAATTCAAGTAGCTGGTGATTGTGGCAAAGGCTTATGAATCGAACTACTACGATAAATGATCCACTATGAGAACGACAGTGTGTCACAGGGCCTTGGTTGTGTCACAGGTGCTGTCACAAGAGCGGTCATAATATCAGCCGTTGCATCAACATTGTATGAAGCGGACATGCGGTAGACCAATCGGGCAGCATTCCGCCATGCTAAAGTGACAGTTACTGCTAAACACTCATGCATATTCACATTCGACACATTGGTGTTGCTGATTGAATCACTGTCACCGTCATGTGCAATGAAATCACAACTTGCCCCTCACTGCAGCCATTCTTTCTTCAAAGCGGCTATTGTTTCGGGCACGATTTGACTTTCGGCTGCCCTGGTCTGGGATATTGCCGCTCCCGCTTGGTTCTGCAAATGGATAAAGCGTTGAAAGTGTGAACGTTTCCACCGTTGAGCGTGCATTCGCCACTCATGCAACCACTACTGCAAAAGCCATATGCATGCATGTACATGCCGCGAGGTTTGGCTGATTTGCCCACATATTGGCCTGTCCTGACCTGCGACTGCCTTGCGTTTGGCGGATGACGCCCGCTGCGACGGGGCGCGCCGTGACGCTGCCTGCTGCTGCACTCTAGCTGCGGACATGGATGGTGGAGTTGCCGCTGCTGCTGCGGCGGCGGCGGCGACGCCGGCTGTTGCTGCTGTCTGCTCGGCCGAGGGCGCCTCTTGCACCGAGAGTGTGCCATAGCCAGCCCCACCTGCGTCTGTTGTTCATCAACAGTCGGCCACTTGGCGCCAACTGATCCGCCCAGTACACATTTCGACACCAGTCAAAGTGAGACGTGCAAACTGACCTGCAATTGGCGGATGCCAGGTGACGCGAAGGGCACCAGATGGTGCGGCAGATGTGACAGCAGCTGATACTGCAGCAGTACACTGTGATTCACATAAGCATTTGCAGCAGTATATTTGCAGGAACCCCTCCAGCAACATGAACGCAGGCGTGGCATGACTACAGCCAGCAGACAGCTCACCCGCCAAGATGGCCAGCGGCGCTGCCGGCATTTGCAGCAATGCAGCGGCTATAGACATCACCTGCACAGATTCAGTGAGTGTACAACACATGCCTTTCAGGAGTCATCCTTGCATGATGTCACTCTACCTCTCGGCAGCATTCACATACCCTGCTCTCGTGCAGCGGCTGCGAAGTCGACCGTTGCACTGCTGATCGCCGCGGCAGCTGCGGTGGTGGCGGCGTCAGCACCGCCTGCGGCTGCATGGCTGTCTGTTGCTGTGCCACTGTGGCGGACAGTGGTGCGGCTGCGTCTGCAGGTGCCGAAGGTGCTGTGTGCAGCCCTGGCACTGCAGCAACTGCCAGCGGCGGCACCGCGGCAACCGATGCACTCTCTGCTGCCAGGGCATCCATCGCCTCATCTCGGGCCTCATCCCCTGCATGCGAGCAAGATGCTGCAACTTTGTTGACCTTGTGCTCATGACCACGTGAAACTCAACTCGGCACCACAACTCCCATTCAGTGACTTGCCTGCTTCGTCTGACGCCTCGCTGTTGCTAGACTGCATGATGCTGCCAGCTGGGCGGCTGCCCGCCTCAGGGCCTGCAAATCGCACTCGTCGTTCAGCTGCTCAAGCGCTTCTGTCATGGTGCTGTGCTGATGTGACGGGATGCTGCAGAATCTGCCGAGACTTGCCTGCATCATCTGACGCCTCGCTGCTGCTGGACTGCATGATGCTGCCAGCTGGGCGGCTGCCCGCCTCGAGGCCTGCAAGAACGCAATTGTCGTTCAGCTGCTCAGGCGCATCTGTCATGGTGCTGTGCTGATGTGATGGGATGCTGCAAAAATCGAGCTGATACTCTCGGATCAATCTGCTACCTTCATTGCTGCTGTCGCTGCCATTGCTGTTGTCGCTGGCATTGCCGCTTTTGCTGCGGGTGTTAGCCTCCTCAGTGGTCACTGCACATGCGACACAGAGCGCATCATCTAGCACACTATCGAAACTGCACAAGTGGTCTGATTATCCAGCACGCTGTGATTGTGACAATTGTGACAAGTGTTCCAGCAAAATGGCTCACCTGGCTCCTGACGGATGGGACCCAACCAGTTCTGGAAGGAACTCCTCATCTGCAGCTTCCAGTTGTTGCCCACCAGCTTGCCTGGCGCGATGCCCAGGTTGCGCGCGACCTGCTTCACCACGCCCGGGTCCGCAAACACCTGCATTGTATCATCTCTCAAGGTGGGGATCCCAGGTGCCTGAATGATAAAGGCAGGTCTACCAGCAGCATGCTTTGTCAGACATGATAATCGCTGTGAGGCCAAAACGAGTGCTCGTCGACATTGCACCAACACACCTTTGCCGCGCCGCCAGCTGCATGTACAGCGTTGTGGTACTCGTGCAGGTGAACGGTGACGTCCAGCAGCTTTGTTTTGGCCATTTTGTTCTGCTTGTACCCACCGGCGACTGCCTTGCGAGCAATGAACGCCTTGGCAGCATCCGCTGTGATCGGCGTGGAGGGCAGGGTGGTCCCCTCGTGACCAGCATAACCACCTGCGTCTGCACACCATTTGCACACTGAAATCCAACAGCAGGTCAGCCGCAAACAGCGCATGTCAACACCCAGATGGCGCAGCGGAAATGGACTTTACAGTACATGCATGTCCACACTGATGACATTGTGCACCTTGCGCTGGTGGCGATGGCAGTGGCTGCTCATCAGCAGACTCGCCGCTGCACGCCTGCTCCGCAGTGTTGGTGCACTGGTACGTCCTCACGGCTGCCTGCACATTTTGCTGGTCGTCTGCTGACGGCAGCTTGCTGATGGCTGCTTTCAGCTGCTTTTGCCGGGCTGCACTGCTGGACTCTGCCATAAAGCCGTCAAAGATGGCTGTGCAGGCGCCTGCATCCATTGCTGCAGGGTTCTGATATGTGACACCTGCCGGCCATGCAGAGTATACCTTGCGCACTTTCTCTGAGCTGTGCATGGTGGCGGCCGGCTGGGCAGGCTGTGCCTGGGATCTGCCTGCTGGATTCTGGCGGGCACTGCCACCTGCTGGCTGTGCCTCGCTCGCGGGCTGCCTCTGGCTGATGCCGTTGCCACCAACTGGCGGTGCTACAGCGGCAGAGCCCGCCGCCGCCGGCTGTACTGCAGCCCTGGCACTACCCCATGACAGCACCGTCTTGCGGTTGGGGATGGCAGTCTCGAGGAGAGCGCGGATGAACTGGCGCTGCAGGCTGAGCGTCAGCTGATCGAAGCGCAGCAGCACCTGCGAGCTGATGCGCGCCTTGATCTTGGACCTGTGGATGATGGAGGGCACCAGCAGCTCCACTTGCGCTACCTCTGACAGCTCCTTGAGATTCTCGCTGGCTACAACTCTGATCTTGTACTCCGCTGAGTGCGGAGCCACCGGTGCTGCGGTGATCATGAAGAGCTCGCCTCCGAAACCTGTCCACTTTTCGACTCTCCGCCTCGTACGATCGCATATGTTTTGAACCTCGTCATTCAAGTTGGACTGCGTCCAGGTTTTGAAAGGCTGTGCAGGAGCAACACGCCCGGATGGCCCTGCACCGCTGGTCTCGGCCATGCGTGATTGGGCCTCAATCAAAGCGCGACACACGGTGCTGCTGCCTTGCAAGGCTTCAAACAGCTACTCTGCAGCTGCACGGGGCCTGCGAACGTGCGAACGCGGCAGTTGGGCGATTTGTGGCCTATGGGTTTTGCTGTGCACCTTGCTCCGGCTGGACCATGGTTTTGCCCTTTCACTGCCTATTACTTCGCCTCGTGCCCTACTGTATCTTACCCTGAAAAGGAGCCCTTTCTCAACTGCATCTGGCGGGAATGAGTTTGCAACGTGGATCATGCTCGTACAGACATATTGCAGTACAGCGATCAATAAGGGCGGCAAAGCCTCGCGAGCCTTCCAGCACCACGCCTGTCACCGCGATTGCATGCAGAAAATCTTTGGTCGTCATGAAGACCTACTTCGTCCTTGTGTTGGCGGCGCTTCTCGCTGCCTCGATCGAGCGAACTGCTGACGCCGGCACAATCCCAGCTGTGCAGGTGAGGCGCGATGGCCGTTCGAACGCTATCGCGTCAATGCAAGCTCATCAAAAGCAATTTTAAGATGCTTGTATGAATGTGTGCGATCGCTAGGACCCAAGGTCGACCGCAATGCCTTCGCACCGGTTCGGGCTGCAACCGACACTTTCACAACCTCCGACATTTTCGAGTTTTCCAGCCATTTCCCGACCTTTGGAGCAGCAACTTCCAATGAGAGATTTCAAAGTGTATCTCCTCGGATCTGGAATGGTGAAAAGCCGCTGCAAAGGCGTCTTGCCATGCTTTCAACCAGGAGTGCATGTGCGATCGAGTATCACACAAGTGCCTCGAGTAGCGAGCCCGGATGGAGACACTTAGATGCGTAGACGTGAAACCTAGTGCACTGATGCGTTTGATGGCTTGCAGTGTTCTGCTGCACGTGATGTGACTGCACGGGACACGCTGCGTGGGCACCTACATTTGCACGCTCGCTTGCTTGCTTGTGTCCGGCTGCGTCGTATTTGAGGGCGATTGCAGCTGAGGGCGATTGCAGCTGAGGACGCCAGCTCAGAGCGTCGTCTGCAATGTGGAAACGATGCAAAGAGACACTGTGGCGTCAGCGGCCAGCGCCAAAGGGCGCGCCGCATGCAAATGCACAGGCATGCGGCGCGCTGCGCTTGCGCACCGCATGCAATGCAAATGTCAGGAATAGTCCTCTATGTTGCTGTGAACATGAGCATCAACATGTGTGAAGGAGGAGCCAATAGGTACTGAATGTACTGATGTGACATGCGGACATGCAGGGCACAGCTGTCTCCGCCGCCAGCAGAGACAGCAGTGCGCCATCGCAAGCGCCGGCGCTGCCGTACAAGGTGCTGACGCTGCCGCGGCCATCCAGCAATGGTGCCTTCATGAATTTCAGCGTCGTCGACCAGGGCACAGGACCGTCGACCATCCTCATGCTGCATGGCTTCCCGGACTCCGCACAAGTTTGGCGCAACCAGGTAGGTGTGTGCATGGCCCCACAGACTTGCTGACTGGAGGCGGCCTGTTTTGTGTCTATGAAGACACTCAATATTGTCATCGCATGTGACCAACTGGCGTGTCGCAGGTCCCAGCTCTCGTGAAAGCTGGGTATCGTGTGATTGCGCCTGATCTCCGGGGCTATGGGAAGACCGACAAACCACAGGTACACCCTTGCGTCCTTCGACCACTGCATCACTTGTGTGTCACATCATGTAGCTACTCTGTCGTCCTCTGTGGAAGCTCTGTAAAACATTCTCCGTGAGTTCATGGTTCAGTTGTCTTGTCATCAGCAAGTGGCCGACTACGACTTCGTGGACCTTGTTACCGACATCATCTACATCCTGGCCACGTTGGGAGCGCCGCCCCAACTGAGCGCAATTGTGGCACATGACTATGGTATGCCACTTGTGTTGTCAGACCCTACCACTGCTGCAGCACATGTCAAGCAGCTAATCTTGGTTTCTGTGCAGCAAGAAACTCAGCCATAATAGATTCGAGGAATGACACTGCACGCAGGCACAGCGTTGGGCACTTTCCTTTCGGCCTTGAACGGCCAATTCCCTGGCATCCCCTACCAGTAAGCTCATCAATGCCCATGGAAGGGACCTACGTTGGGAGCTTCATTGTTTATCATCAGCTGGCTGAATTGAGACCAAATCTTGTGCAGTGCTCAGACATATGTGATGATGTCCACTGGGCACCTCAACTACACTGCCAAGTATGCAAATATCAACGACAATCGTGTCCGTCAGCGTCAATTGGCATGGTATTGTCTGTACTTTCAGGTGCGGCCCATTCGTCACCACAAGCTGTCTGTTGGAGTGCGATGTACACATACAGCTCTGACATGGCTGCGATCTATAACGTGTCGAGCCAGCGATTTGTCTATAGGCAGCTGGTGTGGCAGAGCAAGGCGTGTCTGACAACAACTTTGACTTTTACCGCACCGTCTTTGCGCCAACTGCCCCCGCATTCATAGTGAATGAGCAGGTGATGAGAGTGCAGCATGCTGCCATCTCTGTGGTCTGGACGGATCATGGTGAAACTTGCTGAGCCTATCTGTCTGTTGCTGCAGATTGCGGCACTCAGCAAACCTGTGGGCAACAACACCCTTGGGTCACTGACATCTGGTGAGTCTGGAGCCGAGGTTCAATCAACCCAGATGCATGTGCATCAACTTGCCACATGCTAAGTTGCGGCCATTCTGTGCACAGCATTCAACTGGTACCGAAACCCGACGACTGGCGTCACAGCCGACAAGTTCAATATTCCGCAGCCGCCAGGACCCGGCGAGGCGATCCCAGACATTCCCATCCCTACACTTGGCATTTGGGGATCTAATGACCCATACGTCACAAAGGAATGGTGAGATGATTTTTTGACACAAATGCAGAGGATTTAGGCACAGGTCTGTCCAAGTGTTCTGACATGGTGTGTTTATCATGTAGGATGCAAGCCTCGGCCAGGTGAGAGCACAAATCACTGCATAACATGTGTTCACGTTTTGCGCACAGAGCTGTGCTGCTTTTGTGTGACCTGCATCGACACAAATGCCATCGCCTGCGTGTCAAGATTAACATGTGCAATGCCATGCAATGCAGGTTTGTTGCAAGGAACAAGTACACACTGCGGGTCGTGAATGCTGGCCACTGGCTGCCGCTTGAGGCTCCATACACGATCACCAATCTGCTCATGGACTTCATCCCAGATGCCGTGAAGTCATCGGGATAATGTCGCAGCTGAGCACCTCTGGCCATGTGAAGGCGGCAGCTGAGCCGCTAGACGGGTGCACCATATTGATATGGATTGACGAAAATACAGGGGGAAGGATGTTTCGGACTGCACTTTGGGGTGGACTGTCTACACATCCATTTCCACACACGTTGAACACACCTAGCGAATTTGTACTGCGTGGTATTGCCAGTCCCCATTGACTGCCGTCTCAATTGCGAGGCAGATGGAATTTCTCTGTTCAGACGCTGCAGCTTCAATGAAACCACACAAGCCAGGTTACGCCTGCAAGGCTTGTGGCTGCTTAACGAATTCAATCAGCTCTTCCTCCGTGATGTTGTCCTGAATGCTGCGAAGCACCTGCCGATTGCACAAATGGGACGACCTTTGCAGAACATTGGCATATCGTCATGTGCAGCCTCACTTTATGCAATGTGCATTGTCCAGCGTCACTGGCGGTCAGGGTGGTGCATGCAAAGTCACTCACAGCCACACCTTCTCGTACACATGGTAAGCATTCGGGTACTCTTTGTCCAGCCGGTGCCGCATGTACCGCCATGCTGAAGCGTCCGCATCCCAGGAGCACTCGATGACGCGGTTCACATACTCGGACAGCTCGTGGCCCTCTGGGAAGATGACCTTGGCATCTGTGATGCAGCAGAAACCGTTCACAATGTTGACCACGTCTCCGTTTCCCAATCATCAGGTGGCAGAGCCAACTTCTGCAGCCATGCGCATGCGGAGTGCCACTCGCTATTCACCTGCGAGTGGCTTCAGGCTGGTCTGGCCGCCGCCATGGCTGTGCAGCAGGCACAACTGGAACCCTGCAAGCACACGATGCTGCCTGATGCAGCATCAATGCCTAATGCTGGAGTGTTGACACCGTTTCACTGCTTGGAGCAGGGGTTTTGAGCTGAGTGACGAGCATCAGCCAGCGGCTGAAAGTGAGCGCGGACCTCCTGTGGACGTCCGCTGCAGCAGGAAGTCGACCGAGTTCATGCTGGCAAACTTCCACTTCAGCAGCTCCTCGCATGTGGCGGGCACGTATGGGTCATCGCCCTGCAGACAATGCGAATGTGTTCCAAGGGCATAGCGACAAATGTCATGACATGTGCAGAATAGTTCCACTGCCAGCCAGGCCACATGACTGCAAAATGCGACAACATTGAAATGCAAGTCTCACCGGCTGGAAGATGAGCCCATCCGACTCGTGCGTAAGATTTTGGATGAACTTGGTCAGCAGGCTCTGCGTCATATCCAGGCCCCAGAAGGTCTTGTGCCGCAGCCCAAAGGCCTCCTTGTCATACAGGTGTCGCTGCCCCGGCTGCGTCCGCTCCTTGTCGCGCGGGGCGATGACATAGTCCATCAGCATCTTCGACCGCTCCTGCGCAAATCGGGACGACATGTGTACCTGATCAACAAGCTCGGTTGCTTCTCGCATGTCCAACATCACTCAAGGAAGCTCACGGCAGGCGTGAGTGCCACCGCAGGAACGTGAGTCAGCAAGCATCCGTCCAGCAGTGCTGCAGCAGCACACCTTGAAGGGTCGGTTGGCGATGACATTGTGGTTGAGCACCATGAGGTCGTAGGCGAGGTACCGGCGTCGGCAGGTGCCGGTCTTTGCATCCTCGTCCACCACCATTTCGCCGTCAAGCAGCGTCATATGGTGCCGCTCCCGCCCTGGCCTGCAGCGGTCTGAACTCAGCATTGCTGTGGATCGACATCTCACAAGCTTGCATCCGCTTGGGCGTACAAACTGCGCCTGGAGCTGCCGGCTGGCTCCACCACTTGATGCGTTCAATGGATTTTGTGTATGTTTCTCAACAGGACCTTACCCTGGAACTATGCAGCGCATCTGCACACGGCGGATGCGGAATGAGCGGTCAATGACGTACACACCCCACTTGCACAGAAGCAGCATGTAGCGTGTGCCGTCCGCCTTCCATGTCACCTGACAGGACCAGGACAGGAATGCTTGGTCAGCTGAGTTGCAGAAGTTGCAAAGGTGCATGACCAGAACAAAGCTAGGACGACCAGCACGAAAAGCAAGGGGAAGAGAGTGTGCAACTGAAATCCTGGTCACCATGTAGCTGCCCCGCCTGTCGCGCAGCATGTTGAGGTTGGCGCGCGCCAGGGACACGGGCTGCGAGCCGGGGAACATGATCCGGCCGTCATCAGGCGAGCGACGGAGGAGGAACTGCATGACCTCTTGCTGCACCTGTGGCATGCATGCAGTATCAGCATTATACCCCTGACCTGGACATGATTTCGCAGATATCAGAAGACATGAGTAGGCAACGATCTGGCATGCCTGAAGCTCTGCTGAACGATTTGCAGACTGCCCTCATTCATCACCTGTGCCGCCTCGTCATCATCGATGCTCTCGCCAATGATGTCATCATGTGCCATCTTGGGCGGCACCGCCACTTCAGCTGCTGCTTGCTCCTCTGTGGACATTAGAACGCAGCTGAAGTTTGACACGATTCCTATTGACAGTGCTTTACACCCGCTGCCTCACTGTCAGCCACATCGTATGCCAGAGGATGGCAGCAGGATCACTGGCACTACCTTCCAGGTCCTCTGGCCGCGGAGGGTCCTCATCTTCGTCCTTCCATGGCGGCATGGCCGGTGGCCCCATGGCCGATGGCCTATACAGACATGTGCTTGCGTGAGATTGCATTCCTGTGAAGCCGGCTTGATGCATGAGACTGTTGTATTGCCGCGACCAGCGATCCTGCCCTTGCACAGCACGAGGCACTGACGAGCTCTGAACCATGTGCGACAGCCTGACAGGAGTGCAGCACCTGCGCTCGTGGTAGTAGTCGAAGAGGCTCTGAATGTAGTCCTCCTTGTAGATGCCGGGCGGTCTGTTTCTTGCAAAGTGTGTGATCGCATCTGCCACTGACAGCCCCTGTGTCAGCCTCAGCATCAGGCTGACGAGCACATAGCCTGCGGACAAGAAAATTGTTAATAGCTCCACAGCACAGCACATTCTCTCGTGTTTGACTGAACAATCACTACGGATGGCCTTGCAAGGTCAAACCACCTGTGCGATTGAAGCCGTGCGTGCAGTGCATCACGATGTGCAAGTCTGGGCACTCCAGCGTGAAGTTCAGGTACAGCCAGAAGATGTGATTGACCAGCTCAGGCTCTGGCACTGCGCCCCGTCCCTGCATGGGCACCTGCACAATTGCAGCACAGTGTTCAATGCCTGTGCTTGCAGATGTGGTGCTGAGTTGGGGCAAAAGTGTGCTGACTGGCAGTCTGTCGCACCTTGTGGCACCTGACACCCAGCCACTCCTCCTTGCTGTAGTACTGTGAGGATCTCGTCAGGTCAATGACCAGGCCAACCTTCAGCAATGAAACGACCTTGGAAATGTCTGCAAGGCCATCTATGAGTGCCCACAAATTTGAGCCGAACAGCGAAGCATCTGCAAGCACACGCACAGCTGAGTGTCGCACCTGCTTGCCCTCCTCCTGCAGCTTGGTGACGAGCATCTGCGGTGTGAAGCGCCTGTGCTCCGGAATGACCCCATTGTACCTGGCGCCCAAAGGCACCTGCATGCATCGCATCGCCGTCACTCCTTCAGCATGAGTGCCGTCTCATCATCGAGAGTTGCAGGTTGAGGGCCTGTTCTGATAGCGCAGCTCCTCACCTTGACGGGGATCAGCTTGGCCCAGCTTCCGGCCATTGGCGGGGTGTCCAGCCAGCCAGGCGGTATCCGTGGCCCGGTGGCTGGCGCATGTTGCACCGCTGTTGGAGACTCCACAGAAGCCGCCGTGCTGCTCGACTGTACAGGGCAGTCACAGCTCAACAGGCCTCGGCCGCCTTCGGAACTCACACATGCCAGTGGCGGCGTGCACCGTTCCTGGCAGCATCATGTCTCAAACGCAGCATCACCTTCGGAGGCTGCACTGCCTGCCGTTTGCTGGCTGGCTGATCGCTGGCGCCGTTGGTATCAGCTAAGGCGTTCACGGCTCGCTTCCTTGTGTCCATGCCTTCCGTTGCGCCGAAGCGCGCAGCAACATTCTCAGGATCAAAGCTTGGCTTCAAGATGGTCAGCGGAACGGCCAACGCTGACTTCAAGTTCCTCAAAGTTCCTCAGAGATTTCTGTTCGATTTCGTCCTATCCTGCGACAGTCTGCGGCCTGCAACGCGCGGCTTCCCCCGAGTCGAATGCCCCTCGGATTACTGATCAGCGTGTACAGCAGTCACAGCGACACGATGTGAAAGACTGCAAGACTATTAATGTACTGATATCTAGAATTCGCACAACGCGAAAGCATCGATTGGAGTCGCACACGGGCACTCGGGGCACTTCAGCTGTTACAGATGGCAGCTGCATCCAGTCTGGATGGAGCATCCAGGCGCACTGTCTAGGCAAATCTTGACCCTGAAGATTCTCTAGAGGGTGTCAGCACAGCCTGAAACCATCGCTCTGATCTGTGTGCATGAGTTCGCGAGCCGACTTAACGAAGGTGTGTATTTGCCCTGCGATGCATGGACCAAGTGGCGCCCATCCCTTCTTTCGCATGCATTGGCCGCAGTGATGTCACCCGGCTCCACCAGCCAGTCACAAACAGCCTGCCTGCTCAGTCCCTGCAGAAGGTCAGCGAGACTGTCAGCAGCGTCACTTCACCAGCGCAGAACTCCCAGGGGCAATGACCGAGCTTGCA
Organism: Tetratostichococcus sp. P1; assembly: GCA_036584455.1. NCBI lineage: Eukaryota > Viridiplantae > Chlorophyta > Trebouxiophyceae > Prasiolales > Stichococcaceae > Tetratostichococcus > Tetratostichococcus sp. P1. The sequence goes on from BTPI01000007.1 coordinate 2,258,932, forward strand.
GTCACGCTTCGCACCAGAGCTGCGGGATCAATATCTAAAAGCTTGCTCACCTGATGCAGTTTAAGACGTCGTGTTGAGGTGAGTCCGCAAGCTGCCAGACACCAGTCAGCCTGCAAGTGTATGATTTGACACCAACTGTCGCCAGGGGTCCTCCAGCATGGAGGGCATGCACGGCACCACCAGCGAGCCGCCGTCACCACCTTGCTGTTGATGCCTGCAGGTACAGAATTGGCAGCCCATTAGGCTGTGCGGTGATCCGCCATCCAGTAACACCATCCTGGGCAGCACTTGACTTCATTCAAATGCCTGACGACTCACCTGCCGCCGGCCCGTCCTCGGCCTCGGCCTCTGCCGCGCCCGCCATCAGCCGGCAGCCTGCCGCCCCTGCCTGGGGGCACCGGTCCGGGTGCAAATCGCTGGCCGCCGGATGTACATGGCCCGGGCGGCGCCCCTGGAGGCAGTGGCATGCCAGGTGGCCGCACGCCGGGGGGCGGAGGCCCGGGCGGCTGCTGCATGTATGCCTGCTGTTGCATGTGAGGCGGCTGCATATGCTGCGGCGGCGGGTGCGGCGGTGGGCGAACGCGCGGCGCCCAGGGGCCAGGTGCACCTGGAGCTGGAGGGCGCCAGGTGTAATTCCCGCCCTGCCACTGCCCTGCAGCACCACATCTGTGTCACATATTGATCAGTGACGCCGCAAGCAGCGGCTGGCACCCAACCCGCAAGCAGATCAAAGTGAGTAGCTGACCTGATGGCGGGGGTCGAGGCCTGGGCGCGGCTGCCATGTTGCCAGGCTGCCGGGGCGGGGCAGCAGGTCTGTTCCCTGCACCCGCCTGGACCGCCGCCATTGGGTCGCTGCAGATCCGACACGGAGGCTCCCTCCAGCTACCATAATTGCAAGGCTGGAAATTGAATTGCATGTTCTCAAAAATGCTCCTCGACCGTAGTGCTGCTGCACACCTGTAGAAATTGAAGGACGGCCGCGCTGGCCCTGCTGCTGCAGGTTCGGCAAATGGGTCTGCCAAAGGCCTGGCGCCACCTGCGAGCATGACACAATGTCAACACAGCGACAGCCTGGTATCTGTGCAGATGACGGATGCTCGCCTGACCCAGCAGTGTCGACTCACTGGGTGCCGCAGGCTCTGCATCCGCGGCATCCGTGGCGTCGCCGCCCTGCTGCATCGCCATTACCCTCAACCTCTTCCTGCGGTCTTCTGCGGCCTGCATGGCGTCTGCACTGCTCTGTGCAACCGCTCCAGCACTATTGTATTGGGTTGTCTGACGCAGTGCAGCAAGATCGATGCATCGCCTGACAACTTGCTGAGGGCTCGCGGCATGCAGGATCCTCAGCGGTCACACAGGCTGCAGTGAATGCTACGCAGATTATGCAAATGCGGGAGCAGCGACGCTCACCTGGCAGCAGATAAGCCGATACTGCATCCTGCAGTCGCTGCATGCTATCAGATTTTGTGGTGAACCGCCCGCCGTTGCTTCCATTCCCGCACCTTAGCATACTGTGCTGGGCTGTTGCAGGACTGGCTTCGATTCTATTGCGCCACTGTGCGCTCCGGTCCAGTTTCTTGTGGCATTTGTCCTGGCGCGCAGCAGCTATTGCAGAGCACCTTCAGCAGGTTTCTCAGGGTACTTCATATCACTGTGCGGAGCGAATTCAGCATTCCCCTTCGTGTGAAGCAGATTGCTGTACCCAGAGTGCACGCGTGCACACAAGTGGTGGCACTGGAAACATACTGCAGCTGAGCCAGGCAGCGCACCGGTACTTGCACAACATGTTGGAGACCAAGTCCCCTGTTCCAAGCGACATCGACATCGCCCAGTCGGTGGGAGCCTACCATCTGTCACGATCAGGGATGAGTCGCAGGTTCAGTGCAAGCAAGCACGGGGCATGCCACATGACCGCCTCTTGACTGGCCTCTAATCATGCTGTGCGGCAACTGCAGGTGACGCCCACGCACATCGGGACTGTGGCCGAGGGCCTCGGCCTCACGCCGGAGGACTACAACCTCTATGGGACGACCAAGGCCAAGGTCTACAAATGGAGACTGCAGTGCACAGGACGCCACTCTGCACTGTGCTCGCTCATTGCGTCCATGCCTGTCAAAGTATGTGTGATGCGTGACATGTGCGCAACAAACCGATGTGTGTCTGCTGCAGGTCAAACTGTCTGTCCTGGACAGGCTGAAGGGCCAGCCCAATGGGATGTACGGTATGTGCAGAATCAGACACACTATGAGCACGCTATAAGATGCTCATGAAATAGGACACATCGTGCATGTCACTGCTGCGGGTAAGGTTCACCCGCAGAACAGGATCTGAGAGGGAGGATGTCCAAATGCAGTTGTGGTGGCGGGCATCAGCCCAACGCCGCTGGGCGAGGGCAAATCCACCACGACTGTGGGCCTGAGCCAGGCGCTGGGGGCGCACCTCGGCAAGCGCGCCATCACATGCGTGCGCCAGCCATCGCAGGGGCCCACCTTTGGCATCAAGGGCGGCGCTGCAGGCGGAGGGTACTCGCAGGTGCAACAGATCGTGCCATCCTTATCATCACTCATGAGAACGCGCCTCTCCTGTGTATGGGTCTGACATGTCTGCCGACAGCTTTCGGTGGCCCGCCTGCGCAGGTCATTCCCATGGAGGACATGAACCTGCACCTGACGGGCGACATCCACGCCATCACAGCAGCCAACAACCTGCTGGCTGCTGCAATAGATGCGCGCATGTTCCATGAGGCGACGCAGTCGGACGCTGCCCTGTACAGGCGGCTGTGCCCAGCCAACAAGTGCGCCACTGGGGTCACATGGACCCCATGCTTGACCTTGTTAGTCGCGGCGGTTGGCACTCCTGCGGAGTGTCCCACACAGCCAGGACATGGCTGCATGTCATGGCCAGAAATGTGACCAGGAGGTTGACCTTCCTGCAGAGATGGCAAGAAGGCGTTCGCGCCCGTCATGCTCAAGCGTCTGAAGAAGCTGGGCATCGACAAGACGGACCCTGATGCGCTGACGGAGGAGGATCGCAGCAGGTCGTGCCTCCACATGATCTCCATCTCATGTATTGCAGGACTTGCACCCTCAAGTTCGAACATGTCTCGTTCATACTTCATAGCGAGAGCGTCTGTGTGCGCGGTAGGTTCGTGAGGCTGGACATCGACCCTGAGACGGTCACCTGGCGCCGGGTGATGGACACCAATGACCGCTTCCTGCGGGAGATCACCATTGGGCAGTCCAAGACGGAAAAGGGCATGACTCGCACTACCGGCTTTGATATCGCTGTTGCCAGGTGTGCGCTTTGTTGCACCTGTTCACACATGGATGCGAGCCTTTGCCAGGCGCTGGATTGCTAATGTGCTTGCAGAAGTGCACCACAGAGGATGGCAGACGGCAGCAACTTCGTGGTGTGCAGTGAGATCATGGCGGTGTTGGCCCTGGCGACAAGCCTGAAGGACATGCGCGACCGTTTGGGCGCCATGGTCATCGGCACATCCAAGGTGTGGTGCTTGCAGCTGCATGTGACAGCGTTGGGCGGGGCACATTAACTTTGGTGTGCAGTTCTGAAAGTGTTTGTACAACACTTTCGGAGCAAAAATCGAGAAGCTGATTGTGTTTCGCAGGCTGGGGTCTCAGTCACAGCAGACGACCTGGGCGTCGGCGGTGCTTTGACGGTCCTCATGAAGGATGCCCTGGAGCCGACGCTCATGCAGAGCCTCGAGGAGACGCCTGTCTTTGTGCATGCCGGTGAGCCCTTCTCAGAGCAACGGTCTTTTTAATCCACAGGGTACATTGCAGACCAGATGCACCATTAAGCCCGCCGCAGAGGATGTGCGACCGACAACAACATCCACTTCAGTGCTGTGTGCGATGGGGTCATCATCAGCTGCCGTCATGCGAGGTCACCAATCTTCTCAGACATTCAATGTCTAGTTGATGGTATGGCTGCGGCTACAAGGCAGCAGTTCGACTTGCACATGTGGCAAGCGCACAGCCTTGAGGATGATGTCCAGCTGATTGTCGAATTGCTGAGAGCTCGCAGCTCAGCGGCCTTTATGGTGCTCCTGCTCTGTCAGCATGCCTGCCGCACATGCTGACCTCAGATCGATGGTAGGTTGAGGACTGCTGCAGCATGCATGGTTCCACCTGCCTGCCAAAAAGTATGCTGACCATCTATCCTGCTGATGCAGGCCCCTTTGCCAACATTGCACATGGCAACTCGTCGGTGATGGCAGATGTGCTGGCCTTGAAGCTGGCTGGTCCAGAGGTGCGGGTTCGCCTGGGATACCTGGTGTGCCTTCTTCTCACTCCGTGTGGGATCAACTGATGGGAATCCAACGTGCATGACGCATTCGTCTCGTGCAACAGGGCCTGGTGGTAACGGAGGCAGGCTTTGGTGCCGACATCGGCGCAGAGAAGTTCATGAACATCAAATGTAGGTCATCGGGGCTGACACCAGATTGCGTGGTGATTGTCGCCACAGGTAACAGTCTGGCCTGATTGTATCGCTTCTAGGCACAATGCGATGATTCTCTTGCAGTCATGTGATGCAGAGCTTGTACTGCTGCATGCAAGCTGTGCACTGCACAGTCGATGTGCACTTTCGAAATTCATACAGAGACAGCCATTGATATTGACATTGACGTACGCTCCTTCCCCCGCAGTGCGTGCGCTCAAGATGCATGGGGGCGGCCCGCCGGTCACAGCTGGACAGCCACTGGACGCTGTGTACCGTGCAGAGAACACAGACATGGTCACAGCCGGCTGCTGCAACCTGGCGCGGCACATCCAGAACAGCCGCGCCTACGGCGTGCCGGTCGTTGTGGCAATCAATAAATTTGCCACAGACACTAAGGCAGAACTGGAAGCGGTGAAGCAGGCGGCACTCCAAGCAGGTATAAGCCTTGGGACATGCTGGTCTCTGAGGAGCAGATTCAACATATCGTCGCATGTGTCGTCTTGCTGTGGGCAGTCCTGCAGTTCATGTTGCGCATATTCTGTGTCACAGGTTGAGGCTGCATCAGAGGCCGGCCATGCCTGTTCAGACATCGTGCTGGCTCCGTGCAGGTGCTTCGGCAGCTGTGGTAGCAGAGCATCACGCCTACGGCGGAAAGGGGGCCACAGACCTGGCTAAGGCAGTGATTGAGGCGTCACAGGAGCCTTCCACATTCAAGTGAGGCACTGCTGTCCATCAATGTCGTCCAGAAGCATACTGTTACCCAATCCTGCATGGTGCAACTGCACAGCCTTTTGCCGATCTTCTACAATGATGCTCTGGATGCGATTACTGGTCGTTGACAAATGCTGCCTTGCTCACCTGTGCAGGTTCCTGTACAGCCTGGATCTGCCGATCAAGGACAAGGTTGAGGCCATTGCCCGCAGCTATGGCGCCGCCAGTGTGGAGTACTCAGAGGAGGCAGAGGCGCAGATCGAGCGTTACACAAAGCAGGGCTTTGCGGGCCTGCCGATCTGTATGGCAAAGACGCAGTACTCCTTCTCGGCAGACGCCAACGCCAAGGGAGCGCCCAGCGGTTTCGTTCTGCCCATCCGCGAGGTATCTGCTCCATATATGCATCCCGTGCACCTGCTCAAACCTGTGCCTGCTTCCCACCACGCATGCGGGATTCCCTGCAGACTTGATCTGAGTACTCGTACATCTGACATGACTGGTTGCCGTCACTGCAGGTCCGGGCGTCTGTTGGCGCAGGGTTCCTTGTTGCGCGTTGCGGCGAAATGCCCCTGATCCCTGGCTTACCTACGCGGCCAGCATTCTTCGAGATTGACATTGATGATGACGGCAGAATTGTCGGCCTCAGTTGATGTGCCTTATGAATTCAAGTTTGGTGTGATTGCGTTGTGCACGTTTTCCACCATACTGCTCCCAGGGGATACAATCCCCTGCTGCTCCTCATGTTCGACTGGTGCTCATCCGAAATGTGGCTGGATTGAGGCCTTTGAGACTGGCTCCAGACAAGTGGTCCGCGCAGTTGGGTATGCTGTTGGCTAACCATTTTTACACGCATTGCACAATATCGTCATCATAGGCATCTTAAACGTCATATTTCAACAAGACTCTAGCTCTGGTTTACGCCCTCCCGCTCGTAGAAAGCATCCAGCGTCTTGCCGGTGATGCGGCGCAGCAGCTCGCGTGGGAATAGCCGCAGCAGCGTCCAAGCCAGGTCCAGGCTCTGGAAAATGCTGCGTGCCTCGTATGAGCCCTGCAAGCCACAGCACGACACTCTGCCAACTGTGTGTGTTCATTCACTCATGTGACAGGAGCAGCTGACCTACTCAAATGCTGAAAGTACCCACGATGACTTGAAGGTTCGAATGTGCTGTCAAGTGCACCTGGTTGACGAACTTCGATTCGAACTTCTCCAGGAACTGCAAGTCCACAGCCGACCATTTGCAGTGTGTTTTTGCATGCTTAGCAATGCTGCATGCATTGGCATTGTGCTTCACAGCTTGCAGGAGGGTCAACACATACCTCGAGGTATAGCATGTCCTCAGACGACAGCGCCTCCTCACCGACGACTGCCTTCATTGCCTGTGCAACGAGAATGCCAGCCAGGGTGACTGCAGGGGTATTGAGATCGTGAAGTGCATCTGGAGCACCATGTCAGAGCCTACTCATCTCCGTCTGCCGTTCGGTCTGCCTCTGCACCATCCACTGACATGTACAGCACACAAACCTGCACATCCTTGCCAATAGCGTAGTTGGCGTACAGCTGGTTGGACACCTCACTGTGGTCTTTCCGCGTCATGCCCTCGCCAATGGCTGATTTCTGTGTGCACGAGTTCCAGGTGTCAGGATTGACTAATGAGATGTGTTTGATGGCTCGACAGGCTAACATACACAGCAAGGGAGCGATCATGTGAGGCAATGCACTCACCATGAGCCGGGACAGGGACGGCAACACATTGATTGGCGGGTAGATCTGCCTGTTGTTCAGCTGCCGGTCGATGTACACCTATAGACAGACGAGTCGTTCAATCCTGGGAATCCTGAATGACGAGCAGCATGCCTCGTGCCAGGCGCATTCCGTCACAACAGTCACTCACATAGTGCTGACTGCTCGATAGCCCCAAATTGCACCTGTCCTTCTGTGATATAGCCTGTTAGGTCAGGGATGGGGTGCGTGATGTCGTCGTTGGGCATGGTCAGGATGGGCAGCTGCGTGATTGACCCGGCTCGGCCCTCAATGCGGCCGGCACGCTCGTAGATGGTCGCCAGATCTGGGGGGCAGGAGGGTGTGACTGTAAGCTGAAGCAGCCCAGCACCACATGAAGACTGCATCTGAGTAGCCATGTGTGCAGCTTGGGGCGACAGCAATATGTGTGACAGAGAGATATGAGAGGATATGGAGTGCAGGAACTGCCAGGTACCTGTGTACATGTACCTGCGGCATGCCAATCACACTCTATCAAAACCCAAGATGTATAACAAGCCACATGATGCAGACGAAAAGACACATCTGCGCCAATGGTACAGCACAGCACTGCCACTCACCCTGGGTAGCCGCGGCGTCCAGGCACCTCCTCACGGGCAGCAGACACCTCACGCAGCGCGTCGGCATATGACGACATGTCGGTCAGGATGACCAGCACGTGCTTACCGCACTCATATGCCAGGTACTCGGCAGTCTGCAACATCATGGCGCATCAAGGTCAACGTGCAGGCCTCATTGCATGGGAGACATGAAAACCCAGCAAAAACTGCATGCTGCTGGCAATTACATGCATGATGATAAACCACTAGGCATACTACCAGCCTTGCCCAACCCAGACACACCGTGAGCGCGATGCGGGGCGTGATAATTCGCTCAATGGTGGGGTCGTTGGCCAGGTTCAGGAACAGCACCGTCTTGTCCATGGAGCCATTCTCCTCGAAGTCCTGTATGTGTGTGTCCGGCCCTTGGATCAAGCACACCCACAGACCCAGTGCAGCACACTGCGAGGTTCCGACTTATGTGCATCAGAATTGTGCACGCCGTGCAGGCATGCACAGCGCGCCTGCTTGAAGAAGTGGGCCGTTTCCATGTTGACACCCATGGCAGCAAACACGATGGCAAACTCCTCCTCCTTCTCGACTGCACCCTCCTCATCGCCCAGCAGGTCCTTCTCCCCCTGAGCCAGTGGTAGATGAGCTTCAGGGTTGTCATGCTCATGCTGGACGGGGTAGGTCACAGACGGAGTCAAGCTGGATCGGAGAGTCTGCATGTGCCTCCTGCTATGCAGATGGCGTGCCTCTGTCTCCTGCAAAGCAAGGTGCAGCTGACGATGAATTCCCCCACCTTCTTCTCCTCCTCGTGCTTCACAAGGCCAGCCTGCCGGCAGATCTGTGCAGCAATGTCGTTGTGCGGCAGGCCAGCGGCACTGAACAGCGGGATCTTCTGCCCGCGCGCGATGGAGTTCATCACATCGATGGTGGAGATGCCAGTCTGTTGACAAGGCAGCACACATGAGTCAGCAACCAACGTCACTGGAAAATGCTTGAGTGAGTGCTCTACTCACTGGTTTCGATTTCGATACACGATGTGACATACAGGTGTGACCAATGAAGCACAGACACTTGCCTGGATCATCTCCTCGGGGTAGGTGCGCTCGCCGGGGTTGATGGAGGCGCCATTGATATCCAGGTACTTCTCTGCCAGCACAGCTGGGCCGCCGTCGATGGGCTTGCCGCTGCCGTTGAAGATGCGGCCCATCATGTCCTCTGACACTGGCGTCCGCAGCACCTGTTGCATGCGCAACACCGCTGCTGCTCTGTGCCTCTCGTGAACTGCATCTGACCAGTGCATAGGAAGACGACGTGGCATTCGACTTGCAGGCATTGCTAGAAGGGAGATTCGACGAGGCACCTCGCCGGTGAACTCCAGGGAGGTGGCCTTGGTATCAATGCCCGAGGTGCCCTCAAACACCTGCACCACGGCCTTGGTGCCGTCCACCTCCAGCACCTGGCCGCGGCGGATGCTGCCATCTCCCAGCTTCAGATTTACAATCTCCGCAAACATGGGTTTCTGCATCATCGGTGGGTGAACGTGTCAGCATCACATTGAGAGCTGCTCTTGCAAATGCGCATTCGCTGAAGAGCACCATGACACAGGCGATTGGGCATGGACACCGACCTTGACATGCTCGACGATGACCAGGGGCCCGCTCACGCCGCCCACGGTCCGGTACTCTGTACGATGAGGGGCATTGGGGCATCATGTTTCAATCGTGCGCAACAGCGGGTTTGGCGTGTTGCGAGGGAAGCAGCAGCAGCCTTCGGACTGGACAGAAGGCCGGAGTCCCGCACCAAGGTGAGGATCGAGGATATAGTCACGCGAGATGGCATCAACCTGCGCCTTTCTGCCCTCCTCTGGTGTGAGTGTTGCGCCCTTTGCCATCTTGGCAAGTCAGGGCTCAGACAGGAGAAAAGACAGCTGACAGGGGCCCAGCTTACAGCGTGCTGTGCGAGTCGGATCAGGGCTTCTCAGCAATGTATGATTGGCATCTGCAGCCGAGTCAAGGGGTGCCGTGCTGGCTTGACCTACTCCTGTGCCCTGATCCTGCTGCGGCAAGTTCCGTGCTGCCACCCACACGCTGCACGCCCCAGTCAACTTGCAGGCAACCGTTCAAGCAGTCAGTGTACATGCAGCTGAAGGAATGTGGCACTGATGCCAACCAGGTCTGTCCGATGCCCTGACCCCCATTCCCGTTCTGGAATCGGAACCGCAGTCCTGAGTAAAATTTGGTACCCAGGGAGTGCAGGCTTTGGCATGATACTGCTGCTCTGCTGGAGTTGCCAAGTCCAAACGCCCTGATTGCACCGCTGCATGTTGCAAGGTTGATCGTGATATGATCGTCTGCGCACATGTCGTGGCGTTTGCAATTGCAGAGACTGTACCAGTGACGGATCGGTAGCTGATTGCCCCTCCGAGTCTCGCCAGCTGCTTGAGCTTCGATCGCACACAATCCAATTTGATTTGCTTGAGCCCACCTTCGATCGACTATCCAACCATACCTCCTGCCAGCGCTACATGTTCGTCAATTAGCGGTGCCCGCTGCCGCCGCAGCGTGGCACCATGACGCAGCCAGCCTCGCCGCTGGCGCTGCAGCAGCAGATTTTGAGCTTTGCAGAGCCAGGAATGGCGGGGCTGCACGATCTGACAAACCTGAATGACATCACCCGCCTGCTGCACGAGATGCTGGCGAAGGAGCGCTCTGTCAACGCCGAGCTTGAGGGCCTGTTGCAGAAACGCAGCACCCTGGAGGGCAGCATGGTCACATTGCAGAGCTCCACAGCAGAGGTGAGACATCTACTGGGCGCCAGACCACAGGCATGTCAGGCGTGTGCTTATCGCTGCCCCAGCATCCTTGCAACTCATGAATGTGTACATGGAGCATCTTTGCGACTGCAGATGCTGGAGGTGGTGCGCGCGGATGCCGAAACGCTGGCGGCGGGCGTGGCAAGTACGTCGCAGCTGTCGGAGCGCGTCAGCAGCAAAGTTCGGGAACTGGATGCCGCGCAGTCGCATGTGCGGGATACGCTGGCGGCGATCAACGTCATTGTGGACCGCAGCAACTGCATCTACGGCGTACGGTGAGCATTTGACACTGCTGTGCTGCCCTGTGCAATGGTGCGACTGTACTGCATGCTCCAGGCTGCTGTGCCTTCTCGGCTGACAGCTTGTCCACGCATCGCAGGGAGGCGCTGAACAGCGGCAATTTTGAGGCTGCCGCAGGCTATGTGGACACCTTCATGGACCTGGAGGACAGATATGGACCAGTGCGGGATGGGGATGGTCAGCAGGCTGTGGAGCAGGAGCAGGTGGGCAGCGAATTCAATGCTGTGTGCTTTGCTGCTGCACATGCGGCACGTGCAGTGATGCGGACTGCGCCTGTTGGCCGCCGGCTTGGAGATTGATGACATGCGCCGCAGATCTTGATGGAGGCAAAGCAGAAGCTGGGCGGCACAGTGCGACAGAAGCTGGCGGGCGCCATCGAGGCGCGCAAGCACGAAGATGTCGTGCGCTTCACACGTCTCTATCGGCCGCTGCGCATGCAGGTGTGCTTCTTGGAGCTGCTGCAATGCGGGCAGTGGGTCTATCAGCATGCGAAGGTATCTTTATCTGCATGCTTGTGGAATGATTCATCATCTGAGAACAATGGCCGCCTGATCTGTTCAGGAGGAAGGCTTGCAGCAGTTCCAGCAGTACCTGTGCAAGCTGGTTGCGGAGCGCGCGCAGGAGGGCTACAACATCCTCGTGGAGGGTGGTGCGGAGCTTTCACCACTATTTGTGCGCCAGCGTGTTGCCTGTGGAGCCCGTGCTCCAGCGCTTGTCAGGGTCAATGGAGCAGAAATGGCGCCGACATGAGTGCCACGCAGGTCCAGACGGCGGCCAGGACGACTTTGTGGAAGCGGCCACGGCGCTGTTCCAGGATGTGGCGGTGGCAGTGGAGGAGAACGAAAGCTTCCTGCGGTCAACCTTTGGCGCGGAGGCCCTGCTGACCGTCATCATGGCCCTACACAGCCAGGTGGGAACTCCACTGCCGACCCAGTTTACATCTGTTCCAGCCCGTGAAGCCTCGCCATGACTGGTGCTGCATCCCATGCCACCTTATCTGAACTGCTGGTAGGTGGAGGCTGCACTGAGGACGGTTGTCGCGTCGCCATCATGCAGTGTGATGCCAGTGGCGCCCAGATCCTGCAGCGGTATGCCAGCATGCGGCAGCTGGCGCGCCTGGTCAAGAGCATCAACCAGGGGAAAAGCAGCAGCGCAGGTCCCGAGCCTTCCACTCCCGACCCTCGTGAGGTGGGCCAAACACTTGCCTGAGGACGCAGTGGGCGCATCATGAACATGTAACAAGTGCTGGAGGTACGTGTATGTCGTTTCGACCCCGAGGCAGGATTCACTGCCTGCTGTTGAGCAGGTCGAAGGGCACCTGGAGGAGATGCTGCTGCTGGCTCAGCGGGCAGAGGAGTACAACCAGTTCATGCTGGCAAAGATGGCGGACGCTGTGGCACCTGCCCCACTGTCTGCTGCGTATCACAATGCTTTCAGGTACACAGTCATCCACAACATGTGCGCAAGTTGTGAGACAATCACATGGTGCCCAGTTCAGGCACAACAGCTATGGTTCACTCTGCAGTGTCGGCAAGGTTGCTGTGTCACTGGCATCAGGGGTGGCGCCTTCAATGTGGCTGTGCGGGAGCTGCTGAACTTCTGCGTGGCCATGGAGGAGTTTGTCATGGAGGAGGACATCCACAAGGCCATGTCCATCAGGGAACACGCTCCTGGCAACCTCACCACCAGCATGGTGGGCGTCGTGCCCCGCACAGCAATGCAGCACAACCTCACCTGCTTTTGGACACCTGCACAGCAATGCAGCACAAGCTCACCTGCTTTTGGACACTCGTATGGTTTGGTAGTGTTACAGATGCCATGAACTTCGCTATACTCTCACACTCGCATGTGGCAGGTGGACGATGTGTTTTTCGTGCTGGCACGCTGTGGGCGGCGCGCGCTAGGGACAGCCTCAGCAGCATGCGTTTGCGCAGTCTTGGGGCAGGCCAACGCTCTCCTTGGGTCTGCATACAGCCCGCAGCTCCGTGCAAAGCTGGAGGTGGGTGGGTCCTGATGCATCGAGAGGTTGGCAATGTCTCCCAGTGCTGGCTGCATCCGATTCGCAATCACTAACTCGTGTTCAACAAATCTGTGTACATATTGACAGTCTTGTGCATGTCACCTGCGCAGAATGCGGCGTCAAAGCTGCTGCAAGCAGAAGCCCCGCATGCAGACGATGCTGTGGCGGCAGGCACCAGCGCAGCGGCCACCCAAGCAGCATACATCAACGATGCAGAAGTCAGCTCATGGTGAAACTCACTGCTGCCCCAGATGTCGCCACGCATTGTTAACAGAGCGGCCCTGCACTTGGCATATCGGGGCATCTGCGAATTCGTTGGAGTACCCTACTGTCGGGCTGCAGGTATGTGCTGAAGCTGCGCGGGGAGCTGGAGGAGGGGGCCACTCAGGTTTTTGGCGGGGCAGGCGAGCGGGAGCAAGTGCGCTCCGTGCTGGCGGACCTCGCAAAGACCTCGGCGGACTTTGGGGCGCTCGCCTCTTGGGCGCTGGCTGCGGTCGCCGGCGCGATTGCCTCTCGTCTGCGGTGCACACTCCAATACTGCCTCGTTCAACATCAAGACCGGCGGAAAGTGTCTGATTCTATCCTCAGATCAGCTGCTTTCCAGCTGCCGTCAAACCTTGTTTTATGCTACCTGATGCAAGGCAATGCCTTCACCCAGGCCGACATTGGACAGCCTCAGCCCCATCAGCTACGAGGTGTTGGACTTCAGTGGTGAGGACAGCAGCGAGGCGTGGGTGCAGAGCCTGGCTGGGGCACTCGAAGCCGCCATGTCCCCCCTGCAGCAGCTCCTGACGCCGAAGAACTACGACGCGCTGGTGTCGCTGGTGCTGACGGACGTTGCAAAACGTGGGTAGATGCAGAGCCTCTTTGCATGCAAATCTGGTGCAAATCTGGAGTGACGATTTGTTTTGAAACATGTCTGTGCCAGCTATGCGCCAGGTGATAGCTTCGTACGGCCCTGCCGGACAGCCGGGATGCTGCCGTGCCAAATGCAGGCGTGGATGCCATCCTGGCGGTCAAGCGCTTCAGCCAGCTGGGCGGCCTGCAACTGGACCGTGACATCCGGGCACTAGTTGCATACGCTGGCGAGCTCACGCAGCGGCCTGTGCGCGACAAGTTCGCCGAGCTGACACAGGTGGGCCATGCGAAACTATTGTAAAAGTGGCTGCAAGGCTGTCCTGCTGCAGTGCTCACCAGGGAAAGATGTTCCAGGTGTGCTCTAGGCTGAGCGGCGCATCTCTTCTCTGTGCAGAAAGCTACGCTGCTGAGTCTGGAGTCGGTCGACGAGGTTACTGAGTACTGGGGCGAAGCTGGCGGGCCAATGGGGTGGCGTCTCAGCGCTGAGGATGTGCGACATGTGCTGCGGCAGCGAACGGACTTTGCGCCCGACGAAATTGCCGCTTTGACGTTATAGCTTTCTATTATGGTTTATGACTTCTGGCACCAGTCTGCAGTACCTGCCCTCGAGTTTTGTAACAACTCCGTTCAGTGTAATGTCTTCTCCTCAGCATTGCTGTTCAACCACCCAATGCGGCACTCGAGCAACCCAACCAAACCACACTGCGGGTCATGCGGTGACAACTGCAGCTGCGTAGCTGACGCTGGAATCTGAGATAGTGTTGCACTGGCTGGACTGGTCGTATCTGGTGAACTTGATGCTGTGTCGAGTTGGGGAGTGACGCAGTGCCTGCAAGTGAGCATATCCAGATGATGCATGGAATTTGCAGTCAAGTACAGTCGACCGATGGTTGCACAGGTGCATGCTGTCGCACACCTGCAACAGGACGCCAATGGGATGCCTGCCGCAAATTGTGTTGCCATACTGCCGTAGGTAGCTGGTGAATGCATCAGGGTCGCCCTGAATCACATAGAGAACCGATCAACCTGCGGATATGCTATACTCCTAGTTCTACCTCAACACAAGACAGGATATGCACCTCGACAGCAGCAGCACAGCACGAAGTTCAGCAGCACAGCATGAAGCTCACCGACTCAATGATGCTCATGCCCGCATGGTCCAGCCACTCGATGGACTTGTATATCGGTCCCTGATGCAGGTGAGATGACGGAGAAACTCGATGTGAACGCGACCAAACGACGCAAGCTGCAGCCAGAGTGCAAGTCATTGCATCACGCCAGCTGTGCCGCCAGGATGCATCACCCACATGGTGCTCATCATAGAAGGTGAAGTCGAAGCGGTCGCCCCAATGGCAAAAGTCAGAAGAGATGATAAACAGGTTGGACGGTACTTCAAGGTACTTTGATAGCGCCCGCCCATACACTGCTTCCCTGCAGTGATCGCAGAGCAGTTTAGTCATTGCCTATGACATCGGCCTGTACATTGTTAGCGCACAATGCCGACAATCTGCATACCTTTCAGGTGTCAGCGCGCCCACCATGATCGGCACCAGTGAAATTGGCTGTGACCTGCACCCGATGCCACACAGCTCTGAATATCTACTTACAATGAAAGTCTTTTAAGCAATGCCGACCGAACGTACACAGCTTGCCATTTGTAGCTGCTCACCTGAAAACGTGCGCAACAAACGGCATGTGCAGCTCCAGACTGTGCTCAGCCTGAGCAGCAAATCATGCACGTGAGCCTGCAGTGCGACTCGCTTCAGCGGTTGCGCGCTTCCATGAGTCCAAGGGTCACACTCACCTCGTCTGCATTGGCGCTCATGGTGCGAAACAAGCCAGTGGCTTGCAGCTCTGCATAGACGTCCTTGTCGATGTCTATGCTGCCTGAGATCGCCATTTGAAATGCTGTTTGGGTGCCAGCCAGGATAGGGCATGCTAGGTTTGCGCAGCATTGTGCAGTGATGCGCAAATTTGCAAACCGGGCCAACAGCTCACCCATGGGTGTCTGGTATGCTCTTGTTTGTGACAACAGGCAATCTGGTGTGTACATGTGATGCGAAGGGCCCAGCAGAAATACCCGCTTCCTGCAATGAGGCGTACCACAAAGGGCCGTGGGTCGTGCATCGACTGCATGGGCGCCAAGTACAGTGACATCTCACTTCCGCTCGCAGGGCTTCCTCAAAAAGCTAATCTGTGCAAGTGTAGAACCCACACTCTGCTAGGCTCGATGGCCTTGTAGGCGTAGGCCATAACATGCCCGCAATACCGGTAGCCCGCGTGCCTGCACAGCCTTGACAAGATCAACGATGTGCAGGCTATGCATCAGACGATCAATGGACAATCGTAGCAACCATCAGACTCACGGGCCAATGATGGCGCGCAGTGGCGCGGCGTCAGGTGTCTCGGCGTCCGCCAGCCACTGATTGATGGCCTTCGACAGCGTTTCACCTGCACAGAGCCACAATCGTCATCTCACAAGTCCACAAACGCATCAGCATGCACAGCATTCATTGCTAGAGTGGTCGGAGCGTACCGTTGCCGTCATACCAGCTGCCTGCATGCGAGGCGGAGCGTATTCGAGGCATCGCCCGATGCTTCTGCGAGCACGGGCACTGACCTATGGTGCTAGCCGCTCACCTGATGCTGTCGGTGTGCAAGCCTGCAGAATGTGACGCGCGTCTGACTTCCGACACGGGGGCACGTGGGGCTGTCAGGATCAAGTCGGATTGCCACGCATGATCTTTGGACATGTGCAACGGCCATCGCTGTAGAATGCACATTGCATAGAAATAATATAATGTCTCAGACAATGCTGCCAGCTTACGGCTGCCGGCTGGGGGCCCAGCTATGGCGGCCAGCAGGAAGGGTGCTTGCACCGCCAGCACCGCTGACCAGCTTGCGATCTTTCGAAGAGAGCCTTTCCTTGACACAGGTGTTGGTGACGCACAATCAAACTGCTTGCGCTGGCCCACAGAGCATTATGCATGCATGGGATGGAATTCACCCTGCCTTCTCAGCAGGTGATATAGTCATGTGTGCATGCAGGCGCCGCCTGCAGCGAGCAGATCATGTGCCGTGCTCAGGATAGGCCAGTCGAAGCAGCTGCGCTGCACTCCTGTGTGCATGGCGCAGAAGGCAGCAGAGCCAGATGTAGCAAACGGCAGCGGCAGACCTGTGAGCCTGTGACTGCCGCCATGGATGTTTGTTGCCCTGGTGCTGGGTTGACATGCTCGCGGTTGAACAAATGCAGGTGACATTCAGCCCTCTGTTGCAGGTGAGAGTGCGGTTCGCGCCATCGCCAACAGGAGCATTGCATGTTGGCGGCGCACGCACGGCGCTGTACAACTATCTGTTTGCTCGCGGCAACAGCGGCAAGTTCATCCTCAGGTGTTGCGGTTGCTGCTGCAATTATCTGCAAGCGTGTTTGGAAGTCGATTCATTGCTCGCGAAGGCTGCTGTGCTTGGTATGCAGTAGCTGAATTGCAATCCGGATGCAGGGTTGAGGACACGGATTTGGCGCGCTCCACAAAGCAGTCAGAAACGAATCTGATGGAGGAGCTGAGGTGGCTGGGGCTGGATTGGGACGAGGGTGCGGGCCTTGATGCTGCACTGCCGCTTCGACAATGTCTGCAAGATCCTACCCTGGAATTCAGCCTCGACGCCCATCGCCGAAGTCAGGGTACGATTTCCTTCCTTTCACACGAATGCCCTGGGACGCAGGGCCGGATGTTGGCGGCGACTACGGACCGTACAGGCAGTCCGAGCGCAATGCCATGTACAAGCAGTATGTGGACAAGCTGGTTGAGGACGGCGTGGCATACCCCTGCTTCTGCACGGACGAGGAGCTGGAAGAGTGAGTGCTGTCACTCGATGGTTGCAGCGCATGCGTGCGGAACTGCACTCGCACGTCTCATGCTGTCCATGTGCGGCAGCTTACTTTCTCGAGCTGTTACATTTCTTCGGATAGGATGGACATGGACACCGTTGCTGATGCACAGGATGAAGAGGGTGGCTTCGGAAAAGAACCAGGCGCCCATCTACAGGTGGGCACTGTTCCCCTTTTTTGCAGTGCATTTGCTGGAGTTGCTGGATTGTCGCATCACCGGACACTCCTGGACGAGGTGCACCAACTTCTGCACTTGCTTGACACACGATCTTTTGGAACACGGACACAGGGGCAAGTGGGCAACTGCCAGCCCAGAGGAGGTGCAGGAAGCAAAGGACGCTGGCATTCCCTACTGCTATCGCTTCCGGACGCCCAAGGTTTGCGGCAGTGGCGGACAATCTTGCTGCAGCCTAGTGCACTGCCTTTCAGCTCCAGAGGGTGCAGACCATCGAAACCATGAACGACTTGAACCTGCAGGACCAGGAGATCACCATCCATGACGCAGTGCGTGGCGAGGTCACCTGGAACACCAACACGCTGGGCGACTTTGTCATCCTGCGCTCCAATGGGCAGCCGGTGTATAACTTCTGCGTTGCGGTGGACGATGCCACCATGAGCATCTCGCACGTGCTGCGTGCAGAGGAGCACCTACCGAACACGCTGCGCCAGGTGAGCATGGTAATTGCGCGCTGGTGTGCAGCAGCAGCCTGGCGTCTGTGCAGTGAGGGCCTGCACCCAGTGCTGCTTGGGGTGGCCTAGCAGAGGCGGGTCATGCTAGGTGATCAACCTTGCAGGGCAACACCCTGCCCCTCTCAATGCTGTTCAGGTGCTGCTCTACAAGGCGCTCGGCTTTGAGCCGCCGGTGTTTGGCCACATGTCGCTCATTCTGGCGCCAGACAAGAGCAAGCTCTCGAAGCGGTGGGTGCACACTTGCCTTGCCCTTGCATCGCAGTGCTTGGAAGTTGAAATGGCGCTGCAGCATTCTGCAATTCATCATTGTGAGTGCATGACCCTCATATGAGCCCTGCTCTGCAGGCATGGCGCCACATCAGTGGGTGACTTCAGAGATGAGGGCTACCTGCCAGAGGCCATGGTAAACTTCCTGGCGCTGCTGGGCTGGAACGAGGGGGATGGCTCTGAGCGTGAGATATACTCCCTCGAGGAGCTGCAGGTAGGCCGTGCTTGCGCATATCGCAGGGTCATATTGGCATGTTGCTGTGTCACCAGGAGCCAATTGTAGATATATGACAGGCAAAAGGGTCAGCATCGACTGACGGTAGCTGTGCTTTGACTGCTCGCAGTCAGCATTCAGCCTGGGACGCATCACCAAGAGCGGCGCCGTGTTTGACAAGGCGAAGCTCAGCTGGATGAACGGTGAGCATCCGAGGTAGCTGTAGACATTGTGACGTCCGTATTCAGCAAACCGTGGCCTTGAGGGCGCCTCACAGCCCTGCTGCATGGTCATTGATGTCCTGTCATCTTGCTTGAACCCCAGGCCAGTATTTGCGGACGAGGCCAGATGAGGAGCTGGTGCCACAGCTGGCCGGTAGGTGGGCGGCATCGGGCTTGCTCAAGTCAGATGAGGCGACATCCTTTGTGACTGCAGCCGTGCAAGCCGCCAAGAAGTCGCTGGTGAGAAGTCGTTCCAGGCTGCTGCACCCCTCCAGCATCTTGCTGACAATGCATGTGATGTTGCGAAGATTGCCGCCTGCCTCTGTGCCAGTGTTGGCAGAACAATGGAAGACACACAGGCGCATACCCCATGCTGCCGATGCCCTGGCCATCCTGCAGGAGGTGCTGCCTGATGCGGACGATGAGCTGCGCGGCTACCTGAGCTACCCGCTGGAGGAGACGCTCGCGTCCGATGCAGCCAAGGACGTGGTGGACGACAACTTTGGCGAGGTGGCGCAGGCGGCCGTCCAGGCGTATGAGAGCGGTGCGCTGCAGGAGGCGCTGCAGGACGGCCCCGACGGCTTCAAGGTGAACACACGAGGCTGCACAGCGTGTGGCTGTACTTGGTGCACGAGCTGAGGGAAGCGCTTCCATCCCTGTTGTATGGCAGCACTGTGCTCTGATTGGTGTACGACAGCAACCTGGTTGTTTGTGAATTTATACAGCTTATATACTTTGCTGTCTGCTAAACAGAAATGGCTGAAGGCGGTCGGCAAGGAGCAGAAGCGGAAGGGCAAGCGGCTGTTTATGCCCATGCGCATCGCGCTCACGGTGCGCTTGGGTCTCAGATAGTGGCATGTTGATGTGCTGCACAGCTGCTTTGGAGTCAAGGTGAACGTGTGATCAAGTAGTGAGGGCTATGTGGACCATGCAGGGCAAGGATCATGGCCCAGAGCTGCCGGATTTGGTCAACATGCTGCTGCTGGAGGAGGGGGAGGTCACCGCTGGCGATGTGTATGTGCCGCTGTCCGAGCGCATGACCCGCCTCAAGGCAGCGATGCAGAAGCTGCCGCAACCTGCCACTGCGGCTGCTTGACGTGATTGGTGGATTTTGCAGACGCCAGTCGAAGTCTCTATGCAGGATATATAGCAGCTGTGCAGCAGGCTACATAGCAGCTGGTGGATCATGTAGATGTGATTGAGTAGGTTGTCAAATGTGTCACAGCGAAAACAACGACGTATCATTTTTTCACGACTGTCTGGACAATGACACCAGTCAACGAAAGCAACACAACAATCAGTATCACGTCCACGCAGAAGTGCTTCGTTGACCGAATCTGCAGTCAGCATAGGCACAATGCGCAAGTCACACATTGTGTCCAATCATCGAGGTTTGCAGCACTGCCGGCAGACAAAGCACAGTTACCTGAGTTATAAGGCCGTGTATCTTCATATTGTTGGTCTTCAACTGCTTTGTTATGTCATCCATCTGCAGGGCGACCATAATGCACATCGACTTCTGCGCACAGGTGTGCAGCAGGTGGATGCGCACCAGCAGCATATATTTCTTGACTGTAGCCGTGCACAGTGGCACCCGTCATAAGGTTTTGTGTGGGTACCTTCTCGCCGACAGCATCTATAAGGACGTCCTGATGGTCCAGGTTCTCTCCCATGGCCGTTGCCATCTCCCCAAGTGTCCCAAGCCCCCGCTCAATGTTGTCCAGCGACTTGTCTTGCTTGCCTTTGCTGATCTCCCACTCCTGCGAGATTTGAACGCTTGCATGGCATTGCGCACGGGCAAGGCTATGTTTGGCAGCATCAGCCTGCACTCAACTGATGCAACCGGGGTGCGGTGAGGCTCTGACATGACAAGCAGCTCTTCGTAAGTGTACCTGGCGAAATTTGGCTGACTCCTCTGTTTGGTCGAAATACCCCTCACCATGCCACCT
The DNA here is from genome assembly GCA_036584455.1 of Tetratostichococcus sp. P1. NCBI lineage: Eukaryota > Viridiplantae > Chlorophyta > Trebouxiophyceae > Prasiolales > Stichococcaceae > Tetratostichococcus > Tetratostichococcus sp. P1. The sequence goes on from BTPI01000007.1 coordinate 2,279,655, forward strand.
GGCTTCGATATTCAGCACTGGCTTGGCGCCACTGCTCAAGCTGCCCGCCGCAAACGCCTGCTTGTAACAGATCATCATCACTATGCAACGGTCTCACTAAATCACATGCATTGATATTCTGTCGCCACGTTGGCCATTGGCTCGCCTTCTTGGTCGGTGACAGACGCCCGCCGCCGTGGATGCCATCTGGTACCTGCTGGATGATGTACCTCAGATTCTCCACCTGCATCACAGGACTACATCGTGGGGGGGCTGCTAGTAGAGAACAGGGGATATTGAGCTGGCGGGATGGACGTGCGGATGTCTCCGAAGACAAGCAGCATGGAAGCAAGCAGCGAGCCACTGCTCACCTTTTGCCTGCGGTCCTGAATGACCTCCGGCAGGAGCTTTTTGCCCTTCGTGACCAGTTTGATTAGCGTCTCCAGGTTGCCTTCGAGCAGCGCGGTCTTTCCTCGCCTGCGATGCAGCAGGTCTGCGTGGCTGACGTGCCGTGATGTGACTAGTACAGACAGATTGGACTGTAAGTCCTGCGCATGACGACCTGCCTGGTGCTCACCTGATCTCTGCATTGACGGCGGCTCTGAGGGCCCTGTTGTGCTGCTCGGCGTTCGCCTGTGCTTTCTGCACATCGCACAGAATGCGTTCTGCATCGAACGGCGGGGCACAGCTCAGCCTCACCAAGCACACCCAACCACCGCAGCTGCGCACCAAGGTGAGGTCATCCGCTTGCTGCATGATGAAGGCGTACTCGTCCATGAAGGGGTCCGGACCCTTTTCTCCTGTATCATCCCGCTTGTCCTCCTTGACCACATATTTCTCGTACCTGGCAATCAATTTCTGATGTCATGGTGCAGTGAGATAGTGCATATGGCACACATTGGTGTGCATCGACCTTCAGCCGAGGCGATGCACAGTCGCCGAGTAGATATGCGACGTCAGAAACCCATGCGATCTTTCAAACGTATTGAGGCTTGTAGAGCTTGCTGCTGCGGGCGTGGGACTCAAGACAGCCACTGCAACAAACACTGGAGTGCCTCACTTCTTCAGTATCGCGTCTGATCTGCTGACAATGTCACCCAGACTCATCTCAGCACTCCAAATTATCCATAGCGCTGCACTCCAGTTGCTTGCGTGGACGGAGTTCCTGGCTGCACCTCTGCCAAACTGCCCAGCACAGGGTGTTCAACGTCAACAATCGACGGTAAGCGTGCGCGACACTGCGAAAGACCGCAACGTGTAGCATCAACAAGTTGGTGATCGTCCGCCCAGGCCCTGCTGCAAGATCAGGCGCTGCACCAGAGTCAAAGCGACCGACAAAACGAGGGCGGAACACATCAAAACCTCTCCTCCCTGACAGGCGGCAAGCCTTGAGCCTGCAGAGAACGGCACTGAAGCGCATTGCATCGGCTCTGCATCTCGCTACATTGCCTGGTGCAGCGCAGCCTGGCAATGCATGACTGCCCTCTTTGGCAGCCGCGATTCGGGGGACCAATGTTGATCTTACTCGAGTAGGTCACAGCTGGCGCGCCAAATCTGCGGCATCCAATGGCTTTGTCCAGCCATCTGCCCGTTGACATAGCCAGGGCCCTACTCACGTTGCGGCAGCTCGGCGTTGCGGCGGTCGGTGGCCTGGAGCATGCTGCTTGCGGCGGCTGCCGCCAGGCGCGGCGCTACAGGGCCGCACCCGCACACGAGGAGCGCGACTGGCGTGACAGACCCATGTACAGGCCCAAGCCGTATGACGCGTCAGGTGAGCATGATGGATGACCTGCAACAGCAATTCGCTCCCCAGGTGCACCACCAAGAGCGATGGCCGCTTTGACACGGCGGGCCAGGTTCCATGCACCGCCACCCATTGCTGTCGCAGCTGCTTTCATGATTAAGCGAAGAGCACGGGATGACGATCGTTTGTGTGCACGTTAGGCAGGAGACAGGAAACGGAGACCGATTCTGCAAGCTCACCCCCCGCATCCCGGCAACCTCGCAGCGGTGCCATCAACGGGCTGCACCATGAGGCTCAGCCGCGCGCCTCGCCAGTGGGATGGCAGCAGCAGATCCTGAGCAGCCAGCCCATCGACGGCGCCAGTGCTGCGGTGAAGGACGACGCGCAGCTGCGACATGACAGCAGCGCCAGCGGGGGTGGCGGCAGCTGCGGCGGCGGCGGCGGCGGCGGCGGCGCACCTGCCGACTACCGCCCATTCGTGCCACCTGTGCGCAATGCGTTTCCTGGGCGACCACTGCACGCCCGCCGGGCGTCTGCAGCACACCACGGCACGAGCGATAGGGGTGAGGGGCCGCTGCCATATGACCCTCGAGGCAGGGCCTCACACGGCAGCAGGGACCGCTTCGGCGAAACAGACCAGCACAGCCTGCCACCTCGGCGGCGACGCCTGCCGCGACGTGAGCCTTTTGAGGCTGGCTACACAGGCGACCAGCAGCGGCGACAGGATGCAGACGGGGCCTGGCACGACGTCGGCAGCGGAGGCAACCCAGCATGGCAGCAGCGGGAACCTTGGCGGCAACATGAAGACCGGGGCGTGGCCCGCTGGCGCGATGGCGGCAGGCGGCGCGGCTCGCGAGACGATCATCATGGCAGTCCCATCAATGGCTGGGCGGACGGCAGGCGGCAGGACTTCAGGGACGCCAGCGGCGGCAGGCTGAATGGCTGGGCCGGCGGGAAGCGGCACGCTGAAGGGGAGCAGGAGCGGCCCCGGCCGCCGCCCAAGAAGGCTGCGCCCCCGAGGCCCAAGCCGCCCCCGAAGCAGGACACCAGCGTGCAGCTGCCGGACGAGCTGACCGTAAAGACGCTCGCTGACAAGCTAGGTGGGCTGATCTGGCAGTCGACGCGAAGTGCAGAATCATCCATGCAGAAGATGCAGATCAGCATAGTGGGCGACTGGTGTCTGAGCCACACTTGTGCATATGTGCAGGCGTGCCAATCACAAAGCTGGAGGAAGTGCTGGTGGAGATTGGGGACGCGCCATCATCCCCAGAAGACATTGTGCGCCCTGACTCGGCGGAGCTCGCGGCCATGGAGTTTGGCAAAATCGTCATCTTCTCCCCCAGTGCTTTGCGTGCGTTTGTTGTCAAATTCATGTGTGCCACACGTGAATCTTCTCTCGTTGACCATATAGTGGTGACGTTGATCTGCATGAGGGTTGCCGTCGACTGCAAAGCCTGCAACTCAACTTGGCTGGTTCCTGACTTTTGCATTGTCCTCGGTCCTGCTACAGGGCAGGACCAGGATGCACAGGAGCGGCCGGCAGTGGTCACAGTCATGGGGCATGTCGATCACGGCAAGACCTCGCTCCTGGATGCACTGCGCAAAACCTCAGTTGCTGCTGGCGAGGCCGGCGGCATCACGCAGGTGCTTTTGTGCACAAGGAAGAACAATGTCAGGATGTCACAACTAACATGGTACAATTCAACACGGTGCCTCACGGCTCTGACGGTGATTGGCGTGCAAGGCTGCATATGATGCCACAAGTGGCAAGTCCTCACCGGTCTTCTGCTGCTGTCGACCTACACAATTTTTTTTCTCTCTCGTCCTGCAGCACATGGGCGCCTTCACGGTGCGCATGCCCGGCAGCAATGCGGCTCTGACATTCCTGGACACGCCGGGGCACGCCGCGTTCACTTCAATGCGCGCCCGCGGAGCTGCCGTCACCGACCTGGTACAGCATGCTGAGATTTGCACCTGCAATTGTCTGCAAACCCTGCAACTCCTGCAGCATGCAATGTGCATCGTGCACCCCCTTCTCCAGACAGCAGAGCAGCCATGGACAGTCAGAACTACGACTTCGAGCCCGGTGCAGATGCTGAGACATATCCCCACACAGGTGGTGCTGGTGGTGGCTGCGGAGGACGGCGTGATGCCGCAGACGCGGGAGGCGCTGGCGCATGCGCGCGCCGCCGGGTGCCCCATCGTGGTGGCGCTATCCAAGTGCGACCTGCCCAACGCCCGCCCCGACGAAGTCGAGGCCCAGCTGCTGGTGCGGCCCATCCGGCTTGTGTACCTATTGTGCAAAGTATTTATTCACATTTCAGTGCTGTTCAAAACACTTGAACGCACCTCATTCTGGCTGTTGCAATCTGACTGTACAGTGCGTGCTTGCGATCAGAGGACGGACGTCGAGCCGTTTGAAGCACGTCAGCAGTGAACTGCCGACATCTCGATCAGCACAGTGTGTCCACATCTAGTCAGTTCGCTGCTTGCACCTGCAGGCGGAGGGCGTGGAGCTGGAGTCCGCCGGCGGCAATGTGCAGCTGGTGCGCACCGCCGCACCCTCTGGCGTGGGGCTGCTGGAGCTCGAGGAGGCTCTGCTGCTGCAGGTGTGCATGGATGTTACGTGCAGCTGCGCAGAGCGCTCATGCTTGCGGTCTGCAGCGAAGGCAGCTGACTGACAGGGACCGTATTTCGTGTCATCCGTGGTTGGATGTGTGGGAGCAGGTTTGGCGCAGGTATTCCAAGTGTGGCATTGCAGCGTTTTGGAGGCGGTATGTCAGCATGATTCCATGCTCAACAACAGGCGGAGATGATGGAGCTGAAGGCGAGCCGCAGCCGAGACGCGGAGGCGGTGGTGGTGGAGGCGCGCCTGGTGCAGGTGCTGCTCCTCTGATGAATTGCCAGGGTGCATCTGCCTTCTGACCCATCATTCCTGGGGCCGGGGGTTGACTGTTCATTGGCACCACTGTGCAGGGGCAGGGCCCTGTGGCCACTGTCATCGTCAAGCGCGGCACGCTGCGCACCGGCCAGTCCATCGTCGTCGGCAACGAGTGGGGCAAGGCGAGTCTCCCGGCGCCGTCAGCCATGCAGCACCATCGATAGCGAAAGCTCACAGCAGCTAAATACTGACTTTTTCGGTATGGTGGTGGGACCAGCATATGAACATACGAAGCTGTCGTGGCTGAATCGTCGGGCAAATGCTGCTCATGCTTGCTTGGAACAGGTGCGGGCGCTGCGGGCACCCCACGGCGGCCCGCTGAAGGAGGTGCTGCCGGGGCAGCCCGCCGAGATCATCGGCCTGCGCGGCATGCCGCAGGCTGGCGACCCCCTCATGGTGCGCTGCTGGAATAGCCAGATAGATGACGTTGTCTTCCATCCCAAAATGATATGACTACGCCCCACTGCACAGCCAAAGTTGCAGTGCAGGGCTGCAGCAGAGTCGGTAGTTTCCTGTCGAGGTCTGGCTCATTGGCGGCCCCTTGGGTTGCAGGCGGTGGACACTGAGGAGCGTGCGCAGCGTGTCAGCCGCGCCCGCATGCTCCGGGCTGAGGAGTACCGCCTCGCCCGTGCTGCAGCGTCCACAGCCACGCAGCTTGCAGCAGATGCTGCCCGAGATGCCGAGGCGGTGCGTGATCTTGTTCACGCCGTCACGCCATGGATTGAAACCGTTTTTGTGTTCGCTTGATGCCTCTGACGACATGCCGCCACACACGGGATCCATGGTTGGGCATGGCCATTGGCTGGTGAAGCTGTTGCACGAAACCCCGCAGGAGGCTGATGGCGAAGACGGCTTGGACCGGCGGCAGCTGCCCATCGTGGTCAAGGCGGATGTGCAGGGATCTGTGGAGGCGGTCTGCGATGCCATTGCCCGCCTTTCCAGCGACAAGGTGCATGACAAACTATCTGAGCTTGGCTGGCGTACACTGTGGTCAAGGCCCTCAATTGGGCATTTGTTCAATCGATGCAAGTGCCGCTTATGTGAGCGCACTCACTGACGTGCTGAAAGTTGAAGGATGCCAACACCACGCAGTAGAAAGCTGCTGCGCCTCTGTACATATCCAACGCATGGCATGCCCGGAACAGGTGCGCGTCAAGCTGCTGTTCTCTGGCGTGGGGCCGGTCACCGCTTCGGACGTCAACCTTGCATCGGCATCTGGCGCCACGATTCTGGCGTTCAACGTGCGGCAGCCGCCGCCGGCTGTAGAGGCCGACATTAAGAAGCTGGGTGTGCAGATCTGCTCGCAGCGCATCATCTACCGCCTGCTGGAGGAGGTCAGTTTGACCGTCGACGGTGCTCATATGATCAATGGATGGCCTGCCTGTAGAAACTCTGTGTCATGACTGTGCTGATGGCACTCAATGCAGTTTGAGGCAGTCGCAGTTGTGCGCATGCGAGCAAATGCCCGGACTCGCAAGCCCGGGTCACGACTGATTGGACGCACATAAAGGCGACACACCGCCTGTCATGTTGTCAGGTGGGTGATCTCATGGCGGGCAGCGCCGCACAGGTCGACCAGGAAGTCGAGCTGGGCGAAGCCAGCGTTTTGCAGGTATGCTTCACGCTTCATCACGAGTGCCAAAAACCTTTACACGAGTGCAGGAAACGTCGATTAGAGTGTCAGAATTCTGTGCAGTGTCACAGTCCGACAGTTGACCATGCTCTGCAGCCTGCGTGACCAAGGAAGCAGGGCATGTCTGACCAGGACGTCTGCCTGTGCAGGTGTTCAACCTCAGGGGCAGCAAGGGTGAGGCGGGCGGCGCTGTGGCGGGCTGTCGGGTGTCAGAGGGTGCCATGCAGTCCGCCATGCAGTTCCGCGTCCTGCGCGACGGCGAGGTGCATCTCTGTTGCTCTTCTGCTGCAGAGCAGTCTGACACACAGCTGCCTTTGAGATCCCGCCGGTGTTGCAGCAGCCGGCTTCATGTATGCAGCTGTCAAATCATATTGGTGCGCACTTACAATTGCCGTCATACCAGTTTCAAGCCAGCTCAGCATATTCAACACCAGTTGATTTAATCCATTATGGTGCAGGTGGTGCACGAGGGCCGTGCGGCGTCGCTGAAACGCGCAAAGCAGGCAGTGGACATGGTCGGCAAGGGGGCAGAGTGCGGACTGCTGCTGGACGGCTGGGACGGCTGCCAGGTGCTGTTCGCCAATGTGCTTTTGTTTGGTGATTGTGGGCATGTGCAGACAGCCGCATGTGTGTGTTCAGGTAGGCAACATCACTTGCTTGCATGCTGATGCTCAACTTCTTAAGGATCCAGTGTGCATTGTTGATGCAGGCGGGCGATGTCATCAAGTGCTTCACCATTGAGACGCGTGCCGCGCGCTCACATGAGGTCGTGCAGCAGGCAGCCACTGGATAACAGATGTTAGAGGAGCTGCACACCCTGCTGCAGCTGCGAGCTCAGCAATTTGGCGGGCTGATGACCGGTGCAGTGGGATCAGCCATTCATTGGGGCCCGGCAGACTGGCCGGGCAGTTCAGCAGCGGGTGGCCTGTGTTTAGGTGCCATGTATTGTTGAGGTTGCTGGCCACAGCTTCGGTATCTTACCTGCTTCAACGTGAAGCCATTTTTGAGGTCATTCTGCGTGCATCAATTCATGGAGCGCTGCCTTCTGAAGTAACCTCGGAATGTAAGCAACATTGCAGCAATGCGCCTCCTCCGTCTCGCGGCCAAAATGATGTAGCCCGCTTCAAAGCCAGCTTCTGCAATCTATACAATCTCTTCAAGATTTGTGCAATGTCTGTATTGACCTGTATTATTGAATGTCTGACAGCGAGTGGCTGATGGCCAAAGGAATCTTGATGTGTGCAGAGCTGCATCCTGCCGCCGCGGCGTGCTCATGTGCTCAGCATGTGCTGACGCATCAGTACACTGTGTCAGACAGGCCAAAGCACCCTGACACTTGGCTGCTACAATAGTGTTCCGACACCCACGCGCCCTGAGCACATCTAGCACTGTGCTATTGCGAGGGTCGCTCTGCACAAGCCACCGCTGCACAGCATCTGAACATCCACTTGTGCCCCGGATTGTGCATCAGCAGCCGCCTCGATGGTGCACCATACCGCTCATACGATGCAGGCGAGAGTGTTCAGACCCCTCGGTTGTTCACATAGGCTGCCTGCGGCCAGCACTGCATGTCCACTGGTGCGGCGAAGCGTAGCGCCAAGGTGGGCAAAATTTGCGGTGATTTGGTCACACTTGCCGTGGGTTCCCTGCTGACGAGAAGCGGTTGGTATCAATCGCGCGCTCCAATCTGTGCAGGGTGTGGCAGAGACACCGCGCACGCAGGGTGGTGGTCTTTGCAGAGCGTGAGTCTTTAGCTATCGATTGGATGCGCAATGCATGATCACAGCGTCCCTTTCTGACCATGCCTCGCTACCAACTGTATCTGACCTACACAGAGCAACAGCAGGAGAAGGAGCAGCTTCCAGTACCCCAGAGCGCACCAGGCAGCAGCAGGGAAACGCCGGAGGATGTAAGTTGCACTCGTCGAGGCTGCCATCTGGTTTGTGAGGCTTGTGGAGGGAACGTCACATACAAGCGGTTCGATTGGTCTCTCAGTCTGAGTTCGTGACTCTGCAGCATGAAGCAAAGGGCGCAGCGCCAGCGGCAGAGCTGCAGCATCGACAGGGCTTGGCGGCTCTGCTCAGCCCATGGGCCTTCTACAATGTCGGTCCTGGAGCAGACAGCGCAGCAGCAGCGGCAGCAGTGAGTCTTTGAGAATCTCTTTGCCGGCCCCTTGAGCGGTCCTCAGATTCCTAAGCATGCGAACTGCATGGAGGTTCCTCCTTGCGCTCGTGCCCCTTGACGGCCAATGTGCAGTGGTCCATCAAGCAGCATCTCTTCCTGGCGTCATTGCACATGCTTCACGGTGTTGGTCTCCTTGTGCACTAAGGGTGAAGAAACGGACTCTGAGTGGGGCCTCCTCAACTGGGGCATGTACACACGGAGATGGGATGTGCCGTGGGGCGGGAAGGAGACAGTCGGTGGCATGGCGCTCTGGGCGGCAACCTTTCTGGGCACCGCGTTCCTGCTGGTGCCTGCTCTGTACATCAGACTGGGTACCAAGGTGAGCTGTCGAGTCGGCATAGCCCTCAACCAGCAACCTGCTGTCCTGTGTCTCCGCATGCTTGTGCTTGTGCTTGCTTTGCTCGTCTTTGACAGTGGTGCAGCTGCTGAGTGTCTCTGGTGCTGGCGGTGCACCTCAGATTGCCATGCATGTCCTGCACTTCATCCTTGAGTCCTCCTGATGTGGGCATTGCAGGACATGTCAGATTATGGGCAGATGGACTGGGCATATTATGCAGTCGGTCACCAGGTGAGCGCCAGCGGAGTGACCTGCCAGATATACTGCTTGTTGTGCTCAGCGCACACCAACACTGGACATCTGTGGGACCTCACAGTGGCTTGCTGTTCTCCGACAGTTCCTGGAGACGCTCACGAGCATAGCAGTGGTCGGCATCACGCTGCGGAAGTTTACGCCTCTGCCGCCTGAATTCTTCAGGATCAGCCTCTCGTGAGTATTCGAACCAACCCTGAAAGCTGTTGATTCACATGCACCTGTTGTGATGTGTCTGGCCTCACGGTTGTACTGCATAACGTGCATTGGCTCTACCCTTTGCAGGCATCCATTTAGGAAAAACGACGGGTGGCTGCTGTGGGCCATTCTGGGCATCATCCTGGCGCCCGCAGTCATTGCAGCTGTAGCAACTGTTCTTTCACTCTTTGACTACGAGGTGAGTTGCCTTCATTGAAGCATGCGTGGTCACAGCCACGACATCAGCAGCAGTGGCCAAGCCACAGGGTGTGCCACCGCCTCAGTCTCCTCACACGATGAGATTGGGCTTTCGACAGGAGGTGGGGGGCAAGGGCACAGTGGACGCCGTGACGAAGCTCATCAGCATCAATGGGCCATCATACTTCAGCCTCATGACGACCACCGCGGTGCTGGCGCCACTGCTGGAGGAAACCGTGTTCCGCGGCTTCCTGCTGACGTCCCTCACAAAGTGAGTCGGGCACCTTCTCAGGTTGGAGAATGGTGGACATGAGGCCTTCAGGATGAAAGCTGGGACATGGCATCATGCAGCCAATTTGGCGCATAGGAAAATGAAATTCAGCTACCCATGGTTGGCGCGCTGTAAGTTATCTTGACAATGCAGGAAGAGTGCAGTATCACAATGCTGTCGTGCAGAAGCTTCCTGTCGGTCTGTTGCAGGTTTATGCCGGCGCCGCAAGCAGTGGTCGGAAGTGCGCTGCTTTTTGGAGCAGCGCACTTGTCAGCAAAAGACTTCCCGCAGCTTGTGGCGCTGGGCATAGTCATGGGCTTCGCCTATGTACGGTCACGGAACCTACTGACGCCAATGCTCATCCATGGCACCTGGAACGGCGCCGTGCTGACGCTGCTGTTTGCACTGACCAGTGCCGGGGTGAATCTGGACGAGCTCTTGGGACCCTAGCGGTAATCGTGCGAGCTGCTGCTTGTCAATGATCATTCACGTACCAAGAAAACCAGAAGAGTGTTATTGTTTGAAGTCATCAGAATGCTTGCAGAAGGTCGGGGACAGTAAGCATCAGGCTGCAACAACTCGTCAGATCTGAGCCACCAGTGGCCATCCCTTTGTGTCAAAACAAATTCGCACACTCAAAGAATCACCGACAGAACAATCACATATTGTCGACAGCTTGGCGCGGTCAACTGTTCGATGCATACGACAGGTAGCTGGTCCACAGCATGCCGCAGGTGGACATGTACAACACCTGCAGGCCGCGACATTCAGCTGATCAGCACCTGAAGGTTACCAAGATGTGAGTCATTCACAGGATGTTGTAAAGACTGATGGCAGCCAATGCATGGAGAGAGGGGGACATTTTTACATGCAGCGGCAGTATTGGATGAACAACTGGCCTGATATCTGAGCGGCACCAGCCAGAAATTGATGCCGGACGCCGGCACCCAGAACTTCCACCCTGCAAGCGTGATACATCTAGTCAAATGGGAGTGACAAGTATGTCGAGGAGCTTCCATGCAATAATTTGATCAGGAATAGATTGAAGGCCGCACCATTGACCATTGATGGCGGACCATCATTCCTCAGCTTGCTGAAGTACTTATCGGCCTGTTTCGTGAGCACCATGTTCCAGGCGAAAGACGCTGCCAGCACCACTGGTCCCAAAGCAAGCTGGTTGAGCGCCACCTGCACACACCAACCCGAACCTGGTACATCTGCCGGGCTGGCGCATTCTCAAGAAGCCTACCCTGCCTGATAGCTTGGAACGCATTTTGCAACATAGGCCTGCGAGCGGGATACCTTGGAGAGGAAGTTCGGCGTGGAGGTACCCGGAAACCGGCTCGCCAGCAGGCCATACCACCGGTGCTGCAGCGGACCATAGAACAGCAGCCCGAAGCTCGCCATGCGCACGGTGCGCACCAGATCAAGGTCGTGCGCGGGCATGCCGTTCTTCTGCGATTACCAAAGCACGCCTCGTGTTATCGTTACCGGCACACATGACATCATTGGCCGCCAACATGAACGCATGTTCCTCTACTCTTGCAGGACACGACCGCACACCTGCTGGCCTCATACATTCCATGTGAGGTGGGCACCACATCAAGCTGTGATCTTTAACACGCGGTCTGTGCTAGCTTGCTGTCGCAGAAGACCCTCAGCAATGCATACCCTTGCATGCCGCCGTGTGAGCGTCTGCGCCAACAGGTCTCCTGCCGTGCTGAGGGCGCCGCACGTCATGCCCGCCTTCGCGTATGCATTCAGTGATGCCTGCAGGATAGACTCGCGTTGAATAAGGTGTGGCTACGAAATACTGCGCGCAACAACATGCACATGTTCACGACGCCCAGACCTTTGATGTGCTCGAACTAGCACTAGATGCGGTGGACTTGCATCGCTGGTTTGGACGCGGACGCATGCCTCCGAAACCATTGGGAAGACGAGACAGTGGCACACCCCGCATTGCTGCTTTGAGCCTGGTAGAATCTGTGGTGCAATCTTACTTTGTTGCCTTAAACGATCGCGAATGTCTCGCGCTGAGCTCTGATTGCCGTGCAAATGTGATCAGTGACAATAGAATCGATTGGCTAAACGCTGTCAGTAGCAGCTTGCAGGTCGCACACATGTGACTACCATGTGGCTTGAATGCTCCAGGTTGGCACGCGCTGGCAGCTGCACTGTGACACCCCTGTCCACGCCTGTAAACGGACAGGACCCCGCCTCCAATGCTTGCCGTGAGGTCGTGCAAGCATCATGACTCGTCCTCCTTGCCCTCCGCGCCGCCCTTGTCCATCTTCTGCAGCGCCTGCTGCCGCAAATCCTCCTCCAGCTTGCGCCGCTTCTCGTCGTCCTGTCACTGAGCACACGGATGATCAGACCATTGCATGCGTGCACAAGACGTCCTGCAAAGCTGCATAGGCTGCTGCACAGCTGCATAGGCTGCTGCCAGCAGGGCGTTGTGTGTGCAGTGGTATGCGTGTGTGCGGCGGCACCTGTGCATTGTCGCCCGGATCGTGGTCGCTGCTGGAGCTGGGGGATGCTGAGCGACCCGCCTGCTCCTTGGCCTCCTTCTTGGCCTTCTTCTTCTCTTTTTTGAGGCGTTTCTTCTCCTGCGCGCGGCACTTGCAATGCTGTGATCGAGCTGTGGTCGAGCTGCAGCGGCATGATGTGCTCGGATGATGTATGACCGCTGCCCCTCATCTGAACGACATGGATGTCATGGGACGGGCGACCACCACAGCCTGTTCCTGGCATTACATCAGGCAGTACGAACCTTCTTTTCCCGCTTCTCTCGCTTCTTGCGCTCCTCATCCGTCTCGCTCTCCACTGGCCGCGCGGCTTTTGGCAGCGAGGCCGCATCCGCTGCTGACACAAAGCCCGGCAGCGCACCACCCCGCGCCGGGGGTGGCGGCAGCGGCCCGTCATCATCTGGTGCCCGATGCCGCTGCATATGACCACCAAGACGATCAATATCGGTGCCCACACGAGCACATCTGCACCTCTCGACACCACAGAGTGCAGGTCCAGAGTACAGCAACTGCAGAAAGCGATGAGTCAGCGGTGGCGCTAAGTGAGCTGCACCTCCACGCCGCGCGGCGGTGGCGGCAGGTCGCCAGAATGGGACCGGCTGCGGCTGCGGCGCTCGCGCCGGCGCCTGCGCTCCGCCTCGATGTCGGGGCTGCGAGATCTGCACTTGATCGGACGCCTCTAATAAAACCTGGTGAAGCTTCCCTGATGTGATATCAATGGTGGAATTCTCAAGACAAATTCTGTGGGCGGGAAGCTTCGATTGCTGACCAGGCAGGCGCTGCAAATGGCATACCTTTTCCTGTCATGCCGCCGGTCGTAGCCACCGCGCCCTGATCTGCCCCTGCATGCAGGACATCAAATGTGACAGCGCTGCAGACACCTGGATCGTTTCCATACCAGTGCCGCACTTCTCAGGGGACTGCAGCTGGCGCAGACATGCATCACGTGTTCCAGTTTGGCTTGTAGCCCTGGGAAGCATGGCTTGTACCCCAGGGAAGCATAAGCCACATTCCAGGGAGTATGGTGTCACGAGGTTCACTGACCTGTCTCTGTCACGGTCTGAGTGGCGGGCGCGCTCCTCGCGCTCGCGCTCCTCCCGCCGCCGCCGGCGGTCCTCCTCCGCCCGCGCCCTCGCCTCCTCGTCCCTCTTCGCCTGCTCCTGCTGCAGCCGCGCCTGCGACACAGGCGCGCAGCCGTGTCACAGCCGAACGGCGACAATGCTGTCTGCGCCAATTGCGCAACGCCCCTGATGAAACCATCAACTCTGCTGACCATGCTTCAGTCGATAGTACGAGAGCACAGTCAGTACTGTGAGCACAGCACCAGCCCTGGCCCAGGCGGGACTGCATCGGGATTTGCGGGAGAGAATGCAGAATCGAAGCTCACCGTGATGGCGTCCTGCACCTCCTTGCGCTTGCGGACCTCCTCGGCCTTGGCGTCCAGGATGGCCTGCGGGATGCCGCTGTCGTTGCCCGCCGCGCTCGCCAGCATCAGCCACAGCTCCTGCTCAAGCGGCCACGGGGCAGGCAGGTCGGGCAGGGTGGGGAGGGGTTGCGCAGTGTGTCACAGCTGAGCTCCTAACAGGAATTGGTGACAATGAACTGAGAACCCAGATGTGCAGGCAGCGCGCAGCACATCGAGTGGATGTGGTTCAAGCCTCAGAAACATCTAGTGCACTTGGTTGGATAATTGGTGACAACAGGGTGGTTCATCAGGCCTTCCCTTCGCAGACAGAATGTGCACGTCGTGACACCTTTCGCAACCAGCGTCAATGCTGCTTCCTCACCTTGCAGAAGAGCGAGGTATTCTTCTCCAGGAAGCCGGTGAGGTTGATCTGCAGCTGCCGGGGGTCGACAGTCTGCATAGAACCACAACTTATATGCTGCTTGTGTGACCTCTGAAGCTCTGCTGATAATGTGTGTCTCACTGCGGGCACCTGTTCGATATCTGAGCTGGACTCATCGATGTGAAAACGATTATGCTGCTTCACGCCTACCTTGTGGCCCTCCAGTTGCTCATATATGTAGGCTATGAGCACGTCATCCTCAATCCCCAGCAGCTCTGTCACACGTTGAGCGATCCACACCTTCATGACCTGTTTGATGAATCACGCTCTTGAGTCAGCGGCAGTCAACAAATAATGATGATGCGAATGTGTGCCCACACAACATGAAGTCACATGCCACTGCGTGGGTGACGACCGACCTCCCAGTTCACGCGCGTCAGGTCGACCTTCAGGTCATATTCTTTAGGAAACTTCAGCGTCCTGAGGAGCTTTTTCTCCTTGCTGTTGACGCCACAAACACCAAACTCACATTGCGTTGGCAGCTCGGCAAGCATGAAATTTGCATCACCTTCAACAAAGTTACGCATCACAACCTCGATCAGCACAAAATTTCGTGCATGTACGATCCCGACTCCACAGAAGGGGTGTGGTGCATACTTGACATAGCGGGCGTCCTGTGCCGCACTAACACCCTTGATGCCCGCCGACATCCTGGTGCAGCTGCCTGCTCACAGCAGCAGGTCCGCCACGGCAGATGACTGGCGCCGCTGTGAGTCCCGGTTGGTGGTCCGCACAACGGAGATGGGGTTCAAAGGTAACAGGTGCGCCCGTTGTGCTGCCGCTTCTGACGTGAACAGAACAGGCACCCTTAGACCTGGCGTCCCGGTGTGTCTGATTGTTCCGTGTCACTCGCAAGACTTGGTAAGGTGAGACAAGTGCGCCGAGGAAGCTTGCCTAAGGTTGAAGCACAAAGCCAAGCTGGACCTGCAAACAGCTTCGTTAGCAATCAAGGAACGCTTCGCGCATGAGATGCAGTTGCGACACCACTCTATGAGCGCGGATAAGCCTGTTTATGGAACCTGAGGAACGACAAACTGCACGCGACTGCCTGCAGAGCTGCAGAACGCTGCAAGCTGAGCAGCAGCCCTGTGGTAAAATGCAGGGGTGATATACAAGGGGTGCCAGCTCAGCAAGCCCTGCAACGTTTGCATGGTGCAGTTCGGACTTCAACTTTCAGAGATGGTGTCGCACTGCGCAACAGACAGACTTTGATTCCAACAGTGTCCAACAGTGTCGAGTATGACGCAATGCAATGTGCGCAGAGGGCGCAAACACATCGTCTTGTGAAAGTACTTCACAATGTGACTCAGCCATGTGATCAACTCATGCATTTCGATTTGCGGAACCATTCTGCTTAACATGGAGTTTTTCGAGTCTATGATTGGCTCACATGCATCTTCCAGGTCAACATGCATCTCTCAGATGCACTTGCTGTTGTTCTTGACTAGGCGCTCCCTGTATGGCAACCTGACCTGCTGGTCCCACATGAAGCCGATCAGTGTCAGCAGTTGAATCTAACATGCAGGCTCTCTACGTTGGTCGTGCGCACAACGGGCGAGAAAAGTTGCTGGGTGGCTCTGCCGCCTGCGCTGGTGAACCGCCTCATTGACGGCGCGCAGCTGCCGCAGACTCTGCAACTCACACAGGCAGCGTCTGCAGGTGAGGCACTCGCAATAAGTGTCGGTCGACAGGCGCCGATGATGTTGCGTGATTACATGGGTGTGTGCGGTCTCAGGTGTGCGGTCCAATGGCAGCAGCAGCCCAACATGGCATGTCGCATGGCAAGGCGCGGCAGCAACATCAGGCCACAACATCGTGGAGGTGCCGGCGCAGCTGGCGGCGCTGCTGGGCATTTCTGATGGCACGGTGCGACCACCTGTCCCACATGCTAAGCTGCCTGCAGATGAACTGGACTTTCATTTCAACATTGCTGGCTATGCGGTGCAGCCAGAGCCCTGATATCATGTGCGGCGCGGCGTGTCGCAGGCAGTTGACGTCAGGATGGTCTCGGATGTGGCGGCTGCCGTGTCTGTCACTGTTGAACCAGCTAATGTGGACGACTGGGAGGTCGTTGAGTCGAACGCTGAGTACCTGACCGATCAGATGCTGCACCAGGTTCGGTGTTGACAAGTCTTCGTGACACCATTTCGTTGAGGATGCACTGGATCGGCTGCAGGTTCGACGAACTTGATGAGCAATACAGATAGCCTGCGGGCAGCATGCTCATGCCTGCCTAGCAGCAACTCATGTGTGCCGCTGTCATCAGGTTGGCATGGTGGCTGTGGGACAACCATTCCCCTTCTGGGTGCACGGCAAGACGATGCTGACGCTGAAGGTGTCGGCGGCGGTGCCAGCGGACCTTGTGCGGCTGGTGCACGGCTGCGAGGTGTATGTGGCGCCGCGTCCCCGGCAGCGCACCGCCCCTGCAGCGTCCGATGGCTCTGCAGCAGGCACCGCACAGTCGCCTGCGCGGGCCGTCGAGCCACTGCCGCCTGTGTGGCTGCGCATACAGGTCCGAGTCCCAGGATGCTGCCATGCCAGGTCTGCATCGCATGCAAGAACATCAGGTACAGGGAAGCTGTGCTGCACCTCATCCCACTTCTAGATGTGCCATATGGCTGCTGCGTCACGACCTCCAAGTGAGTCCATGCGCTGGAACACCACAAAACAGCAACATTGACTGAAAATGCAGGAAGCTGGGTCAGAGACTCTGGTGTTGTTGGAGGCTGCCGTCAGTGACGCCCAGGACGGAGATTGCGCAGAGGAAGGTGCTGAGGCCTGGTGCACGACGCTCGCCTGGGTGTCGCCTCATGTCGCAGCCTCACAGCACTGGCAGCCGGGCGACACAGTGCTGGTCACCTGCAGCGGGGAAAGGTGCGCTGATTGCACTGTGCATCCGTACCTTTCCTGAAGCCAGGCACACAAAGCTGCTGATTTGGGCTCTGAATCTTACAGTCATGCAGGTATTATGTGGTATGGAATCTGTGAATGCATGTCTGTATGCAGGGGTCAGAGGGTACAGCACCTGCACGTGGCAATCAGCAACAGCGCAGCTCCTGGGCATGTCATGCTGTCGCCAGCGACGGTGGCAATGCTGCAGACGGCCGCCCATCGCCATGCCCGCCTGCAGGCGGCTCAGCCAGCCACACGGCCGGTGCCGCGTCTGATGTCGCTGCTGCCGCTGGTCCTGCAGCACCCGGGCGGCAGTGGCGGGAGGGCCGCAGCACACAGGGCGCCTGCATCCTCCGTGTGGGGAGACGAGGGTCCCATCAGCATTGCGTCAGCACTGGCAGGCAGCCAGGGGCAGCCACTGTCAAACGGCAGCACAGCAGGAAGCAGTTGGCAGCCCGGAGGTTCTGGCAGCAGGCAGCGGCCGTGGCTGAGGTTCCTGACGAGCACACAGCTGTCACGGATGTTCGCTTCATGGCTCGCTGCCCAGGCGAATGCGGCAGGAGGCGGCACGGATGGCCCCACACTGCTCCAGGTAGCAACAGCATTGCAAACTTGTGGCAGCATGCTCCTCTGCCCATCCGGATGATAAAATCCTGCTGCTCATTGCGCTTATGATGGTGTTGCCATATGTGCAGGATGGCACGGTCGTGGCATTGAGGCACCCTGACACCGGGTGCAGTGCCTACTTCGGCGTGCAGCTGCAGCGCGGGCTGTCGCTGGACGAAGGGGGCAGCGTCACTGTGTTGGTGCGGCCAGAGGACGTGCGCCCCAAGGTTGCTGGAGCCACTGGAGCTGCAGCCAACACCGCTGCCGCTGCGACAACCGCTGCAGACTGCAGGGTCGAGCTAGGCTCTGCCGTCCCAATGCAGGTGCTGTCTCACAGCTGCAGACGCCATTGAAAGCGTCTCACTGTCAATGGCAAGTCCGCTGAAACGGGTTTTCGAGAGTCTGGACTGCACTGCTGCTAGGTGATGGACGTGTCTCCGCACCCACCACCAAAGCTGCGGGTCCGGCCTGCATGGCTGCAAGCATCAGCGGCGGCCGCACTGCGCCATGCGTTGCCATTGCTGAGCCCCGCCAGCCGCGCCGCGCTTGCAACTGCAGGCGCTCCACCACCTGGCGCAGGGCTGCTGCTGTCAGGCGGCCCCGGCAGGTATGTCTGCAAAGCTGTGACATGTCCTCGTGGCACACTCCGCTGCGCAAAGCTTTCGTTCCAGGAACATGCGATAAGCTGTGCTTATCAGATGGCACTGTAACAACAAGTATGTGTAAGATGGTGATGCATATCGGCTTTTGTGCAGTGGCAAGACTGCGCTGGCGGCGTGGCTGGCGGACGCACTTGGCAGCGGCTGCATGGCACACAGTGTCTACCTGGACTGCTCCGAGCTGGCAGGGGACGCGACCCTCTCTGTGCACAAGGCGCTGCACTCTCGGGTACTGAAGCGTTGCCCACAAGGAAACTTCCTTTGCGCCACATATTGCCTGAAACAATGGATCCGGCTGGAAAAGTGCAACATGCTGCTGCTGTGTGACATCCTCGTGTGTCACTCCTTTGTGTGACTCGGGCAACTTCATCATTGAGATGCGATGCCATTGTGCAGTCAGTTCGTTTACAGGGTGTCATTGCTGAGATGCCATTCTATTGTGGAGTCGGTATGTTTACAGTTCGCCGAGGCGGTGGCGTGCATGCCGGCGCTACTCATCCTGGATGGGCTGGAGGTGGTCTGCCCCACAGTCGCCGCCGGCGGTGACCCCGGCCTGGTCGAGCCCGGCGGCGACGCACTGGTGGCCTGGCTGTGCGACGTGCTGGCCGCTCTGCGCGCGCCCTCGCGGCTGCCCGTCCCAGGTGTGGCTAGCGACTTGCGTCCTGGCGTTGACATACACACGCAATCGTGCACGTCTGGAATTGTATATGCAGCGTGTCCGACCTGCACTGTCATCGTGTTGAATGCAAGTGGCCCAGCACGAATTGCAACTGGTGTGACATGCTGGCACTGATACTGGGCACCCACCCCTATTGACTGCATCCTCCGAGCATGTGCATTTCTGCTGGCATTCTGATGGTCCCGACTCGTGACCTTGCCGCAGTGGTGGTTGTGGCAACATGCAACGATGCAGCGGAGCTGGCGGAACCCCTGCGGGCGGCGGGCCGACTGGATGCCCTCATCTCTCTGCCCGCCCCAGGCCCCGCACAGCGGGAAGCCATCTTGACAGCGGACCTTGTTTCGCGCGGCGTGACGCTGCCAGCGGGCGAGCTGCAGGTGAAAGCAGATGCTGACAGCTGACAGGCGTTGCCTGCGCTGTGGTCCTGTGCACGGTGCTGTTGACGTGGCCTTGCATCCGAGCATATTGCGGTTCGACAGCACGATGCAAGGTGTTAGGATGTCACAGGCTGATGGTTCTGCCACGCTGGTGTGCAGGCAGCAGCAGCTCAGATGGAGGGCTATGACGCCTCAGACATGGCGGCACTGCTGGATCGTGCTATGCTGGGCTCGGCTCGCCGCCACCTGGCGCTGGCGCCGCCTGTGACTGCGCCGCTGCCGGCGCCAAAGCAGCCGCCAACAGCGCCGAAAGCCTCGGCAGCGCTGCGGCAGCTGCAGCTGCGTGAGCCGGACCTGGCGGCAGCTCGGCAGGGCTTTAGCCCCGCGGCATTCTGGGGCATTGGGCGCCCTGCCGATGCCACAGCCGGCGTGCAGGCGAGTTCCTTGTGGCTACGACTCGTGACTGAGGACCGACCGACAACCTAGGGCTACGAAACGATCCTCTGGCGATGGAACACCGGCCATCGAGCCTGCTGACGTGACCATGCTAAGGTCCTGCAGCCTGACCATTACAGCAATACCATGGAGGCGCTGTGTCCCTTGATGTGGGTGCAGGTGGTTGCTGTCATCGGCCAACACTGTGAGGTCTGGTGTCTGGGATGGCCATGCTTGCCGCTTGTATCGATGATCATCTTACCTTATATAACAACCCCGAGTGCTTATGACACCAGGGGTGGGAGGAGGTGGGCGGCTTGGCAAAGGTGAAGGCGGCGCTGCGGGAGGCCCTGGAGCTTGCAGGGGTACCAGATACTCGTAACCTTGGTCAATTCACACCTAGTGCTTGTGAATTCAGGGGTGGGAGGAGGTGGGCGGCCTCGCAGAGGTGAAGGCGGCGCTGCGGGAGGCCCTGGAGCTGCCGGCCAGGGCGCCGGCGCTGGTCGCGGCCGCACCGCTGCGGCTGCGCACGGGCGCGCTGCTGTACGGCCCGCCGGGCTGCGGCAAGACGCACGCAGGTGATGCGCGCACCATGATGCTGCCTCCACGGCACGGTTGCAGCAGTGTCCTGCGCTTAAGTTGTAGAGCACATCAGCTGGAGGGCAGCAAACAGTACAGCAAGCGGTATGGTCATTGGACGGCTGGCGTCTGCACTCGAGCAAACGTTTGGTGCCTGCTATTGCAGTGCGCGCGGCAGCGGCGGCTGCCGGGCTGCGCCTTATTGCGGTTTCGGGTCCGGAGGTGCTCAACAAGTACATCGGTGCCAGCGAGGCGGCAGTCCGAGACCTGTTCAGGTGGGTACCAAGTGAAGCATGCCCCGTCTGAAGCGCATGTCGAGTACACGCCAGGACGGAGTGGTCCCACACTGGGCTGTGTGAGGGTGAAACCACCTTGTAGCATACGACCCACCGTTGCAACCTCGCATTTGCGACGTTCAGGCGGGCGGCAGCCGCCGCGCCGTGCGTGCTGTTCTTCGACGAGTTCGACAGCATCGCGCCGCAGCGCGGCCACGACTCCACGGGCGTCACCGACCGCGTCGTCAACCAGCTGCTCACGGAGCTGGATGGCGTGGAGGGCCTCAAAGGTGTGACTGAGGGTTTTCATGATTTCATGTGATCCCCCTGGCCCGATACAGTATGAACTGGCTTGGGATGTGACACTTCGCCGACATGGGAATGGCACCACACTAGCACTGAGCAGCCATCCTTGCATCAGAATCGAACTGTCGCAATTGATTTCGCAATGCAAGCAATGCGCAAAACCGCTTCCAGCCGCTGGCCGCCCCAGGGGTATCGGTGGTGGGCGCGACGTCGCGGCCGGACCTGCTGGATGCGGCGCTGCTGCGCCCCGGGCGCCTGGACCGGCTGCTGCTGTGTGACTTCCCGGACGCGCCGGCGCGCGTCGCCATCGTGCATGCCCTGGCCAGGCGCATGCCGCTGGCGGCCGACGCCCAGCTGGACGCCATGGCCGCCGGCGCAGACGGCTTCACAGGTGGGCGCATGCTCCCGTCTGAGATGCTGCTTCATGTGCTCCAGAGCCTGACAGAGCTAGGCTGTCCAACGCCATCTTTGTGAGTTTGAGACTCAGTGCAGGATCAGCATCAGTGGAGTGGCAGTGTTTATGGAGTAGCAGGGCGATGGGCTGCCTGATTCAGCTGCGCTGAAACAAATCTCTGTCTGCACAGGTGCGGACCTGCGCGCGCTGCTGACAGAAGCGCAGCTGGCAGCGGTGCACGAGGCGCTGGATGCGCAGGACACTTCGCCTTCGTCTGGCGCCGGCCCCTCTCAGGTGACAGCTCATGAGCACCCCAAACTACAGCCTTTCGATGCTATAGGCACTTTGTGCATGCACTTTTTGTCGAATCTGGCTGGCTGCTGTTTCTGGCTCCTCAGTCATCGGCAAGAAATGGACTGCTTATCGACCTGTTCTCACTCTGGTGTACAGCAGGCACCGCCGCTGGTGACGAATGCGCACCTACGAGCGGCGTTCAATAGTGCGCGACCATCGGTGTCTCGGCAGGAGGCGGCACAGCTCACGGCGCTGTACAGCCGCTTTCGGCAGGGCCGCGATCCCGGCTGGGGCGGTGCTACTGCGGCTGCTGGGCAGCGTGTGACGCTGGCTTAGCTACAAAATTAGCTCCAGCCCTGATCGGGTCACGTCCTCAGCTCTGTTGCTGGGTATTGTGCGCTGCTGGTGTTGTGTATTGTGCACATTCTTTCCAGGAGGTTTTATGTGTTCAGGGTTTGGTGGTCCATGTCTCGTTCTGCACTCTTGTCAGTAGTAGACACATCAGTCAAATCCTTTGATCAGCAGATGCAGTAAATCGCAGAAGGAAAAGGTGTCAACTGTGATCAAACCTTAATACTGGTAGTGGATGTGGGTATTTTCCCAATCCTCCCTTCTTCTGCAGTCTGGTTATTCAATGCCGTATGCTGCTTGTAACCTGGCGAGTTCTGCACTATGAGCTGACTCAGCGCTGCCATCAGCCTCCCTCTGCTGTCGCAGCCGCTGGAACAAGGAAGCAGCTGCCTGCTGTCCCTTTGATCCCATCAGCTGCTTGGCGAGGGCGAACCGTCCAGCTCTAGTCAGGGCATGCAGCATGCCCTCCACTTGTGCTGCATGCTGCAAGCCATCACCATGCTGGCCGCCGCCGCTGCCATTGCTATCTGAGGTATCATTTGGCTGGCTGTTTCCTGTCGCAGTGCACACAGACTGTAGTACCTCTTGGGGTATACCGAATGTACATCTGGTTGCGATCTGCTCTGGAGTTGGTGCCGCCTTTGGCGGGATCTGCTCTGCTGTTGCATTTTCCTCAGCTGCCAGCTGCGGTTGTGTTGCTGCCAATGCTGTGGCTGCCCTGTGCCAAGCTGCAGCACCCTCTGCGCTCCTGGTATGCGTTGAGGGCCATGTGCTTTCGATGGCTTCCAAAATCTCCGCCAGGAGCTGACCATCGATCTCGGTCCTGAAGATGTTTTGCAATCCCTGCGCGGCAGTGTGCGACAGCGTCAACATACATGGATTTTGCAGAACATGAGTCATGGAGCTGAAATTCACACCGCATCACGGGGCTTCGGCACCACCTGTGGCCCTTCGATGCAGCAGAGCTGCAGGTATGCCCATCGCTGCGCAGGAGAGTGGCATGCCCGCCGCCAGTCTCTCTTGAACTCAGCACTGCTCTCCGGTGCGACTGCCGTTGGCGCCACACCCCTGAGTAACGCTGCAAGGTCAGCCTGAGAGACACTCACAAGGTGTGTGGCATTGTATCAAACACATAGCTGCGTATGCGTGCACTGCAGTGAGAATCGCAGTGCATACCCTTGAAGCGTCTTCTCGGCGAGGGGAATGCGCTTGCCATTGGGTCCAAACGCCCACGCTGGCATCTCCCGCAACTCTGCAGTGGATGCTGTCGCAGGCCCGTCAGCATATTTCGTGTGAGAAACGCTGACAAGTTGAGACGCTCACAAATGAAAGCAGCACAGCATGTCCATGCACAGCACCTGCACGATTGAGGGTCGGCGCCTGCAGGGGCCGTAGATGAGCTGTCGAGACCTGCGGAGTGATGACAGATCTCGAAATCAGCAACATTGTCTCAGCGAGACTTGCATGTTGCCCAGTTTGTGCAACATTCAGCAGCTTGCAAGGTGCACTTGGCGCCAGACCCACCATCTTCTTGAATGTCTCGTAGTCCACTCGTTGCTTGACAGCCCTCATCTTCGCGTCATTGATGGCCTGAAGCACGATGTAGCAAGACAGGCCTAAGCGACGATAAAGCAAAAGACGTATGGTGCATGATGCCCTGCAACCCACTTGCAACAATTGCAGCAAGCACCTTGTCATTGGCTTCGGTCTGCAATGCCTCCTGCACGGCCTGCCGTTCCGACATGCTAGTGGCCCACTGCCACGTCGAAACGCAACACCTGTGAAAGTGGAAGGGAGACGCTCCGCTCACGCTGTCGGATTTGCGGCGCGCGCACTTGGGGGCGGCAGGGGGCAGACAAATTTGCTCAGTGGCATTCAACTGTGACGGGTGGCACTTGCGGCAAACACGCTGATCATGTTTCTGCAGCAGATCGTAGAGATCTAGTTGATTTGCATGCGACATAGCGGTAACGGTGCAAACGACATCGATTTCAGAGGTGACGCCAACATTTGATGCAAGCACTTTGAACGCTAAGTACGGCATATAAAGGAGCAGACGATCGCCAGCCCACATCGGCTATCAGTCTCTGAGCAATGGCTGCTGGCCAGCGGAAGCGTCGCGCACCCACGCCGCTGTCCAGCACC
Source organism: Tetratostichococcus sp. P1 (assembly GCA_036584455.1). Taxonomy (NCBI): domain Eukaryota; kingdom Viridiplantae; phylum Chlorophyta; class Trebouxiophyceae; order Prasiolales; family Stichococcaceae; genus Tetratostichococcus; species Tetratostichococcus sp. P1. The sequence goes on from BTPI01000007.1 coordinate 2,303,759, forward strand.
CCAAAGAAAGGTACCGCAGTTTTGAAATCATGTCGTGACTCGAAACCAGCTGCATGCTTCCCAGCGTGGGTACGCCCTTCAACATGCCCCTATCGGTACAAATGAAACATTAGCATTTATGTGTGCATGCCCCAGGTCGCACGGCATCGGTGCAGCCGCCTGGCACCCCTGCCGGCGCAGTGGGCCGAGCAGCGACCCCCGATCCCAATTGGTTCGATGCCGCAGACCCTGCCAAGGTGCGCATGGTCTCGAGTGTACCACACTGAGCTGTCATAGTGGCTTTGAAGCTTGCAGGCCATCAGTGACTGGCATTCTAGTGAGTGTGCCTGCGGTTGTCATGCCGCAGGTGCGGGCAGTGAAGGCCGCGCTGCACGCCTCGAGGGAAGCCCACAAGCAGCTGCCGCTGTGCCGGGACCGCGAAGTCACGCAGCTGCAGTCCGTCCTGCAGCGGGCGCTGCACAGCGGCCGCGGCGGGTTCACCTATGTTGCTGGCACGCCGGGCATCGGTGCGCTCACCCTATTTGCTCATGCTCGGATCCAAGATCGACAACGCGTCCAAACTTCAGACTTTACCCTGGGTCTCAGCAGTCATCGGCGTTGGCCAGCGTCCGACATGGGTTGTTGTATCTACTGCAGGCAAGACGCTGACGGTGCGGGCGGTGGTGCTCGCTGAGGCAGCGCGGCTGGGGGGCTGCGCTCCTGGCAAGGCAGATGCCATGCCGCCGCCGGCGCTCGTGTACATGAATTGCATGTCGCTGGATGGAAACACTCTGCTTGGGCGTGTCGCGGAGGGGCTGCAGCGGGACATGCACCGCACCCTGAAGCAGGTGCCAATGCCTGTGTTTATCAGTTGATCAAAGCTGAGCACTGCGGTGGCTGTTGTAAAACGCACTGCCCGCTGCAATATGTTTCAGCTGGTGTTCTTGTTCACGTATCAGGCAAGGGAGGACCCCCTGCATCAGCCAACCGGCAAGGTCACATTCCCAAGCACCAGGGACGCAAAGGAGCGGCTGCAGTCACTGCTGGCAAACCCCAATCCCACAAAAGGTTTGCTGTGTTAGTCACCTGGCTGGTCATCTGGCTGGTCACACAGCACTGACGCAGTGTATGGCCGACTGGAGTGCAAGCATCTTGCAGCTCGTACGGAAGCCTCGACATGCTTGCATGCGCAGCTGGCGGCGCACAGCGGCGAGGGGCACGCGGCAAGCAGCAGGGGACCGCAAGCCTGCGGATTGTTATCCTGGACGAGCTCGATGGCCTCCTGGGGTCGACTGCCAGCCTGCTGGTGAGGGCAGCTCCCTCTCATAATGCTGGGTGTCTTGTGCGCTCTCATTGACAGGCATCCAGTCTGTGCGGACAGCTGCAGTGGCACCTCAGGGGCCGTGTGTAAGCCAGCTACTATGCGCTGGTCATTACGAAACCTCGTAGTGCGAACGTCTCTGCCAGTAGACACTGTGTACTGGCTGGATGCAGGAGCTGAAGGAGCTGCTGGGCATGGCCTGCGAGGCGGACTCCCACCTGCTTGTGGTCGGCATCTCAAACTCCATCAACCTGATCGACCAGTGCGCAGACGACCTCAGCATCAAGGCAAGCATTGGAGCCAGGAGCAGTCATGCTGCATGCTGCATGAGAGCCTCTGAGTGAGTGCGCTGTAATGCTGGCTGCATTCAGCCCCGGGAGGCTTTCGTACAGCGATGCGGGTTGGGATGGCCCGACTGGCCGAGTAGTGGGCCAGGGCACAAGCAGGAAGTGCGATGCGTGTGAATTCAGAAGCTGATGTCCTTTGGGTGTCCGTCTGCAGGCGGAGGAGGTGCAGAAGGTGCTGTTCAATCCGTACACCAGGCAGCAGATGGCGGCCATCCTGGAGCAGCAGATGCAGCGGCTGCCGGGCCCCGTTTTTGAGCCCATGGCCCTCAGGCTGTGCGCTGCAAAGGTGCTCGTGGCATGTCGGCTGCAAGGGTCCCTGGCATGTTCGCACTGCTGATCTGCACCCTTGGGGAGTTTGCTCTGCCACATCATCGTCCAGCACATCTGTTGGAGGTATTGTCTGCGCACGTGTCGGGCGCCGCGCAAGTTTGTACGAACTTGCACTGTGTCTGCACCAGATGGCGGACAACCACGGCGATGTGCGGAAGGCGCTGAGCACCTGCGAGGCGGCCCTCGACATGCTTGTTGATGACGCTGACACCGCCGACGAAACAGCAGGTACAGCAAGATGGACAGTGCAGCATTGGCATTGCAGGTTGTGCGTGCAGCGTTGATGTGGTTTGATGACGAGGACTGTGGCACTCGATGCAGCGAGGGTTGTTCCACAAGCACTGCAAAAATGATGAGAAGCTGGCCTCCACACATGTTGCCTGTGGTTTCCGCAGGCAGCAGGCAGGGCGCAGGGCAGCGGCGGCTGGTCGGGCCGGATGAGGTCAGCCGTGCTGCCGCCATGCTGGCAGGCGGCAGCGGCGGCAGCTCCGAGAAGGTGGAGGCCATTCGGGAACTGCCCGCGGACCAGAAGGTGGCACTGATTGCCGCATACCAGCTCGCAGGTGAGTTGAGGCCAGGAGTGAATGTGCTGCCATGACACTTCGGCCCTTCAAGCAAGCGTCGACATGATGCAGCAGTGATGACTGGATCAAGTTATGTTGACTCGGCTTCAGTTGGACTGCACCAGCTAACATGACCTGCGGGCTTCTGCTACTGTTTGCATCAGCTACTGTTTGCATCAATCACTGAGGATGATGTACAGTAACAACGATGTCCTTCTTGCATGCAAGCAGGCGGCAGCAGCGCTCCAGCGGCCAGCAGCGGCAGCAGTGCCTCAGCAGCCACGGAGGTCTTTCTGCGAGAGGACTCCCGCGGATCCCTCGACAGCAGCGCAAACGCAGCAGGGCGCACGGGAAACAGCCTGGGGTTCAGAAGCCGGAAGCCCGGGACCCCAGTCCGGGCGGCGAGCAGCGGCGGCAGCGGGCGCAGCAGCAAGGGCGTCTTCGGCAGGGGCCGGCAGGACTGCAGGCTCGGGGCGCTGCACCGGCACTACCAGGCGCTGTGCAAGCTGGTACGACACCAGCTGATCAGCTCCGCACACCCAGCCTGCAGGCTGACAGTATGCTGCTGGGTGAACCCCACTAAGGGGAGATGCCTGCCAAGGGTGAGTTTCTGGGGTTTGCAGCACCATACGCATTGCTGGGAAGCTGCTATATGAGATGCTGACGATTTCCTGATGTGTTGCAGATGGTGCACGAGCACGTCCAGACGCTGGGCTTTGGCGAGTTCCAGTGCGCGGTGTCGGACCTCATGACGCGCGTGCTGACCTGCCGACTGGCGAGGAACAGGGCGGACAGCGTTGTGACGCTCGCAGCGTCGGGCGATGACATCGAGGCAGCATTGGGCGACAGCCATGTATACCGGCAGCTGCTGGCCGGCAAATGCTGATGCACAGGCATGTGATATAGAATCTCACCGGCCAGCAGCATATTGCACCCGGGAACAAGCCCGCTGTCCATGCGGAATAACCATATGCTGTGTGACACCAGCCAAACACATAGACGGTCAACAATGAGGATTGTTTGACACTTGCAGGCCGCAGTATAACGTTGACAGGGTCTCTTGTGATGGCTGCCATCATGTGTGTGACTTCGCTCAGACACGAATGCCTCCTCAGTGAAGCAACTTACAAAAGCAAGAAAGAATCCAACTGAGCTGAAATGCTGCAATTCCTTGTTGCGACAGCAGTACATTGCACCATTTCCAGCAACCAAATATGTCTCGCTGCTGTCCCTACCGCCGTTGCCAATTCACTGTTCGGAGCGCTATCACAGAACCCATCCGGAAGAAGATGATAAAGCACGCTGCACATGCAAGGGATTTTTTTCCTGAGATAGAGCAAGGACAAATCGAGCAGATGCCTCATGGCAGGCGTCTTGTAGCACATCTTGGCAAGCATGAAATCATCGCAACTCCCCGAAACTTACCGATGATGAGGACACAGTACCACCTAAAGTCGTACTTGTAGTCGAAGTATGAGCTCAAGAATGCCGAAACAGTGGTCGACCGACCTGCGCCACACGAAACCAACAACCTTGCATTGCACCCGCCAGTGCCAACAGTTGTATATTCTCAGTTGCTGCAGCGATGTGTGCATGCAAAGGCGTGATGCCGCACCCGAGAAGTCGGTGATGGGCGTGTTCTGGTTGCCGAGCTGGTCGCTGGCCAGCGCTTGCAGCACCCAGGTCGTCGGCGTGATCCTGCATCACGCTGGACATGGATTAAATTCCAGATGCACGCCGCTATAGCAGCTATCACAGCTATGCGCCTGCAGTTGTGGCGTCACACAGCAATCAAGCAGGATCGGCTTGCCTGTTTGCCCACTTCCAGTAGACTGGAAGCGAGCTGTAGGAGATGACGAAGCCATTGAACAGCTGCGGCAAGACACAGTAAAGGTCAGGCCTGACGCTTCTGCTGAACCATGAACTAAAGCCTTCATGTGCACGCCTGCAACTCCATCCTGCGCATGTCATATGTTGTTATGTGACAGATAATCAGTGTCAGCTTGACAGAATCCCGCACCTGCCAGAGGACGTTTAGGGCTGCACAGATTCACACACAGATATCTCAGGTGTTGCACAATCGCCAGAGGGTTTGTTCAAGAGGATCACATGCGCTCAGCATGATTGGTGCACATAGCATTTTGAATGGCCATCGAGTTCGTCCCGCTTCATGGCCGAGATGAGGCCAGACACACCTGAGACCATGATCTGGGCCATCTGGATGGAGGGCGTCAGGAACACCAAGAACTGCCCGAAGATGGTGTCTGCAAAGGGATCCCAGACGGCAAGTCTCAACACCTGAGCAGATGTTGAGAACAGACACACATGCGGGCGCGTGAATCGTGATGGATCATTCTGCTGGCATGCGCGGCAGCAGCATGCTGGACTTACACATTGCCAGGCACAGCGTGAACACCAGCAGGAAGAAGAAGAAGTGTGCAGCGCCATGCGCAAAGTCTGCATGTGGGGAGTGACAACATCAGTGAATATTGGTGCGGAGCGAAGCAGTGCAGCAGTCTCACATTAGCGATTCAGATTTGCTTACCAATCAGGTAGTACGAGATGCATGTGAAGAGGACCGATTGCACCAGGATGTATGGCACCTGCGAAACAGACGACACTTTCTTGCAGTAACATGAAAGCGTTAATCGCATGAGTGGCGACCAGTCATGCTGCTGCGGCATCCTGGTGTTTCAACGTGTTGATGACTGTGTTAGCTTGCTGTGGAGCACACCTCTACGATAGCCTGTGCAGATGAGTAGGGTGCTGAGGAGTACATGCTGGCAGCCTTCTCCCTGTAGTAGACTGATCTCTCGTACCCGACCACTGCGCACGGGACAGCAGGCGATTGGCAGACGACCTTATTCAGCAGAAACGTGCGATGGCAGGGCAGCGACTGTTGAGACCCTGAACAGTCAGGTTTGCCAGGTCTTACCTGGCATGGCCGACATGCAGTTGAAGATGCCCTGCGGCCAAATCATCAGCGGCTTGTCAGGGGCATGTATGGCATCAATGGTCTCCTGCATCCTGCTGTACAACACGAGCGCAGGCAAAGCGCATGCTCACCTGGAATGTTGAAGCTGAGAAGAGCACACCCATGACATTCTGCACGTCCGTTGCTGTGGCGCCTGTCGCAGGGATCTGTTGGTGCAAGCATATGCATGCTCAGGGGGCCTGAGCTGGCAATGTGGGGCTTCATGACAGCTGATAGCATTGCACACAAGAGCATCACATGAAACAGTCGTCTGAGTGGACCCACTTGTCCTTTGTTGAGGTACATTGTGCCCTGCAAAGCACAGTGTCAAGATCAGAGGAAGTGACCGTGAAACCATTACTGCTTCGTTCCAGAGGAAGTTGTCGAGCGATGAGATAGACAATGCAGAGTCGGAAAGAGGCGCACATACAGGAGCGCGATCAGGATCGTCATTATCAGCCGCGTCACATTGTAGGCAGGACTGCGCCAGTACACCTGCATATTTTCGAAAAATCAACACAATATTCGGTACTTGCCAACATCTGCATCACCGCGCGCAGGTCGAAGACGACATCTGCGGGTGCGCATACCAGCAGAAAGCGCCGCATCAACACGCGCATTTGCACGTTGGCGGGCGTCGCATAGCGTGTCTTGTTGACCAGCGGCTGGTGCTTCTGCAGCAGCTCTGCCGCCAGCTGCTCCGCCTCAGCTGCATTGTCCCGCGCGAGCTGACTCTCCTGCGGCAGGCGGCATCGGAGGTGGTAATCGTGGACCGGTCTCACCAGGTGCTGATTTCCAATGCAGCACCAGACCAGCTGCACTGGGTAGTGCAAAGAGACACATGGCTCCACCTTGTAGTAGGTCGGGAAGTCCACATCCGAGGCCTTGGCAGAGATGGCCGTGGATCCGCCAGACACCTCCTGCAGTGTGCACATGAGCCATCAGCAAGCTCAACAGAGCTCAGATGGCAAGCCCCACTGCCGTCAGAATTGTCAGCAATGCAGAGCACAAGCGCAGGGTGGCATACTTGTCAAGGTGACGCCTCGGTGTCAAGGCGGTGCCCCAGATGTGTGTCGAACATACAAGCAGAACAGCTGCAAACTTGCAACAGGGGGAACCTGAATCCCTCGAAACTCTGGTATATTTCTGGCTGCGCACCAGCATCCAGGTGGCGGGGTTGGCGCCCGGCTGGATGGGGTGCACGCCCGGCACCGCCTCCAGGTAATCGATCAGCGCGCTGCTGCCCTCGCCCAGTGGCCCGCAGTACGTCATCTGCACAACAGAGGAGGGCCTCTCACTTGGCACGATAGACATCACGGTCTGCAGTGTTGGCATGCTACCAATGATCCGGTGAAGAGTGCTGACAGAGGGTTGCTGCAAGAGCGGCTCTCCGTTCGGAAACAAAGAATTGCAGTGGAGGCAGCAGGCGCTCACCCGGCCGCCAGCCTGGAGGAGGACCATGGCGTCAAACGCCTCAAAGATCTCTGAAGAAGAGCAGGGGTTGGTGGCTTAGTACGATGTGTGATGTGCAACAGATGCTGCATGATCCGGACTGGTGTGATGCTGCAGATCAGTGGCCGCAGATGAGAGTGCCAGAGAAGCAGGCGCACCGATGCTGGGCTGGTGAATTGTCACGAGGATGGTCCGCCCGCCCTTGCTGATGTTCTTCACGGCGTGCATCACGATCACAGCCGCCCGCGCATCCAGCCCTGTATGATCAATGCAGAGAGCCCAGTTGTAGAAGGTCGGAAACGCGCCAGCATAGCTCATGCACACATCCAGCACGCTACCTCGGCTGTCGCATGCTCGCTGGCGCACCTGAGGTGGGCTCGTCCATGAAGATTACAGACGGGTTCGCGACCTGTGTTGAGACAAACACTCAAGGTCACTTGGCAGCCACAGGATCTTACACAGGTTGACTTTATGACTTGCAAATGCTCTGCAGCGTGCTGCTTGCAATAGCACGAGCGAGATGACAAGGATGACTTCTTGGAATTTGGCGCATCAAGGCGTCGCAGCCTCGACACCTGCTCCACGGCGATGGAGAGGCGCTTGCGGGCCTCCACGCTGAGACCGCTCTGGCCGGGCACCCCCACCAGCGCATCCCGCAGCACGTCCAGCTCCACGATCTGCATCACCTCCTCCACATGCCGCCGCACCTGCGTCGATTTGTTTGACATTGGCAATTTTTTCCGTTTTTACAGTGCATAATTGGTGTGTTCCACAACGAGTCTTGCAGCACATACAAAGCAATGCACAGGGGCGGATCTGACAGGATGGCAGCAATCATCAGCAGATGGATTTCGTTGCACATCTGCGCACCTGAGCATCGGAGTTCTCCTTGCTGAGGCGCAGTCGTGCACTGAAGAACAGCGCCTCTGCGACTGTGCTGGCTGACGAGTGGATGTCTGCATGCATAGCAGGCCAACTGCCATCACGAATAATATGGTTTTACGTGTCGTCTTGGCAGGCAGCGATTTGTCAGGGTATTTGAGCCACAGGTAATAATCGAAGATGGTTTACGCAGCGCCGTGCCTGTCTGTTCCACATAACCGATTGCACGGCTCCAAGTGGCCTGAACCTTCGGGTGCCCGTTGATCAGGATGTCGCCTTCGATGCTGCCCTGAGTCTTCCGGCCAGCTATGACGTCCTGCAAACCATAAGGCAATTCGATAATGGTACAGCATGATGCAGCCAGCGTACGCAACGCTTCTCTTTCATGCTCCGTTCGCAGTGTAGGGTGTTGTTTGGCAGTTTACCATCAATGTTGTCTTGCCAGCGCCTGAGCCGCCCATGAGAGCTGTCAGGACGCCGGGCCGGACCGAGAGCGTGAGTCCCTGCAAGGGAGAAAGTCGGAGCGCAGAACTCAGCAGGAGTCATGATGAGTGCATACTCGTCCCTACGCTGGCGTGCTGCAGTTGCAATACACCATCAAGACGTCTTCTCCGCAATGATCATGCACGGCAATGCGCCCTCTCTGTGGTGTGTGTGTTCACCTTCAGCAGCTCGAGCTTGCCCGGCTTTGAGCTCTCCGCCAGTCTTTCCGCCGACACTCCTGCAGATAGAGCCCCACAGCTATGTTTATGGGCTAACGATTGTGTTCATGTACAGCATCAGCCATGTGGGCGGACAATTATGTGAACCAATACAATATTGTGTTGATGCAGTGCAACTTGCGGTGATTGAAGCGGAGAGGCTGGTCGTCAAGCACACCCTTTGGCGCATCGACAAAGTACTGCAGGTTCCGGCACACGAGCGTGATGGGCTCGAAGGCCAGACTGGTCTCGGCCTCGTCCTCCCCTCCTGCCTCTGCCACCTCCTGCATCTTGCTGTGTGCGCCGCCGCGGCCGAATCTGCTTGCCACTGCAGGTGCAGCGATGCAAGAAGCCATCACTGCAGCGGCTTACAGCTGGACAAACGGCTTTTAGGGTATATGTATCCAACTGCCATCCAAGTATCAAGCGAGTGCATAGTGTGCAAGAAGCGCAGGCTTTCAGCACTATAAGTAACACTATTGCGCTATTACAAGACCGGCAAATGGAGGCAGCAGAGCTGGCACACTCACGCTTGAGGTGGCCCATCAGGTGGCGGCGGGAGCGCTTCTCGTACAGATCCGCTGCAATCTGGCCCGGCAGCACCGGCTGCACCGGCAAGCAGCATGTGGTTCGACAAAGGCAGTTCATTGCTACACACAGTGACATCACGCACCTTGGCTAGAGGTGATATAAATTCAGGTAGAGGTGATTTGACCAGACAGGGGAAGCGAAGTTGAGATGCATCACACAGCAACAAGGAAAATGCTCGGTGGTCTTTGGCACCGTGGCGTGGGGCGGGCTCAGAAACTTCAGCGCCGCAGCTGCAGCGATGGTCAGCATGACGAACAGGAAAATGACATAACCGACGCAGACCCAGATCCAGAAGCGCTGAGTCTGGAAGTCGAACGACTCCAGGGCCAGCTGTGACAGGTACAAGAGGCATGCTCATCCAAGTTTGCTGGCCTTGCACTGCCCACATGTCGCATCATGGTGCACACCACTCTCAATTTCGAGATCCAGTATAGTGCGGCACACCAGCGGCCTCTCTGCTTGATGCAAGCATGTTTCAGCAGACAGCAAGTCTCGGGTGTGTCACCTTGCCGAGGGTGGTGCCTCCCACTGGCATGTCCCACGCTGGTGAGGTCATCTCATTGATGACAACGGCTCGCAGCAGATAGGCAAAGGGGGAGATCCTGCGCTTCATGAAGGCTCAGGTGCAGCGATGCAAAATTTCGACGCGCTCATAGTAGGTACAGCAGCTTGGTATAGAAGACATGTGTCATATTGGAGTTCAGTGAGGTCCATCCTGGACACATGCGACTTACCAGTACGCCCTGCACGCGGCAACAGAAGCCCAATCATCACATTGTACTTTACAGTCCGAAGGGAGTGCACGTATATTGTCTTGCCTCTCACGCCATGACGGGAGACCATGTCACTGCACAGAGACCATTGAGACTCACCAGATATACCTGCGCAGCCGCAGTGACAATCATGTCAGTTTGTCTGCAGCTATCTTGAGACACCAACACACACTCAAAGGCCCACGATCCACATGCACGACAGTTGTGCATGTTGTGTGTGCTGTTACCAGCCGGGGATGCTGCCGCGGACAATGGCAAAGCCCGAGCTGATGACCAGGATCAGCAGCGAGAAGGCGCCCAGGCTCTGCGCAATAACCATGCTGGGTGCGATGCAGGCAAGCAGCCTGTGGCAGACAAGCAGCGTCCTCAGTGTTTGCTGTGCAGACACGTGGAATGCTCCGTCGCAAGATCATGAGAGTGTCTGCCAGCTGTCATCAAGCAACACTGTCACTGCGTCAGAAGGGCCATTGGTGCTCACCGAAAGAAACTGCTCATGACCAGAATGCCTGCATGACACATAGCCAAGCGGTCGGGCCATCCACGTGCTTGTCATTTGCTATTGATACCCTCAGGCAGTCCAAGGGAGATGCGCAGGACAGGTGTGGCATATGAGTCCAACACCCTACCCAGGAGGCACAACATGTAGAAAATGAAGAAATAGCCTGCGCCATGGTAGTACCCCACAAAGAAATATGCGATCAAGACGTACAGCGCCGTCTCAATGATGGCCCAAGGGATCTGCAAGTGAAGGCAAGGCAGTTTTACATGCCGAATGTGCATCAATGGACATCATATTAAGCACAGCACAGGACACTGGGACGACGTCCTGGCAAGCCCCGCCTCCATGGGCACATACCTGTGTGACAGACATGGCGAAGGCCCAGACTGACGGAGGGAAGAAATGGTTGTCGCGCATTTTGTAAAACACGCTCTTGCTCTGCAGCGTGATCGCCATCTGCGGCATGGACCTGCGGGACGAAGTGCATCACAAGCAGACCTTGAGATCCATCGGCAAGTCCTACAAAACACAGCAGTTGACCGGAATGCAGGAATTGTCCAGTGCATGCACTCATACTGCATTCTCTCACCCCATCGCCAGGAATAGCACACTCATGAAGCTCACACCAAAGAACAGGCGGGCATCCGTCTGCACCAATATTGCAGAATGGCTGATTGAGTGGCTCGCAATTCCGATGGTGTGCCGCCTCTGAATCTGACAATGTAGAATGTCTGGCAAGCAATCGATATACAGTCACCTGTGTTGCATTAAGCATCCAGAAGGTCGACCCGATGATCAGCGCCATTACCGTCACCTGTAAGATTGCCAACGTACAGCTCGACCAAAGACGCAAGATTTCTGCACATGACACTGTGGCCATGTGGGCATATGCAATGACATCCATGGGAGCAGATGCAAGATAAGGGGGATTCGCCTGCCAGAAGCCAACATATCGTGCATACCTGAATCCAGCGCCCACGCGTGACCGCGACATCTCGCAGTGTCAACCTCAGCTGCCTCATCGTCACCACGGACAGCGCCTGCAGGAATGGCATCGCATACCGTGCCTTTGGCAGCGCCTCAGGGTGGCCCGAGCCCCTGCAATGCATCATGCACTTGCGTGTGAACACAGCTTGCCATGCTGCAACTCCAGAGCAGCCGGCTGCAAACTTGATCTAGTCTATCTCACACCTGCATCTCAGGCCTCTTGCAGCACACACATGCAGTGGCATCTGCAAGCGAACAGTTCTCTACCAGTTTGCACCAGACTTACTTCGCAAAGGGCCTGTCGTCCAGCTGCTCGCGCATGGCCTCTCCATACTCGGTCTGCTCCCAGAACGATGCAGCGATCTCATCCACTGGCACCAGCAGCTGTGTGGCACCCTGTACCCATTGCGAATGTCAGTCATGCACATGGTGCCCTCCTCTCCTGGGTTCTGCTGTAGCCAACAATGTCACAACTTACTGCCAAACAGAATTGACAGGGTGCAATCCCATTGCAGAGAGAGAGGCTGGACAATGCGCATGCAGCATCGTGAAGGTAGTCGCAACATTATGAGGGTAGTCAGCCAAGTTGCTGCACCTGGAACTCTGCCGCAGCAGCAAACTGGTCGCCCATGCTGGTCTGCTGGAGCGGCGCCAGGCCCTTGGACTTGCGCAGCTCTGCCGTCGCAAATGTCAGCTGACCTGTGTGCTCAGGTGCAGACAGGCCGTCAGCGGCACTTGTCAGCCAGTCATCAGCTTGAAAAACTCGTGCTGCAAATTGCTGATGTAATGCGTTTGAATCGTGCACCGCAGGAATGAGCTTCTGCTGAGCCGCGTCAGCCACTGTATTTGGGTGCAAGCGAGTTTGGACTCACCTTTGGGTGTGGTGACCTCCTGCAAGAAGCTGGCTGCATCTTTGCGCACCGGGCAATCGAAGCCGATGTTCAGGAAGAACGGCAGCGCCTGGTCGGTAGGCCCGTGGAACATGACCTTCCTGCAGCCATGTGAGCAGACCATTCATCACGTGCGGCATCTTGAAGCAATAGCATCAGAGAATGTATCATGCAGGGGCAGGCAGCTGCCTAGGTGCTGCGTGCATTGTGCACAGGGAGGCTTTGCAAGTGATATTGTGTAGTTGGTGACGGTACAGATCAGTTCCATTGCACCACCGAACTCGCACCCGTCAGTCAGAAGGAGAGTGTCATCAAAAAGCATGTACACCTCCGGCGCAGGCTGCAGCAGGCTGATGACGATCGTGAGCCGCAGTGCGTGCGCAATAGTCCGCATCCACCTGTGAGCACGCAGGTGGCGGTAACCTGTCAGGTCCAGGCGTCATTGACGCACCATGTTGCGGTGCCTACAGCAGCAGCAGTCGCATGAAATGAAAGGCACACTGCTGGTCCAAACTGTCAGCACGGTCGTGCAATCGCACTTGACGACGGCGTAGGTGGTGGCGGAGTCCAGTCCAGTCGAGATCTCGTCCATCAGCAGCACATAACGCGGCCCCACCAGGATCTCTTTACATTGCAAAACTCTGTCAGGTGAGTTGACACATCACAACGGCCCATTGTGCCAGACATCGTAACATGAAACAGATACCATGCAGATGGTCAGCCCAGACCCTTCATGCGCACCTGCGCTGGTCACACGCTTCTTCTCGCCGCCAGAGACGCCGCGCACCACTGCAAGACAGCTCAGACTACCTCACAAATGGTATGAATGCTAAAATCACTGGCAACTCATGTCTTGAACCCATACAGAAAACGTTCAGTTGCGGTCAGGTAAGCTCACCAGCATTTCCAACCACCGTGTCAGCACAGCGCTGCAGACCCAGCAGCTTGATGATGAGTTCCACCCTGCGCGACGGCAGCGATGTCTTCAAACCTTGAGAATGCGCCCGAATTGGTTCTGTCAGAAGTGCAAGGAGTCCGGCAACATGAGCGAAGATCAGACACATCTACAATACATGGCAACCCTTTGCTGTCATTGGAGCGGCCACTGGAGCGGTTGCTGGAATGGTGAGTGCCCCACCTGACTGCTGGGTCACGCATCTGCTGCAGCAGCTCCTGCAGCTCCGCCGCCTCATCGTCGGATGCGTCCACGGCGTCGCCACTTGTGTCAGAGTCGTGCTTGAGAGGCTTCGCTGCAGCAGCCTCGCCAGCGGGAGCTGCACAGTGCACTGCAGCAGAGTCACGTTCAAGCACATAGAACAGAAGTGGTTCTGGGCAGGCTAGTTTGCATGTGTCTACAATCCCATTCTGTAGGCCACAGAAGTGAAAAGGGGTTGCGCCTACAAGCTGACAAAAGCTAACCCGCACCTTTGTTCTTCCCTGATGGGTTCAGCTTCTGGGCCTCCCTGACAGGCGAGAAGTTTGTCGGCCTGGCGCCCATCTGGCACTTCCTGCGATTGGGTGCAAATTGCCCATGTTTCTACTAAGTCTGCAGAAGCAACCACATGAGTGCAAATGCCCGCTGCTGCTGCAAAGGAAGCATGTGCAGCTCACCTGGCAAACTCCAGCGTCTCCCGGACAGTGAGCGATGGCAGGTCTGCATCACATCTACAGACTTGTCATCCGCACCAAAGCGAAATTTGCAAATGCTCCATCATGTGCATCATAAACGAGCAGCACCAGTGGTAAGAAAGAGCAACAGGGTCACTCACGGTCGTCATACTGGTCCACCAGGCCAATGGCGCGCTCCACACAGAACTCGGCAGTGGACAGCCCGTTGTAGCGGACGGTGCCCGAGGTCCGCAAGTCGGCGCCCGGCCGCAGCCGTCCACCCAGCGCCTGCAGACCGCCATCAAACATCCACTGCAGCGTGCAGGACTGGCACAATTGTATGTGCCTTGCATCACCTTTGCTGTCTTACCCGGCCTGCCATCTTGCTGTTCAGACGCAGACAGACCTTTTATGGGGGCGAGCAGCACTGGCTCACCTTCAGGAACACGCTCTTGCCGGACCCCGGGGGGCCCATCAGCAGGGTGAGCCGGCCCGGCTTCAGTACACCGGACACATCGTCTAGGATCTTGACTGGCGTCGAGCCTTGCTTGCCCTTGCCAACAATGCTCTGCAGAAGCAGCAGCCAGACAGAGTTTGCAGGCGCAGGGATGCCCCCAGCGCATGAGTGACATGGAGGATCCTGCAAGAGCTGTTTGAGGCAATCGACTGTGCACACAGTCCAATTGTCAGCATTTACCAGCAGCGCCTTCTTGACTGTGTTTGTCAGCGTCGGCATGCCAGCGCTGCCGACCGTGGCATCTGCCTCATAGGTGAGGTGGTTGTACTCGATCTCGACTGTCGGCAGGTCGATGCCTGCGCTTTCCAGCCGCTCTGCACCGCAATGTATAGCACATCACTTCACATTCAACGAACACTCATAAGGTCACTTGACTGCATGATTTTGGCGCGCCGGATGGATGCAGAGGCTTGGACAGATGAGGCATACTATTGGACGCCAGAGATGACAGGTGTTCATAGAGTTGGTGGTAAACACGGCTGCCAGAGAGCCACACTTGCGAGCTGCGCAAAGAAGGTGGCGCGCTCCTCGCCCTGCCCCATGCTCAGCAGTGCATCTGCCAGCGCCTCCCGCTCCTGTGTTTGAGAGTATCTAACGCTGCACAAACACATCGTTCAGAAGCAATTTTCACCGCCCATAGCAGCACCAAGCCTTGAACAGGTGTGCTGTCTTCGGACAGTCTAAACGAGCGCACATCTCAAATGGCACGCCGCTTGACGCCAACTGATTGTAGGTACGACAATTTCCACGGCTGCTGTGCATTTCATGTGCTGTTGCCCACCTGGCGGCCCATGTGCGGGGGGCGGTGCCCGCGCCCGCTGCGGGCCCCCTTGGCTGCTGCCGTGGCAGGCGCAGTGCCCCCTGGCGGATTGTTGGCGAGCTCCACTGATGCATGAACCAGCTCCTGCATTGCCAAGCCCGACAGTGCAGGGCAGTCAACATTTGGCATGCAATCGGTAGACCAGTCGGGTACATGATGTCTTGAGCAGCAATATAGGTGTTCCAGGGGGGTGATATCAAAGTGTTCAGAGGGTCGACGTTATCGAAGGGTCACAGACATAGCAGCTGGGATGCGGACCAGAAAAGAGGACGCTAAGCAACCTGCATGTCTCGCCGGGAGTTGGACACGCTCGCATTTGCCCCTGGCATGCCCAACTCTGGCGGAATGGCACTGCCGTCATCAGGTTCCCACATCTCTTTGCGTCGGCCCCCATGGGCCAACTCCCACTTGCGGTTCCCAAAGCCATGAGCCTATAGGTGAAGTCAAAGCCAGGCTCACTCAATTTTCAGCTGGGAATGTCCACCCACTTGTTGCGGCAGCATCAGCAGGCTGCTGAGCGTCAAAAGACACAATCGGTAGGGCCGTAAGCAGCCACATAAGCTTTTGAACACAATAAACAAGTCTCACCTGATCAAACACCATGGTGCAACTTCAACAAGGGCGGCAAGGGCGCGGCGCCAGATGCTCGCAGTGCCTGGGAATGTCAGTCCCGACTGTCCGGCTCACCCCCTATATACCAGCAATATCACTGATTTTACTGTCCGCACACCCTGATGCAGGTTGGGAGCAGCCGATTGCAACCTGTCGCACATCGTGTCGTAAAATGTCAGCAGGGTCCCAGGACTGAATCTGGTCTGGATCATGTGCCCAGTGTCCGGATTGATCAACGAAATCAAGTAGTGTACTCAGGGTGGCATTGTCATGTCAAAGCGGGTGCTGCACCTATGTGAACAGTTGCGCCAGGCAGCGTTCCGAAAAGCGCAGCCCGCAACGTGCAGTGACATCTTGACACACCAACGGCGCTCAGTAATTGGAGCGTAGAAGCTGCATTGCAGCGCAAGGTGAAGTGATGCTGCGTAAAGATTGACGGAGCCGGCCTAATCTGTCCTACAGGTGACGTGATCGCCTGGAGCAAATCCAGCTAGCCTGACCCCAAGTAAGGGGTAAAGGGGTAATTTAATGATGAGCTGCCCGTACAGGTCCCAGCTGCCTACTTTGGCATGTCAGCTTCTTGTGACCACATTACAAACGCTTTGTTATGCACATCCATTGCACGGAGTGTGCGCTGCCCCAAGACAGCAAGCGGCGATGCTCTTTGGACGCTCCATAAGCATCACATCCCGCGGATTCTCCACTGAGGTGCCACCGTGGCGGTCAGCAGGCCGCCACACGGTGTTTCCAACTTCCAGATGCCGCTTCAGAGCATTCCTTGCACTGATGACGCGTTGAAGATCCGCCACACCGTCTGCGAATCGCAGGAACAGCCGTAGTAAGCACATGTGTCAGCTGACATGAATGGCGCAGCCACAGCCAATGCACAGTGCAAGATGTCGACTACCATCAACATGTGCTCAATGCAGGGACGCCCAAACCCTCAGTGGCCTTGCCCACTCAGCTGATTTGGTGGAAACAGCGCCAAAGCACAACAGAGGCGCACCTCGCCCAGCAAGTTGGCCACCGACAGCACCGTGAGGCACGGGAATTGCTGATCTGGCGTCACTGGGATGGTGTTGGTCACGATGACCTCCTGGAACACCCCACTGGACAGCCGCTCCGTCGCTGGCGGGCTGAACACCGCGTGCGTTGCGCACGCATATACCTCCCTCGCACCCTCTGCATGCAACACCTGTGGCATGCACAGCGAGTGAGTTCAAGAAGCCATCGTTCTGTTGGTGCAGCATCAAAGCTTAGAGGATAAGCAGAACACCATAATGCAGTTGCAACTGCGCTTGCTGGAAGGACAACCAGTGCCTCAAACATGATGCGCCACGACACAAGAAGATGCTAGCCAAAGGGCGAATGCGCAGGATGTTTCAGTTACGAAACCCCACACCTTGGCGGCATTCGTGATGGTGCCGGCGGTGTCAATCATGTCGTCCACCAGCACCGCAACCTTGCCGCGCACGTCGCCAATGAGATTCATTACCTCGCTGACGTTGTGTGCGCTGCGCCGCTTGTCCACGATGGCCAGCGGGGCATCGTTGAGCTTCTTTGCAAATGCCCTGCAGCTCAGCAGCAAGGACACTTCCTCAGAGTTGGCTGCTGACATGCCAACGTCATTGGCAGTGCATCCCGCCAGTACCGTCGAACATCTGAGCACGACTTCGGGTAGATCCAGCAGGACACGTGTGGTCCTGGCACTCGTGAACTGACCTTGCACGCGCCACGCCGCCGACATCAGGCGACACCACCACCAGGTCCCCGGTTGCAATGCGCTTCGAGGCCAGATAGTCCAGGATCACCGAGTCCCCATACACATGGTCGACCTGCACAATCGTGAGATTGGCACATAAATTTGGCATGCTCAATGGTGTACAGCGCTCCACTGTGGGCCTCCACCCACTTCGAAGAGCGCTGGACATGCGAAGCTTCTTCGAGCACAGGCTGATGAAGCGTATGCGATGGTCAGGCAAAGCTCACTGGGATGTCGAAGTAGCCGACGCACTGCCCAGAATGCAGGTCCATGGCGAGCACGCGACTGGCGCCGGCCTCTGTGATCAGGTTGGCCGTCAGCTTGGCGGCGATGGACTCCCGTCCCTGCGACTTGCGGTCGGCGCGTGCATACCCATAGTACGGCACCACCTGGCGCAGCATACACAGGGTCAACCTCTCAGAATGCAGCATGGTGGGTCTGAAGCCATCCGAGAATCCAACCGTCGTGCGGACACAGGTGTTGCATTTGCCGTGTGGCACACTGACACTGAAGTCAACAGCAGCCTTGCGGCCGGGGCCAGGACACAACACGGCTCACTCGACTGCTTCAAGTGTCATGCTCAGCAGCGGTGCTCAGCAGGCTCACCGCTGTGATGGAGCGGGCTGAGGCGCGCTTGCAGGCGTCGATCATGACCATGAGCTCCATGAGGTGGTCATTGACCGGGGGGCACGTCGGCTGGATCAAGAAGACGTCGCAGCCGCGGATCGACTCCTGCACGGCCAGGCAGCAGCCGCTGAGGTTGTGCCATCCGATGCTGACTTGGGAGCTTCCAGCATGCAGTTGCACTGTTCCGCAAATGTTCAGCGGCAGCGTGCCCACCAGCACTTGGACGTAGATCTCGCCATCTGCGAATCTCTTGATTTTGATGCCGCCCAGCTCCAGACCGAGATAGCAAGCCACTTCCTGCGCCAGTGCCTGCAACATATACAACTGATGTCCTCAGTACGCGCTGTCCGCTGCGGCAACAAATGATGCAAGACAGGCAATGTGCCGCAACACTCGGACATCTCAACGCCACCGCCGACTGACCGGGTTGGATGTGCCGCTGAATAGCCGAAGTCGTGTGTTTGGCACGCTGTGGGTGGCTGGCGCTGGCGACCGAAAGAGCGCTGGATTTGTTGCGGCGTTGGGCACCCGGGATCCATCCCACTTCAGCGGCGCATCCAGCACGGGTTTTGTGGCGGCACTTGTGCTGCCGTTGCCGCTGAGGCCGCTGGTGCCGGCGCGAGATGCTGCGCAAACCGCCCGGAGCTGCAGAGCAGAGTGCCGCGGCAGGGTCAGATCTTCAATTCAACATCAATCGTTTCAAGATCAATCGTTTCACCCTCGTCAGTCACCTAGCATGGAATCTACAAGCACCGATATGTGGTGTGCATCGCAGACGAGGGCATGCTGCAGAGCGCCGCAAAAGTCATGCACCTGCCGGTAACAGCGCCTGCTGGCACGGCGGCTGGCTGTCACGCCGGGCGGGCATGCACCTGCAGTGCACAGCAGCAAGAACATAGCAAAATCCGTGCAAATATAGCTCTGCCGATTTTGACTGACTGCGCATAACGACAACGGATGCCGTAATTTGGGACCCACCCGCTTGGCTCTGATCGCGCCGCAGCTGCATGCAGGCGGCAGGGTGCTCCATGCACCTCCCGCTGCTGCTGCAGGTGGCGCCTGATGCGGCCATCGCCCGCGTTGCGGGCGTGCTGCCGAGACAGGACCGCCGCCTGGCCGCAGAGGACGAACAGGCTCAGACCAGCAACTGACGTCCCAGCAATCGATACACACAATTGTTGCACACACGCGGCGGCCGCGAGCCCGCGGGAGCGATGGTCGCTGGCTTCAGAACGGGCTCACTGTGGCTTTGAACTCGGGCTTGAAACCTGGCCATTACGTAAGGATGACGAGCCAAGCAGCGGCTTCCCGGCAACGCTTGGGCTACTCTGCTGCACATTTGCATGCTCAAAAACTGTCAAAGCTTTCAACATGACAAAGGCGGGCTACGATAACTTCACGCAGCGCCTGGCAGACACATTTGCCGGTTTGAACGCACCTGCAACCTCATCAAATGCTCCCACTTGGCAACCCTCGCAGCAGCAGGTGAGAACTCATGTTCAGTAACTACGTGTCGGTGAAGGTTCATATCTCGAATGCTAAAAGCATGGCCTTGTTTGCACATACCCAGGAAGGACTGTTGTTTTTTCCTGATGCACATGCGTGTTGGACTATCCAACACTAGCAAACTCCTGGAAACAGGATGCGATTGACAGCGTGCATATCGGTCATTTGGCCCAATCTTAGATCGAGAGGTTAGCAAGTGCCAGCCCAGCCATCTCTCTCGTTGCCAGGTGTTTCGTGGCGGCGATGGCGACGTGCAGTCGAGCGAGGATGAGGCGGACACCCACGAGCAGCTGCGGCTGCCGGAGGGGCTGCTGCAGATGGACACCCCCGGCGACGAGGAGTTCCAGCAGCGGCCTGCCACGGGGGCCTTCTGTCGAGCCCTGGACCGGGAGGCGGAATACGATGATGTAGATGACCTGGCGATGGCCACGGAGCGGGACAGCGACAGGCCAGCCGGCTCCACCCCGGTGAATGTCATGTCACGGCACTCGTGCACGGCGCTTCAGGACGCCGGGGTCCAGCTGACTAGGTGCTTGCAGCTGTTGATAGTTGTTGGGCGTGACCAGTGTGCTCGCACACTGCAGGTGCTGCCGGATAATGCATATGAGCGGCATCAGCCTGCATACGAGGGAGGCACACAGCCAGACAGCGGCGAGGCAGTGGAGTTTGGCCAGGTCGGCGAGCCGCCCATCCGGCAGTCGTCGTCGCCACCGCCAGAGCCGCGGCAGCCCAGCAGCAGCGGCACCAGCGGTCGCAAGCGCGTGCGCTTTGCAGCCTACGTGCCGCCCCAGCAGCGCAGCGCTGATGGCAACGAGCCTGGACAGGTGGACTTGCCAGCTGATTGCCGAAAATGTCCGAGTCCAAGACCTCAATGAAGTAATCGCAATGTTAGCGAAACATCCCATCCCATCGATACCAAGGAGCAAGGAGCAACCGAGTATCCGACACCTTCATGTTCTGCGCACGGCAGGCGGGCAGTGGGCTGAAGTCCTCGTTGAAGCAGCGCTCGGGCCCAGTCAGCCAGACTGGCAGGCGCAGCACATCCAGCGTGCCAGAGCATGTGCAGCACCCGGTACGTGCCTGCTGCATGTCGGCAATGTGCGCCTGCCATGCCCAGGTGCTGTGCTATATGCTGTGCTATAATGAAATGGAACACATTCAGACAGCAGACATCCTGCCAAATTGCCTGAGAATTTTGTTGTCCTGTCACAGGAGCGCTTCACTGTCTACGAGCTCGATGAGACACTCATCATCGGCGGCGGGGACCGCAGTACAAACCCTGTCCCTCAGCGCTCAGAGGTTTGGAGTGCTCCACTTCTATTTCGGGTCGTCTGCACAGCTTCATCGTATTCTGAGTGCTGCTGATGCTCAGCGACTTGCCGGATGTGCTCGACGGCTGCGTGTTCACATTGAGGAATGACGCATTGCAAACGTTGTCACAGGTGACGATTGAAGAGGTCGGAGCCTCTGGTGACATGGACGACCAGCGCGAGCTGCCCGCCTTTGGGGCTGGCATTGAGTTCCGGCCCCAGCAGAAAAGTGCGGCAGACAACACAGAGCGGCAGCTGCCCAATGACGACCAGTCGAGGCCCGCTGCTGCGGCGCCCGGGCTGTCGTTCTTGCAGGACGACCCGATGGACGAGGATGCAGGAGGGACGGCAAACACGCAGCTCAGGGGAGGCGGCATCAAGCCACCTCGGCAGCGAAACTACCGGAGCCGCAGCTGATGTAGTGCCCGAGTCAGGGTGACATGTGGGCGGTTGCTGGCCAGTACATGCTCTAAACAACCGACTTGTGGGCAACGAATGCCAGAGTGGGCGACAGCGGCCCTTGCTGATCCAGCGTAATTGCCTCAGGGGCCCTGTTGTTGCAAAACAGTTGACACAACAGGACAAGTTGGCCACTTTGCTAGCAATGCAAACCGTGTGCGACCCACTGGTATTGGCTGACTTCAATAGATACTGGACTGCCACAGTGCCATGCCTCCAGCTCTGACGCGACTGCCTTTTGTTCTGCTATGCTGACCGCCACTGCGCCGTCCAATATGTTGTGCTCACCCCGCTGCCACTCAAGCTGACAGCGCGGGCGGGCCATCAATGTCGACGTTGCCCATGCCTGTTGCAGCCACGACGAGCCCAGTGATATCTTTACATCCTCGAGGCTGGACAGATGAGCGGCGCCATGCAACTCAACATTGCACGGCAGTGCCTGATGATGTGCGAATTGCATGAAACTGATGTGCCGCCTCAGCGACATCTGTGTGCATGACAGGTGGCACATGCCTGTGTCGTCATCGTCCTCGCTGTCTGTGTCGCCAGCGACCTCCTTGTTGGCAGCCTCCAGCGCTGTGAGCTGCTCCATCAGCATCCTGTCATCCCGTTCTGTCACCTGCAAGAGCAACACAAGCAGCACCTCAGCAGCACTGGACGATGCTTTCTGCAGCTATACTCGGCATGTCGCGGCTGATGCAGTACGCAGAAAGATCTCCTCGAAGTCCTCTCGAGGGGTGGAAAGCGCACCGCCCGGGCTGCCTCCTTCACCAGCAACCGCCCCTTGTGCATGTCAATTGACGCCTTGCACGCGTCGCACGCCTTTGTCAGCACCTCGATACCCTGCGAATTGCACAAGACTCACTGTCGCTGACAGGAAGATCGTCAAGCAGCCCCATGCTTTTGCCCATGCACAAGCCGCAACTGACGAGCAGCTCAAATGCAGATGTTCCTCACTGACGGCCATCTCGTTGGCATAAGATCCATGACACTTTCGTTATACGTGGCATCACAAACGCGCTCACCTTCGCCTTGTCAAGTGTATAGGTGGTGAGCACATACAGCGGCGGCGCCACGAGCTTCATCTTCACCTCACAGTCGTCTGTTGACTCTGCCTGCGCTGCCCGCATTGCATCCTGCATCGCCGATGGCACACGGCCATCAGACGAGGACCGTACAGCTACATGCATGTTGCAGCCGTTGCCGTCTCCAGGTCTCCAGGTGGACGCCAACAAGATGTGTTCAGAAGATTGAGATGTCATGACATCTGGAAAAGTCGACATGCAGCACGCAGTCTGCACCCGCTGCAGTCCCCACCTGTATGTGCAGCACGCCGTCATAGGAGAAGCATGTGAGCTCCACGTCTGCCCGGATTTTCACTGGCTGGGGCGTCATCCGCCGCCGGATGTTCTTCATGATCGCATCCTTCACCTCGTCTGTCAGCACCTCCAGCGGTTGCCCGTCATTCACCTGCGGGATGGCGCAGCCACATCACATCCATGTCGACGCAGTCCGAGCCATGCCTCACGCGGATGCTTTGGACTTGGTGAGCGCAATTATTGGGTCCAGGCTGTCAGAGCATGGTTCCGACTCAACACATCACCCACAGGAGCACTGCTTACCTCGACTAGCTTCGAGAAGACTGCCTCTGGGTCCTGCACCATGACTTTGAAGGCGTCGAATGCGTGGCCGTACAGCTTGTACAGCGGCCACGCTATGCTGTCGTAAAGCTGCTCCAGCTGCAGGTCAGAAACGATGTCAAGTGCTCGGATACATACCTGTGAAGCTGATCATTTCAGGGCGTCGCAGCATAGGACAACCTGCTGCTGCATGGTAGTGGGACAATGGAACCAACTTGCACTGTCCATCATGAAGCATGTGTATGTGCATGTTGGTTGCGCTGCCACCACAGTAGTCTCACGTTGCTGCCTGTCGTCTCTGCCGTATGCCGCATGATGGAGTGCACCATCTTGGACTTGTTGAACTTCTCCTCTGCCGCTGCAATGTCTTCCGGCGACACCCGCCGCTTGGACAGATCGATGTAACCCTTCTCCTTGTCCACACGCAGCACCATGACCGGCTCCTGCCTGCCCACCTGTTCATGCATTGGGATGCAGCCACATGTCTTCACGGATGCCGAGGCATAAACAGTCGTCACAAAATCTGGGAAGGAAGTCAACCTCAGCGGAGTCGAAGTGCCGAGTGGGTTCCATGGATGATGCATGTTCAATCTGCCAGCAGCTGCACATCCTGGCAGCATGTGCGCTGCAGCATGCGCAATTTTGCGCAAGCTGGTGCCCCACCTTGATGAGCTTGGTAATGGATCGAATGCGCCTCCGGGACAGCTCTGACAGCAAGATCATGCCCTCGATGCCATTGTACTCCAAGAGCGACACGTAGGCGCCCATCTCTGCGATGCTCTTTACTTGCACCATGACCACATCGTCCACCTCTGGATACTTTTGCTCATACATGCGGCAGTCTGTGAAGTGCGACATGCTGGCCGCCTTCTGTATAAGCCAATGCCGACCGGCAAACGAAGTGAACGCCTCAACTTGGCCGCACCAAGCCCTGTACAATCAACTGGCTCTTACTCCGGGTGCACACTGCAAAACTGTCACGTTGCTCACTGGCAGGAGTACAAGCTGATCAAGCAATGATAACGGCTGTTTCAAACAGCAGGTCCCTCTGCGAGCAGCAAACCTGCTATTCGCCCGCTCCCTCTCGCCGCCGTGGAAGTACATTATGTCTGGAAGCAAGAGTGGAAGCAGAGCAGCCCCCGTTTGCACATGATATTAACCTTGAGCACCAAGTCCGCCCTGCAGCAGTTCACAGCGGGTTTAGCCATGGATGAGGCCAAGCAGATCGCAACCTTCTGCGCTAGACACGCCAAGCACCCCGCACCCAGACGTCGCAACAGCTCCGCATCACCCCGCAACCAGGCACCATGCAGGCTGTGTGCTCCACCTCCGCCGTGGGCGTCAAGGGCGTGTCCCTGGCCCGCCGCAGCCCGGGTGAGCAATCTAGGCTGCTGAAACCCTCGCCAGCGGCTCTGTTTGGCGTAGGCGTACGCAACGGACTGTAACTGCTCATTTGACATGTACAGTGCATGTCCAGATGCCCAGGCGTATCGCAATGGGACGCGGTGACCTCGAACTGAAGTGCGTGCGTCGTTGTTCCTCCTGCAGTTGCCCGCACCGCGTGCCGCGCTGCCCCGGTGTGCCGCGCCCAGACGCCCGCCAAGGCCGTCGCAGCCGCAGCCGCCCTCCCAGCCTTCCTGGCCGCACACCCAGCCCTCGCGCTGGTGAGTGCCTCAGCAAGCCATCAGCGAAGCTGGCAGCACTGTTGTACGCTGCACGCGCTTCTCGCAGGCGTTGCCGTACTGAGGACAAATGGCGTCATGTGCAAATGCGATTCTGTACCTGGAGGTTGCTTGCATGGACAGTCGTGCAATGACTGCATGTGCAGCGCGGGGCCAGCAGCGGGCACCCGCGCAGTTCAAACAGCTGACTTGCCATCGCTGGTGTCCGTGCTGGCTGGTGTCCGTGCTGACTGACATCTTTTGTTCGCAGGTGGACGACCGCCTGGGCGGTGAGGGCACAGGCAAGATCCTGGGCGTTGGCGGCGGCGAGCAGTGGGTGATTTTGGCCGTTCTTGTTGGCGTCTGGGCGCTGTTCTACGTTGGCGGCAAGGACCTGGGCGGCGACAAGGGCGAGGATTCCGGCCTGAGCCTTTGAGCGTCACATGTTCAGCTTATCATTGGCTGGGTCAAGCTGCGGCGCGCACTGCCAGCACCAGCCAGCGGTGCTGCTGCGGCCATTTGAGCTGGCTACCCTACCCCCATAGACTTGTTGCAACGGTCTGCAGCTCTGCTTGGTGTGTGACGCCGCGGACGGTGCAACGAACAACGTTTCATCTGTGTATTGAGAAGAGCCTCTGCGGCTGCTGTTTTCCAAACTTGTTGGGCTTCATGAACTGACTTGGAAACATGTGGCATGGAAATCGACGGCAGGTCTCACGTCCATCTCATGTGCACCAGCCACCTCTCCCATGCCTCATCCATGCTCGACACTTGCATGTTTTTGCATTCAAACTCTGCTCTGCTCACTGCCTGACCATGTCATGCCTGCTGCAGCTCGAGTCGTCCAAGAGATTGGTTGGGAAGTGGGAACGCGAAACGCCCCGTACGCACACTGCTCAGCAATGTTGGTTCAGTGGAAAAATTTCCGTGCATCTGATGAAGTGCAAGCCTCGGCGCTGACCGGCTACA
The DNA here is from genome assembly GCA_036584455.1 of Tetratostichococcus sp. P1. Classification (NCBI taxonomy): domain Eukaryota; kingdom Viridiplantae; phylum Chlorophyta; class Trebouxiophyceae; order Prasiolales; family Stichococcaceae; genus Tetratostichococcus; species Tetratostichococcus sp. P1. Next base: position 2,329,539 of record BTPI01000007.1, read on the forward strand.
CTCCAGGTAGAAGTGGGTATCGCCAAGTTTGCCAGCGCACCACTTTGAGCGCTTGCTCCTGACAAATATGGCAGCTAAGCTTGCTTGGTTTTCTGAGCATCACTGAAAGCAGATATAAGCCTGTAGACAAGCATGGTGCAGTCGATCGAATGCGCTGCACCATTGACAAATACAGAAGATGATGCGATTGGTGCAGACGTTTGTGCCGATGGTCCTCGATCCGACCACCAAACTGCTGGTGGCTGCACTGGCTTGAAAGTTTCGGGTGAAAACGTCACCCAGGCCGATATTCAGCTCCGTCAGGTGACTCTTTGGGAATGGCGGGGTGTGCAAACATGTTCCACAGTTATATCGATACATGGTCAGAAGGAGACAAAGACCGGTTCGGTGTTGCTTGCAGGCGGCTGGCTTACTTTCACTGGGCATGTGGCGGGACGGCATTGCAGCTATCAGGGAGGCGTGCCAGATTTGCGATGCCGTTGGCCGCAGTCGCATGCAGCGGGCGTTGATGTGCCCCTCTGGTCCGTTGACCCTCGACTTGCTGGCCCAGGTGTGATCCATTGGATCTCGGCAACGCAACAGGCGCGGACATTGCCATGTTTGACACAGGCAGTCAGCGTCACCATGTGAAACCCAGCCGCTTGGCTGCACTGATGTCGTCACATGCCAATGTGGCGCTCTGATGCAGGTTTGGACGGACATCATCAGGGACGCGGAAGCGCCCATTCTGCTGTCGGCGCGCGACGGCAAACTGCTCAAGCCGGTGTCGCCCGAGCACCGGCTGGACGCGGACACCCTGGAGCGGGCGCTCCTGCAGCAGCTGCAGACGCGCCGGTGGCATGCAGCACTGGCGCGGCGGCTGCTGCTGGCCGGCGCGTGGGCGCGCCGCAAGGGCCCGCAGCGCGCGGCGGCCGCCGTCATGCGGGGCCATGTGTACTGCCAGCGCAATGCCCTGGATGTCGCCCTGCGGGTGCGGTGGGGCTGAGGCATGTCGACATGTTTGCGTGTGAAGCTGGTGCAAGGCAGCACGTCTCCTGCCGCTGCCAGACACCTTCAACTCTGAACAACAAGCCGTCCAATATCTCGCACATCAGACCGACAATTGCCCATCTGCATAACAGGATGCAAAACTGGCACTGGCTTACGCGCCGCAGCGGGATGGCATATGCGCCTGGGCAGCCGCGCATGCGCTGCTTTCGACTGTTCTGGAGGCGAAGGTCGAGAACACACAGGTGCCACATGGCAGACAGTGCTCATGCTAAGGATGGCAGAAGCTACCCTTGTTGATATTCAATACCTCCAGATTGCCCCATTGCAGCATGTGCTGCTGGCTGGCCGTCTATCACAGAGGGGTAGACCGTCCTGTTGGTATGCGTGGGACACATGTCGCTCAGTGGCCCCGCTGTGCAAAGCTACATCGGTTGCCATCGCAGGCGGCGCTGGCCATGCAGCGGGCGCAGCAGCTCGAGCCGGCGGGCCACCAGGCAGAGGCCCTGGAGCGGCTGATGCGCCGCATACCTGATGCCCATGCCGAGGCGCTGAAGGTAACATGCTTGAACAATTTGGGCACATGCAAGGTGGACGCAGCAGAATGTGCAAGAGTGCAACAGAGGGCAACATAGCACAGCATCTGCTGTGTGCAGTCAGTGGAACAGTCTATGTTGTTACATATGCGTAAATTGGCAGCGACCCATATTGCCGACTGGATGTGCTGCAGGCTGGCGGTGCTGCAGCACTTGAGAAGCTTCTTGCAGAGGAGGCGGAAGAAGCGAAGCCCGAGTTCCTGAAGCAGCGCCCAAAGGTAATATTGAAAGACATGTTCCATATTACGCACAATGCGGTGAATATAGTTGTGATCCTCAACACATGGCAGGAAGTCACGTTCTACGTTACAGCATGAACGACTGTGATCACTGTGCTGTGCCTGCGACCATAGTACTACTACTACAACCAGTGGATGCGGCAGCGGCTGGCCACGGCGGCGCCGGCGCTGCCAGAGCCGGTGGTGGCAAAGATGCTGGACATGGAGGCCGGCGAACTGGACCTCATCCTGCAGCACCCTGTCGCCGCCGCTGCCCAGGTACGGACATCTACTGTTGCTAGGCTGGTTATAAGATGGCATGTGAAATAAGCTGGTGAATTGGACCTCACGCCACAATACCCTGTTGCCACCGTCGCACAGGTAGGGTTCATGCTTTTGCCAGTAGGAGAAGGGTCAGACTCACACATGATGCAGCTTGACATGCCGACGGCAGGTAGTCGATGATGCAGACTCACACGATCCGGCACTTCTCCACGAGACCTGACAAGGCCACCACAGACCCTGTGTGTCACGATGCTGTGCAGGTGCACGAGCTCCTCGAGTTTTACGAGGTGCATGGCGCAGATGCTTTGGAGGCGCGGGATGCGCCACAGCTGACATGGGACCAGGTGCGTGTCCAGGGCACACAAACACTCATGCAAACTAGGTATCCGACGAGTGCACTCGAAAGTGGGCATGCCAACATGGTGCACGAGAATCATGTCTGGTGCTCACACTCAGTGCTTCGGTCACTGATTTGGAATGAGAATCACTATGCAGGTGAAGGCGCTCAAGGGCCCGGATATTGTGGGGCTCGGCATGGGCGGGGTGGCGCCAGGGCAGCTGCCTGCACCGGAACAGCAGAAGGCACTGCCAGCAGCCGCAGCCCTGCAGGCGCTGCCGGCACCCAAAGCACATGGTGTTGTGGCGTGAGCTGTGTGTGTGGATCATGGTCAGCACGGACCACAGAACTTGCAGCGATGGTTGTCAGCTTGAAACACCAAGTTTTAATCGCATTGGATTCCTGTCTCATTCTTGTCTGGTACAGTGTCATTGTGTAGTGGCATCATACATCAATGCATCGAACAGCAAGATGGCAACAGGGCTGGCTGCACCAACATTGCTGCTGCACAGCGTAGCTGTCAGTGCAGCTCCGGTATGTCACTTCAGCAACTCTGCCGCCAGCTCTCGGCATTAACGCTTCTTGGCTGCTGCGGGCACCACGCTGGCGACGGTGTTGTACAGGTCCAGCAGCTTCTCACGCACCTGCACGAACCAACAGACACATCACAGCACTGCTTGGAATGTCGATGGGCGCGACAGCTATGTGGTCGCACACTACAGCTGTGGGGTGACTCAAACATGGGGTGTGCAAGCCCCAGCATGCCGCTAACCTCAGCCCGCAGATCGTCTGGCACTGCGTCCAGGTCGCCATCTGTGACGACCACCTGCCGCCCATCTGCAGCACACAGTCTGCCCTCATCATTCCGGACACCACGCCGGCTGCTTGCCGACCTTGAACGGGACCTTCCAGACACACTGCACTGGGAACACATGCACTGCGCCTACCCTCAGTGGTGACGAGGATGGTGCGCGATTGCTTCGTGGCCGCTGTGCGACCCCGCGGGTTGCGCTGCGTGATCACCGTCGCGCAGCCGGCCACGCCGCCGGCAGCACCCGGCAGCACCTGCAGGCGGTGGGCAGTCAGGCTCCAAACCGTGCAGCACCGAACTGCCGCATGTGCAGTTGAGGAAGGCGTGCAAATTGCCTCAAAGCAATGGGGGACCCCATCTGCCTGCAGCCAGCATCCAATATGCATTGAGGTGACAGAAATGTAAGATGGTACAGGATGCCGGAGGAAATGATTGTGGCTAGTGGCGCTGACCAGCATGCTGCTCACCGTGCCGGGCATGGGCGTCGGCAGCACTGTGCCGCCCACCAGCGGCTTGGCCAGCGACAGGTGCCTCGCTGCTGTCATCTGGTCCAGCTCGACTGGCGAGCCTGCAGCTCAGATGGCATTTCATTCCAGTGCCGACATTGCCGGGGCCTTGGGAATGGCTCACAGGCATGCCACTGCATCACACGCACTGGTGCCCATATGGCGAATCAAATGCATGTGGCACGTTGCGACGGCGCTGCAGCATATGTAGGCATCTTGTCTTTCACCCAGCACTGTGACGTCTGGCCACACCGAGCAGGTAGCAAGCAGGTGTACCTGACTCGGAGTACAGGACTTCGCCAGGCCGCGCCATACGCAAGGTGCCAGGCGCTGCCCTGCTCCCAGGCGCTGCTGCCGCTGCCGGTGTCTCTCCAACCCTGCAGAGTGCCAGGGACATTCCATCTCCTGCTGCTCGTTGATTGCACGCCTCAACCGAAATGACACTACGACCGGTGCAGAGTGGACCGGTCTTCTGTATCGGCAGCAACGATTCGGTATCAGATACCGTCACCATGGCTTGGTCCGAGAGCCAGCTGCAGTGCTGGGGTCCCCGCAATCCGGATTTGTGGGAAGCGATAGCGCATTATGCTTGGGGTACCTGAGGGCAGCAGCTCCGCGCCGCGTCTGCGTGGCCGGCGCCACGTCAAAGTGGGGTGGCGGCGCCCGCGCCCGCCGCATGGTCCGCGTGACCGTGGCCGCCGGCTCCGCGGGCGCCTCGGCCGCACCGTCCCCGCCGCAAGCCACCTGCACAGACGCGTGCCACAGTCCATAATTGGCAGCGCGCTTGTGTGTGTCTCGCCATGTGGCCGGACAGCCACATTCTGCTCCTGCGGCGGAGCTGCAGCCTCCGCCCCCTCTCTCTATCACGGCACATGGCCTGTGGACTGTCTCCAAATATCTAGACTTTGAAGTCAAGCAGCAGTAGCTGAAAGTGATGCTCACTTCGAGGCGCCCAGTCACTCGTGCCAACAGCGCCGCCTCAATGTCGCCCGCATACTCGCGCTGAAACTCCATCAGCGGCAGGCGGCGCACCTGCGTCAAGTGGAAGGACGTTATGACAACGTGATGAGCCAGATGAAGGGTTCTGTGCGGCGCACGAGTGCATGCTCATGAGTCGCAGTGCAGTTGCATGCCAGCGAAGCATACGCAGCACGGTGGCGTGCCTTCTTCGGCAGCTTGAGCAGCTGGATGGCGTATTCGTTCCGCAGCGTCACCGCCGCATCGTCGGCCAGCCGGAGTAGCTCGGCACATTCGTCCCGCACTGCACCGCAGACGCCAGGGCATGAAAGTCTGTGTCAACCACAGACCGCGCAGGCGATCCTGCCGCTGCTGCAACACATGCTTGCCGAAGACCAGTTGCTGATGTTACAGCTCAGGCGCACCTTGCGCATCGAGAGCGTCAATGATCTGCTGCGCCTGAGCCTTGCCGGCGGCGTCAGGCTTGCTGGGCTCTGCCGTGTCCGCTGCGGCATTCGTGTCTTTGCACCCCAGCGGCTTACGCTTTCGTGGAGGCATGCTGCCCGTCTTACAAAGTCTGCTGTGAATCTGAGAGACCTTGTGCGAAGCGTTCAGCGACAGTCGCACTGTGTTTCGCAGGCTTGGTCCGCCCGCAGCTTGCAGGTTTGGGAATCTCAGCAGAACCGTCCAGATCAGGCCTGCCAATGTCAAAGCGTACTGATATGGATACCTGCAAATGTACGCCGCAACATTTCTCACAGCATGTCAAACAAGGTGCTGCATTCCTGCAAAGCAGACAAGGCACGTTGCGACAGCTGGTGCTTAAACCCTGCTTGTGAACCTCGGATCACGTGAGCGGAGGCGCAAGAGGGAGCCTGGAACCTGCGTCTGAGCGAGAACAACATGCAGGTGATCGACTCTGGTAAGTTATAAGGATACCTGGTGGTGGTAGTGGTGGTGGTGGTGGATGTATGAACGCTTGAATTGACGATGCCATATCATCTTCAGGCTTCTGCCTTGTCCGATGGTACACGAGGTGCAGTTGTGACTGGTGGCCCAACGATCGAGGGCAGGGCATGCAAATGCCCCAGGCAGTCCTATACGCTCTCTCTGCTGTCCGGTATTGACGACATCTGCGTGCGCACGTGCCGAAATCCGCAGAAGGGAGATCGCATATCTTCAGGTTTCGACGTTCCCCACCGCTGTCATTTGACTTTTGCGCATCAGCTCAGGATTTGCTGTACACATTCCTGTGCTCCGCTACGTCAAAACTGTTTCCAGAAGCTGCTGCGCCACATGAAGGTCGCAACACACCGGGAGTCGGCACCGTTGCCGGTCAGAAGCATCAATCATATCAGCCGGGTGTGCCGCGATGTAGAAAGCAGCGTCAGGTTCTACAGCCAAATCCTGGGCTTCGTCAGGATCCAGCGGCCGTCCTCCTTCGACTTTGACGGAGCCTGGTGAGCATGCCGGAATTCTCCGCGCCCGAAAGGCACCTGCTGACTCACCCGCTGCCAGGCGACTTTCCCCAGGGCTGGCAGCATGTCAAGTTATAGCCTTTGACAATGATGCTCTTTGGATACCCATTTCAATGGATCCATAGAGGCATTTGCCGATGGAAGACGCCGGCGCTGCGCTTGCAATTGCTATTTGGCAAGTTGTGAGCAACTGCTGATCAGAAGCTGCCAAGGTCACAGGGCGCTCTTGCCAAACAGTGTAGAAGGGTCGATTTGGACATAACATCATATATTGTAGCCTGCTGCAAACGTCTCTGCCGTCCTGCCGCTCTGATCGCCTGTGTCGTGCCGCTGCGTGACAGGTTGTTTCAATATGGACTGGGCGTGCACCTCATCGAGGGCGAGCCGCCAGAGCGACCATCTGTCATCTGTCCAAAGGCAGACCATCTATCCTTCCAGGTCTGCCGACACAACTCATCAAGTTGGTACCCTTGCCGGGCGTGCGGATCATCAGGTCTGCGGCACTGTGCTCAACACCTGGTCACTCTTGCCTGTGCAGTCAGACTCGCTGCAGCTGGTAGAGGAGCGGCTGAACAGCCTCGGGGTTCCCTACAAGAAGGCATCCGTTGTGGAGAACGGCATCCGCGTCATGCAGGTGTGAGTTTGTGAGCATGATGTCATGTGGGAGACGGCTGCCATTAGGGGGATTGTGCGCCCGGTGATGTGACATGAGTAGCTGAGAGGGTCGCGCTTCACTTGGTGTGCAGATTTTCCTGCACGACCCAGACAACAACATGATCGAGGTACGCTGCAAAAGCTCCTTGGTGTCCTCCAAGTTGTTGTCAGGAAGCGCTCGACATGTTGTTGCATCCAGATGACAGATCGGCTGTTTCTGTGTTCTCATCGAGTTCTGTGTGCTCCAAGCAGATCTGCAATTGCGACTGCCTGCCTATCCGGCCCTTGACGAGCTGTGCAACCTCGCACACGTCGCAGCAAAGCGTCGTCTGTCCATTGACGCCCCATGCAGCGGAGCCGATCGGAGCCTTTGCAGAGTCCAGCTTTGTCAGCAGGCGGCCAATCTATGCAAACTCGGCCGCATGACACACGAGCGTTTCGCCTGCAGTGACCGCGCCGCCGCAAGCTCCGGAGCTTGCCGCTGTACTTTCCTTTGTTCTCGAGTGTTTGTTCAGGCCGTTGTGCACAGCAAACATGGGAGGTTGTGCCGCCTTTGACTGCATGGTGGGCAGTTGCAGCTGCCACCTGATGCCAGCAAAGGCGGGTGCAAACCACAGTATCATCTAACATTGCTCTGGCCTGGCTCCAGGCTGATGCTGCAGATAGATATCAGAGGGTAGGCCCTCATAGGCAGAAAGTCGAGCCAGCAAAGCATAGTCGCGCTAGCGCACTTGTCACGCTTTGATTTTTTCGTTTGGGTGCTGCCTGATTGTGAAGCAGGCACCATTGACTACAGCTGGTCACAGGTCTACTGTATGGGCTGTCGGTTTGCAAGCGAAACAGTGGTAGGCAGGAACGTGGTGGCACAGTTTTGCTGGCCGTATGTGGTGACATGGATCATACAGACCTTGCAACGCAATTCAAGTTGCTGTATCACCCACCACGGCTGAGCTTCTGATCTCTTCACTTCACCCCATGGTCCACGCACCATAACAACAAACTGTGGCAATCGCAAGTGCAATTGCTGCCAAACACTGTTTGCGCACTGCCGCTCTCCGGGTTGCCATCAGTGGATGTGGGTTGCAAAGCTGCCTGCGGGCTGCAGGCTGCAAACTGTAGATGGTCGGACTATGCGGCCAATGTCAAAGCTCAACCCTCATCCATAGCTGTGGCCGCAGCCCCGTTCTGATTGGCAGCCTTCTCAGCTTCCACCTGCGATGACATGTGGAAGGGCAGACTGAGTCAGTTCTCTTGTGCCACCCGTGTTAAATGTGTCTGCAGTTGTCAAACGTGCACCTCAAGTTTCGACATACGCAGCAGCTCAAGCAGCTGTAGGCTTGAACTGTCTTGTGTGATGCACATTTCGACATTGTGCTTCCAACGCTCCCATCGTCAATCTGCTCACGGTGCAATTGCTACTCACCAGCACTTCGGACGGCACATTGCCCGTTTTGAGTGCCGTCTCCAGCCGCTGCACCTCTGCCAGAGTCTGCGCATTGGCGATGGCGGCCTGCACAACACACACAGCACTGCTTTATATGCATGTCCACACATCGACTAGTGAACCACACCTGCGTTTTTGCAAGCAGGGTGAAAGCTGGAGCCGGCATGCAGTGCACCGCTGCTGCTGTTCCGCTGCAGTGTTCCCCCTGCAACTACCCTCGGGAGTGCTGATCTCGGCATGGCTCTCAGAGTCTCCTCCGAGCCTCACCTTAATGGCCGTCAGCTGCGTGAGCACGGGCCCCTTCTTGGGCGCCTGCCCCCGCTACGCCTCCGCTGGACATGCCTGTTCGGACCCCACAGGAGCGCTGACCCCGGCATTGCTCCAAGGCCTCACCTTGATGGCTGTCAGCTGCGCGGGTGCGGGCCCCTTCTTGGGCGCCTGCTCCCGCTGCTGCAGTAGTAAACCCCTGTATCTCTCTGGGGGCACTGATCCCGAGATGGCTGTCCAAGCCTGACCTTGATAGCCGTCAGCTGTGCGGGCGTGGGCCCCTCTTGGGCGCCTGCTCCCGCTGCTGCTGTGTTTCGAATGCATCCCTCCGGAGCTCGGAATTGGGCATGACAATCTCCAAGCCTCCCCCGAGCCTCACCTTGATGGCCGTCAGCTGCGCGGGCGTGGGCCCCTTCTTGGGCGCCTGCTCCCGCTGCTGCTCCTCCGCCGCGATGCCCGCCGCCTCCTGCGCCGCCGCCAGACTCTCGTCCGGGTCGAAGGTGGCCGCCTTGGCCGCCGGCTGCGCCGCCCCCGCGTCGACGCCGTGCACCCGCTCCGCCTCCTGCCGCTCCTGGGTGGGGCAATGATGCACAGCATGGGTCACTATGAGATACGCCCCAACCGCAGTCGGAATCGTGAGAGTGCTGCACCTGGGTAGGCAATGGTGTATGGACTGAGTCGATGTAGAACCACTCCAATACGGTCGGGATCGAGAGACACCCAGTAACCACAGTGCAGTGCTGCTGGACAGTCCGAGTCTTTTAGAGGTGGAGAGGCATGTGGTCAGAGCAGACGATGCCCACTTGGCCCCTGCCATAAATTGTGAGGCAGTTCTGGATGCACTAGAAGGGTGAGAGGGCTCACTTGCAGCTTGACCTTCCGAAAGTCCAGCACTTTGAGCTTCCTGCATTTGGCGATGGTGTACAGCCTGCACATGAAACACAGCCGTCACGTCAGCCTGTCAGCATCGGGCCCAGCAGCTGCAGCCTTGACAGGTCCACAGGAATGCGCCAGTCCACAGCAGATGCAGCGTGTGCAGGAAGCCCCACCCAACCTGCCACTGCCGTTTTGTTGACGAACAAAACGTACTGCTGAAACTTTAGGGATGCTGCCGCGCAGCCATGGCGCACCTGTACCCGGGCTCCTTAGCCACCGGGTTGTCCAGCAGGCTGAGGTGCGTCAGCCGCGGCAGTGTCCACAACGGGTCAAGATCCTGCAAAACATGGCGCTTGAAACATCAGCATGCGATGGCGCACACACTTGAGGCGCAGCGTGACAGTGCTCAACACCCACCTCAGGGCTATCCTACCTGCAGTTTGGTGAGCCTGTTGTTCGTCAACACCAGGCACTCCAGGTTGGGTATGTGCTCTGCACACGCGGCAGCAGAATCCTTCATGTCATAGCAGAGTTTTGCCGCATAGACCGAGCAAGAGGCCGTGCAGCTGGCCCGATGAATGCTCAAAAGAGCGCGCAGCCTGCTGCAGCTCGCGTTGCATTTTCACCAAGCCTGCAGTGTGAGGTGCTGCTTAAAATCAACCAGCTCACCTTCCAGGTGCGGCGCGATGCGCACGATGCGGTTGTTGTTCAGCAGCAGCATCTTCAGCCGGTGCAGCTTTGGAAAGCCCTCCAGCCTCACAATCGCGTTGTCTGACAAATCTATGCTATCGAATTGGTTCTGCAAGGCAGCACACGTCGCCTCAGAAGACTGACCGGAACATGTGCACATGAAGCAAACTGTCCCGCGACAGCTCAAACTACTTCGCACCTCTGTCGAGCCCAAGTTCTCTATCGCCCCGATCTTATTCCCTGCACAACGACGGACTTGGTCAGCTGCAGAAAGAAGTGCCGCCAGCAAGCACCACACTTCTGCACGGCCACTGCAAATGTCGCTGCAGACATCCCACGCATGGCGCACACCTCGCAAATCAATCTCGTAGTACTTCACGCATGACATGTATTGCGGTGACCGCAGCACCAGCTCGGCTGTCAGGCGGCCAGCCAAGCGGGGGCCGAGCGCGCCAGCGCCTGCGCAAACACATTGAGGCGCAGTGACTCCGCAGGATCTCGAACATACTGCAGACTCCTGTCGCAGTATTCAGCGCGTAGTGCTGACAGGGGTGTGCTTGCAGCAGCACCTGCTCTGGCCTCCATCTTGGCCTGGAGGCAGCAGCCACTTGTATGATGTGTGCCTGCTGTCGCTCGCCGAAACGCTGTCTTGACACGATCAACTGGGCAGGGTTGGCAAGACGATCGCAGAGACCGCAAGAGTCGAGCCCGAGCAGCTCAGGTCTGCATTGCTCCCAAGTAGCTTAGCTGATGTAGTGTTCAGCAAACCAGCAAGAGCATGCAGACGGCGTGACGCTGCGCGATCTGCCCCATTCGCAGTGGCTGATCAAGCCAGTTTCCACTTACAGTATTGTCAAAGTCTGGCTAGGGGGTGAACGTCCGCACTGTGTGAGCGAGCCGGCCACTTTCAAGTGCTTCCTGGTTAGTGTTGCTAGCTGTGCATGTCTAATCTACATAATCACGCTGAAATTGAGCTGCCGGTGCTCGCCCACAACGGCCCAGGATGATGGGCTGCCTTTCGACAGGGGCAGAGGAAAAGCTTCGAGATTGGGGCGAAAACGCAGGGCGACACACTGATGCTGCCGTGCATGTAGCTCCAACACCTTTCAGGCGGGGTGACCTGCCGAGGGATGGCTGTTTGGCTCCCTGTGGCTCATGTTTTGCATGGCCTGGTCTCTCCTGAGAGTCCAACAGCAGGGATTCCAGACTTTCCCATCGCTTCATTTCACGCGGGCCGGCAGACTTATCTGCCTAGATGAGTCCTCCTTTGCTGGAGGCGCCTTGCGTCTGACTTTAATAGTTCAATGCAACTGACATTTACCACGTGCACGATCCCATACTGCCTTCTTGTTGCCGATTGATTGACACGATCGTAGGCCAGAGCGATTGGTGCCATGTTCGACATATATTTCACTGGTTGCGGCCGCTGATGTGCGCACCAATTTGAGGCCATCGACAGACAATCGGACAGCAACTTGAAGACATCACCATCGTCATTTGTGAGCTGTGCAGCACGAGGCATCGTGTCACAGGCTGCTCCACCGGGTGGTCAGATTGCGGTCATGTGCCCATGCTGTGGCGTCAATGTGCATGCGCCATGTTACCCCGGCCCAACAGCACTGAAGGCAGCAAAGGTGCTCAGCAGCACACGATGTGGAGGGCTGCAGCAGATCTTCTCACGGCAGAGACGGCAGTGCCGAGCAGTAGTTGCAGCTGCCGCGCCGCGATGGAACCCTCAGAATGTAGACAACCCGGTGCGATGCTGTCGCAGTGGCAATTCTGAAAGTCCAGCTTGCAAATTTGCACCAGGCAAAGGTTCTGACTCTATGTGTGCACGCAGACAGATCACCATGCCCAGCCCTGAGTTGAGCGCGGAGGAGACGGTGGCAGTCCAGCTGGATGCCCTACGGCAGAATGACGTGCCCTGGTATGCATGTCAGCGTTTCGTTGCCTTGCTTGCTCTCACTGCCGCAGCATGGGATGCACTACTGCTTTCGTTTGTTGGGAATCACAGCCCTTGCCATCAACATCCAGCCGGTTCGCCCTGCTTGCAGGCCAAACCACGGACTGCAGACCATGTATGCATTTGGGGAGGGGATTGGCGGCCTAGCGGCATGCTACTACTTCGGATATTCTAAAGACTTGTATCACGAAGATCACTTCGGCGATAAGATCTTTTACCCTTTCGCGTATATAAAAATGTTCATATTGTTTGTTTTTCCTTTGGTTTCTGACTGCATTTCTGCCATCGATGCAGGGCCACGGATGTGACTCGACTTGTTGATTTGCGTTGTGCGCACTGCAGGCCAGTTTGCAAACGCCTTCCTGCAGCTGATCAACGCCGACTCCTGGAGCATCACAGCTGTGAATGTTCTCGACGACAAGCGCACCATGGTGGAGGTGGCGGTGGTCCCGAGGGGTGGGGGAGATGCCTGCACAGTGACTTTTGCGCTGCGCAAGAAGACGGTGGGCAGCAGGCAGGGGTCGTGGCTCACCAAGATGCTGCTGCACGGAGACATGCAACAGGCTTTGGCGCACATAGACTCCCTAATGAGGCGGTAAGATCAGCAGAAATTGCATTCGTAATCAATTGCAAGCTGTGTTGGCTCTACAAGTTCGTTCAGTAATCTCGAAAACAAATGGCAAACCATGGCAAGGTCTCTGCTCTCATCACTTGCACACGCATCCAACACGTGATAGGGCCTGATCTACGCATCGCGCGCATCTGTGCCACCTTCGCAGCACCCTTTGACACTTCACACTTTGATGGTTGCACACGCCCACATGAGGCCGATATTTGCGGCCACCACCTCGACGAAGCCCGGCGGGTGCGTCTTGAAGCGCGGCTTGGGCCGTGGAGCCGTGTCCTTGTGCTTCTCCTCAAGGGGGCCCTTCTCCCGCGCCTCTATGGCTGCGGCCAGTGGCGTCGGGAGCACCACACGCTCAAAACCCCGCTCTGACCGCGCACTGCAGGAGTTGATAAAATATAAGCTACAACGGAGAGTTGCACCACATGTCACACTGTACCAATGAGCTCTGTGGTCCTGTGCGACTGCATCACAGGCAGTTGCACAGGTCCACAGCTCATTGCATATGATGCAGTCGCACAGGTCCACAGGGGATGAGCCACAGGGACATGCTAGGCTGCACTAACACCACAGGCAGTCCTCAGCGCACCTGTTCAGATACGGCAGCTTCCGGATGATCGTGTCGGGAGGCAGCCCCAGCCGCCTGGTGATGCGGTATGCCTCGAGCGTGTTGTGCACGGCGTGCAGCAGGAAGCGTTGTAGCCGGCTACGCTGGTCAAAGCGCAGCAAAGACAGCTGCACCTGGCCCTTGTGGCTGCGGCTCACGCCCGACACCACGAGCCTTTCCTCCTCGCCATCGCCGGAGGTGCTGTCGCCCGTCTGCGTGTCCACCTTTGCTGTGCGCACCGGCATGGCCCCAATGCCACCTCACGGCCGCATCACGGCGCTAACCGAGGTCATCACGTTGGAATGATGCAGTAGTGCGGCCTCAGAAGCGCCTCAGCAAACGCTAGACTGTACTACTCATCAGGCCATGAGCGTTACTAGCCGGCCAGCGCCACAGCAAGTCTGAGCGGCGCTGCAGGCCAATGGCTGCAGGACCTGCGTACAAGGTGGATCCAGCGCTCGCTGAATTTTATGAGGACGACGAGAAGGAGGATTTTGGCAGCTTTGCATCATCGCGGCTTGCAGAGTACAGCTTGCTGTGTTGCTGTCTGACAACCAACATTACTTGATCATCGGGAGCAATCGCCAGCTGTGCATCTGCAGAACTATGCCATTGCACAATTGTCCATACTACATGAAACAATTTCGGTTGTCCCCTCACACAAGCGAGGCACCAATTCGTTGAGCCCACACCGTGGCATATTGCATGTGCATCTGCATGTGCACGTCCTGGCAAAGCACCTGACAGTACAGCGTTGCGGTTTGTGCGGTCATCCCGCATCAGAGATTAGATTGCTGCAGCTTTTGATCACACCTGACTCACAGAGTTGAGGCCACGCCATCCAACTGCTGTTGTGGCGCATGCAAATTGCACTAGAGAGGTGCAGATCAGAGGTGAAGCGCCTCAATCAGGTTTCCAAAGCGTTTCAGGTGCTACGTTTGGGTCGTTCGACACGCTCCTCAGCGCAGTTGACCGTGAATGTTCCTGTGTCAATCATGCACGACAAACTGTTATGCGGATGTTGGGGGGTCGGAACCAGCTGCTTGGCTATGGCCACAACAAGGCTGTGGCATAATATAGAGTCGTTGAACACTGAGCCACATCTGCTTCGCAGGAGGACCGTTGCAGAAGTGGGTCACGCTGGGCGCAGAGGCCAGTTGCTCATTTGCCGCAATCTCATTGCCGGCGGTTCTGTTTGGCCGTCCATGATGCAGCGGCAGGGCAGGCAGCTGGCGCTGGCCGTCTTCTGCGCATCAATCTTACTGCAGGCAGCAACCATCACTGCTTTGCACGCGACGGTCACTGATCTCCACCCCAAGGTGCGCCGTGCGGATGTGATATGCTGCGAATGCATTGCAGCTCCGATCAGCCGCATCATGTCGACCATGTTCACCTGTGTGATCACAGATCTACGTGGCGCCCCTGCCCTCCAAGCTGAACGTCCAAACCCTCACCAGCTACAATGTCAAAAAGTTCTTCACGCAATTTGGCGCCACGCCCTCGGGCGTCTGGTCAAATCCAATCGGTGGGTGTCCTGCATGTTTGCAACAACTCGACAAAATCAGCAAGCAAGACGGCGTGGCTGATGCACAGTGTCTGGAGCACGTCCGGGTCCAGATAACTCTGTGTGCGCCAACATGTACAGGTGGCTATATGACGGAGCGGGATGGCATGGAGCTGCACAATAGCTACATGTATGGCCTGACAGTACTCTTCCACAGGTGAATATGGCTACGGTAATGCCAATGTTTTCGACACAGGTATTCAGCTACAGCTTTCAATGTCGCACAGTGCTGCTTCCACGTTGGAATTGGTTTTGCGCAGATGCTGAGGTGCATGACATCGTGTCTGGTGCTGCATGTGCAGGCAGCTGCTTCAGAGCCCGCTGCGCGTGCACACAGCTGAGGAGGCAGACGTCGTGTTTCTGCCGATATATGCGGACCTGGGCTGCCGCATGAGCCAGGAGGACCCCGCCTGGGCCGCCGAGTGGACGGCTGCGACCGACAACTTCTGGGGAACTTTCAACGATCAGTTCCCGGATGCCGACAAGAAGCCGCACTTCGTGGTGACTGGCAGGTGCGAGGGGCTGGGTGGCGCTTTTGATGGCCACCTGTCAGCACTTGCAGGCTCGACTGACACCAGAGACTCTGCCTAGCTGAATCTTTGAGTCACACCTCGATTTGATGTATAGCTTGAATGAAATTGTGGCTGTGCAGGAGGGAGGCCGAGAACATGGGGTACTGTGGAGTCGAAGGCCCCATGTACGGGAAGGTAGGGGTGTTGCGCGCGTCCAATGACCATGTGCCTCTGCTGCCACCTGCCGCCCGATTGCCTTAACACCCTCACCCCTGAACATTGCAGGTGACAGCGTGCAACTTCTTGTGCCACCCCTACGCCAAGCACCTGCTGATGCTGACCGTTGAGGTGCAGTCCCTTTGGCCTCGACTCTCCAGTGCACCTCTTGCTTGTATGGTCCGCTCGCCTTGCAGACGGATAAAGCATCCACTCGCAAATTCCGCAAGCATAGCAGCACGGCCATCGGCAGAGGTGTCACACATTGTCTGGGTTCCCAGGTGTTCACCGGAAGCTTGGACCGCATGGAGCCGCAGCCACTGCGGCCGAGCAGCGTGCCCGTGCCGTGGCCGGGGCACTGGCACCTCAGCCTGGGCAGCCCCTACTTCCAGCAGCCCTTTAATGCCGCGGCCCACCGGGCGGCGCGCCGCTTCCTGGCCATGGAGTCCCTGAAGGTGCTCGCGAGTTCCGGGACGAAAACCCGCAGTATGGATTGCAGTTGCAGGTTCAGCTGCCCTGGTGGCTTGCACCCGCTCTCCAACATCAGCGCAAGGCCCCACTTCGTACAGCATGCACTGGTCAGGCGCAGCATGCCATCCTGTGCGCGTGCCTTCGCAGCTGTGCGGACTCTGATGCACCCAAGACCGCCCTGACGGTCATTTTGGCCGGCCGCAGGTGCGGCTGCCACTGCGGGAGCTGCTGTACCAGAGCTGCCAGGAGCGCCCAGAGGCATGCATCCATTACCACCCCCGCGGCCTGATTTCCAACTTCAACCACAGCGAGATCTACAGCGTCACGCAGAGCGCCTGGTGTGAAGCCCAGATTTACCTCGACCTATCGCATAACAGCTGATGCATGTGCTGCTCTGACAACATCATGTGACTGGACACGACCCGACGGGACTTGTGGCTAACTTCCATGGCTGAGTCCCAGCGCATTCAAGTATCAAAACTGTCAGACTGTAACATTTGTGCATCCCTAGAGCAGGTACTGCATACAGCCGCCGGGCGATGGCCCCAGCCGCCATGCGACCATGGACTGTATGGCAGCGGGCACGATGCCGCTGTTCTTCGACCCGCACCTGCCGGCCGTCATGCCTTTCGCCGACATCATCGACTACGCCGACATTGCCGCCTTCATCGACCCTGAGCAGCTCGTCACGCAGCAGGCCAATGCCATCGACGTGCTGCAGGTGCAGAAGCCCAGCATTTGGTCCCATATAAATCACCGCATATTTCACCGCTTTTCGAAGCCGGCATGTAATCATACTCAATCCACCGCCTGTCCAATCACGACGCTGCACTTGCGGCACGATGTAGTCATCTCAACTCTGCACTTGCAGCACGGTGTACACATCCCTCAAGGCGTGCCTCATATGCACTTTGCAGGCGGCCTTCAGCGAGGACGCGGCCCTGCAGAAGGCGGCGCGGCTGCACCAGCTGAAGCACGTGTTCCTGTACTCCCTGAACCCGGAGCACGCGCTGATCCGGTGGGACGAGGCGTACAGCGTCCACCCCCTGGACGATGCGTTCACTGCGTCGATGAAGGCGCTGCTGCGCCGCGCCTGCAAGCTTGGCATGCGGGGCCGGTGCGCTTTCCTTTTTCTGCCAATGCTCATGATGCTCCTCCATGACAGCGTTGTGACGTCACCTGACAGCATACCCCGCTTATCCTTGCTCACCTTTTCAAGCTCTCGGCGGCCTCGTGTGGCCCTTGGGACGCAATCTATCCAAGATCTTGTGACGACTGATAGCAAGTCACCCTCCGCTGCTGATGCGACAGATGCGAGGCGATGGAGGCTGGTAGGCTGTCCGCACGCAGCACGGCTGCCGCCGCCAGCAGCTTGCCAATCACATCCGCCTCGGTGCAGCAGGTCGGTGCCGGCGGCAGCGCGGGCAGCGGCACGGGCAGCGAGGCCTTAGGTGCCAGCGATGCTGCCATTGGCACAGCCGGCGAGGCTTCGACAGTTGGGACTGGCGCCGCCACTGGGACGGCTGTCATGCAGCAGGGCAGCGGCGGCGCTGGGTCGCAGCAGCAGCAGCAGCAGCAGCCGGGGCAGTTGCAGCAGCAGGGGCGCCAGCAGAGCAGGGGCAGCCGGGCTGGCGGCTCGGGCGGGGGCAGCGGCGCGGCTTCGAAGCGGCCCCACAAGATGACGTGGGGCAACGACGAGGTGGAGCCTGAGGACCTGGCCAGCGCATTTGATCCGTACACTGGCATGCGGCGGGGCAGCGGCCACAAAGGCGCCAGGGGCAGCAGCAAGGGCAGAGCTGGGAGCGGCAGAGGTGGGAGTGGCGGGAGCAGAACCAGGGGCAGCGGTGGCAAGTCTCGCCACCAATCGGGCAGCAGAGAGCGGCAAGGAGGCAGTGCTGGTGCGGCTGCGGATAGCGGGCGAGCGGTGGAGCAGCAGCAAAGCGCAGATAACCCCCTGCCGCGGCATGTGCGCCCACACAACAACGATGTTGTCGCAGGAGCAGCGGACAGCCAGCAGCGGCGTCTGCTGCGCCACTGGAAGGCATAAGCTGCATCGCATTGGCGTCACATGCAGGCTGGTAGAAGCAGGAGTGCGCAGGATGGCGTAAACGATCTGGGATGGCTAGATCCATGCAATTCATTATTGGTGTTTGCTTTTCAGTGCACCGTGAAGACGTACAAGGATCAGATTAAACATTGAAGTGAGCTGGCCAAAGCAAAGGTTACAATACAATTGAAAGGATATGTCCTGCCGTGCAATAGAAAACTCACATTACTCAGCTGCCCACAGCAATAGCCTGCCGCACAATGGGCTCTGCGCTCTGCCTGTCGCCTGCGCCACCAGTCTGCAGGTAGTGGTCTGCACGCGCTGCCGGCTGTAGCTGCTGTCTATCACCGGCTGCTTCGGAGTCACACGCTGCCGGCGACTGCTGCGGTGTGGTGCCGCTGCCAGAAGCCATCTGGCTGCTGACGCCTGCTTCTTCGGGCGCTGCCACTGGAGACACCGCTGGGTGTGTGCTGGCAAACACCGGCGGCGGCAACTCGAGCTCCATCACCGCATCGCTAGGCTGCACACTTATGACCTTGGGTGGAGCATCCAGCACCTGCGGCCAGCATGACACGCATCTCATATCTGTTTGGCAGTGGCAGCCCAACAGATGAGCTGCAGCCCAGGCCGAACAGAGGGCAAGGACCCCAAGCCAGCAGCATGACGGGGTTGGCCTTGAGGCAAGGAAAGCACCTCGTCAGGGACTGCTGACAGCGTTTCATCCAGTAGCTGGGTGACGGTAGTAGCGCGCCGCAGCACCTGATCCACCGCGGCCTTCCACCTGGAGCCTCCCTGCACATACATGGCCGCCACAAACATGTCAGAACAAGCACATCGGGGTGCTGAAAATTTGGTTGTTGAAACACCTGGCGCTGCTTGCGATGCTCTGCATGTAAGGTGTGAAACCCCCCAACTTGCGTTCGTGCAAGGACCCCGTGCATCAACCAAACGCACAAAGGGCTGAGGCTGCCAGCCGCCTTTTGCAACCCTACCTTCTCGCCGAAAAAGAGCTGCAGGATGGGCGCGGTCAGGGCGCGGACGCTGGGGCACACGCTGCCGTCGGGCCGTGTGTGCCACCGCCCCAACTGCGAGTCGGCAAACTCCGCATACTGCTGCAGCACCTGCATGCCAGCACATAGCATGTCAAGGCATGCCTGCAGTGTCCAGCACTCAAGCCTGTCAGACGCAACAGTAGGGGTAATCTAGTTGACTACCCCTAGCAACAGGTAACAGAGGGTTGAGATGAATCAACAGAACTGTGTGTCTACTGATCTTCCTGGTTTTCGGTCATCCCAGCACCTTGCGAGGCTCACGCTTTGCAGCTATCATCCCGTACTCACCTGTCTGCGGCTGGTGGCTGCGTTGCTGTCCGCATTGAAGACGGCCCGGTCGGCGTCAGAGAAGCAGTCCCAGGGGCGCTTCCAGGCGGCGCGCCCGATCATGACGCCTGCTGCTTTTGCCCCCGGCGCCGGCTCCGCCGCCAGCACCTGCAGCGCCTCCTCCGTGGTGTCCACCTGTGCACGAGAAACTATGATCACTCAACATGTTGTGTCCACCTGCGCACGAAGATCATGGACAAATCACATATTGTGTCCGCCTGTGCGCACAGAGGTCATGACGTTTCATAGTGTTGCGCAAAAGAGTGCCACAAACACCCAATCTGTCGCGCGGGAGACGGGGCGGGGATGTGCTTCGAGCCTGTCGATGCACACGGTGAGCCGCTGCACATAGGATGCAACAAGATGAGACGCTGCATGAGAGGTCTCATTCAAACAACGAAACTTCTACAGCAATCTGTTCTGTCTTCAGTTGGGATTCCGTGCTCAGCTATGTCGTGCATGGTGATGTGGTGCTGCTGCACCTGGCCGTTGACGCTGAAATGCAGGTGCGGGAAGTCGCGCCGCAGCGCGAACGCCCAGCCCCGCCGCAGCGGCGGCACTGACCGGTTCTTCACCGTGTCCAGGTTGAGGATGGCCTTGCGGCAGTGCACGATGAAGTGCCGCACGGGCGAGCCCTCCGACACGGTGCGCACGAAGTTGCACAGCTGCTGGTAGCTGTCCACGTCGTCCACCCCTGCCATGGGTCGGACAGAACAAATTGATGCTGCGTTCGAGAACACAAGCTCGTGCTGAGGGCGTTGCTGTGGAAGAGACTGGTGCATGACGCCATCTACCTCCCTGTTGTGTGCTCCAGCCTGTGGCGTGCCAGGGGCAGGCTGGGCGGAGGAAGCCTTGCTGAGATGGAGGGTGTGTGCGACCCACCTAGGCGGCACTTGACAGTGATCGGGATGTCTGTCACCGCCGCCATGGCCGCGCAGCAGTCCGCCACCAGCTGCGGCTCCGCCATCAGCGCGGCGCCAAAGCAGCCGGCGCCCGCCACCCTCGAGCTGCCGGCATGCGACAATTGCCATTCGGCCCGCAGCACTGGGACACGCAGAGTGCTCCAACGGACGCAAATTACTGAGCACCTCATTGGCGCCTGGCAACACATAAGGACTGTGTGACATACAAGAGAGCTGCTGCCCACCTGGGGCAGCCGCAATTGAGGTTGATCTCGTCATAGCCGTAGCGGTCCACCTTCGCAGCGGCCGCCGCCAGCTTTGCCGGGTCTGAGCCGCCCAGCTGGCACACGATCGGGTGCTGCTCCGGCGGAAACCAAAGGAACCGATCCGTCTGCAATACCAATTGTAACACAGTGGCGTGTTGCAGCGTGGAGGTGCGGCAGCTGTGTTGGGCAACTGCACCTGTGCGAGCGTGTAACTCACATACAGATAAAGGACGGTGCACCTGTGGGTTGTGGATGAGCGTGGTGTCCACGATCATCTCAGTCCACAGCCAGGTGTTGCGGGAGATGAGGCGGCACAACTGCCGGAAGTATACATCTGTCTGGTCCATCCTGCAAGCCGTGCCGCACAGGGTGTCTCAATGGCTTGGCGCCGGCCGCACATCGCCAGCAAAGGAAAGCCAGCGTCTCATCGACACGATAGTGCTGTGCAGCGCGGTGTTAGTCGATCAGTGAAGTGACGTCTTGTCGCCACTGACGAGTCGCTCACATGGGTGCCACACTCAGCAGCGGCGGCGGCATGCCGTTGACATTGCGCTGCGAGTCCGCCATGGCCGCTGGTGGGGCAGACCGACGGCTGACCAATGATGAGAAGTGTCGTGCGGCTCTGCTGGACGACGCGGCTCTGCGGGACGAGGCAAATGCTGTACGCGTGTGATGCAGCAGCCGCGCGGAGTACAGCTGCGCTTGCATCACCTGGGTGTGCTTACTTCGCACGACCTCTACGCCAGCAGCACAGCTGCCAGATGCATCGAGCAACTCACTGTGAAGCTGCAAATTGTGCTTGCCTGCATGGTGCCGCGCAACACTGGTCGGAGAGGGTTTAGCACTTCATCATGGACTGCAGCCAATGGACGTGGCAGTTTGCACTTGCGCGGCTGACCAGCATACTTTGCGGTAGTATCTGTGCTCCACCATTGTACATATCCAAGTTGCCAATAGACATACAGCGCCATTACGATACTGCGATTTCGCTTCAACATCCGACTCAAACTTGTATAGCACTGCGTGCTGTGGAGTGCACTGCCATTGGCGCTGGTCATCGAGAGCTTGCAGCTGATCTCTGGAGGTGTGCTCTGGCAAAGACGGCAATCCGCCATGGGCGCGGGCGGGCAGCAGGGCGCCCCGCTGCCCGCCGCGGCGTCACAGGAGCACATGGTCATCCCGTCGGTGCCCTCCGATAACGACCCGAGCAGCGACCCAGAGGTGCAGCGACGCTCATATGTGTCATCAATCGCTTATCAAAGCCCATCAATCCCGGACAATACAGTGCATGCTGCTATGGACCAGCTGCATCCCCGCCTCTGAGACATCATGGCCTGGAGGCCATCCTCAGAACGCGTGCTGTTCATTCAACGGATATACCCCTTGTTAGGTGTGGGATCTGGTCATCGTGGGTGCCGGCGTGGCGGGGTGCGCGCTGGCACACTCGCAGGGCCGCGCGGGCCGCCGGGTGCTCGTCATCGAGCGTGACCTGAGCCAGCCGGACCGCATCGTGGGCGAGCTGCTGCAGCCGGGCGGCTACCTGGCGCTCACCAAGCTGGGGCTGGCGCAGTGCTGCGAGGGCATCGACTCGCAGAAGGCAAGTTGCAGATTTTTGCCTTTGAGACGGCTGGCGGAACAGCAACAGTGCACCCGAGCCAGCTGCGGCTGTCTTGTGCGCACGACGGTCGGCCTGGCGCAGTAATATCAGGGCGTCGACTTGCACAAGTTGCAGAACGCAAGCATGGCTGGCATCGTGGTCATTAGGGGGAAGCTGTTGCACATGCACATGTGGTTCCTGTCGCATACAGATGTGGTCGATGCAATGTCATTCGAGCTGGATTGCAGGCAATGAGCCTGATGCCGGATTGCGCAGGTATATGGGTATTGCATGTTCAAGGAGGGCAAGGAGGCGAAAGTGTATTACCCAACAGAGGGATTTGCCAGCGAGGTCTCAGGCCGGAGTTTCCACAATGGTAAGTACAGCGTCAAGTGCTGTGGCAGCAGGAATGGTGACAAGATTTTCTCACGTAGTTGATTTGGTAATTTGCTGACAGCTGCCATGCTCATGCAGGCCGATTTGTGCAGCGGTTACGGCAGGAAGCAGCCAAACTGTCGACCGTCACAATACGGCAGGGCACGGTCAAGCGGCTGTTAGATGGTGTGCTGATGTCTCTATCCACACTAAGAGGGTGCCCTTGCAGCGGCAGAGGCCCTGCTGTCTCGAAACGTGATCAGCTGTGCTGCAATGTGAGTGTACTACAGGGCCACTGCCACGATTTTCTGTGATCCTCTGCATTGCAGAGAATGGCAACGAATGGGAGGATGGCCACATTGTGACAGGCGTGGCATACAGCTCAGCGGCACTCGGCAACCGAGTTGCAACAGCCCACCTCACGGTGTGCACTTTCCCCTGCAAATCAAAGAGAACTGGACCACTCAATCCCTAACGAAATTCCATCAGGCAGCCACTTACGGTGTCATCACGAAAAATGAAGCTCGTCGTCTGCTCCTTACTGTCAAGCAAGGCTGCCTCCAGAAGCCAATCCCCATGCCTTGCGCCCAGCTCATTGTGACTTTGATGGACGGCCTGATTGTTCTTTCAAGGAGGTGACGGCACCTCCCGCCTGCAGGTGGTGTGCGACGGGATGTACTCAGCGCTGCGGAAGAAGCTGTCGGCGCCGCGCATCACGCACCCCTCCTATTTCGTGGGCCTCCTGCTGCGCGGCTGCAGCCTGCCGCACGCCAACTTCGGGCATGTGGTGCTGGCCAAGCCCTCGCCCATCCTCTTCTACCCCATCAGCTCCACCGAGGTGGGGACACCATCCATTGCATCTGAGCGTCTTCCCAACTACATTACTGCTAATTAGCTTGTGTCGCCCATCCTCGTCGATCGTATGAGCCTCAACGAGAGGGGGGCAGGATCGCAGTCCCCAATGTCCGGCTGTTTCCTGCCAATCGAGCCTGCAGCTGCTGGGCTGACGCTGCCCCTGCGGCGAGGGTTATATCAGGCCATGCACAGTGTGTATACACATAGGGGTCCCCGTGCTGAAGGGCAGCAACGCGCCTTGCAGGTGCGCACCTTGGTGGATGTGCCGGGCGAGAAGCTGCCGAGCGCGGCATCTGGCGCTCGGCAGGAGTACCTGCGCACCCATGTCGGCCCACAGGTGCAGAGCCAGCCAGAGTAACTGGACTGTAACTCTTGGAGAAGCTCTGCACGTGGTCCTCTCATGCCACAGTCTCTTGCCTGTCTCGAACCTCAACACGACAGCCATGCAGCAATGACGGACCTGCGCTGCAGTCTGTGGCCAAGGGGCTTGAACATGCTTCTCTGGGCAACTGCCAGCAAGTGCAGGTACGACACAGCATGTTCCTGTTGTGGAATGTCTACAACATATGTGGTACAGGTGCCGGAGCAGCTCAGAGCGGCGTTCCTGCAGGCGGTCGATGCCGGTCGCATCCGCAGCATGCAGAACAAGAGCATGCCGGCAGCACCGTTACACCGACCCGGCGCCCTGCTGCTAGGTGCGAACAAGATAACTCAATGCTGGTCTACCTGTGCGTCGTGACACCATGCATGCTCACCAGCATGCCTGTGCACAGCGAAAGGGCACCTTGGCAGGCGGGGCACACATGTTGCTTCGGAAGCCTGACCATGCTCGACACATGGCGGCGCGGGGCGCACTGTGCTTGCGCCACAGGCTGGCGGGCGGCGTGTTTCGTCAGAATCTGTCCGACACTTGACACCTCACTTCCTTCCAATGTTGGCTCAGGCGACGCGTTCAACATGCGGCACCCGCTGACGGGCGGCGGCATGACGGTGGCGCTGTCCGATGCGCAGCTGCTGTGCGACATGCTGCGGCCACTGCCCGACTTCTCGGACCCGCTGCTGACGGCGCGCACCACCGCCGCCTTCTACACCCGCCGCAAGCCGCTCAGCGCCACCATCAACACGTTGGCCAACGCACTCTACCGGGTGGGTGTAGGATCCCATTCATGTCCGAAAATGTGCGGAGTCTCTGGTGGCCCACAAAGGCAGTCCAGCAGCGTCAAGCTGCCGCCTTCTACACCCGCCGCAAGCCGCTCAGCGCCACCATCAACACGCTAGCAAATGCACTGTATAGGGTGGGTCTCTCATCATTGTGTTAATGGGTGTGTATATTCTACATCAATTCACTGATGGTGTCAATAGGCTGTCCTGATAAGCAGCAGCAGGCAGCGCTCCAATGCAAACTGGCACATCCGCCACATAGTGCTGAGCACCACTGTGATTGCGCTGTTCAGCATGCTATGGTTTTGAGGCTGGATGCTGAGCCTGAGTGCTGCACTGTTGCAGTGCCAGTGCTGGAAGATTGTTATTGCAATAGCATTGCAGATGGCCAGCTGGTGTACTGCATCGCAGTATTATCCCACTGTCAGTAAGAGCATGGCCTGGACATGCCTGGATGGTCCGTCACAATATTTAAGCGGAGAAAGTCTTATCAACATGAACGGTTTTCTGTGGCCACCAACACTGCATGTTTCTTGCACAGGTGTTCTGCTACACGGGGGAGCAGGCGCATGAGGAAATGCGGTCGGCATGCTTTGACTACCTGCGCCTTGGCGGCATCTACTCCGCAGGTGATTCAGTGCCACGACGTTCGCATTGTGTATGTTCAACTAAATGTGTTCGTGATGGCCATGATGCTCTGCGCTCCCGGAAAATCTGATGCCTGTAGGATGTTTGGCCGGTGACCCAGATAAGTTGCCCACCTGTGACTTCGCACTGCTGCAGCAGAGACCCTGTACAGCGCCCAACGTGATATGGGGAAGCCTGGACTGTCTCAGCACCTTCGATCATGCGCTCATGATGATGTGTGATACAGGCCCAGTGTCGCTGCTGTCGGGGCTGAACCCGCGGCCATCGGTGCTGGTGGCGCACTTCTTCATGGTCGCTGTGTACGGCGTCGGCCGCCTGCTGCTGCCGCGGCCCACGTGCAGGGGCCTGTGGAACGGGCTGCTGCTGCTGTGGGGCGCTGCAGGTTACGCATCCTTTTCGCCGCCAACCTTCATACTTCCTGCTGCAGTGTCGCGTTCGCATTATGCTGTTGTGATGTTAGGCTACTGGATCAGTGCTGTTCGTCTGCTTCCTGTATATCTGGCACAATGCACACAGCACACCAACATCGGATGTCGCCATGTGTGCTGCAGCCATCATCCTGCCCATCATCCGGGCGGAGGGCCTGCGTGCCGTGTTTGCGCCCTGGCTGGTGCGGCACCCCACCGGCAGAGCCGCCAGCGTCACGCGAGCGTCCAGCCGCCTGGTGGTCGCCGGCAGCCGGTCTGGCTTCTGCGCAGTGGACTGACGAAGGCCGGGTCGGGACAGCCGCATGCGCGTTGAACAGTCCTGTATCTGGGGGCTGACACCTGGAGGACTTGCGCATCGCGCAGCACTCATGCTCAGCACTGCCATTGTTGTACGAGATGGGTCTAGGGGTTGCAAGTGTACCATATGTTGCAGGGTGGGGTGGTAAGGATGTTGTTTCAGCGGGTATCGCCAACCTCCACTAACATCAGCTGCTTATAGAGTAGGTACCCATTGCAAAAGCAAATGTCTCAGAATACCCGAAGGCAGAAATTGTGAACTGCTCAGAAACAACAGCCCAGCCCTCATGGCGCAGGCTCACACATCTGGAAAGGAGTCCATGTCATCATCCGAGAAAGAGCCGATGCGAGAGCACTGTCTGACTAGGCAACAAAGAAAGGGGCCCGCATGAGCGGTGCGCAACTCAACACAACTAAAGAAAACGATTCTCCAAATGATTGTGTCACCCTCAGACAATTGACGCAATTCTGTCAACCTGGCAATGGCGTGTGTCAACGGCATCGATTTCCCTCAAAATTGGATGCGGCGGCTATGGTCACAGTCATACGGTCGGCACAATTGGTACTCTATCCCCCCTCGGCCGTCGCCAGCCACAGCTGGCCCAATGACCACTCATGAAGGCAATAGTGCCTTGATCCCTTGGATGTGCCTTGGTCGGTCGCCCATTTGGGCCCCAAAACGGTCCAACGCCCCGTTGGCAGCCCAGGCCCCATGCCAGCAGCGCTGCCCAGCTGGGGTCTTGCAACATTTCAGTCGTGCAGATCAACATGCTCGGACGCGGTTGGCGGCTGCCCCCTGCCGGCCCCCAAGCCAGTAGCGTGTCAATGATACAATCCAATCGTGCCGCGCCGCACGGCCGGGGGCATCCTCTCGATGCCACCGGGTGCGCACGGTCACGTGGGGGCCGCGGGAGCGCTGCGCTGCCATGTATCCGCCTGAGGTGGTGCCATGCAGCCGGTGACCAGAATGAATAGCAAAGGCTGTGTAGTGTACATCATGTCCGCAAGCCGGCTGGTGCTGCCTGCCTGTGGCCCTGGCTGGTGCGGCACCGGCTGCTGCATAGCCGCTGCCTGCTGGCAGCCCGTGCCAATCGACTGTGCTCTGTTGGCGGCGCGGGGAGGCTGCAGCGTGCGGCATGTGGCAGCAGCATTCGCTGCAGCAGCCGGTTTGCCATCAAGGAGGAGCTCAGGTGGCGGCTCGTGAGGGGCTGCCGGGCTTGCGTGCGCGCCGCCGCAGCGAGGCGCCGGCGTCAGTGAACAGCGACACCTTGGCCGGCATCGGGACCTTGACCTGCGTGCAAGACCAGGAGGCTCAGGGCGGCGTATGGCACGAGGACTTGTGCCAGCATTTTTGACTCAATTTGCAGCCGCGAGGCTTTGTTTGCATGCATCAAGTCACCTGGGGTTCCAAGTGCACAACTAGAACTGAGCATCACAAGGTGCAAACATGCCTGGATGTCGATTGGCGACAGCACGGTCAGCTGCGGCGCCGCACCGCCAGCCTGTGTCAATGGTGTGCTGCCGCTGCGCTGCAACAGCAGCGATGTGGGGGGCTGCTGACCGGGCGGCGGTTGGAACAGCGGCGGTTGCGAGCCCCCGGACGCCAGACGCATGGCATGCTGCTCAAGCTGCCTCAATACGGCCAGCTGTGCATATGCCGCCTGCGCCGCTGGGCTGCATCATGCAACGCAACATGCTCAGGGGATGCTCAGACGACGTCTCAGCATCTTCACATGCAACACAAAACGGCCCCGCGTGATGCGAGCACGACGACGAATGCATCAGCTGCCGAGTGTGGACCATAGTGGGCATACTCGTCCTGTTCGCCACTGGGGCAAAATCCAGGCTTTAGTAAGCGGCGAAACATGTGCTCTATCCGAATGTGACAGGCCGATGTTGGAAGCGGACAACGATGTACCGACACCGATTGCGCGCGACCTTTTGCGGTTCAGGACAGTGCCCATCTGGGTGGTACCGAGGGAGGCCGACCCTATGCAGGTGGACGCGTCCTGTTGCCTTACGACCGCAAACGCAGCCAAATCATCTCGAAGCGCTGGAGAGCCCTTCGTTGGCTACATTGATGGGATAGCGCGCTACTTGACCGGCTAACCTGTCGGTGCAGGCCAATCTCGGACCGGGGCCCGGCTGATCGCCGATGCACGCGCCATGCCTGCCCGCCCAAAGCACGCAACAACATTGTCAAGCCTGAAAGCTGTCCGCAGATGGCCGTGCACACGCGAGAAGAAGGGCCGAAGCTGACGCAGCATGTGCCCCCAGCTTGATGGGACCTCTTGCATGCTGTCGGTTCCCACGCCAGGCCACGATTCGATGGGTTGACGCGCTAGTGACAGTCGATTGCTCATGGAAACACATCTGAGACTGTACCTCCGTGGAAACTGACAGAGAATGGCGGCGCGGAGCGTCAGGGCAAAAGGTTTGCACCTCAGTCCCTTCTTGGACGCCTTACCCACGCTGCTCCGCCGCTGCGCGGCGGGCACCTTGTCTTGGAATGCTGTGTAGCTGGCGGATCTGGGCTTGCGCGCCTTCACCCGCGGCTGCTTGGCGGTGTAGGCCAGCTGCCGTGGCGTGGTGGAGCTCGGGAAATAGCCGTCAAGGTTCTTCTTGACCTGCGCGAGACGCACGATTTATGTTTTGCTGATGTGCTAGGCAGTTAAGGTGCTGCTCGGTGAAGTTTAGACCTGTCTGGTGGCGAAGCTCCTGCCCTGCACTTGGGCCATCACAGCACTTGACAACTCAAATCGTCAGGAAACGCGAGACCAGGGAGGCTCACCAGGAATCTCGCCCCACATGCGTTGCATAGAGTTTCCTTTCCGGGCGGACCGCGGCGCCAGCATGGCGTTGAAGAAGTTCCTGTCATACAGGGACAATGATTGAATCAGAGCTGCAACCTTGCTGCATGTCTATGAGTAACATTGCACGACGGCCCACTCACCGCAATGGTCGCAAGGGCCCCCGCTGCTCCGCATGATGGGCCACACCAGGAATGCAGATGATATCAATTATGACGGGCGCGCCCTCAACTCCGACACTTGGTGTATCGAGAATTCGATCTAATGCCGGCGGCAAGCCTGCGCGCAGGGTGTCGGTCTTTGACGTCAGAGGTATCGCGACATGTTCTTGCCTAACCCGTGGAGTGTGCACTGTCCTTTGACGGAAGCAGTGAGTCTGTGGCTGCGGGCTGGTGCCAGCTCAGCCAGTTGCGTCACAGCTTTCATCATCGACACTTTGTGGATATGGCCGCCCTGTTGCGATATCGGGAAATACTTCCAGTGCACAGCAGAGGCTCTTCCATGTAGATCTCATAGCAGCATCTAGGGGTGCAAATCAGCCTCGGGCTTGACACCTGCAGGTCTGCACCCTTGATTGCAGTGTGCACGGATGCGGACGATCATCGAGCAGCCGCTGCTTGAATACTTACTGCATCATACTTCAAGGTGTTAAGGTTCTAAATGTCATCTGTGGTGGCAATGTCAGCAGCAAGCCTCGCTGCTGTCAATCTAGTGCAACGAACGGACTTCATGTTGGCAAGGGTCCTGCGCCGCTCTGCCATGTTGCAGAGGCTGTGCTGCCGCCGCCGCCATTGCTGAACAGGCTGTCAGCAGACGGCGCGCTGCTGTCCTCCTCTAAATGTGATAGCTCGTCAGCATGCTCTTCCAAGTACTGCACGCTTTCCTGCGGCACACCGGTAGCAACAAACATCGTCGTCGTGATATATGATACTCTTCTGGTTCTGGAGCATTGCATCTCCCTGACAGATGGGACAGCCACCTGGATGCGACATGCTCGTCTGCTGCACCTGGTAGTCGCTGAGGCTGTTGACGGCGCCGAGCCAGTTGCGCAGCATGAAGAAGAAAGCGATGCCCATTACTGGCAGCGTGCCTGCAATGGCAGAGTCGACCACGCAAGAGCTCTTATGAGTGACACGCAAGATTCATGGTGCAGCCGACTGCCACGATTGATGCTGCTGATGTAGTATCGTGGGCTAAACGACCAAACGACGAGAGACGTCCCCAGCTCCCCGCTGGAGTGCGACGCTTGCACAGTGTCCCAATACTTTCACCTGCTGACGGCGCCGCCGCCAGCAGATGGCAGCGCCCGCCGCGGCATAGCAATGCTGCAAATTCGATCATGAGCTTCTGCATTTGCAGAATCTTAGCAAGACTGAGGTGACGCACCCGCCATGACGCCGCCGGTGGCGAGGAGCAGCGCCTGCTGCAGCATTGAGCCGAGGGACTTGCCGGTCTGGGCGCCCACCACATCGATGGCGGCCTTGCCCTTGGTGCGGCTCTCCTCGTCCAGCCCAATGTACACCATCTCCTCCGCCGGTTTGAACATGCTGAACTTGGCGCCCTTGCTGAACACCTGCGCTCATGGGCAGCGGGGCGGCGTGAGCATGTGGCTGGACCCTTAATGCGGTAGTGCTCGACTTGCACAATGAAGCGCCCCGTGTCCTCCCGCCGGCTCCAATGTGCTCAAGTCGGCACCCTTACTGTAAGCTGCAGCCCGGATCAATGTTGAAAATTCCATGTGCTAGGGGCCAGAGCTGGTAGTCCATGTGCCAGTGGCCAGAGCAGGTGTGTCACCACACTTGAGAGTTGAGGTTGCATTCTGCAGCTGCACATCAAAGTGGCGACTGCAGGAACTCAATGCACAACAGCAGTCAGCCGCACCTGGAGCAACGCGCCGCACATGACAAGCCCTCTGAGCAGAGCAATCCCCGCTGAGCCCATGAGCGCCGGCAAGGAATTCCACGCTATGCAGCCCAGGAAGAATGGGATGCCTGCGCAGCCATGAAAGCACCATGAAAGCCACTGTCATGTCGGCGCAGACAGCCTGTTTAATTCACTGACTCTGAGCCCTGTTCTCGGCCTAGACCAGCTGCGGGATGATGCTGCCAGAGGGGAGTGGCAAGGCCGCCATCCCTGAAGGGTGCACACATCTGCGTGCCAGATCACCTGTCCACATCATGAAGCGAGGCGTGGCGCCCGCAACGCCGCGCCAGCCCAGCTTCTCGAACAGGAACGGCGAGCACAGCATGAGGCTGCCCGTCACAATGCCTGTCCACATGGCCACGTCCCCCATGTACGCTGCGTACGCCGCCGGCGACGGGTGCAGCATGTGCAGGTGATTTTTCCACGCCACCTGTTATGTGAGCAGACACTCTGTGGCCAGCGGGCCTCCAAACAACAGAGTTTGTATCACTCCATATCGACATCATGGGAACAGTGTGAAGCCCCGCAGGCATACGCCAAGCCCTGCACAGTAGGTCAGACGCGCACCTCTAGCAAGTTGGTGGAGATGCCCTGCGCCATGGCCATGAGCGCCAGGCACCTGACCTGCTTGGAGGCTGCCAGGAAGGAAAATGCCTCCACCACCGACAGCTTCTTCTTCTGCGGCAGCGGCGGCACGGCCGCCTCATACTCTTCATCGCGCCCCAATGTGGACGCTTCGAGGCTGCCGCTGCTGTCGTTGCTGCCGCTGGTGCTGCTGCTGGTGGCTGGGCTGTGATGCCGCTGCTGCATGTCCTCATCCAGGCTGGCGTCTGCTCATGGGCAAACACGGCTTTGACCCTCAGGCAGTCGCTCATCACGGCGGCTCAAATGCATCTACATCATTGCTAGTATGATGCTGCCTGAAATGGATGCAGCAGGCAGAATGTATCGCAGCCCGGATATCCAATGCAAGTAGGCAAATCAAGCCAGGGGGTAGATACATCGGAAAACCACCTGCGCTGCTGGGGGCAACATCGGCAGTGGCCAGAGAATGCTGCTGCAGGCGCTCCTGCTCCCGCTTCCGCTGGGCGAGGCGTTGCGCCTTCGCAACAATTGCTGACGGCACTCGCTGCTGTGGGAACTTGTGCACGATGTAGGCGTGCAGCCCCATGATGGCCGCGCCACACAGCACCACGAAGCCCATCGTCGCCTGCGGACATGTGACCCCGCAAGTCCTCCCATTCCATCCACAGGTGTCATTGGTGCATGCGCCTGACAATCAATCGACTACACAGGTGCACTGCGGTATATCAGATGTGGTTCACACAGGCATTGCAAATGGGATGATATGAACCTGCAGCTGGCCAGCAAAGGATATGCGCCCAGCAGTCCGCGTGGTGAACACCCGCAGCAGCTTCCCCGCTGAAGCCTGCAGCCCGATAGGACCAATTCAGACATTGCATCTTGAAGCAAGTCCACGGAGGAAACCCACTGCATGGATCTGAGCGATGACAGGTAGCACAGAGCACCAGAACCCTAGTTTCATTTGCCCAGTCAAGCCTGCCCAAGCAGGAAAGGGCACTACCTGGCCAATGTTGGCGCCGACGCCAAACAGTGGATATAACAGCGCCGCCTCTTGCAGCGTGGTGGTCTCGTTGGCTAGGCCCCAGAACAGCAGGCTGAGCACAATGTCGCCCCACAGCTCGCTGGACACGTAGAACAGGGTGAACATCCAGTTGCGGATCATGCCAATGCCCCCCGCCAGACCGCTGGGCAGCCATGTCGACAGCCCGTCCGCAAACAGGTGCAGGTGCAGCGCCTGCATTGAGGATCTCGCATGGTGTCACCAACCACCTGTCACCTTTATATCCATCAAGTTGCCAGAATCTTCTCCTCCTACGTTGCACTGCAGCAACTGTCAATGGCGAGGCAGATGATGTGAAGCCAGTTTGTGGAACAGAGCATGTCTGCCAGTGCTCCTGGGACGGACATGACACAATCCTACCTGGTGATGCGGGTACATGAATGCAAATGTCACGAAGAAGCCCAGAAAGCTGGTGATGATGATGTAGAACAGCCTCGCACGGCTGAAGCGCTGTGAGCCGAAGGAGAACGCCACCAGAAAGGCCACCGACAGCGGCAGCACCGCGTACACCGTCAGGAAGGGGATCACCTCTGTGCCGCCGCCAACGGCCGTGATGACTAGAGAATCTTTCATGCTGCAGGGCACTGAAACAAGATATGGGGGCCATAAACAGTGACAATGCGAGCACGCATGCCTTAGTTGGAGCGCAATTCCATCATCGGTTTTGCCCGTGACCTGCGGTGAGCGCTGCACCTGTCGATCAGGGTGTTCACGACGGACATGAAGAAGAACAGCGCAACCATTGGGAGGAATTTGCCCCATTGCCCTGCATGCAAGCACATGGTGCGATCACGACACAGGCACACCAAGACCCATCATGAGCTTGGACGATGGTGACTCATACATATGACGGAAGTCTGATCGTCTGATGTCGGTCCCAGTGGTCGGCGACGCACCTTCAAGCTTTGACACTGACTGCCGGAATGTGCCAGCGACGCTGGACACGATACCAGAGCCGCTCTGGTCACTCTGCTGGCTGCCACGATCATCTGGTCTGGCTGCTCCTGCGCTGCCGGCGGCTTGGATCGCCCATGGCTGCCGCCTCGCCGGATGCCGCACACATGCATGGCGGCTGTCAAATGCGCCAAGCCTGAGCCGCCTCTGTTCGATAATATGGCCATGCACAGGTCTGAGAGCCGCATGGGACCGAGCTGATAGTGAGGGGCTGCTCAAGCACGTTGGCGATCGATCAGAACGGCTGCTGCTCAGGTGTTTGTGGGCATGGTGATGGCTTGACTTCGGCAGTGCAGCTCGCCTCAGCATGCTGCCAGACAGCTGCACGCCCTGCGGCCGGTTGCGAGTCTTTGCCTACTGCATGGGTGCCGAGCAGATGAAAATTGTGGAGCACAGGTTCAGAACAAACAAATTCAATGTTGGCTCGAGTGCTACAGGGCGTCTTCCAAGATTAGTCATTCTGACATTCTCGGACTCTGGTAAGGCATCGATGCGCAGCTACCAAGCTACAGTTCCACACTCGTCACTGCTTTGCGGCACTCGTATGCGAGGCACTATGAGCTTGGACATCGTGTAATACGTGCAGCTCAGAGCATGCACACAGCACAGCAAATATACAGCTGTGGGCAACTTTAGATGAGCATGATGCCATGGACCAGCCGATTCTAATAGTTCTTGTGCTTCAATGACTCAGATTGTCGTGGATTTTAGCACCTGTCGCTGGCCGCTCGTCTTTCGGTCTGCAACAGCATCCAGCAGCTAGTCCGCGCCTGCGGCGCAGTGCAACATTGATGCCACTTATTGTACATCCGTGCCACTTTGGCACGTGAGGTCCCATCGTCCACAAGGATGGCTGAAGAACATCTCGAGGGTCCGCCACAAGCCTTTGTGACGGGCTGGGCGCTGGGCGTGCAGCAGCTCAAGGCGAGGCACCATGTGATGCATGTTGCTGCAGTGCATGCTGAGCAACCCTTGCTGACTCGCGTTCGGATGGTGGCTGAAGAACAGCTCTCCTGGTGACCATGCCCACCATGCCCCTGTTACGCTCTTTCAGTGCGACGCTGTCCTCCAGGCGCTGCTTTGGCGACAGTGGCTCATTAAGTCGCGGTCATGGGGCAGCACTGCGGCGGAGGTTGTCAGCCCCATCCTGCTGATGTCCATGCTGGTGCTGGCGTACAGCCTCGTGCACGTCGAGCATCGCTCGGCAAGGGTGAGATTCTGAGTGTGGCTCAGCAATCACACGCCTGCTGTCATTGGTTGCACAACTGATGCACTTTCCATGATGCAAATGATCGAAACCCACTCAGCAGAAAGTGGGGCTGTAGCATCATAGAATCTGACACGCTGCAATCTCCAGGTGTACGCTGGAGACACAGCGGAGCTGCTGCACAACATGACTCGGGATGTGCTTCAGACGAGCGCGGCGTCAGACCTGCAGCTGTGTACGGCGTACCTGCGCAGCGGCGGCGGCGGCGGCGGCATCGTCAGAGGAAGCAGCTCCAGCACCAGCCGTAGTGCACACTGGCCGGGCCCAGCAGGTGCTAAAGCCTATGGCACCCTGCACCTACCACCCAGCAGAAGGCCGGCATGTCATGCAGCAAGCAGGCTGCACACCATGGGATTATGAACATGAAGGTGGGTGGTGATAAACTGTGGCATCACACAGCCCGCAGTGTGAGACTGACCCATGAATGGTCATTGTGCAGTGCCGGGGGAGGTGCCGTGCGGGGACACGGGTCCCGGCGTACGCTGTGCGGGCAGTCCCTGCGCCGGGGCCAGTTGCGCTGCCGTGCCCAGCGCGGCGTGCGTGCCGTTCCACTGCCAGAAGCCCGTGGTCTTCCGCGGCGTGAATGTCACGCAGCGGCCCTGCACCGCAGTGTTCGTGGACCCAGCCGGCGGTGACATCATGGACTGTGCGGCGAGCGCACGAACCCCGTCAGGCGGCAGCGGTGGTGGAGGCGGCAGTGTCGCATCTGCGGGACCCTCGCCGTTCACCGCGTTCAGCAAGGCTGCTGCGGCGTTGGCAGCCAGCCGTGGCGGGAATATCTCCCTGTGGCAGACGCTGCTCGACTCAGGTGGTCCAGGGTTGTGCACGTGTCCACAGTTCCTTGTCCAGATGCCTCCGAATGTGGCATGGGTACGACCACACCGCTGCCATATTTGCAAGGACCTGGGTAGATGTATCCGAGTGTCCACACAGGTGCAGTGGCAGACCTGGTCGCCAACCTCCTGCAGCCAAAAGGTGTCTCACCTGAGCGGCAGGCGGCATTCACTGACTGTGTGGGGGACGCGCTGCGCAACAGCAGCTCGGTGGGCACCACGGCCGTCGCCCTGCAGGCGCTACAGGGCTTCATCGATGGCAACGGGTGAGGCAACCATGTCCTGCACGCCATGCCATCGTCAATTGCGCAGCTGATGCAGTTGGCACCAAGGCAACATGAGAGCCTGCAGGTGCAGATGGTGTGTTTGGCTGGTGCAGGCCGCTGCCCATCCCCAGCTTCGACGAGTACATCGCGCTGCACAAGGCGCTGAATGCCGCGCTGGACTCCCAGCCAGGAGCGGCAAACACCCTGCACGGCGCTCGACGCAACTGGGTGGGTGCCACTTTCTGTCACCCTGTGAAGTCCGTCGACATGTATATGGCGTTCAGCAGTATGTGCTGAGATCATCTGTTCTGATGATGATGCAGTATACCATTCGATGACATCCAGGGCTGGAATCTGCTGGGCAATCTATTGGACCTTGGGGATATTGCCTTCACGCCAGCGAGCCCAGAGGTCCTAGAGTTCACGGCATACATGGAGCAGAAGTACGGCTCGGCCTTCACAGACAACTTCCACGGCGTTTTTGCCACCGAGGTACATTTTGCTGTGGGTGTTGTCACATGCAGAAGCGTGCAGTCGCATCGTCAGGGGCATGCAATAACTTTCCTGTGCGCCTCATGTCCTCGTCGACCCCGAGAATGCATGCGTAGATAACCCTGAGGTCGAAGTACAATCAACCAGATGATATGGGTGATGTGCAGGCCGAAGGCGAAGACTATGCGCTGCGATCGCCAAAGCGGCTGTGGGCCCTCGTCAACTTCAAGTCGGGCCCGATGCACGACAATCTAACCGATGTGGTGATCCGCATGAACTACACCACCGTGCCGCGCACCTGGGTGCCCGTCAACAAGTGGAAGCGCCACCTGTCGGTGCGTGCTCACCTTCAGGACTGACTGGCAAGGCCCGTCGATTTGCACGACACTTGCTGTACACAGGGCTTACAGAAGGATGGCTCTTGCTCTTGCTGCAGGTTCACTACAAGGAGTACCTGAGCTCTGGATTCCTCAGCATCCAGGTGCATGGCGGCATTGCTGAGTGAGGTCAAAGCCACTTGCGCCTGACTTTATGGGGCACCCTTCGCCGGCAGCATGTATGTTGTTATCTCGTTCGAATGCAGAGCGCAATTGATGGATATGTTCTGGACCAAGCGGCCGGCGCTCATGACACTAGCCTGGTGCTGCCAAACCCT
The DNA here is from genome assembly GCA_036584455.1 of Tetratostichococcus sp. P1. Lineage (NCBI taxonomy): Eukaryota > Viridiplantae > Chlorophyta > Trebouxiophyceae > Prasiolales > Stichococcaceae > Tetratostichococcus > Tetratostichococcus sp. P1. The sequence continues at coordinate 2,366,403 of BTPI01000007.1, forward strand.
GCCAGCGCTAGCAATGTATCTGCTGTCTCAGAGGCGCAGCTGTGGACTGTCTGGAGTGTGCCGTTCCCCACAGTGAGCACTTCGTGATCTGGGACTGGTCGGCTGCTGCTGGAAAACTGACAGTGCAGTCCTACAAATGCTACGGCTGGACCCCAAACCTATCACGCCTGGTGTTTTTAGACTAACAATGGCGATGATCTGTCGGATTGCAGGCGGCGTACGACCACAACCGTTTCTATGATGCTGTCGGTCCGATGCTGGGTCTGCTGATGGCTCTGTGCCTCGTGTACCCGCTGTCAATGCTCATCAGGTGTGGGCTGCACATGCTTGCCATGTCATTATGTGATTTGCAATGCAGCGTTGTTTTGTTCAATCTACTTCTGCTCTGTTGTAATGGGCACTCCAGTAGCTGGGACGAGTGGTAATGGGTCCTTGCAGGGGAGTGGTGGAGGAGAAGGAGACTGGTGCACGGGACCTGATGTTCATCCAGGGTCTGCAGCCATGGGTTCTGCCAAGCGCATGGGCCGCAACCTATGCCGCAATCCTGACGGTTGTCAGCGTGTCAGTCACCATCGTGTGCTGTGCTTCCTTCCTGCGCAACACCCAGCCTTCACTGCTCCTGGTGCGTGTTCTGGCTTGGCTTCAATCACACTGTTGCGCAGTCTACAGTATCTGGCTGGTTGTGGCTGAGGTGGCACACTGGTACCCTGGCTATATCCTGAACGATTGATGTACGCATGAGCAATGCTGGTGACTTGCTGTTTCTGCAGGTGCTGTTGCTGGCATTCTCAGCGGCCGAGCTGAGCTTCGGCATGCTGGTTGCCTCCATATTTTCACGCGCAAAGATTGCTGCCATCGTGGGCCCACTGGCGCACTTTCTGCTCCTGCTGCCGCGCTACGTCTTCTTTAGAACAGGTGCTGCTGCTGCTGCTGCTGCTGCTGCTGCTGCTGCGGCGATCGCTTTGAGCTTCTCCGTTGAATTTGCAAGCTGTCTGGCTGTGCCCATGTTGGTGTGTTGCCGTGGCAGACCTGTCAGCGGAGTTGTGGTCCTTCTGGCTGACTGCAGGAGAGCCGCAGGCGCTGTACGCCAAGCTCTTTGCGTCCCTGGCGGCGCCGACGGCGTTCACCTTCGCAGCGGACCTGCTGGCACAATACGAGGGCTCCAATGCTGGAGCCACCTGGGCCGGCGTCTTCCAGGATCCCTTCCCAATGGCCGCCATCCTGGGGTGCGCAATGACTGCTCGTCATATTTCAGACGCATTCAGTCAGGTGCTAGCCAATGTGCGGCGACCTGTGGCTGTCCTTTTGTCAGCATGACGCCCATCATCCTGGGTGCAGGCTGCTCGTGCTGGACGCCAAGCTGTATGCGGCGCTGGCCTGGTACTGCGAGCAGGTGCTGCCGGGCGGCTACGGGCCGCGCCAGCACTGGACCTTCGTGCTGCGGCTCTCATACTGGTGCCGACCACCTGACACGCAGCACTCTCGAGTGCACACGGTGAAGCAGTAGCATCTCACTCGCCTCTCCCTGCATGAAGGCCTCTCTCTGCATGAAGTTGAAGTTGATCTGAATGGCTGAGTTTCTGATGCGCAGGCAGGCGCTCGGCGCAGAGATGCAGGGCTGGCCGCACGCATTGGCGCCTCGACTGTTTCCAAGCGTGCAGAGGGTCGCCTACTCGTCGATTCAGGACGGTGAGCGCCTCAATGCCCCTAGGAAAGGTGTGTGCCCTCAACATCAAGTGGTGTATGCCACCCAGCTGCCTGGCGGGCTGATGCCATCCGTTGATTCACCCACGAGCCACACTCCTACTGCAGGAGCGACCTTCACCCTGGATAACGGCGAGGACGACGTCGAAGCGCCCGCCGCCAGCGGCAGCTTGGCTCAGTGCGGCGCTGCGCTGCGCGTCGTGCGGCTGTCCAAGGCGTACGGCGCCACGCAGGCGCTGCAGGAAGTGAGCTTCGACGCCTATGCTGGGCAGATCACCGCGCTGCTGGGGCACAACGGCGCCGGCAAGAGCACCCTGTGCGCCATACTCACAGGTGTGCAACGCCCCCACCTCCACACTTGTCGACGGGGAGAGTCAGCACATCTCAGCAGACTCGGCAGACACCGGCCTGCCGGGTTTGCGAAAATGCAAGCTGTCCCAAACTGATCAGAAGCGGATCTGCAATATCTCTTTTCGCATCTGCATGCAGGCATGCTGGCGCCCAGCAGTGGCGACGTGCTGCTCGCTGGCCGCAGCGTGGTGAGCGAGGCGGGCGCGGTCCAGGCGACGCGCCTGGGGCTGTGCCCCCAGCGCAACGTGCTGTTCGATGCGCTGACCGTCAGCGAGCACCTGGCGCTGTTTGCGGCCATCCGCGGCATGCCAGGTGTGCTTCACCGTGCGCTACTGTCCCTAGTAGCTGGCAACTTGCATGTCTTGGACAGAATCCTAAACTTCTCCTTTGCGAATGAACAACATGTCGAAGGACACATGTTCGAAGACGGAAGACATATTGAATACCCTTTTGCCGGGCTGCAGGCGACCAGAGTGCTGCTGCTGTGGGCATGGCGGCGGCTGTGGACCTGGCCAAGAAGGTTGGTGCGCCGGCGGCGACGCTGTCAGGTGGCATGAAGCGCAAGCTGCAGGTGATGCCTGAGATGTGTGCTGTTCATCTTGCTGTTGCCGCTCGCATGGGGCCGTGAAGTGTGTGTGTTGTATGTGAGCAGCTTCCCGCACCTTCCGCCTGTTTTCCATTGCAGGTCGGCATTGCACTGCTGGGTTCCCCTGCGGTGGTCATCCTGGATGAGCCTTCCTCAGGTGTGTGTGTGTACAAGGCCGCTTCTACTGCAATGTCAACAACAACGTATCCGTGCCATGCATACCTCCAGTCAGAGTGGATGCGCGGCGCAAACATCTCGTCAAGATGCTGCACTTCGGCCCTTCAACAGGCATGGACGCGGTCGCGCGGCAGGAGCTGCGCGTGCTGCTGCGACAAGAGCGGCGGCGGTGCGCCATGCTGCTGACGACGCACTTCATGGACGAGGCAGACCTGCTGGCGGACAGCGTCGCCATCCTGGCGGCCGGCTGCCTCGCCTGCCATGGGCCCTCCCTCACCCTGAAGGTGCGCAAGAAATCACCTGCAAGTGCATGAAAAGGGCTTGTCAGTGCTGCAAGCATGTTTGGGAAATGAGTGCAGCATGTGCACAAGCCCCTCACCTGCCACCAGCGGATCATTGGCTGAAGTGTAGCACAGTGAGCATGACGATTGTGGGGATGGGATCAATGGCACGGCTTCCGCATAGCGTTGCAAGCCCAGCTGATGCGAATGCAGAGCTGCTGATCACTTCGTAAGGTAAACGGCAAGGTCCTTTGTATCTCCATTACTGACCAGGCTTCTCGTGCTGCGCAGGAGCGGTATGGGGACGGCTACACCCTGACGGTCACGACGGCAGTGGACAAGCCGGTGGACATGGGCGCCATCACCGGTGTGGTGACCCGGCACGTGGCCGGTGCTGCGCTTGCGCGCGCATGCGGGGGCGAGCTGGTGTTCAGGCTGGCCACCGCCGCCGCAGCGTCTGCGGCGCTCCCGGATCTGCTGAACGTGCTGGAAGCTGAAGGTGCTGCATTCCACCTCGAGGCAATCCATATGGTGTGCATTGCCAGCTCATTTACCAAAGGCTTCCGGCCTTGGGCAAGTGAGGAGTCACGATTGGTGGGGCGTGTTCATGAAGACCCTCATTGCTGGTCCGACTGGTCCCGCAGGCCAGCGACTGGGCCTGACGCACTGGGGCATCTCAACGCCATCGCTGGAGGAGGTGTTTATGCGCATCACGTCGACAGCTGACGCTGCGACCACGTGCAGCACGGCAGCCGCGCCAGCAGCAAGCAGCGTCAGCGTGACGTCTTCTTCCACAGCCGACGCAGCCGACAGCGCCAGCATGAGTCCGGCGGCTCAGCAGCCTGCAGGCAGCTTGGCAGCAGCTGTGCACGGAGGTGCACACACCAATGGCGCAGCGAGCGCAGCAGCTTGCACACAGCTCGATGGCGGGTCCGACTGCAGCGATGCCGCAGCAGGTGGTCTGGACGGTGTCGGCCTGGGACCAGGCAGTGGCAGGAAATGCACGTCGCAGCGCCAGACTGGCAGCGCACTGTGGCAGCAGGCCCGGTGCTTCACAGAGATGCTGCGCAAGCGAGCGCTGACAGCCAGCCGCGACATGCGCGGCGCCGTGTTCACACTGCTGCTGCCGGTGCTGGCTGTGGCGGCTGTCCTGGTGCGCTGTGCTTGGGTGCCCCACTGTGCTTGTCTGTCACTTGGCAGTCCTCACGCTCTAGCACAGCTTTGAGTGTTTTCATCCTTTCTACATCCGATGGTGCGAGTTGTGGTCGTTGGCGTGCAGAGCATCCTGAAGGTCAACATCGACCCGACGGCGCCTACCCTGGACCTGGCCCTGAAGCGATTCGGTGAGGCACTTTCTTCTTTCAATCACACCTGCTGTCTACTTTTGAGACAGTGCACAACCTTGGGCATGCTGAGTATCTCGGTAGTCATGCATGTTAGTGTCCACGAGCATGCTTGGCAGAAAGGTTCAGCCATCTTCCATGTTTGTCACATGTTTGTCACAGATCAGGAGCTCCCACTACCTGTCGCGAATGCCCCCGCGGCCCTGGCGCGCTGCATGCAGCCTGCTGACCTGCGCGGGCAGAGGGGCTATGGGGTGAGCGGCGGCTGCGGCGCAGCCGGCTTGCTGTTTGCCGACTCCAGTGCCAACAACAGCTACGCCCTCAGCCAGCAGCTGCTGCAGGCAGGCAGCCCGCGCACTTTTCTGCTGTGGCTGTGCCCCTCTTTCTAGGTCTGCTGAGCTGTTGGCGTGTCACATGTGAGCGGCATGCTGCGCATCATCTTGACACCACCTGACATCGAAAGGAGGCCTGCAAGGACGATGTGCAGGGTCTCGACAATGGCGTGCCGCCTCAGTATGGCGCGCTGGTGTTCAACGACAACATCACCCAGCACGTGGCCAGCCGCGTGGGGGATGCAGTCAGCGCAGCATTCCCCCAGTTGTCGCCGCTCAACATGTCCTCCGGCGCCTGGGACGACTGGCGGCCGCAGCTGGGCGGCGGTGCGGCTCTGGCTTGGGGCCTGCTGCGGGCGTCGCCTGAGGGCAGGTGCGGTCCAGTTTGCTCAGTCTGTGTAGCTTTGCGAAGCTCGGGTACACAGCCGCACCACATGTCCTCAGTGTTATGCCTACTTCAGGGAAACACAGACTTCTGCAGTCTCCTTGAGTTGGTCAGGATACACAATCACTGGGACAAGATTCAAAATGTCCACTACACTGGCTGTCAAAGCGCCGATTCAAAGTCGATGCAAGACTCACGCAGAGGTGTGCACCTGCTGCAGGGTGGCGGCAGGGTTTGCGCAGCGGTTGACGGCGCCGTCGGTCACTCTGCTGCACAATGGCAGCAGCTACCACGCACTCCCTGCGCTGCTGTCGGACCTGCACGAGACCGTCGGCGCCCTTGCCAGTGGCAACTTCTCTGCAGGTGTGTGGTGTTGCACCTGCATCTACTTTCTGGTACACTGCTTACCTTGTAGAATGCTGAAGGCCGCATCATCAGTGTGCACTGCTTCTCAGATCATCATCGTACACCTGTCTCGCACTGCATGTACTGCATTGCTGTAGCGTGAAGATGCTGCACACTGACTGCAGGGCCCAAGCTGCGCATCCAGAGCCACCCACTGCCGCTCACGGAGGAGGAGGCACTCCAGCTGGATACTGTGCTGTCCGTGCTGGCGGCCATAATGCTGCTCGTGCCGCTGTGTTATCTGTCAGGTGACTCACGCATGTGTGACGGTCATCAGTTGCTGAGTGCGCTTCAGAATGCATGTCTGGCCCTAAAGTCAGTCACATACATTAATTCGCTGTGGAACCCACATCTGAACAAGTGACTCAGTACCGAATGTTTGGACAGCAGCAGCGAAAGACTGTGTTCGCTGCAGGTGCATATGCGATTGCGCCGGTTGCGGAGCGGGCAGCGTCGGCAGCGCACATGCAGCTCATATCGGGGTGCTCTGCCATGGCTTACTGGGGCGGCCACGCGGTTTTCGATGGCGTCACGCACGCGCTTTTATCGGCCATCACGCTGGCCATCTTCGCAGCTTTCGGAGATGAGGCCACCACAGGCAGTGGCGAGAAGGTATGAAAGTGCTGACCGTCCGTTGCACATTTGATGCATGTGATGCATCCTCTGCGTGCCGATAGCCTGTTGTCGCCTTGGCACGCAACCTGCAGCTGTGCAGACACGCAACCTGCAGCTGTGAGTAAGGTGCAGCAAGTAGAGAATGTGACTGGTGTGGTCATGAACTGCAGGCAGCTGCCACCTTCCTGTTGCTGCTGTGTTATGGCTTGGCTGTCATTCCTCTGGCGTACTGTCAGAGCTTTACATTTACCAGCCCCTCGGCAGCGCAGGCGAGCAACCGTTGTTTGTGAGTCAATATCATTGACTGACACGGTGCACATTGTGGCCTGTGCAATAGAGCATCCTCAGATCCCAAGCACCCTCCTGCAGGTGGCCATTGCAGGCATCAACTTTGTGTCGGGATTCCTGCTGGTTGTCGGCTCTTATGTAATGGTGCGTCGTCTTGTTTTGACAGAGTGATCTGCAAGCCGGCTGGTACATTCCAGACATTGTGTGCACCTGGCAGAGCACACTCACTCACCGTATGGAAATGTAACGAATGCCAGTGGCCCAGCGCTGCACCAGCCCTGTCCTGTTGCAAACCACAGGCAGAGATCCCAGAGACCCAGGTGGCACAGAAGGCGCTGGTGCCCTTTGCGCGACTGTTGCCTCCCTTCAACCTGGGTGCGCTGTCAATCAATGCCACTGTTGTCTACTCCTACCTTATTCAGTGCCGAAGCTGACAGCTTGACTGCACAGCACCCTCCTCAGTGCAGAATTCACCCATCGTTGCAGCAAATGCTCAGTGTGTCTGCACTTGCACGGCAGGGGGCCACAAGTCCATCACTACGGATTAATTGAATGAGCCCCCAGGAGCTGGTATGCGTGTTGGGTGCTGTACAAAGCAATCAGCGTGTGCTGCAAGGGCTTTGTCATGCTGCAGGTGAGGGCCTGATCGAGCTCAGCAAGTACAACCTGGAGCAGGGCTTATCTGAAGCCCGGGCAGCGGCGGCAGCGGCGGGGTCCCAGGGTTTAGGGCCCGCCGCGGCCGCCGCGCTGCCGCCGCCGCCTCAGCCCACCGTTTTCGCCTACCACGTGCTGGGCCGGCCGCTGCTGCTGCTGGCGGTGGAAGCCGCGGCCTTCTTCCTGCTGGTGCTGCTGCTCGAGCGCGCCTCAGCAGATGGCGATCCCTGGGTGAGCGTGTAGCCGACTGCAGCACACCCCCATCATTGATGCATGGTCACGCTAGTCAAGGCAGACATGTAGAAAAATCAGCACTATGCTGCATTGACATGGCAGTGATGGAACATACCAAGGCTCTGGCATGTTTCAGTGTAACGAAATGGCTGCAGGCTCTGCTCGCGGACCGGTGCCGGGCTGCCGTCAGGCGAGTCACGGGCAGCAGCGGCAGCACGAGCGCAGGGAAGGGCGCGACCGACACTGGCGACCTGGAGCTGGCTGGCCTCGCCAGCGGTCATGCGAACGGCCATGCAAATGGGCATGCGAATGGTGTCGCGAATGGTGGCTGCAGCCGTGTGGCTGCGGAAGATCCGCAGCTGCAGCTGCAGGGCGGCACTCAGCAGGTGAGTGAGCAACAGTGTATGGTGACCCAACCAGATGGAGCTGCGTGCCATGTCAGCAGCTGGGGCATGAAGTTTGGTAGCACAGTTTGGCAGCACAGCCACCTGCATCACCACAACTGCATGTATCAAAACCCTGCTTTGTTGCAGCATCTATCTTTGTTGCTGCGCCAAGCAGGACAGTGAAGATGGTGAAGTGGCGGCGGAGCGGCAGAGGGTGCTCAGCGGCGGGGCGCAGCGGGACACCATCTGCCTCCGCAGGCTGCACAAGCGCTATGGGCCACCCGGCTCCAAGGTGAGCACCTCAGCAGAGGCTTGCTCATTGCAAACCCTAAAACAAGGCCTCGTGGTTGCATTCGGTTGAGTGAGCAGCCCTCTGATGTGTTCTGGGCCAGCGACCCCTTTTGCCAGACAACTGGATATCGTCCAAACAGCTGGCGGGAGACTGACAAGTGTCCTGATCGTAGGCGGCTGTGGAGGACCTGTGCCTGGGCATCCGCCCCCACGAGCGATTTGGCTTCCTTGGCCCCAACGGTGAGGGGAACTCTGGTCGCATGATGCAACCTCACGGCAATGCCACTAAGTCTGCCTGCAGACATGATCTCAGTTTGGTCATTTGGGTGTCTTGTGACATGCAATGCCATCTGTCCCTGACGCTGCGGCATCCGCAGGCGCGGGCAAGACGACCACGCTATCCATTCTGGCGGGGCGGCAGCGCGCCACCAGCGGCGCCGCCCTCGTGGATGGCGCGCCCGCCGGAACCCCCGCCGCCAGGGTTGCCCTGGGCTACTGCCCACAGGTGAGGCCTGCGCGCTCTCTGTTTAGCCAGGCGTGGCAGCACTACTTTATAGGAACCGTGGTGCACTGCCCAACCTTTAGGGAGTCAGCACTGCTCTAGGTTGAGCAATTTGCTGCTATGTTGTAGGTGGACCCGCTGCTGGGGTTGCTGACGGGCGTGGAGCACCTGCAGCTGTTCCTGCGCCTCAAGGTGCTCATGTCGTCGACACCGTGCTGCAATCGTATTCAGTGCATCGCTGGCAGCAAGCATGGCAGTGGCCTCGTGCACATACCATGCGCGAGCAATCTTGCCACCGACACCACTGCCTTGCATCCACACAGGGCCTGCCAGAGCAGGAGGTGAACAGCGAGGTGGCAGAGCTGCTGCGACGGGTCGGCCTGCCGGCAGAGATGGCATTGCGGCCTGCGCAGACCTACTCCGGCGGGTTCGACTCTCCGAACCACTTTGATCTCGTTTCAATAGCCGTTTTCTTTTGCAAATACCCTCTTTCAAGCACACAGCCTGAGCTGCACTCACATGGCATGTGGTGAAAGCCGTGCACATGCTGTTGGCTGCCCTGCCATCAGCATAACCCTCCATTCGATGCTGCGCCTGCTGCGTGACGCTCTCGAATGCATCTTTCCCGTCCAGTGTTGACGACATGGTGCTGCACACTCGGCAGGAACAAGCGAAAGCTGAGTCTGGCGATCGCGCTGGCGGGCCGCCCTGCTGCTGTGTTGCTGGATGAGCCCTCTTCTGGTGCGCATCTCGTGCACAGTCTACTGCAGGTCACGCAGTGCGTAAGGCCAGCATGTCACTGCTACATGCCCATGACACACATTTGTTGTCATCCTGTGGTGATACTTGCACCCGACACTTGGGCCCTCGCCCCATGTTGCAAGAATTTGCTGCTCATGAGAGGCAGCTCAGCAGGCACAAACTGCTCGTGTCTAGGGCGTGACTTTGCCTCACCCCGGGGCCATTGTGAAAGAGGGCCTTTCTAACTTTCTTGATGTCCGTCTGCCGTCCGCAGGCATGGACCCGGGGGCGCGCCGTGCGATGTGGGGCGCCATCCTGGCGGCCACGCAGGCGGCGGGCGTCGCCGTGGTCCTCACAACGCACTCCATGGAGGAGGTGCGCCCCCTGCAGCTGTGACATCTGATGGATGGTGCCTTCGTGCCAGCTTTGACACTGCATGCCTTGGATGAGTGAGGCTCGTTGCAGCTGTAATTTGATGAATGCTGCCCTCTTGCCAGCGATGACAGTGCATGCCTTGCATGGATGAGGCTTGCTTGCATGAATTTGCGATTGCTGGGGAAACCTTTGCGTCACAAATGGAGTGGCGATCTAATGCAGCTGTGGTTTGATGGTGCCTCCTTGCTGGATGCATGACAGTGCATGCCTCGCACAGGCGAGGCTTGCCTGGATGCAGTTGCTGTTGTCGGAACAAATCTTTGCGCCATAAACAGGAAGCCGATCTGCTGGTGCTGTAATTTGTGTTTGATGCTTCGTTGCTGGACCGGACGGTGCGTGCCTTGCACAGGCGAGGCTTGCCTGGATGCAGTTGCTTCTGCTGAAACACCATCGTGCCACGAACAGTGTGGCGACACCGCCACTTGCTCCGATCTGCAGGTGGAGGTGCTGTGCTCTAGGGTAGGCATCGTGGCGGCAGGCAAACTCGCCTGCCTTGGCACCCCGCAGCGCCTCAAAAGCCTGTACGGCGGTGAGCATTGTGGCACTCGAGTCATCGGTACTGTTCGCAATTGCTGCTCTAGCAGACTGCACAACGACTACGCATATACAAATACAACACATGTGCTCCCCTGCTGCAGGGTCGTACCTTCTGGAGGTGTTTGGAGCCGACGACACAGCTGCGCAGGCTCGGATAGCGGCATTCGCCGCTGAATTGGGCGCCGTGCCAGCAGAGGTGCTGATGTCATCTTATCAACAATCAGTGTCGGTTTGCATTTTGCCTAGCATGTGACAGTGCTGCTGCCATAGTCGTGCCAACAATGTACCACTACAAAGGAGAGCAGCCGTGCCAATGCTCGAAACGCATTTTGTGACTGTGCCTGCAGGCGCCTGCAGGCGGGCGCCAGCGGTTTGCTCTGCCGGAAAGCGCATCGCTGGCTGCGGTGTTCCGTGCGGTCGAGGCTGCACGTACGCAACTGGGCATTCAGACCTACAGCCTCACTCAGCCGACGCTGGTGCAGGTATTTGTCAATGTGGTGGGCGGGCGGCTGGATTCGGAAGCCGCTGGTACTACTGTATGAAGACTATGTGCGGAACCCCAATGTCGGACGAACTCGCAGGATCGCATTGTCTGCTGTTGGTAGTTGTTCTGTGGTTATTCTTTCAGGCGGGACTTTCGTGTGGTGCATCACGTCCATGATGGCTGATTAGCCGTCTTCTGTACAATCACAATTGATGGCTCAGGGTAAGGGGAGCGAGGAACTGTAGGTATGCATTTTGTCATCAAGGCGCGGGCTGAAAATTAAGTGTGCGGTCTGATTGACGGCAGAACTGCCATTCCAACTAAACCTGATCACAGCACCACCATCAGTACAATCTGCCCTCATACAGAGCCCTCGGGTATCGTCTTTGCAATTTTGGCCACTGCACATAAAAGGCGCTTGTCGCTCTGCAGTGGTACAGGATCAGGCCCGACAAGCTAAGCGATGCCACCCTTGCAATGCTTTCCACATACACAATCCGGGTTGCTCCCGCCCCGAAAAACCTGCAGGCAGTAGTCCGACCTTCTACAGGATCGTTTGATGCAGGACGTGTCCACTCACTCAGCCCACATGCTGTAATGCACAAATTGAAAACAGGCACGCCGCACTGGCATCACCACTCTACACCTGAACAGCAGCGCGGCGGCACATATTGGTATGCATGTGCCTGGCCCATTCACCAGCAGCTGCACACGACCACGACAGTCACCTCAGATGCAGCTCACAGCATGTGCGTAGATGCTTCTGCATCTTGGACTTGGGCGGAGGCGGGTTGAGCAGGCCATGTGCAGGATGGTTGTTGCGGCAATGTGCAAGTGCACGCAGCACCTCACCAGTTCTGGGCGATGCCGCCACACGACTCCGAACGCCGATGCCAACGCCCGCAACGTCGTCAGGACAGAGGTCAGGTACGACTGGCCAACCTCCCGGCTGCGTGAAATCACCTCGACCACCGCATCTGCTTGCTTTGGCGCCACATGCTGCTGCACACAAGTCATCAGGTCGATATGAGAGGTATGAGCAGCGCTACACCCGACTGCGGGGTGTCTGGCGCCATTGTTGTATCGTCATGCAGCTCCGCCCGTCACCTGTTCAGACGATCGTTGTTGCCGTAGCTGCTGCTCGAAGCTTTGCGCCTTGGCAGCGCCCATGGCGTCTGTCGCGGCGATCACAAAGCAGCGCGGGAAATACCGCTCTGGCCGCAGCGAGCCCAGCAGTTTCAGCATCTCGGCCGTGTGACCACCTGATATAGAGGACACCGGAACTCACTTACATCTATGATGCTGCTTCGCTTGCATTGTAGAACCAGATCCCGCGGAATGAGCACGGTGTGCTGAGCATCTTCTGCACACCTGAGCCCAGAACTACCATCGTGGGTACTGTGTCTGTGCTTCGCCTTCTCTTTGCTGGGGTGGCTGTCAGAAAGGTGGCACGAGTCAATAGAACCGCGGCAATGGCGGCAATCCATTGCCACATCGCGGAAGGTGCACGATGGAGATGCGGTTCTCAAAGGAAGACTGTCATCCTCATTCTGATGGCTGATCTCCAAGCTGACACGTTATGGTCAGCAACAAACGCAGCGTTGTTCAAGGAATCTCGGGGTTCATGCCCAATTTTGCAACATGGAGTGCCAGCCCTTCACCGCTCGCTCCACTGGAAGCAACAAGACGATCACCTGAATGCTGTGCAAGTGCTGAAAGATGATGGAACTGTCACGCTGCCGGCTGCACCTCGCCATCAGATTCTGGCGTGCCAGCTCACAGATCGTCACAGGTGCAACCGAGCTTCGCGGATGAGCCGGCAGCCATTTGCTTTGCAGGCGGTCACCTGCCATTCGCAACGATGTTGTCAGCGTCCGCTCGAGTGACACGGCTTGCATCCCACGCTCCTAGCCTCCGGGTGAGAACTCGACAGCGAGACAGCCGGGAGGCAAATTTGCTCTTGTGACGTCGTTTCTGTCAGAACACGGCGTGCATCGCTCATCCAATTCATCGTGCCTATCAAGAAACAGCCTTCTGGCACGATTGTGCAGGTATCTGGAAGGCTCCAGCGTCACACTGCCCTCTGGAGGACTGCCCCCACATTTCACAGGCCAGTCAGGCAGCGGCGGACGCTCTCTGTCGTCATGTCCGGCAACGGCAGCGAGGCAAGATGCACGGACAGCGCTGACGTCCCTGTTGTTGAGCTGCCGCGGCCATTGACAGTTGTCATGTAGCATGCTGCGTGCACCAAGTGCATGCTGCGCCTGTCAGCATTACACACGTGCCAGTCTCTGTACTGCAGGCCAAGAACGTGCTGGGAGGCCCGCTGCAGTGTTGCTGCAAGGACCCAGTGACTGGCTTCACACGCGACGGCTACTGCAAGGTGGTGTCTGGTGACACTGGCGTCCATGCGGTCTGTGCCCAGGTGTGCTATTTACTGCAATGTAAATGCAAACTGCGTCACAGTTGAGGTTAAGTCTTGCAGGCTGCGCGAGGTGTTCCAAGCACGCTCTTGCGGCATGATCAGCATCTGTCCTTCATCATTCCTGTGGGCTTGATCATTCCTGTGAGCATGCGGCTCTAACATGGCTTGCTGCATTGCACTCTCAGACTGACGGCCCACTCACTCATTCTATGATACATCTGCTGCTGGGACAGGTGACAGATGAGTTCTTGGAGTACACCAAGCAGCAGGGCAACGACCTGAGCACGCCGCGCCCTCCGCACTTCCCAGGTCTGCACATTGTCATGCAAATTCTGAGGAAGCGTGTCAATTTCAACCCATCATATTCTGCACGTGCACGCGGGTGACTCGAGCTTCCTTGCGTCACTTACAGGGCTCAAGAACGGCAGCAAGTGGTGCCTGTGCGCTTCCAGGTGAGAGTAGCACGCACAGTCACCTGTGACTTTTACACAGTGTGCACGTGCGGACCAGGTGTCATGTGTGTGAACCTGTGTCTGGCTTGGCATCGGCAATGGTGTGTTGATCCCCACTGTGTCTGCCACCAGTTTTCGGTGAGTTCATTGAGGTCGACGCAATGCAACCAATTAATTAGTGTTGCATCGACTTTGACATATAACTTCGCTGAATGGCAGGTGGAAGCAGGCGCATGAGGCAGGCAAGGCACCCAAGATCTTCCTGGAGGCCACAGACGCCAAGGCACTCGAGTACATTGACATGGAACTGCTGAAACAGTATGCGGTGGAGGAAGCATGAGTCAGAAGGCATTCAGCGAGAGGTTGAGCGAGAGGAGTGTGCAGGGCATGCACCGCCCAGACCATCTGCTGTAGCAGTTGGCGGGCTTGGGGACATGATTTGATGCTTGAACTACCCATTCTTTGCGGCTTGCACTGCTGCAGCCCACATTGGGCTACACTCATTGATGAGCCACATTGCTTGACGTCGCTTTGCTGCATACACGTACAGTGGGTTTGTGAACGCTGTTGAATCACAGATTGTCAAACCCGCAACCAGCAATGTAGCAACGGATGCAGCATACAATCAAAAGTAATTAATCGCTGTCTGAACCATATTTGTCCCAAGTGTGGCGGCTGCTGCTGCTGGCTGCTGTCTGACAGCCTCCCCTCAGAGTTGTAGCAGCTCTGCGGTCTGTGACGAAGGCCCCTGCTGCCGCTGCGGCGGCCGGCAGCAGAACAGCACCTGGGCGCACACCTCCGCCCCCTCTGGTAGACTGCAGCATCTCAAGTACTGTATCTCAGTTTCAGCAAGATGCAGACAGTTGCAGCGTATACGTTGACATCTGAGCACGCTGCCAAATCCAGCAGGGTGTCGGATGTCCTTCGAGGTGGCGCAATCCCCATCAAAGCATCTCCCAGCCGATTGTCCCCTGGCTGGCGGCAAAATATGCCACCAAAAGACCATTGCACGACGTGCACTTCTCACGCACCTGCTGCCCAAAGCCAGCTGCAGGCGGCCGCCCTCGCCAGCGACCAGGTGCATTTTGTCTGGGTCCACCTCTGTGGTACGGTTGCAGACGAACAGACCCGGTTCCGCCAATCGCACCAGATCCTTCTCTGTCTGCAAGATTTCAAAACTTTCCTCCAGACTTCTGTCAATGTGCAGATGGTGCACGTTGACGCAATGCATCAGGATCCACCTTATGCTGACCCAGTGACTCGCACAGCCAGCAGGAGCACTAATCAGCGCACAGCTGTCCAGCATGCGAGACCATGTCAGGCCGGCACCTTTGAGCCGGTGGCGGCTGCGATCTCTGGGACCTTGCTGCAGTCGGGTATAAGGACGACAGCCGGCGCCCGAGCCAGCAGGATGATGTTCCACGCCGGTAGTGCCTGAGGGCACAGGTCTCGAATCAGCACAGGCATCGAATCAGCACGGGTCTCGAATCCAGCACAGGTCTCGAATCAGCAGTGGTCCATCATTCCACTTTCCATCTGAGAGAATCAGGCACTATTGGTGGTCAGAGTGTCTGTGAACACCATGTTTGGTCACAATGGCTGTGAGCAAACAGAGGCGTCCATCAAATACAACATCTATGACTCACCACCCACTCTGATGCCCCCGCGGTGGCGTCGACGCGGAAGTTGCCAAACGCGCCACTGGTGCTGACTGCTGGGGCGCCCGCGAGCTCCGCCTGGGTGACACTGCCGTAGGCGCCCGCGACCGCCACAGGGCGCACCCCCAACTCTTCCTGTACATGGCCATTGTGCATGCGATGAGTGAATCCCCGGAGCTTCCCCACACAGCTTGGAAAAGGCTTGTCAAGATGAACCAACGGATGCGGGGCGCCAGTCGCACTGCATTAGTTGTGGGTGATGCACGTGCGCAAAGGGATGGAGGGTGTGTGGGCACACAGGGTGGGTAGCGAGATCTTACCGCCGTGAAGCGGACCATCTCCAGCTGCACCGTCGACAGCTTCCGAGCGCCGTCGGGCGCTGCAGCTGCCTCGTCCGGCTGCTCAAGCAGACCTCGCTGCGCACACACAGCGAGACAATCAGCCGCGTTCTCACTTCTGCAGAGCACGCGGAGCTGCGACCCACCCACATGCTGCAGGCCACCAGTGCTTGGCCGGCAGGCGCCAGGTGCAAGCGCAGGCGAAGCGCACCAGCTTTGCCTGCGCCGGAGCTGTCGCAGCACAGTCCAACCCCTTCTGCACCACTCGCTCCTTTTCCTGTTGGTTCTTCGTCTCGAGGGCCTGTGCAAGAGGTGTGGCACGGTCATGCCCTGTCTTTTGCCCGTTCTTCACGATGAGACTCGGTTGCCACTCACAGGCAATCATGTAAGGTGCGCTACCATGCATTCAGCAACGGCTTCACATTTCGCACAAAGCGGCATGCCGGCTGCAATGCTCATCAACACTGTTGGTGCTGCAGGACATGCAACAGGCTCCAGGAGAGTCTCACATTGGCTGGAGATGTAATCATTGCATAAGTATTATTATATAATCGTGTGAATTGATTGTAGTGGAGACACTCACATCGCGGTAGTACTTGAAGGCGAGGCAGTCGCCAGGCTCCTCTGCTGCAAAGCCCAGGGCGGCGCCATTCCGCCGCTCGTGCTCCTTCACTGCCCGCGCCAGCACCACCGCGTCCTGCAAGGACATTTGGCAGACAGAATTTGACAAGGCTTTGCGCCGTGCCCAGCGCTGACGCCTGCCGCCATTCACCCTGCTCGTGCGCCCCCGTCAGGCGTGCAAGCACCTACAAATGCCGCACCATGCCGAGATGGAATTGGCGCGCCTGCTCCGCCGCGCACTCAGGTTTCCAAGAAGCACTGGCGCGCGACACTGGCTGCGTCGTATGAACAATGCGCAGACGAACGTGCGCTGATTGGCTCGGATGGCTGTTTGATGGCTGTTTCGCACACCCGCTGGTCTAAGCCGTTCTCGGCCATGTAGATGGCGGGCGGGGCGCGAGCTCTCACTGGCAGGAAGCGCAGCTCGTACAGCAGGTTCTCCCCGCCTTCCTGTGAAAAGTACTCCAGGAACTGCTGCGGCACGTTCGTCTGCTGCAGCGAGTCGTACACCTGCGGCCATAGATAACATTCTAAGCAGTGGGCAACACGCGGGCACCCGACCAGCCGGGCCACTCCAACTCTTCTCTCGCCAAAGCTGCGACCACGCTCTGGGGGGCTGGATCAAGCAGCTGCATGCGCTGGAGGGCCTCCTTGCAGCTCACCGAGGCGGCGACTGCGAGGATGTTTTGTTGCGGGCGCTCAAGACCAGTGGCCTGTTCCACTGCAAGCGTGTCGATGCCGCACCGCGCCAACTCTGGCAGCAGCCTCGCTAGATCGTGCCACTGACCTGCGGACCAAGGTCCATGGCCGTGTCATGTTGCAAAGCAGGCGAGAGGAGATAAAACCGCATCTAGCAGCAGTCGCCAGGCTATCAGGTGCGTTGGCCGCCAACTACGTGCCCACCTGCGCCTGCCTTCAGTTTGTTGAGCATCATCTCCGTGTCCAGCGGCGCTTCGTCGACCGCCACATCCTTGCCACGCATCGTGGCGTCAATGAACCCTGGCGGCGGCCGGAATGACCGCTGGCTCCCGGGGGCCGCCTCAGTGGCGATGCCGCTGCCTAGCGCCTGCTCCGCGGCCCGTCGCAGCTCCTCGCGCTCCCTGGCGATGTCCGCTGCCGTCTTGTTTGGACCGCTGCCGCTGGGCAGGATGATGCCTCCACCGCCGCCCCTGCCGCAGGGCGCCGCAACCGCGATCAACAGCTGGAATCGCATGTGGTGGCATCAACGCGGCATCCTGATGTTTTTGATCCACTCAGAAACATGAGTGCAGCATTGCACCGACGCCATACCTGTCCATCATCGCCTGGGTGGCTGTGGCCACCCTGCTGCTTGGCGGCCTTCGTTTTGGAGATCGCAGCACCGCCGTCGGCGACGGCTTAGCGTGAAGCATGTTGGCAGTCTGCATCATGAGGGCTGTCACAGCGCTGCAGAGCAACCTAGATTGGCGACTGCTGACGCCGGCTTGCATGTGTTTGGCAAGCTGGCAAGGTCTTAGCTGTCCCGCAGCCCACAGCCACTTACAATCGTCAATTGGGCCTGCACTCCAACATCATCTCACGAGGCTCATTGTGCAGACTGATACCGTGATCTCTCTCTCCTCTCTGCTGGCGGCTCCATTGCTGCTGTCGAAGGCACGAACAGTTGAATTCAAACCGGCTGCACCTGAGCAGTAAGCCGTCCACGGTTGTTACAGGCTGCTGTGACTGCTGCAAATCGGCCTGAAGTGAAGATATTACTGCCCCCCCAGCGCGCGACGCTCGGTGGACTGCACGGCACAGCGACCCATCTGCCGCCGCGGCCCCGCAGCAGTGATGCTGGGGTGTGTGGCGCCAGAGCTCAGAGTCCCATCCACGGCATCAGCCTGGCCAGCGTCCGCGGGCGCTTGCAGGCCGCGCAGGCGGCATGCCGCGCCGATCGTGACCGCAACTTCCCGGCCGCAGCCGCGGCTGCAGCCCGCCAGCCGCTGGGCCGAGCCACTGCTGCAGTGCTCGGCATCCCCAGCGCCGCCTGTGAGCCGCTCAAACCAGCACAGCACCGTCGATGCAAGGGGCTCGGCTCCAGTGGCGCAGGAGGCCGGCGCCGAGGCGGCATACCAGCATCAGCTAACGGCAGCCACGACGGCAGCGCAGGCGTCGACGGCGCACGCCGCGGCCAAGCGGGCGGCGTCCGAGGCGCAGTCGGCCAGCAGCAGCGGCAGGGACCCCGCGCGCCAGCAGCAGCAGCAGCCTCTGCGCGATGCGTTCTCACATCGAGACGCCTTCCAGCAGCACCAGCCGATACCTGCCGGCGATTCGTCACCTGTCAGTGGAGCCGCTGTGCAGGACGCCAGCAGTCAGGCCACGGGCGCCGCGGCCCAGTCAGCGGCGCCTTCGCCAGGCGCCAGTCCAGCCAGGGGGGATGGCGGCATAACAAGTGGGCAGGCAGCAGGGCCGTGGTCTGCGCGCCCCGACCCTGGCATCAGAAGCGGCGCCGCACCTGCCGGCGGCAGCAGCGGCGGCGGCGGCGGCGGCGGCGCCTCTGGCTCTGGCGGCGAGGTCGGCAGCCACGGCCACGAGCTGGTGGACCTGCTTGGCGGCGCGGAGGACGACCGCATGGGGCAGCGGGCACGCTCCGCCTCTGACGCCAATGTGTAAGTCCTGCACTAGCTGCTGATTAGCGAGACAAGGGCGCTGCTCTCTTGCCCTGCCTGCAATGCATGACTCCGTGTCACACAGGGTGCTGACCAGATTGAGCTTTGGAGTCTGATTGGCCCTGCTGTCACATTCTGTATCTTCATTGGACTCATGCTTGGTCTTTGCGATGCAGGCTGCGGCGGAAAGGTAATCCTAGCAATCGTGCAGCTTGCATCGCTGCAAACACGACCATGGGCATGCTCTGCCTGGTCTGTGGCTGCTGGCTGGCAGTCCAGCATGGTTGCCTGCATGCCGCATAGCACGTGCAATAGGGGCAGTGTGTCTCCAGCACACCATCGAAGTCCGACTGAGTGCTGCACATTCTGTCCACAGGCCACCTGAAGGAGCAGGACTCCTTCATCAGCTTCCTGCTGCGCATGCACGAGATGCACTCATGTCTGGAGGTGATGACGAAGATGGAGCGGTGGATCACGGAGCACCGCCGTGACCCGCGCGGCTCGCAGCTGTCCCGCATGGTGCCCTCCGTGGTGAGCCATCATCGTGCTGGAAATTATTCATCTTGAGGACTGGTTCAATGCTACAGAAGCCATCTGGAGGGCGCGAGTGCACAGTGTAGCAGTGTGCAGATACTTCAACAGCACGAGAGCTTTCGTGCCACGCCCAAATCATGCCAGCTGCGATACCTAGTGACACAATCAGCAACAGAATAGGTCGAGAACATATGATGCTGCAGGGCTCGTTTTTCACGCCGCTCAAACTGGTGGACGCCTTCCTGGAGTACGACGAGTTTTTTGCGCTGTCGCGGCGCAAGTATGTTTCGCCCAACTTTGCGGAGATGCGCCACGTGCTCAACATCGCGCAGGCAGGCATCTTGGCTGTTCTAGCAACCAGGAGTTATTAGAGCTGAGCTGTCATCTTCTGTGCAGCAATGGTAGAATGCGAGGTGCACCTGCTCAGACCGCATGGTGGGCGCCCAAGAACATCTTGGTGGTCTGATGTAGGTGCACGCCTCAGCATCGCTGCTGAAACTGGTGACCTTTGATGCGGACGGCACCCTGTATGCAGACGGCGCCCACATGGCACAGGTGCATCTCCAGAAGCTAGTTCCAGTCTCAAAGCAGCTGCTTGTGAAAACTGGCACTGCCTGCCTGCCTGCCAAACTCACTTTGAGGCGCCTGTGCACCAAGCCACCTGCAATATGTCACTGCACAGGACAACCGCATGATCCAGCTCATCATCGACCTGATGAACCTGGGCGTGCACGTGGCGATCGTGACGGCGGCGGGGTACCCAGGTGACGCGGAGCGCTTCGAGCAGCGAGTGCAGGGCCTCCTAGAGGCCTTCCGCCAGCAGCGGCTGCCGGATCACATCACGGACAGGTACATGACTGCTTGTGGGAGTCCAGGACCCTGCTGACGGCATCCTGCTTGAGACCTTGCTAATGACCTTGACCTTGGGACTCTGCTGGAGGCCTTTTGTCGTCAGGGGCAGCCGGACTGCATCACAGATAGGTGCTGGGTGCTCGGGACCTTGTCCTTCAGGAGTTCGGGACCCTGCTGACGGTCCACCGGCCAGCAGCTGCAAGAGTGTTTGCATTTGCAACAGTTGACCAATCAGCCACTACGTCGTTCAACTGCCAGACCAGTGTGACAGCGTCTGCACCCATGTTTTGCCGGTGCCAGAGTCGCAGCATTCTGCCAGGGCCGAAGTCTCAGCATTGTGCCGTCTGTACCAGTGCCACACCCACTCGGGCAACTTCCTGTGGTCGATGTGGAGGGTTTGCACCCATCGAAATCGACATTGACAGTGATACATCCTGTGCCCATGCACTGAGAGCTGGTGTGCTCACGCCTGGCAGGTTCCACATGATGGGCGGGGAGTGCAATTATTTGCTGCGGGTGGGGCCGGCCCCCCAGCGGCACCTGGAGTTCGTGCCTGACGGCCTGTGGAAGAGCGACTACATGATGGGCTGGCGCCAGGCGGACATCGATGCGGTGCTGGACGAGGCCGGGTCGCTGCTGCAGTCCACAGCAGCCCACCTGCGCCTTCCAGTGCAGGCAGGCCCCAGACCGTCTCCTACGCACTGCGCAAGGCGTGACACAAGCGACAGGCACAGCAGCTGCTGTGCCCGTGGCCGCTGGCACGTCATGTTCTCCAAGTCAGCATGCGAAGCTCCAGCCTGCATGCTGATGAGATGCCTGTGGCAGCGAGCCCACGCATTGGTCAGCTGTGATGATCTGCACTCATGTACAGGTTCGTTGGAATGTGCCACTGACATTGCTACTTTGCTATCGCAGATGATTCGCAAGGAGCGATCGGTTGGCGTCAAGCCGCTGGTGCCCACCATCTACGAGGTGCAGCTTGTTCAGCATCCACTCTGTTATGGTGAATGGCAGCGCCATGTCACATGGCACATCGCTGTGGGAGGTGATTAGACTTGGCGTCCGCCTGCAGCGTTGGCTGACGCTTTCTGCTGAGCAGCGCCACAGGCTTGCCTGCCTGCGTGCCAGCCTCACAGCAACCAGCCCACCGCAATGACAAGGATCAGAGGCAACGACATCGTGAGCCAGATATGCTCCCTCCGCATGGCAGGTGCTACAATCAGCTGATAACCAGAGGCGGCGACACCAAAAGCCAGATTGCTCCTTCTGCATGGCAGGTGCTGGAGGAGCTGGCGATCACGGTGCAGGCGCAGCTGGGGGACCGGCTGCCGCTGCCCTTCTGCGCCTTCAACGGCGGCGCCGATGTCTTTGTCGACCTGGGCAACAAATCCCTCGGCCTGGAGGTCTGTGCACTGTTGCTCCCTACTGTGTCAACGTCATAGCACCAGTCTGATGTGCTGGTATGCATGTCATGCCTTGGCGGAAAGGATTTGACTTTGCCTGTGTTGGTCACTCGCTTGTGTGTATCCCATCCACAGGCGATGATGAACTTTCTGAAGATCAAGCCTCACCAGGTGTGCAATGACAGCACATGTGTGAGCAAGGTTGCGGAAATGGTATGCAATCTGAGAAGCTTTGATAACCGATACAAGTACAGACAAAACCGAATATGCTCTCTGGCTGATGCCACTCCTGCGGCATACACAGGCAATGCACGTGGGTGACCGCTTCACATCGTCAGGCAACGACAGGGCGACGCGCGACTGCTGCTGCATCCTGTGGGTGGCCAACCCCGACGAGACCATCTGGTTCATTGGGCTGCTGCGGGATGAGATTCACTCGCTGCGCCGCGGTGACTACATTGAGTAGACAGGCTGATTCCGCAAACGAGCAGCGCTGTGATCGTGTGATTGTGGAGCATGAGGTAATGTTATCAAATCGCACGGCTCTGGTGTGGTGCACTTGTGCTGATGCTGCGGCTGCTTGAGCCTGCACCAGAGCCAACATGAGTTGTACAAAATTGGACCTTGTATGGCAGAGAAAGCTCGGGGAATGTCGATGAAGGGCGGCTTGTTGGAGGGCCGTCCTTTTTGTGAGCCTTCTCGGGACTGACAATGCGAGCAAGAGCGAGCAGCTGGTACCAGTTGATTGATGAAGGTCGCAGCAGATGTATGGACTGGCGTCAGATGAGTCGCAGTGAGAATGTCGAGTGCTTGTTGCAGCAGCTTGCAAGCAGGTTGAGCTGCTGCTACAATTATGTTGCAAGAATGTTCAAGCTGGCAACTGTTGTGACGCCGGCGCAGAATTAGGACGACATCATCAGCAGCTGCTGACTGCAGTGCTTATACTGCCAAGTCTGCTGTATCAGTCGCTCTCAACAGTCTGCCTCCGGCTGACCAATTGCACCTCTCTCACCAGCACATGCACTGACGTACGCACTGTTTTGTCACTCCCTGGATGCTGGCAACTTGTCAAGCCGTGCCAGGAGGACTGGCTTCGCCATGCCCGGCTTCCTCAGACACAAGTTGCGCCCGCTCATGTCAATGTACACACCAGCTGTCTTGAGCAGGAACTCCTCCCGTGTGCCATAGTCGACCAGTGGCGCGTTGAGATGCTGCCCCATCAGCCGCCGCACATTCTCCGCATACAGCTTCGGGTCCTCTTCTGAGGGGTGGTAGACCTGCGGCAGCAAGAAACGAGGAACACCCCTGCTGCATCTCGCTGTTACTGTGTCCCATGGCAGTGACGCTTGTGCAGCTGGCGAACCATGATGGACGGGCCGCCGAACTTTTCCAGCACATGACAGGAAAGTCATGCCAGCAGTGGACGCGAGTCGCAACAAGCTGCAAAACTCACCGGCAGGACTTTCAGGCGTATGTGGGTGCGCAGCTGCGTGAACACGCGCCAAATGTGCCAGATTGTCGACTCGTCCAGGCCCCACCCCGGGTTGAAGCGCTTGTTCTCGCTGTAGTCCAGCAGTATCGGCTGCACCGCCACCCCCGGCGCAAAGCCGCCCACTGAAAACCTGGACGTGTAAATGCACACAAATGCCCAATGGAACAGCTGACGGAGAAGGTGCGCAGCAGTCTGTGCACTTTGAAGCCTGCAACACTGGCAAACTCTCAGCAGCAGTGACTCGCACCTCAGTAGGCAGTGCCCTGGCTTTGTTGTCCCCTCTGGCGCAATCATGAAGCTGCACATCATGAGGCATATGACGTCACCTTGACAGCCTTGCATGGCTCACGCTGCAACACGGGACAGGCGCATCGGCAGCTTGAGTAGACAAGGGGCTCACTTGGGGTATCGGGGATCGACCTCCCTGGCGGCCACCTGTGCCCGCACGTCCCCTTGGATGGTGTACTTGTTCACCTTGTCTGCAGGGCAGCATGTTCAGCACATTTTGAAACACTGCACAAGCCGACGTTCACAGCCTTACGCAACACACCTGCTCTGCAGCAGCTGTTTTCTTTGGTGGGGCTAACGACAGCTCCGTCTCAACAAGTGCGTGTGTGGACACGCTGTACCTGTGGTGCCGGAGCGGGCGACAAAGAGGAACTGCAGGCCGCGGGTGATGGTGCCAATCAGCGGCAGAGTCGCGACGCCCGCCTTCGCCACGCCGCACGGCGCAAAGTAAGCCACCAGCACCAGCGCATCGATGTACCTGGAAGCAGTCAAGGTGCAGATGAACGCAGCAGGCTCGATTCATTGTTCCCTGTCGGATCGAAATGTTTATAATGCCTAGACGCGCATGCTGCTTGCTGGCCTTGAAAGTGGCGCACAGTAATCGGCAGTAACATGATCAGGTCAGAGGATGCGACTCACGAGACGTGGTTGAAGATCAGAGGCGTGTGCCCCTCATTGAAGTTCTCCCAGCCCTGCGTGACACATTGCAACTCCCAAGTCACCGGACTATGCCAGTTGGCGAATATGCGAGTCAGCATGAACGTCGGCAGAGGCTTCACGACAACCGCTTGGCGAGGCTGTGTCACCGCTGCAACAGCTACCCACCTCGACGGTGACCTTGCCGCCAGCGCACACCCACAGGACCACTCGGGCCGTCACTTTCAAGGTGCTGCGGGACACCACCTCCTTCCACTTTGGCAGCGGTTCTGTGGGGTGCTGGCCCAGCAGCGTGAACAGGATGATCAGCCAAGCCAGCACCACCCCGACGATGCTGACTAGCAGCCTCGCGATCGCCAGCGGCGCCAGAAACACGACCTTCATCCTGCGCATCCAGAAGATGACACTTGAGCCAGGGTGCTCGTGGCGACAACTTTGTCACAAATAATTCAGGTGTTACACTCATGGCCTCCTGCCAGTGCACACCATCGATCAAATGCTCCTTTACCTCTCAAGCGCTGTCATGGGGCTATGGTAGTCCAAGAAGGGCGCGTTCAGCAGGAACGGTGTCGGCTGACCGTCGTCATCGAGCAAGTCAACATATAACGGATCCCTTTTGGCGGCTCCGTTCTTGTTATCGCCGTTGGTTTTGCGGGCCTGCATGATGCTGTCGCTGCGATGACCCCACGTTTTCTGCAGCGGCGGTCGTGCACTGCTCAACCGTCACGGCATGCCACACATACCGGAGACGTGCGTACAATACCGAAAGATGCTGCGAGTGACCCTCACTTAGGCTGAAGACAACCCGCGATGAGCACTTGATGCAGATGGGGCGTGATGCTGCAGATCACTGAATGGACTCGTAAGGTTGCAGGCCTGCAGAGGCGAAGGGTCGCACGCACAAGGTCCAAAAGTGAGTTTGACGCTTGAATGTTGCGAAACTGTTGTATGCGCGAACGCGTGAGAGACCATTTGACGAGCTCTTTATTCGATGGTTGTGAGAAGTCACCAGTGGCCTGGAGACTTGGCAGTCATGCATGAGCAAAGATTACAGAGACCAGACGACAAACTGATGGGACACAAGACAAGATGGACTTTCTCAACAACATCACTGATGTTTGTGTGTCAATCCGACTCCAGGCAGCGCGCTGATGCCCCGAGTCACATACGCTGCAGTTCGTGCCACGGTGTCCTTCAGGCGAGGGTGGCGATGATGTCCGACTCCCGCACGACGATGTACGACTTGTCGTCACTCTCGTCACCGCTGAACTCTGTGCCGCTGTACTTGGAGTACAGGACTGTGCTGCCGACCTCCACGTTGGGCTTGACCACCTCGCCCGTCTTCTCGTCCACCCGTCCGCTGCCCGCCTTGATCACCTGATCAGATGCAGAACAGTCCAGTCAACCGGCGGACACGCAACAACGAGCGCTCCTTTCAGCAGCCACACCAACAACATGGATCTGCCCTGTGGCACATTGCCGGCAGCATGAGGCCTCAGCCACCAGGCTGCACCTTTCCGAGGGTCGGCTTCTCTGTGGCGGCGGCCGACATGAGCAGGCCGCCCGCTGTCTGCTCCTCTGCGTCTGCGACCTGCACGACCATGTTGCTGTGTCATGGTCTTGTCAGGATATGATTCCTTCGTAACCGCTTGAGCTGTCATGACCTCTGCAAATGATGACCTCTGCAAATGACACACAGCACGAGGAGCCGCACCTCAATGAGGATGCGATCACCCAGGGGCAGCAGCTCCCGGATGCTGGCTGACGGCATGACGCCGATGACGTCGTCCTCCTGTGAACAGCCCAACCCTCACGCATGTCAGAGAAGAGCCCTCTCGCAAGCACCGCCCACTTGTGTGCTGGTGCAAGTACTTCGGATGTCATCCACAGGCAGAACCTTGCCCACCTTGAGGAGCACGTAGTCTGTGTCATCCAGTGCGACCTCAGTGCCAGCGTACTTTGAGTAAACCACCTTGTCCCCGGACTGCGGGATCACAGAGTATTTGGTTGGCACTCGCAAAGACACACCGTCACCTACAATGATCGCTGTACATGCATGCGGACGGGCTGCCAGTAGTGAATGCAAGCCAGACGACGCTGCAGACAGCTGATCCCGCTGCTGCATCCCACCTTCAGGCTCTTTGCGTCACCGAGGCTGACCACCTCGCCCTGCGTCGGCTTCTTCTGCGCTGAGGTGGGCAGCAGAATGCCACCTGCGCTTGTGGCCTCCTCGCTGTCTACCTTCACGAAGACGCGGTCACCCACTGGCGACACCGTCTTGTACTGCGTTGGGCAAGACCACACCATGTTGGTGTCGGCATTTCGACGTTGTCTAGCGAGCAGTATTCCACGCTTAGCAACAAGTTTGAATGATCACATGCATCCCATACACCCTACCTGTGACGGCAGTGTCGTTGCTGCACGCACAATCAGCCGTTGCCGCGCTGCCACTGCCTGTGGCCGACAGCATTGGCCTGTCAACGCTGGACTGGCAACGGGGCCGAACGTCCGCGCGAATCCGCTCATGGTGACGAACTCTGACACCCAGGAATCACAGTCGCGTCTCACTCTAGGTGCACCGCGCAGGATCAGAACTTTCTAGACAAGCAACTAGGAGGTGGTGTGTCGGAGAAGAGCCGCCAAAGAGCATCCACCTTCCGGGCTCGGCTCATCTGCTTCCGGCTAGACCTGATCAGAATCCCATCCCTAAGCACATTGGCTTCCGACTCATCAGGTCATCACGTGGTGTCCAGGGTCTGACAAGTGCCGGCACCGCGTCCCTTCATGGGACGCACCAGTTCCTTGACACCTTCGACTTCGTTTTTCTGTCGGAAACACAACTCATCGCTCCGCCAGCATGGCTTCTACCCCACCACGACCTCCACACCGTCTCTGCCGACTCTGCGGCCTGCCCAGGCCAAGGTCTGCTGCTGGGCGTGCGCCGTGACCTGGGCCTCAGTGTCAGCCTCTGGCCATCGGACCCCACATCTGGCGTGCTGTGGGTCCAGGTCCGGCATCCAAACTCTCAGGTACGATGGATGCTTGGTGCCTGCTATATGCCACCTGCGGGATCACAACAGCTCCAGTGCAGGAATGCCAACGACGACGTCATGTCAGCAGAGCTTCGTTTCGCTGAGCTCAGCCGACAAATTGAGTGGGCCTCCGCCATCGGCCCTGTCATCCTTGCCGGCGACCTCAATGCCAGGGTTGGCACCCTGCCGACACCGCCGCCCCCAGGCGCCACATGCCCCCGCGGCTGCACAGATACCACCGTCAACGCTCATGGCCGCAAGCTGGCAGCTCTCTGCAGCCAGCATGATTTGCTGCTGTGCACCGGCAGTGCAACCGGCGATGAGGCAGCGCCTCCGACCTGGCGGCGCAATGCCCGGGCCTCACGGCTCGACCACGTAGTTGTATCTGCCGACGCCTACCCCGCCATCTTGTCGTGCGCTGTCATGGACAGCCGCGGGGATTCGGACCACAGCCCGATACAGCTGCAGCTGGCGTGCTTCTCTCAACCACCGCCATTACCACCCCCTGCGACCGGTGCCCCACTCAAACAGCTCGTTTGGGACCCGAGTCTGCGGGAGGCATACGCCGCAGCGCTCCGCAGCCCTGCAGCGGCCGGCGCCCTGGCACGTTGCCATGCGGCGGCTGATGCGGCAACTACTGCAGCGGCAGCAGCCGCGGCATGTGCATCTGACGCCGACATAGCAGCAACAGCAGCATCCGCGGCAGCAGCGCCTTTCATTACAGCAGCCGAGCGGCATTTCTGCAAGGCTCTGAGCCTAGCGGGACGGGTGGCTGGGTTCAAGAAGCGGTCCCTGGCCAGGAGCGTCAGGCCTGGTCGCACCTCCCATGACGCACCCTTCTACGATGCAGAGTGCCAAGCAGCCAAAGCCAGCCTCCGCCGCCTCCTCCGCAGCCACCCGTGCCGCGACGCTGATTGCAGGGCAGCGGAAAACCAGTACCACAGCCTCGTCAGGAGGAAGAAGCGCAGATGGCAGCGGCAGCAGCTGGAGGAACTGCTTGAGGCTCTCCACAATCAGCCTCGCTTCTTCTGGCAGCAGGTCAATCAACAGCTGCGCAGCATGCCCCAGCAGCTGCAAGACCCTGCCGCCTGGAACGCCTACCTCAGGCTGCAGTCATCACGGCCCTGCAGGCCCGATTGTTTCCTGCCGCCCACCCTACAACCAACCGCCGACCTGATTGCTGCCGCCGCCCACCTCAACCGAGACATAGACGTCGAGGAGGTGCGTGCAGCCTTGCGCAGACTGCAGAATGGACGAGCCACAGGCGGTGCAGAGTGTCCGGCAGAATTTTTGCGCCACGCCATATCGCCACGGGAGCCTGGGGAGCCGCCGCCGCCCCATGAACTTGCGGGCCACCTGGCACGCTTGTTCACTGCCATCATGCGCTCTGGCCGCATCCCCGACAGCTGGCGCACCTCCCTGGTGACCCCAGTGCTGAAGCGCGGCGATCCTGCCGACACTGCCAACTACCGCCCTATTGCCGTCGGCGTGCCGCCGGTACGCTTGTTTGCTGCCGTTCTGAACGAGCGGCTGGTGCCATTCTTGGAGCGGCAGCGGCTGCGGGCCCCCACCCAAGCCGGCTTCCGCCCCAAGCTGTCGGTGGAACACCACCTGTTTGCTCTCCAGAGCATTCTCGACAAGCGCCTCCACCGCCCACGCCACCGTCACAGCCCTGCGCCCGTCTACATCTGCTTCGTCGACCTGACTGCCGCCTACGACTGCGTTCAACGGCCACTGCTGTGGGAAGCGCTGCGCCGCTACGGCGTGCACGGCACCATGATGGCGGCGCTGCAGTCATTGTATGCAGACACCCACATGGCCATCAAAGTGGCGGGCCGCGTCGGTGCCAGCATGCCGTCCTCTGTTGGCGTCCGACAAGGCTGCCCCTGCAGTCCCACGATGTTCGGCTGTGTGATGGACGGCCTGCCGGCATACCTGGAAGCGCATGCCCCGGGCGCCGGCTTGCCGCTTGAGGTTGCTGGCCGCGATGAGCTGCTGGTGTCGCACCTAATGTACGCCGACGACATTGTGCTGCTGGGCGACTCACCCGCCGACTTGCAGCGCTTGTTGGACGCCCTCGCGGGCTTCTGCGCGGCGCTGGGCTTGGATGTCAGCCTGGCGAAGACACAGACCATGTGCTTCGGCCTGCCTGCCGGCACACCCACCCCCAGCTTCAGCTATGCCGGCCGCACCCTGCCCTCCACCGACGAGTACAAGTACCTGGGGGTCGTCTTCAAGTCCACTGGGACAGCGAAAGATGGGCTCCCTCGTGCTTGCGACAACCTCAAACAGGCGTGGCGCTCATTCCGCTACAAATTTGACCGTCTGCAATGCACTCCTGATTTCTGGCTGCAGTTGCACCTGTTTGATGCTCTGGTCACGGCATCTGCACTATTTGGCTGCGAATTGTGGGGTGTGCATCCAGCTGCCGCAAAGGAGCGTGACAGGCTTGCCTCATTACACCGCAAATTTCTCTGTGGTTTGTGTCGCCTGCCAACCTCTGTTGCGACTGACGCCCTCATGGCAGAGCTCGGCAGGGCTGATATTCAGACCCGCTGGCTGGCGCACAGCCTGCGCTTTTGGAATTCCCTGTGTGCGCAGGGGGAGGGCAGCCTTCACTACGAGCTGCTGATGGATGCGCAGTGTGAGGCACACCTGGTGGGCACCAGGAACTGGGTGTATGGCCTGCGGCAAGCCTGCCGGCGCGTGGGGTACGAGATGGTGCTCAGCGATCCGCGGGCATACCAGCTGGATGTCAGCCATATCATGCAGCTCCGCGCAGCGCAGCAGGAAGCAGCGCGGCAGCGGCTGAGCCCTTCTCCCCGCACGTGTGTAGAAGGCGCCGCCAAGTGCACCTACTGGCGGTGGTTTGCGCGCACACCGCAGCAGCAAGAACGCCTCCAGATCCTCCGCCAGCGGGTGCCGCCGAAGCACATGCGGCTTTACCTGCAGTTCCGGCTGGGCTGCTGCGACAAACTGCCTATTGTCCAGGGGCGGCGCAATGGCACCGACAGGCATAGGCGGCTCTGTCAGCAGTGTGACGCAGCGCAGCTGGGGGATGAGCGGCATGTGGTGTTTGAGTGCGCAGCATTCCAGCATATCCGGGACGAGTTCTCCGAGTTGTTTTGGGAGGGGCAATCCATGCTGGAGTTCATGAACCAGATTGACCAGCGAGCTGTGCTAGACTTCATCGTGTCGTGTTTCGGCAGCATTTCTGAGTCTGGATGATGATTTCGCAGCGAGGGGCTCCCGCCCTGTAGCTGGCACCCTTTTAGCCCCCTAGGGCTTGCGACATGGTGTAACGTCAATCTCTCTCTCTGTCAGTGCCCAGCAGGCGCGCCATCGTGCTCCTCACACCGCGACTGGTGCCATCTCAGTGAAACGTGTAATTGCGACCAAGTGTCAATCGCACATTGAACTGCGCTGGACGGTGTGCCAATCGATTGCCAATCCGGCTCGTCTGTGGGGCAACGAACATCCGACACCGAACCCCGAGCCGGAACTCATTTGTCACATCGAAGTCTGCACATGCGATCGGTGTAACAGAACGGCTGATCATGTGACAGCCTTGCAGCGCCAGCCTTGCAATGTCAGCAAGGAACCTGGAGGCTGTGCGCCAGGACAGCGTACAATCTCTCCCCAGGGGCAACAGCAGCGGCAAGCATGGCCGGCGGTTGTCCGGCACCTTCCACAGGCGCAACAGCAGCGCCTTCAGCCTGCCTCCGGTGGATCTGCTGGCGGCTGAGGCAGCCGTGTTTCAGGCATTGACGGAGAACGAGCGGCGTCAGCTGAATGATGATGGAGAGGTGACGCGCTACGTGAAAGCCTGCAACGGCAACCAGGCAGAGGTGAGCTGGAGCAGCTGCATGGCCTTGCTGGTCGCTGGAACCTGCCACCTGTGTTGATCCTGGGCAATGCCTTGGACCAGGCAGGAGCCGATTTGACATGCGCGCACCTTGCGTGCACCTCGCTATATCAAGTCAGTGAGCCGTCAGCGAGGTCATGACATCAAACTTTCACACACGCAGGCGCTGAAGCGGCTGCGCGCGACGATGCGGTGGCGTGCAAAGGAGCTGCCAAAGACGCTGCTGTGCACCGTCTGCAAAGCGGATCCAAAGGCGCACTTCATGCACGTGGTGCGCTCTCATGCATTTGACGCATGGCATACCGGCACCACGAAGGCGGACGTGCAAGCATATGCATGGCTACATCAGTAGCTCACACTGATATCTCTTACTGATCGACTCTGATTGCACGAAGCTCTGATTGCAGGTGGGGCATGATGAGCTGGGGCGGCCCGTCATCTACAGCTGCCTGCGCAATGCGACAAATCGCAGCACAGAGGACAACCGGCTGCACATGCTGGCCACCTTCGAGCAGGTGAGGCGCGCTTCCAGCCCTGGCGGTCGATGTCGAGGCAGCTACACGGCGCAATTGCATGGATGTCCAAGGTGCCATCAGTGCGTCAGGCCGGCAGCTGTGCGCGGTGCTCTACACTTCTGCCAGCACCAGCATCATAGCCCCCTCCAACAAGACCGTGCAGCACTTGTACCAATGACATAGGCCAAAGTGCATCATCGTGCAGGCGATCAGGATGATGCCGGAGGGCGTGTCACAGTGGGTCTGGGCCAGCGACTTTCACGGGTGCTGAACCACACATCTCCAATTGCACCCCACTGCACACCTTCGATTGCACCACCCTGGCTTCAAGGCATCAACAAGCTCGGCAGCTGCTTGATGTGCAATGTTCGAATAGTTCACCATTGTACACGGCCGCCGACTCCATCCGCATTCAAAGTCGTGCCCGCCAGTTGAGCAAACGCTGCTGTTCTGCATATAGGTTTGGGTACAAGGACGTGGACCCTCGGATGGCCCGCATTTTCCTGCACGTGTCCGCCGAGCACTACCCCGAGCGCCTGGTGAGCAGCAAGCAGTCAAAATGCTTACCAACCACCTTTTTCTGATAGCTGTATGATATGGTAGAAATGTCACCCTGTCGAGGAGCGCAGCAGCACGATGGTTTACCACATCACTCCGCTAGTTGAGACCGCACCATTGCAGCGCAGGCCCACTTCTTCGTCATCGACCCGCCATCGGTCTTCTCAGCGCTCTGGAGGATGATACAGCCGTGGGTCGATCCAGGTGCTGGATCATGTGTGTGGTTGTTGTGATGCTCGCTCCTGTGCAATGTGTGCGCTCTTCGTGCTCACTGCCCTGCTGAGAAGCCTCCTGCTCTGTTATTGCAGTCACGAAGTCGAAGGTGACATTCTGCAGGTATGCATCCACAGCTTTGACCTCGTACCAATGTACTGGTACCACCTTGAAATAGCAGAGCACAGCATACTCTTACTTGCATGTTGGCCTCTCAATCATTCCACGAAATCGATCCTACTGCATTTTGCATGCAGCAACAAGCCGTCAGAGATCCAGGCGGTGACAAAGCGGCAGCACTTCAGCGAGGAGCTCACCTCATGGCTGCTGGCAGAGATGTCTGAGAATCGAAATTCGAAGACGGTCAAGGCCAAGGTGCAGTTGTTGGCGATGGATCTTGATGTGAAGGCACTGCTTGCTGCAACTGGGAGCATGAAGATACCTTGTCAGATGCGAGTCCTAGCGCAGACTATCCATGCACAGCTGTTGCTCACACTGATACCGCCGCAGGTGTACGACTACAAACAGCTCACGGACATGATCAGCCAGCCGCAGCCCAGCGCCGACACCAATGGCGCCCACAGCGTGTACGGAACCGCAAGCCTGATCAAGTTTCTGCAGGAACGGCCGCAGGTGCTGGCCCACTTGCGCATGACCTGCAATTCTGCACCCAGATATTGTCACATCTGGACCAAAGCATCTGGGACTTGATCTGAGCAGCACCCGTGCCACCTGACCTCCCTCCGTCAACTTTCCTGCTCAGGTGCTGTCCCCAGAACAGGCTGCGGAGAAGCCTGACAAGCTGCAGGCTGTCGACGAACAGGATGCATGAAATCGACAAGTGGACTGCATGGTCAGCGCCGCCGCGACCTGCTGCCAGCGAGCAGCTTCAACAATTAAAAAAACGCTGGAAGTGGCCTGGAGCTCCGGCCGTCGTGATGGGCATGTCAAGTTGGCGCATGCCCGGATTCGCACATGGCGTGCTGTAGTTGACACTGCTGTTCTGAAGCATTTGAGCCTTTGGTTCCTGAGATCTGCTAGTTGTAGACATCTGTTTTCAGTCAGCACTGGTGGCATTCTTCATTGTGCACTGATTTCTCTGACGCACCAGCACAGCTCTGGTCCTTCAATTTTGATTGAACTGCTTGGTTCTTCGAGTGTCCTGCAACACGTGTGAACTGCAAATGTTCATCGCTTGGCCTCACAGCAAGGCGTCCTGTGACTTCGAACAGACCCAGAGAGACAACCTGTTCTGAATGTCGACTGCATCAAATGACCATGAAACTTCAGCTGCTCAATCATCATTGGCGATCTGCACCTGAAAAGTGTAACAC